>OW203672.1:2680000-5180000 GCA_934044485.1 Apeira syringaria | reverse complement strand
GCTTTGTTGATATGTATCGTTTCATATTTCAAAAGCTTTCACATTTTTAGGAAATTACTCGTAAATTTACACACAATAAGTCATATCATATTGAAAATGAATGTTTATTTATTGAACATGCTAAACATAATCACTGTATTCATTATAAAAATACAAGTCCTAAAAATAATAACTTCATTACGACTAAAATTATAACAATAAACTCATCTATTACGCCACTACCTGTGGGCAAAGTTCCCACAATGCTGGCAGCATTGCCATATTGAATAGCAATGCTTTAATCTTCGATCTAAATAAATGCCAGCATTTTGGTCACGCAACTCGCAAGGTTATTGCAAAAACAACATTGGCACAAAATAAACAATACAGAACACAATGTTTAGAAGAACTTAATTAAAAATATATTATGCATAAAGTATAATATACAGATACAGTTATTATAAAATATTATGCATTCGAATGACTATAAAAACAACACGCTTTAACGACGTACTAGGATTGTTACCCTGCCAAATCAATAGAGTAACACAAGTGACAAAATAGTAATTATTATATTCCTAACGGACAAATGCTGTTTGCCTCTACCGGCATTTACAGCTTTACCGGGAGGGAGACATGATTATTTCAAATTTCTTTGTATTTATAATGATGCCTTGATAATTTTAAAACTCCTTTTAAAGTGTAGCGACCTCTGTCGCTCGGCTTACTTCACTTCGACACGTAAATACCTAATGTACCATTCATCCAAGACAAGTACGCAGTACTGCTACAAGCGCAAGCGGATAGAGGGCGCTAATCTCAAGCACGAACTTGAATTACGTAAACTAAATTGCACAAGACGATAGGCTGTATAGAAGTTCTGAACATGAACTGACGGACAGCCCTACCTGGGCCAAAAGCACCCGGCTCAGAGAGAAGTAAGTACATACTTCCCTATTGAAACTCTCTTAACTGCATTTCGCATTCAAAATTTACGGAATCAATAAAGTTTGTAATTTTTTTATATTTCTATATTTATTCTCCAATTATCATCTGTGTCCTTCGAGTCTGATAATGATTTTTTAACGAAAACTGGAATGTATGTTCCGTATACTGTGAGAAACAGTAATTTGATTCAACTATTGTTTATGTATGTGACTAATTATATATTTCTAAAAATTGTTATTAATAACGTGATAACTGTGATTGCTCTCTACATTTAATTTATATTAAAAACATACTTTTAGTTTTTTATTGCAACTTTTTGTATAACTTGAACTATAAATAAATTTATTTATAATCGTAAAGTTTGTATGAAATAGATATTTGACCAACCACAAAAGCACTTATTGTGTTATTTTATGACTTACCACAAAAAATATGACCACATATTTGCGATTGTTTAATTTTATTAATCCATTTAGTCTGCTTAACATACAACATCAACATCATTTTCAATATGACACAATTAAATAATAAACAATAAATACATTACATCATCCATTTTGTTTCCATAATTTGTACGAATTTATAAATCACACTATCTTCGTTCATTAAAATTGCATTTTGCTCACATATATATCTACTAATGTCATGTATATCCCTTCAGAAGTTCCGTTTTAGATCTGACGTAACTAAATATAAATCAAAGGTTTCAAAGGTATTTTATACCTGAACATATAAACATATATAATGAAACACTACTAAATATCGTAAAGAATCATCAGAATGGTGGTTTTGATAGAACCATAGCAATCTTCGTACACGTTATATTTACGACCGTAAGTTTGACACTTCTAACGGTAATCATTAGTGTTTTTAGGGAATTTATATTACATGAAATAAATTGTTTATGTCTATATTAACGCTTATCTAATATGTATTATATATATATTTTAGTGTAGTAAATAATTGGCTTCTAATTAAAAAGTGACGAACGAGATTCATACTTATCTTTTAAGTCAGTGAATAATAACATGTAAATGATTGTATCTGTATATTAGATATCATTATTTTTGAAATAAATAAACAACATATCATCTCGAAGTTTGACAATAGCATAAAAAGGTTATTATATTTTCACACATAGATCGTAATGACTTACACTTAATTGTTTGCATAAAGTAATAGATATTTATCACTTTGTGAAAGTGTTTAAAGTACTAGTGACAACTATTTCTGTGTTATTTACTTCCCAACAATATATTGTTGTGTTATCTATTAATACGCTAACAACATAATAAATGTTGGTATTAATGTCATTGCTTTAGTGGATGACAGATTTAACATTAAAAATAATTGACTATGTATAAACAACCAAAAAGAGAAATCACGTTTAAAACCCGACCGATGCAATAACCCAAAACAACAGTAATCGTATCACAGTCGCGAAAACAATTGAAAAACGCTCGTACCGTCTGCACAAAATATCATTTTTATATGTAATTTTTAGACTTTCGCGATTCGAACACATTGTTATTAAATCAAACGGGGCTTAATCGCGAGAAAAACATTTAGTAATTTATTTACCTCGACGTTTCGACCAAGTTGCATTGGTCGTGGTCATGAGAAGACTGAAGACTAGAGTCTTCTCGTCACCACGACCAATGCAACTTGGTCGAAACGTCGAGGTAAATAAATTACTAAATGTTTTTCTCGCGATTTAGCCCCGTTTGATTTAATAATCATTTTATATGTCACAGTGGTGTTAGATCAGTAGTTTTCAACCTTTTATTTACCAGAGACAATTTTGATTTATTTTATGTTAGCAGGGACCAAATTGTAAAAGACTACTAGATCAATCAGAAAATAAACTTTATTCAAAACCCGCTAAGTTTTGAATATCATAACACGATTAACAAAATGTATTACAAAGCCGTAGTGTATAGCTACTGTTAGCCAAAACTTCTCAGTATATAAGATTCAAGTAGTTCCTTACAGTTTACTTAATTTTGAAATTTAATGAGTTATGTCTGGATTGGACACCCGCGCTCTTGTGTGGTGTGCGCTGATGCATCGCCTGCAAATCTTTAATCATTTGCGGCCCATATTTTAGCTCGTGTGGCCCACCAGTGGTCCGCAGACCACTGGTTGGGAACCATTGTGTTAGATAAATGGCAATTAGAATCGCGTTCAATTGTTTCACACCACGATACGGCTGCTATGTGATCATGGTATCGCCGACAGTAGCCCTAGACAAACTAACATCCAACAAGCGTTAACTTAAAAAAATGTATGAAGTTGACACTTCGAAACGACATATCACGTGATCAACGAGAACAAATATAAAGCGCTAGCGGTCAGAGAAAGAGAATCGATGCATCTTGTCTAGGTCCACAGGAGTCTAGAGAAATACAAGTCCTAAATACACATGATGACGTCTAATTTCTTTAAAACTTCTTAGAACACACCGTCTATATCTACTTCAAATTAAAGCTTCTTTCTTTACCATTCCATTATAACTTACACAAACTTATATAACGTTTTGTAATTACATTTATATATTTAGTTATATAATGTGTTTTTTTACGTTACATTTGTGAAAGGACAACGCTAAACAACAGAATTGTTATTACAATATAGTACGAGTAGTATAATAATATTATGTATGATACAAGCGAACTAAGTTGCTCATAATAAACGACGCTGGGGGTTGCAGTGGTAGCCGCAGGCGAGGGATTAATTCAGCCGAGTAGGTAATGACCAGAGCTCACGAGTTTCATATGACGTTTTTCAACACATTTACGAGGAATCAACATGTATTTGATTTTATCGTTAAATTATTAAATTGAGAATGTTCCGTTTGCTTGCACTTGTAGTAAGGTACTAATTTAACTTTGGAGGGATAATTATATTACGCACTAGTGTGTAATGTTATAACGCACGTAGGTGGTCTCTCGGCTTATGGCCCTAAACCGATGTAATGACGATCACTTTGCGACCAAGTGTGTTAAAAAATTTCTTACATTCCTCGGCTTTATAACTGCTATATTTTTTCTAAATTTTAAACGATATTTATCGTTTAAAAAATCACGGTAATTTTGCCGTGCTTTTTTATGATATTTGCTCTGATTTGCTTGGTATGGGCCTGTTATGAAAAGTAAAGGAAGGCTGACAAAGGCATGGTGGGACTGCGTGAAGCATTTCATAATTATATTAGAGGTGTGATCACTCAACTGAGACGTAGATATAAGACAGAGTGGAAGAGTGAAACACGTTGTGCCGACCCCACACAGCGTTGAATAAAGAAAAGATCATTTGCTCTGTGAATAATTTGCTCTTTGAACATTTTACTACAGAATATAATATGAAACACAACCACCATTTTTGTAGTAAGTCTAGGTAGTATTAATCTCATTATTACAAACATTTACACAGGTTTATTGTGAATCTTATACGTAAGTTGTCGATATTACCATTTACCATCGACAATTATTTCGGCTTCGTTACCAGCATATCGAGAGGAGGAGACTCATGTTTCATTTGAAATCAAAATACGGTAAATACTCTTTGCACATTAGATAAACTTTTTTAGAGAAATACGTTTGCGGCCATCGAACTTATACTCTATAGAAAGTGTTTTACTTACAGCGCCATCTTGCAGACGTAAGCTACAAATTCGCTATGTGTGACAGTTTACTTGACTCACCACGCAATGATAATGTACCGAACGAAGCTATAAATAGCTTCCATAAAATGGCGTATAAATGTAGCGCGTAGGAATATATAAGTTCGATGTTTGCGGGTCAATTTTGCTATTCATTGCGCATTGTTTCAGTATTAGAATTAAAATTGTGTCATAATTATTTTAATTGTATTAACTTTTGTCCTATCACAAAACTTCCTAATCGTGCGTTCACATTGACCTTTAGAGCTGCTAGTTACATATACATTAAACAGCCATCTAAGAAACGAAAAAGGCGCCAATAACTAGAACATACTACTTCTATCCATTTAGTAAACAATCATTAATTCGATAATCGCAGACATTGAAAAATAAGATAAAAATAAGTTTACATAATGTTTTGGATAGGAAACAGATTCCGATGATTCATTTAAATATTACAAGCATATTTAAAATATATACTGAGAAATAGCGACACCTTTAGTTATTTTTGACTAGAATTAATTATAATTCACATATTAATTAAACACAAAATGACATGTGATGAACGGAACAAGGTTACATTATATGTAACTTTGTTAGCCCCCAAAAGAATAGTAGGTAGGTAGAAATAGGTTACGATTTCATCAAATATATTGAAGGCAATTTTTAAATAGACCAGACAATGTTTCGAACCTAATAACATAAGATTGTCTTAGGTACCTACTTGCTAAAGTAGAAATTTAGGTATTTATCTTCTCGAACAGTATCGATAGAAAATCAAATAGGACATAAAAAAAATATTACTTTAATAATAAAAACCAAATAGTACCCGATGTACACATAATGCATATTGATTTTCTTAAAACGCAAGTTAAATTTATGACAGAATAACGACTAAAAGAAGCTATAGGTATCCAAGGGCAAAAAAAATATCAACTTTACATTTTTTTCATCCCAAAATATTTTAGTGCTACCGTGATTACAGAAATACTGATCTCAAAAGTGACTGTAAAATAAGTATTGGCTAAAGGAATTGTATCCAAAGCCGTAATATATTACAAAAAAAATAGTGCTACGGGCTAAGCCGATTATGTGATTGGTGTTAGTTATCTGTAATAAGGTTCTATTAAAAAGGTTGCAATTGTAGAATATTTCATAGTATTGGGTTATTTTCTATATTTCGTGAAAAAATCGACTGTAACAGTTGTAGAATGTCATATAAAAGACAGTAATGTCTGCGATGTCTATTCTACTGAAGATATCCAACGAAATATCTAACAGTGTAAAGGCGTAGTAGGTACACTTATTTACAAAACCCAGCCTTTAAAGATCGACCTACAAGCACCAGTTCTAAGTCGAAAATAAAATGAAATACATTTAACTAGAATAGACAATTATTTATTATAGAAGACATTATAGATAAACTATTTTTCGATCTGACTACTAATACATGCAAAAATTAAAACTTTATCAAAATGTATGATGTTCAAAATTTTAAAAAACCATATATGTAAGTAGATCTCTTGTCATAATTTAAATAGGGACTGCAATTTGTTGTAAAATTAAAATTATTTAAAAAGATGAAGAAATGTTTCTCGTTTTAAAAAAACCATGCTGAAAGTTTTTCAATCAATTTACCTAGGCTAACAATGATTAGTTATCAAAATGTTAAGCGCATTAAATATTAAATTTAAACTATATTGCCATTTTAAGTGATTTGGGAAATAGTTTGAACTGTCTTTATAATAAAGAATTATCTAGCTTGTATATACTATGATATGTTTAGTTCATCTCAGTCTTCATACTACTACTAGAGTCAGTCCTAAGCTAGCGGATTTTACAATCCCATAAGAAGAGGACGCGATTATTCCAAAACAGAAATCATCGAAAAGCTTCGAATCATAATTAATAAATCCAATCTCATAATATACATCTCTAGAAAAATATTTAGGTATATCAGCAACAAGTTCATTAAAATTATCAAATATTGTAATATTCACAGCATTTTTGATATGTTTCGTTCTCTTATTATTATATACATCTATTTGACTTATATCTATGTTAGTTTTATCAGTGATATGTTTTTGTGCGTAAACTAAAGCATGTGCATCGTGCAAGTTGTTATCATTAACACCAACTACATTTTCAATAAATTCATTATAATACATCAAAATAGATGCGGAATGGATATTTATAAAATATTTCTCTTCAAAAAAAGGAACGACATCTAGTAAATATACTTCTTTGGCTTTAGGCTCAGCATCAAAGAAGGACGAAATAAAATTAATGAGATATGTGATTGTGAAGAAGTTCATTATGTTTTTAAAGTTGTAAATGATGGTGAAGATAATGATGAGAATATAAAAGTTCTTGTTTGGACCGTTGGTGATGGCAGCGCTTGGGGGAGTCGGGTACACGACGTCAACTTCGGCAATTTTGAAGATGGACAGTAGGAGATGTGAGGAGATGTCCTCGTGCTGCGAGTTGATTCGGGACTTCACAACCTTTAACACATCGATGCACTCTTCCTGCAAAGGAAATAGCAACGATATATTAAAAAACAACTGGTGGCAAAAGTGAAAACTTGAACATGATTGATCATGATGATGAAAAGTAGCCCATGTGTTATTCCGGGACCTAAAGTATCTACATACCAAATTTCATCCAAATCCGTTCTACCGTTCTGGCGTGATTGAGTAACAAAAATCCAACCATCCATCCAAACTTTCAGATTTATAATATTAGTGGGACACATAGAATTAACATGATGACGTTTTTTTGAAACAATGAAATCTTTCCTGTTTATAATATCGGCGTTTTGATAACCGAACTCAATAATACTTATAACAAAACGACTTTATCAAATAAAACTACTAACAAACGAAAATGTTCCTTATTCGTGACGCGAGTTTAACATTTTTTCCTCATACAAATGCACAACGCCGCTAGAGAAGTTTTCATTTCAAAAAAGCTAAGGAGCACGAGTTGACACTTTTAAATAAACGTGTCGTTGTGTACTAACAAAACTTGAGAGGTGTCAAGGGATACCCGGATGGAACGAAGTTCGTGAATAATAATAATAATAGCGAAATAGAAATGAAAATATCTGGCTTGCTTTCTATAAGAGAGAGAGAGACAGACAGAGAAACATGCGCACGCCGCACAGCTTACAATAGCAAAAAGTGTCGTGACAACTTTTCGTCAGAATTTTTTCCGTCTAGCCCCCTTTCACAACGCGCGATAAGGAACTTCGTTCCAATAATTTCACGTTCTTCAGGATGTCAAGTCTACTAATTTCATGATTACATTCAGTCTTGTGCGAAGGCAATAAGACAACGTCAAAAATCCGAAGTCTGTTAAGTTCATAGCGGTCGTAAGTTGAATCTATGCTTGGCCTATGTTGGTTTTGTATGAAATCCACAAGTTAGATGCTAACAGACGTAGAAAGAATCAGTATATAGTTTCTTATCTTTGACAGCGCTCACACTGTTCAACGTCGTACTCGTGAGCGTTCTGAGCACAGGACTATGACGTCATGGATGAGGTCATCTAAATTTTGTGTGCAGCTGTCAGTGTATTTCGGAACGACTTTCTGCGCTCAAAGCCCTTAAAGCGCAAAATGAAACGTACCCTTAGTTAATTTATACGTAAATACCTTTTCTCTATCAAGAAGAGCTTCCCCAGCTTCTCTTATTGTTTCCCGTTCCTTTGGTGGAACGCTGGCTGATATGATAACATTTTCGTTGCTAATGTTGAACAGGGTCAATGTGCAGTTAGTCTGAAACAGGTAAAGCAACAAATTAGGTAAAAAATATACTTTTCCCAACTCTAAGGCTGTGTCGAGACCTGACGAATGGGCCGTACGCGCGCCGTTCGCTTACTATTCGCGCGCATTTCATGTTCCGGTGTGAACGATGCGCGATCGGCGCGCGTACGGCGCATTCTTCAGGTCTGGATACAGCGTTATAACCTGGGCTTCACTACTTCTTCTTCTTCTTTCAGTGCCTCTCCACTACTGAAGGTTGGCTGTCAGCTCCGTATATTTCTGCCTATTTTTCGCCACTAGCTTCTGCGTCCATCGTGTCGTATACCTTCTACTTTCCCCATAACTATGGTTTGAAGGAGGCGGTACCTATCGTGCTAGAGAACACTGGCTTCACTTAGAACATTAATATTTTTCATAGGAAAATCGAAAAGAGCCTATTAGTAGGACAAGTTGTTATAGAAAGGGACATGCTTAGAATTACTCTACGAAATATAATCGGATATATGGATATTAGAAAATAGCCTAAAGTCATCTTATCTTAAAGTCATTTCAGGATAACTCGTTGAAGTAACTCTGTGCTGGTTACACGTGACGTGGAACAGATGACGAATAAATAAATAATAAATATATACATACAACAGTACATGTATAACTATATATATATATATACACATAACTATATATATATATATAGTTGTTGTTTGAAGATAAATATCCAGTTGCCTGGCGCAGGGAGATACCTACGTCTCTAAACTAAGAATAGACTTGTATCTCAGGGAACGAGGCCCCCCCTCGCGAAAAGGAGCTGAACATTTCTATTGGGGTAGATTAAATCGCTCCTGATAAGCCAGGGTAGTGTTTTAACCACTCGAGTGTTGGTAGATAATCATACATATGTAAGTTACATCTTCCTTTGTTAAATGCCATCCTAGGTTCTATAAAAGAACCTGAGTTCAGACATCACAAATAGTTTTAACAATAGTATAAACGCGTTTACAGGCGTGTTTCACATTCCTTAAAGAAAGAGAAGCCAATTAAAAGTTATAGTATAGTCATTATCCTAAGTTACATTATAATTAATCCTATTTCTATCAAACCAATAACCACACATTATAAATGTGAACTGAAAATGTTGCAGCGATTGTGTGTTGGTGTTGCAGGAAGGTGTCAGGTATGAGAAAGAAGTGTTTATGAAGTGTAAGGGCTTGTATAGTCTAAGGACTTGAAAAGAGTGTGTGAGGGTGTATGTGTGTGTGAGTATAAGAGAGACTGTGTGTGTACTACAGCAAGATAAATATTTTTATATGCTATTTAAAACGCAAATTTAATAAGTTCTTCTGTATCATAATAGTTGAGATTTAGAAGCCAATTTGTAAGCTTATATTTCAGGTTATACCTTGTGAGTGGATATATATTAAGACTTTTGTTGATGCGATTATATAGTTGTGTTGATTATTGGATAAAAATAGGCTATAATATAATAGGCTTAATACACTTGAAGTTGGCAAAATGCATATGAAATGCGTAGCTAAAACAAACAACACAAAAACAAACTCTCTCAACCTTAGGCTTTAATTTTCATTTTACTTTTTGTGTCATAGATAATACATAGGTGGCAAACAAGCAGAGAAACGTGCCGCCAGATGGTAAGTGATCACCACCATCATGGAACACTGATTTCTTTGAAATAGAGAATTATTTAAAATTCTCTATTTTCGGACAAATAGTGAATTTCAAACGATAAAAGATTATAGTCTCTTTCAATTCCTCATCATCATCTCAGCTATAGGACGTCCACTGCTGGACGCAGGTTTTCCCTATTGATCTCAACAAGGAGCGATTGGAATCGACTCCTTCAATTAATGCCTCCAAATGTCAACAAAGGCCTTTTTAAAGAAAATAAAAAAAAAGGTAAAAATAATGTCAACTTACTCTTTCCCGGTTCACGGAGTACATATACTGCTGCAGCAGTCTGACCGCATCTTCAGCACCAAGACCTGTGTGGGGACGGAGCAAAGCCTCGTCTACAGCGCTGAACCCGAGAAGTAGGTAGACACCTTCTGGAAGCTTGTATTCACCTGGAATGAGGAATAAGTAAAAGTAGAAAAAAATTGAGATTAAAATGTATTATATGAAGGATTTAACCTTAGTCACTATAATATAGCATAAATTACGTCACACCTTAAGGGGAAGGGAAGGGGTCAACGAGCGTGACAAGGGAGGGGGGGGGGGGGGGGGGGGTTCACATAAAACAATTCTTTTAGCGCTTAAAAGACCGCATTTTGCGTGGAGTCGGTAAACTCCTATACAACAAACTTGAGTTTTTTGCTCCTTTTGCTCGATATTGATAACGGCAAAAATAGTAGCGCCCCGCGGTTTCACCCGCGTGGATTAGGGTTTTCCCATTACCTCAATTATCCCACGGGAACTATACTTTTTCCGGGATAAAAGTAGCCTTTGTGTTAATCCAGGGTTCTCCTGTCTGTTCTGTGGTAATCTCCATACCAAATTTCATCGAAATCGGTGTAGCTGTTTCAGCATGAAGAAGTAACAACATACACACATACTTTATAATATTAGTATAATTAACAGTATAAACATACACATATATACATATACAACAAGTAAATCTTTTGTATTTCAAACTGTTTTCATGATTTTTTCGGCTAATCTACGAAACCACTCGAACGATTTTGGCGAGAGTTTCACTGTCAAAGAGATTATGCAGTATGATGTTACTGAATTTAAAACAAAAAAGAATTACAACTAAAATAGGGAATGATGCTTTATACCCTTTGGCGACAAATGAAAGTTTTAATTGGCGATTCGCTCGCATTTCATTATGCCTTTTGGCATTTTATTATTTGAAACGAACTAAACCATAGGGATTACTAATTCGCAACGGCTAACCTAAAACTTATCTTACTCTAGTTATAGTTCATCATCATCATCATCATCATCTCAGCCATAGGAAGTCCACTGCTGGATATGGCCTCTCCCATTATTGGGGGGGGGGGGGGTGCCAATACTCGCCACGCTTGGCAGGCGGGTTGGCGAGCGCAGTATGATGTGTGAATCTCAGAAGGCAATGCTGCCCACCTCCTGGTACGTGATCCCTGAGCCGATTCTTACGGTACCCACGGGAAGTGATGGGGGAGTACTATTCTATAGCCGGTAAACTCCACGGCATAGTTATAGTTATCTCCATACAATTCTGTTAATGTTACCACTAGAGACAACCATTAAAGTCCTGCCACTGGGCTTCACAAAAAAGGGAAACATGTTCACCTGGATTAGGCCTCATGCAGATGAAAGATCCAGAATAGCAGTAGCATCTGCCCCTGTAGGCCTGGTAGGCCGGCGCTGCGTGCGAGTAGTGCGCCAGCCGGGAGGAGCACGGCGCGCGCGGCACGCACGCCACCTTGCACGACACCTGCAGAGAGGCCTCACACACGCACAAATCCGTGCATTCCGCCAGCTCAGCCGACCGGTACAGCTGGAAGGTGAAGACAATCCGAATTTAAATAACCAAGTTTAATCAAATGCTTACCATTTTATATAAAAAGAGGAATATCTGGAGGACACTCATTATTATCATCTCAGCCATAGGATGTCCACTCAATACTCAATATATTTATTGCAATCATATGTCACGGATATGGGGGAGGCCTATGTCCAGCAGTGGACGTCCTATGGCTGAGATGATGATGATGATGATGAATCATATGTAATACATTTATATAGGTGGCTTAAAAGTATATGTCAGTTGTATACATATGACCCTGTAAGGGTATAGCAATAGAGTGCAGATGCGGACCGGTTTATTCAAAATATAATAATAATTTAGGTGACATTGTATAATAATGATACTGATAGAGTAATATGGGATTTGTATTTAATATAATTATTAGGTATTATAAATAATAAAATAGAGGTAATTTAAAATTTATCACTAAAAACATCAGTCAAGGTATAGTAACACTTATCAGTTAATACTACACTGCTGGACGTGTAAAGTGACTTTTAAGTGACCGCCTTTCCCGGCGGTCACTTAAAGGGTTTTTTTTTTTTTTGACAACATTTACACAAGGTCTTCAGGTCCCAAACTAGGCAGAGCCTGTACTATGGTAACCTGATGACAGATATATACTTATATATTTACTTATATACACCCAGACACAGTTCAAACAGACATGTTCATGCACACAAATGTTTGACCTGTCCGGGAATCGAACCCGGGACCAGCGGCTCAGAAGGCAGAGTGCTACCAACTGCGCTAACCGGCCATTCAAAATTAACTGTCTATAGGACTAATAATTATGTAGGAGATATTCATATTTTGCATTTAAAGCCCGCATATCCATCCTTAATTTTTTTTTACCAATCAATGGAACCGACTTCAACACTTAAAAGGTTGAAATAACTTTTTAAAGTTGTGTACAGAATTAAAAAAAAAGGAGCTTGTCTGTGCATCGGGTCCACTTACCCTTCTAGTCTCACCCATCTTGATATACTGCGCCTGGTCATCACTCTCCGGCTTCTTCACAATGCAATACTTAGTCGGCTCAAGAGTGGTGGTCGGTCGTGGCGTGGTCGTTGTGGTCGTTGTGGTGGTCGTGGACGTCGACGTCGTCGTGGTCGTGGTAGCGACCGTGGTTGTCTCTGTGGTCGTCTCGATAACGGGCTCGGAGATTTGGGCAACTTCGTTGGGGAGGACAGTTTGTTCTGACATGGTGGTGATGGGGCTTAGTTCTTCGTGGTTTTCCTGAAATTATTACATACTAGTAGCGCCCTCTAGTTTTTTTGGCCGAATGTCTCGACCCCAAACGGTTCAAATATGTAACCATGTAGTATGAATGTAGTTAGTTTTTTAGGTTTAAGATGCTATTTTTTCAGCTATTATTGGGCTGCGTTCGGGTGCGGCTTCGGCCAAGCCATATCTTGCTCTGACAGCGGACATGCGGCGTTCACGAGCTCAATTAGAGCATCATTTGCTCCACCCAATATTTGATCATGACCGTTCACGTCAACCAGTCAGACCAAATTATGGTCGACTAGACTATAATCTTTCTACCTCTAGAATCGACAAATCTTGATCGGCTGTCAAAAGTGACATATGCAGCAGTAACTATCACGTGATCTATGATCAATGTGACTTCTTCTTCTTCTTCTGTGACATGCTATGGAGTAGCCGTTCGTGAGACATCGATCAAATATTGGTCGATCAATATTTGGACGAAGCCGCTCCTGAACGCATCCTTGCATACTAAATTCAAAATTTCATTGTTATTTTTCATTTATAATTTTCCATTCTGACGTGATATTATGACACTGGCAAAAAAGTTTTAAACAATTGTCAAAAAACCAACTTACCAGTTGTCCGCTGATATGCACCGGGTAGTGAGAGCTGCCATGCTGAGTAGTATGCTTATGATGTGTGGTAGTCCGGTGGTAGATTGGAGTTTCAGGCGCCACGGTGATGTAGCGGATGCCATTGTCGAATGGAGTGGTGGTAAGGAGAGGACCATACGTCTTGACGTGGTAGTCGCTTTGGGATTCCACTGAAAACAAGGAATTCGTATTTGTTAAAGACTTTATTTACAAATACAAATAGTTTATTTATCAAAACTTAGCCTTATACAATTATGTACTTACAACTACTGTCAAGTATTGTCTTCGCACTAAAATGAAGCTGTCTATTTTTCTCTTATAACATTCACAGTCATGGGCGCCGTCAGGATTACTTTCAGGAGGCGTGTTCGAGATGGACCAGTGGCGTTTTTAGCAGTGTACAACTGAACAAGCGTTCGATTTGGGAATGTGGCATTTGTGGCAACAGCGATCTTTCCCAACTCGAACGACGCATACACGTCATTTACACGAGAGCTGTCAAGTACGACGATTCATTTGAATATTTATGACTATAAATATATAGCTAATATAATAATATTAGCTTGAATCATAACGAGAGAGAGTGGCGCATTATTTCAATTATATTTTTTTATCTACTCCAATAAGCTGTAGATGTCACTCTCTCAGCTGTCAAAAAAACGCTCACAAAACCCAGCCTCGGAGGTAAGTCAATAGTGGCAGTTCACGGTAGCGTTTTTAACACTTTTCATGCATCTCGAACGGTGAACGAAAACAGTTAAAACCGCCACTTGTGCCAAAACGATCGCGGAACGAGAGCGTTTTGGACGTTTTTAACTCTTCCCTAGCCCATCTCGAACGTACGGTTCCTCGCGTACTGCCTATGAATAAAAAAATTTTTTCACAATAAACGCAACCGACTTTAACACTCAAAAGTGTGAATTTACTTGTTGAAGTCGGTACCATGAAAGTTCACACAAAAGTAACTATCATCACACAATATTGTGCTCATGGTACCGACTTCGACAAGTTATTTCACACTTTTGAGTGTTGAAGTCGGTTGCATTTTTTGTGAAAATTTTTTTTTTTCTCCCTTTTTAGTTTTATTTATTTTTAGTTTTACCTTTGCTACTCACGGGATCAATTAATTGTCATTGTGTGTTCTGCGATGTCTTCAACCGCGACAATAATATCATCAAGATAAGCGTAGCACTTTTCAGTTATTGAAGTGTAACTCAAAAACCGCTTGTCCGATTTTGATGAAATTTAAATGGGACCACGGAAGTATACTTTATCTAACAAAAAAAAAAAAAATCAAAATCGGTTCATAAACGACGAAGTTATCCGCGAAAACACATAAAAAACAAAAACATATATACGGTCGAATTGAGTAACCGCCTTTTTTTGAAGTCGTTTAAAAAGGATGAAAGGTATTTTCCTATACACATATAGAGAAAGGCTTGGTTTTATTTAAGTACATGTTTAATATTTCAGTAGAAAACATATTACATAGAAAAGCCTCTAATCGTCATCTTACATCATTTTTTGTTATTGTGGTTCCATTTAAGGTACCACGTTTAAATTGTAATCAAGCCTTTAGACTAATAAGTAATATGAATTTAACTGCGTTTTTTACCTATTATAAGCTTGCGTTTGACAACTGTCTCACCTGATGTTAAGTGATGACGTTGTCTACGATGTAGCACGCAAACCTAGAAGGTACATTCACTCGTGACTTGAAGACTCCAGGACAATAAATATAATAATAATAATGATAAATAAGGTAAGTTATATCTGCCACTATATTCTAGTCTCAATATTCCAGTTTCCTCGTGAACATGGAAACTGAGCCGAAATATCTAGAAACGATAACAATAAAAAAAAAATTAACATAAAATGCAACCGACTTCAACACTCAAGAGTGTGAAAAAACTTGTTGAAGTCGGTACCATGATAGTTCACAACTAATTTATTTATTTATTTTTTATTTATCAACATTCACACAAGGTCTCCAGGTAAAAAATAAGGTAACTATTATCACAATATTGTGCTCATGGTATGTATATAATTTTTTGTTTTCACCCTGTTCAGTGACCTTTGCTACTCACGGGATCAATTAATTGTCATTGTGTGTTCTGCGAAGTCTTCAACCGCGACTATAATATCATCAAGATACGCGTAGCATTTTTCAGTTACAGTACATACTAAATATTCTGATTATTCTGTGTCTGGGTGTGTATATGTATATAAGTAATTATATCAGTCATCAGGTAACCATAGTACAGGCTCTGCCTAGTTTGGGACCTGAAGGCCTTGTGAATGTTGTCCCATATTGATAATTTTTAATTGGTAAAGTATCCCTGTCTCCACAATACTAACCAACACATGGGTTCAGCCACAGAAGTCTCTGCCATCCCAGACAGTCATATAGCTGAGCAAAGTCAGTACCCCTGCAGGCACAAGCGGCCCTGAGCTGAGTGCCCAGAACGGCGACGACGGCAGCCCGACAGGCTGCTGGGGAACCAGCGCAACCCTGGGTAACAGCATCCACTGCACACCACTGCTCATAGTTCTCCAGTCGGATTCTGGAAGAGGATGGAACTTTCAGTTGTCAAAGTTATTTTTTTATTTGACATTTTTATATATTTTATATAATAAATAAATATTTATTTATTTATTTATTATTAGGAAGACTATCGACACATAGCTTAACTTAGATATACAGTATTGAATATAAAAAGAGTCATTAATAAGTCTCCACAAATAGAGATTATCTGTCTAACAAAAATCACACACAATATTTCAACATTCTCAATCCAAAACTTACACTAAAGACTTAGAAAAAAAAAATTGGTTGCCTGGAAAGTCGGTATACGGGCGAAAGTTTTACGTGACAACGACTTTGAGTGCCTTTCACTTTTTATGTCTGTCTCTCTCGCTCTTAGGCGGGCTAACCTTGCCCGAGTGGAAGGGACGCGTGCCTCTCACTCGCTCTCATTGTGAGCGCATAACGTGAGCGGAGCGTAACGCAGTTTCTTGAAGTGTCACCCGGCAAACCAATTTATAAGACGTTGTCACGTCAATATATTTTTTTAACACTATAACACATATTTTTTTTTCATCATTTTCCATTTTCACCTCCGTTGGCTAATTTTGCACGTGCATATGCTATACAATTTATTAATATTTACCTACTGTTGCTTTATAATAAACTATTAACCCCGCTCATCAACTGCGCTGCCATGAAATGTATAGGCACTATTTTTAAGGCTTTCTTATACTGAATTCTTATGGCATCCGAGCATAGCTCAGATGCCATACAGTGTGAAAAAATGGAACTGACTTCAACACTATAATGATTACTTTTGAACTATCATGGTACCGATCACAACAAGTTATTTCACACTGTTGCGTGTTGAAGTTGGTTCCATTTTTTAGTAAATTTTTTTACCTACTTGCTTATTGAACTTTACTGCCCGTCTTGTCACCGGTCCCTTTATTTTTAGATCGCTATTCAATCTTAATCAATAAGCCCAATCCGTGCCCTTTTCATCTGAAGTAGACCTCACAAAGTCTTTACGTCCTGTTGAAGCTATGTAGTCTATATATCATTATTATTTTCTGTGTATTGGCACGTGTCTGATATTCAAAGCGATCAATTAAAATTTAAAAGACTTACAACTTCGAGTATTCGCTTTGAGTATTGGTTCATTTATCTGAGAGTATTCGGAATGCGTTAAATAATTGGGTTAGTAAAATGATATTACTAAAAAAAAGGAGGAAAAACTTCATAAAAAGTCGTTAAATTAAGAGCCCTACTAGTAAAAAAATTGCTCTGAAAAATTTGCTTCTTAACTATAGTAATGTTTGACATTTATGATTATGACTTTGGCTGGCCAGTTGGCGCAGTTGGTAGCACTCTGCCTTCTGAGCCGCTGGTCTCGGGTTCGATTCCCGGACAGGTCAAACATTTGTGTGTATGAACATGTCTGTTTAACCTGTGTCTGGGTGTGTATATGTGTATGTATATAAGTATATATATATCAGTCATCAGGTTACCATAGTACAGGCTCTGCCCAGTTTAGGACCTGAAGACCTTGTGTGAATGTTAATAAAAAAATTCTAATAAAAACTGGCTAAGTCAAATCTAGCATCTTAAGATCTCACATTTTTAAATAACAGCAATTGTTTTAAAAAAATGACTATATGCTAAATAGCCAATTCTATGTCTTTTCAGCTTTTTTTTAAAAAAAATCGTACATTTCTCATAAACGTAAAAACTATACTATATATATATATATACTATACTACTGTACTTTTTTATGAGGAAAGTTCATGCAGGCCAATTCTAATTAAACAAAGATTGATTACATTTTTAATTTATAAGTGTAAAAATATTTTCGAGCAACCATATTTTTCTTTTATCAAAAATACTCGCTGTAACGACAGATGCCGTTATACTGCGTCTTACCATGGACCAAATATTGGTCCATGGTATATATATACATATATATATATACTATATGACGTGCCAATGTTATGCAATGTAATGAAATGGTTAATAAAACATCTGAATCTGAATCTATTCTAGATTGGTGCTAGGGAACGGAACGTTTTCTCAATGGTCCTTGTTAGCTCTAACACGTAGGTAATGAGAATAAGGTTGTGGTACTATCGTTCCATAAGTACCTACATTTGAAATATTGATCAATCAGTGTTATAAATATCATATGCTTTAGATAGATGGAGCTAAAAACATCCCCGTAAGAAATTAACACAACGGAGGAATAAACGCGGACTGGTTATGGAGTGCTAATAATAGCTTAGTTGGCAAAACATCGGGATGGTATTCTATAGTCGTGCATTCAGTTCCAAAAGGTAGATGAAAACTATTTTAAAAAAAACAACGGATTGCACTTCGGGAGTTCCGGCAGATGTGAAAACGTGCATTTTTGAATATTTTGGAATGATTAGAGAATAATTTCGGACGAATTTATATTTATTTATAATTTTTTCTATCATTGGTAAAATACAATGTTCATTTATTGCGCTATCGTACAGAAACATCACAATTTATATTACATAAAAAATAGAACACTAGAACTCAATGATATTATATGTTTATATGAGTTAGATGTCGCACAAGCGCGCCGAAACTGAGGCGGCAAAATTAAGTCAATTGTAGTAATTTTGATTATGACGCGTATTTCAAGCGCAAGTCTAAACATATAGCTATCCTTTTCTATATTATTTGTACCGTATTATCTGTCGCATTAAGCATGTTTATGTCGTAAAGGAACAAAATCTGAGCACCACGCAGTATGAATATACGTCATCTTTAGTAAAACATCATTGCTAGAACTATTACTATTATTTTACATCGCCCTGCAGCAGAAGCAGGCATACATTTTCGCCGCGCGGTAGAAAGAGAGGGGGATATTTCTACGTCTCATACGCCGCGCTGGCGGACTACAGACTCTCCCTCCGTCTTACAAATTTCCGATGACGTCACGCGCCAGACGAATTTTGTGATTAGTGTCACGTGTCCTGACGGGAGGTGTCCTGACGCGAGTTTAACTTTTTTCACCATACAAAGGTGCACAATGCCGCTAAAGAAGTTTTAACTTAAAAAAAAACTTACGTAAGGTTTTGCATGTATAACTCGGTCAGCTGTGACAAATTTCGTCATACCTCATTCCATCTAACTAACTAACCTTAGCCTTTGACAGCTGGACTCAATATCTAGACTGAAACAAGGTAGGAACACCAGACTGATACAATTCCATTAGGCAATCTGTGCACGGGAATGTGAGCTCTAATAACCCGTCAGTACACAGAACAAGGGTTTCCAATCAGGTTATGGCCACAAATGAAATGACTCGGACACTGCTAATTTTCTGGCTTCACGAGTGTACTCACATCATTGTAATGTAGACTTTAAATCCAATAGGCACAGTTGAAATCAGAACGGTTATATGTTTACATCGCCGCTGTATTTAGCGATAGGTACTTGGGTTGCAACTGCACAGGATTTTTTTTACCAAAACATAGAACCGACTTCAACGCTCAAAAGTGTGAAATAACTTGTTGTAGTCGGTACCATGATAGTTCAAAGGTAGCTATTATCAAAATATTGTGCCCACTTTGACAAGTTATTTCACAATTTTGAGTGTTGACGTGCGTCGGTTCCATTTTATGCAAAAAAAATTATGTCACCCTTTTCAGTGACCTTTGCTACTCACGGAATCAATTGTCATTGTGTACGTTTTGTACCGATGTCTTCACACCCATAGCTTTAATGTCGTCGAGGTATGAGTAGCACTTTCAGTTAACGGAGTGTAACTCAAAAACCGCTTGTCCGATTTTGATAAAATTTAAATGGGACCACACGGAAAGCACTAGCTTTCAAATAAAATAAAAAAGAATCATCATAAAAATCGATTTACCCAGTCGAAAGTTCTGAGATAACAATTATAAGAAAAACATACGGGTTGAATTGAGAACCTCCTCCTTTTTTGAAGTCGGTTTAAAAGATTCGAGCAAACACTCTCCGCACACGTTTCACTCTCACAAAGGTAACCCATAAGCGTAGTTATAATTACCGAATGTTTGCTGGTTCTAAATACGACCTTCTATTTAATATGAATACGTCTGTAAATAGAATTTCATTCGCTTTGACTATTCTGTTCACGGGGACACGTCTATTTCGGCCTAGCCCATTTGGTATCGATCTTTCGAAAAGCAGATTATTTCTGAACCTTAAACCGAAATACTTAGCACAATATTAATATCTGTAATTAAGAAAATATGTAATTATAAAATAAATAGTAACATATAATTCTAACCAGAAATGAGTATATTATCAAATAAAATAATCATTAATTTTCTATGATTATAAGTGATGAAATAGTGAAGAACAAACACGATAAGAGGCAGAATATCGAGATATTCTCAAATAACTGAATTTTGAGACCTTCGACCTTGATTATCTAAGGACGCTCACATGTTGGCATATGTGACTTTTGAGACAACATTTGTAAGATGACTGGCCAAATATAGTTTTTTCATCAATTAATAATTAAGGTTGAGTAATTTCTTCACTTATAAGTAGAGGAAATTAATGATTATTTTATTTGATAATATACTCATTTCTGGTTAGAATTATATGTTATTATTTATTTGATAATTACATATGTTCTTAATTACAGATATTAATATTATTCTGGTGTAAATAAATAAATATTTTTTTTTATAATATGTAGTTATTTTTGCACTATCATGGTCAACTTCAACAGGTTATTTCACAGTTTCGAGTGCTGAAGTCAGTTCCATTTTTGGTGAAAAAATTAATTGCTTTTTATCGACAGCTCAGAAGTGCGATGATTTATTACTCTCTCTTCTTCTTGTCCTTGGTGGGGTCAGTACATGTTTTTTTTTTAAATTTTTATTCACAATAGGCAGGCGTTTGACCACTATCTCACCTGATGTTAAGTGATGATGCGGTCTACGATGATTCACGCCTGCCTAGAAGATACCTGTTCACTCGTGAACTGTTTTCCTTCTATCTACATTATCTTCTACCATTAGTCAGTGCTTACACATTTCTTAGCATACATTCTTCACACAGTCCATCCATACTTTCTTCGGCCTTCCTCTACCTCTGTTTCCATCCACATTCTTTATTTATTACTGCAAAGCATTATTTGACATTGTAACATTTTTTAGGAATCGGAGTGTTGATGATTTTGTTGAAATTTAAATGGAACCACTTGGGAAGCCGTCAACTTTCAAATAAAAAAAGTCGGTTAGCAAATTAACTCAGTTCAAATTTTATTTTATTGTACACAGAAGTATTATAGATAGTACTTTCAAATATTATTCTTGTAGCCGGGTATGGCTTCGGCTGACGACAGGCTAGAGGCAGTCCAAGGGCTATATTGATTGTTGTCTTAGGACAAGAACTTGAACCTTTAATTGTCCCCAAGGGCCCGAAAGCGGTCGGTTGTCTACACGATGGTCGCTGATATGATACGCAGTCGAAAGTTCTGAGGTAACAAACATAGAAAAACCCAAAGTCACATTGCGAACCATCTCCTTTTTTTGAAGTCAGTTAAAAATGGACAAAAATAAATAACTGAGCTTTTAAAAATAACAAAACTTTGCAATACGTGAATTCATAAAACGTTGCGCATTAATAAGGATGTGTCTCTGTGAATACCATTCACGAATATCTTATTCGGTTTAATGCAACGCTGATAAATGAAGCCCATATTTCGGGACATGCATATGGTTCAAGTATTGACAATGACATTTGAATATTCCGCATGTATTCATTTGTTTTATTGCGCGGTCATGTGAACGAGTAAACATTTTGTTGCGAATAAGCATTAACAGTCTACTAGTCTATTATCTCGTATCTTGGATTCAACGTGAAGCGATGATAGCTCAGCGGGAGCGTCGGCTGTCAAACTGACGGACACTGGTTCGATCTCCAACAATAGCTTGAGCTTCCGGTGAAGATAACACCGTTATCAAATTCCCAGCATGGTGGTAGGGTGCTTTCGAGTACCCGCCTAGCTAGCTACCACCCTCAAGTTTGAAAAACTGTCACTAAACACATACTGTGTTCAGGCAGCAGTCTTTGAGAGCCAGTGAGCATTCTAGGTCTAGCGTAATCTAAGTGAGATAGTAGTCAAACTCTAGATCTATACAGTAGAAAAAATACGTTGTTACTGAACTAACACGTGCCGTGGGGTACCGGCTTAGAATAGTACCCCCCCCATGTCTTCCCGTGGGTGTCGTAAGAGTCGACTAAGGGATCACGTACCAGAAGGATGGGCAGCAGCGCCTTCTGAGGGTCATATTTTATATACTGCGCTCGCCAACCCGCCTGCCAAGCGTGGCGAGTATTGGCAAACCCCCCTATATGGGGGAGGCATATGTCCAGCAGTGGATGTCCTATTGCTGAGAAGAAGAACTAACACAAAACCACTCGCAATCCTTGGTATGAAAGTGGAGGCAAGTCGCTACATGTGTAAAGTTGGTACATCCACCAAAAGGGTTGGAATTTGTTAGATGTACCATGTTAATGCACACTGTTATAGGAAGCTACGTAATTGCTTTATCTGAAATGCTAAGTGTCACTATAATTGTAAAGGAAGAAGAAGAAATTAAAAAAGGGTAAGCAACATGCGTATATAAGGCTGCGTCTCAATTTGGGATCACAGTGCACACGTTCGTACGTAAGGATTTAGTTGTTCCGAGATGAATTTAGTACTGACAGTGCTGACGCTCGTAAGCAAATCGGAACGGCTTTTTGTGTGTGAAGGCTCGCGAATTCTTTAAATGTCAGTTCCCATTAAATTCGTATTAAATCATTCACTTCCGTACTTCATGGGCACTAAATGGTGGCACTAAATCTTTAACAGACTTAGATTTACGGGCCAAGTTTATGAATAGATGACCGACTAAGATCACAGATAAGGACGGGATGCGGGCCGCTCCCATCTGGTCCTCCATCTGGTTCATGGGAGGCTATGTCCATCCAGTGGAAATCCTATATGGCTGAGATGATCATGATGAAGTTTTTATTGTACAGGTGATTTATTACACTCTTGCTATTATCGTGGTATTAGATAAAGATTATCTTTGAATTGTCAGGAAACAGGCCCGAGATTCGACCTCCGCTTAAGTTCAGATCTTACCTGCACTCGGGCTCTTCACGACAGGCATGGGCGAGGGTGTGGCAGGCGGGCAAGGGTGAACCGACGGGAGGGCGCTGGGCGCAAGAAGGATGTAGACGCTCCTGGGCGTTCATACAAGAGTCTTCGCGATTGTCGGTTTTCCTGTACCAATTTTTATATTAGAATCGTGATTTTCAAAACATAAGAATTAACTCTATTTGGATTTATTTTTACCTAACGGACTGAATATTTCAATTCAAGAAGACTAATAAAATATTTAGATATGTAAACAATAAAAAAAAAAACAATAACTATGTTATCGCTAGTATTTTTTTTTTCAATCAAATCAGCTAACACAAGTAAAAAGAAGGAAGTTTTTATAATTACTAAAATAAGCCCAAATTGGTATAACAAAATTGTGAATGACAATCTTAATATTTTAGATATTTTTATTGCGGGTACTTTTAAAGAAATTTTAAAAAAGTCCAGGTAAGTAAAAAAAGGAATAGTAATAATAATAGAAAAACGTAAGCTTATAATCTTAAAAAAAAGAGAGAGATTTAGAAATAAATTTGTAAATAATTTGCCGTTTTAATGGAGATATACGCGTTTCTGCCTGCGTCTTGTCATGTTAGCGTTGTCAGATGAAAAAAGTGACTTTCGCTTGTAAGAGTATTTTTACAGAAAATATAAAAAAATATGAGTATTATACGCAAATTTCGTACATGTAAATGTAGCCGGCTTTTTCTTATATTGAATAGTGTAATACTCATGAAACGTGGTCTCTGACTAGGGGCCTGTGAGCAGGCTCAAAGTCGCACAACGAGCTATGCTCGGGATTTCTCTACGCGATCGAATCAGAAATGAAGAGATCCGTAGAAGAAAACAGTCACCGATATAGCCCAGCGGGTTAGCAAGTTGAAGTGGTAGTGGGCAGGGCACATAGAAGAACTGATGGCCGTTGAGGCCGAAAGGTTCTCGGATTGAGACCACGGACTGGCAAGCGCAGCATAGGACGGCCACCGAAAAGGTGGGCCTGACAAGACGACTTGACTCAGATCGCAAGAAAGGGCTGGATGCGAGCCACTTCCAAAATCAATAGGGGAGGCATATGCTCAACTGTGGACGTCCAATAGCTGAAATAATGATGATGAAAACTCACGAAAGTATTCTTCTTCGACGAAACTTTATAAAATGAGATAATCACTCCTTGAGGTTTAATAATTATATTTATTCTTTTATCTATACTAATAGGCTCCGGAACTACTGAACCAATTTTTTGTTAGTTTAGTAGTCAATATATATAGTCAATGCATTCAGCCTATTGACTATAGACTACGATAGATCACGCCTGCCTACAAGATACCTATCCTACCTTCAGTCAGTCAGGACAAAGATTATTATAGTGTTAGATTGTATATCGTAAATTGGTGCGAAACTCACTTGCAGAGGCAGAAAGCGATTTCCGTATTCCACTGAACGCCTGGTTTCCTGTAGAACCCCCGCAGCGCTGTCATGCAACCTTCTCGATCGCATTCGGTGACGTGGCACTTCTGCAGCACGGGAGTGAGTGACGTCACACACTCGGAGTCCTTGATGCAAGCGTCCAGGGCCACGTGACAGGTGGACTGGAGCGCCAGGTTCTGGTCACCTGATCTACCGTTCTCTTTGCCAATGCGCTCTGTTGGTGGGTGTTATGTGTTAGATGCGTGCGTGGTTTATGTATGTTTGGGTGAGCAACGGTTATTCAATCGGATTTGAATTTATGTTGTTCGATATTTAAATTACATTTGTCTAAAGAAAAAAAGAACTGTCGTTCTTCTGTGTTGATAAAGATGAGACCACTTTGAAGTATATCATATCGGATTACATATAAGTAAGTGTAAGTTACGCTGTGTCAGATTTTAAGTTACAATTGAAACAAATTTTGACGTGATAACGTTTTATAAATTGATGAATGCCAAAATGAAAAATAGTAACGTTCCGCGTAACGGTGAATGGTCAATGGTCAATGGTCAATGGACAAAGGTCAATGGTCAATGGTCAATGGTCAATGGTCAATGGTCAATGGTCAATGGTCAATGGTCAATGGTCAATGGTCAATGGTCAATGGTCAATGGTCAATGGTCAATGGTCAATGGTCAATGGTCAATGGTCAATGGTCAATGGTCAATGGTCAATGGTCAATGGTCAATGGTCAATGGTCAATGGTCAATGGTCAATGGTCAATGGTCAATGGTCAATGGTCAATGGTCAATGGTCAATGGTCAATGGTCAATGGTCAATGGTCAATGGTCAATGGTCAATGGTCAATGGTCAATGGTCAATGGTCAATGGTCAATGGTCAATGGTCAATGGTCAATGGTCAATGGTCAATGGTCAATGGTCAATGGTCAATGGTCAATGGTCAATGGTCAATGGTCAATGGTCAATGGTCAATGGTCAATGGTCAATGGTCAATGGTCAATGGTCAATGGTCAATGGTCAATGGTCAATGGTCAATGGTCAATGGTCAATGGTCAATGGTCAATGGTCAATGACAATGACAATGACAATGACAATGACAATGACAAAGTCATACATGATTATGTCGTTATCACTTTAATCTATCGTCCGTAAACCGACTTTACAGACAACCAATTTTTTTTCGTATAAAATGAGACGTTTTTGTAGATTATTATATTGGAGTGTTAACAAGGGGTAATTGGGGGTTAACGAATAAGTTATGC
Organism: Apeira syringaria; assembly: GCA_934044485.1. Lineage (NCBI taxonomy): Eukaryota > Metazoa > Arthropoda > Insecta > Lepidoptera > Geometridae > Apeira > Apeira syringaria. The sequence goes on along the minus strand of OW203672.1, from coordinate 5,153,867 downwards.
CATGTCAGCTCTTAAGTTATATTTTTTGTCGATTAATGATCCTTGTGAGAATTCTTTAGAATATTATATCAATCTATTCATACGTTATATTGTATCAGGTTTTATATCGATATTAGATTTAATGATTATTTTATCAAGCAATATTCTTTTTTGATTACTCTTATATCTTCGCATTACCATGCCCTGTGTCGCAAGAGGAATGGGACACACACAATGACATCAACATCCAAGACCCGAGATAAACATTAATGGTCAGCACTCGCACTCGCAACACCATAGCCCCTGCCGAGATTCGAACCCAGAGCCCAGATATAGAAATAAAAAAGATATAGAAAGAATATAGAATGCTTTGCGCAATCTATCTATATTTTTAATTATTACATTAAAAATAAATGGATATGTGCTTAATTGTGTTGGATTTAATCAGGACTTGTATTTAAGATTATTAATTATTAATATACCACACAAAAAATATTTTTACTTAGCATTCAACCAGTCTTCTCGTTACATTACAATGTTCCTTGCGGAAAACTACGCGAATATTTGTCGAGACCACCCCCTCCCCACGTGAGTTTGGGTGAGGTTCGGCTTGATGAAAAACGGTGATGATGCTGATAATGAAATATATATACATAGACTGGCCGGTTGGCGCAGTTAGTAGCTCTCTGCCTTCTGAGCCGCTGGTCTCTGGTTCGATGCCCGGACAGGTCAAACAGTTGTGTGTATGCATATGTCTGTTTCAATTTCAATTTTCAATTTATTTATTTGGAACAAAAACATGGTTTGTTTACAAACATATAAGAAAACGATGACAACTGCAGAAGTATATAACTGTGTCGCAGATGTCAACGCCCGATGTATGACCTGTGTCTGTGTGTGTATATGTATACAAGTATATATATACCAGTCATCAGTTTACAATAGTACAGGCTCTGCCTAGTTTGGGACCTAAAGACCTTGTGTGAATGTTGTCCCTTATTATTATTATATTATATTATTATTATTTAAAAAAATAATGAAGTCAAGTACTTCATTATTTATATTATAAAAACATATTGTTAAACCTGTTTGAAGAGATCCTCAAGTTTACTGCCTCTTCTTTTCGGTACATTGTGTCTATATTTTTGAACCCAGCGATTATCGTATATATGTGTTGTATTATCAGGCTGTATTTAGTCAATTGAAACATAAAAAATGAATATATATATATATATGTTCTTAAAAATAAAATTGAATAACCGTTGCCCACCGAAGGTATATTTTAAATATACCTTTCCCATTTGTGTTGAAAGCGTACGTGTACGTAATTATTTACACCAAAACAACAACTGCCATAATCTTAACTTACGCAAACAACTGTCGAAATCATCTGTTGTATTATGTTTGTCGTTTTATTCATGCTCGTATTCTATCAATGGCATCAAAAACGTTTCCTAAGTCATAAAAATAGTCATAATAATACTAAAGATACGTCTTGTTCGTGTTTCGTAAAAATATAATTCAACAAAAACATTTTGTGTATACAACAAATGAAATTAAAATACATATAATGTAAAAATACTGAATCAAAATGAAACATTGAAAAAATAATGGTGTATTTTAATTACATTAAATGCTCATGCCATGACAAAATATCATAATATACAAAACAGTGTACAATTTTAATAAATATGATGTGTGAGGTGTATATAGAAATACGTGTAGTGGATAAAAACAATATGACATTGCCAATGACTTTTTTAAGACCAATTTTTTTTATTCAAGCATCTGTTTAAATCAACATGCTATCAAAGTTTTTAACATTTTTTGTTGAATAATATTTAAAAGTATGAATTATTATTAATGGGGTCATGCAAGAGCTTAAAATAAAAAATCCGTTGAAAATATCCTCAGTGCCGTTGTTCCAGATCTATAAATACGAGCAGATTTATCTCTCGGAAGATGGATCTTTAGCGTAAATGGGAAGCTTCACGGAGATTTTCGAGTCTAAGCGTCTTTGCTAAATCGCTCTTTTCATACTAAACCTACAATATTACGTGGAAGGAAAAGGGAAGCAAACTCCAGGGGATCTATGCTTTACTATTTTCCTAAAGAGGTACATCTTAATACTACGCCAAGCTAATCTGTGTCAATGTCTGTTACTATCAATGTTCGGGACTAGTGTTCTAAAACTATAGTGCTCGGTTTAGAGGTTGGAAATAAAAGGGATGGAAATAAGAGCACTTGGAATTTTGTATGAAAGTGCCAAAGAATGGATCAGATACCCGTGAAAATGGACCGCTTCGACTATTTTGTACAGTTTCGAAGCACCAAGTGAGTGTGACTTACGATATCTATGGTTAATTGAATCCTATTGTTAGATTAAATGTGTTTTTAATACCTCACCCTGTATTGATGTCAACTAATCTTTCCCTTTTTTTTCAATACCTTTATGAACATTTAAATTATCAGTTAATTTAAAACTTTGTTGTTTATGGTAGGACTATTTTGGCTTACCACAAATTTGTGAAAGTTTAGTTGACATTTAATATCAACCATACGTACGGTTTTCATCATTGTATCCTGCTCCATAGACGGTCTTGGTTGCATACAGAGGGTCGTCGCTCCCCCCGGGCTCATGGTTCCAGCGGTGGTAATGATGTCCATGGGGGTTGAAGTGAGGACTTGCGTATCGGTGCACGTGCGTTATTATTTTGTCCGGGGTAATCAGGTTCCCATCCTGAGTAATCGACATACCGCCGATCCACGAGGTCACTGCGGTTCCGTTCCAGTTTGCCGTCCGGCCATCCGACATCAGCTTTACTGGAATTTCATCCATCGAATCGCTTAGCTGGGGTAGCTTCACGACCGAGCCGTAGCGCGACTGGACTTCATTTTGTATCACCAGAGAGAATCGCGACGGCCGATCACACACAACGATTATAATAAAGAATCTGACCTTACTTTGTAATAGACAAAACAACAATATCGGCAGACGTTACGACATTCATCGGGCAATATACGGACCATATTTGGCTAGAGTTGAGACCGAGGTCTCTCAGTTGGTAGTCCCTGGCGAACTATCAAAGCCAAGTCTATGCCGCGCAGTAACCATAGAGATCGTAGAAAAAGTAGAAAATGCAAGATCGCATGCATACATGCACAATACAAGGGTTCCGGTCGGTGTAGACTCGAGGCGTACAGGTGAATGCGATAGCTTTTAATGGAACTTTAAAGTGGAGCAAAAGGAAAAAGGAAACGGCAAACATCTAACATGCAGGCATAAAGTAGGACCGAATACTCATTAAATATTTAATAAGTTACATTATGAAAATTCAAACCTCCTGAGCTGAAATCCTTAACTATTAAAATATTGAAGTAAAATTTGAGTCGGTGTAATTACATATTAAAGTTGGGTTATCCTTTTTGCTTTTAAAATACTAAAATTTGCTATTTAATCTCTAAGGAGTCTAAAGCTGCGGAGTTATTTGAATAGGTTTTTATATTGTTTAAAATCTTGTGTATGAATTGTGGCCTAGTGTAAATATTTTCTAGGACAAGTTGTAAAGATACTAAGGAGTATTCGATGAGATAGATATATAGGAAAAAGCCGCGCTCCTACCTTATGAAGCCAGGTGCGATGCGTGCAGTACTAGAGGCGACGGTTTCGGATAGAGACACAGATAATAGAGAAGAGAAGAGAGGGTGCGACGGCGGCTCACCGGGGCGAGGCCGAGGGGGGCGCGGGGAGAGGAGGGCGGCGCGCAGGAGGCTGGCGGCGGCGGCGCGCGTCATCAGCCTTGTGCCGTTTTCCGTGAGCAGGAGGAGTGTGCCATCGGGTGCGGCGTAGCGCGTCAATGCTGGTGTCGGCGCCCGGGACCCTTTCCGTCTTGGTGCTTCGAACAAAGCGCGCACCGCTGGCGGGCAATCGCCCCACGCCGCCGCTGCCCACAACCACGTTACCAACAAGCCCCCCACGCCGCAGGGAATACCCTCAATGGCATACCATCCTTTGAGAGTACTCGCACAGACAAGGTTAGGGTAGTGTATGCCGCCTTGATCACCGAAGGCCGAAGGTGTGAAGCCAAGAGTTGAGGTAACTGCGGGCATCTGTACGGTGTGTAGGTCAGGAGTACACTAAAAATAAGCTTGTGTCCAGTGAAACATAAATGACAGCCTTGTGTGGTAAAGTAGTGATCTAAGTCAATCCTAAGGCCTAGGCATCTAAACTGTGTACAAATAAAATAGGCACGTATAATAAAAAAACAGAATAACATAAACGAAACTAAAACAACTAATTTAACACGTTGACGACTAGTTGGAAGTGAGTCTAATACTCCAAGAAGCGTTTGATAGTGTAAGTGTTGTTGTTTTGTTGATTAGTTTATTTAATTTTAACCAGTTAGCATATTTTTGTAACTCCTAGCAGTTTGTTACAAAAAATAGCTCGCTTACGTAGGATACAATGTAAAGAACAATAAGATCTTTACTGTTAGTTGGGATGGTATCCCGCAAGGTGCAATTCCGAATCACACATTGTTCATAATTTCGCTTATATTAATGAGTAATGACCGCGTGTGTATTTATGCATAACCAATTATATCTGTAAACACTTAAAGCTATATTATTTAATAATATTATATAATTAGCTCCCGGGTTCTGAGTGAATATAAAGTTATAAGCATACGTCACAACTTACCACTTTTAGGCTTTTTAATGAGTTAAACAAAGAACTGTTTTAGTTACATTTTATTTAGATCCGTTTTGTTATAAATGGTTTATTAAGGCATCGAATGGTTAAAAGAAATAACAAATATTAAAATTTCCGATAAATACGTTCTTTGTTAATGAAAATAAATGAAATTTTTACATAGTCGAGCAATGAATGGTCAACATAATACATAGTTGCGTATTATGTAGGCAAATGAGAAATATATTAATTACTTTATTTCATTTGTTAGCCTTAAGATGCTGTTCAACAAAATTTGAAACGTCCCAATATCAATTTAACCGTCGCGTCGGTCATACAGTTCTTACCATACAGTTAAACGACGGTCAATTGATAATCGGAAGTTTACATTTTGGTGAACTCCACCCTGAACTAAACAAGGGGTTATTCAAAGGTTAGAATCTTTAGTAAATACATGCTTTATTGTCTGCAATCTTAAAACGAGGCTGAAAATAAAATTTAGACTCAAATGAATTTTAGTTAGCAATTCCTGTGGCAAACTTCACAGCAGGATAACTTTTTAATGGGTATTTAGAAATTCGTAAATATTATCCACTAAAAATAAATAAATATTAATAAATATTTATATTTGGCATCTGTTTAGAAGATATTGCGCACTGAAAATGTTAGTAAAAAATTAAGTTAATTCTCTCTACAAATTTCGTTATTCTAATTTAAAGTGTGTTATTAAGGCGGATTTTTAGGTTAGAATAGATGGTGCCAAAAGGTAAGAAAACAAAATGATAGACGTGTCATTTCAGGGTGCCACTCAGGAACATAACAACGGAGTTAGAAAGGTATTTTTCAACGAACGTTCTATAGTGTAACAGTAAGGACAGTTGCGAAATAAATATTTTTTTACATATTAACAGGTAAATTGAATGTTAGTTTACTTGCCTATTTCACTGATACTAGCATCTATACGTATAAGGCTGCTGTTCACCAAAATTACGATTAAATTTATAAAAACGTACGATTATCAATTTAACCGTCGGTCAAACAGTTTTTACCATATGGACGTACAGATAAACGGACGTTTAAATGTTGGTGAACAGTAGCCTTAGTGGCGTAACATGTTATGTAAATATTAATATTTAGTCTTCTTTTTTCTGTTATTGATAGTAGTGGATGTGGAGTGCCATAGCGAATTTCTATCAACGTTAGATAAATAAATATTAATATGATTATGGTACTTTTGTCAGAATATTACTTATCTACTAGCTGTGTAGCAAAAATTAAATGCGCTGTTTTTGGTGATAATATGAGATTCTACTGGGAAAATGAAATGTTTAAAAAAATTCTTTTTGAGCTTATTTATTACGAAAATATCTTTATCTTAATTACATGTTATCTTTCTTAAAATCTTCCCTGTGTAAATTTTATCACAATTTATTTATCTATTTTCTGGCAAGTGACAGGTAAACCGCAGAAAGCGTACCGACATATTAAATAGTCCACAATTTTATTGTTAAATAATAATAAAAATATTTTACCAAAAAATGGGACCGACTTCAACACTCAAAAGTGTGAAACGATTTGTTGAAGTCGGTACCATGATAGTTCAAAAGTAACTATTATCAAAATATTGTGCTCATGGTACCGACTTCGACAAATTATTTCACACTTTTGAGTGTTGAAGTCGGTTCCATTTTTTGGTAAACCTTTTATTACCCGACTGCGAAAGAAGGAGGGTTATGTTTTTCGGGTGTATGTATGTATGTATGTATGTTTACCCGACTGCGAAAGAAGGAGGGTTATGTTTTTCGGGTGTATGTATGTATGTATGTATGTATGTATGTATGTATATTTCTTTGGCACGCCCTAGAGCCTAAACGGCTGGTCGTATTTTTATGTGAGTGGTATTAATAGATTCGCCTTGGTCGTGAGAGTGACACTGGGTACTTCAAAATTATTAAAAAACAATATGAAGGATTTATGGCGCCAAAATGTATTCTCAAAAAAATTAAATGTTTTCAAAATACATCGAGTGTGGTATCAAAATAAAGGATTTTCAACGGTGTTTACAAATATATATATAACTTATATGTTTTATTGTAGTTTGGAATAAGAAATGCTAATTATAGTGAAATATAAAGTAACCCGAATTGCCGCGGGGTATCGGATTAGAAATTGTACCCTCCCTGTCTTTCCGTGAGTGCCGTAAGAGTCGGCTAAGGGATCACATACCAGAAGGATGGGCAGCAGTGCCTTCTGAGGGTCACATTTTATACTGCGGTCGCCAACCCGCCTGCCAAGCATTGCGAGTATTTGCAAACCCCACCCAATATGATTGCACAAAATTTGACCAGGCCCCCAGTTTCTGGCAGCGCTTTTAATGCTGGTTCTGGTAGCGGTCAGTGTAATGGTGGAGCATGGGGTGTTAAGAATCCTTAAAAATTTGGCTACCAAACACCTTTTTGTTAAAGGTGCTTGAAAACTAAAAAGAATGAAATAAAAATATTATTGAAAAAAAACAAAAAACCCGACTGCGGCAAGGTCATGCCATCTTTATTAAATTCATTGAAGAACTGAAAAGATAGGAACAAGATTTTAATTTAAATATTTTATATTGGTTTTCAATGTACGCAGTCGGAAGCATTACACGCTCACTTCTCATAATACAAAAATAACAACAAAATTTAAGAGTGAGCAGATAATGCCTCCGACTGCGTACATTGAAAACCAATATAAAATATTTAAATTAAAATCTTGTTCCTATCTTTTCAGTTCTTCAATGAATTTAATAAAGATGGCATGATCTTGCCGCAGTCGGGTTTTTTGTTTTTTTTCAATAATATTTTTATTTTACTCTTTAGTCACCTTTGTTACTCATGGGATCAATTGTTATTGTGTATGTGCAATGTGCATCGATGTCTTCAGCCGCAACTATAATATCGTAAAGGTATGTGAAGTACTTTTCAGTTATTGGAGTGTAACTCAAAAACCGCTTGTCCAATTTCCATATAATTTAAATGGATCTACCACAAAAGTATACACTATCAAACAACATAGGAATCATCAAAATCGGTTCATAAACGACAAAGTTATTCGCGAATACACATAAAAAAACAACATACATACAGTCGAATTGAGTAACCTCCTTCTTTTGAAGTCGGTTAAAAATAGTATTTATTTATATGGATGATCAATAGCTACACAGACTTTTAAAGTAGCAAAAACTAGATAGAAAAATACAATTATAGGACATCGTGTATCTGTATAGTATAAGTATAATTGTAAGTAATAGTATTGACACAATAGTTGAGGATGCATACCAGGCTATTTTAGATATGCAAGGAGAAAACATATTAGTAGACGCACTGCGGTTGGAATGGAATGGTAATGAATTTTTTTTATTTTTTATTTTATTTTATTTATTAACATTCACACAAGGTCTTCAGGTCCCAAACTAGGCAGAGCCTGTGCTATGGTAACCTGATGACTGATATATATACTTATATACATAAGCACACCCAGACACAGATCAAACAGACATGTTCATACACACAAATGTTTAACCTGTCCGGGAATCGAACCCGGGACCAGCGGCTCAGAAGGCAGAGTGCTACCTACTGCGCCAACCGGCCAGTCAATGATCATCACAATGTTCTCAGTAGAAAAGGAACATTTCGAAAAATTGGTATAATAATATCGAAAGACTTTCAAATTGTCCATACTGCGTTCTATTTTATATGTAACCCCGAGGTCCGGGATATTTTTCCCGAGCCAGCCAACTTAGGGAAAGTAATTTGAACAGTTGTGTGTGTTCCCACGTACTGAAAGCAAGCCTCCGGGCAGCCATATTGAATTTTAAACTGCGGACAAACACGGCTCTTTTATATTGTTATAATATTATTTATGCGTTGCTATTAGAAGCCTCATTATAGCGGTGGAAATGTTAATTATTTACATCTCGTAATGAAAACAATTATGTCCTATTTTCATTACGTTGTTGTTATTATAAAACTCGAAAGATTCCAGAAGCGATGATAGCTCAGCGGGGGGCGTCGCTTGTCAAACTGACGGACACTGGTTCGATCCCCAACAACAGCTTGAGCTTCCGGTGAAGGTAACACCGTTATCAAATTCCCCGCATGGTGGTAGGGTACTTCCGAATACCCGCCTAGCTAGCTACCACCCTCAAGTTTGAAAAACTGTCACCAAACACATAGTGTGATCAGGTAGTAGTCCTTGAGAGCCAGTGAGCATTCTAGATCTAGCGTGATAATATCTTCGACCACATCGTCACTGACCATCAAGTGAGATAGTGGTTAAACGCTAAATCTATACCATATATTTAAACAAAAAGTACACACAAAATGCTATGCCATTTTTGTCACATTGTCTTGTGCTAGTCAAAACTGTTTGTTGCAAATGAATGACGTCAATTATTTCTTCCGTTTTTTTTTGTAAGTGACCTGACCTTGACCTGGCTTTGGTAACGATGCGATGACTCGACTGTTTATCTGAGGAAACCTTAACTTAACTATGACTCTCCACATGTGGTATATAGCATGAGTCTAGACGTCTGGCGTCTAGACTTTATAATTTAGAACGTTTGTTATAATTTATTTTAATGTGATTTAATTTTTATATAATATACCGTTTGAACTCTATCTCATTTGAATATCAGTGACGATGTGGTCGAAGACGTTATCACGTTAGACCTAGAATCTTTCCTGGCTCTCAACGACTGCTGCCTGAACACACTATATTTGATGGAAGTTTTTCAAACTTGAGGGTAGTAGCTGGCCATACTCACCATACATGGCTATACTCGACATCCATGCTGGGAATTGTATAACGGTGTTACCTGCTCCGTGGTGGTACCGGCCTAGAATAGTACTCCCCCATCTCATCCCGTGGGTGCCGTAAGAGTCGGCTAAGGGATAACGTACCAGGAGGTGGGCAGCAGCGCCTTCTGAGGATCGAAAATCATACTGCGCTCGCCAACCCGCCTGCCAAGCGTGGCGAGTATTGGCAAATCCCCCCTATATGGAGGAGGCATACGTCCAGCAGTGGACGCACATGGCTGAGAGAAGAAGAAGAAGTTACCTGCTCTGGGATCTCAAGCCGTTGGTGGGGATCGAACCAGCGTCCGTCAGTTTTTAACAGCCGACGCAAGGAACTCATGTCATACAGTCGTATGAAGCCCAACGGCCCACCGTTGGGCTACGTAGTACACGACTTCGTAGCATGCCACGCACGAGATTACCGAATTTCTTAAGTTCGGTACTTGGGCCAGCGTCTTGATAGCTTAATGATAGATAAAGCAAAACTTGGCACTTCATTATGATAATCATTAATATAGATACTAGTAGCGCCCCGCGGTTTCACCCGCGTGGATTACGGTTTTCCCGCTACATCACTTTATTCCACGGGAATCATACATTTTACCGGGATAAAAAGTAGCCTATGTGGTTTTCCAGACTATAACCTATATCTGTGTCAAATTTCATCCAGACCCGCTCAGCCGTTCTGGTGTGATTGAGTATCAAACATCCATTCATCCATCCATCCAAACTATCACATTTGTAATACATATTAACTAAAAAGGTATCCTTTGCATGCTAGTTTTAGAATCCATCCTTCTAAAACAGAAAGTCATGGCCACACTATTACGGTATGAAAAGCAACCAATTGGGATCATTGTTCGATGGTTTGGCTTTGTTGAATGTTCTGGAAACTAGGATATTACCTATTTTCGAACCATACTCTTTAAATAGGGTTACGCCCTTGTCACGAATAAAATATTATTATGAAGTGCAATATCTCTGTTGCAATAAAACGCTTGCCAGTAACTAGGTTTTGCGCCTATCGATGATGAATACGCAAGCGAAAAAAAATTTGTTGACTTCAACACTCAAAAGTGTGAAACAACTTGTCGAAGTCGGCACCATGCACACAATATTTTGATAATATGCAGTACCTTTGAACTATCATGTTACCGACTTCAACAAGTTATTTAACACGTTTGAGTGTTGAAGTCGGTTCCATTTTGAGGTAATATTTTTTTTAACTTTTATTTTCCTTACTTTACTAACATTACATGTCATGTTCAAATGATCATAATATTATAAATGCGAAAGTTTGTGTGTATGTGTGTAAGTGTGTATGTTTGTTACCTCTTCCCGCTCAAACGACCACACCGATTTCAATGAAATTTACATAATGGAGATAGTTTATACTCTGAATTAACACATAGGCTTTTTTCATCATCACCATCATCACCGTTTCATCACTACGCGGATACAACCACAGGGCGAAGCAAGTGTTTAATATACCCGAAAATTTGGTAACCATTCCGCATAAAAAAAAACTTTATGATGAGTGTTCAAAACAGTACATAGCTGGAATAAAAAATCACTAGCTAACATTACAATTTTGATTAAAGACCCTGAAGTTAATTTTATATGATTACAACTTGCAATTTACATGAGGCACTTATAGTATAATTACGAAAATGTTTCTAAATTTAGCCCATTCAGAAAATATGCTCGACTGGATATTTTAGTTTAAATATTAATGGGCTTTCAATTACAGGGTTCTTTGTGACTGTAATATAATGCCTGTTCAAATATTAATATAGTATTTTGATGATATACGAAGAATAGATCGAATACAAGTCACACAATTTTCATTCTGCAAAAGCTACCCGTAGAAATATTAAAGGATTATATTTGAAGATTTGTAATAAAGCTTCTTGATACATTATCTATGGATAAAGGATCTCCACGAACAAGAAGGCGTGGGTGATGTGAAACAAATGAATGTATTGCCTTTGTAAGATTCATCATCATCATCATCATCTCAGCCATAAGACGTCCACTGCCAGACGAAGGCCCATTGGCGTATCCAGCGTTTTTTTTTAGCCTCTGAGATGCCATGGCTGATGCGATGACGCAGATAAATTCGAATCGGTAGCCCAACATCCTGGGGTGGGCACCAGACCATCCACCACGATACACTCATCGCACAAATGTTTGTCCCTGACGGGATTCGAACCCATGGTCCCGGCGACATAGAAGTCGCTGTGGCGCAGTGGTTAGTGTCAGTGGCATCACTGACACTGACCACCGCGCCACAGCGACCCTCAAATATTAAAACTGCAAGATTTATTTTTGAGACAAACATAAAAAAGTACTATTTTTCTCTTCATATATAGCATGGACCAATATCTTGTAGTATAATGTCCATAATACGTAGGAATGTTTTTATTTTTGTGTATATTTCTTAAATATGTGTTATTTTTGGCGTACCATTAAAGATCGAAGATCGAAATCTCGAATACATTACCAATATAATTTTTAGACTTTTAATTTTCTTTGTTATTTCTTTGTATAAGAAAAACTTCAAGCGCATTTGTTGATACTACGAGATTATTCGATAAAAGAGAAAAATTGACACTTTAAAATATTTTTCACTAATCAATAAGCAAATGAAATCAAATTTTGTTTAATCAGAATAACTTATATTTTTTTAAAGTACACAAATAGGACAGTTATGCTCACTGCTGAGCGTCGTGAGGCTTACGATCTTTCTCACGACATGCAACATAGCCACTTCCACTTATCCCAATGTCGGTGGGTTTGGCCCCTCGCCCACGGCGACTTTTTGTAGCGATGCATACGCGCGGCTGCATCGCGACTGTAGCGATGCAAACGTACGACCGTTCTGACGACATCGGGGGAACGGAGGGTAGGGTGCTGGGGAATGTGCCGCGCGCAATTGCATCGCGATTTACGCGCGACAGCATTGCGACTGACGCGCGACAGCATCGCTACTGCAGTGCTACAAAAAGTCGCCGTGGGCAAGGGGCCATGCTTCTGAGATCTTCATGCGTAGACTTGGTCGGACCATCTTGTCGTACAGTTCTAGGAATAAGTCTTCTCCGTTCCCACTCTCCCACTACTATGAGTTTCCCCAGATCGTCACAGAGCTTTTAGCTATGTAGTATGTCCGAAGTAATGAAGCACTCTGTGAAGGAATTCTCGTTCGAAGCCAGTTCAAGTAACTACCTTTGTTATAAATGACACAAGTATTTACACTACATGTGAAGTAAATACCATAACATTTTATTTTTACTTCAAAAAAGAGGAGGTTATATGTTCGACTGAATGTATTTTTTTATGTGTGCTCACCGATTTCTTCCCCATTTTTGGAATGATTCTCAAAATTGTTTCTTTTTGTTTAATAGAGTGTACCTCCCATGTTCATTTAAATTACATAAAAATCGGACGAGCGCCTTTTGAGTTACACTCCAATAACTGAAAAGTGTTACGTCTACTTGGACGACTTCCTAATTGCGGGTGAAGAAATCGGTGAACATACATAATGACAATTGATCCCGTGAGTGGCAAAGCTCACTGAAAAGGGTGTAAAATTTTTTTACCGAAATATGGAACTAACTTCCTCACTCAAAAGTGTAAAATAACTTGTTGAAGTCGGTACCATGATAGTTCAAAAGTAACTATTATCAAAATGTTGTGCTGATGGTACCGACTTCGACAAATTATTTTACACTTTTGAGTGTTGAAGTCGATTTTTGGTAAAAAAATCTCCTTATTGTAACACTTACTAAAATCATGATTTTAGGAAGTAAATCCACTCGATTGTCACGAGGTTTTTCCCTAAAAAACAGTCATACAGTTGTCCAATCACTATTAACATAATCACAAGTGAACGAGAGAACGAAAACGTTCGTGTCAAAGGGCAAAATTCTTCAAAAAGGTTGGTTTTGTGTGTACCTCAAAGTGCCCTTATAAAAGTCGCCGGTGAATGGATTTGGTTCCTTTGTTTCCTTATCGTAAGTACTTGGCTTTTGCGAATTAATGTTCGATTGCTTGTGTCGTTTTTTTACACACTAGCTGCGCGCCGAGGTTTTACTTGCAATAATTTGTTCGTTTGGTTAGGAAACTTTTGAAACAACAGGATCTTTATGCTATTTGACCTGGTAGACCTAGGAATCAAACTCTATATCTAAGTAGCTAAGGTTCACCTACCTTCAACCACACCGTCACTAACAATCAAGAGAGATAGTGGTAATTCGGTAGGTGCTTTATACGTAATGCTACTTTTTCATAACCAATCCGACGGTTTCTGGATACCCATATCGAGCTGAAGCTGCACGGGAAGACACCCCCCAGCACCTATGGAGGTACCGGGGGGTTGCCATATTATTCCTGGATATGGATCCAACGTATGAACATTTGCTAGCCTTAAATATTACATTTTTGTAGTGGGGTTGCTATCCCCATTGTGGGTGACAGGGTTTCTTATCTACTTTAGTTATTCGCCGTTGGCAATACTTAATAAAAACTCGATATAACTACTTACATACTTTTTGAAGGAAATGTTTTTTGAAAAGTATCGAAGTAGTAAATCAAGTAGTTACATTATTTAAGTATCTTAATTATCTTATTACATCTTATATAAGTATCTTAAATAATGTAATTCTTGATAAGTGGAAAGTAGAATTCGTATTTTTCAAATAAAATAAGTCGCTCTGACCGGTAAGATCGCTCATTGATACATTCTCGATGGCTTATGTAAGTATTTTGCAAAATCACCTTTTATGGTGTTTCAATACATTGTTCATATATGTATTTATTATAGTCTTAATTTAATAAGCTGATCGAAAATCTAAATATTAATATATATATTTTATTCTGTATAGATGTTAACGTTTGACCACTATCTCACTTGATGGTCAGTGACGATGTGGCCGAAGATGTTATCACGCTAGACTAGTATGCTCACTGGCTCTCAAGGACTGCTACCTAAACACATTATGTGTTTGGTGACAGTTTTTAAAACTTGAGGGTGGGTAGCCTTGAGCTAGCCAGGCGGGTATTCGACCCTACCACCATGCTGGGAATTTGATAAATCATAAATCAGTTTATTCGTAATAAATAGTACTATTACACGTCACATATATTATTCAATATTTTCATAATAATTAAAGTTATTTGATCTAATTTCAAAAATAACGGTGTAACCTTCACCGGAAGCTGTGTTTGAACTGTTGTTTGGGATCGAACTAGTGTCCGTCAGATTGACAGGCGACGCTCTCCCCGCTGAGCTATCATCGCTTCAAAAACACAACAGAAATATAAACAACAAAAGGGAATGAAACAATTACTACAGATATAAAAGGCATCTAATTATTTCAGTGTGTTTACATAACATTTCGTATTCTCTCATCTTTATTACAATCTTATTTACCTTGAAAAACCATTTATTTATCGCAAATAACATAAATAATAAATTTTCTACTTCCCCCGTTCTGTTTGCACGTAATTTACATGAATTAAACGGTGGCCGTGATTTTTCTAGTATCGCGATTTATTTTTACAATACATTTTTGAGAGAACGTTTGGATTCATTATAAATCGGTTTTCTTGTTTCTTTTGACGTGATAACGTTTTATAAATTGATGAATGCCAAAATGAAAAATAGTAACAGTAACATTCCTGTAACGTTCCACCTAAGTTTTATCTAGATCTAGATAATATAATCAAAGTCAAAGTCAAGGTCAAGGTCAAAGTAAAAGTCAAAGTCAAATTAAAAAGTCAAAGTCAAAGTCAAAGTCAAAGTCAAAGTCAAATGTTGAATGTCGAATGTCGAATGTCGAATGTCGAATGTCGAATGTCGAATGTCGAATGTCGAATGTCGAATGTCGAATGTCGAATGTCGAATGTCGAATGTCGAATGTCGAATGTCGAATGTCGAATGTCGAATGTCGAATGTCGAATGTCGAATGTCGAATGTCGAATGTCGAATGTAGAATGTCGAATGTCGAATGTCGAATGTCGAATGTCGAATGTCGAATGTCGAATGTCGAATGTCGAATGTCGAATGTCGAATGTCGAATGTCGAATGTCGAATGTCGAATGTCGAATGTCGAATGTCGAATGTCGAATGTCGAATGTCGAATGTCGAATGTCAAATGTCAAATGTCAAATGTCAAATGTCAAATGTCAAATGTCAAATGTCAAATGTCAAAAGTCAAAAGTCAAAAGTCAAAAGTCAAAAGTCAAAAGTCAAATGTCAAATGTCAAAAGTCAAATGTCAAATGTCAAAAGTCAAAAGTCAAAAGTCAAATGTCAAATGTCAAATGTCAAAAGTCAAATGTCAATGTCAATGTCAATGTCAATGTCAATGTCATACATGATAACTATTATGTATAAGTTTATTTCAAGTAGTCACAATTAAATATTACATTATCTATTACTTAAATAAGATATATTTCTAATTGATACAAACATAATATAAAAATAATTTAGAATAACAATAAAATAATCTAACTTAAAATAAAAACCTTAAACACTTAATAAAAACTAAATTAAATCTAAAACGGGCCCCTGCGGCATTGTACCCAAGATGCTGGCAGCGTTTCCTCTTTGTATTGCTAGGCTAATACGTTGAGCGAGGAAGCTGCCAGCTTATATACATACATGATTATGTCGTTATCACGTAAATCTATCGTCCGTAAACCGACTTTACAGACAACCAATTTTTTTTTAATAGTTTCTCTAAAGTAAATAATGGATATGTAGGGGTCGGTATACGATTCAACTTATCTTTCACTGCGACCGTTATGACGGTAAATTGCAACTTCGATAAGATTGTCTATTCTTACCTATTCCAAACTTGGGTAGTTCGCCCTTACGTCCCACAAATGTATAACAAAACTTGACTTTGATTACCGTTTCTATTTTTCATTTTGGCATCCATCAATTTATAAAACGTTATCACGTCAAAACTATTAAATATTGGCCCTAATTCTGTTAATCATACGAACTAGCTAAAATTCACTAAAATTTTTCAAAATGAAATAACTCGTATTCTATTTACACTTAAATTCAAATTCGTATAACGCCTTATAACGCTGTCACTAATATTAGATGAGTTTTATTCCATTGTTGGCGAATTGCGGGTAGTTTTAGTAAACACCAAATAAGTGGCCACTTAATTTAGCTAAAACTACCCGCAAATTTAATAAATACATATAATTTTAGTGATGTTATTGATCTTCATGTGTTCGTTTCTTTTGCAAATTATTCAGAACTAGCTGCGTCCCGTGGTTTCACCCGCGTGATGATGGTGATGGTGATGTTGAACGGTAAACATTTTAACTTGTGATGAAAGAATTGTCACTTATCGGGTTAATTAGTCAAAGACACTCACAAACAACGTGGCTTTCTGTTGGTAAAAGAATTTCCAAAATCGGTTCAGCACATCCAGAGTCGACCCTACAACCTCACAAACTTGACCTCTTTATAATATTTAAAGTAATGATGAGTATATTTCGATCTGAGACATTGTTATTGACATTTCAATACTTATTCGTTCTAGAGTGAAATTAAGTAGTTAACATTTTTCCGGGATAAAAAGTGCTTACTACAACTCTATGCTAGATTATAACTTTTGTGCTGTATACATCTAACGTTTGACCACTAACTCCATTGATGGTCAGTGACAATGTGGTCGAAGATGTAAGACGCTAGACCTAGAATGCTCACTGGCTCCGCCCTTTGAACATACTATAATTAAAGTTACATAGTCTGTAATTCAGTTGTTTTGGTCTTTTGTATTGATGCAATAAAGTATTTTTGTATTGTATAGTATTTTCTTGTCTACTCCTGAAAACGACTGTGTATAATTAATATAATGAAATAAATATATTTAATGCCTGACTTATAGAAACATTTAGTGGAAATAATTTATTTAAAAGCTCCACTGGTACTGTTACTGGTCGCGAAAGTTAATTTATTGTCCTATTAATTTTCGTCGGATGGTATATAGTTTAAAGGCGGATTAAACTGCCTTTGAAGAGTTACAGCTAAAATTGATCAAAGTATTGTTCCGCGAACTAAGAATAATTAATTATGGAGGTATAATATGTATATACGAATTTATTTCCATTTCTTGGTAACTTAATTAATTGATGAAAGTAAATATATATAACCTATTATTCTTTGTGAAGTACTAAAGACTTAGTGATAAGTTTTATATTGAATTTTACAACTTGGTTCTTTTTACGACTTCAAAAAAAGGAGGAAATTCGGTGCAGTCTTTCGGTTTTACTTTTAATGTTTTTATAAGAAAAAAAATATAATTTTACATTTTACAAATCCTTCCTAGCATTCGATTTTGCGATCTTTGATTATTTACATTAAATTATCAAAGTTTACGATAAAATCTCAAAGACCGTGACAGATTTCACTGAAGTAAAAAGATAAATAAATGAGCTCTATACTCAAAGGAGGTTAAGTATAATATTAATGTAAAGCAATATATGTATTTGAAGAAAAAATTGCTTGGAACCATACAATCCACCTTGGAATAATTACATCTCTGTGGAGTCACCTTATGTGTAACCGGTTCAAGTGAATAGGTAGTGTAATAACCACAATATAAACTCTATTTGAAAAGAATTTCTTAATTCATTTTGGAACATGTCGATAGAGACTGATGATTACTCTAACTTTAATGATGTCCATACGTGCGTCGTCAGTTGATACCTCAGTTTCTTCTGTTTCTACGCCATAATTGAATAAATGATTTTGAATTTTAAACTCTATTATACTCAGATAAAATAACCAAGAGGAGAAGTATACTCAAAGCTGTTATAGTAATAAAGAATCAAATGAAGAACAATAATTAAATATTATATCCTCTTTGAGTCCACCAAATCTATGCTCGGATAAATTACTCTTTGCTATGAACTGTTTTGGTTATACACACAATCAAACTCCCACTACAAAATGGAATAAGGTCGAACTTCGAAATATAATTCAGCATATGACTTTGTAGTGGGAAGTCAAGATAAATAATGTATAATAATCTTGTTGTCAAAAAATCTTGTTCCTTCTGATGTTAATCTATCTATAGGTTGGATACTATTTTATTTTTTAAATCGCCCATTTGGGCCGGCTAAGCTGATGGCCAACTTGTTTTTTTGCGTTGAAATAGATTTTTTCATGTAGTTCTGTCGACTTTGTATGGATCTGTACAGATTCAGTTGTATAAATAAAGCATGCAGACCGCTTACAACCGGTTCTTGTGGCAATGGGAACTAAGGGAACCCTCCGACTGAAATGATGATGATGACGGTGAGTGGGGTCTCATTATTCCGTTTATTATTCCATAGCCATACAAAGTCTCGTATTTCTCTTAAATTCTCGCGCATTCTCGCGGGAGAACCGGATATTTGAATTACGTGTTTCCTATTTGTGTTTGTTTGTTAATTCCCGCTAATCCCTAATCTGCCGCGTCGTGTTACAATCCGAACTCCTTAGAGCTTGGTGCGATTTATGAGAGACATTTTAAAAATCTGTATAGGTTTAAGAAAAAGTATGTTCACTTGGTTGAAAGTTTCGTAAGTAATCACATTATTTAAATTTTACTACGGTTTAACTTATGTATATTATTCTAGCGGCTATCTCGACCGGTTTCTTGACCTTTTAAGTCACTTTTTCATAGAGAGCACGCGCTCGCGGCTGTGTACGCGCATGCACTGGTGACACCGGCAATGGCGGCTGCTGGCTACTACCCACTCGACTAATATACGTAAGTTAAGCCGTAGTTTAAACCCAATAAGTAAAAAAAAACTATGAAAATAGATTTCTGCTACTTATCTATGGAATAGCTACAAGATTTTATTTGAAAATAAGGATAGTTCATGCCCCATAAAACCAGGGGAAAGGATAAAGGCTAAAAAATTAAAAATCAGGCTAGGAATTATATTTTTGAAGCGATGATAGCTCAGCGGGAGGAACGTCGGCTGTCAAACTAACGGACCCTGGTTCAATCCCCAACAACAGCTTGAGCTTCGCGTGAAGGTAACACCGTTATCATATTCCCAGCATGGTGGCAGGATACTTTCGAGTACCCGCCTAGCTAGCTACCACCCACAAGTTTGAAACAACTGTCACGAAACAAATAGTGTGTTCAGGCAGCAGTCCTTGAGAGCCAGGGAGCATTCTAGGTCTAGCGTGATAACATGAATATGAATATAACATCACATGTGATGAAAAAATCCGTAAGTTTTTTTTTATACTGTCTAGATCTAGCGTTTGACCACTTGATGGCAAGTGGTCAAACGCTAGATCTAGACAGTATAAAAAAAAACTTACGGATTTTTTCATCACACTGATAGTGTAGTATCAGTGCAATGAATCAGTGTGTGCAGTGGTATACAAAAAAAAAAGCGAAAAATGTAAAAATCGCTAAACGCTTATTCCCCGCACCACACGCTAACGAAGCCAGTGAAATTCAAAGATTTCAGTTTTTCTTGCGAATCAGAGTTTCTCGGATTTCCCAAAGTGATGAGATTAAGTTATATATTTAAATATATTTTATTTCATCGCGTGTTTGCGCTATTATAATTTAAGCCGTGTCGTAATGCTTCGTATGGATCAGATTATGCTTTTATTGCGTTACTAGCTGCGCCCCGCGGTTTCACCCGCGTGCACTACGTTTTTCCCGCTGACTCAGTTATCCCACGGGAACCATACTTTTTCCAGGACAAAAAGTAGCCTATGTCCTTCTCCAAAGTCCCATGTATTTTTATACCAAATTTTATCTAAATCGGTCAAGCCGTTTTCATGTTATGTCGTGACAATGGAAAACGGGTTTCATTTTTATATATATAGATATGCCTACTTTATACATTCAGTTTAAGATTCTGTACTAAGAACTGGATTGAGGAATATATTTTTTATGGGATAAGGTGACGGCAAAAGCAAAATGTCCACAGGATGTTAAGAGGCAACCTCTGCACTATGTCTCATTTGAGACATAAAGTTGGTAAGTCTCGTATGCCTGTAATTTCACTGGAAACCATACCTTTTAAACCGGAACGTAGTAATGCGAATTCTACTGCCTGGCGGTAGAAATAGATATGGTGGCGGTACTTCCCCAGGTGAACTACCACATAGAGTGCTACTATTCTTAAAATGTGTCACCTTATTTAATTTGGCAACCTAATTTCTGTGGGAAAAAATAAGCCTTAACTTTTTTATATCAGTCAACACTGTTCCAATTAAAGCCATGATTTTTTTTAATATGGTTCCAGGTTGTAGCTCGGGAGAATACCATGTGCAATGCATCTGTCTCCATATCCTACTAATATTATATATGCGAAAGTTTGTGAATATGGATGTATGAAAGTATTGATGTAAGTTTGTTTCTGCTTTCGCAAAAACTACTTTACGGATTTAGATGAAATTTGGAACACAGCTTGGATTAACATATAGGCTTATTTTGATCATCACCGCCACCGTTTTTATCACCACGTCTATAAAACGGATTTGGATGAAATTTGGTATATGTAGATAGTTCAGGTTGGTACTGGAATATCACATAGTCTACTTTTCTTCATCATCATAATCATCGTCATCAATCATCACCACGCGGGCAAAACGAATTTGAATGTTTGGTATGTAGATATTTCACGTCCCTGAACAATACATAGGTAGGCTACTTTTCATCATCATCATCAATCATCATCATGCGGGTAAAGCCACGGGCGCAGCAAGTTATTAACATACAATCCTTGTCATTATCAAACAATAAATGGGGGTAAATTTTTCTGAAAGCGTGCCTCGTACTATAAAGTAGGTAATGTTCATACATATACTAAGGGTAACACATCTAGACCTAGAAAATGAAAGTTGTCAAGTCGGATAGATTCGGGTTTACGGGTCCGTAACCCTTATCGACAACGAACGCAATAAGAGCTGGGAGATTAGAACTGAATCAAATGGTGGATATTGAATCAGTAGATTAAAGGGCGCAGATGTGCCAAATGAGATTGTAAGTTCAATGCTTTTAAAGTACCTATTGTGTGATCATAGACAACTAGTAACGCCCCGCGGTCTTACCCGCGTGGATTACGTATTTCGCGCTACCTCAATTATCCCATGGGAACTATACTTTTTATGGGATAGGAGGTAACCTATGTGATAATCCAGGGTATAAGCTATCTGCATACCAAATTTTATTGAAATCGGTGTAGCCGTTTGAGCGTGAAGAGGTAACAAACATACACACTAACGCACATACACACAAACTTTCCCATTTTCGCAGTAGGATACGTATGCAAGGTTACTCTTGTTATTAAAACTGACGTGGTTTTGACACAAATTATGAATGTATAAAACACGGGAATTACTCACGTAATAAGAATAAGAAACTATACTACGTAATAAGTCGGAAGGTTCCGCCCTCTGACTTATTACGTGAGTAATTCCCGTGTTTTGACGTGATAACGTTTTATAAATTGATGAATACCAGCAACACTCATGAAAAATAGTAACGTTCCGCGTAACGTTCCACCTGAGTTTTGTATTACATAAAATAATCAAAGTCAAAGTCAAAGTCGAAGTCAAAGTCAAAGTCATAAATGATTATGACGTTATCACGTAAATCTATCGTCCGTAAACCGACTTTACAGACAACCAATTTTTTTATACATTCATAACAAGCAAGGTTAGTTTCATCCGTCAATCATAGGAGTACAAAATTAAATTGAAACTATTACATAGCCCTCTGTTTTCTAATCTGGGGCGGTAAGTCAATCAAGACCGTTATATAAGTCGAGGTCCATTATATTAGTTTGTGAGAGCTTAGCCAGTGATCCTTCGAGTAGCTGGAGGAGTGGGGCTGATTCAATATCATTTTATAGATTGGTACCTACTCATAGTTGGAAACCACTTTTGGGAAGTCGGACGTAACTACGGAGCTACGTACGTATTCTACGTAACGTAAATAATACGTCAAGGTAACGGAACCCTCACCATTGTGCGGTTTTCGTACGTCAAAATAAAAATAAATGTAAAGTTTTTTTTTTGAGGTACGAAAATAGAGAAACATTTTGCTGTCGGTCTATTTGCCTGACCCTTGTTTAAAAACCGACGTAAAAACAGAGGTGTTACAAGTTTGATGTGTGTGTATGTATGTCTGTGACATAACTCCTAAGCGAATGGACCGATTTGTTGTGTTTTTTTTCTATTTGAAAGCTGACGTGACCGAGATGATTCTTGGCTAAAAAAAAATATATTATTAGTTAAGCTATCCCTAATTAATATACACAATCTGATTATATCGTGAAATATTGGTACCTAGCTCTGCCCCGCAGTTTACACGCGTGGACTACGTTTTTCCTCAGTTATTCCACAGTAAACTTTTTTCTTTCGGGATAAAAAGTATGCTAGTCCTTTATAGTGTAGACTAGCATATATAAAACTTCGTATCCTGAAAAAAAAAGGTTTTTTGTTACTCAGTTATTTCACTTGAACTTTTTTTCTTTCGGGATAAAAAGTCTTATGTCCTTTTATTACTGTGGACTAGCATACATAAAAATTTGCATCCAGAAAAAAAAAGTTTTTTTTTGTTACTCAGTTATTTCACAGTGAACTTTTTTTTGTCGGGATATAAAGTCTTATGTCCTTATGCTAGTCCTTTATAGTGTGTGCTAGCATACATAATACTGTTGATTGAGTAACAAACATAAAAGGTCGAATTCATTTTGTATTTGTAAGCCAATGCGTTCCCACTAATGAGACAAGGATCTCCTTTCAGAGAGGAATTTTGGCCAGAAAAGCTGTTACATAATGACAGTAAAAATCTATAATAAAATACCTCAAGACATTAGAGAGCAACCATTTAGGCAATTTAAGACTAAACTTTTCCAGTGGCTAGCTGAGAAATGTTTTAATGACATAAGCGATTTTATGCGTGACAAAATACAATGTAATTTTTATACTTACGCGATTCGAACACATTGTTAATAAATCAAACGAGGCTTGATCGCGAGAAAAACATTTAGTAATTTATTTACCTCGACGTTTCGACCAAGTTGCATTGGTCGTGGTCACGAGAAGACTGGAGAAGTGCGGGTAGCAATGTAGGCGAGAGCGCGTAGTTTCTCCAACTACCCACTCTTGATCTTTTTAAACTGTAGGGCTGTCGCAGCCCTGGAAAAGCACAGGGTTGTCCCGACACACAACACTGACAGTATCTTTAGTTTTCTCAGGGTGAAAACCGCCGCGACGCGAACATCTATAAATCACTGGGTTTCAAGATGGAGACAACCTAAAACCATCCTCTGGATTGAAATTTTTATGTTTCCTGATTTCAACCGCTTCGCGTACAATTCTAGGAAAATAATGGCGGTCCGTGGAGAGGACTTTAGGGTCGTGTAGTTCTATCCAATTCTCGCGATCAAGCCCCGTTTGATTTATTAATAAAAAACAATGTGTTAATAATTTATTAATATTGAATACTTGTATTTTCTTTGATTAAAGCCTTTTTTACTGCGGAACGTTGAAAGCAATGGCAAGATAAAGTAGTGTATGAAACTGCACATAATTTGGTCTTAAAACACTCGTGTAATGCTATAAAAAAACTCGCCTACGGCTGCGTTATTTAACTTACACTCGTGTTTTAAGAACCCTTATTATTATACAGTTTCATAAACCACTATTTTCACATTCTATTTTTCAATTCACTAACTATTTTTTTGAACAGCCAACGTCTCTGCAACATATAGACCTCTGCCTGAAATGCCCTGTGTGGCGCTGTAATTGATTCTAGCTAATGGAAATACTTGGCTTTCGGAAGGGTTAGGTAATTCTCGTGATTGTGTGGATTGTGGGGTTACAAGGGAGTAATTAGCTTCGGTTACTACGTACCAAGTACCAATGGGAATATTTGATTTAGGTATGTTACAGATTGATTGACGTGTTTATAATTAATCTTTTGGTGGCGATAGATTTGAGCTATGTTGAGCGTTTGTTTTGAAATCGTTATCTTGGGTATTTTTTATTTAAATAAAACGTCACGGAGCCTAATGACACCTTCTGACTCAGAAGTACTAAGTATCATTACGGCAACATTTACTATAGTTGAGCTGGCTACGGTTGTACATATTAGATGCACCAATTTATTTTTACAAGACTTTAGGGAGCAGAGTTATATGCGCTTCATTTAATCATTAAAATTAACTGCTGATAAAAGTAAATTGAAATTGTTTGTTTGACTATTATTTAGATTTACATAGGTAGGTACTTAACTTAATGCTTATCAGGCTTGAGGTGAACTAAAAAATATAAGAAATAAAATTTATGTAAGTCTTAAAATAACATTTCTTTCTATTAACATTAAAAAAAAAATTATTACACTCAAATTTATATTTATTTGGTACATTATTGCGTGTTGTAGTAATGAAACTGTAGTACAGACGACGATAAAAAGCTAATAAAATTGTTAGATTTAATTTAGTTACTTATCTTTAGGCTCGGTGAAGAGAGCTTATAGCCGAGTATATAAAATTATATAAATATATAAAAAGATATATTATATAAATATATAAAAACTATGCATTTATTATTCAAACTCACTTTCATATTACTTTATACTGTTTCTAAGGGTATAACGTGACACTTACGCGTAGTCGATATCACGATCGACAATTGTTTCGGCTTCTTCTGGAAGCCTTCATCAGGATATTGAGTGCGGTGCGTTCGTCGCAACGTCCCGTCTCGCAGAGTGCGAGGTGTTATATCCGTAACAGTATAAAGTATGCATTTATTATTTTTGGGAACACTAGTTTTAGTTTAGTGCTAATTCCTAATAAAGTTCGACTAAATTTACGACTGTTTTCCATACACTCTAATGCTACACAGATGCAGCTGCAAGCGGGTCAGCTAGCGCTAGGTAGAGGTTTGTATTAAATGTATTTATTCCGGATTTTCCTATTTAATGATTGTTTACTCTCGGTTCAGTATGTTTTTATCATTATTATTTAGCCATGGCTATTATTCAAATCCCAAAAGAGATAACAATTCGATGATCATTATGACTTATTTGAAATCACTGCTATAAATCAGAAACCAAACGCTTGTGTGTATTAGCCAGGTACAGCGCCATCTATTGTAATTTGTGTTAACTAAAGTAGGTGAAATGTATGAGTACGCTCTAGATGGCGCGTTTTACACGTAACTGAAACTTTAGACATTAAAAGTTATGACATATTTAAAATTTAAGAAAATAAGTTTTTTTTTATATTTCGTGGTTTTCCAGATAAAAAGAGATGTTTTTTTCTATCACTCAGAACCCGTTGGAGAGCGAGCGAGAGGCAACATTTACGAAGCGTACTCACCGACGCACGGGTTATGGTTCACGACGGAGAAGATACGGTCGCAGCGTTTCTTCATGTGGGTGTTGGGGCAGATGCAGCCGAACAGTGGCGAGAGACGAAGACCAGCCCAAGCTTCGCGGCAAGCCTCCCTGTGGCATGATGAGTTTTACACACTTCGCTGTATAATAGAACATTCTAGAATCGGAGCTGGCGATAGTGAGATTATTTTTTAATTTGAATCATTTTGCATTAGCTCCTCATAGGACAAATTTTAATGTACTAGAACAGTAAAAACACAAACAATACAAAAGAAATTTCACAATAATCTGTCAAGGATGCTTGGGATAAAAAATCGACCAAAAAATTAATTACATTTCTGTCTGACTGTGTGTCTGTTGGTATCTATTTGTGCTACTATTTTTACAGATGCTATCCTAACTATTAATATTACCAGGAAGAGTATATTTAATTAAAAAACTTCAGGGAAATACCTTCTAACTCAAGAACAGCTGAGTTATAGTAATATTTTATCAAAATCTATTCAGCAGCTCACTCTCTGATGCAAATACGCACACCGTCTCACACAAACAATAATATACTACTCACATAGCATTTTAATGAATGTCCAAAGATCGCAGTAAAAAACGTTTTTTTCTTCTATTGCTTGGAGATGAATGTGTCTAAGAATAGAGTCACCACTCACGGCAATGTGTGAGAAGAAATGAGACGAAATGAGAAGGAATGAGAAGAAATGAGAAGAAATGAGAAGAAATGATAAGATATGAGAAGAAATGAGAAGAAATGAGAAGAAATGAGAAGAAATGAGAAGAAATTATTACTCACCTCTCGTCCACACGGCACTCCCCGTCACGAGCCTTGCAGGCGTTCTTGAACCGATCGAAAAGGACTGAGCAGGCTTTCTCATTGTGACAAACGCTTAGAGCATACGTGCATGTGGGCAGGGTTTCAACTGGATACGGATCCTTTTCTGTATAGAGAAAAGAAATCAAAATAATTTGAAATACATATTAGCTCGAATTTGAAGCGCGATCGGACTTTTTAACCGCCTTCAAAAAAGGAGGAGGATCTCAATTCGACCGGTAGTTTTTTTTAATTTTGTACAAAAATTTCAACTGGGTGTACCGATTTTGATCGTTCTAATCAGTCAAGTGGTTTTTTAGTTACACTCCAATAACTGAAAAGTGCTACGCATACGTCGATGATATTATAGTTGCGGGTGGAGAAATCGGTGAACATACACAATTACAATAGATCCCGTGAGTAGCAAAGGTCACTCGAAAAGAGTGAAAAAAAAGTTTACACATATACACACAATATGTCAAATGACATATAATGACATATTATGTTCAGCGGTCGACGTCCTATGGCTGAGATTATGATGATGATGATATCATACGGAAATTTAAAATACTGCACATTTTACTGCATCCTGCATATTTATACTACAAATACTGCATATTACGTCAAATTCATCAAGGGTACTTTGCAGTGTAAAATACGTGCAATGTGAATATATTATTTTTAAAGAACTAGAAAAGATCAATTGAGGCGAACTAAAAAGCAATACGTTATCAGAACTTGCTCAAAAATTAGGGATTGCTGCAATTGCTGAATTGCCAAAACGTGGCAAAAAATTTTGGAAACTTTGTCCACAGTCGCCTTAGTAGAAGCTCGAATAAAGCTCGTCTGATATTAGAGATAGGGTTGCATAAAGTTATACGAATTTGAATTTCAGTGTAAATAGAATACGAGTTATTTCAGTTTAACAGAATTAGGGCTATTGGACAGACGACCTGGAAGCTGGATGTGGGCCGCTTGCAACCAGTCCTTGTGGAGACTTATTTCCAGCAGACGTACTCTCAAGGGAGTAATGCAAGTAGATATGTAGGTGGAACAGCTACCTTTCTTCATGACGAACACGCAGGGATGGTCAAAGAGGAAGTCACGGAAAGAGTTACACTCAGGATCCACGTTAGGCTCGCGACAGAGGCAGGTCGGCTTGAAGAACGGAAACGCTTGCAAGGTCTTCAGGGCAGCTTGGCATTTCGTCACGGTCACAGTAGAACAAGCGACTGAAAGAGAAGGAATTAGTTGTTAGTCTTGAAACTTTATGGTTTGCGCTATCCAAATGGATAGCTCAGTTCATTCGGTAAATTGCACAGCGGGTTTACTACTGACACTCGATTCCGATCGTAAATTGTGATTTCGATTGACATCGCGCAGATTGATACTTTTGAACGCAACACTAGCACACGATTGGAATCGAATTCGAAATTGGAATTGGAGTTCGATGGAATTTGACATAAATACAATATGACGTTGAATAAGATTGGAAGTGATTCGGATTAGAATTGGATTGACATCGAAACCGAGTTCAAGAGGAAGCCAGCAGATTTGGTATGATAAATTATTAGTTGTGTGTCTACACAACTGTAAGAGTCTTCTTATATACATACATTTAAAATGACGGAACGATGTCTCGTGCAATAGTTATATTTAACTTTCATAGGTTTCATAGGCACTTGACAGTCAGACACCGAGCACGCCGGCAAGCTCGAGGCAAAAACAACCTGGTTAGATTTTCTCCAAATGGTCAAAGGGCTCTTGGGCTATGTGTTAATACAGGCTTTAAGCTATCTCCATACCAAATTTCATCCACATCCATCTAGCGGCTTAGGCGTGAAAGAGTAGCAAACATCCATAAATCCATACATACAAACTTTCGTGTTAATATTAGCATAATTAACACCAGAAGAAATACTTATTTTGATAACATAAATGTAAATCTCCTGCATTTAATATTCCCGCAACAATTTTAAAGTAAGTTATTCGTGCTTTAGGCATATTTTATGCAATAAAATGCCTATGCCCATTGGTGCTAACCGACTGCGGAAAAGTTTCATGTAAAAGACGCCCTCAGTAAATACTTTACTGAGTTCGTTTCATGTAAAGTCATTTTATTTGTCATTTTTATATCAATAATTTTCGAGCACAGACGGTTCTCAGCCCGGTGTTTGTGCGGGCGCTGACGGCGCTGTGCCACTAGGAGAGGACGAGGCGACTAGCTCAAGGGCACCACTGAGGTTCAGACCTCGGCTTAAGCTGTCGCCCGGACATCGAGATATCGGATCGACTTGCCCTGGTACCAAAGTGGTCCATCACAGCATCCTTAGGGCCTTCTGAACTCCTCCTAAACAGCTGGACGGATTTGATGTTTATTAAAGTTTAATTTAGTGCGTCTCTGATGGTAGTATGATGACACAATCGGGTTTAGGATTATTTTTAATTTTGGACAGGACATCGTGTTCCGGTTACTGTAGACATAGACATAGACATAGACACACATTTATTTGTTGCATTGGCACATATACAGTTACAATACACTAACAATAAGAAAAACATACAAGGGAAATAAAAATAAAAATAATATAGTTCATTATATGAAGAGTCTAAGATGTGAAGTATATATATACATAATATGAATGAAAAATGGTATGTATACATTTGTGTGCCACAGCAACAAAAAGGATCTCAGCTCAGAATATTGCCTAAGCACATCAAAATAATGTAGCTAAGCGCTGGTATTCTGCCGAGACCTACAGCCAATAGACCCTGTGAAAACATAATTATGGTGGCATTTTATAAGATTTTTCTTGAGAAATCTGTACTGCTACAACCGCAGATACTTCATCCACAGCATGTATACTGTGCTGCAAGCCTTAAGGCACTCAAAACAAACTTTCCGCGTAGAAACAAGATCAAACCAATCTCCTTAATCAATGCATTAACACTTTGATAAGGGCTGCCTCGCACTTGTTATTTTCCCTAAACCTTCAAACTTCCAACTAAAACATCTAACAAAAACCTTCCATTAAGTGAAAGGTCTACGTGTGCTACCTCAAGTTGGATGGCAACCCCGCCCAACAAGGGATGAGAAAAAACTATTATACGAAAAACCTTATAAGGGATTATCTTAGAAATTAGGTACGTTTTTATGTTCAGCAGACATTAGGGAGTGACCGAATGGTAGAATTGGATTTTTCGGCTAATGTCTGGCAACCCTATCAGTGTCTGATTGGACGGACAAAATGACGCCAGCTCGGAAATGGTTATTGAATAGATTTCATCTGTACTAAGATTGAAAAGATAAGCTACTATTAAGTTTTATGAGCTTTTTGTATATGTAAACCAATAATTAAACGGCGTTTTGCTAGAAATGTTACAATTACTTAAACCTATATTTATGAATGCATTGCTTGATATATTTGACTGATAAATTGATAAATTTGAAATGTAGGTAATCAGGTTTGGTACTTTATAACCTGAATTAACGCATACTTTTTATCCCGAAAGAAATGGTTGAAATGAAAGAAATGGAAGGTTTCTCAGCTGTATAAAAAAACTTATAAAATTATAAATATGACAGACACAGTTCTGTCTGACTGCTACAATTTAACGCCTAAATAGCTGAACCAAGCCGTTTTGGCGTGAAAAAGTAACAAACATCCTTATATCCATTCAAACTTTCGTGTTATGAATACTAGACGCGCACCGTGGTTTTACCCGCGTGGTTATGAAAAACGGTGATGATAGTGATGATGAAAATAAGCCTATGTGTTAATCCAAGGTATAAGCTATATCCATACCAAATTTAATCCAAATCCTTCAAGCCGTTTTGGCGTGAAAGAGTAAAATATCCATAATTAATAATATTTATTTACTTATTTTAAAATGGCTTTAACTGCGACCTTATTTTTCATCCTATTTATTTTATCGGGTAAATCATCTTAATAAAAATAGCAGGGAAATTTATTGTTCAAATTGTTAGTTCTTGACACGTAACAAATATTGGCTACTAAGTTTTTTGTATTGTTTGATTGTATATTTTTAATTAAGTATTATTAAATTCCTATTTACTGGTATTAGAAACAATAAAATATAAGTAGTCTTATAAATATCTTCAAAATTTGAATCAAGTTGGAGTGCACGTCTTACTGATTCGATAAGTAAATAATTCTCTTTTTCATGAATAAAGTAAAGGCACCTATCAAAAGTGTCACAAATGTTAAGCGCGGCGCACACTTGCGTCAAAACTGACGAGGGTCGCTTATCGACGCTAATACCCGAAATTTCTCTCAAACATTCCTTATAATTTGCCTCTTGCCCTTTTGAGCTACTGAAATATTGTCGGCCATTTGTCGTCCTCAAATCTCTTTCCTTATTCTAACATAAATTTTGTTTTAAGTACAATTGGGACGCTAAATTAAACTAAGTAACCATCTCTACGAACTTGTAGAAGCATAAGACCTTTACTTTCCTTGACATAAAACGTTACAAAAACATAAAACTTTAGGCTACTAATGGGAAATGGGGATTTCGACCACTCTTCCAACAGGTCTGAGACGGACGGTGGCGTAAGTGGCATACATCACCGTATTCATACCGAAGTTCTGGGGTGTTATTTCAGCTCCCGGAAATTGAAACAAGTGCGAATAGGGCACTGGTGCGTTTCGTAAGAGATCCCGGAGCCCTCAGACATGCACTGAGGCAGGCCACCGAGGGGTTCTTAGTGAGTGGAAATCTCACATATCCCGCCTACATCCCCATTGTAGTCGGGTATATTTGGAAGATATTCCCCTCGAAAAATAAGGCTACTAATGGAACTTGAACCTACTACTACAGAATTCTGTCTCTGTCGCTTTGCCAAATACGCTATAGTAGCACTCGACTAGCAATCAGATTTAATTACTTCATTACAGCAGCTGAGGCGCTTAGATACATGTTGTGTGTGTGTTTTTTTTTTCATGGGGCAAATGCCTTTATAAAAATAAAACACTAATAACTAATTACAATACTGCAGCTACTACAATAACATTTGAGCAATCCACTAGCTATGTTGTGTGTTACCTAAAATCGTTTAGATCACATTCTATCGTAATTGAGATAAAACTTTGATTTGATTTGACTTTTTTTAGGTTTTTTTCTGATGAATATACGCAATTGTGTAAGAACTTTTAAATATGTAGACATTTTTATCAAAAACAAGTACCCCAGAAAACGCACATAATTAAAACCATTTGATTAATAAAAGTTGCATGAGTCTAAGACATGCATTGGAAAAGAGAAAAGGTTAGGAAGTCCATTTATTTCATTTATTCATTCTTGGTTACATATATTAAAGCTTTACAGACATATTCTCTGGTTCGTATTTTTGGTAGTTTTTTTTGTGTGCAATGTTAAAATTGTTCATACCCAATAATGCATATTCAAACGATGATTTTCGTATGATGTTTAATTTTACAACACAGATATATTCATAGTAACAGTAAGATTATTACATTACCTAATAGGCATGAGCCTTTCTCCCAAAGACAAGAGCCCATTATGAACCATCTCGCTAGTGTAGCGGGTTGACGTATAATGCGTCTAGTCTAGCTGTCAGTTGTCAGACCTCACAAAGGCCTTTGATGCTCAACAACTATTATTCTAGGGTACGGAGAACTATACTTTTAACCACTTCAGAAAAATGAGTACTGCAACACAACGACCTTGAGCGTGGAGACCGAATCCAGAAATTCCGTAACGAAAATAACCTAACACCCCCACACCGACCTGCACAGCGGTGATACTTTTTAGTTTTGCCATCTATCGATGAATAGCAGAACTTTTAATTACTTTCTTGAAATATCACGCTGGTCTGTTTAGTTCAGCAACTCGCCTCTAGGTAGCATTGGTTGTATCGGCGCTACTGCATAAGTTAATAATATATTAATTGCATAAGTTGATAAAAAATGCTATGCAATAGCTTTACCGCGGCAGTCCCCGAGTGCCACACGTCTTTTTTTATTTGTACTTGATATGGCCACCCGCATTTCTCCAGTCTTCTCGTGACCACGACCAATGCATTTTGCTCGAAACGTCGAGGTAAATAAATTACTAAATATTTTTCTTCATATTTTTTTTAGGTTGCGTTACATATGTACACTATTTTATTGTTTATGTTATATTAATTAGGAAGACACTGATTGCTGCAACACAGCTAGCGCTAAAGCTGCAGCCAAGGTGACATATGTTTTATGTACCTACTATTTATAAAACAATCAACCTTTTTTTCTGGAATTTTGTTAATATGCAATAGGTTTAAAAATTTTCAATACAGTGCACACATTTGATTGTATATTAAACTCCGTGACTGACGGCCAGGATGGACGGACGGACACCAATCAGTGTTTAGTTGACCAATCACAAATATAATGTACTGAGAATCTGTGTCAGTAGCAAATATGATACTAACATAAATGTAAAAGCATTTAAAATATGACAATAATCTGTAGGGTTCTTACTAAGGTATTAAGGTCGTTACTCTTATAGATTTTACAAAAGCACACGTCGATCACAAAACCTATGTATCTTCCAAAAAAGCCCCCCGAATAGAAAACCCATAAAGGCGAATTTTTCAACAATTACCGTTGACAAAATGACGGCGTGTTAGGGTCGATCCCGCGGTCCCGCGTCACGGAGGGTTTTATTGTCACGTCATTGACGGCGAGTGGATACCCAGCTTTATAATGCGATCGGTATTTATGGTTGCTAGTTCTTTAGAGGATAAGGGTGGATCCTTTTAGAGGACTATCTATTACCTTCTACTCGAATACCATCGGATTTATCTGTTTAGTGTGTCAAAACATTTTTTTGCAAAATCTTGGGATGTTTACGAACATCTACAAGTCGGATGCAGATGTTTGGTGCACATAATATTCCTTATCTTTTGTAGTCATCATCATCATTATCATCACTGCCATCATTATCATCGTCATCATCACCACCACCACCACCATCATCATCCTCACCACCACCATCATCATTATCATCATCATCGCTATCACCACCACCGCAAGTTGCTGAACTAAACAGACAAGCGTGATATTTTAAAAAAGTCATTAAAAGTTCTGCTATTCATCGATAGATGGCAAAACTAAAAAGTATCACCGCTGTGCCGGTCGGAGTGGGGGGTGTTAGGTTATTTTCGTTACGAATTTTAAAATACCAAAGCTGTCAAAATTGGCCATTGTAAACCGTGTGGCCCCAAGCGTGTCTTGCTCCATGGGTTATTGTAAACATAAGGCACACTTTATGACATTAGTTTTGCCTATGGAACCATGTGGAAACGAGATTTAGAGGTAGACTTAAGCCCATGATGGTTTAAAAACCATAATAAAATCGACTTTGGATCTACTTATCCGTTGAACATTTACATTACATTATTTGATGACGAAGGTAAACACTGAACCGAAATAAAGAATATTATTTGTTTATTTTCAAACTTACAGCTATCATAACATGTGTTGCACGTGCATTATAAATGAATCTATCTAAAAAATATATTAAAAAATGTTTCTTTTTAATTGTTTCATAAATGACGGGTATATATAATATATATATAAAATCTGGGGTTGTACACTTTTAACAATACCACCTTTTCTAGAATGCAGTTGAAAATATATTTCACTTTTTGATCTACCTTAGAAAACGAATACTCAAAAAGAAACGTAAATAATAATAATTATACAATTTAAAATAAGAATTTTTCAGGGTGCATTGGTAAATTCCTCAAATTAATCATGCTTATTAAATTGACTCCACACGCGTTAAGGTCCGCTGGGATCTAATAAAATGAATTAATTGCGTTCGTGGCTTAATTAATTTATTTAGGTACTCAACGAATGAGCCTCGAATTGAATGGCTTCTGGTTTTGTTATGGCATACGGCTTAGGCAGTTTGATTTACTGTTTTTGATTATTTACATCATTTTTTAATACTCTATAGATGTAGAGTTGGACCACTATCTCACTTGATAGTCAGTGACGATGTGGTAGAAGATGTTATCACGCTAGACCTAGAATACTCACTGGCTCTCAAGGACTGCTGCCTGAACTCACTATGTGTTTTTGGTGACACTTTTTCAAACTTGAGGGTGGTAGCGAGCCAGGCGGGTACTCGAAAGTACCCTACCACCGTGCAGAACATAAATTTGTATTACCTTAAAATGCACATTTCTGGCCCTAACGCTAATGACTACAAAAATATTTAATAAATTACTTTTATTAAATTCATGTTTTGACTTCTGTTGGCACACTCGGAGTGCAACCGGTTTTTTTAGGGAGTTTTTTGCCAGTACTCACCACGCTTGACAGGCGGGTTGGCAAGCGCAGTTTGTTGATTTTATCCGCTGAAGGCCCTGGTGCCCACCTTACAACACTTACAACTTGGGGGGTACAATTCTAGGCTCCACACTACAACCTTCACGATTTAGTAAAGCAATAAAAAAATGTATTAAATTTACTGCTACTTTAAAGATTAATTGAGAGTTACAGTTCGTCTGTCAGTTCGTAATATAAATTGCAGCACAAAAGCGGATCTATAGCCTCCTCCATCCCCAGCTTCCAAATTCACAAAGCATCCGCGAAAAAAGACTCCATTCTGAGAAAACAATACGAAGACTCGTTTCCGAAGCATTCATCTTAATTAGCCATGTTTCAAACGGCTGCGAACGACTTATCATTGTCAAGCGCAAATTGGTACGGTGCGCCGATATTGGCTAATTTTGGTGGCGGCACTTGTAGAATAGGTTAGTCGCGCTTTCTGTGGCAAGCAAACTAAATTGATAGCGCGGTTGAGTTTGGGGTGTGACTTAGCACCTTCTATTGTTATAGGTTAAGTTCTTCTATTGTATTCTATCTTATATTGTAGTAGGTAAGATTTTAGTCTGCGTATATGACTAGTTGTCGACCAACATTTGCGACTTTAGCTACCATTTACTCAAGACGGGAGCTACCTACGTCTAAAATTGAAAAATGCTATAAGTAATTAATTAGATTATGAGTTATGACGTATGAGTCTTATAACCATTGTAAGTAACGTTGCGAAGTTATGATTTAAATAATGTTTCGATTTTTCTTTCACAGGTTTGACTTACGTTTGACCAGTATCTCACCTGATGTTAGGTGACGACGCGGTCTAAGGTATAAACGTTAACTTAGTACCTATTCACTCACGACTTGAAGACTTCGGGGTTGTACCTATCGGGAAACATATCCTCAGGCATTGAGTTCCACTACGGCAGTACGCATACAGGCTGATTATTTGTATTGTTGCTGTAATTAGTGCTAATCGGAATAAGTGATTTCTTATCTTCCTATCTAATTTTATATAAAAAGGACTCTATTTCAGTGATGCAGAGGAACAAAGCTTTAGAACACATGCTATTGGATTGTGTGAGGCTACAGAAAGTATATGAATCACAACAGAACTGTGTAAGGCTCACTATTTATTGTCTATAGAACAATCACAAGTGCCATTTGAGCAGCTGTGCTAGCGACCCCAAGCCATGTGCCGTTTTAGAAAGGAGCTACGATGGCTCCTTTCAGATATTGGTGTAAACACTTGATATAAAACTCTCTCATTTTATCCTCTACGTTTCAGCTCGTTTATAATGAACCTTATTGCAGCTGTGTGAAAAGGTGGTTGGCTTAAAATCAATACGTGTAAATGATATAGATGACGTTGACACATAAAATGGGTAGGTATTACTTTATTGGGGCGAAGGCCCGGGTCAGGGTTGAAATTTTATGGATAAATTTGAAGTGAAAAGCCCTCGAGGTTCTTAAGAGCCCTTTCGCCTGCCCCGAGTCCTCTTATAATGTTATTTAGAAAGGGATCGAATAAGAAATCGGATTAAAACAGATTAAAATATAGGCGCGGCGTTCTAATCAACTTATGTATTTTATTTATAATATTTGCTCAAAATACCTAAAGTTCGAAACCGTATCCTTAATACATACTGAAATGTGTAATAATGTTGAAATTATTGTGTGTATAAAATATATATTATTAATATGTAAATTTAGTTAAAACGTACATATCCAAAGTTTTTCAAAAATATCACAATTTTTTTTTCTAGTAGCTGTAGTATTGTAATTAGTATTAGTATTTTATTTTAATAAAGTCATCTTACACATACAAAATAAAAAATAAAAAAATTATTTTTATTTATCACACTTAGACCCCCGCACTAGGATTCCCTGTGTCGCGGGAGGCATGGACACACACAATCACACCACACAAACACCCAAGATCCGGGACAAACCTCTACATTCATCCCACAAATGTTACCCCTGCCGGGAATCGAACCCAGGGTCCCGGAGACACAGAAGTCATGTCACTGACCACTGCGCCACGGCGACCGTCATATATATATAAGTAAGATATGCGTATACTGTATTGACCTCGTACTTCTAGATTAAGCCAAGAAGATCATAAGTCGTATTGTCACCTTAAAATCGATACCAAGAAAGTTAACCATGCTTGTGACCTCCTTCCATTGTGAGGGTCCCCACAACATAAGGCGCGGCACACACGGAATATCGGTCACCTTTTGTTACGGAGCTTTTGTTAGGCCTCTTATAGGGTTATTAATATTTTTCGTGATATATTGCGAGACATCTAGGTGGGAAAAGATGCTATTTTTCGGCGGTTGTTAATCATTGCTATGAGGTTGGGACATTGATATTTTAGACGTTGATACATTTGGTAATTTATTTGCTCTATATACTGGGTCTAATTCTGCAGACAAGCTAAAATTCACTAAAATTCTTCAAATTGAAATAGCTCGTATTCTATTTACGCTAAATTTCAAATTCGAATAACTCCATACAGCGCTTTCACTTATATTAGACGAGTTTTATTCCATTGCTGGCCGATTGCGGGTAGTTTTAGTAGGCACCAAATAAGTGGCGACTTAATTCGCTAAAACTACCCGCAAATTGAATAAATACATTTAATTTTAGCATACTAATTTTGACTGTATCCTAACCTTATAAGAACTGATTGAACGGACGGATCAGGGGCCTAAGTCTACTATTCAATATGGCAATATGATCGGCTCACAATTGGTGAATTTGACAGCTTTGGTAGTCCGCTATTTTTAAATCGTCCATATTGAATCAATCTTGATTCAATTCTAGATTTAATGACACAGCGCATTATTTCCGTAGTCTGTTAGTACATTAAATGTCAAATGCCCTACTAAATCGACATAGGCCGAGCATAGATTCAACATAGACTCAGGCTGCTATGACTTAGCAGACTACGGATTTTTGACGTTGTCTTATTGGCATCGAGTCGGCCTCGCAGCAGACTGAATATGAACTTTGAATTAGTAGACTTGACACCCTGGATGAAATTTGGCACAGAGATAGATTATAGTCTGGAATAACACATAGGCTACTTTTTATCTCGGTAAAATTTATTATTCCCGTAAATAATTGATTAAGAGGTAAAACTGTAATCCACGCTAGTAACAGTAACAAACTAGTAATATGATATGTGAAAGTTTCGATGGATGAATGGATGTTTGTTACCCAATCACGCCAGAACGGCTGGACGGATCTGGATGAAATTTGGAACCCAGATATCTTATACCCAGATTAACATAATCATCATCATCACCGTTTTTCAGCACCACGCAGTCAGGTCCCAAAATAACACAGGCTACTTTTCATCATCATCAATCATCACCACGCGGATAAAACCGCGGGGCGCAGCTAATCATGTTATAAATACAAGGTATATAAACTGTCTTATTGGCGTTCATATGTGCGTCATTGATGACCAAATTTAATAAATGATTTTGACTTTGATTTTGAATCTGTTGTGTACCTAACTAACGTCAGAGTAACTAATTTAATTGGTCTATATAGGGAAAACTTTTAATGCTGCTTTTTGTGTATGAGCACTCTATTAATTTTGTATGATAATGTTAATGAAGTGATGTGTCTGCAAATTATGAGTCCGTCTGTCACTGTCGTGATTATTTAATGATGTTTCACTTAACCGAAGCCTGTGATGTTTTATTCCGCGTTCCCAGGAGCTCGTGCGGTGAAAGGTCAAAATACTTGTTGGTTGGATGTGTGTTACACAGATTTATTGCATGAGGACATTTTACAAAGTATTTAAAATGAAAAAAAACGTGTGTAGCGAAGGAACCTATGAAGCTATGTAATTAAATTATTGAAGTAAAAACTTTTGTAAAGGTGTTGTGCACTTTTGCACGGGAAAAAATGTTAAACTCGCGTCAGGACACCTCGCGTCAGGACACCTCGCGTCAGGCACGTGACGTCATCGAATTCGTAAGACGGAGGGAGCGTAGATAAAATTAAACTTAAATGCGTTACGAATAAGGAACAGTACCGTTTGTTGATAAGTATAATACGACAGCAGTTTTTGAAGCAGACCGCGTCCACCTCTCTCGCCCGTTCAACATGTTAGTTTTGACTTCATTCTATTGTATGCTCTATCGCCCTCACTATAGTGTTTATTGTGTAGGTACATAAAATCAATAAACTTAAATACCTATTGTCATATTTGTGTACGATAGCGCAATAAATGAATATTGTATTTTACCACATAGATGCAAGTTTTCAGTTCTGCCAGAACTCCCGGAGAGCAACCTTTTTTTATTTTATTTTATTACGTGTAGGTCTAATTTTTAACTTTTTACTCGATCGGTATTGACGATGTTGAAAGTAGAATCAGGGTAGGCCAATCTATATAGTCAATTATCAATATATAGTCATCAAAACGGAAGAAACGTTTCAACCTATATAGGTTGAAAGACGATGTTGAAAGTAGAATCAGGGTAGGCCAATCTATATAGCCAATTATCAATATATAGTCATCAAATCGGAAGTCTCTTCCAACTTGATGACTATATACCGATCGAAAAAAAAAGTTAAAAATTAGACCTACACGTAATAAAAAAAAATAGGTGAAATAGGTAAAAAAATAGGCCTATATAGGTTGAAACGTTTCTTCCGATTTGATGACTATATATTGATAATTGACTATATAGATAATGATAATGAAGTGATGTGTCTGCAAATTATGAGTCCGTCTGTCACTGTCCTGATTAAAATTGATGAAATAAAGTTAGGTCTAAATCCAAGTAGGATATAGTCAATCCTTTTTTAATTGTTTGTTACGGTACGGTGTAACAGTCGCCCTCACATCTCGCTGAGGGAGGATGTCGTGGTTTCATTCTCTTGTAATATTTCTGACATATTATTACGCTACGTTTGTTAGACTAGCGGGTCCTGACAACACTTTTGACTTAGTATAGTCATTACAGCGCTACTCGACTAAGTATGATGATGTCTGAATAGAAAGTTGTTTATATTCAGTTTATTTTGTTAAATGTCCTTCATGTGTAATAAACTTTAACAAATACCACTCATTATAACAGCTCATGAAGGTTACTTCTGCTTAAACAAAATTTGATTACATTTGCTAATTTATTATTAGAAACAAATTTTCGTGCAAACGGTATTTTTTCTTTATCAAAAATTTTCGTGTTAAAATATGCGCGAAAATATGCGTGAAAATATGCGCTGCAATTGTGTCTTACAGGAAAGGAAATTAACGAATTAAATGACTATTAATTAGTAGTACATTTATATTTGTAATATTTTCAATAAATACAAATACAAATGTTTCTTTATTGGAAGACTTAAAGGTTACAAAAATTGTTGAACCCTGGCTTTTGTTTTATTAAAAAAATAATTATGTTACAACAACCATTGTCTTCCCAAAATAATTCTATTTTGCAATAAAGTACGCATACAAGTTGCATAAATATGAAAAATATTTCTAAAAAAAAACGATCATATATTTTTTTTAAAGATTATAAGCTTACGTTTGACCACTGTCTCACCTGATGTTAACTACGCGGTCTAAGGTGTTGCACGCAAACTTAGAAGGAACCTATTCACTCGCGTCTTGAAGACTCCGGGGTTGTACCTATCTGGTAACACAGACTCAGGCAGTGAGTTCCATTCCCTGGCAGTGTGCATTATAAACGTGGAAGCAAAACGCCTCGTGATAGAGGGGGAGATGAATAGATACATTACTTATGTTATAATAATATATTATAATTATGTGTATATATATTACATCTTTGACCACATCGTCACTACCATCAAATGGGGTAGTAGTCAAACGTAGCTATAAAACATTGAAAAAAATCATTAAAGATTGAATTGTAGTATTTTACTATCATAGTAGTATTTTAGTTAGTGTAATACTATTTTACAGACTGAAAGGCCTACACTACTTCTTGTTTAGATTTAGGAGCTAATTAGCTATTAAAACAGCTTTCCAACGTCGTGTAAAAGTATATACTATCTCTGGACTAAATAAGAAATTTTCCAGCTTCAAATAAATTAATAAAAAAACATTGATTTAAAAAGGTGGCAGCAAAACGGTTTGCCACATGTACAAATTATTTTGCAGAATTGCATAATAGGGAATGAATATAAGCTTAGAA
This sequence comes from Apeira syringaria, assembly GCA_934044485.1. Classification (NCBI taxonomy): domain Eukaryota; kingdom Metazoa; phylum Arthropoda; class Insecta; order Lepidoptera; family Geometridae; genus Apeira; species Apeira syringaria. The sequence continues at coordinate 5,112,611 of OW203672.1, read as the reverse complement.
CAATTACTTATAAAATATGGACCTTAATAAAGCCAGTTGCATAAATAAAATAAGAAACAATAAGGTTACTATGAAACGCAAACCTCCTTCCTTCTTGAACTTGCGTTTGTTAATTCCAGGGTTTTTAAAAACTTAATTCAAAATAAGAATGCTTACCAAGTTCAGAGCCACAGACACGCGGGATGATCTCCAAGATGGCGGAGCAGGAGGCGTCTTCGAAGCACAGCTGTCGCGCCAACAGGCAGTTTAGGATTGCCATAGTACCCTTTAACCCTGGCCCTGTGAACAATATATAAAATTTGAGTCTGAAAACTATCGCGAGTTTCTTCCATAATTGTAATGTAACAAACCGACTAGGACGGGACAATTTGACTGATGCAGCGCAGCCGTCTCAACGCCAGTTACGTGCTGAGGCTCGCGCTCGCCGCCTGGCACGATCATAACTCCCAGATGAAGAACTGCAAATAAGTTCGAAACTGGTCGGAGAGTAATTTTCCAGTGTTTACAACGTGAGTCCTAGTCGGTTTGTTACATTACAAATATATAAAATCTTTTAATACTAATCAATACATCCATACATGGTAGATGTTCCAACTTGTCGCACGAAGTGTATGAGTGGAATGCATTGCCTAAATCTGTATGTCCGCAGAAATACAATCTGGTACGAGTGAATAGGTATCGTAGACCACTTAGCATCAGGTGAGATAGAGGTCAAACGCTTGCCTATTCTAAATAAAAAAAACTTAATTTTAAACCGTGTATACAACTCAAATTAAGATTAGGGTGCAACATTGGGAAATCTTATCGCTTGTAGTGATCTCTACCAGCCAACCTTTAGATGTACAGTTTTTGATGATGTGAAGACAGTGAATAAAAAGATATAGATCGTGATAATTCTTCTCTCAGCCATGGAGCTTCCACTGTTGGACATATGCCTCCCCCATATAGGGGAGGATTCGGCAATACTCGCCACGCTAGGCAGGCGGGTTGGCGAGCGCAGTATGATTTTCAATCCTCAGAAAGCGCTGCTGCCCATCTTCTGGTACGTGTACCCTTGGCCGACTCTTGCGACACCCACGGGAATATATATCATGGAAACATGAAACTCAGTAAAAGTGAAATAAAATAAAAATTAAAAAGAGAAGAGCTCTTGAACTCAGATTCAATGTCAATCCAATTCTAACCAGAATCAGTTCCAATCTCATTCAACGTCATTTTGTATTCATGTCAAATTTCATCGAACTCGATTTCAATCGTGCGCTGGTGTTGCGTTCAAGAGTATCAATCTGCGCGATTTTAATCGAAATTACAATTTACGATCGCAATCGAGTGTGAAGAGTAAGCCCGCAGTTTACAGCCCAGATAGATAGTAGTTCGAAAACCTGTTTTAATCATTTGTAATTAATTACCCAGCATAACTTTTGTAATTTATAACCAGCATAACTTATTTTTGTAAATTAAGAGGTTTCCAGCTTGTAGCTGTAAGTATATTATTTGTCATAAACGTATGTTACCCTTACCTACCTGTTGTTGAGGTATTTTTGTTTGGTGTGGTTTTGATGGGCACAAATATAAGGGAGGTAATCAAGTAAGAATAAAAAAATGCTATTAAACCGGAAAAAAAATGGTTTGGTGGAAGAGAAAGATGTGTGCATACCGGCTTTTTATGAAATAAAATTCAAAATATCTTATTTGTGATACACAGGTTAATAAATAATATAGATTTATTTATTCAAAATAATATACTCAATGCAAGCTGTGATCGGCCATATAGGCATACAAATAATGATGGTTGTCAAAAAAGTAAAGTAGTACAATAAAATAGAATTAGATATTATAAATGAAATGATATAATCAAATAGTCAATATTATCAATAAAATGATATAATCTTTATTGTATGTGGGTAAAGATCTTAAAAATGCCACAGAGTTTTCGCATTTATCATATTAATTATAATAAGCTCCGCCTAGCATGTTGTTAATGCAATAAACAATAAAACTCTTAGGATGAGCGTATGGTGCGTACGTTTGATACGATATCAACTGTAATGTTGGTCTATCAATCCTATTAAAAAATGTTCATACAGTTAAAGGTAGATGGCGCTAAGAATAACATCCCCTCAGATGTTAAAGGAAGGGAGAAATTCGGCGCTAGTGGTACTGGCTGCTATAGCTTAGTTGGACATAGCGACAGAACGGTATTCTGGAGTCGTGGGTTCAAGTCCCACTAGCAGCAGAAAGTTTTCCTTCAAATAATTTGAATATTAGTAGGATACTTCAATAAATATAAACACAACATACAGATTGTGTACTATCACGTAGCTAACTATTAATTGTTCTGTGTCTGCGGTGAGTTGCAAGTGACAGTCACCGCAAGCATTCGTTATTCATTATAATGGCTAGGCATTTAATTTGTTTGCAAAATAGATAATTTTAAGTCTTTTCAACTTATTATGTTGAAAGTCCTACGTGTATATGGTATATATAAAGGTTGTCTGGAAGAGATCGCTGACAGCGATAAGACCTGTTGTTACAGTTATTTTAAAAATGTTTTGTTTTAATTATTACTTTTGTATACTGTGTTCAATAAAGTTTATAATTTATCTATCTATATAAACATATAAAATAATATAATATAAACATACGAGAATAGTTCAATGTCGTCATCAATGTCGTAACACTTTTCAGTTATTGCAGTGTAACTCAAAAACCGCTTGACCGATTTTGAGGAAATTTAAATGGGATCCAACGGGAAGCTTCCAACCAGCTTTCAAATAAAAAAGAATAATCAAAATCGGTTTGCCCAGTCAAAAGTCCTAAGGTAACAAACATAAAAAAACATACGGGTTTAATTGAGAACCTCCTTCTTTTTTAAAGTCAGTTAAAACGTAAAAAACTGTCACTAGTATTTTTTTTGAGACCATAGATCATCTGTAAAGTACATTTTGTAACATTTGAAATCAGCTCTCAGCAGGGTTTGTTTTGACCCTTCTGTTCCCTTCTTCCCCAGTTTAGAAATACTAAAACGTGTACAATCGTACTAAAACATTGTTCTATTCGACATCATTGTTCCTTTATTTTAATAAGATATTATAGTATTGCTTTTACAGGCTGTCTCACTTAATGTTAAGTGACGACGTGGCGACGGTGTAGCACGCAAGCTTAGAAGGTTAGAACCTATTTACTCGTGACTTGAAGATTTCACGGGGCATCGAGAAACACTTGAGGAGTAAGTTCCACTCCCTGTACGCAAAGTAATAAAAGTGGAAGCAAAACTCTTAGTACGTATATCTACCATGTAGCGCTGGCGCATTGCCGTACGTCTGGTTGAACGATGATAGAATGGGGACAGAGGAATTAAATTGTGTAATTACACTGCATACATGGAGTGATGTAACCGATTAATAGAAAACCGATATACCAGCAACTCTACTCCGTGGTTCCAGACTCTGAAACGTACGTTCAACAAATTAGAATTCAAATTTCAATAATTTTTTTCATTTTATATTAAGGGGGTTCCGAGCATGATGTGATGTGATGCCCTAACCATTTACCTAGGCAGAAAGGTCTGTGCCACAATGATATTATATGTTTATAGATGGCGCACAAGCGCGCGGGAAACTGAGGCGGCAAAATTAAGTCTCTTGTAGTGATTTTGATTACGATGCGTATTTCAAGCGCATGTCTAAACATATAGCTATCCTTTTCTATATTATTTGTACCGTATTATCTGTCGCAGTAAGCATGTTAATGTCGTAAAGGAACAAGATCTGAGCACCGCGCAGTATGAATATACGTCATCTTTAGTAAAACATCATTGCTGTGCCATGTGTAATAAAATTTGAAGTAATTTAAAAAAAATATCCGCTTGAAAGCTCATCCACATATTACAAGTATTGACTCATAGGAGTCAAATACTGTGCGATTCTACCGATCGTTTTTTCCACACACCTGTAAAATGAGGAACGCGCTTTCTCCCTTGGTATTCTCGAGTACCTACTATACGGGATTCTTCAAAAACCCTTCCTGGGTTAACAGTCTTAAAAAGGATTGGCAACGCACTTCAATCAATTATACACAGACTCTATGAAAATCAAACTTCAAAAGTGTCCCCTCGTCAGTGTTTTCTTAAATCTCTCCAGCTAATATAAAATTGGTTCATAAGCGGATATTGTTTCATTTTAACAATGAACCTTGACACCATAGCAATAGCGTTGTACAACATCTGTAAGAGTTATTCAACTATTTTATTTTTTTTCAAATAAAATATTTATTTAATCAGAACTAAAAACAGTACAATAAATAATGAAGAATCGATGACACCTGCAGTAGTGTAAAACTGTGTCGCAGATGTCAACGCCCCCCTCCGAAATAGGTACATGCAGTTCCAGTTATTAAATAAATTAATATACATATATAAACTAGAATTAAATAAGTAGCAAATAAAAACTAATTATAATTAGCGCTACTACGCTAGGGTTTGTGCGTGTTTGTGTGCGTGCGTGTTTGTGTGTGTTTGTGTGTGTGTGTGTGTGTGTGTGTGTGTGTGTGTGTGTGTGTGTGTGTGTGTGTGCGTGCGCGCGCGCGTGTGTGTGTGTGTGTGTGTGTGTATGTGTTTTACTTTTTGGTCACGATTGGCGCAGTCACTAAGAACAAAACAAGGCATATGCATTGTTTTGACGGTGCCGTATTCGAGCGTATTGGCTCTCGATTGAATCTAAAGCATCAAGTTGGCATTTGGCTGACGACTCACACATTGAACACGATAACAAAATATACGGAAAAAGTAAAAAGAAATATAAAAATACAATTACTACGATACTTTGTTACTGTTACTCTGTTAGCGGATAGCTGTTCACAATACGACTCAAAATAACCTCCACAAATTGCAGCAATTCTGTTATTTTATTACAACTCCAATATAATGACTTATTCGGTGGTAAAATGGTTACATTTCGGTCGGGCCAAATTGCATGAAGCCATTACTTAGGGTACATTGTTGTGATATATTAGTGGCGCTCTTTTAGCATTGAGATCAAAGGTTAGCCGTTTGTGAACCATTATAGAAAAAAAATTCAACTCGAGGGTGTTTCTTTCTTTAACGTATTAAATTTATTTTTAATACAATGTTTTATATGTTAGGTTTTAGAGCTTTCACTCTTCCGCTAGACCTAAAAAGATTGGGTCTTAAGGTCTGCCGCCTGGCCATGTGTTGAAATGTGTGGTGAAAGTTTTAAATTTGAATATGGTAGCTAGCTAGGCGACAGCATAAGCATAATCAATCCAATAAGTCCCACTGTTGGGACGTGGCCCTTTCTTTTAGAGAGATGTGTCGGCCATAATCCACCACGCTGACCAAACCGGGCTGGCGAATAGGCAAGTGGGCAGATCAATACAATACAAATACATAATTCTTTATTGTTATTAAACATACATTATTGCAAGGGATTGTCTGGGAGAGATCGCTTCTTAGCGATATGACCGCCTATTATGCAACGTATTTTGTATAAGTTAATGTTTGATTATATATAAATATTACTAACTGCGCGCCGCGGATTTACCCGCGCGGACTACGTATTTCATGCTACCTCAGTAATCCCACGGGAACCATACATTTCGCAGGGCAAAAGTAGCTTATGTCCTTCTCCAAGGTCGCATCTATCTTTGTACCAAATATTATCTAAATTGGTCTAGCTGTCCACGCGTGATGAGTGAATTTTCATATATAATATAATTTATATATAGATTTTAAGTTGATGTACTTGTACAATAAAGTGTTCTCTCTATCTATAATTGCAGAGAGTTGCAGCAGTCAGTCAGTCTTCCCAAGGTTGAATCCTACTTCCTACTAATATTATAAATGCGAAAGTTTGTGTTTATGTGTGTATGTTTGTTACTTCTTCACGCTAAAATGGCTACACCGATTTCGATGAAATTTGGTACGGAGATAGTTTAAACCCAGGATTACTTTTATCCCGGAAATAGTATAGTTTCCATGGGTTAATTGAGGCAGCGAAAAAATTGTAAACCTACTAGTTATATATAAAAATGGTTAATTCATTGGTTATAATTGTTCTTTATGTACATAACAAGCAGTGATTCTAGAACTGATTATATGACCGTGTTTCTGTGTCAAAAGTAGGACATACCAACAACGAATTCATATTTCCATTAATAAAAATTAACCCATCTATTGTGTGCGCATTTAGTAGGCCAACACCTTTACGACGAGGTCGATTAGAACGGGGCTGCGTTCAGGAGCTTCGTCGCCCAAATATTGATCGACCAATATTTGATCGATGTCTCACGAACGGCTACTTCATAGCATGTTACAGAAGAAGGAGAAGAAGTCATTTACATTGTTCATGGATCACATGATAGTTACTACTGCATATGCCACTTTTGACAGCCGACCAAGATTTGATCGATTCTAGAGGTAGAAAGATTATGGTCTCGTCGAGCATAATTTGCTCTGACACGTTGACGTGAACGGTCATGATCAAATATTGGGTGGAGCAAATAATGCTCTAGTTGAGTTCGTGAACGCCGCATATCCGCTGTCAGAGCAAGATATGGCTTGGCCGATGGAGCTGCTGAACGCAGCCCTGATCTACTTATGAATTCGTTTCGATTAATTGATGTAGTTGAAATCGCGTTTTTAAAAAAGGATATTTCTTTAATAAAAAAATGGCAAATGCGAATTTTAAACTGCACGTAATCTTCTTTAAAGTATACACATATATACATACATATATAAAAAATGAAACGTACCCTATTTCTTATTTTTAACGTCTTACGGAGATGTTTTCTTAGTGCCATCTCACCTCAATCAAATGTTAAAGTTGAGTAATTAATGCGTAGAACTAAAACAAAGTGTTTTGAATGTATAAAACACGGGAATTGCTCACGTAATAAGTCAGAGGGTTCCGACTATAGTTTCAACCACATTCGATGGTCTTTTTCAAGGAGAATACGGGGCACTGGCGGACGTGGGCACATTTCGCCTAGTACCACCGAATGTGGTTGAAACTATAGTCGGAACCCTCTGACTTATTACGTGAGTAACTCCCGTGTTTTATACATTGATAATGCAATGCTTATATTATAGATTAATTATATTTGGAATGTACGTTTATATATGTATCTGAAAGGTTATTCATAAATATTATTGAGCTATTTATGTAGATATATTGTGTAAATATGTATATGAAATATTAGTAAATAGGTTAATTATTGTGTTATATTTACGTGTATACTTTAGTTTCTTGTTGCACACCGCCAAGTACCTATCTATATTTTTTGTATCCATCCCGAGGTTGTCTGTAAGAGATTGCATTAGCGATAAGACCTATATATGCTATAAAATGGGTATACTCGTAATATACGTCTACATTAATAATTCTAAACTCATTAACATTACAACTCCAAATTAAATATATAAGTACCTAAATAGTTCTTATAGCCGCTCAAAAATAACATGATCGTTAATCTAGAAACGAATGCCTCAAGTGTCTAACTGCCCAACTTCTGAGTAACATATGAAAAGGTAAATAAGAAAAAATCTACTGAACTTTTAGCCGTTACTTTATTATGAGCATTTCGTGAGAGACTGTCCCGTTAAAAATTCATTTGATTGCCAATAAGATATTTCTTTTTAGATGTATACTAGGAGCGAGTAATACATACAGAAAATGTATTTGGGTGTCGTTTTACTAACTTATTTACAAGGTTTATAGATTTTAGCGAAGGTTTCAGTGGCAGCTTGAGTGAGTCGGGGATTGTTTCTGATCGTATGTATATGTATGTTCGACGCTGACATACGGACGGTTGAACGAATATGTCATACAGCTACTGTATGAGCTCTCTTTGTATGATGTCGTCGTGTCATGGCGCATGGCGCCAGAGTGACCATAGATATTATAGCAGCAATGCTGCGTTTGAGCAAGCCTGAGTTGCCTTTATTTATTATTTGATGCTTTTTATTTGTCGTTCATTTTTTTTATTTTTTCTTATTCCCTTATTGCACAATGTTATGTATGTTGCACGTTATGCTTGTATTTACAAACCAGTGCTTTTATACATATATTAACTTTTACTCGTAGTCACATGTACGTTCGTGATGCCCGTCTGAGTTCCTACTGAAAATCAGCGCGACGGTGATCCAACCTTGGGCCGTACCATCAACTTTTACAAAACCATCATGTTTCAAGAACGTCATACTTCAAGCTTAAAGTAATAATGCTCAGATTCGTACCATGAACGTCTTAAAACATTATTGTTTTATTATCGCTCAGTGACGTGTAGAATGAACGAAGAAACATTCCTGCTGTAAGGGCAAGCGAGACAACATCATATTTTCATATAGCGTTGTCGCTTTCGTTGGCGCTGGCTCATGGTACGCTTTGAGTGAACGAAATAGAGGTTTACGTCACAAAACTGCTTAGTCTAAACAACATTAAAGTAACATTGCTTATGTGGCCTTGTGGTACGAAAATTCAAAGTAAGATTACAATAATACTGCTATAAGAGTTGGTGGTAGGCCCCAGCATTATGCTGAGTGGGAACTCATTCCTGGCATCGCGCAACACTACAACAAAGATTTAGTTAAAGCTATATATTATTACTTGTATGTATTTATATGTTCTTAGTATTACTGTGTTTTTTTTTTTGTTTTTTTTTTTACTGTTGTGGTGTTGCTTATGTCACGAATAAACGTATTTCTTTCTTTCTTTCTAATATGTTTATGTAATTTCTCAATAGGGTAGGCAGGGTGCAGGCTGACTGCAAATACATCATGTGAGTACGCACAATACATGCGAGTGTACATTTATCGTAAATAGGTTTACACTTTCACGTTTTCGCGTATACCAGTTGCCGATGACATTAACGAGGCTCGCTGGTGTTTACAGACAAAGGACGGAAAAATTCTGATGTGTTTTGGTTTCAAATATTACAAATATGTACGGTACAGATGACGGACAAGCTCAAAAATAGAGTAGATATTTTAAATTATAAAGCTTTTAATTTTTTGTCTTTTCATGAATGAAAAATCAGCGGTAGGTAGTAAAATTATATATACTATAAATTTTGTGAATATGTGTTGTATGTATTGCTTCCGGGCTGTTTGGCCGTGGTCTAAGTGAAACTTGTGTTCCAGACGTTTCGTCGACCGGCGGTCGAGCTAAGTTAGGCTAAGTTTCACTTAGACCACGGCCAAACAGCCCGGAAGCAATACATACAACATGCAACGCCGGCCGTGAAAGCCTTAAAGTTTACATTTGTGAATATGTATGTAAGGGTGTGTGTTACTACTTCACGCGCTGGATGGATTTGAATGAAATTTGGTATGCTTATAGCTTATACCCTAGATTAACACATAGGCTTATTTTCATCATCACTATCACAATTTTTTATCACCACGCGGGTAAAATCGCGGGGAGCAGCTAGTTTTTAATAAAGGAAAAATATGATCGTATGAAAATTTTCACTAACAAATGGTCAATTTTTGTTTAATCAGAATTAACCTCTATTAACTGTTGTCATAAGAGATATTTTCTAAGTTTATCTATGTGTATGTCTAGCTCGCCCCAGCCTCACACGGGCAGATATATTTCTAGTAATCATTTAATAAATATTTAAAAAATGATTCGACTTTGCCTTCTTTGTTTCAGTAGGTAAGGAAAAAATAGAAGTATAATTTAAAAATGAATCATATAATAAAACTATAAAATAAAAATACAATACAATCCAATATCTTAAAACGCGAATAGCCTAATCTCCTTCGTCACCACCTTCCTCCTCCTCATCAAATTCACCTTCCTCTTCAGCGGTGGCATCTTGATATTGCTGGTACTCAGAAACCAGGTCATTCATGTTGCTCTCTGCTTCCGTGAACTCCATCTCATCCATGCCCTCACCAGTGTACCAATGAAGGAAAGCCTTACGCCTAAACATGGCTGTAAACTGCTCAGAAATACGCTTGAACAACTCCTGGATGGCAGTTGAGTTTCCAATAAAAGTAGCAGACATCTTCAAACCTCGCGGTGGAATATCGCACACAGCAGTCTTCACATTATTAGGGATCCATTCAACGAAATACGAAGAATTCTTGTTCTGAATATTCATCATTTGCTCGTCTACTTCTTTCATTGACATGCGGCCTCTGAAAACTGCCGCTACTGTCAAGTATCTTCCATGACGAGGGTCACAAGCTGCCATCATATTCTTGGCATCAAACATTTGCTGAGTCAGCTCCGGCACAGTCAACGCACGGTATTGTTGACTGCCTCGTGACGTCAGGGGCGCGAAGCCAGGAATAAAGAAATGAAGACGAGGGAACGGAACCATATTCACAGCGAGCTTCCTCAAGTCTGCATTTAGCTGACCTGGAAATCTAAGACAGGTAGTCACACCAGACATGGTAGCAGAAACCAGATGATTCAAATCTCCGTAGGTAGGTGTCGTTAATTTCAATGTTCGGAAACAAATATCATACAGCGCTTCATTATCTATGCAGTATGATTCATCAGTATTTTCCACCAGCTGATGAACGGAGAGTGTCGCGTTGTACGGTTCCACGACTGTGTCAGACACTTTCGGAGATGGTACTACGCTGAATGTGTTCATAATACGGTCTGGATACTCTTCTCTAATCTTTGAGATCAGTAGCGTTCCTAAGCCCGCACCAGTGCCACCACCAAGTGAATGTGTCAGCTGGAATCCTTGGAGGCAATCGCATCCTTCTGCTTCTTTCCTTACTACATCTAATACTGAGTCTACCAGTTCTGCACCTTCAGTGTAATGCCCTTTAGCCCAGTTGTTGCCAGCACCTGACTGACCGAAGACGAAGTTGTCAGGACGAAAGATCTGGCCAAATGGACCAGAGCGAACAGAGTCCATAGTTCCAGGTTCTAGGTCCACCAGGATAGCTCGAGGTACGTACTTCCCGCCGGTTGCCTCATTATAGTAGACGTTAATGCGCTCCAGCTGAAGATCGGAATCACCGTGGTACGTGCCCGTGGGGTCGATGCCGTGCTCGTCAGATATCACCTCCCAGAACTGCAATACATAATCACATATATACCATTTTAGGAACATTCTGATATTATACTTTTTGATACAGATGTTTATTGGTTCGCTTATTTGAATGCTGGTTACTTAGGAAAAGGGTGCGCCCTTCTCCTACACTTTCTACTGACTCAATGGCCAAGAAAAGAAAAATAAAAGTGAAATTCTAACCTAATATGTTTATTAAGAGTTTTATGGTTTATTGCATTAACAATATGCTAGGCGGAACTTACGTCTAAATTATTTGAAGTACAAAAATTGGGTGCTAGTGGGACAAAGCGACAGGACTATGGGTATGGGACAGGTAATATGTTTATTATTCCAAACGAGCTATTAAAGCTGCAAAAACAATGATAGTCATCACACACGCTTACTCACACAAGAACAGAACCATGGCCACAACGAGTGTCATAAGGTAAGTGGTACCAAAGTATTTCATTTCTTTGGTCCGAGTTTCTTACTAGCTGTTTTCAACAATTATTGTACCACTTCGAAGTGATACTATTCCAAGAACAGATTGATACTACTAGAGAATGCCCAACTCTTTCGGGGCTCAATCGGTAAGCCTCATCCAGCAATGATTTTTTACTAAAGATGACGTATATTCATACTGCGCGGTGCTCAGATTTTGTTCCTTTACGACATAAACATGCTTACGGAGACAGATAATACGGTACAAATAATATAGAAAAGGATAGCTATATGTTTAGACTTGCGCTTGAAATACGCGTCGTATGAAAATTACTACAATTGACTTAATTTTGCCGCCTCAGTTTCCGCGCGCTTGTGCGACATCTCCCTCATATAAACATATATTAACATTGTCATCCAGCCACAAAATGGACACTATTTCAGTGCAGCTGAATAATACATGGGAGCATTCTGTAGCGGTAAAAATATCTCCGTGTATTAAATATCAGTGAGCGCAGCAATTCGGTACAAATATTTTCCCGCACTGGGCACATGGAACAGCACTTATAGTTGGGGTATTAAAAAAATCTTAGTATCGCATATCGCTACCATTGTGGTCATGGGGTTTGAAACTGTATTGGTCTCACCTTAGCACCAATTTGGTTTCCACACTGTCCAGCCTGAATATGTACGATTTCCCTCATTTTCCTTAGTTTACTTTTAATACACTATATTTACCAGCTTCCTAGTAATATTACACCAAGTCGCAACCTACTAGATATCCTGACACCGAAAACAAGTGAATCTTTTCTAAACGTTCAAAATGATGTTTCAAATTTGAAAATGTTTAACTCTTTATTTTTTTCAGAATTGAGTGTAACCTTTTTTAAAGTAAAAAGTTCGGGGTGTTATCGTTTTTATGCTGCGTACACACCGGCCTAACGAACGCTTATGAATGGGTTTTCTAACTTTTGCTGGTAATAGTTATGGTAATGATTACATTTTTTTTGGTTATCAATTTATAGGTAAGAAAATAAAAGACTTATATTTATCATCTGATCATAGGATGTCCAATCTTGTACAGTGCCTCCAATAATTGGACAGGTGGATAGCGGCATGCATCGAGCCTCTTACTGCGATCTTGGTCAGGTCGTCTGTCCTACTAATATTATAAAGGCGAAAGTTTGTGTGTATGCGTGTCTGTGTATATGTTTGTTACTTCTTCACGCTCAAACGACTTCACCGATTTAGATGTCGGTATGGATATAGTTTGGACCCTGGAATAACACGTAGGCTACTTTTCATCATCATCAACAAAAATCACCAAGCGGGTAAACCGCGGGTCGCAGCTACTTCGTCATAAAGTTGAATGGCAAAAAAGCACAAAATATTATTTCGTTTGGATCAATACCTACTGAATCCGCCACAAAGCTGTATCGTGACAGTGCATCTGGCGAAATCATTAATTCTAGTGCTTTTGTGTCATAGACAGAATATACACTGTTTTTTGTTTTTAAACACCGCATTGATGTCCGTAGTTCATACTAGTAGTGTCCCGCGGTTTCGCCCGCGTGGATTACGGTTTTCCTGCTACATCAATTATTCCCAGGGAATTATACATTTTACCGGGATAAAAAGTAGCCTATATGCTATTCCAGACTATAATCTATCTCTGCCAAATTTCATCCAGATACGTCCTGGCGTGATTGAGTAACAAACATCCATCCATCCATCCAAACTTTCACATATGTAATATTAGTGGGATATAGTGAGTTTAATACTAGTACGCGTACTATTAGTACATAAGAATGATATTAGTATTATTTATTTTATTGAATAAGTAGTGAGCGGCACCGGCTTCACACGTGTAAACAATTACAAATTATAAGGTTCCCTAATTAAAAAAATAAATAATATAGCCTATGGCGTCCTGGGATAGTGAAGCTTTCCAACAGTGAAATAATTTTTCAATTCGGTTCAGTAGTTTCGGAGCATATTCAATGCAAACAAACAAACAATCAAGTCTTTCCCTTTTATAATATTAGTATAGCTATTAATATATTCTATTAGTAGATACCCGATGACTTTAACGAGTGCTAAAACAAAATGTTGTACATAAATTTATTTATATATATTACGAGCGTTGCGCCCCGGCTTCGCATGGGTAAAAAAAGAACCCATTAAAGTATCCTTATTTATATTAAAAATATAATATAGCCTATGTTACCCGAGGATAATGTAGCTTCCTAACAGTGAACAAATCGGTTTAGTAGTTTCGGAGCCAACAAACAAACAAACAATGAAATCTTTCATCTTGATAATATCCATATGGATGAATAAATCCTTTTATATTTTAGGTGTCACTAAAAGGTTATCCCTAATCCGCCTTAAAAAAGGCTTATGTTTTATTAAAACGTTGTAGCTTAGTAAACATTATATTCTTGGCTGTTTGGTGCTTCTACGATGTAAAATATACACTGGAAATGTACTGTTATGTAGCTGTCTTACAAGTTGAACAAACATGAAAAATACATCTCTAAAGTTTTTTTTTTAAAATATTCCGCTATAAGCCTGTGAAAAAGAACACTATGCTTTCCTCTTTCACTGGTTTTTTTATAATCTCACTAATCCCATCCCACTATCCTACTCCTACTAATATTATAAATGCGAAAGTTTGTGTTTGTGTAAGTGTGTATGTATGTTACCTCTTCACGCTCAATCCGCTACACCGATTTCGATGAAATTTAGTATGGATATAGCTTATACCCTGGACTAATATAAAGGCTTATTTTCATCATCATCATCATTACCGTTTTTCATCACCACGCGGCTATAACTGCGGGGCGCAGCTATTAATATTATAAATGTCAAAGTTTGGATGGTAGGATGGATGTTTGTTCGATCACGCCAGGACTGCAGAACGGATCTGGATGAAATTTGGCAGTTTATAGTCTGGAAGCTAGCACTTAGACTTTTTATCCCAGTAAAATGTGTGGTTCACGTGGAATAATTAATGAAGCACGAAAACCATAATCCACGCGGGTGAAACCGCGGGCGCTACTAGTCAAGAATAAAACGTAGTCTCTTTGTACGTAGGCATAATCAAATCATCATAATAACCTTATTCCAATCTGTAACTGGGCCTCATCTTAACAGATGAAATCGTAAACTTCTCGAGGTTACGAAAACAAGAGATGAAGGTCGGAGATTTGCATAGATTTGTTAATTTCAATTTCAGTTGTTTTAGGAACAATAATATTTATATAACTATTGAGATGTTTAAAATCCCGCCTTCAACAGACTTCTGTGTAGGTTGGTTGTCCAACTCAATGTGGGCTTAAATTTTATGAGTGATTTGGAGATTTCTATTTTCTTAGTAGTTTTGAAAAAATATATAAAAACAGTAGCTAACTTAGTGATTATATTAATAGCGATGATAGTTCAGCGATAGGAGGGTCGGCTGTCAAACTGATGGATGCTGGTTCCATCCCCACCAACAGCTTGAGCTTCCGATAAAGGTAACACCAGAAAAAGGCATGTAATAAGCTTCGAAAAAGCCTATTACATTACTTAGTATGAAGCTACATAATTACATAAATGTTTCTAGCCTAAGAATGCTATTAGACATAAAAACGCGCGTAACGTGGGACGCGCTATGAGAAATGAATTCACGTCGCTTGTGGCGTACTCTGTAGCTTTTTTGGCAAAGCGACCGGATGTTATTCGAACTATTGGTGCAAACAACGTTTATATCTAGTTTAATTGTAATTTAATCTATCGGGAGCGACAGAAATTACTTGTATTATAATTAGTTTGATACCCTACTACAGGACTAATCCTAACAGGGTATCAATAGCTAAATAATGTTTGATGAAGGTGACTAATTGTTTGTCTTCATTCTTTATGTAGTATACTTATAGTATAATACCTACTATATATATATGCATAAATAAAGTAACATTGTGCATGCGTAACTTGTGCGCAGATTTACTACCGTACTACCTGCACTATTTCTAGCCGCTATCTGTCTGGGGAGGTCTCTGTTATCCGAGATACAAGTTATTAACTTAGTTCGGTTACAGGACTTTCTTTTGATGGCTCGGCGGCTGGACAAGTACGAATACATGTTGCATATGTAACGGAAGCAATGTAAATTTACGTATGTAGATGTAACTATCAGTGAGGACAACATTGTTACCATTTTTTCGCAATAAAGAATATTGATTGATTGATTGATAATAAAAATACATATATGTAAAAAAAAATTTAAAAAAAAATCCATTAGCAGTTGCTTTTTTCCGCCTAGCATGTGTCTTGATAAACCATTAAAATATTTGCATAGCTTTCTTTGTTACTTACGATATATTTGATGTGTATGTGACTCGTATAATTACTTTGAGCTCTAACGCGTCCCAGAAACGATCAATTGCGATTGCCAATATTTACGTAAATGAAGGTTTCAAATGATTACGATCGAAGTTACAATTGAAGATGTATCATTCTTGCACACCCCAGTCGTTTACTGAACTGTGTTGAAAAAAGTCGGTTGATTGCGCGGTCAAGATTGAAAAAATACTCTTTTCCATATTTATATTTTAATCTGTTTAAATACATATTTGTCGTATTATGAGAGTATTAAAGAAGATTAGGAACTTTGTTATTAAAACTGACGTGGTTTTGATACATTATAAATGTATAAAACACGGGAGTTACTCACGTAATAAGTCAGAGGGTTCCGACTATAGTTTCAACCATATTCGGTGGTCTTTTTCAAGGGAACCCTTTGACTTATTACGTGAGTAACTCCCGTGTTTTATACATTTATAAAGATTAGGAACTTTGCATAATTAAAAAGTTTTACTTTGACATAGCAAAAATTCATTAGCAAAATTGATCTGATAGCTGCAACTATGTCTGGATCAGATTATCACAAGGTACATCTGTAATTTGAAGGAATATATATGTTTTTATTAAATTACATCAGAAACAGAACTTTTCGTGTCTACTGTGAACAATTTTACTTCTTGGAAACACCGCCAGCAGGACCACGAGCATATTCACGCAGCAAGCACTGTTGTCACCAGCGTTACGTTTGCTGAATGATTTGCTTGAGCAGGTCCAGGATATTGACCTCTTTAACTGCTCTGACACTGAGTTACACATGGCGGCAGTAAAGTATATAACTTCCAATGTATGTAAATTGAAGAAGTAGATAGCTGTAATGTAACAAACCGACTAGGACTCACGTGGTAGACACTGGAAAATTACTCTCCGACCAGTTTTTTACGTGCTGAGGCTCGGGCTCGCCGCCTGGCACGACCATAACTCCCAGATGAAGAACTGCAAATAAGTTCGAAACTGGTCGGAGAGTAATTTTGCAGTGTTTACCACGTGAGTCCTAGTCGATTTGTTACATTACAATTATGGAAGAAACTCGCGATAGTTTTCAGACTCAAGTAGATAGCTATTTTAAGGCGTAGGTCATAATAGTTAGTAATTTACTTGTATGTGTATTTATTGTACCTTATAGTTTTTTGAACCTTGGAGGTTGCGCATTGGGTAACTGTAATGCACATCTAAACGAATGTCAATATAATAAATAAATAAGCTGTTAACTGAAGTCGATAAGAAAACTTGCTTCGAGCATAATTATTTCATGCTGTGGTACGATTACGCCATCATTGCTGTATATATAGAAAAACTTCAACAGTTATATAATTAAATGACATACGGAACTGAAACGTGGTCTCTGACTATGAGTCTTCTAAGCAGGCTCAGAGTCGCACAACGTGCTATGGAGAGGGCTATGCTCGGGGTTTCTCTACGTGATCGAAAATGAGGAGATCCGTGGAAGAACTACAGTCACCGATATAGCCCAGCGGATTAGCAAGTTGAAGTGGCAGTGGGCAGGGCACATAGCTCGAAGAACTGATGGCCGTTGGGGTCGAAAGATTCTCGAATGGAGAGTGTCACTCAGTGTCAGTTTGCAAATTAATTTTCACGTTTTGTTGCATTAAGTTCTGGAAATATGTTTAGTACGAAACTGCCTTCCCTGTTTTTTTTTACTTTACATGTAGCGTTTGACCACCACCTCACTTGATGGTTAGTGACGATGTGGTCGATAATGTTATCATGCTAGACCTAGAATGCTTATTAACTTTCAAGGACTGCTGCCTGAACACACCTGTTTGGTAACAGTTTTTTTTTTTTTTTTTTTTACTATTATAAGTTTGCGTTTGACAACTGTCTCACCTGATGTTAAGTGATGACGTTGTCTAGGATTTAGCACGCAAACCTAGAAGGTTGTACCTGTTCACTCGCGACTTGAAGACTCCAGGATTGTACATATCGGGAAACACAGACTCGGGCAACGAGTTCCATTCCTGGGCAGTACGCATTAAATTTTTTAATTTTTTTAAACTTGCGAACTCTCACATAGAGTGCAAATGCTCCTAAACGTTTGGTTTTCACAAAGGATCATAATTAAATTCTTAAAATCAGATATTTCATAGCTCTGATGGCAAACCAAGCACTATTATCGTTAATGTTACGCATTTGGTTCAACTAATTAAATGTAAACAAAACTTCTCAGATTGAACTAAACGATTCCCTCTGCTTCTATTATGCTCATTATAAAACTCGACCCATGTTGAAAGGTCATCTAATGGGACGCATTAGAGAGTGACAGCGTTACACGACATGTAAAAGGTCAGAAAGAGACGCCCTACTTGGCACATCATTTACACGTCAGATGACTGGCTTTGCACGAACCATGCTGACTTTCAGCCGGCTAAATTGCCCACTCGAATAATTACGGAATTATCTAGAGCTGCGTACACCTCACGGGTCAGTAGTTTTTACGGATGATTAGGTATCTAATAATGAGCTTGAATATGTCTAATATCAGAACATAGGTATAGATCTATGTTCTGATATTAGATATTATTAACAGATTCAAAAGTCGAATAGACGAATAGTCGTGAACTAAATATAATCTTAATTTTTTACACTTACACCTTTCCCTGTTAAGCGCTGTCGACATTTGAACAAGATTTTTAGTTTACAGTTGTTAGTCCTTTTCTTATTTAACTGGCAGTTGTTACTACTTTGTAAATGGCCATATTATTCAAATTCATTTTATTGTCAGACAACTAAAGTCCATAATAAATTATTACACACAATTTTATATTGTATTAAAGTTTTAAGCTTCGTTTTTCCTTACAAGGCTTACTTATCTCAAGGAAACATGTATTTTAATACAGAGATGTTAAATAAGTGATGTGTTCCGTCTTGAAAATAGAATTAGTTGTTTTATATGTAAATTTATAGATTCACTTATATATACATATAGGACGTCTACTGCTGGACATATGCCTCCCCCATTGATTTCCACAAGGACCTGTTGGATGCGGCCCGCATCCAGCCCTTGCCTGCGATCTTAGTCAGGTCGTCTGTCTACCTGGTCGGTGGCCGTCCTATGCTACGCTTGCCAGTCCGTGGTCTCCATTTTAGAACTTTTGGGCCCATACGGCCAATCAGTTCTTCGAGCTATGTGCCCTGCCCACTGCCACTTCAACTTGCTATATATAGAATAGTGGTTTTATTTTATATTATTTTATTTTATTTATTTAAGGTCAACCAACAGTTACAACATTTATACATACATGTTTACCTTACACTATAATACAATTGCTTAATGCATAACCAATTATAGGCTAACACCTCATGCATTGTAAAACACAATACTAGCTTTAAAATATAATTAAAATATAATTAGTGAGCAGTTGTAAAAGGAGTAGGAGGAGTGGAGTGCTTCTATTTATTTAATTTACTTATTATCTTGATTATATAATCCGATGTTTTTTTTGCGAAATCGACCAAGAGAATCAATGATTTATAATACTGTGTATTCAGCCCTTAGGCTGTTATGGAATTGTAGTAAGTATTATCTTACTGTGTCATATGTACACCATTATGAAATCTTGGGTGAGTGGAGGCTTATTCCCGACTCAATTTCGAAAGAACAGCTAAACAGATGTGAAAAAATTTATGGACCCCGTGGAATACTTGCATTACCTAATAGATAACCTTAGTACACGTGGGTGTAGCCTCAACGCGCAACTAGTGAGTCTGGAAACTGTCGCGAGTTTCTTCCACAATTGTAATCTTCGAACCGATTATGACTCACGTGGTGCATACTGGAAAATTACTCTCCGACAATTGCACGATCAAAAATCCCGGATGAAGAACTGGAATTTAGTTCGAAATTTGTCGGAGAGTGTAGCCATTAAAAGAAAATACTTGCAATGCGTCCTTCATTATAAAACAAATATAATTTAAATTTATTTATGACAAAACGTATGCGATGCTAAGTGACGTTTATTATTTATTTAAAAGCATTGCATACAATAAGGAATGATTAGACGTGTAAACGTTTACAAACATTATAATTGTACGTAATGATTATGAGTAGAAAACTGAACACTTTTATATACAGAAAAACTATACGAACATGAAAAAAAGAAACATAAAAAACAAATGATTCGAGCAGGTGTTATCATCTCTATATGATTCCCACAAAAAGGACGGCCGGTTCAAAGAGCATTCTCCTAGGACGGACGCTCATACACTATTCAAGCTCCCAGTGTGGACGACAATTTCACTAAAATGCCTGATTATATACTGGAAATTATGCTAATTAGACTGAAAATATTACCGTAAAAACGTAACAAAAAAAAAAGCTTTTGCCATTACATGGCAAAAATCCAGGTTATCATGTTTACCCTATGAAGTATCTACTATATTATTATTTATAGAGATATTATTGTTTGAATATATTTGTTCTAATATTGTTTTTTTTGTGATGTTTGAAACGGGAAAAGTATAGTTAATGCGGGGAGCAACTAGTTATTAATTAACACAAATACGAAGTTCTTGATTAGAAACGCATGATAAGAAGTCATGCAAGTATTAAATGGGATGATTTCAACGTAAGAGTTATTTGTTTATTCAAACCCTAATAAACCTACTAATATTATAAATGCGAAACTTTGTGTGTATGTGTGTATGATTGTTACTTCTTCACGTTTAAACGGCTACACCGATTTCGATGATATTTGGTATGGATATAGTTTAAACCCTGGATTAACACCTAGGCTACTTTTATCCCGGAAAAAGTATAGTTCCTGTGGGATAATTGAGGTAACGAGGAAACCGTAATGCAAGCGGGCGAAACCGCGCGGCGCTACTACTGTTAAATAAATTAAGCAAAAAAACAAATTTTGTCAGTGTTTAAACTGACGTGGTTTTGACACATTATGACACCGAATGTGGTTGAAACTACAGTTGGAACCCTCTGACTTATTACGTGAATAATTCCCTTGTTTTGTAAATTCACGAAAAATAAACCCTTGTTTTTTGTGTTCTTCTCAGCAAATCATTACAAACCTTCCACTGATCTTGGAAGGTCCGCCATGTATGATTTAGAATCATGGCACTCAGCTTACCATGCATTACTATCGTCATTATTTATCATAACATATATCGTGCCGTGGTGGTACCGGCCTAGACTAGTACTCCCCCATCTCTTCCCGCGGGTGCCGTAAGAGTCGGCTAAAGGATCACGTAATAGAAGGTGGGCAGCAGCGCCTTCTGAGGTTTGTAAATCATACTGCGCTCGCCAACCCGCATGCCAAGCGTGGCGAGTATTGGCAAATCCCCCCTATATGGGGGAGGCATATGTCCAGCAGTGGACGCACATGGCTGAGAGAAAAAGAAGAAGATATCGTGAACATACATCATCATTTTGGCCATAGGACGTCCACTGAAGGACCATCCACAATGATTTCCACAAGGACCGGTTGCAGACCGCATTCAGCTTTCTTTCTTTTTCAGGTCATTTGCCTACCTTGTCGATGGACGCGTCGATACGCTTCACTTGCCAGTCCGTGGTCTCCACTCGAGAACCTTCGACCCCATCGGTCATCAGCTCTGCTTGCAATATGCCCTGTCATTTGCTTTTTTTTTTTCTATCGGACTAATGCTGTTTGCCTCTACCGGCATTTACAGCTTCACCGGAGGGAGTGTCATTTGCTACATTCCCACGAACATATATACTCACATACAAACATTGAAAGTGAAATAAGACATTCCAAAAAAAAACGTATAAATTACGAAGTACTTATAAATATTTTATTCAAAACCACTCAAGTTTTTAACCATAATGGTATAAGTAATGAACTAAATAAATCATAAAACTCCTATTTGATTGATATTGGTGTTATTTAGGGTTCCAAGATGAAGGTCCCGATAAGAAGTTCGTAATGTTACCATGGCGTGTTTGGTTAACGCAAATTTGAACCCGCATGATTTGTCGTGGTCTTATAATTACTCTGTCTCTATTTGGAGTGATAAGTCCATATAATAAATTAATTGTTAAGTTTGTAAGTATTGTTATAATATGTACAACTGTGGTTTTGACACATTATAAATGTATAAAACACGGGAGTTACTCACGTAATAAGTCAGAGGGTTCCGACTATAGTTTCAACCACATTCGACAAAACACCATTCCACATTCAAAAAGACCACCGAATGTGGTTGAAACTATAGTCGGAACCCTCTGACTTATTACGTGAGTAACTCCCGTGTTTTATACATTTATAATGTACAAATGTGTTTGTGATACAATAAAGCATTATCTATCTATCTATAAGTCTAATCTGATGCAATTTTAAAGCGAGAGTCTTGACACTATTTTGCTGAATATTGATATGTAGCTCGATTTAGTTATGTAAGAGGCTACTTGGCAACACAGAATGTATGACAAGTCAGAAGAATGTAAAGTAGCAAAACAGGAGTGCCACATGCAAAAACTAAAAATGCAGTCATAAAAAACCCAATATACCATTTGGTAGTTAATGACCAGGGGCGACTATCATTTCTTTCGTTTATTAGGAACAATAACATGATTGGTTTACATTATTACATCTTCACTGACCATCAAGTGAGAGAGTGAGTGGTCAAACGCTACATCTATATAGTATATAAAAAAAATTTGTCATGGACGTAGTTAATGGTTAACGTGGGCAGTTGCGTCGGAGACCAGCTCGGGATGTGGAAAATACTTCCTTAGGCTACTTTTTTTTTATTTTTATTTTTTTATTATCATAATAACATATACTGATACGCGTTACACCCGATTCGGAATTCAGCCTACGGCCTCGTAAGTGACTCCCTTTTCTTCGGCCTACGGTCTCACAATGGGCCGCGCTCAGAATATCGAAATATATGAGAATCGATGACAGCTGCAGAAGTATCTATATCGCATATAACCATGACATTGATGGCTCGTATCACAACCCTGACGCAATAATTGCAAAAAGTGTATGGCTGAGAGCTGGGTCCAGATGTGGAGGTCTTAGCATGTAAAGGCTTTTCAACAATCTATCTTGGATTTTCAGAAGCCTAATTTGACTGGCCGGTTGGCTCAGTTGGTAGCACTCTGCCTTCTGAGCCGCTGGTCCCGGGTTCGATTCCCGGACGGGTCAAACATTTGTGTGTATGAACATGTCTGTTTGACCTGTGTCTGGGTGTGTATATGTATATAAGTATATATATAGGTATGTATTTAAGTATATATATATCAGTCATCAGGTTACCATAGTACAGGCTCTGCCTAGTTTGGGACCTGAAGACCTTGTGTGAATGTTCTCATATTAAAAAAAAATAAAAAAACATTGATGGCTCGTATCACAACCCTGACGCAATAATTGCAAAAAGTATATGGCTGAGAGCTGTGTCCAGCTGTGGAGGTCTTAGCATGTAAAGGCTTTTCAACAATCTACCTTGGATTTTCAGAAGCCTATACGCGACAATTTTGCTTGACGTGACCCGACAAATGAAAATGGGCTTTGGTAGAAAAATAATATTCTAGAAAAGAAACGGAATGTTCTTGAATGGATTGATCGAATTTACGATGTGAATAATGGGCTGGCTTCTATAATGGCACTAGTGAGACTTTATAAGGCTTTAAAGGCACACCCTTACACAGAATTATGAACCTTGATTACTTTATATATACTCAGTAGCACCCCGCAGTTTCACCCGCGTAGATTACGGTTTTCCCGTGACCTCAATTATCCCACGGGAACTATACTTTTCAGGGATAAAAGTAGTCTACGTCTACGTATTATTCTAGGGTCTAACCTATCTCCATACCATATTTCGTCGAAATCGGTTCAGCCGTTTGAGCGTGAAGGAGTAACAGAAGTTTTCGAATTATATGCTTATCCCACAGGAACAGCAATTGTGTTCAGGATGAAAAGTAGCCTATGTGTTAATCTAGGGTCTAAATTATCCCAACACCAAATTTCATCAAAATCAGTGCAGCCCTTTGAGCGTGAATGTGTAGCAAACATACACACATACACACAAACTTTCGCCCTAATAATATTAGTTTGATAATACGCAATATGCGTAAAATACTTGCAAATTATATTACCTTAAATACTGAGTAAAATATATACTGCGATAATATTTTTACATAGCAGATATTTATATACAGATCTTTAGATATCTTTTTATAGAAATCATTTTATTTTTGAGCTTAAATAAAAACCTTAATTATCGTTATCCCATATACCGATTATTAACGTTTTTAGTTTTTATTTGTTAACTATTGTTTTAACTGTCGTTTTCATACATAACTGATTGAGTACTCTACGTTGTTTCACATTTGCGACAACGTCACCATTACGGCCAGACGAATATTTACTTTCGTAATTGACTTACAAGAAAACACTCCAACGGAATGAATTCGTTGTTTTGAACTTAAATGACTTTGGCATTGAAATGTTTGATATTTAAATGGATTTGCTCGTCATGTCACCTTTTGGAAATGTTTTTTTTTTATATTACAGATGGCAAAAAAGCTGGCGAGTTGATTGATAGTATGCGACCACTCGCCTCTGGATATTGTAAGACTCCATGTGGTGGCGACGCAGGAATACCGATGGACGAAACATTATACAAATTTAGAAAATGATTTTTTTAAACCATTATAAGCTTACGTTTGACTATTTTACCGGATGTTACTTGTTATTATATAAATATTTATTTTTAAACTTACAGCCATCATTATAGGTGTTTTACCTAATGCGACACACCTATCATAATCCCATTAATATTACAAAGGCGAAAGTTTGTACGTACATATGTGTGTATGTTTGTTACTCCTTTACGCTCGAACGACTGCACTGATTTCGATGAAATTTAGTATGTAGATAGCTAAGACCCTAGATTAACACATAGATTACTTTTCATCCCGAAGATGATGAGGGGCTCTAGGTCACCAGTGATTTTGTTTGCAATATCCACATATCTAGTTCTTAAGTCTAAAGCTCACCGCACAGGTATGTACTCATTGATTCGTAATCCTTGACCCGAGTGGCCTAGATATACTTAAAATAGACGTATTATAAACCAAGCCTTTTTATAGCGTACACAATAAAATTACAACTTTATTATACCAACCGTAAACTGTAGACGTAACTCTAGTAATTGTACTGAAATTTATCGCATCGACATAGGGTTCAGTATCCAAGTATCGTTTTGTTATAATCTCTATGGTATCCCACAAACTAACGCCTTGCGACGTATTTAGTTTTCTTCTTCTTCGTAGTCGCTCCACTCTTGACAGGGTGGTCGTGGTCGTCACATAAGGAGTGGTGGCACGCTTGACTATCCCTCGCCACTCATCTCGTACCGCTGCCTCCCTGGTACATTCGTGGAGTGAACCATCCAGAGCAGCTTTGACTTGGTCTGTCCAGCACATGGGTTATCGGCCGCGGGCTCTGGTGCCATCCACTGTTCCCTAAACTACAAGGTGTTCCACACACTCATTTCCCCGCTGCGAAACATGTCCAAAGAAACTGGAAATCTGTAGGGTACCGTGACATATTTGTTGATATAAACGCAATGGGTTGAACCTTGGTACACAGTTAGCTATCATGACGTTAGCTTTAGCTAAATGCCGATTTTTTTAAATTCAACTTCCAAAGCGGGCAGGGGTTAAAAATGTTAAAATTTAGATGTTTATTATGCGGGGTTTGAAAAACAAAATTTGCTAGATGTAGCTCGTAAAATATAAAAACGAATAAAACACTTTCATTTACGAATTATGACGATTGAAGTCGGCCTACCCCCATTTTTGTTTGCTGTTTGGTAACAGTTTTTACTTACATTTCATTCATCGCAGCCATAGGACGTCCACTGCTGGACATTAGCCTCCCCATGTAGGGGGGATTTGCCAATACTCGCCACGCTTGGCAGGCGGGTTGGCAAGCGCAGTATGGTTTCATATCCTCAGAAGGCGCTGCTGCCCACCTTCTGGTACGTGATCCCTTAGCCGACTCTTACGGCACCCGCGGGAAGAGATGGGGGAGTACTATTCTAGGCCGGTACCACCACGGCAACGTGGCAAAGTACTTACATACTACAACAAAATTAAGGGTGTAATATATTTTTAAAGAAAGAACCCGACCACCATTTTCGGAATTTGATAACAGTGTTGTCTTCACCGGAAGCTCAACCCATTGTTGGGGAACGAACCAGCGTTCATCCGTTGACTGCTGACGCTCCCACCGCTAAGTTATGCTAGAACATGTCTCCAAACACTTGTATCTTCAGGCAGTTGTTCTTAAGATCGTGATTATACCTTTCCACTACATCGTAACATAAACAACAAATAGTTTCTTTCTACCTCCAATATAACAAAAAAATATATAAAAAAACAACAAAACATTTTCCATTCTATCTATAATTTAAAAGGGTTGATACACTCGTATGTTAAGCTGTACAATAAACGATATTTATATCAAAAGTCTACCCAAAACGGAATTCGGCAGATACACAGAAAATGGTCTTGCGCGCGTGAATAAGGAATAAGAAAGATATGCTATAGCTGTACGTTTTACAGGGCTCATTGTAATATTATAGAGTATATTTTTTGACAATGGGAACGAATGATCGTGTTTGCGAAAAGATAGCGGATTGCGGATATTAAATAATAATAAATAATAATCATTTATTTCGTAACAATATCATAACATGACGGTGAAACATGGACTCATCTTAGGTACAACAATAAAACATTTTCTTACAGTATTTTACAGAAATAAAATAAATATATATTATTCTATAGCAGCGATTCTTAACCCTTTTCAGTCCGCGGATGCCTAGAAAATCAAGCAAAATTTCAAAGAATTAATCCAATCCTATGAATGCTATAAATGCGAAAGTTTGTGTGTATGTGTGTTACTTCTTCACTCTCAAACAGCTACACTGATTTCGATGAAATTTGGTATGGAGATAGTTTAAGCCCTGGATTAACACATAGGCTACTTTTATCCTGGAAAAAGTATAGTTCCCGTGGGATAATTGAGGTAGCGGGCAAACCGTAATCCACGCGGGTGAAACCGCGGGGCGCTACTAGTAATATGAAAAATAATATGGTAGGTGTTGCTTTTCCTAACAAAACTAAATTCAAAACAAAAAAAAATCGTCGATCAAAGTCTGAGTGACAGTATCTTTCCTTTTCATTCATCATAGCCCAGACCCGTTGAATTCTTTATGAAATCGATAAATAGTCTTTTATACAAACGTTGAGCGGGTTGCGGCAGACATATTTATTGTATGCTTTTAAAAGCTCTTATAGGAGGCCTCTTTGCGTTGTGCCAAGTAGACTTATTAAAAAGTAAGCATTATCAATGTATAAAACACGGGAGTTACTCACGTAATAAGTCAGAGGGGTTCCGACTATAGTTTCAACCACATTCAGTACTAGGCGAATCGCGACTGCGTCCGCGAGCGCCCCGTATTCTCCTTGAAAAAGACCACCGAATGTGGTTGAAACTATAGTCGGAACCCTCTGACTTATTACGTGAGTAACTCCCGTGTTTTATACATTGATAATGTCTCAAAACCACGTCAGTTTTAATAACAAAAAAGTAAGCATTTGTTACTTGAATTTTTAAAAAACTCTAGGTCTAAAGCAATTTGATTTGTATTTGATCTTAACAAATGACACACGCTTTCACACTCACATGCTTGAACATGATTCCCTGTATCGCGGGGGCATGGAGACACACGCAATCACACAAATGCACATAACATGAATGTTTGTGCGCACAAATACCTACTCATCACATATATGTTTGCTCTCCTGGGGTCAGAAGTCAGGTCACTCACGTTATTTTTTAAGTGTGTATTATAAAATATGGAACAGTTTTTATCTGTACAAAGTTAAACTGTTTTGTTTAGTTGCAAACATCATGTAAGTATTATCGCTGCCTTATTTTGAAGGGTACTTATTTGGGGATTCAATTTTAATCTCTTTTGTGGAGAAATATTTATAGCTTTATAAACTATTTATATATATATATATAAACTATATCTCCATAAGTTCCTTATAAAGGCACGGTAACTGTCTTGTTTTTCTTTACTTTGCGTGAGTGTTATTAGCTTTTTTTAACCGACTTCAAAAGAGGAGGAGGTTCTATGTTCGACTGTATATATTTTTTTTATGAATGTTCACCGATTTCGTCCCCGTTAATTTATGACTGATTCTCAAAATTCTTCTTTTTGTATGATAGAGGGTGGACCTAAGAAGCACATAAGAAATCGGTGAACATACACAGTGACATTCTAGAGATAAGTTTTATAATGTAAATTGTGTATGTAGATATGTACCTACCTTGTTAATATTTGCGCGCCAAATGGCTGAATATAGCTGAACATTACAATTTTATTAACAACTATTGTGCTACCTATATTCGCAAATAAATGATTTGATTTGATTTGACAATTGATCCCGTGAGTAACATGGTCACTGTAGAGGGTGAAAAAATTTTTGAGTCAATCGAAAGACAAACGTTAAAGATCATATGCAGGGACTCTCTGATATTACGTAGGTTTCAGAGCGTTGAACACCGGCGTAGAGTTGCTTGTCTGTCGGTGTACTATCGGATACTTTTCGACGAATGTGCACTGGAATTACATAATTCATTTCTCCCATTCTCATTTTAGCATCGGTCAATCACAAGTAAAGCAATGCGCCATCGCTATATAGTAGACATACTACCTTACAAACGATGTACGTACTCCGCAGTAAGAACGCACTAAGAAAGTTGAAGAAAAATCTTCTACTTTCTTCGAGTCTTCAAGTCACGAGTGAATGCGTGCTCCATCTTAGACCGCGTAGACACTTCACATCAGCTTAAGCAGGTCAAACGCAAGCTTACAATGTTTAAGACAAAAAATTCATTCATTAGCGTGGTCATATATACACGAGTATAAATTCTATTTATATCCAATGCCGTTCTACCTACATAATTTGAAGTCCGATTTCATTACTAAAGTTTCCAGTTCCGAGTCAGATAGATAAATTTAGGTGCATTTTATAGTTTGAGAAATATATACTAGAATAGAATTTCAGCTCAGAGTAACTTTATGGTCTAGTTTAAAAGCGGTGGCGAGTAATATTTGTTTCGATTAAGATTCATATTAGTGTTCATGTTATGTATATTATGATTTATTGAGAATAATTATGTTTAACGGCAAGGTATAAGTGATTGTTTTATCAGAAAAAGAACAGACATGTTCATTGAAAAATCTTGAACAAAAATATAAAAAAACATGAATATTTTAATATTCATGGTTTCCCTTACATGAACTCGGAATGTTGCTAATCAATCAAACAATAATGAAATACAATTAGTAATTTACCTCGACGATTCGACCAAGTTACATTAGGTGCATTTTAGTAGTGTTTTTTTATGAAATAGGTGGCAAACAAGCAGACGGGTCGCCTATGGTAAGCGACCTGAAAGTACCTTAGTGGTAGTCGATTTTTATTGTTTCAAACTACATATAACTAATTATTAGTCTTAGGGTAATTTAAGTAGCCAATAGTGTCCCTGCTGTGCTTAAAATGGTAATCCTCTGCTTATCGAAACAGAGATGGGGAAACTATTCCAATCAATCGAATAATTCTTTATTTTCATCTCACAAAAGGTGATGATAAATATACATTTCAGGGGATACAAATATAAAAACCTAGCTTTGTGAGGAGCTGGTGTCCGGTGCTGAAATAGGTTATAAAAACCTGTGACACAGGTCACCAGGCTACCTCCCGCGGATAGAATAATTATACTGATACCTCACGAAGATCATACTACTATTAAATTTATCAATCACGTGAGTATTAAAAAAAGCATAATTTTATGAAAAGTAGAAACCCCAGCGGAGGTTTAGCTACCATCCCAGTAACAGAATACAGGAGTGGCTAGCAAAGCCCACCATGGAACCCTTCATACATTACATGCCCAAAACTTTAAAAAGTTGGTTCAAGGAAGTGTACAAAAATTAAAAAGATAAATATTCGAACACATCGTTACTGACCACTGACCTGATCGAGATAGTGGTCATACGCTAGAACTATAAATTTCAAAAAAAATGTTAACTAGTTAAAAAAAATTCAATCTGAACGAAAGCTTATCACTTGCACCACAACCCACAAACCGTCCAGCTTCCTTCTCGAGTTCCGCACCAAATTGCAGCTGCATACTACCTACCTATATGTATATATACATGTATAACCTATCTAGACTTCTAGGATGTATGTAGGTATATCGACCTACTTGCCGATATTCGACATCTGTATAAGCAAGCAGCATTAAGTAATCTTATATTCAGTTGGAGTTCGAGTTACGTCACTTTGATAGACAATTTCAAGAGTTTTACTGAAGGAAATACTATAGACAGCAGCCCTTGAGAGCCAGTAAACATTCTAGGTCTAGCGTGATGATACCTTCGACCACATCATAACTAACCATCAAGTGAGATAGTAGTCAAACGCTAGATCAACAAAGTGTAAAAAAGTCGTAAGACTTTTGTAGGTAGCACGTAAGCTACATTGAATTTATAACCCACCAACATCAGTATAGCAAACTATGAGCTTCTGTTTATTATGACTCCGCGAACGCTGCCTTCGAAATCAAGTCCTCGGCTTAAAACTGATGCAATAATATCGTAATTGCTTATATTATAATATAGTTATAATTGTTCAGAAAACAATACCGCCAGTGGGTTCTGTTAAATCAAAGTTAGTTTGGCAAATACTCGTGTTCAGCGGGACCGGATCCGCCGTAAGCGGTTTGGAGCAATTCCCTGAGGCAATGGAACTGGCCAGGTATGAGTTAATAGAATAGAAATTTATACAACAGAATATTATTTTACAGCTATGTATAAAGTGCATAGGGCTGGGTTCAGGGGCGTATATCTTACGAGAACTATACTTTTTCCGCGACAAAAGTAACATATGTGTAAATCTAGAGTCTAACCTATCGCCACACCAAATTTCATTGAAATCGGTACAGCCGTTTGAGTGTGAAAGAACAACAGAAATTTTTAAATTGTTGGATTATCCCACGGGAACAGCAATTATTTTCGGGAAGAAAAGTAGCCTATGTGTTAAACTAGAGTCTAATCTATCGCTATACCAAACTTCACGGAAATCGGCGCAGCTGTTTGAACTTAAAAAAAACCCACATACATACAAACTTTTGCCTTTATAATATTACTAGCTACACCCCGCGGTTTTACCCGCGTGGTGATGAAAAACGGTGATGATGGTGATGATGAAATCCATCCTATGTGTTAATCCAGAGTATAAGCTATCTCCATACCAAATTTCATCGAAATCGGTGTAGCCGTTTGAGCGTGAAGAGGTAACAAACATACACACTTACACACATATACACAAACTTTCGCATTTATAATATTAGTAGGATGGGATAAGTAGGAAGTAGGATAGTAGAAAGTAGGATAACATTCGATGCAAGTAAAGTCAGGTGAAAAGCGAAACGAAAACGCTGTGACTCAATTGCTATCCAATTCCACATTCATGCATATGTAAATAGTATCAGTTAAGGGGCGGTGATCGGATATTGGTTATTTGAATTGAATCGCTTGGAAAAAGATTTTATTTCAGAAAAATAAAATCTTCCGTTACACATATGGTAACGATTTTACATCACCAAACTTTGAAATCAACAAGCACATATTGTGTTCAGGCAGCAGTCCTTGAGAGCCAGTAAGGATTCTAGGTCTGGCGTTATAACACCTTAGATGACATCGTCACACTGAGGTGAGATAGTGGTCAAACGCTAGAAAAAATAAATATGTTGATGACATGTTCATACACACAAATGTTTGACCTGTTCGGGAATCGAACCCGGGACCAGCGGCTCAGAAGGCAGAATGCTACCAACTGCGCCAACCGGCCAGTCAAAAGTGAGATATAGAGAAAGAGAGAATAAAGAATAAAAAAAAATGCCTGTGTCTGGGTGTGTATATTTATATAAGTATGTATATCAGTCATCAGGTTACCATAGTACAGGCTCTGCCTAGTTTGGGACCTGAAGACCATGTGTGAATGTTGATAAAAAAAAAAGAAAAAAAAGAAGTGAAGATTCACTATTTTGTTTTAATCTATAATATTAATATTATAATGAGGAAGATTTAGGATTTTATTTTAGAGGAGATTTAGTTGTTTGTTCTTTGTTTGTTTGCATTGAATAGGCTCCAAAACTACTGAATCAGGAAGCTACACTTAAGGTTTTACCACCGTACAAGCCGAAAGGCTTTTACGGTGGTAAAACCTTGATGCTGGAATAAAGTTGAAAAGTTCTCCAGAACACTCCCCGTTGTATATACGGTAGAAAAAAAAGAGCCAATGTCTCTGCGGAAACTGAGTGGCTCTAGGTCTTCGTTAACAGACCTTATAAAAGCTGCAACACAAACCTCCATAGTCCAAAGCACCCGAGACGCTGAAGACCGCAACAAGTGGAGACGCATCGCAAGGGCTACGATGTCTAGTTAAAAGGCATAGTCTTCAACCACGACCACTCTGTCAAGAGTGAACGACTGAGGAGGAGGAGGTCTTCGTTGAGTTTTGAGGTCGTTGACCACTCTGATAGATCCCACTTCTCCAAGACTTAAACACACTATTAATTTTATATTATTTTATTTTTTAACCGACTTCAAAAAAGGCGGAGATACTCAATTCGAACCCGCATGTTTTTTTTTAATGTTTGTTACCTCAGAACTTCTGACTGGGTGAACCGATTTTAAAGATTCTTTTTTGATAGTTGGTGCTTCCCGTGTAGCCCCATTTAAATTTCATCAAAATCGATCAAGCGGCTATTGAGTTACAATAACTCACTACAGATACAAATAACACACTACACTACTACACGACGGTACCGTGGCGCAGTGGTTTGTATCATCGACATGACTTCTGTATCACCGGGACCCTGAGTTCGAATCCCGGCAGGGGCAAACATTTGTGCGATGAGTGTAGATGTTTGTCCCGGGTCTTGGATGTTTGTGTGCTGTG
Organism: Apeira syringaria; assembly: GCA_934044485.1. Lineage (NCBI taxonomy): Eukaryota > Metazoa > Arthropoda > Insecta > Lepidoptera > Geometridae > Apeira > Apeira syringaria. The sequence continues at coordinate 5,079,676 of OW203672.1, read as the reverse complement.
ATTGTGTGTGTCCATGCCTCCCGCGATACAGGGAATCCTAGTGCGGGGGTCTGAGGGTAATGAAAAAAAAAAGTGTTACGTCTACTTGGACAACATTATCATTGCGGGTACATTGCGGGTGAAGAAATCGGAGAACATACTCAGTGACAATTGATACCGTGAGTAGCAATGGTCACTTAAAAGGGTGAAAAAAAAATTTTTACCGAAAAACTTCAACTCTCAAAAGTGTGGAATAACTTGTCGATGTCGATACCATGCGCACAATATTTTGATAATAATTACTTTTTAACTATCCTGGTACCGACTTCAACAAGTTATTTCACATTTTTGAGTGTTGAAGTCAGTTCCATTTTTTGTTAATTTTTGTTAGAGATAATATTTAACTTTCCAGGTCTAGTCTTGTCACCTCCGCCTTAACTCTGGAATCGAACGCGTCGAAATGGAAAATGAGCCCTAAGCACACGTACAGAATTAATGGCGTTTAATGTCGCTTGTGGCCGTTTGCGTTTCAAGCCTGTAATGGAATTTAAAATTCACAAGCCATTATTTGCAACTTGGTTCCATTTTTGCTGTAAATAGCTTCCATTTTTAACTGACTTCAGATTTTTAATAGTGGGACACATAGAATTAACATCATGAGGTTTTTTTTTTGAAACAATGAAATCTTTCTTCGTTACAGTTCTGAGTGTGATAAAAAAAAGAGCCTATGTCTCTGCGGATACTGAGTGGCTCTAGGTTTTCGGTGAGTTTGGGGTCGTTGAGTTAACAAAACACCCTCATTTACCTTGCCCATGGTAGCCGCGAAAAAAAATTGAAACAACAATATTGTTAAATTTGATAGCCCAATAGATATCCAATGAAGTCGGGATACGAACCGGAAAAGGAAAACGGAAAATAATTAAATTACCAGAACCCCAACAGATGGTCACTAAAATTGATTTCGGATATATTTTGTCAAGAGTCAAAATATCTGGAAGTTCACATTTCTTAAGGAAGAAACGCGGCTATTAGACTTGAACCCACGTTTACAGAATATCGTCTTGTCGCTTTACCAACAAAGCAGTAACTATAGATTCCATCATTGCAGATACGGTCTAAGGGGATGGTTTTAACATTCCCTAATATGTTCTATAAGTTTTCCTCCAAAAAATTTAACGTTAGTTCCGCTTAACACGACGAAATAGGCAAAAACTTTCAGAGCCCATAGCTCTGAAAGTTTTTGCATATTCTTAATTTCTTTGTTGAAAGTACGAACCTAAACGTATGTTAACTTACGATTACATTGGCACCGCTCGTGCAGCATCGACATCTCTTTGAATATGTGGACCTAAATCCCACGAAACTAGTTGGGCGACGACGTTTTACGCGACTTTGAGTCTTAATTACACTAAAACATATTAATTTAGTAATAACGAATAAATAAATAAATATTTAAAAGAAACAAGGGGTTTCACTCCGGGAGTGCCGGCAGAAGTGAAAACTTGAACATGAACGTTGTGCATTATTGAAAATTTTGGAATGGTTAGAGAATAATTTCTCATGAATTGCTTTATTTATCAGTATAAAAGTACTATCATTTATGATTGTAAAAACAGGATCAGCAGGAGCAGGCACACTTTTGGCGCGCGGTAAAAAGAGAGGGGGATATTACTGCCTCTCGCTTCCTCGCCGCGCCGGAGGTCTACTCTCCCGCCATCTTACGAAATGTCGATGACGTCACGCGCTTGACGAATGTTCGATCAGTGTCACTGTCCTGACGCGAGTTTAACATTTTTTCCCCAAACAAAAGTGCACAACGCTGCTAAAGAAGTTTTTACTCCAAAAAAGTGGTAGTCTGGGGTCATAATCAACAAATAGTCTAAAATTGGCAAATGTTTATTTAGTAAGTTTTATTAAAAATGCCCGATATCACTGAATGTTAAAATTATCTCTTCTATATTCTTTACATCTTCCAAGACAGATAACGACCCAGTAACGGCAGCCCGGTCAGTAATTTGTTCAAGTATATCTGCGTAACGCTTGTAACGTTAATAGGGTTTTTTTTTAAATTCTTACGACGTTACGTCTTCGTTACAAATCATTACCTTACACGTTATTATAGAGGTCAATGAAGGAAAATTTCGTTGTAGGAAATTACGCTACAGATCATTTTTGGCAATTCCACTGAGGTATGATAATGGAAAATGGGTCCAGTAATTAATTTTTAATCCACCATTCGATTGGAAGAGTTGGTCAGATATTAAACAAGCGTTTCTGTTTTACGCAGATTCATTTAAACAGTTTTGAAATTCTCAATCTATTGTATAAAAACTGTTGAGGAACCTATTAGGTATTGCCAGCCAGTTGATCTGTGACTGAGAAATTAGATATGCAATTAATTCACTCATATCTTAAACCACACGAAAACTACATCTGTCTACATTGACTTCTACGACAAAGTTTATCTGCACTACTAGAGACAAAATTGTATTTTTTTGTGTGTGTATCTTCAGTTCAAATATTTGAAGGAAAAAATTCGGCTGCTAGTGGGACTTGAACCCACGACTACAGAATACCGTCCTGTCGCTTTGTCCAACTAAGCTACAGCAGCCCATACCACTAGGGCCGAATTACTTCCTTCCTTATTAACATCTTGCGGGGATGTTATTAGCGCCATGTAATTTTTTGCGCCTTTAATTGTATGAACAATTAATTAATAGGACTGATAGACCAACATTACAGTTGATATCGTATCAAACGAAGGCACCCTACCCTTATTTTAAGAGATTTTATTGTGTATCGCATTAACATCAAGCTAGGCAGAACTTCAGTTCAAAAATATGAAGGAAAAAATTCGGCTGCTAGTGGGACCTGAACCCACGACTACAGAATACCGTCCTGTAACTGAAGTTCTGCCTAGCATGATGTTAACAATAAAATCTCTTAAAGTGTGTGTGTATGTTTGTAATGAACAAACTCAAAAACTACTGTGCCGATGTCAAAAGTCCTTTCACCGTTGGAAAGTTACATTCACCCTGAGAAAAATAGGCTATATTTATTGCTAGAAAAGATTAGGGATCCTTACTAAAACTCAAGTAACGTAACCCAAGGTGTAAAAAAGTGCCCTAAAACGTCTTACGTCGCATGCGCTGCGGAAACTATTGATTATGGAACAAAAGTATGTTCTACAATAATAAAGAACATATCAATAAGTGCCAAAAACTTCGCGATAAACAAAAAAAATAAAATAAAAGGTAAAAATATAAAAACATCTTATGTCCACCCGGGCGAAGCCGGGACGTGTGTCACTAGCAATATAGTTTTGTTGCGTTTAATGGTGTTACCACTATCACTATCACAATTAAGGGTAAACAATAGACCCAATAGAGAATTTTTTAAAAGGAGTCTACTCAAAACATATGTTGAAAATATTGTATTCCTATACATTATCATGACCTGGCAACATCACTGTTTTATGATATCTATGTAAGTCTAAAGGTATTCTCTCCCCTTTTTTAATCTACCATCCGACGAAGCGGTAACGTTGCCTAAATTATATAATAATACTAATTCCAATATTATTAATAGTGACGATTAATTGTATCTCAGTTATTCTAAGCAATAAACAGAACAATTCTGAAGGCCTGTGTTCTTTGTGTCAAGCCCAACATCTACCACACGAGTACTCCACTTATACTGGAACATGTGCTATCGCTATCAATCGCCAGATCCTCCACACCTCTCAACAGGTTATGTGCCCAGCATCTCAGATTGATTAGCTTTTAAAAATACGCAAAGATAATAAATACAGCCTTGAAAATAACCGTGTTCGCTATTGCTAAAATTTCCATTGTGTCGTATTGTGCACCAAAGCAAAATGGCCGACGCTCCTTCTAGCATGTCTACAAATGGAGCAATGTCTTTTAGTGGCGTGCATTTGGAAAAATTGGAGGGTGTAAGTAACTACAATACATGGAAGTTTCAAATTAAGATGTTACTAACATTGGAAGGTTTATGGAAGTGTGTAGAAGGTGGCACAGATCCTGATGTGCCGACCGCTGACAGCCTGCAACGCGATCAACGTGCATTGGCAAGAATATGCCTTACACTCCACACCGCTTGCTATCAACATGTAAGACTATGCAAGAGCTCGAAAGAAGCTTGGGATAAGCTTGCAAACATATTTGAGGACAAAGGATTACATCGACGAGTTATATTATTGAGGCAGCTGCATCGGATTGATTTTAACAATTTCAACTCGATGACCGAGTATATCAACAATGTTATGACATTGGTTCAACAGCTAGCTGATATTGGAAAAGTTATTGAAGACGCAGAAATTGCGGAGATTCTTTTAAGTGGTTTACCACAGGACTTCGATGCCTTAGTTTCTAATTTGGAGACAGCCTGCTTATCTAGTAATCTCTCTAGTGAGATGGTTCGTACAAGACTTCTTCAAGAAGAATATCGAAAGAAGAACCTTAATGATACTTCAAGTAGTGATGCTGCATATATGTCTAAGAACAAAAGCTACCGACAGCATACAAATAAAATAATATGTCACTATTGCAAGAAGGTGGGTCATGTCAAAGCGAAGTGTTTCAAGCTGAAGAAAGAAAAGAAGAAGCTGGAAGAAGAAAAATCACTGTTGGCGTCTGCATTCATGGCCAAATCACAGGATTTTTTGATAGACTCTGGGTGTACAGGTCATATGTGTAATCAGTTAGAGTTATTTACAGACTTTACAGAAGTGAACTCTACTATAAGTATAGCCAATGATGAGAAACTTGAATGTATAGGTAAAGGCACAATCCAGATTAAATCTGAACATATGGTAAGAACAATTTCAAATGTTTTGTATGTACCTAAGCTTTCTCATAATTTATTATCGGTCAGTTGTCTCACACAAAAAGGCTTTACCGTTGTATTTAATAATCGGGGGTGTTATATTTATGATCAGAGCAGAAAAGGCAAACCAATAGCATCAGCATCTAAAGTAAATGGTCTTTTCAAATTAAATTTTGAGGTATGTGGTAATAATAGGTACTCGCAGCAGGTGCATTCTTCACTCCTGGTTGATAGACAGGAGGACCAGAGTGCCAAGGTTGCTGCTAAAGCTGTGCCGATTGATTTATGGCACAGGAGGCTTGGTCACCTAGGTTTGAAGGGTATGTGTACATTGATGAATGGCAAGGCAATGGGTGTTTCGTTTCAGGCTAACAATCAGCAGGTACTGAAGGAATGCATCCCGTGCTTGGAGGGAAAGATGTCTGCCAAGCAGTTTCCGATTGGAGAGGCAAAGCGTGCATCCCAACCTCTAGAGTTAATCCATTCTGATGTTTGTGGGCCCTTGCCTCAGAGCAGCTGGAGCGGTGCGAGGTACCTGGTAACTTTTACAGATGACTACACAAGAAAGACTTTCGGATATCTGATGAAGTTTAAATCAGAGGTAATGTCTCGTTTTATTACTTTTAAAAACTTAGTTGAGAAACAACTAGGTTTGCCTATAAAAATTCTGCGTACAGATGGAGGTGGTGAGTACTGCAATAAAAATTTTCTAAATTTTTTGCAACAGCAAGGTATTATTCACCAGACTACTATACCCTATTGTCCTGCTCAGAATGGTGTTAGTGAACGTCTTAATAGAACTTTATTGGACAAAGTGAGGTGTATGCTGCAGGGTGCGGGTCTCTGTGGGCGTTATTGGGGTGAGGCGGTTAATACTGCAATTTATCTTAAGAATAGGAGCCCTACTTCAGCTCTTTCAGATCGTACTCCTGAGGAGGTTTGGACCGGAACTGTACCAGATCTCGGTCACCTTCATGTGTTTGGTTGTATAGCATACTCTCTTATGCCTGAGCATAAACGTCAGAAATTAGATCCCAAAAGTAAGAGGTATATCTTTGTTGGGTATTCTGAAACTTCTAAGGGTTATAGGTTAATAAATCCATCTTGCCCCAGGAAGGTAGTATTATCAAGGAATGTAGTTTTTATTGAAAATAAATTTTATGATGATTATGATGAACATGCCAATAATGAATGCATATTTTACGAATTTGATAATCATCTTAATGATTCAATGAATTGTACTGTTAATGTACAAAATATGAACAAAATTACGGAAAACAATTTGATGAATTCTAGTAATGATAATGTACCGAATTCTAGTCAAAATGAAACTAGTGTTAGTGATGACAAGTCTGAATCTGAAGAAAATACAGGTAATATGTTGGTGTTTTCAGATTCTGATGTGTACTGCACAGGCAGTGAGGATGAATGCACCCCTGAGGGGGCTCCAGTATGTGAGACGTCCACATGCGGGGGGTCAGCTCAGGGCGGAGATACCAAATCACCTCCAGTAGCCAAAAGTCGGCTACCCGTGCGTAGTACAAGGTCCAAGGTACCGTTAAAGTACAATGACTATGAAACAGACTTCTCTATGATAGCACAAGACCATTCATTTGCTGAACCTCAATGTTATGAGGAAGCTATTTGTTCTCCTGATAGCCATGAATGGCAAGTTGCTATGCAAAATGAATATAGTTCACTTATTTCAAATAATGTATGGAAATTAGTTCCTAGGCCATCTAATGAAAATGTTATAAAATGTAAATGGGTTTATAAGAAAAAATATGATGCTAATGGTAATTTTGATAAATTTAAGGCTAGACTGGTTGCCAAGGGATTCACTCAAGTTAGAGGCGTAGATTATAATGACACATTTTCGCCTGTAGTGCGTCATAGTACCATGAGAATGTTGTTCTCTTTGGCTAATGAATTAGACCTTAATATAGATCATATTGATGTTACTACTGCTTTTCTAAATGGTGACCTCCAGGAAACCATGTATATGGAACAACCTCCTGGTTTTAGTAACAATGACGAAAGTAAGGTATGTTTACTGTTAAAAGGAATTTATGGCCTGAAACAAGCTAGCCGTATTTGGAATGTTCAAGTGCATAATTTATTATCTAGTAAAGGCTATATTCAAAGTAAATGTGAGCCTTGTGTTTACTTGAAAAGATCTAGTAAGGAGTTAACAATAATTGCTCTGTATGTCGATGACTTTTACATATTTTACAATACTAAAAGCAATGAATTGTTGCCATTGCTTAAGGATAATTTCAATGTGAGGAATTTAGGGGATTTGAAAAATTGTTTAGGTATGAACATTAAGAGAGACCGTGCCAAGGGCATTATGCAGCTTTGTCAGTCTGAATACATAAAACAATTGTTAGTTCGTTTCGGTATGGAAAACTGTAAAAATGTAAAAACTCCCATGCCTCTTAATTGTAAATTGCTTAAAGGTAAGACTAGTTTAAATGATGATGTTTATCATTATAGGCAGCTTATGGGATGTCTCATGTATTTATCTGTATGTACCAGACCTGATATCTCATATGCTTGCAGTCAATTGAGCCAGTTTAATAACTGTTTCGATGCAACACATTGGCAGGCAGCTAAACGAATATTGCGATATTTAGCAGGGACAATTAACCATTCTCTATATTTTTATAAAGGAGGTCAATTGAATTTAACAGCTTTCGCAGATGCTGATTGGGCCAATGACCCCATTGATAGAAGGTCTTATACAGGGTATGTTGTGAAACTGGGAAATAATGTAATCAATTGGGAATCGCGAAAACAACGTTGTGTAGCACTTTCTAGTACAGAAGCAGAATATCTTGCCATAACAGATGTCTGTAAAGATATATGTTTTATAAAGAACCTTTTGTCTGAAATACTTCCAAGGGAATATCATGTAACAATATTTAACGATAATCAGTCTGCTCAAAAATTGTTGCATATAAGAGAATATTGTCATAAACGTACCAAGCACATAGACTTGAGGTACCATTTTGTAAAAGATCTTGTTCAAAGTAATGTTTTGACTGTTAAATACTTACAAACAGATAGTATGGTAGCAGACATACTTACAAAACCTTTATGTACGCTAAAGCATAATAAATTTGTAAATGATATGAATTTAAAAGTTTAATGACTACAGTTGACCATACATATTATATATTGTGCAGATGACATAATTTTTGAAACAATTGTAAAGAACTCCTTGACCAGGTATTAAATGTTTAATTACTATATTGACTATTGGTGTTAATTACATGTTATGATTGTGTGACAAGATAATGTAAGGATTAAGGGGTAGTGTTGAAAATATTGTATTCCTATACATTATCATGACCTGGCAACATCACTGTTTTATGATATCTATGTAAGTCTAAAGGTATTCTCTCCCCTTTTTTAATCTACCATCCGACGAAGCGGTAACGTTGCCTAAATTATATAATAATACTAATTCCAATATTATTAATAGTGACGATTAATTGTATCTCAGTTATTCTAAGCAATAAACAGAACAATTCTGAAGGCCTGTGTTCTTTGTGTCAAGCCCAACATCCACCACACGAGTACTCCACTTATACTGGAACATGTGCTATCGCTATCAATCGCCAGATCCTCCACACCTCTCAACAACATAAACCATCAAAAAAGATATGTTATTTATTTATTTACTATTTATTTTATGTATACTATTTATTTCAGCCCATGACGGCATGGATATAAATTGTACAACACTGCTAATAGCTTGAAGCGCATGCTGGAGACTAGCATATCTTCGTGCAGCACGTAGATATGCTATTTATCTGTTATCTATACATTGAACATTTAAAATAATTCTATGTTTACAAAAACAACGTGAAAATAATATTAAACTGATCTCTTATAAATATATAAAACACGGGAATCACTCACGTTATAAGTCAGAGGGTTCCGACTATAGTTTCAACCACATTCGGTGGTCTTTTTCAAGGAGAATACGTGGCACTCGCGGACGCGGTTAGCCTATTACTGCGGGCGGCCGCGCGAAGCGCACGCGATGACAAACGCTGTTGCGGGGGGCGGGGTGCTGCTGACTTCAAAAAAGGAGAAGGTTTCTCAATTCGACCGTATATTATATATATTTTTTAAGCGAGAAATTTTCTTTACAAACAAAATAATAAGGAATACAGTTTCTGAGTGGACAGCAACCCGAATTTTACATTTGTTGTCAAATCTCTTGATGATCTCTCAAGTAATGGTGGATATTATTTTCCACTTATTAAAAACCCTCCGATCCATATCGTGTAATTGAATGAAAATAAAATATAAAGCCTATTACATACAAACTCTGACTTATTACGTGAGTAATTCCCGTGTTTTATACATTCATAATGTGTTAAAACCACTTCAGTTTTAATAACTTAAATGATGTCTTTTTAAGACATAAAATTTGATTTAACTACTAAACTATATTGATATTAAATTTGAAACAATAGTCCGAAAATTCGTGAAGATGTAACTCACAAAATATAAATTTAATTTTACATAGCAACTATTTTCCAGGCGACAGTTAATATATTTACATCGCTCCTTATACTAAAAATTAGCGAATCCATGCGCGGTTTTGTTCCTCCAAGGTTATCAGGTCTTATAAGCCCCATAAAGTTCGATACTGATGTCGACACACATAACACAACTCACAGTATCCGCGCGCGTATTAATATCAAAAGTTTTACAGATTTTACATAAATAAACCGGTTAACATGGTTATCAAACTCCCAGCATAATGGTAGGGTACTTTCGAATACCCGCGTGGCTAGCTACCACCCTCAAATTTGAAAAACTGTCACCAAACACTGTTCAGGCTGCAGTCCTTGAGAGCCAGTGAGCATTCTAGGACTAGCGTGATAACATCTTCGACCACATCGTCACTGACCATCAAGTGAGATAGTGGTCAAACGCTAGATCTATTCAGTACTAAAAAAACACTGATACCGGGTTCTCGACAGTTGGAACCAGGCTCCTCCAAAATTTTTATATTTTTAAATTTCAATTGCATCATACCCTATTCTACGTCTTATGGCTGAGAAGGTTGATGCTGGTGGCTGATGATGATGAAGGTTTACATGAGTTCCTTTATTTGAAGCCAAAAATTCTCTATTATATATAATTTTTAAACTTACGCAAAAGCAGTCAAAGTAAGTTATCGTACTAATCAACAGCGGAAATGGAGTTCGAATCGGCGATCGCTAACAAAGTTTTAACGAACCAAACACTGGAAAGTCAATTCTGACCGAATTGTTTCTATGCATTTTAACTAGTTGATAATTAAATTGGGGCAGGTATAGTTCTTCCTTCATTATAATATGGTGATGACCTACATTGTAATAAACAATAACTGTTAAGTCTGTTTACTACTATGATTAAGGACTTTGGTGGGCTTCTTAATCTTAGGTAGTACTAGTAGCGCCCCGCGGTTTCACTCGCGTGGAATACAGTTTTCCCGCTACCTCAACTATTCCACGAGAACAACATTTTTTCCGGGATAAAAGTAGCATATGTGTTAATCCAGAGTTTAAACTATCTCCATAGCAAATTTCATTGAAATCGGTGTAGCCGTTTGAGCGTGAATAAGTAACAAACATGTGTATGTTTGTTACTTATTGTACGTTTGTTACTTCTGCGTAACAGGCGGGGATACTTACCACTATCCTACTTTAATATTACAAATGCGAAAGTTTTTGTGTATGTGTATGTGTGTACATACTCACAAACTTTCGCATTTATAATAATAAAGTAGGATAGTGGTAAGTATCCCCGCCTGTTACGCGGGAGACCGGGGTTCGATTCTTCGCCGGAGAGCCACATAAGTTAAGTTTACTAATATGAAATCAGCAGCGACGGTCAATATGTCACTTGATCTTTATTAATTTCTTTCTTTTCTCAACCATGTGCGTCCACTGCTGGACGTATGCCTGCCCCATATAGGGGGGATTTGCCAATACTCGCCACGCTTGGCAGGCGGGTCGGCAAGCGCAGTATGATTTCCGATCCTCAGAAGGCGCTGCTGCCCACCTACTGGTACGTTATCCCTTCGCCGACTCTTACGGCACCCACGGGAAGAGATGGGGGAGTACTATTCTAGGCCGGTACCACCACGGCCATTATTAATTAATTTAGTCTCGCAATAAAATCTGCCCAGAGCACAAGTTTGTTTCTTTCACAAAATCCAGAACAAGCTAAAAATCATTATCATATTATAAGCGGCCCGCATCCAGCACTTGCTTGCGATCTTTGAACGACAAAAATTGTAATAACCGATTTCAAAGACCACTGTCTGTGAGACCTGTGATAGACAGAGAGCCCTAGTTCTTACCTCGTCACTGAGTTATTCCTGAATTCTTAATTTTTACTTTACTTTTAGCTAACTGCTATTAATTTCACACCTCTAATACTCGTAGTAAACACGTTATCGTGCGTGACCCAACCTTTTTGTTCTTAAACTTAGAGGTGAAATTTACGCTCTGTTTCAAACGTTTTATTCCCTGGTCGATAAAGTTTATTTTTGTGTAATTTTCCACGAACCGCATTTCAGTCACTATTAGAGTATGACAGAAACTTTAATGGGTTTGTTATATGTGAAACAGACGAATAAAATATGGATATAATTAAAATAAATCTTGAAAGACTCAAAACCTTCGCATTTGTCGTTATACCGAGAATGTTTGATAAGGGGAATAATATGATTGTTCTAATATATATTTTAACTAATAAATTAGCAAATGAAATAAACTTTTTTTCAATCAGAATTAACCTTCATGAATATTCTCAGTGGTATTTTTTGTTTTTATATACAAGTTTTTTATACACTAATAGCGCCCTGCAGTGGATTACGGTTTTCCCGCTACCACAATTATCCCACGGGAACTATTCTTTTTCCGGGATAAAAGAAGCCTATGTGTTAATGTAGGGCTTAAACTATCTTCATACTAAATTTCATTCAAATCGGTGTAGCCGTTTGAGCGTGAAAAAGTAACAAACGTACACAGATACAAACTTTCGCATTTATAATATTAATAGGATAGGATGTAGGATTTTCAACAAAATAAGCTGAGAAGAGTCAAAATTGTATATTTAGCAAATGTCAAAACTTAAAAAACACCAGGTCAAAAAGATTGTGATCTATATCAAACCTAAATCAAATATTACTTTAAAAAAAAGGTATAGCAAGGCGATTATCTATGTCTATTGCAGTCAGCACTTGTCAGGAACAAGGTTTTGCGTCTATCAATGATAGATATGTACTGGAATTTTTTGACATTTTCCGCTTCAGAAATTCCATAATAGGCATTGCCCACGTCTGTCCACCTTGTGACCGAGATCATTGTGCTATGCCCACTGCAACTTCAACTTGCTAATCGATGGGCTAAGTCGGTGACTTTTGTTCTTCTACGGCTCTTCTCATTTCTGATTTGATCTCGTAAAGAAAAGCCGAGCATAGCCCGAAAATAAATTCAATCATTATACATATTTTTTATTTTATTTTATTTATTTAATTTATTTATTATCATTCACACAAGGTCTTCAGGTCCCAAACTAGGCCGAGCCTGTACTATGGTAACCTGATGACTGATATACATACTTATATACATATACACACTCAGACACAGGTCAAACAGACATGTTCATACACACAAATGTTTGACCTGTCCGGGAATCGAACTCGGGACCAGCGGCTCAGTAGGCAGAGTGCTCCCAACTGCGCCAACCGTCAGTCAAAATATTGACAAATATTGATTTTAAGGCTTCAACTGAACCTTGACCTAGAAATCTTTTCTGTTAATAACCAAAGGTAATTTAGAACTCTGGCCAGTAATAATTCGTTTAATATTCTGAAAATCTTTTATTAATATTAAATTATTCTTTACAAAAGTAGGAGTAGAAAATTTAGAGAACACTTAGACCTAACCTCTGTTCATTATTTGGAGATCAAGTAAAGTTTTAACATTAAATTATTACTGTAATGCAATGAGGCGACTACGTTTTATTGAGTCTTTAATTGATTAAATATTTGTGGCGTAAATGGCGTTAAGGCCGACGTTGCTTCGAACGTTAGACGGCCTTTTTAGGGTTCTGTACCCAAAGGGTAAAACGGGACCCTATTCTTTTACTAAGACTTTGCAGTCCGTCTGTCTGTCTGTCTGTCCGTCTGTCATCAGGCTCTATCTCAAGAATAACGATAGTTAGACAGTTGAAATTTTCAACAGATGATGTATTTTTGTTGCCGCTTTGACAACAAATACCAAAAACAGAATAAAATAAAACAAATATTTAGGATTATTTGATTGCGGCAACAAGTAGACCCTTGAAATATTCACAGAATGATTATTAACTTCAAAATGATAAAATAATTAATATTATAATTTAAGGGGGGGGTTCCCATACAACAAACGTGGTATTTTTGCGATTTTTATAGATAATGGTACGGAACCCTTTGTACGCGTGTCGGAAACGCAAGTGCGTTTCCGACACGTTCGTGTTTGATGAAAAATCTGGCCAAGTGTCCAGTGTTTTCATCTATTTGGAGTTCGCGTCGCGCATTTCTTATAATGTGCAATTTTCATGACAGTTTTCAAACTTTAGATTAGTAGATATCATGTTACAAGATGAAAAATCAGATAAAAAAAATCGAAATCGAAAAATAGATTATGCGTTAAGGAATGAGCGTCCACAATTTTAAATTATTGTTGTATGTCATGCAATAATGTCAGAACCTCAGTCTTTACTCATGCCCAAACTCAAGTCCTACTACAGATACGAGTCTGGAACAATCGCGAAGTTCTCATTACAGAGTAATGATTGCGGAGGCGCACGAGACCGCATTAACTGTGCAAAGTTTGCTCCAGAGTTCTTAAACTAATCCCATTCTTCATCATATAAGTTCACTTCATAATAATGTATGCATAATAGACTTCATGTAAGGAAAATTAAGACCTATTTTCTCTGGCCAAAAATAGGCAGAAATATACGTAGTTGACAGCCAACCTTCAAGAGTGGAGAGGCACCGAAAGAAGAAGAAGAAGGAAAATTAGAACATGCTTTAGGAAAAACATTTTTTTCCGAAATTGCATTTCGGACACTGATGTGAGTCTTCGACTTAATTAAGAATGGGCACAGTTAAGATTAACACTAGCGTTCTATAAAAGTAGTTATCACAGAGAAAAGTGCTTAATTTTTTTTACGTACGTGGTAATCATGAATGATGATGATTATGATAATGACAAGTACCAATCCGGACGGCCGTTTGAGAGTGAAAGAGTAAGAAACATCCATACAAACTTTCGTGTTTATAATATTAGTAGGAATAGTGCAACTTGCTGTAGTAGCTAATATGTATTGAAATTCAAAACATAGCTTTCGATTGTGCCAGCAAACTATTTAAGCTCTCAATATAAAAAACTTGACACGATATTTGGAATTCTTAATTTAGTTTTACACCTAAAACTGTTTAACCCTTTCGCCCTAAACCAATAAAGCGCTGGCCACGTCCAACCGTTAAATAAACAAAATAGTCGACGCAAACATAAAAATACTAAAACATTTCCGGCCATGTCGTCCGAAATCGCAGACACTTCAGCACGTAGTGGAGGGCGCTTTCCCTAATGCCCTAATTCAAGGGGATGAGCGGCTTCTGAGCCTCAGAAGGTCTAAGGGCTGTTATATTTAGTTAGAGCACATACCCCATTTAGATTCATCGAAAATATTGCATTATGTATGAACGTACCGTTTTCTGTAGCGTCGTGATTCTTTTCGGAGATTTAGAGATAATATCAAATTTGTCCGTTCAAAAGAACTATTATGGTACAATTATCCGATTTGATACTTTGCCCACGTGCGATAATATATAACGGCACGTACTATAGTATTCGTTTTCTGAATTTACTTTTTTAGTCTGTGGGAGGATGGTCTGATGGTATTTAGGATTTTAAGAGAGGGCAACACCGAAGGGTTTGTATCTGTCATGGCGTCGCCGCGTGGGCTGAGTGACAGTTGTTGTCAGATAGTCCAGTCATGCGGTCGTGCGCACGTACAAATCCATTGGTACTTGAAATCCAAGTTTACCTTTACTTTACATTATACCTTTCATGATCATAAAATATTTTATTATTTTGTGAACTCTAATTGATTATACCTATATTATATACGATGGTAGAACCGACACAGCAGATCTACCCTCAGCAAACCAACTTTTACCGCTCGCCGCTTCGTCAAACATATCAAATATTTACTCGATCTTAATTGAAGACGGAATAATAAGGGAGGTAAATAAAACCCTATGGATGCCCACATTACAAACTCTTAAACAATTGAAATATGTAAAGTAAACTCAGTTCTGGGCACGTTTCAAACGTTAATTTGCTTCAAATCAGTAGAGAAACAACAATCCAAACTTCTGCAGATGATTCCTAAACTTGACACAAGACACAAGATTAAGAGCGCATAGAACATCTTGAAAGGCCGCTCTTAACGCGAAAGATCAAAAAGCTCCAAGTTTCAGAACAGCCACTCACAGAAATGCGATGTAGATAGTTACGTACATAAGAAACTGGGCCTCGCAAGCAATTAAGAAAACTAAGTTGTTACTAGTTCGAGCGTGGTTAACTTAACTAGTTTACATTTGACATGGTTCCTAGTTTGGTGTATTGCTTAATATTGTAGTGTTATCAATATGCAGTAAGTATTTACAGTGGACTAAGCCAATAGCTTTAACTTAAGGACGCCATTTTTAAACAACAAAAAGAAACAAAAAACATGGCTGCTTCAATATCTGCCATCTTTATTATATTCATTGAAGAATATTTCACTAATATTAGCATTTCCTATTCTAAACTTCATTAAAACATATAAGTTATATATGCATTCGTAGTCACCGTTAAAAATCATTTATTTTTATACCACACTGTATGACGTATTTACGTACACGATGTATTTAAAAAAAAAAAATTTTTTTGGAGTATAAATTTTAGCGCCAAAAGTACTTAATTTATTACAAAAAACTTTGATGTACCTAGTGTCACTTTCACGACTAAGGCGAATCTATTGACACCACTCAAATACAAATTCGACAAGACGTTTAGGCTCTAGGGTGTGCCAAAGAAATATACATACATACATACATACACTTGAAAAACCTCCTAATTAACCTCCTTCTTTCGCTGTCGGGTAAAAAGCAAATTTCCCTTGTACAGATTAGAAAAACAATAAATTTGTTCATTTATGCTTATTTAATTTCTGAAAATTATTGTAATTTGTTGTTAGTACTACAAAGAAAACGCATTTTTTCGAATCTATTTTTCTTAGCATTCATTGTTATGCTTTTCTTATTAGAAGTCGATCATTTCGCACAAATCCCATACCAGTAAAAAAAGCATTATTGTGGTTTCTGAAGTCGTTTTTTGCGTTTTATTTCATGGGTTATTTTGTTTCTTTATAGAACAGGAAGTAGTTTAAAGAATATATAGTGCACTTGTGCTTGTCTATATTACTTAGCTTCTATGGGAAATATCGGCAATATTCGTAGACAGAAAAATCAAATTTTTTTGCAGACCTCAGGAATGTATTTAAGATATTTTTACAAAATTTGTCACTCATACTTTTTCTCCTACAGCGGGCAGAGCTGTGGTAATATTTCCAGCCATTGTTGTTATTTTTAATGGTTTTCCGTGAATAAAACATATTCTTGTGAACTGATGCAATGCATTTTAATTCGCTCCATTTTAATGACAAGTCATATATCCCACAGACTACATATTACATTACACAGCATACATGCACAGGGTGCGTTCATAAATACATAATATCTCTAACAATTGTCTTGACCATTTCCCACCTCCTACCAATAAAAGATAGCTAAGTTGGAATAAATCCAAGACAGATGCACCGACCCACATTGCGGTCTCGACCCGGGTGAATCCGGGCCGGGTGCCAATCGTGATCATGACCGGCCAATTAAATGGCACAAGGAAAATTAACTCGGGTGGCTGTCTCTAAATCATAGAGACAGGTTGCGTTCAGAGCAAAAATAAACAAAACTTTGGCGAGCGCAGTACGACTTCCGATCCACAAGGCGCTGCTGCCTACCGTCTGGCACGTGGTCCCTTAGCCGACTCTCACGGCACCCGTGGGAAGAGATGGGGGGAATACTATTCTAGACCGGTACCACCACAGCAGGTATAGTTACATAGAGCAAAAAAAAGAAAATCACCCTTTGCGTCTGTCCGTTTATTTGATCCCGTTTAACTCCTTCCAATTCAGGCAACAGTATTTACCATTATTTATATTATGAATGTTTAAAACAAGGGAATTATTCACGTAATAAGTCAGAGTGTTCCGACTATAGTTTCAATCACATACGGTGGCCTCTTTCAAGGACAATAGTAAAAACACTCTGACTTAACCTGAGTAGTTCCCGTGTTTTATACATTAATAATGTGTCAAAACCATGTCAGTTTTAATAACAAAATAAAAAAAAAAAGTTTTTATGAATGGTTTATCGAATTTTATAGCATTTAGTGATGTCACATCAGATTATTTTCTTTAAAAAAAAACAACTAAATAATTCCCGTGGGATAGCCTGGTTATAACAACAGGAAACACGAAAATCGTCAAACCAAGCGTCGCAGCTATTAAGGATAAAAATAATTTTTGTTCAAAATTTTTCTTTCTAAATTATTTCACATGAAATATTTTCCTTGACCCAAGGAATACATTAGCAACTTTTGACATTTGTGACGTATAGTGACTTATGTTATGACATCACAAGTCATGTAGGTATCGTCATCATACATTAACACATTTTTATTTTTTTATTATTCACAATAGGCAGGCGTTTGACCACTATCTCACCCGATGTTAAGTGATGATGCGGTCTACGATGATTCACGCCTGCCTAGAAGATACCTGTTCACTCGTGACTTGAAGATGCCCAGATTGTATTCATGTGGAAACACAGACTTAGGCAATGAGTTCCACTCGTTAGCTGTACGCACTATGAATGTGGAAGCAAAACGCTTGGTGCGACAGGGTGGAACGTCTACCATGTATGGATGTCGCACATATACACCGTCATTACCCATATCCGCTTTTCTAATGGGCATAGTGTTCTACCCCCACTCCAAGTTCATGCATCCACTCCAAATGATGATTTATCTACATCATGTATATCGTACGCGTAATCCTCAGTATTCTCACTTTAGCGTGCTATTTCACCGTGATGTCTTTACTGCTTTGGCTTGCACCCAGCTGTGACGTCACTACGATCTAGGTCACTGTATAAGCGTGACCGAGCGATACTGTGTTAAGCGTCAGAACCAGATGTTATGACATCATTATTGTTAAAACCACAAAGAACTCATTTTGTGTGATTTATGCAAAATATCGCACTGAAAATCTTTGCCCGTTTAGTAATACGATAATGAAACGGGGCTTAATCGCGAGAAAAACATTTAGTAATTTATTTACCTCGACGTTTCGACCAAGTTGCATTGGTCGTGGTCACGAGAAGACTGGAGAAATGCGGGTGGCAATCAGCGAGAGCGCGTAGTTTCGCCAACTACCCACTTTTGATATTATTAAACTGTAGGGCTGTCACAGCCCTGCAAAAGCACAGGGTTGTCACGACACACAACACTGACAGTATCTTTAGTTTTTTTAGGGTGAAAACCGCCGCGACGCGAACATCTATAAATCACAGGGTTCCAAGATGTAGACAACCTAAAAGCCCCTAAAAGATTAAGCCCCGTTTGATTTAATAACAATGTGTTCGAATCGCGAAAGTCTAAAAATTACAAATACGATAATGGCCCTAATTCTGTTAATCACCCGAACTAGGTAAAATTCACTAAAATTCTTTATAAAGAAATAGCTCGTATGATATTTACGCTTGAATTCAAATTCGTATAATTTCATTTAATGCTGTACCTAATGTTAGACTACTCAAATGCTGGCCAATTGCGGGAAGTTTTGGTAGGCATCAAATAAGTGGCGACTTATTTCACATACGTAAAATTACCCGAAATATTAATAAATGCATCTATTTTTGGTGTTATGGATAAGTGTCATTCTGATTAGAATTTTATCGTAACTGTATAAGTACTTATTTTACATAATAATATTTTCCAGAATTTTAATTTAGTTTAGTTGAACAAGAGAATTACTACCATGCCTCAATTAACCCCTCCGCAAAGGTACACCAAAGGTTCCAGGAAAGTTATTATTCAAAACAAATTCCCTAATTTGTTTTCAATATTGCCTATATAGGACATCGTTTTACAATAATTCTTTTACAGTGCAGGCTGCTTTTTTGTGGAACAAACTGCCAGTATATATATATATATATATATGTATATATATATACTAGGACTAGGACTCACGACTCTCAGTCGGAGAGTAATTTTCCAGTGTTTACCACGTGAGTCCTAGTCGGTTTGTTACATTACAATTCCTGTATGTTTGGTTGCCTGGAAGAAATCGCTAAAGCGATAAGGCCGCCCTTTGTATCACTGTATTAATATTTGTTTCTTTGTTTTCTTTATGTGTGTGGTTTTGAAATAGTGTACAAATAAAGAGTTTTCTATCTATTTATCTATTGCCAATGCAAATGCCAACAAAATTGTTGCCAATCGTTAATCACCTACTGTATAACATCTTAGGGAGACACTAATACAAAACACATTTACTGCCATTATAGCTCTAAGAGCTCAGATGTTGCACCAAACGCCCCTTTCAATACTCAACACCAATGACCTTCTATAGAAGATCATTGATCAACACACAAATTACATAATGAATGTCAACTCTTTAAGGTGCGACAACATACACTCAGCAAACAGTATTGCATTAACATTCAACAACATACACTCAGCAAGCAGTATTGCATTAACATTCAACAACATACACTCAGCAAACAGTATTGCATTAACATTCAACAACACTCTCTGAGAAAATTAAAAAAATAAACAACCAAAAATAAACACTTTTCACACAATGTATGTACGGTACTATCACTGTTAAAACTGCTTGATCAGGTCACTTCATAAACTTCACTGGACGTTTATATCAAAATCAATAAAGACTAAAATGTAAGCATTATCGGCATACAAAACTATAAATAAAATATTTAATACATTAGCTACTGCTTAACTTACTTATAAGTCACTGTTAGTTAAGCTGACACCGAAATGTTACTGATGCCAATTTTATAAAATACAATAACAGCATAATTATAATTTCTGAAATTTCCAAACAATGTCCAAACCCATAAGATGTAAAGCTCCCACTCACACTCTAAACAGTCACACAGGCGCACACGCACACAGACACACGAACACACACACGCACGCATGCACACTCACGCACAATTACATTTATTATTTTATAGACACACAACATGTTCAATCTGATGAAATTAGTTAATATTGGTTAACTTTGACTGCGGTAATCACTTTTTTTAAATTTTTTTAGTTTTCATATTTATTTTGTATAATAATATGTATTAGTACATACTTATTGGTTATTTATGTATTAGAATTTATCAAGATATAAAAATTTTATCCCATTACGTTGCACTACCGATTACTTCTATTCTTTAAGATACTGTCCATCCAAAGGTTGTCTGGAAGAAATTGTTTTAAGCGATAAGACCGCCCATTGTACTACCTAGATTAAGAGTAATTTTGTAATAACTTATATGTACATTCATGGTAAAGTGCAATAAAGAATAATTGTATTGTTTTGTATTGTAATCACGATATTATTTAGGCAGAACTTCTGTAATTAGACGTAAGAGGATTGGATCCCATGCCATAAGTTACGAGCATGGTTTCAGATTTTTGTTACAATTAATGTCTTAAGCGTAAACAATTATAGCAATTAAACAGGATAGTTTTTATTTTTTTTATTATTAACATTCACACAAGGTCTTCAGGTCCCAAACTAGGCAGAGCCTGTGCTATGGTAACCTGATGACTGATATATATACTTATATACATAAACACACCCAGACACAGGTCAAACAGACATGTTCATGTACATAAATGTTTGACCTGTCCGGGAATCGAACCCGGGACCAGCGGCTCAGAAGGCAGAGATAGTGGTTTGGCTGCTATCTTATCTGATGTTCGTTGACATGATGCTCGTCTTGCTCTATTTACTATAAAAAAACAACATTTTTATTACATGGTCAGGTAATCCTGATTAAGTTAGCATCATGATATTATTTATGCCTGAGGGAGGTTCCCAATTAACATCCTGTGGGCCCTTTACTTGTTCCGTCACCTTATCCAATAAAAAAAGAATCTAGATCTTTCCGAAAAAAGTAACAGCTCTCTAACTGTTTTACACTTTACCTTCAGCCGCGTTTACAATCAAGCACCTATAAAATATTCACCCGGCTCCCCTGTATGTCTTAAGAAGTTGCCAGTGTGTGTGAGGCCTTAGGTCATTAGGTGAAGGTCGAAATGACAGTATTAAGGTAAGGTTGATTTATGTTTTCGGTTATGAGGAAACGAAAGCGGCGGAGGCTTCATTTTGATAATATTTAAGGGTAGTAGCTTGTATAAGATAGAATTGAGACTAGCTATTGTTTGGACTACTTGGAATATATCCGGGGTATATTCCGATTTTTCCTTTTGAGGTACGGAACCTTAATAAGAAAATGTTTTAATGGAATAAAACTAGGAAAACACTGGTATCTGGAAACGGTACTGGTAATGGTTTAAATGAAAACGTCTTTTTTGATGAAGATTAACTTAAGTAAGGAAATATCGATGCAATAAATAAGGAACTATTGTACTCCAAAATGCAACACAACATGTTTTCCTCTTCCATTCTCTTCTATTATTACTCAGTTCTCATACCTTTCATGAGCATATCATTCTTTATACAGTCCATCCATGCTTTCTTCTACGTTCTTCTATCTCTTTATCCATCCACTCGTGCGTTCAGCAGCTCCATCGGCCAAGCCATATCTTGCTCTGACAGCGGATGTGCGGCTTTCAAAAACTCAACTAGAGCATTATTTGCTCCACCCAATATTTAATCATGAGTGTTCACGTCAACCTGTCAGACCAAATTATGCTCGACGAGACAATAATCTTTCTACCTCTAAAATCGATCAAATCTTGGTCGGTTGTCAAAAGTGTCTTAAGCAGTTGTAACTATCGTGTGATCCATGAACAATGTAAATAACTTCTTCTCCTTCTTCTGTAACACGCTATGAAGTAGCCGTTCGTGAGACATCGATCAAATATTGGTAGATCAATATTTGGCCGACGAAGCTCCTGAACGCAGCCCTGATAATATGTTAAGTACCCGTTTTATTGTTACGTTAGCATAAAGCAGTGCCGAGTCTTAACTAAATTTAATGTGAGGTACATTAATTCTTCGACTCATGATAGTGCTAATAACACTATCCCTTTAGAATCCTTGTAGTGACCGCTGCAGGACTTAATTTAGGAAAGATATCAAAATGTAATTTTACCTTAAATTGCAGAAAACTATCTACCTTCGTGTTGTCTGACAAATCTGAATTGTCACCCATTCTGTTCTTCTTTCTTGCTGCGGGGGCCTACTATGAATGGTTACTTATAAAGAAAATGTTCGTCTATACCAGTTTTATATTTTAGTGGGTGATCAAGCTTTACTCCGGGTTTTTCCAGGGTGAACACATACATTGAAGAACTGGTAAAGCATACTATTCATCATTCTTATCATCTTCTCAGTCTTAGGACGTTCACTGCTGGACAAAGGCCTCCCTAATCGATTTTCATGCGGAAGCGGCCCGCATTCCGCCCTTTCCTGTGATCTTAGTCAGGTCGTCGGTCCACCCTGTCGGTGGCCGTCCTATGTTGCGCTTCCCAGTCCATGGTCTTCATTCGAGAAGCTTTCGACCCCAATGCTCATCAGTTTTTCGAGTTATGTGCCCTACCGACTGCCACTTCAACTTAGATTAGCACTGGGGCAAGCATTTGATTGGTGTTTAGTTGTATAACTTGTTATGCTACTCAGTTATGCATGGGGAATATACAATAGGATTCCTTATTTCTGAAGAGCTCTTCAACCTTATTCCGGCATCACGATTCCACTACCGTACCAGCTGGCACCATTTGAAAGCTCATCCACATATCATTGAGTCATGGAAGTCACATACTGTGCGATTCCAGAGATCGTTTCTTCCACACACCTGCAAAATGTGGAATGAGCTTCCACCCTCGATGTTTCCGAGTAGCTACTATATGGGATTCTTCAAAAGGAGAGTTAACAGAGTCTTGAAAAGGATTAATGGATTGGCAGCGTATTGTAATACCCCCAGTATTACAAATATCCATAGGCGACGGCGATCGGTTACCATCAGGCGGCCCGTCTGCTTGCTTCCAACCTGTTACATTTAAATAAATGCATCAGATTTCTTTATAAAACAGGTTTTATAGTAGCCCTCTAATGGGCACATTTCGCATAAATTCAGGAGTTACCCTCTTCTGGATCGTCTGTTATATCGCACGGAATAAAACTCTCGTTTGTCACGAGAGAACCGAGGAAACTTTATACTACCCTACCTCTTTTTTCATAATTTCTACTCAATAAAACTGTTAGTACTATTGCACAGCTGTCAAACTGAAGGACGCTGGTTCGATTCCGGTGAAGGTAAGTTCCTGTGTAGAGCTATCAGAATTGTCAACGACCCTAATCTCACCGAAGACCTAGAGCCACTCAGTACGCGCAGACATTGCGTCTCTGTGTATTTTTAACCGGCTTCAAAAAAGGAGGTTGCTCTATTCAACCGTATTTTTTTGTGTGTGTTCGTGGACAACTTTGTCGTGTATGAACCGATTTTGATGGTTTTGTTGTTTGATAGAGTATACTTCCGAGGAAGTACCATTTAAATTTCATCAAAATCGGTTACACTCCAATAACTGAACATTGTTACGTCTATCTGAGTAGCAAAGGTCACTGAAAGGGGTGAAAAAAAATTTGTTCCCAAAAATGGAACCGATTTTAACACTCAAACGTGTGATATAGCTTGTCGACGTCGGTACCATGTTCACAATATTTTGATAATAGTAACTTTTAAACTATCACTTCAACAAGTTATTTCACACTTTTGGGTGTTGAAGTCGGTTCCATTTTTTGGTAAATTCTTGTTTTAGTGTCAAGGGATATAAACTTTTTCAACGTGAAGAAAGTCTCCATTCAATTAGCTGACCCTTTTTTTTTTTGCCCCTCTGCGACCGCCTCCTGCGTCCACACCTTGAGCCAGAGCAGGGCGTCCACCGTTGAACGCCCCGCCCTGAACCCGTACTGGGCCTCGGACAAGTCGGGCCCAGTCCCCCTCAGGTGCCGGATCACACGGGAAGCAACCACCCTCTCCAACAGCTTTCCCGTGTCGTCCAGCAGCACAATCGGCCTGTATGCGGAAGGAGAGTCTGCATCTCGACCCTCCTTCCGCAACAGGCACACCCTCCCAACCTTCCATGGCTTCGGAAACCGTCCGGACGTGAGGCATGCGTCGAACAGCTCCCGAAGCCTTCCACCCAAAACGACGCAGCTTATGCGCAAGACCCGGCCCGGTATTCCGTCCGGGCCGGGAGCCGTCCTCTTGCGAAGACGGCTCACCGCTACCTCCATCTCCGCCTCTGTGACTGGCGGGATGGAGGCTGGCGCCAGCTCTTCGACAACTGCTGGCGCCATCGTCGGAGGCGCGTGCTGGGGGTCCGCGCCGGGAAATAGACCCGCCAGCACGCGATCGAGCACCTCCGGCTCCAGGGACTCGGCTACGGGGGGCGTCGGGCCGCTGAGCTTTTTTCGTGCGGCCCGGTACGGACGCCCCCACGGGTCTCTGTCGAGGCCCGCTAGGACCTCCTCTCTCGCCTCCTCCTTGGCACGGCCTATCGCCAGCTCCAACGCCTCCGTCGCTACACGGTAGGCGTCGTAGAGCTGGCGCTCAGCTGCCAACCATTCCGGTGGCAGCTGGTCATCAGTGCGGCCGTGCCGCCGCCTCCTACTCCGCAAGTAGGGCCGCCGCGTCCGCGTGCACTGCACTCGGAGCTCTGCTATTTCAGAGCTCCACCAGTACACGGAGCGGCGAGCGGTGCGGCAGCGGGCCCGCGGCATGGCCGTGTCGGCCACGGCCGTAAGCGCATCCCGGAAGTGGACAGCAGCTACGTCCACGTCCGGGTGCGCGGGCCCGGCGAGCCACGCCTGGACGATTGCCGCCTCCTCCGCTAGCCCAGCGTCGAGGCGGCTCAATGCCCAGCGTGGCAGGTCAGCGCGTGCGACGCGCTGACGCCCTCCATCCATCCCGTCGGAGGTAGATATCTCGAACCGTATGTACTTGTGGTCCGAGAGTGTCTCCACCTCCGACTCCACCCTCCAGGCCCGGACACGTGCTGCGGCAGACGGTGTGGCGAACGAAAGGTCCACCACGGACCCCCCGTTATGCCGCACGCACGTGTGGACCGACCCCGTGTTGAGTAGGGTCAGTCCGCTGGCGACAGCCCACTCCCTGACTAGCTCACCCCGAGCGTCAGTTCGTGGGTTGCCCCAGTCTCGGGCCTTGGCATTAAGGTCCCCCATGAGGAGGACCTGCCGGGGCGCTTGCCGACCGACCGCTGCGGCGAGGAGGTCCAGGTATGCCTCCAGGGCCGCAGCGGTCTTGTTTGGGGAGAAGTACGCGCCGACGATCGCGTACTCTCCCCACTTCCCTACAACGTAGCCCGCCCCCCTCTCCCCAACTGTGAGGGGGGCACCACCCGCCTTGGCTACTATGGCGACGGAATCGTCCAGGTCCCCAGCCCAATATGGGTGGGAGGGGACGTAGTACGGCTCCGCCGCGACCGCCACATCTATCTGCCACTGCGCCATGGTCTGCATGAGCAGATCCTGGGCCCTGGCGCAGTGGTTCAAGTTAGTCTGAAGGAAGTTGTGATGTCTGACTAGATTCATTATTCAGACATCACAACTTCCTCTATCGCCTGAGCCGGGCGAATTACGGCAGGGGTGGCGGGGCTGGTCGCTGCCGCCGGCAAGGCCTGGGCTTTGGCCCTTCCCTTCGTTTTCGGGGGGGCTGACCCGCCCGAACAATATTCAACTAAGGGCGAGTAAGTAGATACTTCAATTTTAAACTTTGTTTCTTTGCAAACAACTGTATTTTATAGTCCCATAATATCTGATAGTACAAGCTTTGTGTACAGAAATTCTATATGGAACAACTCAAAGAATGAACTTACTAGAAAACGTCCTCGTGTTACAATAAACAATGTACAAGTACATAGGAACGAAGTTCAACGGCGGCGTAGCGAAGCCATTGTGTCAGTATTAATAGTTCAGGAGCTAGGTACTGAAAATCTACAAACAGTTTGAGAGTTTTTTTAAATAATTTATATCTTAAATTTCTTACAGACCCATCATATTCATTGTCAATATTTTTTTTTTATAAAATAATATATTGTAATTTTTTAAACTATAATAAATATAAAAAAACTTATAAAATAAGTAGTAATATGTAAGCAATAGATGAAGATATTCATGCACTAAGATAAGGAGTCACTAGTGCATAAACCATTTCAGTATCACTTGATAAAGGTTTCAACAATACATTAAACATGTTAGCTAAATTGACTTGCCTCTTACCCATATAAAATAATACGTGATCTCATTTAGCCCGATTATGCAGAGATCAAAATCAAAAATGTAAATTATAATAATTTATTCAATTCATCCAAGACATATATTTACATCACAAAGCCGTGGTGGTACCGGCCTAGAATAGTAAGCCCCCATCTCTTCCCACGCGTGCCGTAGGAGTCGGGTAAGGGATCACGTATAAAAAGGTGGGCAGCAGCGCCTTGTAATGCGACAATAGGAGAGAACATATTTCAACAATTGGCTCGTACAGAAATAAAAAGTGACAATCGATGTCGTAATCAAACTTACTGCTTAACCTAAAATTATAACACAACATAATTATAGTTTTATTTGACTTGAATAACGGTAAGTATTTCACAGAGCGGATACATAGCATTTCCGAATATAATAAAGCACAAAATGTTAGCATTTACTAAGCCTCTAACTCTTCGTCCACAAACATGCCCGTCGTACGTTGTTGGTACTAAAACTTGCTGGTTCTTGTAAAAGTTGTGAATTTACGAGTATCGTATCGTACAAGTTATACGAAATGATATCGATACGTTAGTACACCAGATTATTTACCATGCTTCCGATTGTAAAGTTCAATTTATTGATAGCGTACGAAACACACTTTACAGATAACAGAAGATATTTTTTAATACTTGTGGCTCTGTGAGCATATTATTTATGTGTGTTACGTTGGTGAGGGTTTGAAAATGAGGGTTTGAAAATGAGGGTTTCAAAATGAGGGTTTGAAAATGAGGGTTTGAAAATGAGGGTTTGAAAATGAGGGTTTGAAAATAAGGGTTTGAAAATGAGGGACTAGATTTGTGGAATTTGTATTTGTCACGAATAAGGCAGGTATTAATGACGCATAATCAGATCAAATTTTCATTTCTTGGGTACAGGATTTTATTTGATTAGCTTATACTTGTTGGTGCTGATGCTGTTTCATCAAGCACCAAGTATTTAAAGTTTTTTTACTGTTACAATTGTACCTTATTTAATTCACAATAAACAAAGTTTGCCGTGGTGCCGTGGTGGTACCGGCCTAGAATAGTGCTCCCCCATCTCTTCCCGCGGGTGCCGTAAGAGTCGGCTAAGGGATCACGTTCCAGAAAATGGGCAGCAGCGCCTTCCCACTACTACGGAAATCTTACTACTCGCCAACCCGCCTGCCGCCTGCGTGGCGAGTGTTGGCATGTCCCCCTTATATGGGAAGCCATATGTCCAGCATTAGACGTGCTATGGCTGAGATCATGAAACAAACTTTTCTTTTGAAAAAGTTTAAAAGAATCTTGTTCCGTTCTACAGAAGTCTTTTCGGTTTCTCTATGTTTCTGTGTTCATTTTATGTCTCATATCCAAATGGTAACAATTTTGTGCAATATAAAGCAATAGAAATTAAAAACTGTCATTCACATGAGAAAAACCTTAAATGGCTAAAACAAATTGCCTCAAGTTTGTTATTTTTTTATGGGACCGCTTTTGCGTCTCATCACAAGCTAATAAAACTGCTATTAACTTTCTGTAAAATATACGCAACATAATTTTATTACTCGACGATTTTCTAAAACTGCTCTACAGGGTGTAATGCTTCGTTGGAAAATGTAGAGTTACGTTATAAAATTCGTCTATCAGATTCTCTGACATAAGTTGACGCCATATTTACGGTGGAAGATTTTTTTATGAGTATACTAGCGGTCCGCTCTGGCTTCACAAGGGTAAATAAAAAAATTAAAAAAATTATAAGGCTCCTTAATTTAAAAAAATTATTATATAGCCTATGTCACTCGGACATAATGTAGCTTCCCAGCAGTAAAAGAATTTTTCAAATTGGTTCAGTAGTTTCAGAGCCTATTTTATGCAAATAAACAATCAAACAAACAATCAAATCTTTCCTTTTTATAATATTACTAGCGGTCCGCCCAGGCATAGCATGGGTCCATGCTCGAGAGCGACAGATCCTGGCGGTCGGTGGCCTCTTTATGCGAAGACGTGATTTCGCAGAAGGAGGCCGCGGAGAGGATCAGAGAGGTCGACGCCCTCGCTGATCCTCTCCGACGACGGCGCACGGGAGGGAGGAGAAGGCGATTTGCAGATCGCCTCCTCGCCCCACCCGTGTAGTAGGGTCATCGGTTGGGTTTATGGGCCCCCTCCGACTCAATGGCCCTACGTGCCGGGGAGCGGCTGAAGGACTGAGCTAAGCCGCTCCGTCTGCCGTTGGTCCGGTTGATGGCACCGGACCTTAAGCCGGGGCGGGATGGAAAGTACTTCCCCATCTCTCCCCGACAGGCTGCGTCTGCTCGCCGGGGTGGTTTGGTCGGTATGGGCCCGGCTTCTCTGGGTTGGAATGTCCATTGAACTGAGTCCGACAGACGCCGTCTGTGTCCCATATGACAGACGGAAGTCCGTAAAGGGATTAACCTCGTAAAAAAAAAAAAAAAAAAAAAAGGCATAGCATGGGTAAACTGGGTAAAAATTATAAGATTGCCATGCCTATATTCTTTGAAAATATATTGTAATCTATACCTAGCCTAGCGGGTACTCAAAAGTACCCTACCACCATGCTGGGAATTTGATAACCTCCACCGGAAGCTCAAGCCGTTGTTGGGGATCAAACCAGTGTCCGGCGGCTGTATCCGTCAGTTTGACAGCTGACTCTCCCCCCGCTAAGGTATCATCGCTTCAAAATATTTTATGGTCAAATCATAGTGTTCAACTTAAACACTGCACGCCACCTCAGCTTTATTTTAGTGAATTTTTCTAGCAAACGGTTGCCTAGAAGAAATCGCTGCTTAGCGATAAGGCCGCCGATCGTACTTTTAATTTAATGGATGTCATAGTTGATATTTGAAAAAATTTGTGCAATAAAATGTTGTCTATCTGTCTATTTATGAAATAAACCATGATATTTCTCAATACAGCAATAATCCTTGTATAAATTAATAATTTTATTGAACCGCAAAACGTTCAAAGCATATTTTATCTCATCCCATAACATTCCCGTGGATTTGTGAGTCGCGTCACGCCGGCCCTCAGGGATCTAAAGGAAGGCAGCAATTTTTCAAATCGCATCTCATTTCCATACTCACGTTTGTGGTGGATCTAGACCGACATGTATAAAGCTGGGAGTCAAGCTAAAGATGAAAGGATGAACGTCATTAATCAGCTTTAGAATATTTTATTTTCTCACACTCAAACCCCCCGCGCTAGGGCTTCGTGTGTCGCGGAAGGAATTGACACTCACAATTACAATACACAAACATCCAAGACCTGAGACAAACACCTACACTCATCGCATAAATGTTTGCCTCTGCCGGGATTCGAACCTAGGGTCCCAGAGACCCAGAATTCATGTTACTGACCACTGAGCGACGGCAAACGTCAATTACCGTAGAAAATATATTTTTTTTACAATGATATTATATGTTTATATGAGGTAGATGTCGCACAAGCGCGCGGAAACTGAGGCGGCAAAATTAAGTCAATTGTAGTAATTTTCATTGTGACGCGTATTTCAAGCGCAAGTCTAAACATATAGCTATCCCTTTCTATATTATTTGTACCGCATTATCTGTCGCAGTAAGCGTGTTTATGTCGTAAAGGAACAAAATCTGAGCACCGCGCAGTATGAATATACGTCATCTTTAGTAAAACATCATTGTTTTTTACCAATAAATGGCTAACCCGACTTCAACACTCATAAATGTGAAATAACTTGATGAAGTCACTACCATGATAATTCACAAAAGTTACTATCATCACAATATTGTGCTCATGGTACCGACTTCGACAAGTTATTTCACACTTTTGAGTATTGAAATTGGGGTCATTTTTGGATAAAAAAAATTATTTTCTCCTCTTTGCAACTCACGGGATCAATTGTCATTGTGTACGTTCACCGATGTCTTCACCCGCAATGGCAGCGTACACAAAAAGCTTGATATGCAATGCTGATTCGTGGAGCGAAATACATATGTGCTAAAATCACGAGTCACATCAGGCACTATCTCTGATAAATGGAAATAATATGACATCACAGCCACGTACCAAAAGCGCCAAACAGACCTACAATAAAGACCATCACCCTAATAGTATAAAGGCGAAAGTTTGTCTGTCGTTTGTCGGTTTGTTACTCTTTCACGTTGAAATGGCTAAACGGATCTACTTGAAATTTGAAAAGCTAATACCCTGGAATAATACACAGGCTACTTTTTATCCCAAAAATTTCGACTGTTCCCGTGGGGTGGTGGGAAGACGCAAACATTGTCAATACCACGTACCATTTCACGGCGGGTAACACCGCGGGGCGCTGTGAGTGGAACATAAGCGCCTCGTAGGAGAGTTATTCCCACTACCAGTGTGTACCCCTACCGTCTGCTCCTATCTCCGTTTCTGTCCATTCAAAGGTTACCTGGAAGAAATCGCTACAACTGATAAAGCCTTCCTTTGTCGTGCCAAGCATTTAAGTCCAGTTTTATGTATCATATTTTATTTCATTTTGGAACTGATAATAGAGTTTTGTATTTGTATAATCAAGAAAGCATCACAAGCATTAATAAGGGAGGCGTAAATGATGAACAGCTATACTATTCTTTCGTAACTAATGTCGAAGAAGGAAACTCTCCGAAAAATTATGAAGCTGTATTATCGGAATTGATTTTATGATACAACATCCGGGAAAACACTTCTATATAATAAATTAATCTGAAGTAGAAGAAATGTTTTATATTTAATATATATTCGTCATTTTCTTATTCATCATACACGAGAGAGAGATGAGGTCTTTGTTGTTACCTAATCAGTCAATCACATACTTTAAATCGAAACCTAGAATTATCATCATCATCATCATCATCATCATCATTCGGAATACACCGCGACTTCCTCTCGTCAAAAATACCAGAATGCCTAGAAACGTGTGACGATACGAAACTGTAATATGTGTGAATGACTTAGAGAACTGTAAGTTTTTTTTAATCGGTTTTCTATCGGGTGCATTTCGGAGAATGTGCACTGGAATTACACAATCTGATTCCACCATCCCCTTTCTATCATCGGTCGACTCGACGTACGGCAATTCGCCATCGCTATATGGTAGATATACCACCCGTACGTACGAAGCGTTTTGCTTCCACTTTCTTAATGCGTACTGCCAAGGAATGGAACTCGTTGCCCGAGTCTGTGTTTCCCGATATGTACAATCGTAAGGTCTTCAAGTCGCGAGTGAATAGGTACCTTCTAGGTTTGCGTGCTAAATTCTAGATAACGTCATCACTTAACATCAGGTGAGACAGTTGTCAAACGCAAACTTGTAATATGTAAAAAAAAAAAACGTGGTCTCTTCTGAGCTGGCTCAGAGTCGTACGGAGTTCGGAGTGGGATATACTCGGAGTTTCTATATAGTCCAGCCAATAAGAGAGTTGAAGTGGCAGTGGACATGGCACATAACTCGAAGTATCGATAGCCATTGGGGTCAAAAGGGTCTGCAATGAAGATCATGGACGCAGCATAGGATGCCCACCGACAAGGTAGACACATGACGATCTCAAGAAAAGGGTGGCTATGGGCCGCCCACAACTGGTTCGCACGGAAATCTGGAAAAGGCGTATGTCCAGCAGTGGAGGTCTTTTAGCTGAGATAATGACGATGATGAAGTTTTTTTGAATGTATGTTTTGACTGGCCGGTTGGCGCAGTTGGTAGCACTCTGCCTTCTGAGCCGCTGGTCCCGGGTTCGATTCCCGGACAGGTCAAACATTTGTGTGTATGAACATGTCTGTTTGACCTGTGTCTGGGTGTGTTCAAGTATATAACTATGTATTTAAGTATATATATCAGTCATCAGGTTACCATAGTACAGGCTCTGCCTAGTTTGGGGACCTAAAGACCTTGTGTGAATGTTGTAAAAAAAAATATATACGTAATTTACTTTTAACTAATAAGCCTATTAATAGAAACCTTTTTATACTATTGTTAAAATTTCAAGATTAAAGAATTCCTAATTTAACTAAAGATGGCAGCCGATGTAAAGCCCTTTCAAAACCTAAATTCAAAGGCTTGCTATCTCCACACGAAAATAACCACAATAGCAAGGTTCTAGAAATGTGTTATTAGTTTTTTTGCCGGAAAAGAAAAAATTTAAATACTGAAGATAGTTTATGCCGGAACAGATGAACATAATTCTATTACAGTTTGAAATACAGTTAGTATCTTTCCTATAAATAGTAAGGACCCGCCCAATAGAGCTATCGTAGAAAAACGCTAACGATAACTACCTAGTTGCTCTTAATGACGAATTGTCAGCAATGGTTAATATTAATGCTGATGATGATGATGATGAATGCTAGAAGAAAGAAAGAACGAAAGTAAGAAAGACTGAAATCATTTATTCAAACAAGCAAAAATTACAGTAACAATACAAACACATAAGCCAGCTATGGTAGCTACTTCCATTATTAGCATAATCTATACACCTAGGAAAGCTGACATACTTAGTGGTGTCTAAAAGGGTCTGAGCTCAGCATATGCTGCCGACGAGTCTGCAGCGCTGATTTTCAGCATAGACCTTAAAGTGACGCACTGACACTGCGTCCGTGCATCACTTTAAGCACAACAGTGAATAATAATAGTGAATTAAAGTAATATAAAAACAACTTTGGCTGTGGTCATTACTTACTAGATCTGTCGCCAATACAACACCTCAAAAAGTAAGTTTGAAGTGTTGCCAGTTGCTGAATCAGCAACGACCCCATTTGATTGTACCATTATATTATTGCGGATGCATAATTTTTGCAGCTTTTTTTAGCCTTGGAATATATATTCATTCCATCTGAGCAAGTCCAAACGGACGGCAATGCGACGCCAATACATCGTAGATTTTCCAACTTGTCGCACGTAGCGTTTTGCTTCCACATTCATAGTGCGTAAAGCTAATGAGTAGAATTCATTGCCAAAATCCGTGTTTCCTCAAAAAAATTCAACCTGTATTTCAAGTCACGAGTGTATCTTCTAGGCAGGCGTGCTCCATCGTAGACCGCATCATCACGTAACATCAGGTGAGATAGTGGTCGAAATGCCTATTCCCAAAAAGTGTATATGTATATATATATATGTGTGTGTGAATGATGATGAAAAGTAGATGATGAAATGTGTTATTCCGGGATCTGAAGTATCTACATACCAAATTTCATCCAATTCCGTCCAACCGTTTGAGCGTATGTTTTTTTTTGTGTCAAGCTTTAGAGTATGCCGGATTGAGCGAACATCACTAGTTGAAACCTTTTACTGTAATGACTTGGGCGACACGTCTTTTCGAATAAATTTAATACTTGTTAAAAAGGGTTGGGAATTGTATAGAAGATTACCTTTGGGTTAGCGATTTTAAGAAAACTCTGCGGTCGAA
The DNA here is from genome assembly GCA_934044485.1 of Apeira syringaria. NCBI lineage: Eukaryota > Metazoa > Arthropoda > Insecta > Lepidoptera > Geometridae > Apeira > Apeira syringaria. The sequence goes on along the minus strand of OW203672.1, from coordinate 5,045,766 downwards.
TGCTTTGGTATTCCACTAAAATACGGTGAATTTTATTTCTATTTTTTTAAACTACATTTTTAGTGTCTTACAATTCATGCGAAGTAGAGCCGATAAAACTTTTGTAGTGCGTACTGCCAAGGAATGGAACTCGTTGCCTGAGTCTGTGTTTCCCGATACGCACAATCCTGGAGTCTTCCAGTCGTGAGTGAATAGGTACCTTCTATGCTTGCCTGCTACATATACCACGTCATCAGTTAAGATCAGGAGACAGTGGTGAAACGTAAGCTTATAATAATAAAAAAGAAAAGAGCAATTAACTCCCTGGTAATAATAATAATAATATGGGACAACATTCACACAAGGTCTTCAGGTCCCAAACTAGGTAGAGCCTGTACTATGGTAACCTGATGACTGATATATATACTTATATACATATACATTTTTTTTTTTATTAACATTCACACAAGGTCTTCAGGTCCCAAACTAGGTAGAGCCTGTACTATGGTAACCTGATAACTGATATATTTATACTTATATACATATACACACCCAGGCACAGGTCAAACAGACATGTTCATACACACAAATGTTTGATCTGTCCGGGAATCGAACCCGGGACCAGCGGCTCAGAAGGCAGAGTGCTACCAACTGCGCCAACCGGCCAGCCGACATTAACGGTCACAACGTCATCTTTTTCCGGCTTGTTGAATGACCGCAAAGCAAATAATAATTGTTTGCATAGCAACAAGAATTTCATCTTAATAGCGACAACACAAGACTAATAAAGATATATTCTAGCAGAGCTGTAACCAATTATGATAATGTAATTAGTCTAGCCTGATTATTTGGCAAACACATTTCATTACCGCAGGTGTGGTCATGCTGGGCTGATTCCTCTAATTTAGCTTTGAGTCTCCTTAATGGGATTGCTGTAGTGGATAGTTTCTACGACGCAAAATATTTATTGTTAAATTAAGATCTTTCTAAGTAAAGTAAGTCTACTTTACCCTGTTATTTTAAATTGTATATTTCATATAACCACAAAATAGATATATTACAGTCTGCAGGTAAAGTTCACGGAGAGCTGGCAACATTACCTCGGTGAATAGCCAAACTATTATTTATATTCAATTAAGAGAATATACGTTTTTAAATTGAATCTGGATTGTGTATTATTCATCGTATATCTTGTAGAATAATAACTGAATTCAAGTCGCGAGTGAATAGGTACCTTCTAGGTTTGCGTGCTAAATCCTAGACAACGTCATCACTTAACATCAGGTGAGACAGTTGTCAAACGCAAACTTATAACATGTAAAAAAAAAAAAAAAAACATATACAGTGAATCGCAAGCGTGACCAAAGGTAAAGCGATGATAGCTCAGCGGTGGAAGCGTCGGCTGTCAAACTGACGGACGCTGGATCGATCCCCACCAACGGCTTGAATGACCACCGTTATCAAATTCTCAGCATTGTGGTAGAGTACTTTCGAACTACCCACTGGGCTAGCTACCACCCTCAAGTTTGAAAAACTGTCACCAAACCATAGTGTGGTTCAGGTAGAAGTTCTTATGAGAGTCAGTGAGCATTCTAAGTCTAGCGTGATAACATCTTCGATTATATCGTCACTGACCATCAATGAGATAGTGGTCAAACGTTATGTCTATACAGTCCAAAGAGAGGTATTTATTAGTTTATTTGATTTCCTAAGAATAGTTACATTACATATTGTTTATATTTAGGTAACTTTAAGTATTATGCGAGTAATTTCGGTGTGCGCGTTTTTAAATTATTTTAAGAGTTTAAGGGGAGTATCGATAGAAATACAGTATAAGTGAAATACTCCGATAAAACCAGTTCTAGGAGGTCAAAAATACTAAAAGATTACACAATTTAAATTTTTTTTAACTCTGTTTAGAATATTCTATAAATATATTTACACTAGCTGCTTAAGAGGTAACAAACTGTTACCTGTCTGTTTGACCTGTGTCTGGGTGTGTATGTATATAAGTATATATATCAGTCATCAGGTTACCATAGCACAGGCTCCGCCTAGTTTGGGACCTGAAGACCTTGTGTGAATGTTAATAAATGAAAAATAAAAAAAATAAAAATAAACATACACACAGACACTCGCATTTATAATATTAGTAGAATTAGTAGTATAGGATAGGATACGATTATCAATCTACTACCCGTATTGTTCACCGACAAATGCGAATCATTATTATACTACTTATTTTTTAATATTTATAAGAATAGCCTTTTGAATAAATGTGGATAATATTAAAAAATAAATAGGTATATGAAAAGCAAAAAAATACAGCAATGAATTACAGATATTAAAATTATCATGATCAAGACGAAACAATGCATAACCGTTTTCCTGAAAATCTGTAGGCCTCATAATCAACCCTGATCATTAGTATTCTCAATTCAGTTCAGTACATCAGTTCTAAAACATTCCATCACACCCTTAAAAACAACCCACATCGCCCCAAAGCGTCGTCCCCACAACCTCGAATCAATCTTACCGATAAGCTCTTTTATTTCTCGACCGCCATTGATTCCTTTAAAAAAATAACTTAATCCTCTACCCAGGTAGTTTCCGATAAAAGGAGAACCAAGCATTCCACTGGAAAACAGTATTACAACTCTGCCCAATCTGTATATATAAAAATTGATCCCTATTTCCTTTTGTCACGACATCACATCACTCGTGAACGGCTGGATCAGTTTTGATTATTCTTTTTTTGTTGTATTTGTTATAGTCAAAATAAGGTTGTTACGCAAGAAAAATTAAAAAATTTAAACGGAACACTAGAAAATTTAAGATAAATCAACAGGAATTTATCTAAGATAGTTTTCTTAGTGCTTTTGACAGTATTTTTAAATGTAGCATTACTTACGGTTTTTAAATCGTCAATTGTTTGACAGTTGGAACAATTGACGGATTGAAAACATTGTTTTTATTTGTTCGAATTCAATTTTTTAAAGATTACGTTTGACCTCTGTCTCACCTGAAGTTAAGCGATGACGCGGTCTAAGGTGTACGCAAATTTAAAAATACTTATTCACTCGCGACTTTCGGACAACATCTGTTGGGTCAGCTAGTCAGCTATAAATGTCTTTTGATAAGAGAGGTAAATCATGCATCTCATTTTGAACACCACGCTTGCCCTCAAAAAATGGTTACCAAGATACAAACTGTTTTTTTTTTGCGCGAGACTACGTCATCTATTGTGTGAAAACCACAAAATATTTCAAAGGAAAACAAAAAAGATGTTTAAAATATGTACAGTCAACAAAGAAAATGCTCTACTAGTATTATGTATATTGAATGTATTAAATGTTACTATATAATCTAAATAGCAATAAGTTTGAACTATCTAACAATGAGTGAGATGCACGGGAAAATCAACCTTGCTGTTTTATGATGTCAAGTCATCTTAAGCCGTAGGATATTAGACGATATATTTTGACAGTCGGCAAATTTAAAAAAAAATGTGTTCTCATTTTATTGCATCTCCCTGTAGAACTGTCGGTACAAACACCCAATTTCAGTTACAGCTAGTTGAACTATCTACTTTTCAGTATAATGCTCTAGTTTATTAAAGAAAAGTTTAGGCCAGCCGTCATTGTCATATCCTGCAGCACTTTGAACACTAGTCAGTACTTATTCTGATAAAATTGGAAGGAATAGCAGTCTAGAACTGTTTTTCCATCGTCAATAAAACGATAAGTCTTTTATTTTATTTCTTATTCTTGGTTAGTATATCGACTTGAGAGTACTCAGGAAATAGAGCAAGCTATAGTACTCAGTGTTTGTCTAGGTCCAGCTGCTCTCACTGGATATTAGAACTAGGTCAAGGTAGAATGTTCTTACCGGGCGAGTTCGAACGTAACGAGGGAGTTTCGAAGCTGAGACATCTGATATAGGCGAGACTACTTGCAAGTTTGTTTACTTTAATATTGCAGAAGTTTAATTCAAATGAAGAGCTACTAGACTAGACTAAACTAGACTAAAAAAGGGATGACTTTAATCATGCCTAATAGTCCTTGTGAGACAAACGGAGTTCAAGGGGTCGTTAGTTTTTTAAATCTTATTTAAGGAAGTATGGTTATCATTAACTTATTTTTCTGTATTAATAGTATTTGCTTAACAATATTTTTGAAATAATGTTGATAAGACGATGATGATGATAATTAAGACAATAATCAACTAAATAAATAATCCTTATGTAAAAAACGATAACCCTCGCCAATAGGCGAAGTTCACAAAATGATTCCTTTGCCATTTAAGGTTTGTTACTGTGCTAAATACATTATAATAATATGAAATTATTATTGGCCGTGTTGGTACCGGCCAAGAATAAGTATATGTAATATATATAAGTACTCCCCCATCTCTTTCCGTGGATGTCGTAAAAGTTGGCTAAGGGATCACGTAAATGAAGATGGGCAGCAGCGTCTTCTGAGGATTGGAAATCATACTGTGCTCGCCAACCCGCCTGCCAAGCGTGGCGAGTATTGTCAAAACCCCCCTATATGCGGAAGACATATGTCCAGCAGTGGACACACATGGCTGAGAGAAGAAGAGAAGAATATGAAATTTAGCTAAACGTTGAATGGCGATGTCTTGAGTAAAAAGGTTTTTTTTGTCATGTGTTGATTTAATGCGTTATTCTAATAGGATTTTGAAAAAGTTTTTATGAGTTGGTTTTGTGGTCTCCCGGCATAATAGTTCAACCACCAAAAGCAAAAGGCTGAAATATATTATATAATCGCTCTCAAGAATATACTTATAATACTGTTTTACTACATTGTTACATACAAGTTTTAAATAAAAGTAATTACAAAGCAGCCATTCGCGCTTCTTAATTTTATATGAAGTATTTTTTTAAACTGTTAAATACCTTCTATCCAGATCTATTCTCAGAGCACACTGTTTATTGCAGCCAATAAGGCGAGAGGAAATAAATCAGTAGCCAATGGCCGTTCCCGTAGATATGGGGAACTTTCTTTTGAGACGGTATTACCTACCTTCTCTATGGAATGGGATCTGGAGAATGAGATTGAAAGAGTAAACAAGAAGTCTACAGTGTGTATTGCAGAGCATTTACATAACTCGGTGACTCACAAAACTGTGTTTCACACAAAACTCTGTGAGCTCGAGGTCAAACGGCTTGAAATATTAGAGTATATAGTAATTTATTATATAGTAAAATCACACTCAAATCATGATAGTTGGATTCTCTCCAATGCCTACCTGGAAAACAGGTACCACTGCCAAGGTTGATAATCTGTTTCCAAACAAAAGTGTCTACAGAAAACTGTGCTCAAATACAAGATAAAATGTTGATCTAGTGTCACTAGTGTGTGGTCAGTGAATATTTAAGCAAAGGTTACTACTTACCTTTGCCTAAATATTCCCTGACTTACACAATTAAGTAAAAGAATGGGCTAATGTTACCCCATAGCTTAAGAAAGCTATTGCAAAGAAAATGAGCCAATAAGGCGAGAGGAAATAAAGATTTTTAATTTTGTAATTTTGACTATTTGTTGGAAAAATAAGTATTAGCTAAAATGTGTCCAACAAAGCCGCGAGCGAGTCACCTATATTAAACCTGGTTATTGTGTGAAGACAGTGTTTCTTTTACTTAGAACCCTTTAAATCTATGCACGGTATGTAGCCACCAGCACATTACTGCACTTCTGGGAGGTAAACAATTTGGCAAAATCAACTTACATACTGACTCAGTCAGTTACGTGCTGAGGCTCGCGCCCGCCGCCTGGCACGATCATAACTTCCACATGAAGAACTGCAAATAAGTTCGAAACTGGTCGGAGAGTAATTTTCCAGTATTTACCACGTGAGTCCTAGTCGGTTTGTAGATTACAAATAAAAATCTTATCAGGAACTCCATGACAGCTGCTTTTCGTTTCAAACTTTTCTTGAGGATAGCAACTAGTCAGGCAGGAACTGGTAAGTACCTTAATACTATGCTAAAACTTACAAATACATAAACAAACAAACAATAAACACTGTAAAAGAGAAAGAAAATACTGCGTAAGTCGACTCTGTTTTGTATTCATGACTTTCTATAAATAACTGCAGGTACGCAGTACGCTACCACTAGTTCTCGAACAGCGCTCGATTGCTTTAAAATAAGGCTTTAGAAGTTCTCGCCAATGTAGGTTAATCACTTACTGTAATCGTCATCATCTTTATCATCTCAGCCATAGGACGTCCACTCCTGGACATAGGTCACACACATTGATTTCCACAAGGGCTAGTTGGGAGCAGCCCGCATCCAAGCCTTGTCTGCGATCTTAGCCAGGTCGTCTGTCCACCTGGTCCGTGGCCATCCTATGCTGCGCTTACCAGTCCGTGGTCTCTATTCAAGAACTGTTTGACCCTAACGGCCATCAGTTCTTCGTGCTATGTGCCCTGCCCACTGCCACTTCAACTTGCTATTCAGCAATGAAGAAGATCCGTAGAAGAACGAAAGTCACCGTTATAGACTTTCGTTCTTCTACGGATCTTCTTCATTGCTGATTCGATCGCGTAGAGAAACCACGAGCATAGCCGTCTCCATAGCTCGTTGTGGAACTCTGAGCCTGCTCAGAACGCCATAGCCCTTACTGTAATAGAATGATCGAAACTGAAGGTATTCAATGGCGACAAGGATCTCTTAAGGATTTTTTTTTTCGTTCAGTTTAAAATATTGTGGAATACAATTTCATTAAATCGCACTCGTATCGATCTACTCATTTAAATTATAGTTTTCCAAGAATATATTTAATTGCAGTAACTTTAATGGTTACTCATTTATCAGTGGACATTTTCCAATTGAGATAATAATTATTATGTCAAAAGAAGTGAAATTATTCGCAAGAATCAAAACCCCAACTGCGTCAATATCTGCCATCTTTATTAAATTCATTGAATACTATTTCACTACTATTGGCATTTCCTATTCCAATTCTAAACTTCAAAAAGATATGTAAGTTATTAATAATCACCGTTAATAATTTTTTATTTCGATACCACACTCGATGTATTTTGAAAACATTGAATTTTTTTGAGAGTACATTTTGGCGCCATAAATCCTATTTTTTTAAATTTTTTTATGTATGTATGTCACTTTCACTAAGGAAAATCTATTGACACTACTCAGATAAAAATATACAAACCCTTTAGGCTTTAGGGCGTGCATAAAACATACATACACTCGACAAAAATATTGATTACCCTCCTTTTTTCGCAGTCGGGCAATAATTAGGCAAGATCGAGAACAAGTAGTAGGCACAGTCCCAAATGGTGGCAAACATTTGATCTCATTTCCATCGTATGTGTTTTAATAGGCTTTATATTTTATTTTCATTCAATTACACGATATGGTTCGGAGGGTTTTTAATAAGTGGAAAATAATATCCACCATTACTTGAGAGATCATCAAGAGATTTGACAACAAATGTAAAATTCGGGTTGCTGTCCACTCAGAAACTGTATTCCTTATTATTTTGTTTGTAAAGAAAATTGATCGCTTAAAAAATATATATAATATACGGTCAAATTGAGAAACCTCTTCCTATTTTGAAGTCAGCAGCACCCCGCCCCCCGCAACAGCATTTGACATCGCGTGCGCTGCGCGTGGCCGCTCGCAGTACTAGGCGAATCACGACCGCGACCGCGAGCGCCTCGTATTCTCCTTGAAAAAGACCACCGAATGTGGTCGAAACTAGAGTCGGAACCCTCTGACTTATTACGTGAGTAACTCCCGTGTTTTATACATTCATAATGTGTCAAAACCACGTCAGTTTAAATAACAATTTTTTTAAGTCGTTTAAAAATACAGGCACATAGATAATTGATTTATTTTTTCAAGTCAGAAGGAGAGTTTACAGATTTTTAAAAATATTTTGCAACGTATCGTAATGTCTCCAGGATTACAGATATTCATAGGCGACGGCGATCGCTTACCATCAGGCAGCCCGTCTACATGTTTGTCACCTATTCCATAAAAAAGTTTTATTTTAAAAAGTTCGTCGTAGCCTGCAAAACCAACCTAATTATTTTTATATTTGTGATTTGGCTTCTAGCTCTGAAATAATCAATAAGGTGTACTAGTAGTTACTAATACACTTTATTAAATAATTAAATAATTAAAATTATTATAATTAAAAAAATTATTTTATATTATAATATTTATAACATATACATATTACATTTATAATATTTATTATTAAATTATTTAATTAAATAATTTAATAATTAAATATTTAAGCGCTAGAAGCCGTTCCTCCTAGCCATTTTTTCTAATTTAAAGAAACAAACAACACTTAGTAAATCGATACATTATTATCCTACTAATATTATAAATGCGAAAGTTTGTATGTGATGTGTGAATGTGTGTATGTGTGTGTATATGTGTATGTTTGTTACCTCTTCATGCTCAAACAGCTACACCGATTTCAATGAAATTTGGTATGGAGATAGCTTATACCCTGGATTAGCACATAGGCTACTTTTATCCCGGAAAAAGTATAGTTCCCGTGGGATAATTGAGGTAGCAGGAAAACATATTACAAGTGTATCATATTTGCTGAAGCCGCAGAAATCGGACATTGAAATGAATCACAAGTAAGCCAATATCTCCAATCTGTAAGATTAAGAAGAGAGATATGAAGAAGTCAAGCTACCTAAATCACGCTCCGAAGAAATATAGGTTCCCATCTTGCCTTATCCATTCCAATAATATAGCGCAGACAAGGCATATTATCTTTCATGATAAAAACATTTGGTTGTGGTTCGCAATGTCCAGTAAGTTCTTATGCGTTATCTGCGCAGATATCCGTTCTACTTATATGATCCTTTTGTGCCTTAACTATCTGGTTAGTTTTATTTTTATTTATTTATTTATTAACATTCACACAAGGTCTTCAGGTCCCAAACTAGGCAGAGCCTGTACTATGGTAACCTGATGACTGATTTATATACATATACACACCCAGACACAGGTCAAACAGACATGTTCATCATACACACAAATGTTTGACCTGTCCGGGAATCGAACCCGAGACCAGCGGCTCAGAAGGCAGAGTGCTACCAACTGCGCCAACCGGCCAGCCATTTAAGTAGGGCCAATGATAAGTTTTAAGATAATCCTACTAATATTATATATGTGAAAGTTTCTGTGTATGTGTGTGTATGTTTGTTCTTCACGCTCAAACAGCTACACCGATTTCGATGAAACTGGGAGACTTGGAACTCGGAGATAGTTTAAACCCTGGATTAACTTAAAGGCTACTTTTATCCCGGAAAAGTATAGTTCCCGTGGGATAATTGAGGTCGGTACCATGATAGTGCAAAAGTCACTATTATCAAAATATTGTGCGCATGGTACCGACTTTGACAAGTTATTTCGCACTTTCGAGTGTTGAAGTCGGTTCCATTTTTAATAAAAATTTTTTTTTTCGCCCTTTTCAATAACCTTAACGTACGGGATAAATAATTGTCATTGTGTATGTTTACCGATGTTTTCACCCGCAACTATAATGTCATCCACGTATGCGTAGCACTTTTCAGTTATTGGAGTGTAACTCAAAAACCACTTGACCGATTTTGATGAAATTTAAATGGGACCACCTCGGAAGTATATTCTATCAAACAAAGAATTTTGAGTATCAGTTCATAAACGACGAAGTTATCCGCGAACACATAAAAAAAAAAGGCGGTCGAATTGTGTAAACGCCTCCTTTATTGAAGTCGGTTAAAAAGAAGAAGCCGCCCAAATATATACTTTAAACTTAGCCATCATAAATAAATGAGCTGTCTGTTATCTCGCGTTGATAAGAAAATCGATTTCATACGAAATGGGACAATTCGAACGATATTTCATTTTGATTAATCGAACAGAGGCGATGATTGCCCAGTTTAAAGTAGGTCATCACTTTGCATAGCTTATATATTTTTGAAGTGAAAACTTCTTTGCGGCGTTGTGCACTTTTGTATGGGGGAAAAAATGTTAAACTCGCGTCAGGACACCTCGCGTCAGGCGTCAGGACGTCGTCATCGAATTCGTAAGACGGAGGGAGAGTAGACCGCCGTTGACATTTGAACTTAAATGTGTTAAATTCCTTATTAACACATTTAAGTTTAAATTTTCGTTTGTTGATAGTTCTTATTTGATAAATTCATTTTGTTAATAGTAATTTATGAAACTCTAACATACTTATGTTTCTTAAACCAAATTATTTGCAGTGTCATAAACTACTTTATAGCTAAGCTCATAAAATAGATAATGGAATTTACGTAAAATTACAGCATATGTATGCATAGTAGCATATGTATATATGTTTGCATTTATTTAAAAATGTTTAGCGCCAAAATCCATTTGCTAGTCGCGCATGCGTGTTGCGCCGCGTTCACAGACTATAAGTAGAAAAATGCATTGGCAACCTCCTTGGTCCAGCTGAAGTTTTATCTTAATAGTAAAAATTCGATTAAAGTTCTCATAGAAGAGCTGTATCGAAATGTTAACTTTTGAGTTAGGTTATCAAAACGTCGATTATGATATAGCGGTCCGCCCCGGCTTTGCTGAGGTAAAAACACGAATTCCGACTGCAGCGCCATCTGTCGAGCCGATTTGTGAATCTAAACCATCCAGGGCGCCACCCAAACGCATACAAAATGCGTCCAGCAGCAATTCATTCAAATCGTTCCAGCCGTCAAAGAATCAAAATTGTCTATTTAGCAAATAGTAATATGCCTGAAAGGGACAATATTACAGCGTGCAACGTACAGCCTGTGTATTCTTGTTAACATTTTTTTTTTTTTGTTTTTGGTTTTTTGGTTGGTTAGTGGTTTTTAATTTAATTTTTTGACGGTCGTCGTGGCTCAGTGATCAACGACACTGACTTTGGAACCGCGCCCCGGGTTCGAATCCCGGCCGGGGCAAACATTACTGTGATGAGCTAAGATGTTTGTTCTCGGGTCTTGGATGTTTGTGTATTGTCATTGTGTGTGTCTATGCCACCCGCGATACAGGGTATCCTAGTGCGGGGGTGTGTGTTTGAAAAAAATAAAAATAATAATAACCGCAACATTTTCATACATCATTCAACGAATTAGTTGACATCAAGTTTACTTACCAATGATATTCTTATTTTTGTTGCAATAACATTCCAGAGAAAGGTGACTTACCTGAAACAAATACAAAATATATATATATTCCAAATGGTTCACGGAGAAAGAAATCAGAGCAGCATAGAGTCGGTTCAAGTATTAAATAAGCATATTTTATTTCAATAAAAACTCCCCTCCCCCCGTATTCGCATCATTACCCCTCCCATGCTTAAAAACTTTCTTAAATGGATAATCTGTCGTTTTCATGGGCATCTCAAAAAATCACTTTCGAGGGAATCCCTGAATATGCGTTTCGCTTCCGAGCATAGACAACTAGGATTGCCATATACAAATCCGAAAAATAAATAAAATGGTGGTGTTTCAATGTGGAGTAGGACGTAAAGAACCTGATCAAACCAGCACAAGATTTTCTCAGGGTGCATTACGAGACAGAAATATGTGACGCTGACTACGTCTTCTTGGGGGCTTGGGTCAGTTTCAAATCATACTCTGGTAGCACTCGTTCTTTATGACCTTCGATGTGGGCATAGTTTTACAGCTTCACTAGATTGTTGGTAATGATCCGTCTTTTTTTATTTTTCTTAGTCTGAGAATATATATGACGCATTTTTACTGTACACAATTCTTTTACTTGTATCAAACAGATCCTCTCAATCAAATCAAACTTTACCTACCCCTAGATTTGATAGCCCGATAGATGACCAACCCTTCGGGTAGTAAAACAAAACTCATCTACCTAGTCTGTGTAGGACTATCCGACGGGGCGTTTACCAGTTTGTAATAAACTACAGTATTGATTTTTGAAGTGCGAGGTTCCTATACAGCTTCATGCAGAATACCACATAGAAGTAAACAAAGAATCTAAACGGCATATTTTTTTGCACTGTATAGATCTAGCGTTTCGCCACTATCTAGGTTTATCGTGATAGCATCTTCGACCATATCATCAGTGACCATCAAATAAGATAGTGGTCAATCGCTAAATTTATACAGTACTCATAGCACCCCGCGGTTTCACCCACATGGATTACGGTTTTCCGCTACCTCAATTATCCCACGGGAACTATACTTTTTCCTGGATAAAAGTAGTCTATGTGTCAATCCAGGGCTTAAACTATCTCCATACCGAATTTCATCGAAATCGGTTTAGCCACTTCAGCGTGAAGACGTGACAAACATACACACCAACTTTCGCATTTATAGTATTAGTAGGAAAGATAAAAAAAATATTTGAAGATAATTCTGATGGAAAAGGATTTAAAAAAAAAACACAATGCCTAAAAAAATGTAGGTAAGGAACAAAAAATAGTAAATCAAGTTCATGACCCGTAATCAACAAGGATGTCTACATTTTTACGGAATCACGCTAAAGTGAGAACAACATAACTTACATTCTTTATACCTAGATAAGGGGACAGGACAAATATAGTTACTCGAGTGAATAACAGTAAGAGGCCGTATCGTAAATGAGTTCCTACTGAAAATCAGCGCGAAGGTTGTCAAACCCTCGCATAACGCTGAGTAGGGACTCATTTCTGGCATTACGCAACACTACAAATAAAACTATTTAGCTTAGATAGGTTATTTTTTTTTTTTGGCGAATCTTAATCTATATCTATCATTCTTAAATGTTGTTTCGTCTTCCCATAATGTTTTAAACTAATAAGTTAAATGTATGTATGACCTAAATATGTGTTTTTTCTTTTTGTTTTATATGTAGTGTTGTTTGTCAGTAATAAATAATAATTTCTTTCTTTTTTCTTTCTTTCTTATCGTTACTATTACCCCTTATTAATTACTATTTACTCCCCCTTAAATCTATGCCAGAAACAAAGCTAAAAGAGTGTTTTGTATCACTTATTTTAATTAAACTTAAAATGAATTTTGTTTTGCTTTTAATTTACTCCTCGTTATACCTGTCGATAACGTGTAATATCAAATCACGTAAAGTACATTACAATACAATACAAAACACTTTATTGTACATACAAGGAAAAACAATAAAAAATTACCATTTCAAATTTAAGAATACAGTACAAAGAGCGGACTTATCGCTGAAAGCGATCTCTTCCAGTCGTTTGAAAACACATAACGTAAGCGTATTTTTTATAACTTTATCAAGTTTTCTGGTTGGTGTCTTAGATTTTTTATACTGTTTACGTAGAAACCTTTATACTGCTAGTTCAAAGAATATTTACACAACCCATAACAAAAGAGAATAAATCAATTTTTAAAGTGTATAATATGTGCTCCCTCAAAACGAGATTTCACCTGACTGACGGCTAAAATTAGGAATGTATGCACAGAAGGGCAGTCGGACCGACAAGTTGAATGACAGATGGAGAAAAATATTGAACTTTGACAGCTTGCTTGAAGAGACAGGGAGTGTTCGAAACAACTTTTAAATCTTGGTACGGTATCACGATGCATCAACGTATTTGTAATGGTGCAAACTTAGCCATCGCCTGAGTACCCACCTACATATTAAAAAATATGTGACTATACTATTTGTATATATTGTGCAATTCACCAAATGATTTTTGTCATTCGCCTGCAAATTGAGACAAGAGCTTTTTCTCTCGATTTCCGAGTAGCGACAGAAACGGATTCTTCAAAAAGAGTCTTAACACTTCTTACAAAAGTTGCCAATGCATTTGTAATAACCATAGAGACAAATTTGTGTTGTTTGCCATTAAACTGGCAGTCTGTTTGCCACCAACTTTAGAAACTAACTACAAAAACTACTAAATAAGACTAAGACAAATTTATGATTACTCAAAAACAAAGGTGGTACTTTTTTCGTACAACTATGGCCATCTATGAATTTTGTCGCGCTGAAAAATATATAGTGGCCATTTTTTTTTTTATGGGACAACATTCACACAAGGTCTTCAGGTCCCAAACTAGGCAGAGCCTGTAGTATGGAAATCTGATGACTGATATATACACTTAAATACATACTTATATTATATACTTATATACATATACACACACAGACACAGATCAAACAGACATGTTCATACACACAAATGTTTGACCTGTCCGAGAATCGAACCCGGGACCAGCGGCTCAGAAGGCAGAGCGCTACCAACTGCGCCAACCGGCCATTAACAAAGCCTAAAAGAATAAGCGATTGGTGAATGGTCTAGTAATTTAATTGTACCTACGTTCTCGAGCTAACCGCTTCGCACGAGTGGTCCCGAGAGACCGCTGCCTCTTTTTCTATTCTCAGAAATAATGCTACAAATTTAGGGTTAGGTTTGTTTGCCTGAACGGAGATGGTGATTGTTTTAGATTTATTGCATTTTCCCGGTGGATATCTAACAAAAACGGAAATAACTTCTCTTCGAGTAGAATCGGGCATCCGGCTCATTAATTTATTCACATTGGTGCGGCGCTAGCTTTATTTCGGCTTAAAATAAACGGAATAGAGTTCAAAGTTTACTGTCGTTAAAAATATACCTTAACTACAGGTATGGGAGATTCAAATAATGTTTGCCATTGTAAACTTTTTTTTATCACACTCAGAACCCCGCACTAGGATTCCCTGTTTCGTGGGAGGCATGGATATACACTGTCAAAGATGACTGATGCACTAGCCAAACGATATAACGAAGGCCGCCATCTTTGAACGTAACCGCTTTGTCTTCTTCATCAATCTCTAAGTGAAGGCCTTTCAAGGAACATCAATCATATCTTGCACCAGTTTTTTTACACTTTATAGATCCACGGGTTACAACTAATCTCACGGGTGGTGGATAGTGATGATAGTGGTGGAAGGCCTTTGAAGATTTGGGTCTAAATCCCATGAAACCGGTCGAGCGCAGTCGCATTACTCGACTTTGCATCGTAAGTAAGGTAGGCGAAATTTATTTATTTATTTACTATTTACAGTTCCATTACACAATTCTCATTATCTAATAGATAGGTACAATATCGATAACGTAAATAATATAACAATGCGTTTAACAACACAAACCATGAAAACAATAAGTTATTTAGTTATACGAATAAAAGGCTCTTACATTAACAAACGGGTATTTCCTTTGAATGAACGATTATAATGTAAATAAAAATAATTAAACCTTATAATTAGGCAGTTCTTTTTTAGTCGCGACAGTTGCAAGTTACTTATATCCTAGATCTAGGAAGTATGACCAGGAATAAAAAACTATATTTATTTTATATTAAACGCTCATACATAATCCTGAGAGACTTTTTATTTGGTAGAAACCGTGCGGGCGTGTTTTATCAATTTTCATTATTGGAGTGTAACTCACAAACAGCTTGACCCATTATTATGAAATTTAAACAATGAAAAAAACAAAAATATGGAGAATCGGAAAGAACATTTCATTAATGTATTTTTGACTCTGATAAAAGAATAGAAACTTATTTTAGTGCGCTGCATGTTATCAGTATAAACAAAAAAAAAAATTGGTTGTCTGTAAAGTCGGTTTACGGACGATAGATTTACGTGATAACGTCATAATCATTTATGACTTCGACTTGGACTTCGACTTCGACTTCGACTTCGACTTCGACTTCGACTTCGACTTCGACTTCGACTTTGACTTTGACTTTGACTTTGATTATTTTATGTAATACAAAACCTAGGTGGAACGTTACGCGGAACGTTACTATTTTTCATGAGTGTTGCTGGTATTCATCAATTTATAAAACGTTATCACGTCAAAAAAAAAAAGAATATAAAATAAAGTGACATCCTATGTCACCAAATCAATTCATCAAACCAAACATCAAAACTTATTCCACAACCCACAAAAAATACATCTAACTTATCCTCCTCCAAATAAAATATACATCCGGAAGATTGTCAACTTTGCAATTAGGTAAAATGTATTATAACAGCACCATACCCAAGTTTACTTTCATCCCACCTTTCCCCACCCTAGAGGGGGGCAGCATCTCACCCTAGAGGTGCCCCTGATCTACTTCACCATAGATTACTCGATAAGTAAGGTAACTTGACAAGTTTTTGCCTTGGAACGTTTCCACATTCAAATATTATCGTGATTTTAGAAATGTCAAGACGAAAATGATAGAAAAAGTGATTGAATGTCGAAGTTGGAATATCTTATTAAGCATGCAAAATCGCTTAAAACTTGGTGCACAAAGACTTTTACAATACAATATATTTTTATTAACACTAGTTCTTTTTTGTTTAATTATATACAAAATATTTTGTTGTTTCTGAGGCGGTTATGACACATTATGAATGTATAAAATACGGGAATCACTCACGTAGTAAATCAGACTATAGACAGAGGTTCTGACTATAGTTTCGACCACATTCGGTGGTCTTTGTCAAGGAGAATACGGAACTCTCACGGACGGGGTCGTGGTTCGCTGGAACCCTCTGACTTACTACGTGATTTATTCCCGTGTTTTATACATTCTTAAGTATACCAAATAGTTTCATATTTGCAAAAACATACTAAAAGTTCCCAGAAATATCTATTCTGTAGCTCAGTGAATGAAGCTTATTGATTTTTAGTCAAATGTATTTTTTATGTCAATATTTTCAAACAAATTACAAAATCTTCTACAATGACTGCTAATAGACATCGTGAGACGCGTAACATCTGCCCTCCCTACTGACTGAACATGACAACCACGACCGCTCTGTCAAGAGCGCAACGACTGAGAAGAAGAAGTAGATGAAAACGAACTGAGCGCGTGCCGTACTATGACGTCACAAGCGCAGCCCCTGTATTCCCGCATCGCACATCTTGAAAACTACTTTATATATCCATACATTTTCAGCACAGTATTCGAAAAGTTATCACGGAAAAAACCTTTGATCTAATAAACAAAACTCTAACAACTAATAATATTTGTATCAAATTAAATTAGCGTTTGAAAAAAGTCAAAACAATAACAATGTTATTAAGATGAAATGAAAACACAAATTCCACGAGATCAAAATTGAATTAATTTTATTTCAATCTGGTTTATTAAGATTAAGCGAGTCACCTGAGTCGGAATATTACATTATTATTTAGACGCTATCTTAACCAAATTAGGTTCAAATTTTGAGCCCTAAAATAAGTTAGAGTAACTTAAAGGGTTCATCAACATCAGGATGTCCACAGCTGGACATAGGCCTCCAGAAGGACCGTTTGGAAGCGGCCCGCATCATTTCTCTGCGATCTTAGTCAGGTCGTCTGTACACATTGTCAGTTGTCAGGCGTCCTATGCTGCACTTGCAAGTCCGTAGTCTCCATTCGATAACCTTTCAACCTCAACCGTAACGGTCATCAGTTTCTCGAGCCATGTGCCCTGCCCACTGCCACTTTAATTTGCTAATCCGCTGGGCCATATGGCGACTTTTGATCTTCTTTGGATCTCCTCAATCATTATACACACACTCTCTTTTTAGCTCGCTGAGCGACTTTGAGCTTGCTTCTAAGGCCCATAAAGAACTTCAGAAATTGACAGAACTTTGAGTGTCTTATCAGGTGAAAAGTTAGACGAATATTCGTTATTTTTACATATTGGAGGTTGGAGTCCTGTGATTCTCATCATCATCATCATCATCTCAGCCATAGTATGTCCACTGTTGGACATAGGTCTCCCCGATTGATTTCCACACGGACTGGTGGGCCGCGGCCCGCATCCAGCCTCGGAGACTGCAGGGGGCCTGGTCATAAGTTGCACTATCATTTAATGGGGTTTTGCCAATACTCTCCACGCTTGGCAGACGGGTTGGTGATCGCAGTATGATGTGTGAACCTCAGAAAGCGCTGCTGCTCACTTTCTGTTACGTGAACTCTTAGCCGATTCTTACGGCAACCACAGCAAGTTCTGCGATCGTCTTCTATCAATCGCTACTATTTTAAATTCAAATTTAACTTAACAAATTCCAAATTCGAATAAAATATGTCTTGTCTCAATTTAGTATTATTGTAAAATAATAAACAGAGATTATCGCGGGATATTGTGATAGAGACGTTTTTTATTTTACTAACTGAATGTTTCTTCGTTTATTAATCACACTAATATTATAAAAGGGAAAGTTTGGCGTTTGTTGTTGCTATATTCCTTAATCTCTATCACGCTGAAATGGCTGAACGGATTTGCATGAAGTTTGGAATGAAGATAACTTATAATAATTTTTGAGTGATTCGTCTTAATAAATGATCATTGTGAGTATAGTAAATATCTGATAAGGTTAAAGTTATAACTTAATAATCAATCTATGTGAGCGACCAAAGTGTGAGTTGATCTTCAATTAAGTGCGACCAACTCTTATTGATTTCTGAGGTATCAATCATAGTAAACACAGCCGAATTGATAATCTCCTCTTTATTTTAGTCGGATAAATATAAGTACGTTCATTCATTCGGACAAGTTGTTCATTTTATTTCTAAACTTTGTTCTATGTGTTGTTTTTGTAACTTGAATTGACTCGTGGCGAAGAATCGAAGCATAGTGTTCTTGTACGTACAAGTTTGTTCATTTGACCTAGATTATATCTAAAGCTGTTGTAAACAGTCGAGAAGAACTAGGGAGACATTTATTGTACTTTATCTTTATACTGGATTTTGAAAGATCATAAAAGAGATCGGCATCTTGTATTGTACCTCTGCGATTAGGTTTCGATTTTTATGCTAATAAAGATTTATTTATTTATTTACTTGTTAATTTATTATTTATTTATTTGCTTGTATATGTAAGTATTGTATGTTTAATTATTATTTATAAAAATATGGCAGTGATAGGTTTATTGATTGATAACAATTGTCTAAAACAGCCGAAAACCTCATAAAGCGCTTATTGTAGTACCATGATAGTGAGTAGATTTATTCTGCGATAACAGCTCAGCGGTGGGAGCGTCGCCTGTTAAAGTGACGGACGCCGGTTCGATCCCTACCAACAGGTTGTGCTTCCGATGAAAGTAACACCGTTATCAAATTTCCAGCATGGTTGTATGTACTGCCGAGTACCCGCCTGGCTAGCTACCAACCTCAAGTTTGAAAAACTGTCATCATAGAACATAAGAAAAAAAAAAGTAAAGTAGTAAAGTGTGTTCAGACAGCAGTCCTTGAAAGCAAGTAAGCATTGTAGGTGATAAAAACTTTGACCACAATGTCACTTAAATAAATAAATAATTTTTACAAAGTTTTTACTACCAGTGTGTTCTGTGATGCCTTGCAATTTTAGCCGTCTTCAAAGGAGAATATTCTCAATTCGACCCGTATGTTTGTTCTATGTTTGTTACGTCAGAACTTTCGACTGGGTGAATCGATTTTAATTATTATTTTTCTATTTGAATGCTGGTGGTCCCATGTGTTCCCATTTAAATTCAAGCAACAACGGACAAGCGGTTTTTGAGTTAAACTCCAATAACCGAAAAGTGCTAGTCATACCTCGACGACATTATGATTGCGGGTGAAGACATCGGTGAACATACACAATGACTCTTGACATCCATAGATAGCACACCCTGGATACGCGAGGTAGCACCGCACCGTCTGCATCGTACGGGTCTTGAAGCGGAGCCAGATAACGTCTGTAACTAATCACTTCGCACTTAGCAACATTTAAAATCCAGTTTATAATTAATATGGTTGTGCAAGGTCATCAGCAGCCTCCGCATCCACTGCAGCAAATCCGGTTTGCACTAGACCCCAGAAAATAAAACCCTATATAAACCTATACCTACATATGTTCTATAACTATTTCTGAGTTCCGATTTTTGTGAAAATCTTGTCTCTTCCAATCGTAAAAATAATAAACCCACGTCGGTTCTTTCACAAGACAAACCATGGAAGATTTTGGCCAAACATGACATGTCATAATTCTCCCTTCCTCCACCCTATATTACCCCTTTATCCGGGTAGCTCCTAACTTCCCCATATAGGATACATTCAGATTAATACTTGATGAGAATGTGGCGCACGGTCATTTTGTTACGCGCTAAGAGTAAGGTACTGCTATACTATGGCTTATCTTGAAATGAATACGAATTTTTTCTATATTTAACGAATTTTTTTAACTTATTTAAAACAGAGTCAATTAGATGGACGCTGAGCTGAATACATGCTTATTTCTTTGAGCTTTAATCAGGCTTTAGCTTAAAGCATATATAGGCAGCATAGGGAGTTAGCATTAGTAAACAAATTAATATTTATTTATTTATTTGAACCCCAACATAATGTACACTGATACAAGAAACTAAAAAAATGCTATAGTATTACAAATGGTAAGTGTCACTATAACTATAGGGGAAGACAGCTTGCGAATGTCATCATAATCTAAAACACATAAGACGTGCAATCCCAAAACTTGAATGATGTTTACATATATAATTACCAAGTTTTAATAACCTTAGTGATATGTTTGTTCTTAAAATATGCTAATAATAATTAAAAAAATGATGCTAATAATACTAAATTTCCAAACATAACTCACAGTGTTAAAAAAAATAGAAAAATCTCGGAAGTCTATGTAACAACGCGGCAAAATTGTATCACACATATTTATCGAGTACACAAAATCAAAACAAATCACGTCAATATTTCAGACGCGAACAAACATACACTCGAATTTATTTGCTCGTGTAAGTGGGTACATGCATTGTTGTTTACGTTACAAGCGTAGGAAGCCAAGAGCTGGGACTTATGGTGATGCGCTAGAAGGTATTTTGCTCAGTACATGAACTTCTGCATGTATAACTTACACCTTTGAAGGAGTATCACAAATAGGTACCTAATTTGAGGCATATAATGTTTATACTTACGTTCAATTTATTTAAAGGAAAAATTCGGCTGCTTGTGGGACTTGAACCCACGACTACAGAATACCGTCTGTCAGTCCTATTAATTAATTGTTCATACAATTAAAGTTAGATGGCGCTAATAACAACATCCCCTCAGATGTTAAAGGAAGGGAGAAAAACGGCGCTAGTGGTACCGGCTGATATAGCTTATTTGAACAAAGCGACAGGATAGCATTCTGTATTCGTGTCATTCGTGGGTTCAAGACCCACTAGCAGCCGAATTATTCCTTCAAATAATTTGAATGGATTCACTGAACCGATTTTGAAAATGTATTTACTAATAGAAAGCCACATTATTTTTGAGTGTCATAAGCTACATTTCATCTTCATCATCATCATCACCACGTTGGTGAAACTGCGGGGCTCAGCTATGATAATATAATTACAGACTTTGATTGTTATTAGTCTCATCATCTCAGCCATAGGACGTCCACTGCCGGACATAGGCCTCCCCCATTGATTTCCACAAGGACCTGTTGGAAGCGGCCCGCATCCAGCCCTTGCCTGCGATCTTAGTCAGGTCGTCTGTCCACCTGGTCGGTGGCCGTCCTATGCTGCGCTTGCCAGTCCGTGGTCTCCATTCTAGAACTTTTCGGCCCCAACGGCCATCAGTTCTTCGAGCTATGTGCCCTGCCCATTGCCACTTCAACTTGCTAATCCGCTGGGCTATATCGGTGACTTGCGTTCTTCTACGGATCTCCTCATTTCTGATTCGATCACGTAGAGAAACCCCGAGCATAGCCCTCTCCATAGCTCGTTGTGTGACTCTGAGCCTGCTCAGAAGGCCCATAGTCAGAGACCACGTTTCGGTTCCGTAAGTCATCACTGGTAACACACACTGTTCGAAGACTTTCGTTTTCAGGCATTGCGGTATTTTGGACGAGAAGACGTCTCGTAGCTTCCCGAACGCTGCCCAGCCGAGTTGAATTCGACGATTGGCCTCTTTCTCAAAGTTGGACTTACCTAATTGGACTGTATGTCCTAGGTAGACGTAATGGTCAAAAACTTTGAGAATCGAGTTCCCAATTGATATGGGGGCGGGCGCAACATGGGCATTCGACATAATTTTCGTCTTGTCCATGTTCATTTTTAGGCCCACCCTTAGGGAAACTCTGTTGAGGCCTTCGAGCATCGTGCTGAGGTCTTCCATCGATTCTGCCATGACCACGATATCGTCGGCAAACCGAAGGTGAGTGATGTACTCGCCGTTGATGTTGATGCCGAAT
Source organism: Apeira syringaria (assembly GCA_934044485.1). Classification (NCBI taxonomy): domain Eukaryota; kingdom Metazoa; phylum Arthropoda; class Insecta; order Lepidoptera; family Geometridae; genus Apeira; species Apeira syringaria. Next base: position 5,023,602 of record OW203672.1, on the reverse strand, counting down.
CCTTGCCATTCCAAGAGCTTGAAGGCGTCTTCCAATGCGGCAGTGAACAGTTTCGGAGAGATAACGTCTCCCTGTCTCACGCCTCGTTGCAATGGAATCGCCTTCGAAATTTGCTCTTGTACTCGGACCGACATGGTGGCGTTATTGTACACACACTTCAACACTTCAATATACCGATGGTCAATACGGCAACGCTGGAGAGACTCAAGCACCGCCCACGTCTCGATCGAATCAAAGGCTTTCTCATAGTCCACAAACGCTAGACATAAGGGCAAGTTATACTCCTCGGTCTTCTGTATAACTTGCCGCAGCGTATGGATGTGGTCTATGGTGCTGAAGCCTTTTCGGAAACCGGCTTGTTCGGGAGGCTGGAAGTCATCAAACCTTCGTTCGAGACGATTCGCGATGACTCTTGAAAACAGCTTGTAAACATGGCTCAGAAGCGAAATGGGTCTGTAGTTCTTAAGCAATGTGTTGTCACCCTTCTTAAAGAACAACACCGCTACGCTTCTGTTCCATGCTTCCGGCGTTGAACCTTCGAGGACAACGGAATTAAAGAGCTTCTGAAGGACTTTCAGTATCGGTGAGCCACCCGCTTTCAGAAGCTCTGATGTGATTCCGTCGTCACCCGGCGCCTTGTTGTTCTTAAGCTGCTTCAGAGCCATCCTAATCTCGTACAGGCTGATGTCCGGGATGTCTTCGGTATAGTGTCGGGTTAGCTTGGCTCTTGGGTCTTTGGCCAAGCTATCAACAGGTTTAGCGACCGAAGTGTATAGCTGTCCATAGAACCTCTCAATCTCTCCAAGCACCTCTGCTTTGGTCGACGCTATACTGCCATCATCTCTCTTCAGCTTAGTCATCTGGCTTCGCCCAATAGACCGGTCTCTTGCAAACACTTTGGAGCCTTTTCTCCGTTCGATCGTATCTTTAATACGATTTGTATTAAAGTTACGGATGTCGTGTCGCAAGGATTTCCATATTCGTCTATTGAGCTGCCTATACGACGCAGCGTCATCGGATGATTGCAGTTGCAACGAGCGTCGTTCAGCCATGAGGTCAAGGGTATGGTTGGAGAGTTTTTGAGGTCCATTTGTACGGCGGGGTTTGAAAAACTTAGACCCCACTGCGTGGACAGTTTCTACAAGCCTGTTGTGGGTCTCGTCCACCGACGCAAAGTTCTCTAGGCAAGCAAAGCGATTGGATAGCTCAAGTTGAAAGCTCTCGGGGTTTTGAATATGGACATTTTGAGGCCGGAGCGTGGATTTCATCAAACGGGACCTCTCAAGTTTAACATTAATATTCAATATGCCTCTTACTATGCGGTGATCACTACCGGTTTTCACCATGTTGATCACAGAGACATCATTGAATATTTGTTTCTTGGTGGTCATGATGAAATCGATCTCATTTCTCGTGGAACCGTTCGGACTCAACCAGGTCCATTTCCTGTGAGGCGGCTTCTGGAAGAAAGAGTTCATCATAAAGAGTCCCTCTTTCTCCATGAAGTCGGCCAGTCTCTGTCCCCTGGGGTTCCGTTGTCCATAACCAAATTGCCCCACTCTCAACTCTCCATCACTTCTTTTGCCCAACTTTGCGTTAAAGTCCCCCATAACAACAGTATAATGGGTCTTGGAGGTATGCATGGCCCTACTAATGTCCTCATACATAGCCTCTACCTCCTCATCGGTTCCGAGTTTCGAGGTCGGTGCATATACCTGAATGACCTTCAACGAATACCTACTAGATATTCTGAGTATTAGGTATGCCACCCTGCTCGAAACGCTATCGATGGTAATGATGTTGTTAGTGAGGGACTTGCGAACGAGAAATCCGACACCACCTTGGGACTTTTGGTCGCCTTCCCGGTAGTAGAGCAAGTTACCGGATTTAAGGGTTATGGTGTCCTCACCCTCTCTACGGACTTCACATAACCCTAGGATATCCCAGTGTAACTTACTCATTTCTTCTTCCAGCTCGACGATCCTCTCGTCTGCCAACAAAGTTCTTACGTTATGTGTTACCAGGGCCAGAGGTCGTTTAATGAGGGAGTGGTAGCCGTGCGTCTGCCGGGGATTCTTCGCACCCCCTGCTCCACCGTTACACTGGCCGCTACCGGAGCCAGCTTTAGCGGAGCTGCCGGGGACTGGGGGCCTGGTCGAATTTTGTAATATCATCGGGGGGGGGTTTGCCAATACTCACCACGCTTGGCAGGCGGGTTGGCGAGCGCAGTACAGAATGTGAGTCTCAGAAGGCACTGCTGCCCATCCTTCTGGTACGTGGTACCGGACGTCTGGTACGTTATTAGTCTGTCAATTAATAAATGAAATGATAACAATTTCTTTTCTTATATTAAACTTTTTAATGTTGTTCAGCTCAGTTGTGTACGATATGATTAATCATATTTTTAAAGAACATTTTCAAATAATTAAAAATATTTCATACTTTTTTAATTATGAGTATCAAATCAATAAACATATTACAGTCTTATCTAAGAACTCCTCGATGGATGGTAGTTGGTTCAGTCTTTAGTAAATTGCGTAAGTGTTTAAGGAGGGAAGGGGTTAAACTGAACCTAATCCTCATCTCACGTGCGGGAGAGTTCCCGGAAAAATAAAAAATAAGTATAAAGAAAATTCTGAAGGGATATCATCTCTGAATTTTCCGGAGGGAGGGAAAGTCATTCATTTATTCACAAATATTTCACGTGAGATAGTTTGGTATAACAAGAGAATGATACATCCGCAATTTTCAAAATAAAAGCACTCATTCAAGCATCAATACAGTACAATTTTAGTTTACGTACCTTTTATCAAGTGATAAAAGTGCAAGCTGTGTTACTGCAAGAATTATGGTATGCTGTAAGCTTGTATACAGTAACGTGGGTACGTGAAGCGACTTCCTAATATTTCACAATTGTGTTTGTCACGTGTTAAGGGTTATACTTGCTTACATGTTTTAATGCAGAGCACCGACTGTTTCGAACACTTCTTAAGATACATATATACCTATATATATTTTGACACAGGTACAAAAACTTATTCAATCATGTTAGAATCTTAATACATGTTTAAACACAGCATCTATTTTTATCACGGGTTTTTTTCATAGGGACTGAATGTTAGCGAATTGACGTCATTCATTTTCAAACAATTGCTTTAATTTAAATTCATGCATTATTCATCGCAGCCGGAGGACGTCCACCGCTGGACATATGCCTCCCCATATAGGGATGATTTGCCAATACTCGCCACGGTTGGCAGGCGGGTTGGCGAGCACAGTATGGCTTCCTATCCTCAGGAGCTGCTGCCCACCTTCTGGTACGTGATCCCTTAGCCGACTCTTACGGCACCCGCGGGAAGAGATGGGGGAGTACTACTCTAGGCCGGTACCACCAGGGCGGCACTTTTTTTTACCACACTTAAATTTAAATATACGAAGATTATTAATTGATAACCTTGTAGTGTTTTATTCACATCAATAAATCTCCTCCATATAATTTGTGTGTGTCCATGCCTCCCGCGATACAGGGAATCCTAGTGCGGGGGTCTGAGTGTGATATAAAAAAAAAAAAAATTTCCCGTCGTCCCGGCAGGCTTACGTATGGTTCCAGCGGGATAACTAATGTAGCGGAAAAAGCGTAGTTTACATCGCACACCGCGGGGCGCAGCTAGTAAAGAATTACTCATTAATTCGGCTTAATGTTTTTAAGTTTCATGGTAGAAAAAAAAAACATATATTATTTTTTAAATTTGGTTGCCTTTTAGAGCCAGTAAGCGTTCTAGGTCTAGCTCGATAACATCTTCGACCACATCGTCACTGACCATCAAGTATGATAGTGACCCAACCGCTAGATCTGTTCAATATATTCGATATAATCCAATTTATATTTTATATAATAATATAATATAATAATAATATTGTTATAAATAGCTAAGTAATTTATTTTAATTCCCTCTTTATTGAACACAATATAACGTAATTATTAGTTCTACAATACAATTCATTCACGGTTGCCTGGTAGAAATTGCTTTCAGCGATAAGGCCGCCTATTGTCTCACTATATTAATTGTTAAGTTTGTAAGTACTGTAATAATATGTACAAATGTGTTTGTGATACAATAAAGCATTATCTATCTATCTATCTAATATAAAAAAGCTACCTGTCAAACCAGTATTTTCACAAAAAAGTTGAATACCTATACTATTATTTTCCTTATTATCTTGCATTTGATTTTCTCCAATGGAATCCGAGCTTAAGGCCTCGACCTACTTCCCGCCGTCCGGTCATAAATACGTAACGACATGTTTGTATGACCACTTGTTTGCTCGTCAAAGATGAATGCTTGCAGCTTGCGTAAATTAGAGAACGTATTTTTTTTATTACTCTCAAGCCTCCGCACTAGAATTTCCTGTGTCATGGGAGGCATGTATAAACACCTATCGCAGAAATGTATGACCCTGCCGAGATTCGAACCCAGGGTCCCCGTGGACCAGAAGTCACGCCACTGACGTCTGAGCCACGGCGACCGTCGAGATAGATGGATGGATGTTTGTTACTCTTTCACGCCCAAACACCTGGACGGTTGGTATATTGGCTATTTGGCTATAGTGGTGAATTATATGAGCTAACTTTAGGAACGTGATATTTGCCGCGTATGTGTGATGTTTCGGTCTCATTTTTTTTATAAGTGGTGGTCATTCATTTTTTTCTCCGAGAGTACCGTAATCTGCTGATTCTATTTCAAGTCATCATCATCTCAGACATAGGATGTCCACTGCTGGACATAGGCCTCCCCCATTGATTTCCACAAGGACCTGTTGGAAGCGACCCGCATCCAGCCCATCTTAGTCAGGTCGTCTGTCTACCTGGTCGATGGCCGTCCTATGCTGCCCTTGCCAGTCGTATTTAAAGTGGTTCATGATAATCCCAAGATCTCCAAACTAAAATGTTTTCTTTTATACAAACCCATATCTCATATTATTTATTCTAATATGAGTCGCAAATTTGACCCTCTTAGGGACGTAGGCGTTTTTACGACGTCGCGTTACGTTTACGGCACTATAACGTAATGACATGTGACGTATTTCCCGGATGAAGTGAAGCTTCATGGCATACGTTTATGGTTTCTGAACGAAGGCAACCATTTTATGTAGCCTCACTTTATGCAAAAAACAGCATCTCTATAAAAAATATAAATGTTATTTTGCACTACAATTAAAAATAAAATAATAAAGGAACCATACATATTAAGCACTAGTAGTGTCCCGCGGTTTCACGCGCGTGGATTACGGTTTTCCCGCTACCTCAACTATCCCACAGGAACTACACCTTATCCGGGATAAAAACGTAATAGCTGATGCGTTAATCCAGAGTTTAAACTATCTCCATACCAAATTTCATCGTAATCGGTGTAGGAGTTTGAACGTGAAGAAGTAACAAACATACACAATTCACACATACACACAAACTTTCGCATTTATATTAGTAGGATAAGCCGACTGTCAGGGCCCTGGGTTTGATTCCGGGCTGGGGAAAACATTTGTGGTGATTGTTCTTCTAGGTTATTGAGTATGTTTGTGTCTTGTGATTGCAAATGTCTCCCGCGTTACAGAAAATCCTAGTTTGGGGGTGTGAGTGTTAAAATACAAACATAATCGGTTTTATCATCAATCTATCGTACATCAACATTAACTCTATAAAAATGGAACCGACTTCAACACTCAAAAGTGTGAAATAACTTGTTGAAGTCGGTACCATGATAGTTCACACAAAAGTAACTATCATCACATATCATGTGCTCATGGTACCGACTTCGACAAGTTATTTCACACTTTTGAGTGTTGAAGTCAATTCCATTTTTTGGTAAAATTTATATTTTCACTTTTTTCAATGACCTTTGCTACTCACGGGATCAATTGTCATTGTGTATGTTCATCGATGTCTTCACTCGCAATTATAACGTTGTCGACATATGCGTAGCACTTTTCAGTTATTGGAGTGTAACTCAAAAACACCTATAGATTTTGATGAAATAATGAATATAATTAAAAGACCTCTCGGGAAGCCTCAGCCTTAAAAATAAAAAAAGAATAATTAAAATCGGTTCACCCATTCGAAAGTTCTGAGGTAACAAACCCAAAGAAAAACATACGGGTCGAATTGAAAACCTCCTCCTTTTTTGAAGTTGGTTAAAAAAGTAGAATGGCAAAATATACATTGATACTCCACAAAACTTTCAAAAAGCGACTCAACATAGTTTATTTTTCGGTGACAGAGAATCCATTTTTTGAATGCATGCGTTTTTTTGTTGCTAACTATACCCAGCCAACACACAGATTATTCACCAGTCACTAACGAAAAAATAACAATAAAATACCACAATAACTACTGCATAGTTTCAACCGGTTCAGAGAGAGACCGGTTTGCCATTTACGCACCTTTATAGGTCACCAACCTTTGAGTAAAATAGGTCGTATCAGGATATCTGCATTGCCAGAAGGCTTTTAAACTTTTGCTGTTCACTGTACAAGTGTATACGTTGATTATAAGTTCTATTGTCTGGGGAATTGGGCCCAAAATGTATTGTTTGTTCAAGAAGAGAATTCGCAATTGGTTATCAGGCGGGGGTGTTCATGGCCAGGGTTTTCAAAAATGCTATTTTCAATTCTTGTTTTTTACATCCATAGCTGCAGTCTCGGAGGATATCAAACCATAACGAATTTCTAGTTGGTAGACTATTTTTAGTAGAGTACTGTTCAATACTTTAGTAGAGTATTTTTATGGACCTATCGGGTAGACTAATTGTAACAACTGGTGACCAAAATGGTTTGTTTAAATATTCAATACTAATACAAATATTTCCCAATATTTAGTTTACTACAATGTGTACTTCCAACGACCATCAAGGATTTTATTTCCACTAAAGTAATGCTGTAATGAAGAATGCTTCTTATCTTATATCATTCACAGTCCATATTAAACATTGCCATTAAACTTGACAATGTTGCCAGCATTTTGGGAACTGTGCTCACTGGCTTATTGCAGTAGATTAATATTAAATAATTGTAGGTATTTTATTTTTGAGGAGTTGTTTTATTTTTTTAAGTTATATATTATTTTTTTAGTTCATAAGTATCTGCATTGCTGGTGTATAACTATGTTTAATAATATCATATATTAAATATTTCTTAGCCTTAGCGTAGCTTATCGTACAGTATGAATTCACTATACAAGTGTTTGAATGTGCCCTCGTTTAAGCAGTATAATATAATTTTTAGTCATAGTTTTCTTTCATCCCAAATTATCATTAAAGAAATTTTAATATTTTATTTTAACGAATAAAAAATACAAATATCATTTAGACAGGTTCCATTCACTATAATACTAAAATGGTAATAAAAACTCTGACAGTAATGACTAGTAACAGCACAACAGTTCACCACATAAAACCATTTTCATGCAATAGATATTAGACTATATTCTCTGGAAAAAAAGTTTTTTTTATTAAGAAAATTTAAAAAGAGAACGATTTTGTTAGAACTAGTACCTGTCACGTTACTAGACAAGACAAATGAACGCCATTATAGCAACAAAGACGTTACGCTTCGCCTGACACAAGAACCACAAACAATAACAGAGACCGCAAAATAAACTACGGAACACGTATAGTACACGCAAATATTCATTTAGAGCCTGAAGAAACCTATGTATTTCACTGGAAATAGTAGTGGCTATCTCAACCTTATCCCACAGACATAAAGCTCAAATAATTTTAAGCCGGCGATTCATGTTAATGGAGTTTAAGCCTAGTGTTAAGCAGATAAAGTTTAATTTGGCTGAAGTAGAGTAAGTCCGCAGCGCCCGCATCTTAAAAATGCAAGCAATTAGATTATGTTTCAATGCAGATGTTTTTCCTTATAGAATTTAAATACTCACCATCAGTTGTCGTTATATTCATCTTGATTAAGACCTCTTATCCGCACCCGTTTTAAAATTCGAATGCAGAATCACTAAGTCAACCGCGTGTTCACAGACACAACAAAAGTTCACGCGAAAGTGATCCTTATTCGTATGGAAAGCGTTGTATCTCGAACTAACCCCACGGATGACTGCGGTCCTGCCGTATTGCAGATAGCCGAGGTGACAAGTTCACAAAACTATACAATTCACAGTAAAACTGGACTAAAACACTTCGATACGTTCTAAATTTGAGCGTCAAAGCGCGTCTCCAAACCAATTGGCGCGAACACTTGACAGATGAGTGATTGATTCCGTATTCACTGTTCCAAGTTTAAATCCGCTTTTACTACAGTCCCAGGACTAGAAGGTGTTAGTTCAAGAGCAGAGATGGCCGATAGGTAGCGTAGAGATGCTACTTTCAAGGCAATCCGGTGCTTTTTGATAGTGTAACGACAAAACAAATTGTACGGAATGAGTGAAGCCTGCACATGCGCAGTGAGCAATGCCGTATGCGTACAATGTTAAGACGCGGTTACTGAGCTTTGCAATACTTGATAATGAATTATTTGTTTATAAAAAAATAAATCATAATATTGATTCTGTGAATTCTACGCGTGTCTATCATGACCCTGTCTCTCAGATGGAAATAAAACATTTTAAATAAAGAATACAATATTATAGCTATTTTATTGTGGTATTATTTTATAGTCAATATAAAATTTAATAACAAATAATATACATAGTAATTTGTACAAATGTGTGCCTAAGTGGCTTTAATTGTTTTGGTTTAGTCTGGGCAATTTAATTTAATTTAATATTATTTTAATATGTTAGCAAACTTTGTATGGTTGGCAAGTTAGTCATGAATTTTTTAGGTGCATAATATTTATATAATATTTTTAAAAATATCTAAAAAAAGCGCTACTCATCTGTGTTGATTAATACATAGGACAACACTGTACAATGGTAATTTCAGAAACGATTAAACATTTTATAACCAGTTTTACAAGTAAATTAAGCCCAGTTTGGTAAAATTAAATCTTTGTTCAAGTATAATCAGTTATTAAGAATATTATTACCAATTTAAGCCGATTGTAACGCGAGGTTACCCGCAGGCAGTAGTCAGTATATAAATGAAAATAAAATCCATAAACCAGTTAAAAGTAGGCCCAATCCATTTGACACTGTACCATCTGATAAGTTTCTAACTGTCTTCAAAAAAGGAGGAGGTTCACAATTCGACCCGTATGTTTTTTTTGTTACCTCAGGACTTTCGACTGGGTGAATTGATTGTGATGATTCTTTTTTCATTTAAAAGGTGGTGTTGTCCGTGTAGTGCCATTTAAAATGTATCAAAATCGAACAAGCGCTTTTTGAGTTACACTCCAATAACTGAAAAGTGCTACTCATACCTCGACGACATTATAATTGCGGGTGAAGACATCGGTGATCATACACAATGACACTTGACATCCAGAGATAGCACACCCTGGATACGCCATTCACCGAAAAGGGTGAACAAAAAACTTACCTAAAAATGGAACCAACTTCAACACTCAAAAGTGTGAAACAACTTGTCGAAGTCGGTACCATGAGCACAATATTGTGATGATAGTTACTTTTCCACTATCATAGTTTCGATTTCAACAAGTTATTTCACACTTTTGTTTGAAATAACTTGTTGAAAAATATATACAAAAAATATGTATCATTATATATTGTTATTAATTTAAGAAAATCAATATTTTGTCAAATATTTCACTGACAACATGGAAATAGTAAGTTATTTGGTTAAAGCTAACATGTTTATAAGCATCAATTACCGTAGTAATTTGCAAGTTATATATTGTGTTTTTATAAAAAAAAACTTTTTTTTTTATAAATATAATATTTTTAATAGAGTCTAGTTCCCTGTGAACAAATCCCTACATCTGCAGCGGTAGGCTCGACAAGCACGTACTCTTAAGATATTTATCCGCTGTCACAGACACCTGACACATATACATACATACATACTGATTTGAATATACAAATATGCATATGTCTGTGTAGTATAAGAGTAAAAATTTCATCGATATTTTTTAAAAGTTTTAATCTTTTTTTCTTTGTCTTGGTTGCCAGTAGTACGTTTTGGTTGCCAGTATGTTATCCGAGGAAGGTGCTGGTACCTTTAACCTTTAACGTCCTTTAACCACGGATTGAGACTTGGGGTTACAATTCTAGGCCTGATAACTCACGGTTCAAAATAATATTATTTTTTTTTATACTGTATAGGCGTTTGACCACTATCTCACTTGATGGTCAGTGACGATGTGGTCGAAGATATTATCACGCTGGACCTAGAATGCTCACTGGCTCTCAAAGACTGCTGCCTGAACGCACTATCTGTTTTGTGACAGTTTTTGTAGGCGGGTATTTGAAAGTACCCTACCACCATGCTGGGAATTTGACAACGGTGTTACCTTCACCGGAAGCTCAATAGTCCAGTCAAATAAACTTTTAAATCAAAATTTCAGTGTAAAGGCTGCATTTTTAATATTATGCAGTTTTAATCGTAAAAAAAAATGTGTAAAACATTATTGGGTGCGCAACCACCAACAAGGGTTGAAAAAAAATTTTTTGAATATTTATTTTCGCAATTACTGGAAAATAGTAAGAGTTAGAGAAAAAAATTCAAGAGAAGATTTATAAAGCGTAAAATTTTACATTAAAAAAGTTCTATGACTTTTTTTCTTCCGGTCAAAGTTAACCGAAAATTTTTATAAAACGAAAATTTTTATAGTAATTTTTTTTAAAAATGCACGTAGTGAGATATATTATTTGTATCTTTAAAATTAAATATTAGGTTTTATTTAAGTAATTAAAAATAAAAAAACATAATTAGCTTATATTTCTACTATCTGCGATTTTTTTAAATTTACGTTTATCTCTTAAACTCGAAAACCTTCATAACTCGGTTAACTTTTACTGGACGAAAAAAATCATAGAACCTTTTTAATGTAAAATTTTAAGTTCTATAAATATTCCTCAGAACCCTTTTCTCTTACTTTTACCATTTTTGAGTAATTGCGAAAAGAAATATTCATAAAAAATTTTTTAACCCATGCCGGTAGTTGCGCACCCAAAAATCTTTACACCTCTTTTTTCTATGATGTAAACATCATAAATACATCAAACATAACATCAAAAATGCAGCCTTTTGACTGAAATTTTGATTTAAAAGTTTATTTGACTGGACTACAAGGTCTTGGGGCTTGAGCTAGTCTCCGTCAGTTTGACAGGCAACGCTCCCCCCGTTGAGCTATCATTGCTTCAAAACATTACATAAATTTGCCTCACGGAATTAATTCTAAATATTGTGCATTTAATATTATTTCGAGATGGATTTTCGCAGTCACGTCTCAATCTATACACTTTCATAGTTTCCTACTAAAGTATGGTAAGGTAAGTAAGTGGTAACACTTTTTATTTATTATCTTCTCTTCAAGCGATGATATATACATATAGAATTAACATGAATTAGTTTTTTTGGAAACAATGGAATCTTTCCTCTCTATAATATCTGCGTTTTGATAACCGAACCTTGAGAAACGACTCTATCAAATAAAACTACCAACAAACGAAAATATTATTTTTTGAAGCTTATAACCGTACGTTTGACCACTGTCTCACCTGATGTTAAGCGACGACACGACCTAAGGTGGAACACGCAAGCTTACAAGGAACCTATTCACTCGCGACTTGAAGACTCCGGGGTTGTACCTATCGGGACACATCGTAACACAGACTCAGGCAGTGAGTTGCACTCCTTATCCAAATGTTCCTTATTAGTAACACGTTTAAGTTTAAATTTCAACGGTGGTCTACTCTCCATCTTACGAATTCAAGGACGTCACGTCCTGACGTGCTGACGTTCTGACGCGAGTTAAACTTGTAACATGTACATGTAAGTCACGCAAGTGTGTCTTATTAGTACACGGTGGTGTAAAACCTTCTGAAACACACAGAGAGGGCGCGAAGCAAGAGGGGGGGGGGGGGGGGGGGGTCTTCAGAGTAACAATTATTCAAGTCGGCTCAATTAACGTCTGCTAAGGTAAGGGATAACTTGTTAAGTAAACTTAAGGAAATTAACCTGCTTAGTCAAATTGTCAGGATTTAGTAGGTACGGGAGAGAGACTAAGTAGAAACTTTTTGATATAAGGAATGGATTGCGCTGCTTATTCAAACACAACTAGTGACAGCTATCGGCCTGAAAGGTACATCATCTATCTACGCCTAAAAACAATGATAGCTCAGGAGTGGGAGCGACGGCTGTCAAATCGATAGACGCTGGTTCAAACCCCAACAATGGCTTTAGCTTCCGGTAAACGCTTTACCTTTTTTTAAAAAAGGCATTACTCGGGGAACCGCGAGCGCGTATTCTCCTTGAAAAAGACCACCGAATGTGGTTGAAACTATAGTCGGGACCCTCTGACTTAATATGTGATAGTAGAATAACAACTGAATCATAAAGAAATATTACTAACTGATTACACGACGGTGGAAGCTAGCAAAGCATATACAAGACTAGAGTCTACCACGCGAGGTGAAACAACATAGGTTCTATAAAAGTCTGCGAATAAAATCGATCCACATGTACAGTGATAATGATATTAATATGGGACAACATTCACACAAGGTCTTCAGGTCCCAAACTAGGCAGAGCCTGTAGTATGGTAACCTGATGACTGATATATATACTTATATACATATACACACCCAGACACAGGTCAAACAGACATGTTCATACACACAAATGTTCGACCTGTCCGGGAATCGAACCCGGGACCAACGGCTTAGAAGGCAGAGTGCTACCAACTGCGCCAACCGGCCAGTCATGTAAAATGTATGTATTTAGTTGTGACATTGCCATAATATCTATGATAAAGATAGATGATCCGTAAATCGATCAGATGTGAATGATGAAGAAGGACAGGTAGAGTTTACACTAAAAAGTACAAAATTGTGTTACCACGGCAACACCGTTTTCCATTTACCAACGCTCAAAGTGATCTCTCTCTGACAGTGAAGAACTTGCTAGAGAGAAAATGTGTGAATAGTGTGGCCATAAAAAAGTACGTTTAAATACTTGTAACAGTTTAGTGTTGTATAATAAATAGTCCAGGCGAGTCCACGATCACTGAAACATGATGAAACAAATGAATTTTATATAAATTTAATTTAATTTAAATTTTATATAAATGAAATTTAAATTAAAGTAGATAACGCTTGTAATCATTTAATAATGATGATGATCCATATATGGTAGACGTTCCTCCCTGTCGCACCAAGCGTTTTGCTTCCACATTCATAGTGCGTACAGCTAACGAGTGGAACTCATTGCCTAAATCTGTGTTTCCACATGAATACAATCTGGGCACCTTCAAGTCACGAGTGAACAGGTATCTTCTAGGCAGGCGTGAATCATCGTAGAGCGCATCATCACTTAACATCAGGTGAGATAGTGGTCAAACGCCTGCCTATTGTGAATAAAAAAAAAGTTTGTTTAATTTTAATAAATACTAATAGTTAAATAGTAAAAGTGCCGTGGTGGTACCGGCCTAGAATAGTACTCCCCCATCTCTTCCCGCGGGTGCCGTAAGAGTCGGCTAAGGGATCACGTAGCAGAAGGGGGGCAGCAGCGCCTTCTGAGGATTGAAAATCATGCTGCGCTCGCCAACCCGCCTGCCAAGCGTGGCGAGTATTGGCAAATCCCCCCTATAAGGGGAAGGCATATGTCCAGCAGTGGACGCACATGGCTGAGAGAAGAATAGTTAAAATCATAGTAATCAATATACAAGTACAGAAAAGTGGCTTTATAATGTTATCAGTTGTATAACATTTTGGATGAAGCACGGTAATTGGATTTAATCGAGCACTTAGTGAAAGGTTCTAGACTTAATTGTATTTTTTTGCCTCTTTCCGGTCGTGCCAATTTAAAAAAAAACTGTGGGCTTTCAAGAACAACTGTCTGGACACCTTGAGTGGTTATTGATATTCAAACGTGGTGGTAGCTAGCCTTGTGGGTACAAGAAAGTTACCTACCACCGCGCTAAAAGTTATATTTTAAAATATTTTTTAAGTTTAACTCTCGTGTATTTGATAGTCGGTGGACTTTATGCACAAGTCCCTACACTTTTATCTTTATGATTCAACGTTGTCCCACCAAAAATAGATTAAAGCTCGCGTGCAGCCATAAGATTGTTTTATCCAAAGCGATACTGCAGCCATGACAGCGCTTTTAGAATTGGATGCTATTGTAGCTCTACGTTTATGTCCAAGGCTTTGTTGTTCCTACAATGGTAGGACAGTCGTGTGCTAATGAATTTTCACCCGTACCTACTACAATTACTTTTAAGGGATATAGAACACCGGTTATTTCAGTACTTTTTCTTTTCTAAAACACCATCATCTGGGGTGCTTTTGTTGTGATACAAAAAGTAGTTTTATTTTTTACTAGTAGCGCCCCGCCGCGTGGGTTACAGTTTTCCCGCTACCTGAAACTATACTTTTTCCGAGATAAAAGTAGCGTATGTCATAGTCCAGGTTCTAACCTATCTCTACACCAAATTTCATCAAAATCGGCATGGCCGCTTGAGCGTGAAGGAGTATCAAAGGTTTTTGAATTATTTGCTTAAAAAACAGAAGAAAGAGTTTTTGTTAATGATTCTCTGATTACAGATACAGATACAGATACAGATACAGATATTAGATTATTGATTATTGATTAAGATTATTGTTTGAAAAAGCTGTAAGCGTAACTAAAAAGAGCATTCACAAGAAGTGTCAACTTCAGGCGGGCGGCCTGTTATAAAACACAACCAAAATTCATATAAAACACTTTGTAATTTCTGTCGCGTTAATAGAGGAAGCCTATTATTATACCTTTAACCTTGTGGACAAGAAAGTGAAGGTAGCAATAACGATATCACCTTAGTTTCTTTTTAAAGCAAAATTGAAGCAATGAACCGTTTTTGATAGCAATTGTATCGAACTAATCTGAGGTATAGACCTATAGCCCTCCAGATCCTATGGCTAAGATGACGATGATGATGATCATGATGGTGATGATAATGATGATGATTGCGAAGTATATTGTCAAGTCAAGTAGATTTTTTCAAATTTTTTTATAAAAGACGGTGAGGTTAACTTAATGCAATATGAGCGAAAAATCGCTTCATGTAGCTAAGTAGACAAATTAAAGCGCTTGCAGCGTAGTTTGGAGATCTCGAGCGACCAACTAGATTAGGCAACTGTAGGTACTGGTCGTACTGTTAGTGGCATTTTCAATCGAGCGTATTGTAGTCTCGAATCATTGGGTTGATTATTATATTATTCTAGACTAATTGAAAATGTAATAGCCAGCCAACTTTACCACAGATTAAGACCTGATTACACTTCCCCTATCGTATAGACTTTTCCAATAATGACCTCTCCAACACAGGCGTTATCGGCATGAAGTAGATTAGGAGCCAAGGTATATTTTAATTACGCATGAAAACTATCGACAAAATTGTTATGCAAATCAATACGACACTAGAGATTCCTTTTTTAAATCAAATACTCCAAACTAATGGACAACCATAATATATACTCAAGCTCTAGGGTAACATTGGTGAAATCTACTAGGTATTGCCAGCCTAATAGTGAGATAAGTGTATTCGCCAAATACTATATATATATATATTTATAATTAATATTATACGCTTCATTATACACCTTTCACACACCGCACACGCAACCCTCTCTTTCCCTCCTCTAATCCCGTCCCTCTCTCTCACCGCCCCGAAAAAAAAAAAAAACTCGCAATGGTCGTCGTACACGCGCGCGCGCAATACTCTAAACCTCAATGTACCGAACCTATATAGCTACGATCAGTGATTAGTGCTCAAAACTAGTGCTTCGCATCATAGACCTTAGTGCGACATCATCGGGCACCAGTGACCACATCTCAACCCAGTAAGTCCCGATCCTTTTATCGCACAAGCCCTGGTCCCTCGACCCGATTCTCTATCCGCAAACAACTCATTTTCTCAATTTACTCATTAACGCACACACTCTCTAATATCCTTATTCATTTACGCTTATATTATTATCTATATATCACGCAATAAACGCATATTTCACGCTAAATTCGCATATTCAATACGTATATATTAACGTATCATACCCTCACTTCCAAAATAATAATATTTGTTTATCTCGCAAACCAATACATATTTATTATTAAAAATAGCATATTTACGCATATATATTCATAATATTACACGTATATAATAATATTTTGTTCTGAAATTCGTTATACAACATTTTTAACAACTTATTTGTACGACGATTACCGCCCGCTATATCACTTGCATATTCGCCTCATACAATTTTTATTCGCGATTTCGTTAACGAAAAAGATGCCGAAATCAAAGGTAGAAACTGAATGCAGTTTACAAAGTGCCAAAATAGCAATATTAGAAGCTAAAAAGGAAAGATTATTTGAAATTGTTCAAGATTTGTACAATTTAAGTTTGAAGGTGAATGACCCTCTTTTCAAAACGCAATTTGTCGCACGAGTCCATTCGTTAGACAAGACTCGAACGGAATTCTCTGAGACACTTGATAGTTTAATGATAGCTTATTTAGAAAATGATCCGCTGCAAAAACCGAACTACAGTGCTCTTTCTTCCTTTGATGAACTTTATTGTTATGTTAAGCATACAGAACAAACACTCACAACTCAAAGGGCCGAAGAGGTCAAGTCTGGTTTATATAATCAGAGTTTACCTCCAATCTCTTTAATGACGTTTGATGGAACTCCCTCCAAGTGGCCTATTTTTTACGAAAACTTCAAAAGTGTTATACATACGAACCCTAAATTATCCTACGCTCAAAAAATCGCATTTCTGATAGGTCAGTTGAGAGGCAAGGCTTTGACGGTTTGTTCTGGAATTCCACCTACCGCTGATAATTACGAAATTATATGGAACGCTTTAGTGAACAAATATCAAGACATACGTGTTCAAGCGTCACAATACATCGATCAGATGTTAAACTTTAAATCGAAGCAAAGTGTAGACTCACTCATTGAGCAGTTTTGTGCTGCCGAAAGCGCACTGAAACGATTAAATATCGCCGATTTATCCGACTACATTATTACTCATATTGCACTCAGTAAATTTGACAAAGATCTCTTACATTTATTCGAACAAACGCATAGACATCTCGAAATACCTACATTCAAAGATGTACAAACATTTTTAAATGAACAAAGTAAAATTCAATCGTTACGCACAAGCTCATTATATAAATCGCACGGTTCCGTTAAAGATAACGTAACTAGGTCAAGGCCAACTCGGGCATTCATAGTACATAGTGATACACCGGCCGCCAGCGCATCTTATAAAAATATATCGCACTGCATTGTTTGTAATGACACTTCGATTCATCCGCTTTTTAGATGTCGGAAGTTCTTGGAATTAAATCCTCAGCTAAAAAATGATATCGTATACAAAAATAATTATTGCAAAAATTGTTTAGGTTTTCATGATGTTAAAGTTTGTAAGTCGCAGAATAGATGTTTTATCTGCCGACAGAAACATCATAGCTTGTTACACATTGACAATTTTAAAGAACGTTCTAAACTCGAGCCATTATCTACGTCGAAATCGCAAGGTGCATCTCACAATTTCGATCACCCGTCCGCTTCGCAAACAACGCATGCAGGAGCCGGCCGGACGGCACTCGCGCCGCCGCCGCAGTTATCGTACGACACGTCAAGGGAGCGTTCGAACGAACTTACTCTGCACGCTGTAACTGGATCGTGTAAAAATAATACTCAAACAAGTACAGTTCTAATTCCTACCGCGAAAGTATATGTTTATGATAAAAAAAATACACGCTCCAGTCTCAGACTAATAGTAGACTCTGGCTCAATGAGTCATTTTATTACAATGGATTGTTGTAACCGCTTAAATCTTACAGTTCGTTCCAGCAACTCGCCCGTTCAAGGCATCGGGCAAACGGAAAGCTTATCTCTAGGTTTTGTTTCGTTTAAAATTCACTCGCGTTTTGATAAAAACTGCACTTACAATATAACCGCACGAGTTATTAAAACTATAACAGACAAATTACCCAACGCTTTCATAGATACGTCTCAGTTACGTCGTTTTGAAAATATACCATTAGCTGACGATTACTTTGATACGCCCGGAGAGATTGACTGTTTACTAGGCAGTGAATTATTCCCGATAATTCTCGGAAGTGATAAAATTGTGTCACCTGACACGTCAGTCGTCGCGATGGAAAGTACGCTCGGATATCTCGTTATGGGCAGAGCGGACTGTGCTTCTGTCTCCCCGTCTTGTCATTTTTCACGCACAACAGACTCAGATAAAAACTTCTTCTGCGCAACAGAAGACTCGCAAACGCTTACGCAATTAACTGAACGCTTTTGGGAACTCGAAAACGTTCCCGAAAAATATCACATAAGCCCAGATGATGAGGCTTGTGAACGCCACTTTTTATCTACATATTCTCGCGATAACTCAGGTAGATTTACTGTTCAACTACCATTCAAAAAGCAACCTTCTGAGTTAGGTAACTCATACGCAATTGCAAAACGCCGCTTATTCATATTAGAAAAGAAATTAAACGCTTCTTCAGAATTACGTCATGATTACAACGAAACTATACAAGACTATATTGATCGCGGATATTTAACGGAAGTTTACGACTTTAAACCTGACAACGAATGTTATTATATACCTCACCGAGCTGTTTATCGTCCTGAAAAATCAACTTCACGCACGCGCATAATTGTGGATGCCAGCTGTCCCACAAAAAGTGGAAAGTCACTCAATGACTTACTTTACAAAGGTCCGAATCTGCAAACTCACATATTCGAACTTTTGATTAATTTACGCATGTTTCCAACCGCTCTTTTAGCGGACATAGAAAAAATGTATTTTCAAATACAATTGGCACCTGAACATCGCTCATTTCAACGGATATTATTTAGGTTCGACTCTGACGCCGCTATTAAAGTTTTTGAATTCAATAAAGTTTGTTTTGGAGTCTCTAGTTCCCCTTACCTCGCGATGAGATCGATAAGACAGCTTTCCAGTGATAGTCGTGATCTCTGGCCGCTAGCAGCTTACGAAGCTGATAACAATATGTATATGGATGATTATATAAATTCTATTGACGGTCATGAGAAGGCTGAAGAAATATACCATCAAATGGTCGAAATGTTCAAGGCCGGCGGTTTCAACATCGTTAAATGGATTTCCAATGATTCTAAACTTATGCAAAAAATACCATTATCTCATAAAAATCCGCAGGTTGTCAACTTCGAAGATAACGCCTCATTAACCGCGAATACAAAAATAGTAGGTATGCAGTGGCAACCTACCAACGATAGTTTCCAATTTAAAATAAACACTGACTCTTCGGAATGTACTAAACGCACAATATTATCAGTTACCGCGCGCTTATTTGACCCGCTTGGCTTACTTAGCCCTATCACTACTTACATGAAACTTCTCGTTCAAGAGTGCTGGAAATCCAACCTTAGTTGGGATGATCCTGTACCCCGCCCCATTCATGACAAATGGATTAAATTTCGCGATGAATTACCTATATTAGAACTCATTAAAATTCCTCGTCATGTAGGTATCTCTTCTAACGTACATATTACATTAATTGGGTTTGCCGATAGCAGCGAAATTTGTTATGGAGCAAATGTATACGTCCGCGTCGCCAAAGATGGACAGTCGGTTGGAACGGTCCACTTACTCGCTGCCAAGTCCAGGGTAGCCTCACTAAAGAGAATTCCACTAGCGCGCTTGGAGCTTTGTGCTGCTCTGCTCTTAGCGAACCTAATCAACTCGGTACGCACGACGTTGGCCAAACGCTGTTCTATAGATCACATTTATGCTTTCTCGGATTCAACGGTCGCGCTCACGTGGATTCATTCTCCATCATACAAATTTCACACATTTGTTGCTAATCGGATAACAGAAATTAACTCAAAATTAAACGCATCTCATTTCTATCATGTAAGAACTCATGATAACAGCGCAGACATAATTTCGCGTCCTATAACTCCAAAGTCACTCTTAAATTGTGACATGTGGTTTCACGGCCCACATTGGTTGCGTGATCCCATTTCGCTATGGCCTATAAAGGCATTTCAAGTCAGTTCCAACGCAAATGATATGTTAGAGTCAAAACAAGTGGCTCTTATTACAAATGAAACACTCTCATCTCGCGACGTAAATCACCCGATCGATGAAATAGCAGAGCGTGTCTCTGATTGGCTAAAACTATTACGCGTTATGGTATATGTCCTACGTTTCATACATTTTTTGCCTAAAGGCACAGTCATAACTGTGGCAGATATAGAGTTTGCAGAAAACTACGTCGTTCGTTATGTACAAAATAAGCATTTTTCCGCGGATATTGACGCAATTAACAAGAAAAAGGTTTGTAGCAAACGTATTATAAAACTCAGCCCCTTTATTGATCAAAATAATCAAATTTTGAGAGTAGGTGGCAGAATTAAACACAGTGATTTGAACTTTGGACAAAAACACCCTATATTACTCCCCGCTAAAGAACGCATATCTCAATTAATCGTAGATCATTTTCATGTGACGAACATGCATGCAGGACCCTCCTTACTATTATCGTTAGTTCGACAGAAATTTTGGATAATCTCTGCTAGAAGTCTTGTACGCCAAAGAGTCCACGCTTGTAACGTCTGCTTTCGACTCAATCCAAAATATTCCAACCCACAAATGGGAGATCTGCCTTCTTTCAGAGTCTCTGAAGTTAAACCCTTCCATTATTGTTCAGTCGACTACGGGGGTCCCTATTATGTAACGCATATACGCCATCGTGGCGTCAAAAGCCAAAAGGCATATATTTGTCTATTTGTTTGTCTCACAACGAAAGCACTGCACATAGAACTTGTATCTGACCTAAGCTCAGAACTGTTTCTCGCCGCTTTTAAGCGCTTTATTAGCAGAAGAGGCCCCGTTGCAATGATTTACAGTGACGGTGGAACTAATTTTGTAGGTGCTCGCAAAAAGTTAAATGAGATTTACGCTTTAATACAGTCCACTCCATTCGAAAATTACATTAATAAAGAATTGTTAACGCATCGTATTCAATTCAAACGCAGCCCTCCATATGGTCCACACTTTAACGGAATCACAGAGATAAACATAAAAAATGTTAAAACGCTTTTAGCGAAATCAATAGGTTCGCGTACGCTCACTTACGAAGAGCTTTCGACTGTACTCATACAGATCGAAGGGCTTCTAAATAGTAGACCACTTTGCATTCATCCGTCTTCATCTGACCCCTCAGAAATCTGTGCATTGACGCCTAATCATTTCTTAAACTTGACTCCAATGAAATTTTTACCGGCTGAAGACTTAACAGAAGTACCAGATAACCGGTTATCACGCTTCCAAATTGTAAGCAAACTCACTCATTTGTTTTGGACAAAATGGAGCCAAACATACCTTTCTTCATTACAGGAAAGGCATAAGTGGAATACTCCCTCAAACCCAATAAAACTAGGATCTGTTGTAGTAATCAAAGATCAAAATGCTCATCCACTTTCTTGGCCGCTTGGAGTAGTGGAAGAGTTGTACCCTGGGACAGACTCTATAGTTCGGACTTGCAAAGTTCGCAC
The DNA here is from genome assembly GCA_934044485.1 of Apeira syringaria. Lineage (NCBI taxonomy): Eukaryota > Metazoa > Arthropoda > Insecta > Lepidoptera > Geometridae > Apeira > Apeira syringaria. The sequence goes on along the minus strand of OW203672.1, from coordinate 5,001,910 downwards.
TACTTCAGGAAGTTATGTAAGACCTGTAATTCGGTTGGCTCCGCTGCCAACTCAGTAATTACGCACTTCATTATTGGTGTCACTCTGAACTCCAGTTCTTTAGTTTTAAGGTTTAGATTTAATTACAATATCTCTCGCTCGCTTTCGCAATTCGCATAATCTTTCTTAGAGGAAAACCTCTAGGCCGGCGGAGTTGTATTCGCCAAATACTATATATATATATATTTATAATTAATATTATACGCTTCATTATACACCTTTCACACACCGCACACGCAACCCTCTCTTTCCCTCCTCTAATCCCGTCCCTCTCTCTCACCGCCCCGAAAAAAAAAAAAACTCGCAATGGTCGTCGTACACGCGCGCGCGCAATACTCTAAACCTCAATGTACCGAACCTATATAGCTACGATCAGTGATTAGTGCTCAAAACTAGTGCTTCGCATCATAGACCTTAGTGCGACATCATCGGGCACCAGTGACCACATCTCAACCCAGTAAGTCCCGATCCTTTTATCGCACAATAAGTTTATATTTAGTTGTCAAGTTGGACTGTGTAAATCACGGTGGTTTAAACACAATCTTAATACGTTTTTCATTAATTATTGCTCGATCTAAAATCACTCTACCATTGTTCTATGATAAAGTTAGAAATGGTCTAGTATCATAAATACAAAGTCTTAGATATGTGCCAATTCTATTCTGGATGAATAATTATGAATTTAGACATATTAAGATTTATAAATCGCAAAAATAAATATATACAAAAATTAAAAAGGAATTAGCATTTCAAATACTCAAAAGTCTCTAAAGGCACGTTCTGAAATGAATTTAGCCACTACCAAAAATAAACACCGCGTAACTCTGAGGCCACAATGCCTTCATTTTGCCTTCGTTACATTAAAACTCATAAAAACAGACATATTTGTTCACTATATAGATACCAAGAGTGTTCTATGTTTACGAAATAACATGTATAAATATAATTGGAAAATAAAAATATAACATCATTTACATACTATATTACGTCATACACAAATCTAATAAATCAGAGACAGGCTATAATATTATATAATTATCTATTATCGTTCGTTCGTTCATTTCAGCCATAAGACGTCCACTGCTGGACATATGCCTCCCTCATATAGGGGGGAGTTGCCAATACTCGCCACGCTTGGCAGGCGGGTTGGCGAGCGCAGTTTGATTTCCGATCCTCAGAGGGCGCTGCTGCCCACCTTCTGGTACGTGATTCCTTAGCCGACTCTTACGGCACCCGCGGGAAGAGATAGGGGAAGAACTATTCTAGGCCGGTACCACCACGGCACTATCTATTATATATGATATGAAATACAACAATTACAAATATATCGTGAGATTTAAAAATACTTTATTGTATACATAATATATTTACGCCTCACACAAATATAAAAATAATGAAGTACACACATATACTTACGTTTATTGACGATTTGTCATTAGAGAACAAGTTAGACGAAAACATTTGTACTTCAGCAGTAATCAAATGCCCTACCATCTCCCTACCTAAGTACTTTAACCCATATCGAAATAAATAATTAACTGGCACCGTTTTGACGTCAAACCTGAAGTTAATAATGGTTTGGCACTTTAGTAAATCGACTTTTGGAAACACGCGACTGAACTGATTCTATAATTGCTATACAGGGAAAGTAAGAAACCTTTGAAGTACGTTAATTTTGTACTACATATAGATCAAGACACGAGCGATTATAACGCCTTAATGAAAGGCTAAATAATGTTAGTTTTTTATAGAACTACAGTATATTTGTGTATAATATGTGTTGCCAGTGATGACTTACGGAACCGAAACGTGGTCTCTGACTATGGGCCTTCTGAGCAGGCTCAGAGTCACACAACGAGCTATGGAGGTTATGCTCGGGGTTTCTCTACGTGATCGTATGAGTCAATCAGAAATGAGGAGATCCGTAGAAGAACGTAAGTCACCGATATAGCCCAGCGGATTAGCAAGTTGAAGTGGCAGTGAGCAGGGCATATAGCTCGAAGAACTGATGGCCGTAGGGGCCGAAAGGTTATCGAATGGAGACCACGGACTGGCAAGCGCAGCATAGGACGGCCACCGACCAGGTGGACAGACGACCTGACTAAGAGCAAGCAAGCGCTGGATGTGGGCCGCTTCCAACCGGTCCTTGTGGAAATCAATGTGGGAGGCGTATGTTCAGCCGTGAACTTCCTATCGCTGAGATGATGATGACAGTATATTTTACTATTATAAACATTAAAATGGATCCGAGTTCAAAATATGTTATTTCATACTTTTGAGTGTTGAAGTCGGTTTTTGGGTCATTTTAAATTAATATTACCTACTTATGCCAGAATCCGTGCCATTCAGTGCTAAACACGATAGATGAAAAAGTCATATTGTGAGACTTGTAGTTAGAACAGGGAATACCGTATAGAAAATGCGCAGCGTGTGTAATTTACATAATCAATCAATCACTTAAGGGCCGATGATATTACAGAGGCTCGCGGGTGTTTACAGGCGGGGATCAATTCTAATGCGTGTTGATTTTAAATAACATTAAAATAAACTTTACAGGTGACCTAAGGGCTCAAAAAAATTAGTATTAATCTCATTTTAATGCTCTTTCTTTGGGGCATCACCCCGAGAATTTTCGATAAAGAAATAAATATGTTCGTTCGAAATTTTTTTTTCACTAATAAATTAGCAAATCAAATCAAATTTTGTTCAATCAGAATTAATCTTGTTGAACTATTCTCATAAGTGATATTTTTTTCGTTTATTAGACATATAGGACTTTTAACTAAAATACTTGAGTATTGTCTATTTAGCAAATGGTATCGCCTAAAGCGATAAGTTTCTACGTTCTTTGTATTTTTAATCCTATTGTATGGTTCATTAGGACCACAATCAAACCGACGGCGTATCTAAACAGTTTGAGGAACTACACAGTCTAACACAATTCGACACACTTTCGTCTTAGTACTGCAGACTCAGCAAATTTACGGCAACCTAATTTATCAGAGCGACTGTGGGAATACAAGACATAGTCTATTGAGGTTACCATCGATTAGTACCCAGAGCTCGTGCCTAAACTAGATCTGGTTGACAGAATCAGATTGAAATAGAATGGAATTGATATTTCGTGTAACTCTGTTAATAATAAGTAAATAATAAATATAATGAATGTCAAGAATACAATTAAAATGAGTCATTTAAAAAGTCATTAATTTTGTAGTAGCATTTAGCAGTCAATAACTTATTCAATGCCCTTTTAAAAAGTGTAAAAAACTATAACGTAACGTAAACTATTGGCGTCGGTTAGGACTAGCCGATGATAAATATGTACATGCAGTTACACGCAACAATTATGAGTAAACTGTAGGTTTGGTGCACAAGATAAAAGATATGCCTAGTTTAGGGCCCGTTGTAAAAGTATGAGGTATTTTTACTATGTTATTTAATATAATAAAATGCAATCATATTATATGTTTATATGAGGAAGATGTCGCACAAGCGCGTGGAAACTGACGCGGCAAAATTAAGTCAATTGTAGTAATTTTTATTGCGACCCGTATTTCAAGCGCAAGGCTAAAGATATAGCTATCCTTTTCTATATTATTTGTACCGTATTATATTTTGCGTATACCTGTCGCAGTAAGCATGTTTATGTCGTAAAGGAACAAAATCTGAGCACCGCGTAGTATGAATATACGTCATCTTTAGTAAAACATCATTGATAAAATGTTATTAAAAGTGACGTGATTTTGACACATTACGAATGTATATAAAACACGGGAATTACTCACGCGATAAGTCAGAGGGTTCCGAGGAACCCTCAGATCCCGTATTTTATACATTCTTATTAATACAATTTTTGTGGGATTTCTGTTTCTATAAATTATTGATTACTGACTGGAAATAACAGATCTTCAAGACTTATTTCGTTGGGCAGTTCTATGTAAAACCAATCCAGTGGAGCCTCTAACCAAATTAGTATGTAGCGCGGGAAACACAGGACAATCAGTCTGTTGACGCGACTAATCATTAGTAGAATGGCTAGTCATGTTTACTGATCAGCTCTCCATTGTTAAGAAATCGTGTTGACACATGACTTATATATACATACATCTACAATTCGTATTTACTTAGTATTATATATCGTTTTTCTTCAGACTACCGCTAGACATACACTTACCTACCTCATCTCATAATCCTACTAATATTATAAATGCGAAAGTTTGCGACTATGGATGTATGGTTACTCTTTTACGTAAAAAGTACTGAGCGGATTTTGATGAAATTTAGAACACAGATAGCTGTTGCGGTGGAATAACACATAGGCTTATTTTCATCATCACCATCATCAAGGTTTTTCATCGCAACGCGGGTAAACGGATTAGGATGAAATTTGGTACTTCAGGTCGCGGAATGACACAGGCTACTTTTCATCATCATCAATCATCACCACGCGGGTTTAACCGTAGGGCGCAGCTAGTGAAATATAAATATTAAAAAATAAAAAACAAAACTTGAATGACAAGTTTTTACAGACAAGCCATCGAAATAAATTTAAAAAATTACATTATGATACATTTCTTCTATGGACAACTGTGTCATAATGTAACTTTTTGAACCATTAAGATACAACTTCAGCTGGACCAAGGAGGTTGCAATGCAGTTTCTCTACATATAGTCTGTGGACGCGGTGCAACACGCATGCGCGACCAGCAAATGAATTTTGGCGCTAAACGTTAAAAAATAATAATATAATATATAATAATAATAATATCAGGTTAAATCCGAAGTGCCGTACTACAAGTACACACCAGCGCCAGTTCTTGAGAATGGTCGTGCGTTGCTCTACTGGGACCGCTCTATCATCACGGACAGGACTATTGTTGCCAATAAGCCTGATATCGTTTTGGTCGACCGGTCTCAACGCCGGGCAGTGCTCATCGACATCACCATCCCGCATGACGAGAACCTCGTAAAGGCTGAGAAGGACAAACTCAGCAAGTACCTTGACTTAGCTCACGAGGTAACCGCCATGTGGGATGTTGACTCGACGATCATTGTCCCGATAGTCGTTTCGACGAACGGCTTAATAGCGAAGAGCCTCGATCAACATCTTAAGAGGCTCTCGTTAGACGGTTGGATCAAGAGTCAAATGCAGAAGGCGGTACTCCTTGAAACGGCGCGTATTGTCCGGAAGTTCCTCACTCTGCGGCCCTAACCACCGGTAGCTTGGGCCCTGCCCCGCTGCTGGCGGAACTCTAGGTTTAGGTTTTTTTATAATATCTTTATTAACTTTTGTTTTTGATATTTATACTGTAAAAAAACTAAACCTAAGAAAAAAAAAAAGGGATAATAATAATATAGGACAACATTATAAATATATAATGTTATTATTAATATAATAACAATAAATGCAAACATATGATGTAATTTTACCTAAATTTCATTATCTATTTTATGAGATTAGATATAGTAGTATGAAACTGCACATAATTTGGTCTTAAAACACTAGTGTAAACTCGTCTGCGGCTCGTTTTTTTAACTTACACTCATGTTTTAAGAACCCTTAATATGATACATGTATTTAGAAAAACTTTAGAGTTCCTAAAGTAATGTGCAAACTTTATTCGAAATAATGAAAGCACGCGGCTTGTATTAGTCATCAATAAAGCTTGTAGCAGCTTCGTTTGAATTAGTCTATACGTTGAACTTAATGAGAACATTTTCATATTTTGTGTACATTGCTGTATTCATATTAATGTAGGTTTTATTAAAATGCAAGTGTCATATAATGCTTTATCTATTTTGAAGCGATGATGGCTCAGCGATAGAAAAATCAGTTGTCAAACTAACAGACGCTGATTTGTTCCCCAACAACGGCTTGAGCTTCCAGTGAAGGTTGCCACTTCGCTGCCACTTACCAAATTCAAAGCATGATGGCAGGGTATTTTCGAGTACCCGCCTGGCTAGCTACCACCCTCAAGTTTGAAAAACTGTCACTAAACACATAATGTGTTCAGGCAACGGTGCTTGAGACTGCCAGTAAGCATTCCAGGTCTAACGTAATAACATTTTGACCACATCGTCACTTACCATCACAACAACCAGAACATAGCTGACGGTCGCCGTGGCGCAGTGGTTAGTGTCAGTGACATGACTACTGTGTCTCCGGGACCCTGGGTTCGAATCCCGGCCGGGGCAAACATTTGTACGATGAGTGTAGATGTCTGTCCCGGGTCTTGGATGTTGTGTGCTGTGATTGTGTGTGTCCATGCCTCCCGCGATACAGGGAAGCCTAGTGCGGGGGTCTGTGAGTGGAAAAAAAAAAAAAGAAAAAAAAATCCTTTGAAATCATTAAATCAAGGTAATACAAACTCGAGTGAGTGCCGTGGTGGTACCGGCCTAGAATAGTACTCCCCCAACTCTTTCCGCGGGTGCCGTAAGAGTCGGGTTAGGGACCACGTACCAGAAGGTGGGCAGCAGCGCCTTCTGAGGTTTGGAAATCATACTGCGCTCCCCAACCCGCCTGCCAAGCGTGGCGAGTATTGGCAAATACCCCTATATGAGGGAGGCATATGTCAAGCAGTGGATGTCAAATTGTTGAGATGAATATGAATACAAACTCACACACATTCTGTAGAACTGTTATAGGTGAAACATACTACCTTCATACACAATTTCAATTTTACCATTGACTTACGTTTCCTAGAGATTTGGTGTGTAAATCAAGATGTGTGCAAGTGCTTAATACATAGTTAATACATAGTTAATCTATAAAGTAACCAACCATTAATTTGGGAGCTCATTTCATTTTCCAAAACATATTTTGATATGATATTTGATATTTATTAACATTAACACAAGGTCTTCAGGTCCCAAACTAGGCAGAGCCTGTGCTATGGTAACCTGATGACTGATATATATACTTATATATATATATATATACACACCCAGACACAGGTCAAACAGACATGTTCATGCACACAAATGTTTGACCTGTCCGGGAATCGAACCCGGGACCAGCGGCTCAGAAGGCAGAGTGCTCCCAACTGCGCCAACCGGCCAACCTATCAGAACGTTTGATCGATGCGACGCGTGACAAAATGCTGGCACATATTTAGCTCAACGGATCAGTATTGCAATTCAATTGCTAGCATGCCATCTGGTAGTGAGTTGGAGCATTTGAGTTATCTATAGGCTGACAATAGCTACTTACATTTGAGCAATCCATAGTGGATTGCTCAAATGTTTTTGTAGTAGCTGTAGTATTCTAATTATTTTATTTTAATCAAGGCATCAACTCATTAAAAAACTACTATTTCTATAAATTCATCTAGTCAGCAATGTATACTACACTAAAACACTTATCGCTTTTCTGGTCACTCGTTGGGTAACAGGAAGGGCTCGTTGCGTGATTTCTCCTAAATAATATCACGATAACGCCTTCAAAATAAATGTTATGACGTAAAAAAATGCTTTGGTTATTTCAGGAATAGTTCTAGTTTTGTCGTTTTCTTTTTTTACTTTTATAATTCCGTCGTTTTTTTTTGTGCATAGGCTTATTGATAACTTAAATGCTTTAAACCTGCTACTAGTTGCCCGCGTGCTTAGAAAGCTAGTGGCATTGCCACGTTGAATTGCAGCGCTAAATCATTGAGCCAAATCTAATATATATAAATCTCGTGTCACAATGTTTGTCCTCAATGGACTCCTAAACCACTTAACCGATTATAATAAAATTCGCACACCATGTGCAGTTCGATCCAACTTGAGAGATAGGTAATATATATAGTTTAAATCTCAAATTATAGTCGCAATTTTAATTTATTGCTAATTATTTGTCTGTTATTATTTGACAGTCACAATTATCTGTTAACTCCAAATGATTCTAACAGATGTCGATACCTTTCGACTGGGTTGAGTAAGTAATCAATAGATGGCGCTGCTATGGTAAGTTGTCTGTTATTATTTGACAGTCACAATTATCTGTTAACTCCAAATGATTCTAACAGATGTCGATACCTTTTGACTGGGTTGAGTAAGTAATCAATAGATGGCGCCACATGGCCACAGCAACGCGTGGCCGGGTCAGCTAGTATTATATTATATTCGTTCTCGTTGATCACATAACGTTAGCTTATAACCAAAAAAAAACGTCATAGAAGGTTTGCGCTTTGAAGTGTCAATCTCATCTCACCTTTTTAATTTTTCCTCGCAGCGTTAACGCTCGTGGAATGTTACCTTATCTAAGGCTAAATATTATTTTACATGGTAAATTTTGTATTTTATTTTGCCAAATGGGCTACCGCTCCAGACGCTTGTTTGTTTGCATGCAAGCACCGTTACACCTTTTGAAATTCCAAGTTACGTGTGTTTTTGCATCTGATAACAAAAATTAGGTTAAGTATGGCTATGAGTGTTGTAATCTTTAATCTTTAATTTTAATCGGTCAACGTTAATGGGAAACGATTTATGTATAATTTATTTGGGTCAAACTAAACTACTACGTCATGTTTTGCCTTCGACAGTTTAAACAGTAAGTTGCATTCAGATAATTAAATAATAATAATATAACCGCATTATCACAAATCACACAAAAGTCGTATTTTTAAAAAGTTTGTTATTTACGTAGGTAGGCCTTTCAACCAATAAGCTGATGACGCAAAACTATCTATTTAGCAAATGGAAAAGCCTTAAATCAGATCGTTCGTGCCGTAGTTTCTTGTGTGATATCTTAGACGCATGCAAATAATTTTTTGTTTTCAATAGTATGATATTGAAAACAATAGTTTTCCACTAATAATTTTAGTTGTGGGAGTGTACGGTTACAAGCACATAATCATGCTAATATTATAAACGCGAAATTTTATATGTGTATCGTTATCATAAATGTGTAGCTTGTCACTGGGCACCGTCATTTTACAAACGTTTTTTTTTATTGATGTAGAGGGTATTCGAGTATTTGTTGGGGACAAGTAGTTGTGCCCAAACTACGGAATAGTGCGCATTTATTAAAATCGCGGAGCCTCGTATCGTTAGAGATACAGCCTTCCATCGCATGGACCATCGCTGTATCGGCTGGTGATCAGACGACTTCCGGATATCGTTCGTGTGTGGTGGAATGATAACAACTTCAAGAATTCGAAGCGCGACGATCGAGACTAAACTATCAGAGGTGGAGGAGGTGGAAGCTGTGGGAGACACGGAGGCATACCCAGGTACGCACTATTACTTATTGTCTACGAAATCTCGCAGATCCATATTCAATCGTATGTATAGTTAGCAATTGTCCCAGAGTAGCAATAAAGCCACCCGCTATTTTGGCTTGGGTGCGAATGCTACAGTATGTATGGATGTTTATTACGCGTTCACGCCTAAACGGCTTGATGTATTTGGATGAACTTTGGTATGGAGATAGCTCACACCCTGGATTAACACATAGGCTTATTTTCATCACTACGCAGGTAAAACTGTGGGGCACCGCTAGTAATTATTTTGTTTCTCACGCTTCTTACTAACGACCAACTCTCAAAAGAACAAGACGTTACTGAGAATACCTCGCGTATCCATCCCTTAATAAATTCAACTGTCAGTTAAACAATTACTAACCCCTGTAGGATTTCCAAACAAGTGAAATAGAAAAATTTACGGTCTCATTTCCTTACTCTCACAGATCAATAAATTAAACGAACAGGACAGTTTCTGAACGCCCCACAAATGTACAGTAACCGTCATTTTGATTTAGTGGTTCTGGAATAACCTGCTTAAGTCACAGTATCACAGCTCCATTAGACAGTATTTTGGACTCAATAGTCATATGGAATTTAAAAACTATTAAAAACTATAAAAACTAGAAAATTGCAATATCTTGGACGCACCTCCTGGCTGAAAAATCTGAGAGACTGGTTTGGGTTGAGTACCAGATCCCTATTCCGGGCGGCAGTCTCCAAGGTTAAAATTGCGCTAATGATCGCCGACCTCCGTTAGGGGATGGCACAAGAAGAAGAAGTCATATGGAGCTATAGCGTTACCTATGGGATTTCCAAAGAAGTGAAATAGAAAAAAAAACGGTCTGATATCTTCACTCTCCCAGGTCAATATATTAATCGCACACAGCAAAACCGTAATCCTGTCTATAGAGGTTTCTTTTTTAACCGACTTCAAAAAAGAAGGAGGTTACTCAATTCGACCGTATATATGTTTTTTTGGGTTTTTTATGTGTGTTCGCGGATAACTTCGTCATTTATGAACCGATTTTGATAATTCTTTTTTCGTTAGATAGAATATACTTTCGTGGTGGTCCCATTCAACTTTCATCAAAATAGGAAAAGCGGTTTTTGAGTTATACTCCAATAACTGAAAAGTGCTACGCGTATTTTGATGATATTATTGTCGCGGTTGAAGACATCGACATCCCGTTAGTAGCACAGGTCACTGAAAAGGGTGAAAAAAAAAAATTTTTAACAAAAAATGCAACCGACTTCAACACTCAAAAGTGTAATATAACTTGTCGAAGTCGGTACCATGAGCACAATATTGTGATGATAGTTACTTTTGTGTGAACTATCATGGTACCGACTTCAACAAGTTATTTCACACTTTTGAGTGTTAAGGTCGGTTGCATTTTTTGTTAAATTTTTTTTTATCAGACCTATCAAATATATACACAAAAAATTTCATTAAAATCAGGCAAACCGTTTCGATAAGAAACACTGTGACACGAGGTTTGTTATGTATTTTGACTGGCCGGTTGGCGCAGTTGGTAGCACTCTATATGTATGAACATGTCTGTTTGACCTGTGTCTGGGTGTGTATATAATTATATATATAAGTATGTATTTAAGTATATATATCAGTCATCAGGTTACCATAGTACAAGCTCTGCCTAGTTTGGGACCTGAAGACCTTGTGTGAATGTTGTCCCATATTATTATTATTATTAGAATACAAGAGAAGATTTTTAGGTAAAGCGTTTCTTAAGTTTCTTATTTGAACGTCAGTGACCATGGCGTCAGAGGTGAAATCCCACAAGACCTGAAATGTACGTGGTACTCACCGATACACGCTTAAATCCACAGTGTGTTGAACATAAAACGGTGTAGGGGTTTACTTTACACTGTTTTTTACGGGTATAACGTGGTACTTACGCGTAGTCGATATCACGATCGACAATTGTTTCGGCTTCTTCCGGAAGCCTTCATCAGGATCTTGAGTGCGGTGCGTTAGTCGTAACGTCCCGTCTCGCACTGAGTGCGAAGGAGAATGAAGGCTTCCAGAAGAATCCGAAACAATTGTCGATCGTGATATCGACTACGCGTAAGTACCACGTTATACCCGTAGAAAGCAGTGTAAAGTAATTATGAACGTGAGTTTTAATATTATTATCGGTGTAGGGGTTTAATGCAGTAGCCGTTTAATTTACCAATTTATTTTATGTGGTCCTTAACACATAACAACAATACATTCGAAGCGATGATAGCGCAGCGAGGGAAGCGTCACCTGTCAAACTGACGGACACTAGTTCGATCTCCAAGAACAGCTTGAGCTTCCGGTGAAGGTAACACCGCTATCAAATTCTCAGCATAGTGGTAGGGTATTTTCTAATACCCGCCTAGTTAGCTACCACCCTCAAGTTTGAAAAACTGTCACCAAACACATAGTGTGTTCAGGCAGCAGTCCTTTAGAGTCAGTGAGCATTTTAGATCTAGCGTCATAACATCTTCGATCACATCGTCACTGACCATCAAGTGAGATAGTGGTCAAATGGTAGATCTATATACAGTATATATAAAGAGGACAGAAACAAATTAATAAAAAAGAAATAACACTTACTTAAGGAAAGGTCCTGTATCCTATAATAGTCAAGACTATTATATAAGGAGCTTACTATATGAGATAATTTTGGTGATAATATATTGATCATAAGGTTGTACCACTTACAAATTTAAAACATTGCACCCAAAGTTTTGAATAAAATATTTTAAGTTTTGAATTTGAATTTGAATTGACGACCGATTTTTTTTATTGGGAATTGGCAAGCGTTTGACCACTATCTCACCTGATGTTAAGTGATGATGCAGTACACGATGATATTTTCACTATATACGCAGAGGTTATTATCACCTATTCATCTCATCTTGCTTATATTTATTGCCTATGAATACTTCAGCAAAAACAACACTTGCTATAAGAGTAAAATAGTTTTCCAAAGTACAGCCAACAATTTACGCGACGACAAAGTTGTTGAACAACAACAAATCCGCCAAGTTTGTTGTTGAAGTCAACAATGAAGCAAACTAACGCCCACTAATCCGGAGCTCAGGGAGCGGTTAACCTGGTCTGTGATGTTTATACTTTTACAAGGAATTATTATTTTGGTTAAGGTCATGTTTCACTTGCTTTTTAAATAATATATTTGAATAACAAAGGTACTGACCAATGCGAACAAAAGAATTTCACGAATAGATTTAAACGTGTGTGCGATCAACACACTTCACTAACTCACACACCTAAATATAAACATAAATGTGAGTATATAATCAAAGACAATATAAAATTGTTTCCTCTACATTGATATGGGATGGCGAAACTTACGTAATATTTTATATACATAAATAATTTAAGGCCACCTTAATAAGTAACGTTTTTTTCTTCTTCTTCTTCTTAAGATATGGTTTCTGTGGCTATTTGTCACAATTCTGCCAATGTCCAGTCATGCAATAACAAGCGAGAAGATTATTTCCAAACCATAATGATTAACTAGCCACAGTAATAATCATACAGAAAAACAAAAAAAAAATTGAACATATAGGATACAAAAGTATGTGTGTCTCTTTCATTATTTTATTTTTAATAATGGCATGTTTTAGAGAACATTATTGCCAGTGTCACGTCAGAAAGGAAATAAACTGAATGATATAATTTTGAATTTGTGGTCTGAAACTAATATTTGAATAAGTTGAATGATAGTAATAGTTGAATAACTTCTCACAAATGTTTTACAACGCTATTGCTAGAGAGTTAAGGTTCATCATTAAAATGGAACAATATTCCGCTTGTGGACTAATTTTATATTAGCTGGAATAGTTATATACCTATATGAGGAAACACTGTCGAGCGATGGGGACTTTTAAATTTGAGGTTTGATTTTCAAAGAGACTGAGTATCTATAGTATATTTGATTGAAGTATATTGTGGCCGTGGTGGAACCGGCCTAGAATAGTACTCCCCCATCTTCTCCCGCGGGTGACGTAAGAACCGGCTAAGGGATCACGTACCAGAAGGTGGGCAGCAGCGCCTTCTAAGGATCGGAAATTATACTGCGTTCGCCAACCCGCCTGCCAAGCGTGGCGAGCATTGGCAAATCCCCCCTATATTGAGGAGGCTAATGTCCAGCAGTGGACATCCTACGGCTGGGATGATGATGATATATTTGATTAATACAAGCGTCAACAACGTCTACCATCGCGCGTCTACAAGCGTTCGGGATAGTCACGCGGTGATGACACAAACGATCAAAAAAAGGTTATGGGACAATTCACACCGTTTTTAACTGTTCTAAAAATCAAGTGAGAGAGATGTACATGCAGCATGCCCAGCATTGGACATGCTACTATCTATACTTACGAATTAGTATTCGGTTGAACATATATATAACATATTTGACACTAGTAGCGCCCCGCGGTTTCACCCGCGTGGGTAACGGTTTTCCCGCTACCTCAATTATCCCACGGGAACTACACTTTTTCCAGGATAAAAGTAGCCTATGTGTTAATTCAGGGTTTAAACTATCTCCATGCCGAAATTCATCGGTGTAGCCGTTTGAGCGTGAAGAAGTAACAAACATACACGCAAACTTTCGAATTTATAATATTAGTAGAACAATGGCTGACACAATATATTATATAAACATAACATTAAAGGATATACCCACATCCATGTTAACCCTTAAATGAGTGAGGCACTTAAGTGTAAAAAGTAGAGGCGATATATACGTCTAATAAGGGACAAGCGCCCGCGACTCGCATAGCAATGCGAGGCCTTATTCCGAAGACCTAGTGTCCTGGATAGGACAAATAATAATGCGTATAAAATGAATTATTTGTAATGTAACAAACCGACTAGGACTCGCGGTAAACACTGAAAAATTACTCTCCGACCAGTTTCGAACTTATTTGCAGTTCTTCATCTGGGAGTTATGATCGTGCCAGGCGGCGAGCGCGATTCTCAGCACGTAACTGGCGTTGAGACGGCTGCGCTGCATCAGTCAAATTGTCCCGGTGCGCACTGTCACTTGAGTCATTGTCACTGAAAGTCTCATTGTCACTGTCACTTTGGTGATGATGATGGTAGGAGCCCGGTTTACACACCATGCTTGTCGCGTCGTCCTCATGTTTCCATAGCCCGGATGTATCGCCTATATTTAATACACCAGTATTAAATATAGGCGAGGCGCCTGGATACCAATCCAGGCCGGCGGAATATGCCACCCATTATCCCGGTTGAAATTAGGGTGACGTCTGATTTCGATCGCCTCTCGAACTTTACGCGGTACATAAAACCTTTCCCGCGCTAGAACGGCCGTCTTATCGAAGCGTAAGAAGTGTCTCGCACCTGGGATTTGGGCGTGTTCTGCCACCGCCGACCTCACGGTATACAAATTCTCTAGTCGGTTTACTTCTCAGCTATAGGAAGTCTACTGCTGGACATATGCCTCCCCCATATAGGGGGGATTTGCCAATACTCGCCACGCTTGGCAGGCGGGTTGGCGAGCGCAGTATGGTTGCTCATCTTCAGAAGGCGCTGCTGCCCACCTTCTGGTTCGTGATCCCTTAGCCGACTCTTACGGCACCCGCGGGAAGAGATGGGGGAGTACTATTCTAAGCCGGTACCACCACGGCAAAGTCGGTTTGTTACATTACAATTATGGAAGAAACTCGCGATAGTTTTCAGACTCAGAATGTATTATTTCCTATTTTAACTGGTGGTTCAACTTTTTGTCGTCGTCTGTCCGGGTGGGCAGTGTCCCAATTGAACTGGAAACTGGCAGAACTGTCAAGAGAACTGGCAGCGAGGTCTCCCAACATATTGTCAAAACATAGCGCTAATGATTAAACGGCATCGTAGAAATTTATTATTACTAACGAGATAGCATTGCAATTCAATGTGGCAATGCTGATTGCTCAGGGGTAACCCTAGCGAATGCTGAGTCGAGACTCATTCCTGACATCTCGCAACATTACAGTACTATTGTGTGTGTCTTCTAATGTGTCGTATGTAAATGTATCATAATTGTTGTTTATTGTAATGTTGCGTCATGTTTTGAATAAATGTATTTTCTTTCTTCTTTCTTTCTTTCATTCTACGTAGGCTGTCAACTGGTACCGGGTTAGAGAATTTGTGTTATCTATAGTCTTACAATAGCTAGTGGATAGCTCAAATATTATTATAGTAGCTGCAGTATTGTAATTAGTTACTAATATTTTATTGTAATGAAAGCACCGGCCCATCAAAAAGAACAATAGTATTTCACGATTTGTGATGCACTCGGCATAAGATCGGTTTTTGATAAAGTTCACTGTTTTACGCCTTCTCTGATGGCAATTTCATAAAAATTAAGTTAAAAATTAAAAAATAATTTTATAACAACAAACATAAGGATATGTAATTTAAAGAGTTTAACATCATAACGGTTGGGGTCTTTATCACACTATCTCTCTTTATCACTATATTATAAATGTGAAAGTTTGGATGGATGTTTTTTCTCTTCCAAACAAATTTCGATGAAATTTGGCACAGAGATAGATTATAGTCTGGAGTGCTATTCCAGACTATAATCTATCTCTGTGCCAAATTTCATCCAAATTTGTATGTACGTTTATATACAATAAGCTACATTTCATCCCTAAAATAGTAGCTGTTCGTCGTAGGATAAGCAAATAATAAAAAAACCTTTGTGAGTTGATACTAACAAATGCTTTTGTAGGCTAGCTGTACTGATTTCGATGAAATTTGGCATAGAGATATGTTAGATCCTGGAATAACATATAGACTTTTATCTCGGAAAAAGTTATAGAGTTTCCGTGGGATAATTGAGGTAGCGGGAAAACCGTAATCCATGCGAGTAAAATCGCGAGGAGCTACTAGTAATAATATAAATAGCTAAAGTGTGCAAGTGAGTATGTTTGTTACTCCTTGACGCTCAAACGGCTGCATCGATTATGATGAAATTTTGTATGGAGATTGCTTAGTTAGACCCTAAATTAACACATAGGCTACCTTTTATCCAAATAATTCAAAAACTCTCATTCTCTAACTAAATAAAAAAAATTGGTTGTCTGTAAAGTCGGTTTACGGACGATAGATTTACGTGATAACGTCATAATCATTTATGACTTCGACTTCGACTTCGACTTTGACTTTGACTTTGACTTTGACTTTGACTTTGACTTTGACTTTGACTTTGACTTTGACTTTGACTTTGATTATTTTATGTAATACAAAACTCAGGTGGAACGTTACGCGGAACGTTACTATTTTTCATGAGTGTTGCTGGTATTCATCAATTTATAAAACGTTATCACGTCAAAAATAAAAATGGTATGCTCTTTCCAGTAATATATCTACAGATCTTTGGCATTACAAACGAAATAGCCACTTGAAATTAGCCGCTGTGCGTCCGCGTTTTTATTGCAGGTCTAAGCACGGAGATTCTTAAGGTTGGGATACATTGGGATAATTATATCACCATCATCATCATCTGGCGAGGTGCGTATAACTTGCCACTTAATGGCTATAACTTTTTCCAATCAATGACGCAATAATTTACACGTAAATTGATAATTAGCAAGCCTTATCGATATAAAAGCGGTAATCTTGTGTTTTTGAAGTCTTTTTTTTTCATCACACTGATACCCCCGCACGAGGATTCCCTGTATCGCGGGAGGCATGGACACACACAATCAGAGCACACAAACATTCAAGACCCGGGATAAACACCTACACTCATCGCACAAATGCTTGGCCTTGCCGGGATTCGAACCCAGGGTTCCGGAGACACAGAAGTCATATCACTGACACTAACCACTGGGCCACGGCGACCGACGTAGTTGGGCTTATATCAAGCACCAGACCGGTTGGTAGCGGCCTGCATCCATCTTCATGCTGCGATTTTGGTCAGCTTACGACGTCTAATACGCTTGTCATATTATTAAGTTGAGCGTCTAGGTGTTTGTTGACATAATTATGTATATCTGATATACATTATATTGTATGTGACAGCAGAATTGTAGAATAGTGCTCCCCCATCTCTTCCCGCGGGTGCCGTAAGAGTCGGCTAATGGACCACGTACCAGAAGGTGGGCAGCAGCGCCTTCTAAGGATTGAAAATCATACTGCGCTCGGCAACCTGCCTGCCAAGCGTGGCGAGTATTGGCAAATCCCCCCTATATGGGGGAGGCGAATGTCCAGCAGTGGACGCACGTGGTTGAGAGAAAAAGAAGAAGAAGAAGTATGTGATTGCTGTCAATTTGACAGTTGCTCGGACAAGGCACGCATGTTGTTATCTCATTGCAGTCAAGGGTTCCGATCACTAAATTTGGCCATATATTTATAATTTTAGTAATAACTATAAGCGATAAATATAAAAACGAAGACAATTAATAGGATTACGATAAACCTATTTTGGAAAAAAAATAATTGAAACACAAATACGCCAGCGGAGATGCTATTTTGGGGATTTTAAAACATACCAATCTGCCACAGGGAAAAAAGTAAGAATTAACATTTTAACATTTTGAAGACGTATTAAAATGAAATATTTTACATTTTTTTCTCGTGAGTGTCCCGCGTGCAGTTCTCAACATCGTCATCTGAGTTTGTCGCAAAAGAGAACAATGTGCGTACAGCCTTATACTTTTAAGCCAGACAATTCTATTTTTTTTAATTCCGTGCACGTCCACACCGACATAAGACGTCGATTTTACTAGGGATTTGTCCTCCAGATTACACCCCTCCCCCTTTATAGGGATGATCACCCTACATTTTATAGGGGATCTAAATCGAATCATTACACAGAGCTATACAACGCGAAGTTACAGTAGGTGATCTACTCATGTTCAGGTTAATTTACAATACACACGCGTGTCTATGTGGGGGCACATAATAATATAATAATAATAATATGGAACAACATTCACACAAGGTCTTCAGGTCCCAAACTAGGCAGAGCCTGTACTATGGTAACCTGATGACTGATATATACTTATATACATACTTCTATATAGATTTATATACATATACACACCCAAACACAGGTCAAACAGACATGTTCATACACACAAATGTTTTACCTGTCCGGGAATCGAACCCGGGACCAGCGGCTTAAGAGGCAGAGTACTACCAACTGCGCCAACTGGCCAGTCAATAGGATCCTATATAACATAGGAACTCACGATAGACCTAGAATGCTTAGACTGCTGTCTGAACACGCATGTTTGGTGATCGTTTTTCAAAAATGAGGGTGTTAGCTAACCAGGTGGGTATTCTTACCTACCCTACCACCATGCTGGGAGTTTGATAACTATAAAGCTCATGCCGTTGGTGGGGATCGAAAGAGCGTCCGCCATTTTTGCAGCCGTAGCTCCCACTGCTGAGCTATCATCGCTTCGAATCATTTTGGCGATTCGCCCGGGTGTCAGTCGACATTATTTTAAAAATATTTGTAATTTTTAGACTTTCGCGATTCGAACACATTGTTATTAAATCAAACGGGGCTTGATCGCAGGGCTTGGGATTTGCAGATTTGCAGGGTTGTGACAGCCCTACAGTCTAATAATATCAAAAGTGGGTAGTTGGCGAAACTACGGGCTCTCGCCGATATTGCCACCCGCATTTCTCCAGTCTTCTCGTGACCACGACCAATGCAACTTAGTCGAAACGTCGAGGTAAATAAATTGCTAAATGTTTTTATCGCGATCAAGCCCCGTTTATTTAATAACAATTTTAAAAATAGTTACTTGAATTATTTCGTTTCCGGTAGCCTTATTACACGTTTTCGTTAGCACAGTCCCTACTGAAACTACGGTCCTATTAGGCACATTGATTAGACAGGCACCTTTTCTTAATTAAGAGACAAAATTACTTTGTCATTTGCATAGATAGATAACCCTTTCTAGGGTGAATCAAGTGATTCTAGTTTTTATTCCGACGGAATACAATTACAATTACTTTTTAAGGTTTTCTTACAGTAATTAAATCTTTTGAACTAGACCTGAATTTGATATAAAATAATTTAAATTATAAAGGACACTCTTTAAAGAATTTGAAAAGGACACAGTTTGTATCTTTTGTTTGGGTGTTATAAGCGTGTTTGTTTGGTAGAGGCCTAATCAGTAAAATTAATTAATAGCTATCGAAAATAGAATGGGTGCATGCCGTGCCCTAAAAGCAGTCACTAATCATTTTGTAAATTTGATTATAAGTTATAAGTAAAACGGAGTGATTACATGCTCAGTGGTTATAAGCTTACGTTAGATCGCTGTCTCATCTGATGTTAAGTGACGACGCGGTGTCAGGTATAGCATGCAAGCTTAGAAAATGCGTATTCTCTCGAGACTTGAATAAATTAATCTATGGGTTTTAATAAAATATCTGAGAATCATTCTATTCTGATATAGAAGCTTTTTTAGTTCTTCAGGTTCATTCAGAGTGTCAATACAGTATCTGTATGGAGAGTAGTCTAGGTTTTTTCTTCTATGTATTAGGTGGCAAACAATCCAGTCAAAACTACTAATTTCATGTATATATGCAGTCCAGTGCGAGGCCGACTCCATGCCAATAAGACAACGTCAAAATCCGTAGTCTGCTATGTTCATAGCGGCCTGAATCTATGTTGAACCTTCGAAATAATACGTACAACTAAGTACCTACTTATTATTTCGATGGATGAATCTATGCTCAGCCTATGTCGGTTTAGTAACAAATTGACAAGTTGGATGCTAACAGACTACGCAAAATGGCGTGCTATGTCACTGAATTTAGAATTGAATCAAGATTGATTCAACACGTAGGAAGCCACCACTCATCAAATAACTATAACAACTATACAATCGTTAGTACGTGAAGAACTTAATACAAAAAGAACCTTATACTGAGAATAATAGGGCTATTTCACTCAAAATTATCATAGAGCCTATCACTATACGATATGGTTGTTTTTATAACAACCTAAGTGTATCCTAACTATGCCGCAGCGGATACGCGGAACATTAGTGTCAAAAATAATTTGTTACTTCACCTAAGGTGGTGTTTTAACACCAATGTGATTAGTAATGACCGGGTTACGTAAGCGTAGAGGTGTTAGCTTTTTAAGCTATTGCATAGCTTCTATCGCGGGCCTTGAGCGAGGAGACCGAATCCAGAAATTCCGTAACGAAAATAACCTAACACCCCCTACTCCGACCGGCACAACGGTGATACTTTTTAGTTTTGCCATCTATCGATGAATAGCAGAACTTTTAATGCCTTTTTCGAAATATCACGCTTGTCTCTTTAGTTCATCAACTCGCCTCTAGGTGGCATTGGTTGTATCGGCCTTACTGCATAAGTTATTAATACATTAATTGCATAAGTTGATAAAAAATCCTATGCAATAGCTTTAACGCGGCAGTCCCCGAGTGCCACACGTCTATTTTTTTATATTAGCTCAGCAACTTAAGTACGGCTTATTACTTCATATTTTTGAGTGTAGGAATCATATTAATATTTAGCTCGGATTTTGGCACGGAGTCGGCTTTGCACCTGACTAAATATGACATGAAATTAGTAGACTTGTCGAGACTACTAACATCATGTCATATTTAGTCTCTGAACGCAATCTATGAACAGTTACTACTTCAAACCGTCATTTTGAAATTACGCGTTAGTTGAGTTTAGCTCACGGTCACAAATGTGTGATTTAACAATACAAAAGCTTACATCTCTAATTAGTACGATAGCCCGGAACAACTTTAACAATTGGCAAATAACTGTAGCCGCAAACAAGTTCTGTTTAGCGGCGACCTGGATGACCTGAGGTCATGGCTAGGGTTGCCATGAACTAAGTTTTTTTTTACATTAAATTTAGTTTAAAATAGTAGTTAGGTTTCTTTTAAAATCTTTATATTATCAGCATAATAGGGCTTAAGTGTAAGAATAAAATAAATAAATAAAAACACTAATTAAAACACTAGTTTAGTAAACTTTTTACTAGTGTAATATCTCGTTATGTTGTGTGAACTGAAAATCAGTGCTGGAGGCGACCCTAGTGTATGCTGAGTCGAAACTCGTTCCTGACATCGCGCAACATTACTTACTACGGTATTTTTTTTTGTATTAATTTTAATTGACTGGCTGGTTGGCGCAGTTGGTAGCACTCTGCCTTCTGAGCCGCTGGTCCCGGGTTCGATTCCCGGACAGGTCAAACATTTGTGTGTATGAACATGTCTGTTTGACCTGTGTTTGGGTGTGTATATGTATGTATATAAGTATATATATATAAGCATATATATATAAGTATGTATTTAAGTATATATATCAGTCATCAGGTTACCATAGTACAGGCTCTGCCTAGTTTGGGACCTGAAGACCTTGTGTGAATGTTGTCCCTTATTATTATTTTTTTTTTAAAATGTATTTGTGTATTACACATGCTGTCCTTTGTAAAGGCTTAATTTATTTTTAATGTACTCAGCACCACAGTGAATAATTCACTGTGTTGACAACCCTGACTAGCTAAGCATAAGACCAAACACATGAATAAGGGCTTCAATATTGATTCAGACCGGTTGTTTTATAGCTCAGTTTTAGTTCAGAGTTGAACCAGAATTTAAAAAAATAATATTAATTTTGAATGTGAGCTCCAGTGTTTAATCGTTAGTTTAGTTTGAACTGGAATAATTGAATAGTAGACTTAGGCCCTGGAGACATTCCACTTAATAAATTTGCATATCTGATGTAGTTTTTGAAGTGAAAACTTCTATAACGGCGCTGTGCACTTTTGTATGGGGAAAAAATGTTAAACTCGCGTCAGGACACCTCGCTTTAGGCGCGTGACGTCATCAAATTCGTAAGACGGAGTCAGCGTAGAGAAAGGAGGATGGCAGAACCAGCCTCGCTCCCGAAAAACGAAATGACAACCCGTTCATGTATTCTTTATATATGAAAATTTAGATTATATTTTTGTGGATTCCGTGAATAATTTGCATTATTTATAAAGTTGGGAATCAGAAGTACTTTTGTTTTATTTATTTATGTGGTGCTTGTAGTTTTCGAACGCACCCTATACTTCTCAATATGTTTGTTGCGTTCGAATACTTACGCTCTGACATTAATTGTTATTGTTACTCCATAATCTGTAGTCAGCTGCTCTGTAGACCCGGACTGCGTTCATAAACACACCCATGCCTAGTTTATTCCAGAATTTAATAAATAATCTGTATCTGTAGCGCGATCCATGCATTATTGCTTTCTCTGTCTACGTGCTATAGATTGATAGTGATCCATTGAATGGTTCGCATATGGACGTGTAGTTAGCATACTGATACAGATGATTTTCCATGATAACTTTTTACTCCCAACTTCTAGGAAAATGATTGAATATATAATATACAATGTATTTATTGCTCTATCGATACGTATAAGTTTCATTTATGAACGCGGTTTTTTTCTTCTAGGCTGCAAATGTATGGGAGTCTGCCATCCTCCTTTAAACTTAAATGTGTTACGAGTAAGGAACATTTTCCTTTGCTGGTATGTATGATACGACCTTTTTGAAGCAGACCGCGCTCACCTCGCTCGCCCGTTTAACATGTTGATTTTGACTTCATTCTACTGTATGCTCTATCGTCCTCTCTATAGTGTTTAAGGTGTAGGTATATAAAATCAATGTTAGTAATTGGAAGGATGCTCTGCCTGTAGGAGTAGGCAGAGATTACATCCTTCCAATTACTAATATTGATTTTATATACCTATTATTTATCTTTTTTATCTATTTACTTATCTTATCACACTCATAACCCCGCACTAGGATTCCCAGTGTCGCGGGAGGCGTGACACACAATGAGAAAGAGCCATTTATGTAAATGAATTTATGAGAATGTATGGGAACAATAATTATATACCTATCATGATAACCATCATGTTTTCCATCCAAAGTTTATATATCCTTTACTCATGTCATGGAGTTAACAAACTTTTAACCTAATATAATCCTAGATCACAACACAAAGCCTGGATAAGCCGAGGTTGGCAAAGAGGAGACAATTCAACCGAGACAAATGAAACGTACGTAGGCCGCGGCTCGCGCTCGAGCGCACTTCAGGAACACTAGTGATGGGGTACACTTGAAAAGTGTTGACATCGATATATATTATCAACTAATTATTGGATACAATGAAAATATTAAAACATAATAATAAAATAAAAGTAATAATTGACTGGCCGGTTGGCTCAGTTGGTAGCACTCTGCCTTCTGAGCCGCTGGTCCCGGGTTCGATTCCCGGACAGGTCAAACATTTGTGTGTATGAACATGTCTGTTTGACCTGTGTATATAAGTAAATATATAAGTATATATACCAGTCATCAGGTTACCATAGCACAGGCTCTGCCTAGTTTGGGACCTGAGGACCTTGTGTGAATGTTGTCCCATATTATAAGAAAAAAATAAAAAAGTATTTGAGGTCTAGAAATCTGAATATTTTCACGGCGATTCTTTGAATATCAAGCACGTTTAATTTTAATAGAGTAAATTTAGATTGAGTGCTCATGCTAGCCTGTCTCATGGAGGAAGGCAAATCTTTGATTTCCATTATACATATTTTTAATATAACTGTGCGAATGGAATTTACTAAAAACCACATTATTCAGAGCTAAAAGTTTTTTCCCCAAGTTTATATTTTATATAGTCAGATAAAAAAAAACATTAATCAATTTCACATTTAGAAAGTGCATTTAAATGCCTCAAAACGAACACTCGCATTATTTAGTTACGTTTGATTTTGTATGATACTATTCAATATTATATGAAAAATAATAGGCTATGGTAATATTATGCATGCAAAACATATGATATTATACTAGTTGTCGATATTTATATTTCATGCTTTTACATCATCTCTTAAACATTTTTATAGTTTCTTTTTTTCTAAAAGTTACCTCCCATGCCATGTTTTAGTTTGCACAGTCAAATACAAGTTAAGTGAAATTGTATATCAATGGTTTCTGAGATATTTTTTCACGATAACACTATTTCTACTAGCCCTACTAATATTATAAACACGAAAGTTTGTATGTATGGATTTGCATGAAATTTGCAATGAAGATAGCTTCAACCCTAAAGTAACTGATATGGGTTACTTTTTATCCCGATAATATAGACTGTTCTCGTGGGATGAAGGAAAAACACAAAAATCGTCAATGCGTGGCATTGACGTGTTTTTCCTTCGTTTCACCGCGGGTAACACCGCGGGTTCAGCTAATTCATTATAAATACTGGAATTATACGTTTTTGACGAACTCAATCGCGCATATATATTTGTAATTGTATTTTTTAGATATGTTTTACCGAATCTACCCCATCACTAGAAGGAATACAAAATTGCATAGCAAGAACCAACACAAATGCACTTCGTCGACACAATGAGCCGGGAACAGGTCACACACATCAGTCTGGGAGAGGTGAGGAATTCTAATGTCACAATTCTTTGTAGTTGTTACCGTTTCCAATAAGTTTTTATTACCAATCAAATCAAATTTATTTACTAATAAAATCCTATCCTACTAATATTATAAATGCGAAAGATTGTGTGTATTTGTGTATGTTTGTTACCTCTTCACGCTCAAACGGCTACACCAATTACAATGAAATTTGGTATGGAGATGGCTTATAGCCTGGATTACCACATAGGCTTATTTTCATCATCACCACGCGGGTACAACCGCAGGGCGCAGCGAGTACAATATAAGTTACAAAAAACTTAAAACTAAGAGATACAAAATTAACATTATAAGTATAACTACTTTAATTAAGCTCGTATTTGAATCACTAGCTCCCACTAACACTGGCACCATTGAAATAGGAGCGAACTTTGCTTCAGAGATTTGTCAATATATAAGATACTTAAAAAAAAATTATAATAATTAAAGGAGTCCTAGATTTAACCGTTTTTTTTTAGAATAGGCAAGCGTTTGACCGCTATCTCATCTGATGTTAAGTGATTATGCGGTCTACGATGGATCACGCCTGTCTAGAGATTCACTCGTTTTCCTTTCTGTGTCTTAAAACCCTATGGATCAATATAATAGTATAAGGCGAAAGTGTGTGTGTATGTTTATATGTTTGTTACTTCTTCACGCTCAAACGACTTCACCGATTTTAATTAAATTTGGTATGGAAATAGTTTAAGCCCTAGATTAACACATAGGTTACTGAACAGTGGTAAATCCATGCAGATAACTAATCGGACTGTGATTTTAAACAAAATTAACCAAAAAGTAAACAAATAAGATAGGACTTTTGAGGAATATATTTTATGTCGATCCGAGTTTTCATTGATAGCTGCTCGTCCGATCATTATCATCATCATCATCATCTCAGGCATAGGACGTCCACTGCTGGAAATAGTCCTCCCCATTGATCTCCACAAGGACTGCTTGTAAGCGGCCCGCATCCCTTGCTTGCAATCTTAGTCAGGTGGTCGTTCCATCTTATTTGTGGCCTTCCTATGCACTTGTCAGTCTGTGGTCTCCATCCGAGAAACTTTCGACCCCAACCAATCTCTTAATTCTTTATTGGTAAGTAAAGTTATATATAACGTAAGTGAATATTTAGATACGTAGCCAACTTATGTAATAGTAAAATTTAGATAAAAACTTTAATAATACCTTAATTTTTAGGTTACTATAATGTTATTGTATGCCCGAAATGGGTAAAACTGTTGCCACTTTTATTTTTTTTAAAGATTTATTCTTATTCGTATTCTTATGGACTGGACACATACTTTTCATCCTATTCTACTAATATTATAAAGGCGAAAGTTTGTGTGTATGTTTGTTACTTCTTCACGCTCAAACGGTACACCAGCACCGATGAAATTTGGTATGTAGATACTTCAGATCCCGGAATAACACATATGCTACTTTTCATCATCATCATCGATCATCACCACGCGGGTAACACCGCTGTGCGCTACTGGTATGGTATAAAACATCACGCAAATACTAATATTATAAAGGCGAAAGTTTGTGTGAATGTTTGTTACTTATTCACGCTCAAACGGCTACACCAATTTTGATGAAATTCAGTATGTAGATACTTCAGGTCCCGGAATAACACATATCCTACTTTTCATTATAATGATCATCGAACATCACCACGCGGGTAAAATCACGGGGCGCTACTAGTATGATGCAAAACATCACGCAAATGACTCGCCTCTGCACGTTATAAAGTAATATCTAAATCCTAATATAACAAAAATAATTTCACCACAATATTAGATTAAAATGCTTTTATCCGACTCCTGCAAACTCCACTCAGACATCCACTTTGCATAACCTCCGGATTTGAATATTTGCTCCGTTCTTTGATCTTACATATCAAAGACAACGGTTTTCCTGGAGCCACGAAGCGAATGTTACGTTTTTGTAGGAAATTTCTTAGTTCAATGGGTAGAACGTAGATTGTTACAGACATGTGACAGACAGACATGTCCCAGATCATCATCTAGAACTACTAATATTGATGTAGATAGCCACAGGGCGCAGATAGTCTATTACTAGCTACGCCCTGTGGTTTCAACCGCATGGACTACATTTTTCCCGCTACCTCAACTAACAGAAACCATACTTTTTTTAGAACATAAAGTAGCCTTTATTCTTCTCCAAGGTCCTATCTACCTCTATTCCAAATTTCATCAAAATTGGTTAAGGTTTAGGATTGGAAACGTAACAGAAGTACAGTTACTTTCCGATAAGTATATATTTTTTTATTTTTTTTATGTCACACTTAGACCCCCGCACTAGGATTCCCTGTATCGCGGGAGGCATGGACACACACAATCACAGCACACACATTCAAGACCCGGGAGAAACATCTACACTCTAAATGTTTGCCCCTGCCGGGATTCGAACCAAGGGTCCCGACGTCACAGAAGTCAATGTCACTGACCATTGCGCCACGGCGCCCGTCAAAGATTAAGTCAAAATTAAGATTTTGTTTTATCCCAAAGGAACCATACTTGTTTCTGGGATTACAAGTAGCGTTTGGGTCAATCTAGGTTTTAAGGTATCTACATTACAAAGTTAATTCAAATCTATCGACCCGTTTAGAAGTAAAGGCAATAAAACACAGAGGCTCGCCTCCGTAATGTAATCAGCACCAAGGCAAGAATTTTGGTTTATAAATACTTTCTTTTTAGTGCACTTTTAAGATAGTTTATTAAATTTCCGACATTTACATCAGAAAACTGAACGAAACGTGACTCTATTTCGTCGTGATGATCAATAAAAGCCGCTCCATGAAAACACAATACCAATATATATGCGAAAGAAAAAAAAAAAAAAAAAAGTAAATAAAAAAAAAATTTTTTTTTTATTCACAATAGGCAGGCGTTTGACCACTATCTCACCCGATGTTGTGATGAAGTGATGATGCGGTCTACGATGATTCACGCCTGCCTAGAAGATACCTGTTCACTCGTGACTTGAAGATGCCCAGATTGTATTCATGTGGAAACACAGACTTAGACAATGAGTTCCACTCGTTAGCTGTACTACGCACTATGAATGTGGGAGCAAAACGCTTAGTGCGACAGGGTGGAACGTCTACGGTTAACTTTTATTTTACGTTCTTAACGGCTTGATAGTTTTGAATGAAATTCAGAATATAGATACCTTAAAAGCTGGATTAAACCATAGGCTACTTTTTATCGATAAATATATTATGGCAAGTCTCGATATTACAATGAATGTTGATATACAGATAGGACCTTGAAGAAAAACATGTAGTGTTCCCTTAGATAGCGCAAAATCCGTGATCTACAGGGGTAAAACCGCGGGGCAGTTAAAAGGAAGTATTCTTCCATTTTTGTTCTGTTTATGCGTAATTGCGAAACTGTCGTTAGAATGAGTCGAAGGAAATAACATATTCCACAAAAATATAAGGAGGCCCTGGACAAAGTAACATTCTACAAGCGTTAACGCGAAAGAAAACGTAAAAAATGTTTGAAATTGACACTTCAAAGCGATATATATCACGTGATCAACGAGAACGAATATAAAGCGCTAGCGGTCAGAGAAAGAGAATCAAAGCATCTTGTCTAGTCCCACAGGACGTCAAGTGATGGTCTCAGTCGATTTGTATTAGTCGATCGATTTCGTCGATATAATAACTGTTCTTCCAATATATGAATAAAAAAGGTTTGAGAGTACCTAAAAGGTTCAATTATACTTTCAAATGTATCCTTCCGCTTATCACCTGCACCACGTAACTATAATAGACCAGCCGTCAAATTTCCCCCGGGTATTGTGGCTTCGGAGCGAAAAATCTCCCGAGCTGGATCACCTTCGCGTCATCATTAGGTTAATCTCCCGTGATCTGTGACATCAATCATCGTCATCTGTGTGTACCTGGTCTCAAGCTTGTTTAGCGTTTCATAACTTCATTCATCCAGTAATTTCGGGGGCTACATTATCCCATTATATATATCCCACTTATATTATACTATAAAGAAAGAAAGAAAGAAACCACATTTTTTCAATTTATTATATCTATACATATATCTACACTACTATTATTATGGCGAAAAAAAATGTATTTTTGTATGTGTATGTTTGTAATGAATAAACTGAAAAACTACTGAGCCGATTTCAAACATTCTTTCACCATTGGAAAGCTACATTCACCCTAAGTAACATAGGTTATATTTATTGCTACTAAAGATTAGGGATCCTTACTAAAACTTAAGTAACGTAACCCTAGGTGTAAAAAAAGTGCTCTAAAATGTCTTTCGTCGCATGCGCTGTGGAAACTATTGGTTTTAGAACAAAAGTATGTTCTACAATATTAAAGAACATATCAATATCTACAAAAAACATTGCGATAAACAAAAAAAAAAGGTAAAAATAAAATAAAATCTTATGTCCACCCGTGCGAAGCCGGGACAGGCCGCTAGTTATATATAAAATAGCAAAGCAAATTATACCTTACACATAAAACCTCCATACAAAATCCTTTAAAAGCGTTACCACCACGACCATTAATGTCAAGGCAATAATTTATATAAATTAATGGTTACACACAATAATAACTCTTTAGCGATAAGATTTACCACGAAACCTGGCTGTAGACCCTTCAATACACACAATGAGTTCGTTGAACTCACGTAGCCTATTTGCAGCACGTACTAACACTTTACAGAAAAATATTATACTCATATAGACAGCAATCTGTTCGTACTTCGTCAAGGATGTATGGTGTCCCCCTCTACTGTTTAACATCTATACAATAAAAATTCTTAAAAATAACGGTAGGGTGCCTTCGTTTGATACCATATCAACTGTAATGTTGGTCTATCAGTCCTATTAATTAATTGTTCATACAATTAAAGGTAGATGGCGCTAATAACATCACCGCAGATGATAAGGAAGGAAGTAATTCGGCCCTAGTGGTATGGGCTGCTATAGCTTAGTTGGACAAAGCTACAGGACGGTATTCTGTAGTCGTGGGTTCAAGTCCCACTAGCAGCCGAATTTTTTCCTTCAAATATTTGAACATAAGTTCTTCCTAGCATATGGTTAATGCGATACACAATAAAAACTCTTAAAAATCTATACATAAATCATGATGAGAACATCACTTGAAGACATTTTTTTTATCACACTCAGACAACACACATAATCACAGCACAAACATCCAAGACCCGGGACAAACATCTACACTCATCGCACAAATGTTTGCTCCTGTCGGGAGTCAAACCCAGGGGCCCGTAGACACAGTAGTATCTTGAAGCGATGATAGGTCAGCGGGGGGAGCGTCGCCTGTTAAGCTGACGGACACCGGTTCGATCCCCAACAACAACTTGAGCTTCCGGTGAAGGTAACACCGTTATCAAATTCCTCGCATGGTGGAAGGGTACTTTCGAATACCCCTAGAAACCGCGGGGAGCTACTAGTAACTTAATATTTGTAAATAACTTTTGAGTTCAAACAAATATGGATACCTAATATTTCAATTTCTTTTGGGAGACTTATCGCTAAGAAATTACTAAAAACTACTAAAACTAAAAAAAAATACACTATCCAGGGAAAATGTTGACTTGTATAATAATTCCGTATGTTTATATGAGGTAGATGTCGCACAAGCGCGCTGAAACTGAGGCGGCAAAATTAAGTCAATTGTAGTAATTTTCATTACGACTCGTATTTCAAGCGCAAGTCTAAACATATAGCTATCCTTTTCTATATTATTTGTACCGTATTGTATGTCGCCGGCCGTGGTGGTACCGGCCTAGAATAGTACTACCCCCATCTCTTCCCGTGGGTGCCGTAAAAGTCGGCTAAGGGATAACGTACCAGGAGGTGGGCAGCAGCGCCTTCTGAGGATGGGAAATCATACTGCGCTCGCCAACCCGCCTGCCAAGCGTGGCGAGTATTGGCAAATCCCCCCTATATGGGGGAGGCATACGTCCAGCAGTGGACGCACATGGCTGAGAAAAGTAAGTAAAAAGTATGTCGCAGTAAGCATGTTTATGTCGTAAAGGAACAAAATCTGAGCACCGCGCAGTATGAATATACGTCATCTTTAGTAAAACATCATTGTTGTATAATCACACTTAGACTTATTTTTTTTTATTTTTATTTGGAATAGGCAAGCGTTTGACCACTATCTCACCTGATGTTAAGTGATGATGCGGTCTACGGTGGAGCACGCCTGCCTAGAAGATACCTATATAGACTCAAGACAGTCACAGGCTCTCGCCTAGTTTGAGATTTCCTGGTTACATAAAATTCAATCATATTATATTGTCATACATATACTAAGATTATAAAGAGGAAAGATTTGATTGTTTGTTTGTTTGCATTGAATAGGCTCCGAAACTACTGTACCGATTAGAACAACTCTTTCACTGTTACGAAGCTACATGGGTGACATATGCTATAAAAAAATTTCAAAAAAATTACGGATTCTTACTAACCCTAATTTTGAAATTTTATACCTGTGCGAAACCATGGCAGATTTTTAGTATTATGTAAATCAAAGCAGTTTTTTGTCTTCGAAAATGTACTTTTTACAAATAAGTTTTGTTTATATTTTATTTTATTTTTATATATTTGAACGCATATTGCTTTCGTTCTATTTCAGTTTATAAGTCTTCAAGTCGCGAGTGAATAGGTACCTTCTAGGTTTGCGTGCTAAATCCTAGACAACGTCATCACTTAACATAAGGTGAGACAGTTGTCAAACGCAAACTTATAATATGTAAAAAAAAAAAAAAAAAAAAAGTCCATTAGTAGTATTCTCTGTAGTTTGTAATACTAAGTAAAGTATGAATAATGATACTCCAAAGCTGTTTATGTAACTTTATAATACAAAATCGTCGCAAAATGCCGCAAAACGAGCGATCAGTTAATTAACCCACTTAATATTTGTGTTGCGGCTAAACTTAAAACATGTGTATAAATTAAATTTGCCGTAAAGCCGGTCTACGCAGAGTTGCGTAATGGACTGGGGTCAATTCTCGTAAACCTCTCCCCGCCCGTGTCGGATATAATGGTGGTCGTGCCATGGGGTTTGGTTTTACAATTTTTTTGAAGTGAATACTTCTTTAGCGTTGTATGGGGAAAACTTTTGTACGCGTCAGGACAAGTGACACTGATCGAAAATTCGTAAGATGCGTGACGTCATCACGTCGTTGATGAAGACGGAGAGAGAAAAGACATAATGTAATTAAGTTGTCATGTTTGTGTACGATAGTGCAATAAATGAATATTGTATTTTACCCCATAAATGATAGTACTTTTATATATTATATTATACTATGATAAATAAAGCAATTTGTGCGAAATTATTTCCTTACCATTCCAAAATATCCAAAAATGCACAAAGCTATGTAATGTTTTTCATTTCTGCCGGCACTCCCGGAGTGCAACCCGTTGTTTTTTATTACGAACTCTCTATCCAATACGATCAAAAAACGTTTTAAGTTGGATTTTATGCAAAACTTTATTTTTATTTTTATGTGTTGTGTGTAAGCATATATAATTTGAATGTATACATAAGTGTTATAATTATGCATAAAAGTGGAGATGCCCACCCCTTAAAATTTGTAAGAAATCCTTTATGTTCAGTTGTCTGAAAGAAATCGCTTTAAGGCGACTGATTGTATATTATATATGATATATTTATATTTTTTGAGTATGTTTATGATTACGTGTTCAAATAACGAGTTTTTCTTCTTACCTTAATAAGATTGATAGCTTTGAAAGAAAAGTTGTTTTAGATTATTGGTCAATCACTCATCTACCTTCGGTTACGCTTGCGGTGTCTACAATTTATACAAAATCTCATTATATCACAAAGAGTTACTATATGTAGGTGACTTTTACTTTTATTTTTATATTTTCAAACTTGCGAATAAATTGGGCATAAGGTAGTAAGCTAGCCGTGCAAAATAAAATACCCTACTACCATACTGAGGATATGATAACAATAAAATCTTCACGCTGAAACCCGAGGAGTGAATCCCGCCAGCTACCATCTTATTGAGACTCTCAATCACTCTCGCGAGGTTATTATCGCTTCAAAAAGGCCACAGTCGCCGTGGCTCAGTCGTCAGTGGCGAGATTTCTGGTCCCCGGGAATCCCGGCAGGAACAAACATTTATGCGATAGGTGCTTGTCCCGGGTCTTGGATGTTTGCGTGCTGTGATTGTGGGTGTCCATGCCTCTGCGACACCGGGAATCCTAGTTCGGGGTATGAGTGTAAATAATAAAAAAACAACTTTTGTCTACTTTTATTACTTTGATCACGTCAAACAACCACCCTGTATATGAAGAGCGAAGGGCAAAACGGACAAGGGGCGCACTCGTATTTTACAACTTTGTGACACACCCCTTTACGACAACATAAATTTTGCAAACTTTGACGAGTATATGAAAGTGTAGCTTGTAGATACCGAAATCGAGCTATTTGGGAAATGGGTATATTTTTACAAGCAATTTTTTATTGGAATGTTTGTCAGTTTATGTCAATAACAATCACACAAGATAAAGTGAAAAAAGAAGCAATCGTTTTTTTATTATTTTTAAAATGGACATAATTAAATATTTGTATATTTAGTAATTTCCTACATCCAACATTTCTTTGCATTGTCATTGATACCCACTACATTTTCATAAGTTTAGTATAGGCGTTTTCGCTTGCTATAAACATTGTATGTTTGTATTATTTGTTTTTCAGGGCCCATGCCTTTATTAAAATAAAATACTAATAACTAATTACAATACAGCAGCCACTACAATAACATTCGAGCAATCTACTAGCTATTGGCAGCTTATAGATAACTGCAAATGCTGCACCCGCTACTGGCTGGCAGCGTGCCCAGAATGCTAGCAGCATTCCCACGTTGAATTGCAATGATGATTCGTTGAGCCAAATATGAGCAGCATTTTGGTCACGCTTCGCAGCGATCAAACGCGCTGATAAGTTTTGGAAAATCCGATGAGCTCCCGATCCCCACGGGTTCAATGTCTTGACCCCAAACAGTTCAAATATGTAACTACTAACTAGGTTAGCATATAATTGCCGTTTCAATTGCTCCGCCGAATAAGCCGAATTTGTATTCTAGAAAAAATGAGCACTAGTTTTTACAAAAAAAGTGTCGATTGTTTGATAAATATATTTTAAAATTAATAAATATATTTTAAAATTGATAAATATATTTCAAAATTGAAAATATATATTAAAATAGATAGATATATTTTAAAATTGGAAACATATTTTAAAATTGATAAATATATTTAAAATTGAATAATAAAGTTGAAATCTCACATGATCTAGAGCTCCTCAGTGTACGCAGAAAAATTTGCTCATTCTGTATCTTTTACTGCATGTAAAAGGGAGAGTCACCCAAGGTATCTTCAACCTTATTCCAGCGTCATGGTAGATACACATTATTCCATCTTTTGTCATTAATTCTATTGAAGAGATGATAGTTGAGCGGTGGCAGCGTCGGCTTTCAAACTGACGGATGCTCTGGTTTGAAAGCTCAAGCCATTGATGTGGATCAATGGTTTGACCTTCCGGTGATGTTAACACCGTTATCAATTTCCCAGCACGGTGGTAGGGTTCTTTTCACTACCTGCCTTGTACCACATTGCCACATATTGTGTTCAGGCAGCAGTCCTTCAGAGCCAATAAGCAGTTTAGGCCTAGCGTGAGACCATCTTTGCCCACATCGTCACCGACCATCAAATGAAATATTGGTCAAACGCTAGATCTATAAGGTATTAAAAAAACTTCAACCCGAAACAATCTTAGCTAGCTGGACAACTGCCAACACGGCCAGTAAACATTATTCATAAATTCGCTAACGTGCCAAATAGTCCATTCCTTAGTTCATATCACTATCGTCTTAAAGCTCATTTGCGATAGTGATAATAATCCTTACTCAGCATTAGTTCTGCGTTGTGTCATTCGCCCCACGGCCACGGGACCATGTAACGTGACAGAAGTGACACACGACGGAATGACGTGCAGGGCGTGTCACTCGCTTAATGTCCCTTCGTGGACTAAGTTAGAAGCGTAGAGCGATTTAATGTAAAAGATAAACATAATATTGCAATCTTCTTCTTGTCTTTATCCCACACTACGTGGGGTCGGCACAACATGTTATATTCTTCCATACTCTTCTATCATTGGTAGTCTCAGTTCTCACACTTTTCATAAACATATCATTCTTCACACAGTCTACCCATACCGTCTTCGGCCTTCCTCTATCTCTACATCCATCCACATTCATGTTAAGTACTCTTTTTGTTATATGTTTTTCATCCCTCCCAATGACATGCCCATACCAAGCCAATCTATTCGCTTTCAAGTTATCATTCGCTGGTGCTACTTTCATGCTTCCTCTGATATACTCATTCCTTACTTTATCCATCCTAGTCACACCTAGACACATCCATCTCAACATTCGCATCTCTGCCACATGCACTTTTCTTTCATTGACCTCTTTTGCTGCCCAACATTCAGATCCATACATTACGACAGGTCTAACTATGGGCTTATAAATTTTGCCCTTGAGTTTCAAGGGCTTACGCGGATCGCCTATGGTCCCTGAGACCTGTCTCCATTTCATCCAACCTGCATTTATCCTGTTCCTTACGTCTCGGTCAATATTACCGTCATTTTAGATCAATGAACCGAGGTACCTAAAATCGGAGCAGACTGGTAGGGATACCATTTAAGGCTATATGGGTAAAATTGGATAGTCTACCAAGATTTTGATTGCAATATCCATTATTAATGTTTTTATAAGAATATATTTAGAAAAATTTCCACTACCGCCTATCACGTGACCTCAGCTGGGTAGTTCGCGCGGCTCTCCACCCGCTCATTGTGACCGTGACCACTTGCCAACGTAGGACCTGTGCTTGATCACTCCACTCTCTCCCGTATTTTCCTAGCTTACTTTATAGAGATAAGTATGAGCACTGTTTGCTTAAGCTGTTAAAAAGCCTCTCCTTAAACGAATATAAAATACTACATAATTGAAATGTATATTAAGAATTTATAAAAAACGGAAATTACTCACGTAATAAGTCAGAGGGTTCCGACTATAGTTTTAACCACATTCGGTGGTCTTAACATTTTGCGATTGATACAATCTTAAGTCGTTACATTTATATCATTTATACATACCGCCCGCTACTTTTTATAACTTGCAACATACACAAAAACTGGCTCGTTTGTCTGCAGCTATCAAATTAGCAGGCGGATTGCCCCTTTGGCCCGCTAACTGAACCCAATGCTTTGCGGACATTGCGTTCAATGTCCCGTGTTCCGAAAATGTAGTGTAGAAAAGCCTTTACTGAACTATACATGGTGCTTATATGAGTAATGCAGAATGGAAATTGTGAACGTGATTGAAATGATAAGGTGTACTATTCTATTTTTTATTCTTTATATTGGCCGTGGTGGTACCGGCCTAGAATAGTACTCCCCCATCTCTTCCCGCGGGTGCGGTAAGAGTCGGCTAAGGGATAACGTACCAGGAGGTGGGCAGCAGCGCCTTCTGAGGATCGGAAATCATACTGCGCTTGCCAACCCGCCTGCCAAGCGTAGCGAGTATTGGCAAATCCCCCCCTATATGGGGGAGGCATACGTCCAGCAGTGGACGCACATGGCTGAGAATATACTATTCTATTCGAGAGTTTATAGAAGATAAATTCGATGTGACTAATAATATAATGGATAGGTTGTCACTCACCTTTTGATTATCAACAGTGTACATATAGTAGTTTATAAAACTGTATCATAATAAGGGTTCTTAAAACACTAGTGTTTTAACCACACTTTTATTTATATATTACACTCAAATCCCCGCAGTACGATTCTCTGTGTCGCAGGAGGCATGTACACACACAATCACAGCACACAAACAACCAAGACCCGGGACAAACACCTCCACTCATCGCACAAATGTTTGCTTCTGCCGGTATTCGAACCCACGGTCCCGAAGACACAGAAATCATGTCACTGACCATGGCGACCGCCAATTTCATATATATGTTTGCATTTATTTGTAAACGTGATCGACGTCAATTGCTTCATTAATGTGATAACACTTGAGCATATCTATACTTATTCATCTACGTATTTGTCCTCAATAATAATTAATTTCAGTTTAACAGAAACAATTGACGTTATTATGGCTATATGGCATGGGAATAGTATCAGTGTTTCAATTAGAAAACGAGTCTTTTATTTACTGACTACAACAGTATACAACCAAGTAAGGTTTGTAAACACACTCAGGGTTAAGCCACAGAATAAATTCTAGGTCAAACCATGAACTCCGCTTACTAAGTAACGAGTTGTTAAGCCTCAGCTTCTTGTGCTCTAGCCTTTACTTTGAGCAATAAAGCGTACATTAAAACAGAAAGTAGGTACAGACACGTGCGTAATATTTGTTGTAGAAGTCACGTGTCTTCTAATGACACCAGTTTCAGTACTTATGTTTAGCACTTTACGCTTCTGTTCAAACCACAGAACTATGAAGTGTTAGAAAGGTCAAGTGTCCCTGACATGGCGTCACACATGATCAAAATGCTCATGTATGTATATGTTTTTGCGGCGATGCGGCGGTGTAAAAGTAGGTAGGTACCAAAATGGTGGCGCGGTCAGCTAGTAGAAAACTGATTGAAATTAGTGGACTGTATTTTCTGCGGGATGGAGAATTGACGTAGTAATGGGGGATAATGAATAGAAAGATGGATAGGTACTCACAGGAGTCTCGTAGCTCGATGGCACCTTCTTGTAGTTCCAAAACCCATAAGAATGAACGTATCGTTGCGTTTCAAAATGTGATTGTTCGTGCACTGTTGATAACACTTAATGTCTAATTGTCACAAGCACATTAGATATACGCGGGTTGCGGGTTCGTCGTTGTGCTGCTGGGCAGCGCGGCGTGCGGGAGTATACAATTTGTGTGATTTTTGCGGCGGCTACGACGTGTGCGCAGGTCCTCGAACACCGGTGTATTAATGACGGAAGGAAGAAAAGCGGGAGCGGGGCAGGGGGGTGAATTAGGGATGGGACATCACTACTACGTCAATATACTAATCGATAATTAGTGAAGGGTGTAATGTGGCACAGCCACATAGTGAAAAACATATACATATGTACAAAAGTACATAAATGTAATTATATTTTATCTGTGCCTGAAGCACGAATAACTTGCGTCTTGTTGATATCGTCGTTGTATATTAAATAGCGCACGTATTGTACGACCAAACTGCTTAATTTTTATGGTTTATTGCATTAATAACATGCTAGGCGGGACTTACGTTCAAATTATTTGAAAGAAAAAAATCCGCTTATCAGACTATTATACACTGTGACTGGAAGCGTGGGAATGGGCAAGAGTATTAATGGTATAACTATTAAGAGATATTATAAAACAATAATAATAAATAATAATAATATATATAGAGAGAGAGAGATAGATATAAAACTATATTTAGTTTTAATGCCGCAGTGGACGACCTATGGCTGAGATGATGAATGCCGCGACTTTTCAATATTCCAGCAATCTTTGAAGCGATGATAGCTCAACAGGAGGAGCGTCGGCTGTCAAATTGACGGACAGTTCGATCCCCAACAATAGCTTGAGCTTCCGGTGAAGGTAAATGCGTTATCAAATCCCCAGCATGGTGGTAAGGTACTTTCGAGTACGCGCCTGGCTAGCTACCACACTCAAGTTTGAAAAACTGTCACCAAACACATAGTGTATTCGAGCAGCAGTCCTTGAGAGCCAGTGAGTATTCTAGGTCCAGCGTGATAACATCTTCGACCACATCAAGTGAGATAGTGGTCAAACGCTAGATCTATACCGTATTTTAAAAAAACAATATCTTATGTAACTGGAAACTCTTTGACACGTGTTTCTCCTCTTCACGAAGCACCCTCAGATGCTGTTGACTCTTTGATCGCAGGGACGAGAGAGAGTATAACTACTACATTATTACGAACATTAAAAAAAAAAAAAAAAACTTTACATCTATTTGTACATTACCCTAGCTTCAATTCTCCGAAGCTTTCTATTTGCACATGTTTAGTGAGAGCATTCTAGATCTAGCGTGATAACACCTTCGACCACATTGTCACTGACCATCAAGTGAGATAGAGGTCAAACGCTAGATCTATACAGTATAAAAAAAAAACTTCCAACCTACCCAGCGTGGCCAGTATTAGCAAATCCGCTCTATATGGTGGAGGCATATGTCCAGCAGTGCACGTCCTATGGCTGGGACGATGATGACGTTTAATATATACACTTTAAGTCAGCGCTACGGTGATCCGACCCTAGCATAATGCTGAGTGAGAACTCATTCCTGGCATCGCGCAACACTACAACAAAGAGTTTTTATTGTGTATTGCATTAACTACATGCTAGGTAGAACTTATGTTCAAATATTAGAAGAAAAAATTCGGCTGCTGGTGGGATTTGAACCCACGACTACAGAATACCGTCCTGTCGCTTTGTCCAACTAAGCTATAGCAGCCCATACCTACCCATACCCATGCTATAGCTTAGTTGGACAAAGTGACAGGACGGTATTCTGTAGTCGTGAGTTCAAGTCCCACTAGCAGCCGAATTTTTCCTTCAAATATTTGAACATAAACTAAAACAAAAATCTGAGATATGGCTAATACTTAGTACTATAAATTTGTTATTATTTGTATGTATTTATCTATTCTATGCACTGTGTGTTTTTTATATTCTTTACTGTTGTAGTGTTGCCTATGTCATGATTAAATGTATTTCTTTCTTTCTTTCTCATTTAAGGGCTTAGTCACACAATGCTGTAGACACTAACTAAAAAACATTTTAAAATCTACCACCGTGTAAAATGTCGCCATTTAATAAAAATAGCATGAGGTTTGCGGGCAAGTTAGGCAAGTAGGTAATTACCAGCATGATCGATAACTTTGCCGGCGCCGTCTGGTCTGAATATGGTATTAACTCACTGGGCGAGAATGCAAGGCTACGCAGCAAATACTTAACAACTTACAGGTGAGTTGATGGTCACGCACACTTTAAAAGGAAGTTTTCTTTTAGTCAAAAATATTATTTTTGAGTTTCGTTCCTAGTATTTATTATTGAAGATAAAACGAAATAAATTACTAACCATTAAACGCAGCTTAATCGTGGCGCAGTTTAATAATGCCGGATGCGTGAACTGAATTTTTTTTAAAAAAAGCAAAAAATGGAACCGACTTCAACACTCAAAAGTGTGATATAACTTGTTGAAGTCGGTACCATGATAGTTCACAAAAGTAACTATCATCACAATATTGTGCTCGTGGTACCGATTTCGATAAGTTATTTCACACTTATGGGTGTTGAAGTCGGTAAATTTTTTGTAACTTTTTTTTTAATTCAGCACTCTCGCAATCGCCATTATTAATCTTTCAGACTTAGAAGTCGAAGGGTATTTTAGATATAAATGGCAAAAAGAGGTTTGCCGGATAAGCTACTTATTTATATAATTAATATCTAGTCTACAATGTTCATTAGTCAGTCAGTCAATGACCTAGATTTAAAAATATGATGAATATATTAAACACGGGACTTATTGACATAGTAAGCCAGAGGGTTCCGACTATTGATTCAAACACATTCAGTCGATATTTTCAAGGAGAATGCGAGGCGCTCGCGGACGCAGCGCGGTTCGCCTAGTACTTAGTCGGTACCTTCTGAGTTACTACGTAAGTAATTCTTGTATTTTATATATTCACAATGTGTAA
This sequence comes from Apeira syringaria, assembly GCA_934044485.1. Lineage (NCBI taxonomy): Eukaryota > Metazoa > Arthropoda > Insecta > Lepidoptera > Geometridae > Apeira > Apeira syringaria. Next base: position 4,961,303 of record OW203672.1, on the reverse strand, counting down.
AAACAACGTCAGTTTTAATATCGCTTAAAAATACATATATTTTGTGACCATAAGCTTTACTTTTTAAAAGCCTAAAAAAGAAGGAGAGGTAGTGGTCAAGCACCTGCCCAATGTGGGTATAAACAAAAAAATAGAAATAAATTTTTTATAACTTTGTATCAAAACACTGACCCTAAGAATCTCTTATGAAATAAGTGAATATAACCAGTAAGGACCACTTAGCTTAGAAAATACCGTCACAATAACATTCGTATTATAGCACTATGACGCAAATGTTGGCGCGCTAATGCGAATATAGCATGCTTCGTTAAATGAAAAGTCCATACGTGTAAAGTATTTCCGAAATTAAACTTTATTCCAAGGTGCTAAGAGCGCAAAAGGATATAACAAATGTTGAGGTCATTTTGTGCATCAGATTCTATTTTTGTTGCGTTCCATTATGATTATCATCAGCAATCGGTGCTACGCCGTACAGCGTTCGTAGAACTTGTAGTACTTTTGCTACGACGTAGTTGACACTCTTACTAGTAAAAATGTGAAAGTATGTGTGTATGTATGTTACCTATTCACGCTCAAACGGCTACACCAATTTAGATGAAATTTGGTATGAAGATAGTTTAGACCCTCGATTAATGTAGATACTTCAGGTCCCGGAATAACATATAGGGTACTTTTCATCATCATCATCATCATCAATTGTCACCAAGCGGGTAAAACTGCGGGGCGCATTTGGTCTATCTATCTATCTATATCTGTTTGCGCCATAAAAATATGTGGTTGTGAGGGATTCATACCATTGCAATAATTGTGTGCAAATAGCTCACTCAAACTTCGCGCGCTTTGGTCGCTATCCAAATGCGAGCGATACAAAAGGATCGGTAAAAACCGGTCATGTGACAGTTCGCGTATGCACTCCGCGAATGAACAATCAGTGTCATCGAGTGTACTCGCGGTGTGTGCTACCCGCCGCTCGTGTCGATTGACATGCCAAAAACCAATAAATCTTCATTGTTCTTTTCACGAGTTCATAATTAGTTATTCTACGCGACCGCGAAAGACTCTGGAGTTACGATAGCAGCATCGGGAACTTTAGTGTGGTGCAAGACGTTTGTGCGTTAATGTGGGACTCTTCGTCATCGGATTGTCTGGACGCCCAGCGCTGGGACGAACAAGGAAGCTGCGCGGCTTGTTACAAACTCCATCTCTTCAGGTGAGTGAGCTGACCGTATGCCTTTCTCGCCTTGTCAGGGACCCCCACCAACCACATCTGATCGGAGCCCCTGGTGTCCGTCTATTTGTATTTTTTTGTATAGGCATATTTGCCTATCGGCTTTTTGGCCACCACAATATCATAATTCTTTATTTCTATAAAGTAAATAACGAGTGGAACTCATTGCCTAAGTCTGTGTTTCCACATGAATACAATCTGGGCATCTTCAAGTCACGAGTGAACAGGTATCTTCTAGGCAGGCGTGAATCATCGTAGACCGCATCATCACTTAACATCAGGTGAGATAGTGGTCAAACGCCTGCCTATTGTGAATAAAAAAATTAAAAAATAAGGCATAATTCTATCTCTAAAAGCCTTCGCAGACATGATTTATTTAATTATGAAACAATGGCTTATGACTTTGTAATGTGACCGAGGTATTCACTTCCAATGCCCCAACAACCTTCAGGGTATTTTACAAAATACATTAAAAATCAAGAAGGTGGCATTAAAAAGCAATTTGGAGGTTTTTATAAGTGACGCCTTAATGGAAAATCATTGTTTTTGGATTTAATTTGATTATTCATTTAAATATTTAAACAATTTCAGGTACAATGACTGTTCAGTTAGAATGTATTGTATTGTTTTTCAATTACAATCTAGCGTGATAACATTATCGACCTCATCGTCACTGACCATAAAGTGAGATGGTGGTCAAACGCTAGATCTATACAGCATAAAAAACAATTGAAATTTACTGCTATGTACCATTTATTTGACTGATGATAGTAATCAAGTTAGGCCGTGGTGGTACCGGCTTTAGAATAGTACTCGGGGGAGTACTATTCTAAAGCCGGTACCACCACGGCCTAACTTGATTACTGAGATGGGGATCTCTTCCCGCGGGTGCCGTAAGAGTCGGCTAAGGGACCACGTACCAGAAGGTGGGCAGCAGCACCTTCTGAGGATTGGAAATCATACTGCGCTCGCCAATCCACCTGCCAAGCGTGGCGAGTATTGGCAAATCCCCCCTATATGGGGGAGGCATATGTCCAGCAGAGGACGCACATAGCTGAGAGAAGAAGAAGAAGAAGTAATCAAGTTTTGTTCAGTAATACATAATATATAAGCACTAAATATATATAATAAGTAACGGCTGCTAAAGGTAGCCCTTAGATTACTGTATGAATTCATAATCTTTTATTATTTCATACAGTACTCTACAGGGCCACCATCATCTAAAAATGAATTACAAGTTGTCTTTGAAAAACTTTGATCTAAGATTTTTTAACCGACTTCAAAAAAGAGGGAGGTTGCTCAATTCGGCCGTATATATGTGTTTTTATTAGTGTGTTAGCGGATAACTTCGTCGTTTATTAACCGATTTTGATGATTCATTTTTTGTTAGATAGAGTATACTTCCGTGGTGATCCCATTCAACTTTCATCAAAATCGGACAAGCGGTTTTTGAGTTAAACTCCAATACCTGAAAAGTGCTATGCGTATTTTGATGATATTATTGTCGCGATTGAAGACATCGACATCGTGAGTAGCACAGGTCACTGAAAAGGGTGAAAAAAATATTTTTTAACAAAAAATGCTACCGACTTCAACACTCAAAAGTTTGAAATAACTTGTCGAAGTCGGGGCCCATGAGCACATGATATGTGATGATAGTTACTTTTGTGTGAACTATCATGGTACCGACTTCAACAAATTATTTCACACTTTTGAGTGTTGAAGTCGGTTGCATTTTTTGTTAAAAAATTTTGATCTCGAATGTACCAGCGTACTGCATTATGACCAACACTTCTCTGTCCCAGCTGTGGAAGCGTTTGAACGTTTTGAAGTGATAATAGCTTAGCGGTGGAAACGTCGGCTGTCAAATAGACGGACGTTGGTTCCGCATCAATAGCTTGAGCTTCCAGTGAAGGTAACACCGTTTTAAATTCCCAGCATGGTGGTAGGGTACCCTGAGTACCTACCTGGTTGGGTAGCTACCACCCTCAAGTTTGAAAAACTGTCACAAACACATAGTGTGTCAGCCAGCAGTCCAGCCAGTAATCATTCTAGATTTAGCGTGATAACATCTTCGACCACATCGTCACTGACCATTATGTGAGATAGTGGTCAAACACTAGATCTATAAAGTTTAAAAAAATCTACGACTTAGCAACATACGGCATAATAATATTGACTCATTAGTTATTACATAGTTATGTACATAGTTATTACATAGTATTACATAGTTATGTACATAGTGTGGGCCTTCTAGATGCTCGTTAGTGGTCCCCACTTGAGGACGATTCGAAAGGGTTCAGTGAAGGACGGCCCTTTCTAGGTTTATTGTTGTGTACTACGATTTCATATAATGATCGGTTTATTTGGTTTTGCCTCTTGACTATGCGTATCCACGTGAGTTCGATATTGTGAAATTGAAATTTTATTTACAGTAATTGGATTCAAAACGCGATAATTGAATATGATTTTTTTTGACATAATCATCTCAGCCATAGGACGCCCACTGCTGGAACTAGTCCTCTTTCATCGATTTCCACAAGTACCAGATAAAAGCGGCCCGCATCCGGCCCTTATCTGCGATCTTAGTCAGGTCATCTTGTCCACGTTGACGATGGCCGTCCTACGCTACGCTTGGCATTTTTGCTAGTTCGTGGTTTCCATTCGAGATCCTTTCGAGCTTTTAGCTTTAACTTGCTAACCGCTGGGCTATGTCGGTGACCTTCTTTCTTCTACGGATCACTTCATTTCTAATTCGATAGCGTAGAGAAACCCCAAGCATAGCCCTCTGCGTAGCTCGTTGAGCGACTTTGATCACAAGATCCATTATTTAGACCACTATTTATAGTCTTTAAAAAGAATGGCAACTATTCGCAATGGCCCCAGTGTTACAGATATCGATAAGTCTTATCGCTAATGCAATGCACACACTGCAAACACATACACCTACCAGGTTGTGTAAGTACTTAAGTACCAGTAAAAAGATAAAACTCCACCGTTCCACATCCCTACATTACGCAACCCGAAACTATAAAGTAGGATATCAATAAATTATCAGCATTGAACGGTTCTAACAAATTATTCAGAGGACGGAACCCTCTTCCATAATATTAGGTACTCAATCATGTCTGGTACTAATATAGAATTATTTTAACACCCTCGTTACTTTATTAGAAAGGGATATTCACGTGTTCATTTATTTTATGTACATGCTAGCTGCGCCTCGTGATTTTTAATTATGATGATAAAATCTATAGCCTATGTGTTATTCCTAGACCTGAAGTATATACATTCCAAATTTCATCCAAATCTGTTCAGCCGTTCTGGCGTGATTGAGTAACAAACATCTATCCATCCATTTATAACATTAGTGGGATATATCTATTGGATTGGCTATTGGATAATATGCTGTGTTTGTGTTAAGAATTATGTCTTAGATAATCCATCTCTCCACAGATGTCATTACTTGTACAGTATTATGTGTATTAGATATTTAGTTTACCTAACAACCACAAGATGGCGCTGATTGTCCTTAAAACACGCTAGCGTTTGAATCATGCGTCCCTATGTGCCAACTTTGCACATAGGGACCACTTCACCACGAGTGCGTAACCTAGTGTATTATTCATGCTGATTTCGGTATTGACTATAGTAAACTTTGGATATGCTGCATCTCCCATCTTAAACAGACTCAATGAAAAATGACAATACCAAATAAAGAAGTGGATCACTAAAATGTCAAGAAAGCTTAACTCGGGTTCTGTGAGATAGGCAACAAACTACACGCCACTTTGTCTTGACCTTCCACCGACCCCTCCACTCTTTACCTCACTGACTGGCAAGGGGTATGTTGTTTTCGGCAGGGTTCAAGTTAAATTGGCATTTCTGAGACCTGAGTCGGTTGGAGGAGCAACGCAATTACCGTCCACTTTTCTACGCGGCCGATTTATTTCCTCATTTAGTACATGTGTAGAGTAGTGAATAGATTAATCATAATAAGTTCCGTTTTCTATGAACTCATAGAAAATGGAATAACATATTTTACGCGAAATATGACAATCTAAGCTTTACAACATTCACAGACTGAATGTTAATTGAAATATTTTATTTTAATATTTTTATTAGTTTATTCATAATTCAATACTATTCATCTTTATTTAACATTTTCTACCAGGCGTCCAGGAAGTGAAAGAGGTTAAAAGTCAGTTATGTGCACCAATACTTCACTATTGAAAGAGCAATTGTGGTCCAGCCTTAAAACTATCTCAGAAACGTGAAAATATGATATGAAAACATCGATAACGTTATGATTTAGGCATTAAAGACGATTTTTAAAGTCTAAAATATATTTTTAAAACATAATTCGTGTTATATTGAATTAAATTAATTCAAATTGCGCTATTTATCACCCAGTACTACGTGACTGCGAAGACCAATCAAAGCGCGTTGACGTCACTTCTAGGGAATATTCAAAAAGACTAACGCTGCGTTCCAACCTACTAATATTATTAATGCGAATGTTTGTGTGTATGTGTGTATATTTGTTACTTCTTCACGATCAAACCGCTACACCGATTTCGATGAAATTTGGTATGGAGATTTTAATTAACTAAAATTAAAATAACAACGCTCTAATGGAAGACATGGCAGATGTTATACGTATTCCTGCGACAATATTACATGCAAAGTTACATTACGGTACTTCACAGACAAAAGCATTATAGTACAGAGCGGTTTATATTACACTGGTGTCATGCCGAAGATATGCCTGATTGTTTTGGTGTACATGCATAAACTCTTTCGGCATAAATTGGAACGTATGAACGTTCTGCAGGTCCCTTATCGGCGGGAGAATATTATTCCAGCATTTGGAAGCAGCATATCTAAAACTACTTCTAAACGCTGTCGTCCTATGCTGTTGTGTTGAAAGCTGTTTTCCATAATGTCACGATAATCTCCTATTTGACACCCAAGATAAATTCTCATAAAGATATTTTGGAGCCGTATGTTTCAACACAACCAAAAAGTAAACACGCTAAGTGAAGCTTACGATGGTGCTTCATTTTAAGAATATCATGCTTATTCAACTAAAGGTGTACTTTCGAGCAGAGCGTCACAGACGCAGCGTCTATAGCGTCACCGACGCCGCGTCATTCACGCGGCGACAGTGACACTTTGGTGACTTTCGATACCCACGACAGACGCACAGTCTCATCGTTTTCGCCGCGCGACGCGACCGGATTGATATATAAAACAGTCATCATAAAACATTATGGATTTGCCACTTGTTTTGCTAGAAGAGGAAGAAGACGATGATTTAATTTAACCCCAATTTCAGACCACATTTTGTCTTTCTTTCTGGTATTCCTATAATCTTCCACGCTTAAATGGTAAAGAAATGGGTGCTGGCAAACCAATGTAATTAAAATTTCGTCCTCATCATTAGTAAAAATCACAAGAGATGCCATTTTGAAAAAAGTAACCTCAAAATACAGCGACAGTGCAAGCGCGGCCGAGCGACAAACGCGGGCGTCGGACAACGCGGTCACGGCGGCCCTGACGCTGCGTTAGTGTCGCTGCGCTCGAATGATGTTCCCCAGAACTTCATACATTTGTATAGAATGTCTATATGTCGCTCAGTCGCGGCGTCACTGACGCGGCGCCACTGACGCTATAGACGCTCACTTCGAAAGTCTACCTTTAGGAGGCGGAATCTAAACTGTCAAATGTAACACCAGCCATTGATATGTCTAAAACAGGTGTTCTTTTTTCTTTTAAATGTTGAATAAAAACAAATGAAGTTCATTCTAAATGCCAAGAAGATTATTCTTGGATCAATAAGATTCTGTGATAATGTATCACTAGATAAAACGCACTATTGCAAACCATTACTTAATCGTACTGTCTGATAATGGCACCGCAATTTGTCAACCCTCAATGTCGGATCGACATCGCGTGCCTTCAGGCAGTCAGAGACATGCGTGCCCCTGACTTCTGATGCCCGCATCTCTGTATATGTAAAATATATACCTGTCTGACAATTCTGTATTTTGGATTATTATTTTTGATTTTAACATTGAAGTCGCGTTTGGGCTATTTGTATATTCCGACGCTAGCATCTATTCAAACCGCCGACCGACGGTCGCCGTGGCGCAGTGGTTACTGTCAGTGACATGACTCCTGTGTCTCCGGGAACCGATGGGTTCGAATCCCGGCCGGGGCAAACGTTTGTGCGATGAGTGTAGATGTTTGTCCAGGGTCTTGGATGTTGTGTGCTGTGATTGTGTGTGTCCAAGCCTCCCGCGATACAGGGAATCCTAGTGCGGGGGTCTGAGTGCGATAAAAAAAACCAGAACATAAGTTTTGCTAACGTATTTTATTTGCTATTCGTTTTTTTTTTAAACTCGATACTTAAATGTGGCAATAATCTTCTATTTAGCCAGTATATAATATAGTTTGTCAGCATATACTTTGCTCTTACGTAAAGGGGAAAACTTTTCACTAATTTATGCAGATATCTTCCGCAGCCGACAACGCGGTTCCCTCTAATCGCTAAAAGAACGTATTTATTAATTTTGATCATCAATAGAATTGAAAACTATTCAATTTGGTAGAATTGTATTCAATTTTATTGATGTAGAGAAATGCGTCAATGTTTGAATGGTATAATTTTATGTGATTTTCAGATCGCAATACTACTATCAACTACATTGATTTAGCAGAATTGCTGTCAGTAATCCTTCGAGATATGTGACGCGTGTGTCTCTCTCAAGGTAGATAGTCGTTTGTTTTGTTAGTTTACCTTCAGCTCTGTGAGTTTTGCAAAGTTTTTACACAAGTTAATGACAAGCAAACTTAGTAAGACTTTATTTACGCATTATTTAGGTCTACGTTTTATTGCAGAGCCAGAATGCTTTTGTCTTTTTGACGTGATAACGTTTTATAAATTGATGGACGCCAGCAACACAAATGAAAAATAGTAACGTTCCGCGTAACGTTCCACCTGAGTTTTGTATTACATAAAATAATCAAAGTCAAAGTCAAAGTCAAAGTCAAAGTCAAAGTCAAAGTCAAGGTCAAAGTCAAAGTCAAAGTCAAAGTATGGATACGATCTACTATTTAAACGATTACTACTATTTACAGTATTTTAAGTCTAAATTTGCATGGATATCCCAAGGCGCTTAGTTGCTTTGTCATCTATCCCACAATAGACTTTAAGCTACCTCGTTAGACGGTTTGGAAATTGACCATATTGACCTGGACATAAAATACACTTTGGACTCGCAACAACTCCAAGTTGAAAATTAGAGAAGTAGCATTGGTTCCTTTTATTTTTTTATATACACTTGATGATGATGAGGTCACGGGTGGCATCATGCTAGATCTGTAATGTGTACTGGTACTAAAAGACTGGTACTTAACACACATTTTATTGGTGACATTCACTGACTTTCTGGCTAGCCAGATGGGCACTGGAAAAACCCTACCATACAATGCGGTGAGCTAGATAACTGAACCTTTACCGAAATTTCAAGTCCATAGTAGGGATTTTTTTTTTATCAACATTCACACAAGGTCTTCAGGTCCCAAACTAGGCAGAGCCCGTACTATGGTAACCTGATGACTGATATATATACTTATATACATATACACACCCAGACACAGGTCAAACAGACATGTTCATACACACAAATGTTTGACCTGTCCGGGAATCTTTGCGCCCTGCGGTTTCACCCGCGTGGATTACGGTTTTCCCGCTACATTAATTATTCTACGGGAATCATACATTTTACCGGGATAATCTATCTCTGTGCCAAATTTCATCTAGATCCATTCAGCCTTTCTGGCGTGATTGAGTAACAAACACCCAAACTTCGAAATTTATAATATACTAGTAGCGCCCCGCGGTTTCACCCGCGTGGACTACGGTTTGCCGCTACCTCAATTATCCCACGGGAACTATACTTTTCCGGGATAAAAGTAGCCTATGTGTTAATCCAGGGCTTAAACTATCTCCATACCAAATTTCATCAAAATCTGTGTAGTCGTTTGAGCGTGAAGAGGTAACAAAATTAGACACATACACACAAACTTTCGCATTTATAATATTATTTCTTTTTTATATGGCCGGTGCCTTTACAATAAAATACTAATAATTAATTATAATACTGCAGCTACTATAATAACATTTGAGCAATCCACTAGGTATTGGTAGCCTATATATAACTGAAATAGTCTAACACACTACCAGTTGGCAACGTGCTCAGAATGCTAGTAGCATTGCCACGTTGAATTGCAATGCTGATATAATATTATTGAGATGGGATGTGAGATTAGATTATATATATATATATATTATCACACTCAGACCCCCGCACTAGTATTCCCTGTGTCGCGGGAGGCATGGACACACACAATCACAGCACACAAACACCCAAGACCCGGGACACACATCTACACTCATCGCACAAATGTTTGCCCCTGCCGGGATTCGAACCCAGGGTCCCGGTGACGCAGAAGTTATGTCACTGACACTAACCACTGCGCCACGGCGACCGTCGTTTGAAAGAAGGTAATAAATTAAACCCTACTTAGCATGGTTCTGTTATGAAACATCAAAACCGTGTTATTGGGTTTGAATTTATCGTTACGTAATTCAGAAAATATATGACTTCCGAAACGTTGGCGAATTTATCAGAAAATATAATATATTTTATTAATCTCACGGAAAGCAATAAATGTTCCCGGTAAAAACTGTTACATTAATCGCGTTGTATAACCATTATTGGTAGAACGAGAGATGATAGCTTCGAGGTTGTGTGTGTCGCCCTTCAATCTGGCGTTGGTATTGACACTCACACCCCCGCACTAGGATTCCGTGTGTCGCGCGAGGCATGGACACACACATGGACAATACACAAGCATCCAAGACCCGAGAACAAACATGCGTGTTCATCGCAGATCAGTCGCAGTTCTACAATCAGTATCACTGATCACTGACACGCGACGCCGAAGGCCGTTAAATCACAGAGGTAAGAAAATGCGTATGACAATTGATTTTTAACCGACTTCTAAAAACGAGGAGGTTATATGTTCGACTGTATGTTTTTTTTTAATATGTGTTCACAGTTTTTTTCCCATTGTTTGAACGATTCTCAAAATTCTTTTTTTGTTTGATAAAGTGTACCTGCGAGGTGGTCCCATGTAAACTCCAATATAATCGAATAAGCGGTTTTCGACTTACACGTCTTGGAAGACTTCTTAATTAAGGGTGAAGAAATCGGTGAACATACACAATGACAATTCATCCAGTGTGAAGTGAGAAGCAAAGAACACTGAAAAGGGTAAAAAAAATTTTTACCAAAAAATGGAACCTATTTTAACACTCAAAAGTGTGAAATAACTTGTCGAAGTCGATACTATGAGCACAGTATTGTGATAATAGTTACTTTTGAACTATCATGGTACCGACTTCAACAAGTTATTTCACTGACCATCAAGTGAGATAGTGGTCAAATGCTAGATCCATACAGTATTAAAAATCTTACAAGTCAAGTAGAAATCACAGATCTCCGCCTAATCTCCCCAGAAACAGGCCTGACGTAGGTATGTATTTTTACCCGACTGCGAAAGAAGGAGGGTTATGTTTTTACTCTATGTAAAGGCTACAACGACGGTATATAAGCTGCCTGTTACACTAAATCTCTCACCGGCTGGACGCCAGGTTATCAGGCTGGAATTTAATTCAAACCTTCAATTACACACATTGACCAAAACATCAAAATTATATATTATATCCTTCCGTTTCCCATATATTACGTATTACCTAAGTTTGTCAAGAAAAAAAGAAACACATGCAAGAGAAAGAAAAACAAAATCGAAAAATATTTCCAGTCCAAAAGCACATGTCAGAAGTGGGATTCGAACCCACGCCCACAGAAGTGGACTGCGACCTGAACGCAGCGCCATAGACCGCTCGGCCATCCTGACATACTTATGCGAATCGAAATACAACTATGTACGACAAGATAACATACACAACATAATAATTTCGAAGTAATCTTTGTTTTGGCACTGCACCGAAACTTTCAGCATAATAGTCACGAAATAACATAAAGTTACGTGAATTTCGTCGAAAAAATTAAAAATCATCAATCAAAAATCAAATCATCTATTATCAAAAAAACTCATCAAAATCAAACTTGAATGATAGTCTTCATAGACAATATATCGAAATAAATTTAAAAAGTTAACATTTCGATACAGCTCTTCTATGAAAACTGTATCGAAATGTCAACTTTTTTACCATTATGATACAGCTTCAGTTGGACCAATGAGGTAGCAATGCAGTTTTTCTACATATAATCTGTGGACGCGCCGCAACAGTAAAGTAAAATAATATCTTTATATTAAAATTGCAAAAAATGAATAATAGTCTATTAAATACATAAAAGTGAAGACTCCATACAATATGGAGTTATACGAATTTTCATATTAGCGTAAATAATAATAATCTTTATTAGCACAAAATTTACAATTGCTGGACATGTTTTGTGTACAAATATATTACAATTATAGTTTCCACAATAAATAAGAACATTAGATACCTACGCTAGGCGCTAGCCTGTGTTATAGGCTTCTGCGATTCCCCGTAATAAATGACTCAGTTTAACAAACAGAGAGAAAATAATATAACATTGACTTATTTAACTTGGGGCAAATGCCTTTATTAAAATAAAACACTAATAACTAATTACAATACTGCAGCTACTACAATAACATTTGAGCAATCCACTAGCTATTGGTAGCCTATAGATAACTATATACATATATATTACTTATTTAACTGACTTTTATAACATAATAATACTATTTCATTAAGTTAAATAAGCATATTAAAATTATAAAAAATAATATTTTAAATTATCTTAAATTAACATATATACAGTCCTTTAAATATATATATATATATATATATATATATATATATATATATATATATATATATATATATATATAGTTAAGTGTGTGTAAATGAATATGTAAGGGTCATTTAAATTTTAAAGAATATTAGTGAATTTTAGCTAGTTCGAGTGATTAACAGAATTAGGGCCAATGTGTAAACACTGTAGATTATTAACCATTAAGTGTCTGTAATAAATGTAATAATAGTTAGGTAATAATCCAATAAGTTGTTCACGAGTGTAGCGAAATGGAATGAGGGTAGGTAAAAACAAATGTTTGCTTCTTATTTACTTTCTGCAATCTCCAATTGAATATCAAGTAAGAGGACCACTACTTTAATTACTAAATCATAATCTTAAATGGGAATTTTGACCTGAGCATTTAGCTCATATTTATTTATTTATTTATTTAGGCAACCAACATATCTTGAGGACATTTTAAAAAAATAATACGCTAGAATATTTATTACGCTATCGTAACCAATGATGTTTTACTAAAGATGACGTATATTCATACTGCGCGGTGCTCAGATTTTGTTCCTTTGTGACATAAACATGCTTACTGCGACAGATAATACGGTACAAATAATATAGAAAAGGATAGCTATATGTTTAGACTTGCGCTTGAAATACGCGTCATAATGAAAATTACTACAATTGACTTAATTTTGCCGCCTCAGTTTCCGCGCACTTGTGCGACATCTACCTCATATAAACATATAATATCATTGATCGTAACAATAAAAAAACACATCTAAGAGAGACGTATTATATTTTGGTCATGTCACTTCTTTTATCCGATCCAGTGGCCAGACGTGGGTTGACAAGCCAGACCCCTATATCACAGTAGTTTTGGAAGTGGATCCAAAATGACAATTACCTTTTCTGTCATTGTACCTAGCAGTACACACACAACTATGACAATTTATGTCTTGTTGTGTGTTTGAAGTAAATGGAAGAAAATTGAGACTTTATTTTTTTGTTCTAATATATTTTTGAATGATATCAACGTCCAGTTCACATCTCTGTTAGGTCCCACGCCCACGGCGACTTTTTGTAGCGGAGCAGTAGCGATGCTGTCGCGTGTGTGTATCGATACCGCCGCGATGCTGCCGCTGGCTGTGTACCTTCGCCTAGATACTGCATCGCTACTATCGCGACGCTGTAAGTCGCGATGCAAGCGCGCTCGTCACATTCTCCAGCACCCCTCCCTCCGTTTTCCCTTGGTTGCCCCGATGTCGTCAGAAACGGTCGCGCGTTTGCATCGATACAGGCGCGATACACTCGCGCGTGTGTATCGATACAGCTGCGCGTTTGCATCGCTTCTGTCGCACGTTATAAATGCGACTAACTAGCGATAGTAGCAATGCAGACGCGCATTAACAAAACGCGCGACAGCATCGCTACCAAAAGTCGCCGTAGGCGGGGGCCTTGATGGACATATTTTGATAGTAGTTTCAGTCAGTGAACAGCCGTAACTGTGATATAAGTGATATAACTGAGATTGCGGAAAACCGCACTCAAATCGGGTTGAACTGCGGGGCGCAGCTGGTAAAGAATACCTCCAAAACAGAGTTTTCACTTACCGTAGTGTATATCGGTGAACTTTCTATGTGTACTTACCTGATAAAACATTTTAACGCTAACGGAACTTAACTATATTTAGTTTTCGTTTTCGTTCCAAACGATCTATTTCCTATCCAATTTATATCATCGCCTTAATGAATTTATCAGATTGTACGTAAAAGAAAAGTTTTCATGGACGAAATAAGGACGCAGAATTGGGGGCCCTCAGTACAGCATAAAAATATTTACATATTTTAACATTAACATGATTAAAAAACTTTATTTAGGCTATGTTTGGTAGTAAATTAAGTACTAACGTAAAAAACAGTACTCATATAATATATTTTTTCTCACACACACCCCCGCACTAGGATTTCGTACAAATTATGTAACAATATGATATCGTTAGCACAAATCGATAAATAAAGAATATTTGTCTCCTTCACAGGTCCAGTATTTGGCTACTATCCCGGAACTAAGCTAGACCTGCAACATTGACTGGCTCTTAAGGACAGCTGCATCTACTGTTTGTTTAGTGACAAAAGAAGATTACTCTTCAGGCCAGAATAGTAAGTACTCGTGTACTCTAAAAATATGCTATATTTTTTGACAATGATGGTATTTTCATTGCTTCAACGCTTTAACCCGAAATAGAAATTGAACTTCTAAAATTAAATATGTGAGTAATGACTAACACTCACGATTAAGAGTCGATTTATCGTTAACTGTTCTTTCTCTCTGTTTTTCACCCACATTTTATGGCTGATATTATTGATGACGGCATAATGCCGCTCATATTAGTTTAATACTGAAATAGACACCTCAATAGGCTTCTATTTTTGTATTAAATAAATTCTTTAATTTTGTAACTTTTCAGATCGCTATTTTAAAACTTTGGGGGCACGCGGAGTAAACGACTATAAGTTTTTTCTTTACAATTATAATTGAGTTCATCGTGTGAATTTTACATAAATTATTAATTGATCCTTTCTTTTTAAAATACTATATAGATTTTGCGTTTGACCACTATCTTATTGAATGGCCAGTGTTGATGTGGTCGAAGGTGTAAACTAGATTTTACTTGCTCGCATGGACAGCTTATTGACACATTACGTGTTTGGTGACAGTTTTTTAAACTTGAGGCACAGTTAAACAGACTCCAAAGTAAGACTTCAAAAGCCTAACTTTTGTGGGGATGAAACCAGCGTCCGTCAGTTGGACAGGCGACGCTTCCACTGCTAGACTATAATCGCTTCAAAAGATTAAACAATGGTTTTTTAATTCACTATCTAATTAAATATTAACATCTATGACACAGGCCATGAATGGTGTAATAATAAAAACTCTTTATTGCCTGGTCTGATTATAGTTATAAGCCTTCATTCTTGGTTTGATTACATCAGATCCCCTTTAATTAGCCCCACTAACTCCAAATCCTTAGTCCATCCTCAAAACTTTGCCTATATTTACGACGTTCCTATACCTACATTACTTATCGACTAAGGAAACTTTCGGCACTCTGGCTGATATCTCGTATAAGTTTGATACAATTTCTTAATGATAACGGTGTCCCGAATGCGTACAAACTTTATTTGATATAGGTGTACCTACCTATATAGGTACTTTCATATGTGTGTGTATTCGGCCTTATCAGTTCTCGATTAAGTTGGAAGTATATTAATATTATTTATTGCAAACGAACTAAGTAATCAATTAAGATTACCAAGATGTACGTGTTAACGTACATCTTGGTCGGTACTATACATGTTTGAGTCAACACTTTGGGTAATTGGGGGCCGGTCGATCTTGGTTTTATAAAGACTTGGCCAAGTTATGGGTTGCCTGGTGTCATTGGCATTATATTTGGCACATAAGGTAAGCACCGCAATTTAACGTGGCAATGCCGCCTAGCATTCTGCATACTTTTGCTCTATGATTATAATATGGGATTTAATTGAACTATTATTTACTTTTAAGATCATTCGTTATTAATTAATTGGTTTACTTACTGCTTATAATACATCTAGAATATGTAAAACCTGACCCAGAGATACAGTCGACAAAGAAAATGGTCATCCAGTTTTGAAAAAAGTTTATCTGTAATCATAACACCGATAAGGTTGAAACTATCTAACATTAAATATGATGCATGGGATAATTAACCTTGTTCTTTTGTTATATCAAAAGTTCTTCAACCGTGGGGTGGTAGACGATTATTTGGCCGAATGCACAGTCGAGTACAGAGGTGGAGATCTAGACCTTTATATCTAGGTCAATAAAATATACAATGATTAGTGATGAATTAGTGTGAAAATACAAATGCAATCGTTAATCTCTAAATAAATAAAAAAAACACATAAATATAACCAAGCTTGGTTTTCATTTTTTTATTATATGTTTCCAAGTCTTAAAATATTGTACATTTTTTTTTTTTTGACGTGATAACGTTTTATAAATTGATGAATACCAGCAACACTCATGAAAAATAGTAACGTTCCGCGTAACGTTCCGCGTAACGTTCCACCTGAGTTTTGTATTACATAAAATAATCAAAGTCAAAATCAAAGTCAATGATTATGACATTATAAATGATTATGACGTTATCACGTAAATCTATCGTCCGTAAACCGACTTTACAGACAACCAATTTTTTTTTACATATTATAAGTTTGCGTTTGACAACTGTCTCACCTGATGTTAAGTGATGACGTTGTATCGCCTTTATCTTTAAAATGTCATGTGAATAGTCATTCTAGCGGCCGCGTCGGCGAGTGCCCCGTATTCTCCTTGAAAAAGACCACCGAATGTGGTCAAAACTATAGTCGGAACCCTCTGACTTATAACGTGAGTAATCGGGAATTACTCACGTTATAAGTCAGAGGGTTCCGACTATAGTTTTGACCACATTCGGTGGTCTTTTTCAAGGAGAATACGGGGCACTCGCCGACGCGGCCGCTAGAATGACTATTCACATGACATTGACATGTGAATAGATAGTAATGACATTGACACATTTTATACATTAATGTGTCAAAATCACGTCAGTTTTAATAACAAAATTATGAAAGGTCGTTGCCGTGGTGGTACTGGCCTAGAATAGTACTCCCCGTGGATGCCATAAGAGTCGGCTAATGGATCACGAACGAGAAGGTGGGCAGCAGTGCCTTCTGAGGATCGGAAACTATACTGCGCTCGCCAACCCGCCTGCCAAGCGTGATGAGAATTGGCAAATCCCTCCTAGGGAGGCATATTTCCAGCAGCGGACGTCCTATGGCTGAGATGATGATGATGATGATGAAAGGTCCATCCGTATCTAGAACACTGAGTTTCAAATCTCAGTGGGATATAATCATATCTAACAAATATTATAAATGTGAAAGTTTGGATGGATGGATAGATGGATGTTTGTTACTCAATCACGCTCAAACGGCTGGACGGATTTGGATGAAATTTGGTATGTAGATACTTCAGGTTCCGGAATAAAACATAGGCTACTTTTCATCATCTTCACATCATCATCAATCATCACCACGCGGGTAAAAGAACGAGGCGCAGCTAGTCTTACCTAATTAGGTGTCGATTGGGATGAAGCTGTCAAATTTCAAGAACAGTTGACGAGAGAGTACACAGCTTCTATTCTAAACTACAAAATTATATGCGTTAACATTGGCCAATTAAATTAAATTTAAATATAAAATCAAGAGCTGATTTGCATCCAAAGCATTTTATAATTTGGCAGAATATTTTGATGTAAAGTAATTAAGTTGTCAGTTGCCTTTAAGTTGTTATTAGAAATAGATGTAAACATTCCATTATTATGTATGTGAAATTTATATTATGTATGTGAAAAGTAAACTATAAAAATTGTACGTCCGAAATGGGCAAACTGTTGAAACTTACATTGTAACCTTGACCATCTTATGTACACAGATAAATATAGTCTGTATTCTGTATTCAATTTTTTAATTGAATTGTGTATACACTTTTTTTTTCTAAGTGTGTGATTTTTTTATTCTTAATAGACAGGCGTTTGACCACTATCTCACCTGATAAAAAAAGGGTGGGATGTGATCCATCAAATAGTTTATACTTTTGAAGACGGTAGAAGGCGTGAATTTAATTTAAAGTTTAATGACCAATCATACGCGTTAAACATTGATCATTTCTTAAACAAACGTTTAGATGGCACGTGAAAATGTGTAAACCGTTGGGAATTGTGTATACACATTTTTTTCCGAGTGTGAGATTTGGTCCAGCAGAAAGTTCATACTTTTAAAGACGACAGAAGACATGAACTATAATTAAAGCATGATGACATAAAACGCTTAACCTCCTCAGACATGTGGTTTTAGATATTTAACGTTATTCATATTTTGGAAAATACTTGGAGTATTGATTTAAAGTGCACAATGTCCTCTATTAACCATAGCTTGACCCAGCGCACAATGTTAATTTCATAATTATTACTATTTATAACCATGGCGGTACTACCCAACTTTCCAGACGTTTCTAATAAATTAAATAACGTAATTATGCCGTCTGTCCGTCTGTCACCTAAAAACGAGAAACCTTAAAATATCGCGTGATGTAATTTCCAAATTCTCGAGTTTTGTCCCTTTAGGGGTTGCTCATATGATCGTTTTTGGGTCAGTGTGAAAGTGTTGCCAGTCAATTAATGTTTGTAAATGTTTTGAGCGATGAGAGTTGCCGGGTTATGTAAATCGACCACCAATTTGACCATTGCTGAATTAAATATCACCTCAGACTTGAAAAAAAAAAACAGGTGTAGTTACATTTGTAGTCCCCTACACATATATGTCGGAGTGTGTTAGATATTGAAATAGGATAGATGGCGTTAACTATAATGTAAAGGTGTTGCTAGTGTCTGACAAATATGATAGATAGCGTTGTAAAAGCGTGTTAGATGTTTAAAGTAGATGGCGCTAAATCTAAAGATGTAGCTAGTACTTGATTGGTTAGCTAAGCGGAGGTAGGAACATATTCTATTTGGCCAATAAGAGGTCAGTTTGTGAATAGAGTTGAGTTGGTAAGAACCTCGGTCCTAGCGAACAGTCTAGTCACGGAAGCCGTACCGAACAGACGTTTGTAGTACCAGAGGTACCAGCGTTAATAGTAAAGTGAAGTTAGTCTTTAGTCACCATACTGAGAAACGACGGCTGGACGCGTGCTGCGGAGTAATTGTGAGTAATCTATAGAGATACCTTGTAACTGCTGGATAACCTATAATCTTGTGTATTCTTGTACGTGTGCTTTAACTGGAGGAACCTAGGAACCGGAGGTGAGAGAGTGTTTTTATGATGTAAAAAGGCCCTTTAATCACCACCGTGGGTCACAGTCCCAGGGCTTCAGAGTTCGCTCCACTTGGATAAGAAAGTTATTAGAATATGAAATGCTAAATGCTTCTGTTACAGCTATGCTATGATAATTTTACCGTTATTAAATACCATCCTGACATAATACCGAGACACCATCCTGACCGCGATTTGGCTTTTAACCCGGTACGCGCCGATATAAAATATAATTGTATAGAAAGTTGTAATAAAAGGTGTAAATAATTTCGATTTCTAGATTCTAGATTTACCTAGGATGGTCATTGGTAGCTGTACTAGGATTCCCTTGTTGTTTTTCTCAGATCTAGCGTTTGACCGCTATCTCACTTGATAATCAGTGACGATGTGGTGGAATATGTTTTCACGCTAGAACTAGAATACTCACTGACTCTCAAGGACTGCTGCCTGAACACACTATGTGTTTGGCGACAGTTTTTAAAGCTTGACTTTGACAGCCGACGCTCCCACCGCTCAGCTGTCATCGCTTCAAAGAGATGGCGTTTTTTCATAGACCGGCGTTGCAAGGAAAAGAACGTATACATTCTTTTCCTTGCAACGCACACAATCTACATTTTAAGATATTCTAAGATTCACGCTCAAGCAAATATCTGAGGGTAATTGTATATTTGCATAAGTAACACTGTCTAGACTTGAAGCGTGCTTCTACCCTCCGCTTTTTATGGTAACGCGTTATTATGATTTTTGGCATAAGTTATTAAGCGGGTTAGCGTTTCATTTACTTTACACATAGTAAAATGCTTATCTTTAGGATAAACTCTTTGACTTTTTTTATTCAAACAACGGGTGAGAGTTTTTATAACTGACTTCAAAATTGAGGAGGTTCTCAATCTGATCCGTATGTTTTTTGTAATTATTTTTTTGTATGTTTCCTCTTAACTTTAAACAGGGTCAACTGATTTGGAGGATTCTTTTTTTGTTTGAAAGCTGATGCTTTCCGTGTCGTACCATTTTATCCAAATTTTATCAAAATCAGACAAGCAGTTTTTGAATTACACTCCAAGAACTGCAAAGTGTTACGTCTACTTGGACGACTTCCTAATTGCGGGTGAAGAAATCAGAGAACATACATAATGACGATTCATTCCGTGAGTAGCAAAATTCTCTAAAAAGAGTGAAAAAAAAATGCTAAAAAATGGAAACGACTTCAACGCTCAAAGGTGTTAAATAACTTGTCGAAGTCGGTACCATGAGCACAATAATTTAATGATAGTTACTTTTGAACTATCATGGTACCGACTTCAACAAGTTATTTCACACATTTGAGTGTTGAAGTCGATTCCATTTTTTGGTAATACATTTTGAAGACTATTAACTCTCCTTTTAAAGAATCCTATATTGTAGCTGTACGATGAATGTAGTTACGATAATTATTTTTTTTATCACACTTATACTCCTGCACTAGTATTCCCTGTATCGCGGGAGGCTTGGACACACACATTCACAGCACACAAACATCCAAGACCCGGGACAAACACCTACACTCATCGCACAAATGTTTGCCCCTGCCGGAATTCGAACCCAGGATCCCGGAGACACAGTAGTCATGTCACTGACACTAACCACTGCGCCACGGCGACCTTCATCGTTTACGTCTATCTAATATATCAACTCTATTAAACCTTAATTTGAAGTACAAGAAATAAGAATCACATTTCTGCTGAAGGCTAAGCAAATAAATAACATGTAATATTTAATGGAACAATATATAAAACATATTTCTTTTTACTGAGTAAGTAATCCTTACACAAATACACGTCTTTATTTACTAAAAGAGAAATTGTACTCATAATAAATATCTATCGTAATAAGATAAAATGGAAAACAATTTATTCTAGACTAGCTGTGCCCCGCGGTTGCACTCGCGTGGTTTACGGTTTTCCCGCTACTTCAATATTCTGACGGGAACAGCAACTATTTTCGGGATGAAAAGCCTATGTGTTATTTCAGGGTCTAAACTATATCCATACTAAATTTCCACGAAATTGGTGAAGCCGTTTAAGCGTGAAGAAGTATCAATACACACGTACACACAAACTTTCGCGTTTATAATATTAGTAGGATAGGATTTCACTGGAAAACGTGAAGAGTTCAATACTAAAACTCGCCTCAAACTACGTAATCTTTTTGTATCGGGTATAAATTCTATCATCATCATCATCATCATCATCATCATCATCTCAGCCATAGGACGTCCACTGCTAGGCAAACGCCTCCCCCATTGATTTCCACAATGATCGGGTGGAAGTGGTATGCAGCCTTTACCTACGATAGACAGGTCATCCATCGACCTGAACGGTGGCCGACCTATGCTGCACTAGCCAGACCTTGGTCTCCATTCGAAAACCTTTCGACCTCAACGGCCATCGGTTCTCCGAGCTATGTGAATTTAATTGATGCAAATTCAATTTGACTTATTATTTAATAATACTGGCTTTTGTCAGTTTTACTCACGTTAAATAATTATCTGTAATAAGCAATTTGAGGGAAAAAGCGTAACTAAAATAAAAAAAACAGTGGATCTTAGGGAGTGCCAACAGAAGTGAAAACTTGTACTATAGATATATATGTTTTGCGCCGCGGCGTCGGTAACTGTAATGTAACAGGGCCCATAGACACAATGCATCGCTACATAGCAATTCTTTTTCTCTAGCCGGTGAATATTCGTTCCCGTTACAAAGTGAGCGATAAAATAGGGTGAGGAAATGAGATAGAGCGATATAAAACTGCCGATACCAAAGCAGGATGGGACGAAAACATGAACGCGCTCGATTTGCGCCAATCATTTTCGCCATAAGGGAATGTGTACCATTATTAACAGGTTTCATAGTCATTGGATATATCACAGGAACAACGAGAATGAACATTCAACGGCGAGAGAAAGAGAATCGCTACGAAGCGATGCGTTTTTTCTTGGCGCACAGGGCCACTTCACACATTCAACAGTTTTTTCCCATCTCAAACAATGAACCAACGACCCTAAAGTGATTTTAATTCAATAAATCCCAGTTCACATTTATAATATTATGTCAGAATTAATATAATATCCAAATCCACAGGCTTAAAAATACCATATAAGTTTTATGCTTCATTGCATAAACATCATGTTGTTTGGAACTTATATTCAAATATTTGAATAAAACAATTAGGCTTATAGTGGGATTTGAACCCTTGACTACATAATACCGTACTGACTGACGCTTTGCCATGTTATTTTTAATGGCACTTCACTATCCGTCCGAATTAATTAAGCGACAGGGCGGTATTGTGTAGTCGCGGGTTGAAAACCCACTAGAAGCCGAATTTGAACCACATAAGTCTCCTTTCTGACACATTCGTTTATCTAAATATTTAGTCTGTGTCAATCCATACATTTATTCCAAGAATTTCCAGGAAACGGGGTTATGAAATGCTATCCTGAGTATGAAACTTTTTCCCTCAATGTTTTTACCATAATAGCAACAATGAGTTATGAAAATAGTGACTTGGCACTCTAGTCTAGGTGTGACGTCACTTGACACTTCGCACAATAAGAAGTGACGTCAGAGGCTTGTTATCCGTATAATTTTTTTTTTTTAAATATTGTTATTACGAACCCAATTTAAGTGAAGGATTATATGATTATAATTATATGATTATATATTTATTATAATCCTTCCAATATTTTCCTACTGCTGAGTCCACTTCTCAGAAAGTTTGTTTAATCATTTTTTTATTTTGAATAGATAAACGTTGGACCACCATTTCACCTGATGGTAATTAATAATGCGATCATGATCGAGCACGCCTGCCTAGAAGATTTACTCGTGACTTGAAGACACCCAGATTGTATTCACGCGGAAACACAGATTTAGATTCAGGCAATGAATTCCTCTCGTTAGCTGTACGCACTATATGACAGTGGAAGCAAAACGTTTCGTGCGATAAGTTGGAACATCTACCATATAGGGATGTCGCATTGCCGTCCGTTCTTAGTTGGGTTGGGTTGGCGTAATCCACCATGCTGGCCAATGCAGAAATTTTTAAATCACATCTTCCGACATGGCCTATCGAAGGTTATGCCAAGACGACAACTGAGACCGACCGCTTAGCGTGTCCACAGCCCGGAATTGCTCAGTTGAAAATGGCAATAGTGCTCACCCTCTAAAGTTACGGCCGAGGAGCTGCTGATCGGTTCAGGGGGTCGTCCGAATAAAAATATTGCTTTTACTATTGCTTAAAGTCGAAAACGATGGCAATATTGTATTGTATTTGACTGACCGGTTGGCGCAGTTGGTAGCACTCTGCCTTCTGAGCCGCTGGTCCCGGGTTCGATTCCCGGACAGGTCAAACATTTGTGTGTATGAACATGTCTGTTTGACCTGTGTCTGAGTGTGTATATGTATATAAATATATATAAGTATGTAAAAAAAATATATATTCGAAGCAATACTTTTAAACGAATGACCCCCTGGTAGCATACATAAACTCTGCTACGAACTCTTTATACTGTTTTTTCCACCTGCCTATTTTATGAAATCTCCTGAGCTATGGATAATCAACAGGGTTTTTTATTTGTATCACGTGCAGAGGTGTGTAGTCGTGTAGGAAACTAAACTATTCGCTCTATAAAGTAACTACATCTCATGCTTGTCCACACATGATGTAACCTAATATGATGCTACTGATATGGGGCCGACATTTTTATTCAGGAGAAGCATTACCAGCTCACTTGATCCTAACGATTTGTTTTGTCCCAATAATATTATCTTCTTTTTGTCCTTATCCCACACTAGGTGGGGTCGGCACAACATGTTTTCTTCTTTCATTCTCTTCTATCATTGGTCGTCTCAGTGCATACACCTTTCATAAACATTTGTTATTTTTTCACATATTATAAGTTTGCGTTTGACAACTGTCTCACTTGATGTTAAGTGATGACGTTGTCTAGGATTTAGCACGCAAACCTAGAAGGTACATATTCACTCGCGACTTTCATAAACACATCATTCTTCACACAGTCCATCCATGCCTTCTTCGGCCTTCCTCTACCTCTATATCCATCCACCTTCATGTTAAGTAAACTTTTTGTTATATGTTTTTCATCCTCCCTCATGATATGCCCATACCAAGCCAATCTATTCGCTTTCAACTTATCATTCACTGGTGCTACTTCGAAAAATTGTATGTATGTGTGTGTATGTTTGTTGCTTCTTCACTCTCAAACGGCTACATCGATTTCAATAATATTTGGTATGGAGATAGCTTATATCCTGGATTAACACTTAGGCTTATTTTCATTATCACCTTCATTTACATTTTTCATCACCACGCGGGTAAAACCGCGGAGCGCAATTATAGCTATATACGTTTCTAAACTGGCATGGTCACTAATACAATGATGTATATTATTATCGGCATGCTTTCTGCATTTTTGCACATTTGATAAAATTATTTATAGGTATAAATTTATCAAGAAATAAAAATCTCTCAATTTATACAGCTAATTAAATCAAAAACTCGTTATCGCAAACTCAATCTGGCAAAAGTAACCATTGATTCAGCATTTTCTAAAATGGTTTTCGTAACTCTATAAAAACATTTCGCGAGAATTTTCATTCTAAAGACGAAAATTCGTACTTCATTTTTTGAATGGAAGTGGGCGTAGTAAACGAATTCAAATACCTACTATCTTGGTACAGTCACCGACAGCCGATATCCAGTAATTACCCGACTGCGTTTCCATTGATGATTCTTTAGACTACAGACGGACAAAATAAATATTCGTCAATAGTAGAAGCACATATGTGTCGGATTTGTTATTTTTATAAGCACTTTCACAGTTTTTTTTCAACTACTACAATAACATTTGACCAATCAACTAGCTGTTGTCAGTCAGTAACTCAAATGCTCTAACCCACTACCGGCCGGCAGCGTGTCTGAATGCTAGCAGCAATGCCACGTGGAATTGCAATTCTAATTCATTGGCCCAAACATATGGCGCTTTAATGGACGCATGGACATATACACTAAAACTTCACATTTATAATATTAGTATGATTACTTTCTTCACACGCAAATCACACTAATTACAAATCTACAAGAACTTTAAAGTAGTTAGGTATATAATATATCTACTAGCTAATTAAAGTTTACATAACTAACTAAAATCCTATCCTACTAATAATATAAATGCGATAGTTTGTGTTCATGTGTGTTACTTCTGCACGCTCAAACGGTTACACCGATTTCGATGAAATTTGGTATGGAGATAGTTTGAATGCAGAAATCTGAATTAACACATAGGCTACTTTTATCCCGGAAAAAGTATAGTTCCCTCGAGATAATTGAGGTAGCCAGCAAACCGTTATCCACGCGGGTGAAACCGCGGGGCGTTACTTGTGTACCTATATATTGTAAATGCCCCCTCGAAGCATCTAGCAATGTGCTGGCATATAAATAAATATAAAGATAACATATAAATATACTAAAGTTTTACCCTTTCAAACAGTTAAATAACTGTTTAACTCATTGCCTAAGTCTGTGTTTCCACATGAATACAATCTGGGCATCTTCAAGTCACGAGTGAACAGGTATCTTCTAGGCAGGCGTGTATCATCGTAGACCGCATCATCACTTAACATCAGGTGAGATAGTGGTCAAACGCCTGCCTATTGTGAATAAAAAAAAAAAATAATAATAATAATTTAATAAACTCCTAGCCTTTTTAATTATTACTTACGTTTGACCCCTGTCTCACCTGATGTTAAGTGACGACGCGGTCTAAGGTGTAGCACGCAAACATAGATTTCACCTAAGCATTCTTTAAGCTTATTGGCTCTCAAGGATTGCTTCTTATTTCTATTGAACTAGAATTACATATTGCATATTATACAAATTCAGCAGCTAGTTTTTATTTCGTTTTCCTAGAATGTTTCTATTTTTTTTATTGAAACACTCTTCTCGATAACTGTACGAGTGTCAGATCCGCGACACCCACGCTATCTATGTTACGGTTGTGTAGCTTTAAATATTTTTACAGGAAATGCCAATATTTAATTCAAATAAGATTTTTATTTACACTTAGATAAGAAATAACTGTGTAGGAGTATACGAAAATATATGTAGGAGTGTGTGAGACAATGATACATTTTTTTTTTTTTTTTTTTTTTTTTTTTTTTTTTTTGGCGTATAGAATACGTATAACGTAATAATATAATAGAAGGCGTTATATGTAATCAATTTGACTGTAAGTCTTGATAGTGCTCGATTTGTTACCTAAGTGAAGGTAGCACGTGTTATTCGATTTGTGTCAAGAAGTGAGGGTAGTATGAAATAAAAATTTTTTTTAACAAAAAATGCAACCGACTTCAACACTCAAAAGTGTGAAATAACTTGTTGAAGTCGGTACCATGATAGTTCACACAAAAGTAACTATCATCACAATATTGTGCTCATGGTACCGACCTCGACAAGTTATTTCACACTTTTGAGTGTTGAAATCGGTTGCATTTTTTGTAAAATAAATTTTTTTTAACCCTTTTCAGTGACCTGTGCTACTCAGGGGATGTCGATGTCTTCAACCGCGACAATAATATCATCAAAATACGCGTAGCACTTTTCAGTTATTGGAGTATAACTCAAAAACCGCTTGTCCGATTTTGATGAAAGTTGAATGGGACCACAACGAAAGTATACTATCTAAAAATAGTTATAGTATACAAATAAAGTATTCTATTCTATTCTATTCTATTCTATTCTAACAAAAAAAGAACCATCAAAATCGGTTCATAAACGACGAAGTTATCTGCGAACACACATAAAAAAATATACGGTCGAAGTGAGTAACCTCCTTCTTTTTTGAAGTCGTTTAAAAAGGTATTATATAAGCTGTGGCTACCGTGGCCGGCGAACAGTAGTCATGGGTTCAAGTCCCACTGGTAGTCGAATTTTTTTCCTTCAAATAATTTGAACGTAAAAACAATATATTCGAAAGCCTCAATAAATAAGTCCCGTTTCTGATTTATTCCCGCAGCTCGTTTTAATTCTTAGCAGGTCTTAGCAGGAAACTTTATAGAAAATCCCTTGGCGGCTGCGGTTGCTAAGTTAATTATTAATTAATTCTTTAATCATTCTAAGAACACACGTTTTCTTTGTCGGAAAATATTATGAACAGACATTTTCTTGATAGTCTTGCGCAAAAATTAGTCGACTATATTTCTTTTGCACGATGATATTCTAAGAAATGTAATAATTTTGTGAGCATGTTTTCCCTTTTTATTATTAAGGACTTACCTGCAAGCTTGGTCTGTATAGGTGGTGTCACAACTGGAGCTGCAGCTGTAGTCACTGTGTTCGGTGGATAGACAGGATCGCAGCATTCTCGCTCCGGGAACTCGCTCCCTCCGGCACATGTCACTAAAAGTATCAAGATCCAAAGCATGGACCATTCTCCAATAAACTTGGTACACTCGCGATTCATGGACGCAAACACCTCGAAACTTAACTTGAATACGAATGAACTTATTTCCGCGTACGAACTTAACGCCGCGTGTGACGAACTCGGAATTGTGCGTGACGAACTTGCACTCGCGGTAAACGATCTCAAAGTTGCATTTGACGGACTCACTGCTGCGTTACACGAACTAAACTTGGCATAAGGACTCGCTCGTATAGATTTTAACCCAGTTCGTTCTTGTATTCGAACCGGTCTCCTCCTTTTTTCGTCCTTTTGGTTTTTAATCTTTTCATGGCAACTGTCCCTTTTTTCTGTCATCTGACAAATGGATTCACATGACACGATTCCCACAAATATTTCTTTACTTAATTACTAATGATATGTTTTAACACCGATGGTGCATAATTGACTTTATACCGCGGATTTATTTGTTGTTTGTATAACTCTTAATAAATATTGATGTTTGTTTAAATCTGTGGAATATATTAAGGGACATAATTATTGGAAAAATTGAGGGTGAAAATAAGGATAAAATGACCAAAACGTAACCATTAAAATATAAGGCATGCAACACACCAAGATTGCCATCCATAAACCGTGGAACATTATGCATTACCATAAAAACTGCTCTCATGTCATCTCACACATTCTCAATCATTAAAACAACTCTTTTTCCACCTAATTTTATATGTTAGAGAAGAATTTGGCTATCTTCTTCTTACTCTTCTTCTTCATGACTTTGCCACGCTAAGTGGGTCGCCATAGCAGGCGTTATTTCTTTACCATGGCCTAGGTATATATGTACAATCCTGGAGTCTTCAAGTCGCGAATGAATAGGTACCTTCTAGGTTTGCGTGCTAAATACTAGACAACGTCATCACTTAGCATCAGGTGAGACAGTTGTCAAACGCAAACTTATAAAATGTATGTCAGCACTCACTTCTAACTATCATATATGACGTAAATCTATTCAGAACTACTTTGACTTATTCCAATGTCCATATATTTGAATATTTTTACTCGTATTACATACAACACTACCAGTTGGTAGCCCAGAATGCTAGCAGCACTGCCATGTTGAATGGCAATGCCGTTCCTTTGACCCAAATACATATTATATCACAAGCTGCATCGGCCAGGCTGTCAGATAAGTTTTAGAAAATCCAGTCCCCACGGGCTTTCCAGAGACATGTTTATAAATAGCGTAGCGTTTTTTATTACTTACGCCATTTATGTCTATAAGTTATACTTTAATTTTATTTAATAATATCTTACGGTCAATTACCGTAAGTCAAAACTTGATTGTCGTCACGATTAGAGCCATATTTAATGCAAATCACTTCGGCCCCGATGTACCGCCACCCTAAACTTAAGAGGGCATTAAACAAATTGAATCCCTAATATGCTATTTAACTTTTTGCTGAAATTCGAACGCATATTACTTTTGTTCAAAAACTTCTTCTATTTACGGGAAATTTTATCAAAACGCGGAAAAAGCGGATGTCTGATAGGCTCATGTTGGAATGAAAGCGGTATGAAAGCGGTGTGAAAGCGGCGTTTCCTACCCCAACGGTAAACAAAACAAAAAAACAGATTTTTACAAAATATAATAACTAAATTTACTCATAGGAATTACTGTCATTCGCCAAATCAAAGTATTGGAACCTGGAATACGATGTTATGAAATCGTGTTCTTTATTTGAAGTGAAATTTCGATTAGCATCTAAACATACATGGTCCTATTTTTTGTGTTCTAGTTTATAAAATACGAGAAACCAAAATATAAAAAAAAGTGGAGAAGCGTTAGATTCTTAAGACGTAATATCAAATGTCGGCAAGGGGCACT
This sequence comes from Apeira syringaria, assembly GCA_934044485.1. Lineage (NCBI taxonomy): Eukaryota > Metazoa > Arthropoda > Insecta > Lepidoptera > Geometridae > Apeira > Apeira syringaria. The sequence goes on along the minus strand of OW203672.1, from coordinate 4,931,893 downwards.
AATATAATTTACGCCACTCTTGACTTTTTTTATATATTTCTTTTTTATAAAAACATCTTATAAAAATATTGTATTGGCAAACCCCCCTATTATGGGGACGCTTACGTCCAGTAGTGGACGTCCTATGGCTGATATGGATAACAGTGTGTGTGACAAATGTAACTGGACCTGCAGTATTTGTCACAATAAATAAATAAATCAAATTTAAATGGGACTACATGAAAAGCACCAGCTTTCAAATAAAAAAGAATCAACAAATTCGATTCACCAATAAATAAGTTCTGAGATATATAAAAAATACAGTAGAGTTGAAAACCTCCTGTTTTTGAAAGTCGGTTGAAAATTCCATGTAGAACCGTTAAACGCTAGAGTAATTATAGAATGTGATGTTTGTAGGAAAGCGGAATGTAGTAAATTATTTCGCTTTCGCTTCGCATCCGCTCATCTTTGAGTATGACGACCACTTTGCCTCGCTATTATTTCAGACTGAGATAATGACTTTTGAAACGCGATAATTCATTTTAATTGTAACATTTATGCGAAAATTTTTCTTTTTCTTCGAAAGATTGTTTTGATTTATTCGAAGAGGACTTTCGAATATATTTTCTGTATTTTCGGTTGGTATTTTGTATTTTAATAAAAGACTAGAAGGCCAAATCTTCCGATGTTTTAGTTTAATTTGAAAGTATGTGTTTTTATGGGCTAATTGTATGTTTATGGACTAATTGTATGGGCGATTAGTGTCACGTGAAGTTTTCCACAGATTCCTATAAAAAAGGAGGTTTCCATTTTGATTTCCATTATGTTTGTTCCCTCCAAACTCCCCCATTTATGACCAGATTTCAATAATTTTCTTTTATTCTAGAGAATATCCTTTCAAGTCCTTTCCATAAAAAAACCTAAAATTTTAGTTGAATAGTTATCGAGAAAAATAGTTGTCAAATGGTATTTACCAGTGTCAATATGGTGCCGTGGTGGTATAGTACTCCGGCGTAGAATAGTACTCCCCCATCTCTTCCCGTGGGTGCCGTAAGAGTCGGCTGAGGGATCACCTACCAGAAGGTGGGCAGCAGCGCCTTCTGAGGATTGCAAATCATACTGCGCTCGCCAACCCGCACGCCAAGCGTGGCGAGTATTGGCAAATCCTCCCTATATGGAGGAGGCATATGTCCAGCAGTGGACGCACATGGCTGAGAGAAGAAGAAGCAGAAGAGAAGTGTCTACTACATTTTAGATAATCTTTCATGGAAATGTATAATACCTGGCAGCTGAGAAGTGAATTATTGAAGTTTATAAGCAAACTTGTACGAAAAATTATAATCAAACGGCCATCATCATAGTTATGCTTACAATAAATCAGAAAAGGCAATAGAGAGTCGGTGTGTAGAAATCTTTTGATTTTGATTTTTATTGTTCGTAGATCAAACAGCCATGCTTCGAATATTTTAACGCACAATTAAACTAAGAACCATGTTTAATATCAAAATGAAAATCGATAATAGCCTCAGACACAAAACCAACTTGAAGCTCGCCTCATCCAATTACCGTTTCATCTTCACAAAATAGAGCCTAAAATCTATTACTTGTCACGAAAATCTAATATTAAAAGGCAGACCTCAGACACAACATATATATGTAAAACCAGTAACTCAACTCACTTCGAAGCAACATAATTATTTATATAAGCGTATAGTCAAACGTCGCTTGTAGCGTTTTTGTTTTCACCTACTTACTTGGCTTATCATTAGCTATTCCCATTATAACTGGCCAGTTAGAATTAGACGTAATGTATTCAAATATATTTTTTTTTACTACTTTTATTTATATTATTCATACCTTTTTGTATTTACTAGGATACGTTAGTTTCAGTCTGTGGGCTACATGGAATCATATTATTAATTACTAAAATATGATATAATTTAATTATGACCTGTAATTGGCTTTTTGTATCTAATTATCAATACTATAAAAGTTTAGATAGCTGTTGATCATCCGTTTCATCATTATTAAAATTAAATAAAATACGTGCTATTACTGGGTCTAACCAATATCCGTGTTAAATTTCATCTGGATTTTTTGGCGTGATGAAGCTATATCCAGCCATTCATTTAGTAACACTCATCCAATTACCCAAACTTTGGAGTTTATAGAAGTAGAAAATTAGGCATATTTATGGATAAAGTAAATGTTTCACTAAGATTTAATTTGAAATGTAGTAAATTGAGTTACTCTCTTCTAAGTATACTGTTACTAAGCTATTCACTTCTTTTGAAACATCAAACAAAAGTTCATAATTAGTTGAATACCTGTACTATATACCATTTAAACGCGAAATCCCCGAATTTATTCAGCTCCTCGTCAAATCATAATTTTGTTCAGGCGTGGATTAATAGATCAGTCTATTATACTGTTTTCTTTGTTGATTACTTTTGATTATTTTGCGTAAAGAAAATTCGAAATGATTTTGTGAAAGGTTCTCTAATGAGTTATATTTTAAACAGAATTGTTAAATGTTACTCAGATGAGCATGGAAACTCGGCAGCGTCTTCTTAATCGATGCAGCCGTTTGAGCGTGAAGGAGTAACAAACATACACACTTACACATTACACACAAACTTTCACCTTTATAATATTAGTGGGATGGGATTTTATTTTTATAATTACGTATACGTACCTATTAACAGGTTTTGGTAGAGACTATGGTAAGCGTATACACCTTTATCTCTCACTAAATATCAGATAATTTTATCAGATATCAGTTAGATATTTCAAATATACATTTTATTCATAACTAGCTGACCTCGCCAACGTTCTTCTTCTTAAATTATGGCTTCTGTGACTAGTTGTCACAATTCTGTCAATGTACGTTGTGTGTTTCGACTGGCCGGTTGGCGCAGTTGGTAGCACTCTGCTTTCTGAGCCGCTGGTCCCGGGTTCGATTCCCGGACAGGTCAAACATTTGTGTGTATGAACATGTCTGTTTGACCTGTGTCTGGGTGTGTGTATGTATATATATAAGTATGTATATAAGTATATATCAGTCATCAGGTCACCATAGTACAGGCTCTGCCTAGTTTGGGACCTGAAGACCTTGTGCGAATGTTTTATTAAATAAAATTAAAAAAAACGTTAGTAATGCTAGTTTCATAAACTACATGGAAGTTGAGTAAACATATGATGAGCGAGAAGATTACAACAGGTCGTTGTGGAAATCAATGGGGGAGGCGTATGTCCAGCAGTGGACGATCTATGGCTGAGATGATGATGATAATGATGAGAAGATATCATGGGGCTATATTTTATTTTATGTAAACACAAGTAAATCAATTTATTTTTATAAATTAAGAATTTGAATAGATTTTAAGACAATCTTAAAAAAATAAAAATGACTAATAAATGGGCCGGTACCATACCACAATTTGTCCTATGGAAGTCCAACTAACACTAATATTATAAAGGAACCGGTTTGTTTGTCAGTTTATCGTTTGTCATTTGTTAATCCTTTATGCTCACACGGCTGAACTGATTAGCATGAAATTCTGAATGAAAATAACTAATACCCTAGAATAATTCATATAGACTACTTTTTATCCCAAAAAAATTATAGTTCTCGTGGGATAATTGATGTCACAGGAAAACCGTAGTCCGTCCACACGGGCAAAACAGAAGTGTGCAGCTAGTTTAAAATAAAAATATATCTTCCAATTTCGGGCAAAACCCACAAAAACTTTCATCAATGCGAAAAACATTTTCAAAACTTTACAGACAATTGCGTGGATCTAGATTCGAATTGCTTCAAAATAAAAGCTGACAATATAAACAAAAGTAACCACATTATACCGACAATCACGATGGACGTACTAAGGATACTCGTTTTAGGGGATGCAAAAAATTAAACCGTTTACACTTTGAAGAGATCATTTTAGGGTTAGTATTATATCTCGAAATTGTAAAGAATAATTATATATAAATAATAATTACCCAGGAAAACCAACTTAATTAACGATAGAATTATTAGAAATAACATTTTCTCAAGTATCGGGAAGCCGATTAAAGGTCTTTAAAATAGGTTATATACCTTAGCGTGAGCACTCTCACCGAGATTTAAATTTATAATTTTATAAAAATTATTAAAATCACTGAAAATAACTAGTTTCCTACATGTCTTGAACAATAAAATATAAAAATTACCATTATAGTAATAATATATATATATCCTAGTATGTTTTGCGGTTTTCAAAATATTGCTTCCCCAAGACGAATCCATAAAAAAACTCAATATATTTGGTATATTTTAGGATAATATCATGGCACTGTTACGATATACTGAACCATCCTACACATACATATTAAATAATAGTTATACAACAGTTGATAAATCTGACCCAATCGGTCAGATAAACGGTATATTTAAATTATTTAAATATTTTATCATGTCTTATTTATTTCGCTGTCAAGTTACAAACTAAGAGTAGCCCCGAACCTAATCCTTAATACGCTCCTTTGTTTTAGCTATGCTATACATTCATGCTATATCGGGTCATACTCTTACTTTTCCAATACGAATCCTGAGCTGCCAGGCCATCCACATAAATCACGTAGACAATAGTGTTGTCTGCTATCGAGTCGTTATCGAGAGTATCGAGACAAGGGCAACCGTAATCGATAGCAGAATTCTATAATATGTTTGTAAATAATATGAATATCGTGTATTGCACTCGAAATTTGGAATGGTACGAGATTTGAATAATTTATTCGTCTGCATGTCGGTTCGGATGAAATTTTGATGGCTACTGTTTGCTCGCTCAAAATATTTTTGTTTGTCTGTGCAAATTACTCGTAACTGTTAATATGAGAATCATTTTACAAGAAACTACATTTATCTGTACTTTTGACCCGACACACGATGCCACCGATTGCCAACGCCAACGTTTTCGTGAGCATGTCTGGTCTGTTTGCACACACAAATCTGACATTCTTAAATATGCGCTTATAATTAATCCCCTACATTAAGTTTTGACAGGGCCTCCACCACCGCGCTGTCTCGACTTCCATTTCTTGACTTCAAATCCATTTAGTAGTTTTTGCGTGAAAGAGTAACAAACATCCATCCATCCACTCAAACTTTCACATTTATAAGTAAGTAACACAGGCTACTTTTCATCATCATCATCAATCATCACCACGCGGGTAAAACCGCGGGGGCGCAGCTAGTTATATATTATGTCAATAATAAGATACTGGCCAATAAATGTATACCATTTTGTTACATGTTAAGGCCCTTAGAAAGGAGCAAATAGAAACGGCTTGAATACAAATACCTTCCATAAATTTATTATTATCAAATTGACGTCAATAGTTCTAGTTCTACTTACAACCAATTATATGACATGTATAGTAAAACATCATTGCTTACAACGAATAACTATTGATTTACTTAAGGTGATTACTCATTTACTCAACAAGAACATATAAAAGCGATTTACTTAGTTGAGCACATATTAACATACTAGTATCGCCCCGCGGTTTCACCCGCGTGGATTACGGTTTTCCCGTTTCCTCAACTTTCCCACGGGAACTATACTTTCTCCGGGATAAAAGTAGCCCATATGTTATACAAGGGCTTAAACTATCTTCATACCAAATTGCATCGAAATCAGTGTAGCCGTTTGAGCGTAAAGAAGTAACAAATATACACACATACACACAAACTTTCGCATTTATAATATTAGTACGAGAACATACACACATACACACTTACACACATACACACTTACACACATACACGCAAACTTCCTCATTTATAATATTAGTAGGATTACAACCAAACAAATGAAGAATACACAAACAATCCGGCACATAAATAATTCTCATCGTGTAACAAATCCTATTTATTAAAAGAAATCGTCTCCCGCTCAGCGGAAGGGTACGCACGTTGACCGGAAGTCGGCCATATTTTATTTACGGCGATGCGTGCAAACCGGTTGTAGGAAAAATTTCCGTGCGCCTTGCCTTACCTTTATGCTTATTGATTTTGAATAGGATCGAAGGCCAGACGGGCAGTAACAAATTGTTTAGTCGAGACTTTGGCAAGGCAATTCTAGCTTCGTCTTGGATGTTTGGAACGTGTTTACTAAATACAAAAAAAATATACCCTGATTAAGATCGCAGGCAAGAGCTGGATGCGGGCCACTTCTAACAAGTCCTTGTGAAAATTAATAGAGAGGCCTATGTCCGGCAGTGGACATCTTATGGCTGAGATGATGATGATGATGATGACTAAATACAGTGTTTCTTTCTGTAAAAACGCCTGCTAGTCTACGTTCTAATTTTTGAAGGTAAAAATTCAACAACCAGTAGCATTCGAAGACACCACCACAGAATACCGTCCTGTCTCTTTGCCAACTAAGTTATAGCAGCACTCCACTAGCCGTTCGAATTTATTGTACATGTACAAATTTGCATCAAAAATATTGGAACCGTTTACGAGATATTAAGGAGGTATATACTAGAATTGCTCATTGGATAGTTTAAGATAATGAGTACCGCATTTTTTGCAAAAATACGCATAATTCTTACTAGTAGAAAATAATAAAATATAACTCAATACTTTTATCGATTTCTAATGGATAACTAGGGCGAACGCATATAAATTTTATATGATGCTATGGAACATTGTCACAATCAGTAATATAACCAACAATCAGTGATTCTTCAATGACATTCGATAGGTTGATTCAGCTTGTATCCTAGCCTACTTTCTACTAATATTATAAACGTGAGAGTGTCAGAATGTTTGTCATTCTCTCACGCTATAACTACAGTATGGATTTTAATTAAACTTTAATAATATAGCTTGGAATGGAGACCACGGACTGGCAGGTGCAGCATAGGACGGCCACTGACCAGGTGGACAGACGACCTGACTAAGATCGCAGGCAAGGGCTGGATGCGGGCCGCTTCCAACAAGTGCTTGTGGAAATCAATGGGGGAGGCCTATGTCCAGCAGTGGACGTCCTATGGCTGAGATGATGATGATGATGATGATGAATATAGCTTGGCAGCAGTGCCTGCTGAGGATCGGAAATCATACTGCGCTCGCCAACCCCAAGTGTGGCGAGTATTGGCAAACCCTCCATATATTGGGGAGGCATATGTCCAGCAGTAGATGTCCAATTGCTAAGAAGAAGAAGAAGAAGAAGATTATAGCTGAATAACATATAGAGTTAAATACATATTTAAACATATTGGTAGTAATACTCTTTTTCAATGAAACTGAATTCAAATTGTGAAAAATAAGAACTCTAAGGCTTTCACGGCCGGCGTTGCATGTTGTATGTATAGCTTCCGGGCTGTTTGGCCGTGGTCTATGAAACTTGTGTTCCAGACGTTTCGTCGATCACTGCGGTCAACATCTTCAGTGGTTCAGGTCCGAGCGGCGACAAGAGCGTACAACTCTCCTTCGCGGCGTCTTCTCTGATACTGAACCGTCAGTATCAGACGCCCGGAAGCAATACATACAACAAAAAATAATATAGTTCTTATACAGTTACGAGTACAAGTTGTATGACACATTCAATAACAACACTAAAATTAGATCTTTTCAATAAAAAGACCTTGAAACTTGCTCGTAGTTGTAGGTAGAATAAGTCTCACCTTATTTGGTGCTGACTAAAACTACCCGCGATTGGCTAGCAATTGATAAGACTCGTCTTAGAAATCACGTTGTATGGAGTTTTACGAATTTGAATTTTAGCGTAGATAGAATACGAGCTGTTTCATGTTGAGGATTTTTAGTTCGAATGATCAACAGAACTATGGCCATTGTGTTAGTTTAGAAAAATATATAGCGATATGTGTTAAGTAATTCGGTAAGAAAATCTGTTATCTGCAAGCTATTTTGGCGAGCACTGCAAAATCTCTAAATGTGGCATGCATATCTGATGTGATATTTTTACTTTTAATATTTCTACATAAATATCTACAACAGTATTTATTTATTTATATTTCATGTGTAAGCTATAATTATTACCATTAACTAAATAAAAAATAAACGTTCGCCGTGGCTTAGTGGTCAGTACCATAACTTCTGGGTCTCCGAGGCCCTGGGTTCTAATTTCGCCAGGGGCAAACATTTATCCCATAAGTTATTATGTGTGTCCGTGGCTTCACCAACACAGGGAATCTTAGTGCGGGGGTTTTGAGCGTGAGAAGAAAATAAAATAGCCCAGTGAACTTGCAAGTTGAAATGGTCCGCAAGGTTCTACGAGTTATTCTAGAATAAAGACCAAAGCCTTATTCGGAATGCATTGAGAAAGTTGGCAGACCTCATAAGTATCTTAGGTGGGTGGATAACGGGTCCAACACCTCTGAAGGTCAATTATAGAAGCTATAAGAGATACTTTGGAACAGAATCCGCCGTTGTATGGCTGAAAAGGTGATGGTAAATGATGATCATTAAATGTTCAACACCTTCATAACCTTCACTTAGAACATGTTATAGGCGGATCTGGGCGCTTAACTACCACGTTTCAGTGTATGCTGATATGAACGTTATCTGAAAGTATTAAATTCTACATTTCAACCGATCCTTATCGAAGTAAGGCGGACACTGAAACTAGAAGTTGACGCATAGTAGCACCTACAATTTTCGTAGCAGTTAATACTTTCCGTAGAATACGCTACGCTACGTAGCTCAAGCTACAATCTGTAGCACAGGTGCGATTGTTCATTTCTATAGTGTGTCTATAGCAACATACTTACTATACATTGCACCGCAGATTACTGATTCTATCCACCCAAAGTTTGTCAGGAAGAAATCGCTATAAGCGATAAGATTTTTTATTTTTTTTATTATCACACTTAAACCCCCGCACTAGGATTCCCTGTATCGCGGGAGGCTTGGACACACACCCACACACCCCCACAGATCGCCCATTACCTTAGTTTAGAGTAATCCTACTAAAATTGTTATCAACACAAGTATGAAATAAATAGTAAATAAAATAGTTTTATCAATTAGATATTCATTATTAGAAAGATTTGCATAAAATATGTTACGCATATTCTGGATAGATTCGGTCACTGGTTATATTCACAATGGTAGATTTTAAATGATTTTTTAAGAAATATATAGTTTTCGGCCTTTGTTCTCTGTACGGCTGAAACGTTATAAGTCTATGTCGCCTTTTGACTAAAATGTATTCGCCTACAGCGCCACAACGCTCTAGGACTAAAACGCTTTATGACTAATACACTCTAGATCTAAAACGCTTTGTGACTAAAACGCTTTAGACCTAAACCGCTTCCGGACTAAAACGCCTTGGAATTAAAATACAAATATTTTTACTAAAATTGCATGAGAAAAAACTGCATACATCTGACTCTTTAAAAAAAAAATTCAGATCAAGTGCAGAATACTTGCAGTACAGCAGAATACTCCCATGCAGTATTAACTGGGCTGATATTTGCAAAAAAAAATTGCATTATTTTGGTAATGAAGATACAATTCTGTTTATTTTTTACTTTAATTCATATCACCTGGAGACTAGCCGGTTGACGCAGTTGGTAGCACTCTGCCTTCTTAGCCGCTGGTCCCGGGTTCGATTCCCGGACAGGTCAAATATTTGTGTGCATAATCATGTCTGTTTGACCTGTGTCTGGGTGTGCATATGTATATAAGTAAATATATCAGTCATCAGGTTACCATAGCACAGATTCTGCCTAATTTGGGAACTGATAACCTTGTGTGAATATTAAAAAAAAAAACTAGGGGGCACTGGCTTCAAATTTCACCCCTCTCAACTTTTCCGTGGGCGCCTTAACTCTCAAATGGAGGTAGCGCGTATTCAGCCGCGGACATCTTGTGGCGTACGTGGAAGATGATGATACCTTAATTCGGTGAAACGTCAGTGCCCGTAATTAAGGAAAACTTTTTTTTAACACCTTTTGCTTGTGGCTGTGGAAAGGTTGAGTGACACCAATACGACGCTGATCGTAAACGTCAATAGGGCTATAAATATAAAACCTTGGAATGCTTTTTTTATTTATGTCACCGAGGTCACGGTAAGAAAGTGTAAGCTGTAACTAATCTCAAATGGTATGTTGCGTTAAACAGGTAAATAAAAATGTACTTTTAGGTATCCGTATGTAAAAAACTAAATCTTGCGCTCTTTTTCTGACCATCTGTATTTTTTGGCACCAGTCTAAAATAGCATTATTCCTACTAATATTATAAATGCGAAAGTTTGTGTTTGTGTGTATGTGTGTATGTTTGTTACTTCTTCACGCTCAAACGGCTACACCGATTTTGATGAAATTTGTTATGGAGATAGTTCAAACTCTGTATCGGTCAAACGCTAGATCTCTAGCGTTTGACCAAATGCATGGTAATCATTCTTAAACAATATTTATGAAATAGTGGTAAAACTGTCAATACTTACAATTTAAGTATTGACAGTTTTACCACTATTTCATAAATTTATATATATATAATTAATTATTAATTATTTAACACCTTTAATTTGATTATAGGTGTTAAACCTCAAACAAAGCAGTACTCAGAAAAATATTTAAGAACGAAACCGTTAATAAGCGGTAAAGTAAGTCATTTGAGTAGTTTACTATTAAGTTACTGTTGTTATTTAAAAAGTATAAGTTATTTTGGCCGCTGAAGAGAAAATATTTCTAGTAAAGAAATTGGGTAATAGTGTCGATAAGTTTTCGTGTTCAATCGCAGCATCAATAAAAATCATCTTTTATGAGTTTGATTTCATTTCTTTACATTTAAAATAAATCTGTTACAAAACACATCTTATTTCTATTTGGGGTTGGCATGAGGCACTTATATAAAATAATTTTCACAAAATCTTATGTTTGCGGTAGTGGAAAGGTGAAATATTGCATAATAGCTACAGTTAAACTTATATAAGTTGTTAAGGCAAGACCTATTCCCCTTTTAATTAATATTATATTTCATTATTATTCCATTTACATATTAAAACATAAAAATGTACGAAGATGAATAGCGATGTTCTTTTTAATAGGAAAAATTCTTTTATAGAGCTATGACCATTAATTATATATTAATAAAAATATTACAAGACCCAACAGTAATCCTCCAAGTTAATCTTCTCAAATTATAACCATAACAGTAACAAGGTATGACGATTAATATTTTATTTGCAAATTCCCCTTCAACGTGATTCAGTAGCTTCACGATCACAAAACAATTTCCATTTTAAATTCCACTTGAAAATTTAATAAGAACACTCTCTTACGTTTCACCTTCCCGCCAATGTAGCCGTCACACGTACGCTTTCCCGCGCTTTCCTTACTATTCCAATTTTAAATATGAGCCGAGGTGTCATCGGCTCTCGACCAGTCAAGCTTTTAAAAATATAGATGTATAGCATCCGGCGATCAACAACCTATATAAGTAGGTCATACATTATGGCATCAAACTCTGACTCGCAATCCACAGGGCATTCCAGCAATCACTATACCAACTGCCACCACAACACGCACTCGGCGATAACTTTGGGGAGCAATAAAAAAATAATCGTTAGAAAAGGAGGGATGAAGTGAATTACGTTTTAAAAAAATCGAAAAGCGCACGCGCGGATTGGAATGCGCCATCCGTGTGTATACTACGGCGGTCACGGCGGTACTAACGTAGTATGCCTGGAAAGGCTTTAGCTGCCCCTACCTCCCCTCTGCGCGTCTCACTACCCCTTTTAACCCTCGGCCGTGGCCACTACTACACTCTTGAAACAACACACAACCTCATTCCACTACACAGAATTTGAAACCTTAAAGTTAACGGTTCAGAAGCGAAATTTCTTTTCATATAGATCAGATTTTCCACCGGTATGGTTGTGTGTCAGTAAAGCGAATGCACGAAGTCTACGTACAAGCCAATAGGTTATACGATGTACACTTTTGTTAAACAGATTTTCAGTTTTACCAACGAAAAGTTAAGGCTGAATTTCTGTTGTGGTAGTAAAACGTGAGTAAAACAGGTACAAATGTGAGCGAGGTACACAAACGTCTGAACTCGATTGTGTAGTAATTGTTATGTACGGTTACGTAATAATGGTTCTTATGAAAGTAATTATAAGAGATATATTCCTTTTGGGAGAGCAATTTCAGCATATACTGTTTGCTTTCCACAGCTCATATTAACTTAGACACTTCATTATGGAATTAGAGTTTCTGATTTGATAGTAATAGGGTCGATTTTTCTGTGTGATGTATAGGTAAGAAAAATCGAAATTTAACACCAGAGGACTGATATTAATGCCGACGTAGATTTTGTCAAATGAGTATCATGAAAAGTGCATTTTATCTCGAGGAGAATGCATTATGTTCCTGACGGGGTGCTTTGTGAATTTCGTTGCATAATTTTGCAGAAAAAACGTGCATGTTGAGTCAATTTGAGAGTTTTTTTTTAACATAATGATTGGCAATGAATTGTAGGTCGACATACATAAATTCACGTTTTTCTGTCCCGTAGTAGACAGAGACCACAGCCTTCCAAATGCTACGATCCCGAAAGACTTTTTTACCTTCATCCACGCTCAGCAGACCTTTCATACAAGAGCATCGGCTTAGAGTACTTTTGACCTGACCCTTCCGTATAACTTCCTCAATCTGATTGCTGAATGTTCGCCCAGAACTTCCTTTTTTTTAATGATTATAAGCTTGCGTTCGGCCACTGTCTCACCTGATGTTAAGCGACGACGCGGTCTTCGCATCTTCAAGTCACGAGTGAACAGGTATCCTATAGGTAGACGTGATCCATCGTAGACCGCATCATCACTTAACATCAGGTGAGATACTGGTCAAACGCCTGTATATCTGTATCCATTTGCATCTGCTGTTGTGTAGCATATATCTCTACTTATTACCTAAAAACTCATCTTAATAAATCAATCGGGGCTTGATCGCGAGAAAAACATTTAGTAATTTATTTATCATCTTAAGTAGCCTATCGTTTCCATCTTATTGTAAACCAAACTATAATATTCATTTTGAATCGTACCGTGACGTCATTAAATTGTAATATATTAATTAATTTAATTCTGGGAGCCAACGGAAGACCAGCGCTAGTTTAAAACCTAGCACATACTAAGTTGGGGACCAATTTATAAAATGCTTTTGTAATTATTGTGTAGTTTTCTCATTGTGTCTTTCTTCCCTTGTGTCATGTCATAAATAAAGGTACTTTTCTTTTTCTTTCTTTCTACATTGGCCCTAATTCTGTTAATCACATAAACTAGCTAAAATTCACTAAAATTCTTCAAATTGAAATAGCTCGTATTCTATTTACGCTAAAATTCAAATTCGTGTAACTCCATACAATACTCTCACTAATATTAGACGAGTTTTATTCACCTGTTGGCCAATTGCGGGTTGTTTTAGTAGGCACCAAATAAATGGCAACTTAATTTCGCTAAAACTACCCGCAAATTTAATAAATATATTTTAATTTTAGTGATGTTATTGATAAGTGTCATACTAATTTAGACTTTATCGTAACCATATAAGAACTGATTTAGTTTTCCAAAATTTTAGTTTAGTTCAGTTAAATAAGCGAATCACTACCATTGTGAATAAAAAACAGTTATTCCTGCTCCAGGGCACATACTTGTAGCTTTGACGAGAGAAGTCGTGGGCGAGTCATCGATATAGCCGAAACACCGGCGCCAAGCAGCGGTGATGTTATCACTAGGTCTTTTGATTCAACGATAAGACTTGATGGTCCTGAAAGGCGCATATCAGTTGTTATCAGCGTCATCCGACGTCGGTGTTCTTGTCAGTATACATTGCACGTGCGAATGTATTTGTGTAATAATGTTTCATAGGTTCGTTTACTTTGCATGTGCGGACTTGACGATATAATGTGACTAGGGTAATCCGCCAGCTTATAATAGGCAGAAAGAGTATTCACATAAAACCAGATTATCTTCGGCTGATTTACGACCTCTTAAGACTGTTTACAGTTCTCTGGCACAGTCTATCTTAACATATTGCATTTGTGTGTGGGGTGGCAATTTTATGACCTCTATGCTTACACTGGGAAGGGCTGTATTAAAAGTCATTCACAAGAGGCCAAAATTACTATGCTTACACTGGGAAGGGCTGTATTAAAAGTCATTCACAAGAGGCCAAAATTATACCCAACAACAGATCTCTATAGGGAATCTCTATAGTCTTCTTTTTGCTTCAACCTTTACCATTAATACTAGTAGCGCCCCGTGGTTTCACCCGCGTGGGTTACGGTTACTACATATACATTTAACCGGGATAAAAAGTAGCCTATGTGCTATTCCAGACTACAATCTATCTCTTTGCCAATTTTCATCCAGATCCGTTCCGCCGTTCTGGCGTGATTGAGTAACAAACATCCATCCATCCATCAATCCAAACTTTGACATTTATAATATTGAGGGATGGGATGTAGTGTAATTTAATATTTAATTAACGCACCTGCCAGCGCGATTTCCACTACCGCAAGCGTAAGAAAGCGCAATAATTAGGCTACGCAATGTTTTTTAACTTAAACAATGGAACAAAAATAAAGAAAGCACGATAGTATCTGCGTAAGTTTTTTTTGAAAAACTGTGTTGCAAACACCAACGCCCTCCTCCTTAACAAAAAAGTACATTTAGTTCCTTACTTGTATCATACTTCACATTATATTTAAATCTATATATATAAAAATGAAACCCGTTTTCCGTTGTCACGACATAACATGAAAACGGCTTGACCGATTTAGATAAAATTTGGTATAAAGATACATGGGACTTTGGAGAAGGACATAGGCTACTTTTTGTCCTGGAAGAAGTATGGTTCCCGTGGGATAACTGAGTCAGCGGGAAAAACGTAGTGCACGCGGGTGAAACCGCGGGGCGCAGCTAGTACTTTATATAAAACAAAGCGAAAACATAAATATTTAGACATTATTTATCACGATTAAATAGATTTAATTTTATTTTAACCAGTCATCTCTTTTTTATTTTTGGATGTGTATATGTGAGTGCGTGTGCGCATGTGTGTATAAGTGTGTGTGAGGGTGAGTGTGTGTGTGTGCGTGTGTGGAGGGGGGGGGGTAATAAGTGTATAAGAGTCATTAGTGTATATGTATGTGTAGCTGTTTATCTATACTAAT
Organism: Apeira syringaria; assembly: GCA_934044485.1. Classification (NCBI taxonomy): domain Eukaryota; kingdom Metazoa; phylum Arthropoda; class Insecta; order Lepidoptera; family Geometridae; genus Apeira; species Apeira syringaria. Next base: position 4,916,721 of record OW203672.1, on the reverse strand, counting down.
AATATAAAGAAATTATTTTACCAATAGAAAGCTACGTTATTTGTGAGCATTATAGGCGTTTTATCATCATCGTCATCACCACGCGGGTGAAACCGTGGAGCGCAGTTAGTAATCTATAAATTAATCTCTTCCGTTTAATTCTGAGAATGAAAATTATTCATTAAATATTTTAGAATAAGGATAACAATCAGATGTGGAAAAACGAAGACCCTTTTCAAATTATCGAATTGAATTAAACATCATATCACAAATTATATCCACAACAAAACATCAACATTTTCATACATCGTAAAAGAATGATTAATATTACACATGACAAGATGTTAGAAGCCAACTTGAACCTAAAAGTTGCACATTATGGTATATTTTACATTGGTTGTAAAGTCAGGAAGCCCAGACGGTGTGACCCGATTTCGTTAACGCTTCGTGAAGGCAGATTTAGAATTTTCAATATTGAATTGTTTTAGATTTGCCGTGAGATGAGCTCAGATGGAATTTAGTCGTATTTTATTTTAAAATTTAGGGCATACCTCAGAAAAGATAAAAGGCTTTTGTTGATTTAATTTTTTTTTTTTTTTTAAATATAGGACAACATTCACACAAGGTCTTCAGGTCCCAAACTAGGCAGAGCCTGTGTTATGGTAACCTGATGACTGATACATATACTTATACACACCCAGACACAGATCAAACAGACATGTTCATACACACAAATGTTTGACCTGTCCGGGAATCGAGCCCGGGACCAGCGGCTCAGAAGGCAGAGTGCTACCAACTGCGCCAACCGGCCAGTCAATTGGTAGACTTTTACCGTAACCTGTAAGGTTAACTACTCTGATCCCAAAGAGAAATCAAATTATTATTATTATTATTATTGTCAAATCACTGTGTCATTTCAAAATACTCCTTGTCTTATTACATAATGAATTAAATGACAAAGAAGGGGTATATGTAGAATAGAATAGAATATAATAGAATATTCTTTATTTGCTTAAAATGTAGGTTAAATCATAGTTCGATATTATTATGTTAATATACATGTACATTTTGTCGCATCACGACGTGAAAATTTTTCATTATAATAATAACTAATATGTTAAATTAATTAATTTCCATCGAATACATAACTAAATATTAACAATGTCAAGTTTATGAATGTCGAAACAACTGTTATTGATTTTATATAATTTCTGTAAATAAAACGATATAATGTCTTCAACAGATATGACTTCAACTCAATGATATTATATGTTTATATGAAGTAGATGTCGCACAAGCGCGCGGAAACTGAGGCGGCAAAATTAAGTCCATTGTAGTAATTTTGTATGACTTCGTTTTATATCCTGTACAGAATAGAAACATTTTTCCAAGAGCCATATCTCAAATTTCCTACAATACTGTACAACGGTAACGGCGGAGTAATTCCAATGAGAGACATTGTCACTATCGTCATCGAGACGAGGCCTATGCCCATTGCTGGGCATATGCCTCCCCCATTAATTGCCACAAGAACCGAATGAAAGCTGCGTTTTTGAGTTCAATACATAAATAACAAAATCGAGCTTAAAAAACTAATCGAAATAAAATATAGCCTTAATTTTAAGATGGACATAGTTGCAAAGTTGCGTAATTTAATTAAAACTAATTCAGTAGTTTCTCTCTAGGCTTGCGTGCTCCATCTTAGACCGCGTCGTCACTTAACATCACGTGAGAAAGTGGCCAAGCTTATAATAAAAACGTATCTCTTAATACGTGAGAATCGTTCTCAAAAGTTGATTAGTACGTATTAATGAACTTGGCTTTATTTCAATTCAGCAGTGAATTTCTATTCTAACATTTAAAGAGCGTTGGTAAAAGCGTTACTCATAAAATTATTTTCGTACATTCTAAGACCGGACTTGCGTGTTTACTATGCATTTGGTACCTCGTCACGAGATGGTCTATACGACCTTTTATGTAGTAGGCGGTCTATATACTAGGTACCTACTATAAGTATACCAGAACATATAGAGGGTATTTTACAAGTCAGTTTTATTACAAAACTAGCTGCGCCTCGCGGTTATACCCGCGTGGTGATGAAAAACGGTGATGATGATGAAAAAGTAGCCTATGTGTTAATCCAAACTGAGTCCGACAGACGTCGCCTGTGTCCCATATGACAGGCGGAAGTCCGTAAAGGGATTAACCTCGTTAAAAAAAAAAAGAAAAAAAAAAAAAAAAGGGTCTAAACTGTACCCATGCCAAATTTCATCGAAATCGGTGTATATGTTTAAGCATAAAGAAGTAGCAAACATACACTCATACACACAAACTTTAGCATATTACTAGTAGTGCCCCGCGGTTTCACCCGCGAGGATTGCGGTTTTCCCGCAACATCAATTATTCCATGGGTAGGTATCATAGATTTTACCAGGATAAAAATAGCCTATGTGTTATTCCAAGGCCTATTCCATATCCAATTTCATCAAAATAAGTACAGCTAGTAAGTTATAAATTACGTCAATTAATTATTAAATACTTATTATAAAATCAGTAACAAATAACAAACGTAAAACCAAAAACTATTTTAACGGTCGCCGTGGCTGAGTGAAAAATCTTTGATCCATTCAAATTAAGAAACGATAGCCAAATCAATAATTGCATATTTAAAAATAGAAGCGAGACATTACGTTAAAATAAATAGTACATAACGATTTTGTACTATTGATTTCAATGTCTATTATTATTTGTGTTTAGCTTGCTGTTGTTACGTTTTTGTTAAGTTTGGTTAATTTCTCCGGAAATTCGTTCGTAAAATGGAGCCTTTGCCAAATACCTCTGCCTGAAAGAACTTGTCAACCATTGATATTATATGTTTATTTGTCAACAAATGTGGTAGCTGAGTTGGACGCTCAGTATGGTCACCATGCACCGACTGCCCCTTAACATTGTAAACTCAACCCACTTGAACTTTTCTGGGCTTAGGTAGAAGGGTAGGGTACATCGTTAGGTACATCGCAGGAAATAACGTTTTTAAAGTTAAAAAAAAAGTTCAAATGTGCTAACTCAACCATATAATGGATGATGTTAGCGATAGATTTACCAGAAAAATAAATGTTAAAAAATCGGTCTCTGTAATAGACAGTTTTTATAATATTCAGAAGAATTTATGGGTCTGGTTAGTTAATATAAAATCAGTGTTGTATGTTAAATGTTTTATTTACTATTTCTTAAAACTGTCTTGCTTTACGATTTCAGATTTGAATAATCCAACTTCATATCCTACAATATTTTATATTCAAAAAAATTTAATGACTCCTCATTAATCAGTAAAGTTGTAACTCTTAAGAGGCATAGAATAATTAAACAAGGTAAACCATTCTATATACAGGAAATAAAGACGGAATTACTTTTCACTTTTAAAAAATTTTTTGGGCAACAAGCATGTCACTAAGTCATTGACTGTGACATTTCCTTGTTTTAGTAAACGGGGATTTAGAATATATTTTGTTCTTGTAGCGTTATGTTTTTTTCACGAAATAAAGTTGTCTATATTCGAATCAACTCAGCCATTCAGCCATTTGCAAACTATTTTGAGTCTAAAAGACTGGAAATCGATAGGAGCAGTGCTCGGATAAAGTTAGAGAGGCTTTGTTTGTTTGCTACAACCGCAGCTGGGATCTAGCTTTTACTGGAGAGCGGTGCGAACTTTTCGGAGCTTTTCAAAATGGCGTTGTCTGTGCAACTTTGAATTTTAACTCGCTAATCTGGGGACAACTTAACTAGCGTGTATTACACTCATCATTATCATTATCTCAGCCATTGGACGTCCACAGCTGGAATCATTTTATATTTTTTTATTATTTTTAAAATGACAGATAAAATTTCGCATTTTTTATTTTTTTTATCACACTTAGACCCCGTACTAGGATTCCCTGTGTCGCAGGAGGCATGGACACAAACAAGCACAACACACAAACAACCAAGACCCGGGGCAAACATCTATACTCATCGCACAAATGTTTGCCCCTGCCGGGATTCGAACCCAGGGTCCCGGAGAAGAAGTCATGTCACTGACACTGACTACTGCGCCACGGCGACCGTCATTGATGGCCAAATGGACCGATTGGAAGTGGCTCGCACTTTGAGCCTCTTCATTTAATTCGATAAGTGATCAATACTACATGTACATAAACATTGTGAACTGTGTACTTCACCAAGCTCTAGATCACAAAACCGACATAAACTTCGTATAATACACAATTCTGTGTGCACATAACACATTAATTTAATAAAGGGAAAATTCCAAGGATTTTTTTTTCAATTGAAATTTCCAAGAGGCTGGTTGACTTCTCAGGAGACCGAAGGGCTGGCAGCTTCCTCGCTCAACGTATTAGCCTAGCAATTCAAAGAGGGAACGCTGCCAGCGTCTTGGGCACAATGCCGCAGGGGCCCGTTTTAGACTTAATTTAGTTTTTATTACATTTTTAAGGTTATTATTTTATTGCTATATGTACGTTATTTGTTATTATATGTTTCTAATAAATATCTTGAATTTAATAAAGTTCTTATCAGATAGGTATTACTAATTAATGTTTATATAGAAATATAAGAAAAATAATATAGTACTGACCACTGGCGTGTGTTCATATATCATAGCCAAGTATTTATAAATGAAAAGGTATTTGCAGAAAATCAGCGCTCATTGTTTACGTGATAATAAACACAATGCTGTTCCAACGCCCTTTCAGAACAGACTAATAAAAGGCGATGTCATCCTATGATCATTTTATTTATTTGTATTCCTGAATACATTTTTGAAATAAAAAAAAGACGTGTGGTACTCGGGGATTGCCGCGGTAAAGTTATTGCATAGCATTTTTATCAACTTATGCAATTAATATATTAATAACTTATGTTGTAACGCCGATACAACCAATGCCACCTAGAGGCGAGTTGCTGAACTAAACAGACAAGCGTTTTATTTCAAAAAGTCATTGAAAGTTCTGCTATTCATCGATAGATGGCAAAACTAAAAAGTATCACCGCTGTGCCGGTCGGAGTGGGGGGTGTTAGGTTATTTTCGTTACGGAATTTCTGGATTCGGTCTTCACGCTAAAGGCCCGCGATAGAAGCTATGCAATAGCTTAATAATATTTCGCACTTTCGATCTCCGCTACGATAGTCCGAGATCCGAGAGATAGATTATAATCAGGAATAGCACATAGGTTACTTTTTATACCGGGAAAATGTAAGATTCCCGTGGAATAATTGATGTAGCGGGAAAACCGTAATCCACGCGAGTGAAACCGTGGGGTGTAACTAGTGTTCATATGTCATAAATGTCATTTTGACTTTGACGCTACAGTGTTTTGTCATCGTCTTATCATGTTACGATCTCATTCAAAGCGGTCAATTCAAAGAGAACGTGTTCAAGCAGTTTTCATACAACGAATGTTAATTCTATATTTGGGTATTATATTGAGTGACCTCATTAGCCCGCGGTCAGCATAGCGTGATTACAAAGAACGTTATGAACTATGCTTTAGTTTCATTTTTATTTTTTTATTGCTTACAAAAAGTTAATGCTTTAAGGGCAGCTTTTAATGTGCGTTGGTCCTGACAATGACGTGTTTTTTTTTTTATTTATCGTCGATACGTTTTGTATTACATAACGTTTAATCTCAATATAGGTACTGTATATGAAATAGAGCATTATTCAATTAACAGCTGTCATTGGTTCTGTTGTTCAAAAAAAATAATTAATATTTATTTATTTATTTATTGTGATAAAAACGCAAGATAACAATTACAATTACCACAGTACATTGAGTACATAAAGTCAATACAAACAGTTACATAACGCAAACGAACAAAAACAAGTAAAATACACTAAGTCAAAATTATTATATTTTATTTTTATTAATTATCATACATATAATGTCATAGTGAATTACTGTTTCTCACAGTATGTCAAGCATGCGTCAATAGTAGCCTTCCAGTTGTCAATAAAAAAGTCGATATCAGGGTTGGCATCCAGAAGTGCATTGAGGTGGCGAAGAGACTGACACAAAGGAGAATTGTCGCGAGCCGCTGTGCGACAAGAAATTAAGAAATTAAAAATGTATGATGCTTTTCATACGGTTACGATAAAGCCCAAATATGTATGAAAAGTATGAGTGACAATAATAGCATTAAATGTTTTAATAAAATGCGGTGTTTTAGGTAAAATCAGTCCTCACATTATTTGGTGCTGACTAAAACTACCCACAATTGAACAATACTCATTTAATCTTACTAATTATATTATATGTATAAATACCTTGTGAAGGGGTTATACTAATTTGAATTTTAACATTTGTAAGAGCTTTTTTATTTTAAATTACTTTGCAGAAACTTTGCTAGTTTTAAATTGATTTTATATAATAGAACTAAATAATTGTATAGTGTAGCAATATTAGCAGATTTTTTTTTATAATCGCCATTATTCGTGTCACCTTTTTAAAGTTTTTAACATATATATTTTTTGTCAAAATTGTTTAAAAAGATACCGTATTGTTATTATTATTATATTACCGTATTAATTAACACACATTCTTACATACCATAACATAATATGTTATTCGTAGTTCTGTTATTCACGACAATGAACCCAAAAATCTTAGTCTCCAAATCACACTTCTGTCACGGAATTTACGGTAGTTTTCTATTATCCCACTAATATTATAAAGGCGAAAGTGTGTATGTTTGTTCCTCCTTCACGCTCAAACGGCTGCACCGATCTCGATGAAATTTGGCATGGAGATAGTTTAGACCCTAGATTAAAACATAGGCTACCGAAAATAATGCTGTTTCCGTGGGATAAGCAAATAATCCTAAAACCTCTGTTACTCCTTCACGATCAAACGGCTGTACCGATTTCGATGAAATTTGGTATGGAAATAAATATAAGATAGCCCTGGAATAACTGGCTACTTTAACCCGGAAAAAGTAAAGTTCCCGTGGGATAATTGAGGTACCGGGAAAACCGTAGTAATCCACGCGAGTGAAACCGCGGGGTGCTATTATTACTATCATAGACGGTAATGCATCAACGACGAAATAAAAAATGCAGAACGAAGGTCATCGTGTAGAAAACCTAAAAGGCTGAAGGTAAAAAGGGTGTTCACATCAAATGTAGCGGCCAGTCAGCCCTATACTATAGATTTACTTAGATAAGGAGTACGAGGACGTATCTAGGACAGGGGCAGCGTAGTGCAATATACATTTATGATCCTTCAGTAAGTATTATGAGATGAAAGGAAGAACGCCATAGCACTCATCAAATATAATTATTGTGACAGGCAGTTTTCGCATTCATACACGCTACAAGCATGAAGGCGTAATGCCATAGAAAGTATAATAGTTTGTATGAAATTCTAAAATCCTGTCTTGTTTTAAGTTGTGATTGAAACTGTTCTCATTGATGCGCTTACGGATTTTCATAGCGTTCTACATATACCACACATGAAATATAATTTTATTGTGAGTTTTTTGCGTCCATGCTCGCTACAAGCATGTGGGCGTAATGCCACAGAAAGTAGGTCGAATAGTTTGGATGAAATTCTAAAATCCTGTCTTGTTTAAGTTGTGATTGAAACTGTTATTCCCTGTGAGGCGCTTACGCGTTTTCATAGCGTTTAGAAAGTCAATTTATTCACACTAAGTACACTGTATTTTGATAAAAACTCTCAAGCACTCTTAATACACTATAAGTTATTTTTTGACAAAAATTGACCGACAACGACACCAACCGACACCAGACGACAAATAATTTAACCGACTCAATAAAACAGCAAGTTCTATATTCTCCTGTACTGTTTTCTCAGCGTATGTTCAGTGATTTCGCGCTAACATTTGACCAATTTGCAAATTATTTATTGTTTGAAAGAGTACGCTTCCTAGGTAGATCTTCAGTTTTATCAAAATCGGTTCGGTCGGATCGGATCGGTACAAAATACTGGTGACTGGTGTCGGTTGGTGTCGTCGGTCAATTTTTGTCAAAAAATGACTTGAAGTGTATTAAGAGTTTTATGGTGCATTGCATTAACAACATGCAAAGCGGAACTTACGTTCAAATTATTTGTAGTAAAATGCTGTAATAGTACATAGGTTCCGTTACACGAATGTACTACTAAGGCCAACCAAGACTTTATTCTTTGCCCCTAGACAAATCCTGACTACGCACCTGTATATAAGCCTTAAATAGTTAATTTGCTTTAGTTTAGTTTAAATTGAGAATAATACGAGCCTGAGTAAATATTCTGGATTAAACAATAGAGGTTTTGCTAGGTTTCACTAAAGCTCTAAGTTACTTCTTAGCAAATTATTGTTTGAACTAGAATATTTCGTTTAGTAATGGCAGCCCTTGGTTTACGCAAATAGTAATATTTAGTTAGACAATCTATTATTTTTGCAATGTAACAATATGGGAAAGTTTAACAGTACGTTAGTACTTCTATTAAACATCTTTTAATTTTTTTTACTTATTACACTTACACCTTAGTAGTAGTAGAGAATTGTTGTAGTAGGTGCTTTCCGATAATGATGTCATCTCAGCCATAGGAGGTCCACTGCTGGACATAGGCCTCTCCCATTGATTTCCATAAGGACCTGTTGGAAGCGGCCCGCATCCAGCACTTGCCTGCGATCTTAATTAGGTCGTCTGGCCACCTGGTCGGTGGCCGTCCTAGGCTGCGCTTGCCAGTCCATGGTCTCCATTCGAGAACCTTTCGGCCCGAACGGCCATCGGTTCTTCGACTTTGCTAATCCGCTGGGATATATCGGTAACTTTCATTCTTCTACGGATCTCCTCATTTCTGATTCGATAACATAGAGAAACCCCGAGCCCTCTCCATAGCTCGTTGTGCGACTCTGAGTAATCATGGGATAATGGTGTAGTCATGGTATTTCCATACTTATTACATACTGCATGAGCCAAACTTAATTCGCTGATATGCAGCGTGTACACATTTCTGTATCATTACTTGGAAGTAGACATTTGATCAATTTTATTGAAGCGTGGGAAAGGATTTCAAGCAACAACTAATTATAGACTAGTTAGTTTTTTTTTTTTTTTTTTTTTTTTTTACATATTAGAAGTTTGCGTTTGACAACTGTCTCACCTGATGTTAAGTGATGACGTTGTCTAGGATTTAGCACGCAAACCTAGAAGGTACCTATTCACTCGCGACTTGAAGACTCCAGGATTGTACATATCGGGAAACACAGACTCGGGCAACGAGTATATATATAGCTAGTACCTGTGTAATTATTTATTTACTATTTACAACATGACTAGATTATTATTTCATACAAAATCCTAAAAAATTATATCAATATAATGGATATAGAAATGGGAGACAATGTGTATGTAAAGCAAAAATTATAATAATATGTTAAATTGTAAGTTGACTGGCCGGTTGGCGCAGTTGGTAGCACTCTGCCTTCCGAGCCGCTGGTCCCGGGTTCGATTCCCGGACAGATCAAACATTTGTGTGTATGAACATGTCTGTTTGACCTGTGTCTGGGTGTGTATATGTATATAAGTATATATCAGTCATCAGGTTACCATAGTACAGGCTCTGCCTAGTTTGGGACCTGAAGACCTTGTGTGAATGTTGTCCCATATTATTATTATTATAAAAATGAGGTCAACATCTTGTAGCAATAGTAATTTTAGATTGTGAAAATATAGACCTAAAATGATTTGTTATCTAAAAGTAGGATCAGTAAACGTTTATACACTTCAAATGATTGCTTGAGTTTCCTTACCAAACAAGGACTACAAATTATTCTCAAAACTACTCATACCAACATTTGTGTCGGAATCTAACAAGTGACATTCTTCAAACTCTCCCCTCTTCTCGTCCACTTTCACATAGTTGTTCTTACAAAGGAAATCACTATCACAAGCAAAATCATTCCTGTCTTCCATCATTGCTTCTTCAAATTGTTCTCTGTACCTCTTTTCATTGTCATTATAATTTTGATATCTTTGTATTTCGAAATCAGGAGATATGGTCTGTCCTTCATTTACAGTTTCTTTGCCAAGAATATCTTCAGTTTCCAGGGATACTGCATTACTAATCTCACTAAAATTAACTCTTCCAACTGCTTCGTTTTTTACTTCATATTTCAGTTCGCTGAGGTCAACATTGTCCCTGTTTTCTAGTAAAGGTTTGAGATTCATCAAATTGAAGTTAGGAATCATTCTAGTGTCCCAATTTTGGGGCATATTTTCTGGCAAAGTTTCTATATCTAGTTGTACTTCTTCGCCAATCTTTTTAAAAGTACCAAGGTTGTATTGTAGAGGGATAGAAAATGAGGGTAGATCTGCGTGAGGGTTTTGTCGGGTTGGTAAAGCTGCTATGTGAATCGCGGGCGGTGAAGGTTTCGATTTGGAGTAAGTGCTTTGGCTTGATGCATCTGATATGTTGACCATTTGGGTTGATGATACTGTAAATATAAATTGGTTTATTATAATTTTCGGCTTGCCTCTCATCACGTAAAAAATTTCGGCAACATTATTTCTAGTTACTACTTTAGTAAGATCTCGACTGAGATCGCAGGCGAAGGCTGTATGCGGGCAACTTCCAACCGGTCCTTGTGGAAATCAATGGGGGAGGCATATATCCAGTAGTGGACATCCAATAGCTGAGATGATGATGATGACTGCTTGATTGGTCGCAAGAGGCATTCTCAACTGAGTGCTGTTGTATATTGGAGGTCACATTAAACAAATGACAGTCGCCGTGGCGCAGCGGTTTGTGACATTGACATGACTTCCGACAGGGGCAAACATTTGTGCGATGAGTGTAGATATTTGTCCCGGGTCTTGGATGTTTGTGTGTGTCCATGCCTTCCGCGATACAGGGAATCCTAGTGCGGGAGTCTGAGTGAGATGAAAAAAAATGTTACGCCGTACCAGTCTCGGTACAAAAGTGAAGGCGGCCCTCTCGCAATTGGAATATTCTGATCTTTGCTCACCAACCTATCTCAAAACCAAAATGAACACCGTGCTCGATTATAGCCAGTGCTTTCTCTCTTTGAGAGGAAGACCCGGAAACGATGTGAACTAAATTTTGACGCGATTGTCTATTATTATTAAATGAACTGAAAAAAGTTTCTAAATTAATGCTTTTCCTTCGTCACGTTCCGCAATCCCGATAGAATGTAACAGGTGACCCATATTAGCAGGTGAAGCAGCTGAACACCACACGTACCAGGTATGGTGATAAAATCTCTCATTTCCAGAGCAAGTGCGGCAGGTGACCTGTCTGGGGTTCGCGGTTGGCTTTGCCCAGGATACGGCTCGCATCCTGCTTTCTGTTGCTTCCGCCATTTCGCACGCCGGTTTTGAAACCATACCTGTAAAATAAGTGAATCCATTTAAATATGATTGTTTAACTTACAAAAGTGCCGCGGTGGTACCGGCCTAGAATAGTACTCCCCCATCTTTTCTCGTGAGTGCCGTAAGAGTCGGCTAAGGGACCACGTACCAGAAGGTGGGCAGCAGCGCCTTCTGAGGATTGTAAATCGTACTGCGCTCGCCAACCCGCATGCCAAGCGTAGCGAGTATTGGCAAATTCCCCCTATACGGGGGAGGCATATGTCCAGCAGTTGACGCACATGGCTGAGAGAAGAACTTACAAAAAGAAACGATGAATTCTTTTAAATGTCCAGAAAGCGAGTATTCAAGAAAATGTCTCGTAGAGAAGTAAAGACAGGGACAATTCTGTCGGTGGCCAAAAATATTTATTTTATTATTTATTTACACCAGAATCAAATACAAATATAACTAATCCTAAGTAATATATTAACAAAACATTTGTGATAAAAGATATAATATAATGCTTAAATATATACCTAGGATGGTCATTGGTAGCTGTACAAGGATTCCCTGTATCACAGCTACCACGATACCAGCTTCTGAGCAAAAGCAAGGTGCTACAATAGTTGCACTACTTGCTGAATATAAATAAGAAAAGATATATATTGTAAACTCAGGCTTTCACGGCCGGCGTTGCCTTTTTTTTTTATTTTTTTTTAAAGATGCTTTCGTTTGACCACTGTCTCACCTGATGTTAAGCGACGAGGCGGTCTAAGGTGGAGCACGCAAACTTAGAAGGAACCTATTCACTCGCGACTTGAAGTTGTGTGTATGTTGTATGTATTGCTTCCGGGCTGTTTGGCCGTGGTCTAAGTGAAACTTGTGTTCCAGAAGTTTCGTCAATCACTACGGTCGACATCTTCAGTGGTTCAGGTCGGAGCGGCGACAAGAGCGTAGAACTCTCCGCCGCGAAGGAGAGTTAGAAAGTTAATTTCGTTTGTCTACTCAGAGCGTTTTGATTGCTTGTTGTTGAATTGTGAGCTGTCTATTTATTCTATACCAGCGGTCCGTCCCGGCTTCACACGGTTACATGATTTAAGTTTTAGTACGAATCCCTATTTTTCTTACCTAAAAAAAATTAACGCCTATGTTGCTCGAGGATAAAGTAGAATTCTAATGGTGAAAGAATTTTTCAAATCTGTACAGTAGTTTTTGTGTTTATCAAACATACAAATCTTTCCTTTTTAGGGTAAATGTAGATGTAGCATAGGCCTAATTTATCGCTAGTTTAATTTTCAAAGTTCGTAACTCCAAAACTATTGTAATTATTTATTTTGATGCCATATAGTGTAGAATACCGTAAAGAATACGAAAGAATCACTTATATCTCCTAAATATATTTAGTTTTTTTTATTATTTGAAATGTAAATAAAGCTGTTTCTCTTTGTTTTATTGTTAGTTATACAATAGATTTTTCTTTCTCTTGTAAAATTTGACCAAATGGAGATACAAACTTTGAAAATTAAGCCAGCGTTATGTATCATATTCAACCCCATTACCTGAACTCTGGCTTCGGTAAGATCTATCCTCATAGCCAATTCTTCCCTGAAGAAGACATCAGGATAGTGAGTCTTATGAAAAGCCGCCTCAAGTTGCTCCAATTGTACGTTCGAAAATGTGGTCCTGAGGAATGTAAGTGGTATTCTTAGAGCCTTACATGATGACTTTTTTTGTATACTGTATAGATCTAGCATTTGACCACCATCTCACTTGATGTTAAGTGACGATGTGGTCGAACGTGCTATCACGCTAGACCTAGAATGCTCACTGGCTCTAAAGGAATGCTGCCTGAACACACTATGTGTTTGGTGACAGTTTTTAAACCTGAGGGTGGTAGCTAGCCAGGTGGGTATTCGAAAGTACCCTACCACCATGCTGGGGATTTGATAACGGTGTTACCTTCACCGGAAGCTCAAGCTGTTGTTGGGGATCGAACCATTGTCCGTCAGATTGACAGGCGACGCTCCCCCCGCTAAGCTATCATCGCTTCAAAACTTGCTTCAAGCTTCACCATATGAACGCTAAAACATTATAATCATCTAAATTGATAGCTTCCTCCTTTTTTGGAAGTCAGTTAAGAATGTCTGGAAACGTAAGGAAGCTTACGAAGTTTTAAAAAATAATTGAAAGAAAATTAAATTGAGAGAATGTGAAATATTTCGGCAAAATTTTGAATTATTCATTTGTTCCGAGTTAACAAAAACTTTCCTTGTAATTATTATCATCATGAAAGAGAATTAAGGTTTCATTTGTTTATTAAATACAGTCCAGCTACTTCTTAGAAATAGACAAAGGCATAAACATAATATTAGTATCCTACTCATTATTATAAACTAGCTGCGGCACGCGGTTTTACTTGCGTACTGATGAAAAACAGTGATGATGGTGATGATGAAAGTAAGCGTATGTGCTATTCGAGACTATAATCTATCTCTGTGCCTAATTCCATCTAGATCCGTTCAGCCATTCCGTCGTGATTGAGTAACAAACATCCATCCTTCCATCCATCCATCCATCCATCCATACTTTCACATTTATAATATTAGTGCGATGCGAAAGTTTGCGAGTATGGATGATGTATGTTTGTTACTCTTTCACCCAAAAACTACTGAAGCGATTTGGATGAAATTTATAACACAGATAGCTAATACCCTGGATTATGGTAGCACATAGGCTTATTTTCATTATCACTTTCATCACCGTTTTTCACACCACGCGGGTAAAACGGATTTGGATGCAATTTGGTATAGAGATACTTCAGGTCCCGGAATAATACATAGGCTACTTTCCGTCATCATCGTCAATCATCATCACATCACTCTACTATAACGAGTTCACTGTTTATGCGATAGGTGTGAGACAAGCAAACGGACCGCTTGATGATAAGCGATCACTGCCGCATACGGCAATATGTAGCACTAGGGGCACAACAATTTATTGCATATCCTTTTAGGTCTCCTTATATCTTTTTTTTTTTACACTCAGACCCCCGCCCTAGGATTCCCTGTATCGCGGAAGGCATGAACACACAATCACGGAACACAAACATCCAAGAACCGGGACAAACATCTACACTCATCGCACAAATGTTTGCCCCTGCTGGGATTCGAACCCAGGGTCCCCGGAGGCACAGAAGTCATGACACTGACACTAACCACTGCGCCATGGCGACCGTCATCTTTAGTGTCCCCCATCTCTACCCATGGGGTGCTGTGGCGTACCGGCCTAGAAATAACCCCCCCATCGGCTGCCGTAAGAGTTCTCACACTTCTTAAAGATAATCTAAAGTTACAGAGGTACTACTATAAATACAGAGGTACCGCGCTAGAAAGCTCAGTGCACATCTTCAGGCGTATGTAAAAGACGATCGGTTGAATCGCGTAGGTAATTGTGTTTTTAATACATTTTCGTGGCTATCTTACCTGTATCTTCTTTGCTTTCGTTTTGGTATATCACCTTTTGAATCTGAAATTAAAACAAAACAATTAATTTTACAATGAATTTTGTTTTTTCATTCACACAAGGTCTTCAGGTCCCAAACTAGGCAGAGCCTGTACTATGGTAACCTGGTGACTGATACATATACTTAAATACATATACACACCCAGACACAGGTCAAACAGACATGTTCATGCACACAAATGTTTGACCTGTCCGGGAATCGAACCCGGGACCAGCGGCTCAGAA
Organism: Apeira syringaria; assembly: GCA_934044485.1. Classification (NCBI taxonomy): domain Eukaryota; kingdom Metazoa; phylum Arthropoda; class Insecta; order Lepidoptera; family Geometridae; genus Apeira; species Apeira syringaria. The sequence continues at coordinate 4,901,624 of OW203672.1, read as the reverse complement.
GGCAGAGTGCTACCAACTGCGCCAACCGGCCAGTCAATATATATTAATATTACCTAATTAACTCAGCTTAATGTTATTTTTTTCAGATCATGTCCCGTCGTATAATATGATGACGTTTTATATCTATCGTATCTTAGAATTATCAGAAGCGTTATTGACGTTGCGTTTTTTGAAGTTTAAGAGAGATTTATTTTTAAGTGGCTTATTTTTAAACTGCCGATTATGAGGATTTTTATCTTTAAAACTTCTTACTCGACTATGGGAATCGAACCAGGGACCAGCGACTCAGAAGGCAGAGTGCTACCAACTGCGCCAACCGGCCAGTCCAAATGTGTGAATGTGTGCTGATCAACAAACTTAGACCAATGATTTATAGCACACCGATGTAGAAATGTCTAATTCGATTTTGACACATTTTAAATAATAAAAAAAGCACGGATTTTTTCTGGGATACACAGGGACACCTTATAATTTTTATTTCCTTACATTTCATGTACTCTAAAAAAATACTACCTAAGGTGCCAATTACAGTCAAAAGGTGCTGAAAGGTACAGGCAAGGGCTGGGTGCGGGCCGCTTCCAACCGGTCCTTGTGGAAATCAATGGGCGAGGGCTATGTCCAGCAATGGACGTCCTATGGCTGAGATAATGATGATAATTATACTTTTTGATATCGTTTCTATTTTCAAATCATCATTATAGATCTCGCCTCAAAAAAGTGTATACAAATTCAAAACAATGTTTTACAGCGCCATCTTTTAGACGCCGAGCGAAGCTGGATCTGTTTAATATAAATGAATAATTTAATATTTACTAGATTTAGGTGAGTACTCCTCATCTTCTTCGTATTGTTGTTGACGATCAGAGCCTTCGTCTACTGTTTCAGCAGCAGCATAAGTCTCACTAGTATCTGTTTCTGGACGCTCACAAAGGACTGACCCTGGACCGAGCCTGTAAAACGTAACAATAAAAAGTTATTTTTATTAGATCAAAAAAATCAGGCTCAAAACTAAATTTTTTTATCTTATCAGCATGAAATCATTCACATTAAAAAGGAACTGCTTGAAAAAGCTGTTCTGCGGTTGCATATACATATATGCATGTCTAAAATTAGGGTTGCCATAACAGCCGAAGTTACTCATCGGGACATTTTCTGTAATTGATTGACTTACGCTTGACCCCGAATCAAACATTTATACTCATGCTAAGTGACGTTGCGGTCTAAGACGGAGCGTGCAAAAAGTGTCGAGTGTATTCCACTGATCTAAATATTCCAAAGCCATTTTGTAAATGTCTTCGTCAATGGCTTAATTATTGTCTTGTTACGTTACTTGTCTTATTCAGCCGCTGCGCCCTATTGTAACCGAGGCCGACGCCGCCGACGACGCTTCTTCGATAGCGCTTGCGCTAACGCGCCTTCGTTTAGATTTGAGCCCGCGCTTTGTAATTTAAAATGTATCGAGAAATTTTGTACATTCAACGAGACAAAAATAAAGGCGTAAATTAAAATCGTGGCTGGTCTCCAAAACCTTTTATAATATGAAAGAGTTCTTTAATGATTATTCTCGGTGCAACTGTAAGTTATGTAATTGCGATTAAGTGTTAAATTTTATTATGTTAGTAAGTATGTAAAATTAAGTAGTATAATTAGTAAAATGAAATAGTAGTAAAGTATGTAAAATTTTTAACATTTATAATATGCCATATGTGTATAAAATATAATACTTACAGACCACTATTGAATGCTCAAACTGGGCAGGCTGTTGAACCTATTTTAAATTGTAACATCTTTATTTTTATATCACACAGTTGTTCAATAAATATTTCTGATTTCGATTTCTGATTTCTGACAACCGGGACAAGAGATCCATCCCGGTGACATGTCCCGGTGTACCGGGACATGTGGCAACCCTAATCTAAATGTGTTGATGTACTACGCTCCGTCTCCGTTAGGCGATAAAGAGATAGACAATTAAAGATACATGATATTACAACAGATACTATAAAAGTAATTAGATATTAAAAATATACTGGCGGTGATGAGAGATGTCGCGCTGGTCAAATACGTGTGGCTAACTAGTAACTACGAGGCTGGGTACACCATCTGGATGTTACAGCTAGCAGAGTTACAGCTGTGTGCACCGGTGCAATATGTAATGTTACGACACCGCCCTACGAAGCTAAGTGCCCCGAATGCGAAGACTAATCTTCTTCAATATGCCCCCTTGTCAAGAGCCATATGTCTAGTCAATCAGATATCTGCCCATATTGACCTTTAATCAATGTAGCATGGCGAAATTCACAGAAGTGTGCAATCCTTGTTAGAAAATAATATAATATCATTATAATAATTAAATTAAATAAATACTGTTTACTAGAAGGCCGTTTCAAACATCCCCCAATCGGAATTACTCAAAACTTGATGAATTATGGATAAAACCTACTCTTTATTTACCTGTGCTCTATTTGTTTATTGGTCTACCAACAATTATTACACCATAATAACAATTATACATGTTTAAAGTATTACGCTAAATGCATAATCGAATTCCAGGTAAACACATAGTGCAATACATAAACTTAATTATAGTTATACAATATAGGTTAAACATAGTTACCATGCCTTAGCATCATAAAAAAAAAAAGATATATAAAAATATATAGTTTGTGAAATTTACTAACTACGAATAGTTTACTTAATACAATAATTTTGTAATGTAATTTTTAATACAATTCTTATATTGATATCGAAACCAAACAGAGCATAGTTCTCATGATTTGATGACTTAAAATATTCAAATCAAATCAAATCAAAATTCTTTATTGCATTGCCACAGGAAATAAAATAGGTCTTATAATAAAAAATGGCCCGCTGTGACATACCACATGGGTGTGCAAAATAATTACAATTACATAACATTCATTTCCTAAATTATATAATAATAATGTAAATTAAATTGTATCAATTAAATAAATATTGATATAAAATCATGCAAATGTCAATAAAATAATAAGTAAATAATAAATATAATGAAAGTCAAGAATACAATTAAAATGAGTCATTTAAAAAGTCATTCATTTTGTAGTAGCATTTAGCAGTCATTCCAATGCCTTTATACGATAATGTCCTAACGAATCCGTAAATACGTCGGTTACACACCCACATTCGTTCATATATTACTGATTTTAACAATTACAGAGTTCGCACCATATGTGGTGCGTCGTGATGGTAGTGTGAATAATTTAATGGTTTTGCGAAGATACCTCCGCGGAACCTTAAAGTATAATTTCTGTCTCTACCTTTGCCCTATCAGCGAAAACGTAACATAGGGACAATTATTCTATCCTTATGCTTAACAGATGGTGAATAAATTTAGTTCGCAGAAAAAAAGCTCATATGAATATGGGGAATCTGTTTTATACGTGACAAATGAATTATTACTTGGAAACCGTCTTATAATTCGAAACCTCCAAATATATTCTGGCGAGTCTCCTAAAAGAGATTTCTTCAAAGTTATGGTTTATAAAATCACCAGTAAAAAGATGTTGCCTACTTTATGAAGTTACGTAATAAAATTGTCGTGAAAACAAACAAATTGGTACAATAAACCAGGAATTGTATGATAACAAAATAAATTCGTTCGCTTTTTATATTAGATCTCCGTAAGACCGGCTTGTAGGTCTCTAGTTAAGGTAACTGTTGGTTAAAAAGGGAAGTAGTGATAGAATTTCTGATAAATATTTATGATTTTCTTTAGTGATGGTTAAAAAAGGTTTGTTTAAAACTGCGTTTGCCAGTTTACCTTTCAATCCTTCGTATTTTGCAGGTTGCATATAAATAAAACTAGATACATCAAATTATGTGAAAAAAGGGGAAGCGCCGATGCCTATATTACAGGTTGTACCAAGCCTAACTTAGGCATCTGAGATTCTATTTATACTCAGCAACAATGTTATTTGTATAAATTATTATTTATAGTGCAACGCAGACAAATTATTGTAAAAAAAAAATTGGTTGTCTGTAAAGTCGGTTTACGGACGATAGATTTACGTGATAACGACATAATCATGTATGACTTTGACTTTGACATTGACATTGACATTGACCATTGACCATTGACCATTGACCATTGACCATTGACCATTGACCATTGACCATTGACCATTGACCATTGACCATTGACCATTGACCATTGACCATTGACCATTGACCATTGACCATTGACCATTGACCATTGACCATTGACCATTGACCATTGACCATTGACCATTGACCATTGACCATTGACCATTGACCATTGACCATTGACCATTGACCATTGACCATTGACCATTGACCATTGACTGTTACGCGGAACGTTACTATTTTTCATTTTGGCATTCATCAATTTATAAAACGTTATCACGTCAAAAAAATATAGATACAATAAATGATTTCATTGATTGATTGATACACGTGAATAACATATTATGTAGTGTATCTAACATCGATTAATTGTTATGACAATAATTGAAATTATTGAGTGCAGATCAGGGTTAACTAAGCAACAACAAAAACGTTTCTTTGGTTTTGATTTTGTTTTTGTTTTAATATGTTACATTTATAATGTTGAGGTCCGGTGTTTGACCACTTGACAGTCAATGATGATCAAAAGTAGAATAGCGTAGGAACTAGAATGTTGAGTGACAGGTGCTGCTACCCGAACAGACTGTTTGTTTTGTGACAGGTTATCAAAATTGACGGCGGTAAATATTCACTACCACCATAGTGCGTAAACTTATATGTCATACTATAGAAATCAAATCAAATCAAATTTGTTACAGATCAAATACAAACCAAACACATTTATTACAAAAACATTAATCAACCCTATGTAGTGCCAGGAACGTAGTTTTGCTGAGGGCCCCAAACTAGGCTAAGCCTGTATCTTGGGCACCCGTTAAGTGAGAAGTAAGAAAGTGCCCTGTGTTCTGTGACTTAGAATCCATCATCATTCAGTACCGCGATCCCACCTTCAACTACATCGTCATTGACCTTCAAGTGAGTTAGTGATGCTAAATCATAAATTGAAATCTGAAGCCCTCTGAGCCTCTGATCGACATCCAACTGTGACTGAATGAAAGGATTAAAAGGAAGCTTAAAAGGACGATTAAGAGGAGGATTTAAAGGAGAATTTAATGGAGGTAAATGCTTACCCATTGAAAAGATTAGGTATGCTGTAACAAAAGCTAGTGGTAGGTGACACGTCATCATTTAGAATAGCTGCCGAGTCGAACCCCGCTGGCCCAGTTACGCTTTCTCGCCCATCTAATGATTCTTCCATCTGAAATCGGCAAATTCATTTTTGTAATTATTTTTTTTACACTCAGACCCCCGCACTAGGATTCTCTTTATCGCGGGAAGCATGGACACACACAATCACAGCACACAAACATCCAAGACTCGACTCCAAACATCTACACTCATCGCACAAATGTTTGCTCCTGGCGGGATTCGAACCCAGGGTCCCAGAGGAAGTCATGTCACTGACACTAACCACTGCACCACGGCGACCGAGTTTAAGCACACACTAGAGGGATCAATGCTGTGTAAGTTACATCACACAAGCGAAATACATTGCACTCACGAATTGAGCCCATTTTGCCTTCTTACCAGTGAGCATTATCATTACCTGTATATGCAAAAGTTTGAATGGAGTTCGTTTCTCTATTACGTAAGAACTGCTGAACGGGTCTGAATGAAACGTCACAGAAATCAGAAATCAGAAATATTTAATGAACAACTGTGTGATATAAAAATAAAGATGTTACAATATAAAATAGTTTCAACAGCCTGCCCAGTTTGAGCATTCAATAGTGGTCTTTAATATTATATTTTTTATGTACAAATGTTATGTTATAAATGTTACAAATTTTACATACTTTACTATTACTTAATTTTACTAATTATTTTACATACTTACTTACATACAAACATTTTATACTTAATCGCAATTACATAAATTACAGTTGCACCGAGAATAATCATTAAAGAATTTTTTTATATTATAGTAGGTTTAGGAGACCAGAGATAGATTATACTGAAATCCAAAGGCTACTTTTTAATCCGTGAATAATGTATGGTCTTTGTGGGATAACAACGCGACGGTAACCCATAGTTCACGCGGGGGAAGCCGAGAGGCGCATCTAGTATCTATAATATTCATTAGTTGTCATTAATAAGTACAAATTTTTATTATTTAATGCGTCTTACAATCACTTATAATCAATAGTTGAAAACACTTTCTAAGTTTTTTATTACTGTATAGATCTAGTGTTTCACCAATATCCTACTATGTGGTCAATTTAACTGGCCGGTTGGCGCAGTTGGTAGCACTCTGCCTTCTGAGCCGCTGGTCCCGGGTTCGATTCCCGGGCAGGTCAAACATTTGTGTGTATGAACATGTCTGTTTGACCTGTGCTTGAGTGTGTATATGTATTTAAGTATGTATATCAGTCATCAGGTTACCATAGTACAGGCTCTGCCTAGTTTGGGACCTGAAGACCTTGTGTGAATGTTGTTAAATAAAAAAAATAAAAAAATGACGATATGGTCGAAGATGTTATCACGTTAGATCTAGAATGCTTACTGGCTCTCAAGGTCTGCAGGTCTCCTCCACGGAAGGTCTACACGCTGGTATCAGTTGCTGGTATCATTTTACCAAGATCAGGGTATAATTTTGAATGATTCCGGTGTTACCTTAATTAAAAAGAAGCGCTAGGACGTTACCTCTCAGGGACTAATATCATTGTAGATAGTTTAGAATGTTACCGAAGTATTAAAAAGAATTTATTAAAGAATAGAAGCGCTAGGGGAAGTAATTTGTTTATAATCAGTAATAAATCCAATTTACACATCCCACGATTATGCTTATTAAATAAACCGTCCAGCCAGAGGTTATTGACCGAGCATCGCTGGCAGGAACCTCCACCGAGACGCTTAAATTGAATTAAATGGTATAATTTAGTTAAGTTTATTAAATTATCACTAAATGAGTATAGTTTTTAGTCATTTATCATTGAATTGCTGAAGAAACGGGAGTGTGCTTTGTTTTTCTTTCTCTTTTGTGTTCAGTTTTATACAGTTCAAGTTGTTAATTAATTTTGGCAATTGTTTTTTGAAATATTGTTTATTTTAGTGATTGATTTAGTAGCTATTATGTTACTAGCAAGTTTGAAATAGAGTGATTTTTAAGAAATAAACTTTGGCAGTGACTTGAATTTTATCATGATAATATTTTGCATTTTTGCTCAATACTTGAAGAGATACTGATAAATGGGTTATGTATAAATGCATTCAAAAAAATGTAAGTGCTTTAATACGGTGTACACGTCAGGATGCGCAAGGTTAACTTTGTAATCCTTTACGCGCAATACCGAATAACCTAGGAAGAGCAGAGCCGTGCACGGACCCCCTAATACTTGCAATAGAAACTTTCGCGTGGCAAATAGTTACTTTGAAAAGTTACATGTACAGATTGTGAGTTATATCTATACATTTTTTTGTTTAAAGTTTGAAGTCAAAATCGTTCAATAAAATATCATTTGATAAAAAAATAATTCTTGTTGTTTTTTAGATACTTACATAGAGCATTATTTAAAATTTGAATGTATTTATATTTTTTTATTTAATTATATTTATTTATATGGGATAACATTCACACAAGGTCTTCAGGTCCCAAACTAGGCAGAGCCTGTACTATAGTAACCTGATGACTGATATATATACTTAAATACATACTTATATACATACTTATAAACATATACACACCCAGACACATGTCAAACTAACATGTTCATACACACAAATGTTTGACGTGTCCGGGAATCGAACCCGGGACCAGCCGCTCAGAAGGCAGAGTGCTACCAACTGCGCCAACCGGCCAGTCAAGATAAATGTCTAGATGTCTCCATGTAATGTATAGATAAAACATTAATATTTTTTATTTAATTATTTTTGTTAAGTTGTTCATGAGTAGAATTCTTTTAAAGATGCTCAATTAGCTATATTTTTTATCTGAAGTATCGAGAAACAAGTTAAAAATTTCATCGAAAATACAAGTAATTGCACGATATGTAATTTTATTAACGGTTACTTAAAGAAAATTGTTGAATTTTATGCAGCCTTTTAGTATGATTCTTATTTAAAATTGAAATTGTTTTTCTTGATATGACGTATCAGTTAACTATTTAATCATCGTATCGACGTATCAGTTTAACTATATAATGTAAATATGAAAATATTTTTTCTGAGTTAAAAGGCATTTTAGTGCAAGATTTTAGTAGAAGATGGTATCTACGTCAGCGACTCGCGTACTATAAAATACAGGCCTCTTTCGTTTAAAGTAACATTGTAATAAATGTGTTTTAACTTGGCAATAAATAACAAATTATACACACTTTCATTAAACAGCAGCAAAATAATATCTTCTAATAACATTAATGTATAATGTGTAATCTTACTATTTTGTATTCCAATTATCTCACTAATACAATCATCTTCAATGAAGGTCATTACACTAATATTATAAATGTGAAAGTTTAGATGGATGGATGGATGTTTCAATCACGCAAGAACGGCTGGACGGATTTGGATAAAATTTTTAGATACTTTAGTGTAGTCACATAGGCTACTTTTCATCATCATCAATCATCAGCCCGCGGGTAAAACCGCGGGGCGCAGCTAGTATAATTTAATTAAATAAATAATATTAAATAAATAAATAATATGGGACAACATTCACACAAGGTCTTCAGGTCCCAAACTAGGCAGAGCCTGTACTATGGTAACCTGATGACTGATATATATACTTAAATACATATACACACCCAGACACAGGTCAAACAGACATGTTCATACACACAAATGTTTGACCTGTCCGGGAATCGAACCCGGGACCAGCGGCTCAGAAGGCAGAGTGCTACCAACTGCGCCAACCGACCAGTCAATAATGATGCTGCATAAGATTTCTGTATAATAGTATAATCATAAGTCATCATCATCATCATCATCTCAGCCATAGGACGTCCACTGCTGGACAAAGGCCTCTCCCATTGATTTCCACAAGGAATCATAAGTAATTCTAATAAATACATGTATTCTTCTACTTCAGTATTTTTATAAACTTACATACATTCACGCCTAATTGTATATACTCTTGAAATTATAAGGTGTATTTTTTTATATAGGAATCATTTTATGGTATTACATGAGTATCTACGTATTTGAATACCTACGAAGATGTGTAAACTCTTACATTACTTACTACTTAAATATGCCGTTAGGACTCTTTCCAGTCTCCGCTTGTCATCTACGAATCTGAAGAAAACCTGTTATCATTTGATGATAGACGAAAAATGTTTTGATATCATTTTGACGTGATAACGTTTTATAAATTGATGAATGCCAAAATGAAAAATAGTAACGTTACGCGTAACGGTGAATGGTCAATGGTCAATGGTCAATGGTCAATGGTCAATGGTCAATGGTCAATGGTCAATGGTCAATGGTCAATGGTCAATGGCCAATGATCAATGGTCAATGGTCAATGGTCAATGGTCAATGGTCAATGGTCAATGGTCAATGGTCAATGGTTAATGGTTAATGGTCAATGGTCAATGGTCAATGGTCAATGGTCAATGGTCAATGGTCAATGGTCAATGGTCAATGGTCAATGGTCAATGGTCAATGGTCAATGTCAATGTCAATTTCAATGTCAATGTCAATGTCAATGTCAATGTCAAAGTCAAAGTCATACATGATTATGTCGTTATCACGTAAATCTATCGTCCGTAAACCGACTTTACAGACAACCAATTTTTTTTTTAAGGTGCTTCGTCAGCATTTCTCAAATGCAAGTCGTCTCACTTATAGTCGAGATATAAAGACGTCAAATGGTAATCAATTGGTTATAGGTAAAGCTATCAAACGGTGATAATCATCATCATCTCAGCCATAAGACGTCCACTGCTGGACATATGCCTCCCCCATTGATTTCCACAAGGACCGGTTGGAACCGGGCCGCAACCAGCCGTTGCCTGCGGCCTTAGTCAGGTCATCTGTTCACCTGGTCGGCAGCCGTCCTATGCTGCGTTTTCTAGTCCGTGGTCTCCATTGCTATGTGCCCTGCCCACTGCCACTTCAACTTACTAACCCGCTGGGCTATATTGGTAACTTTCGTACTTCTACGGATCTCCTAATTTCTGATTCGATCGCGTAGAGAAACCCCGAGCATAGCCCTCTCCATAGCCTGTTGTGCGACTCTGAACGAGCTCAGAAGGCCCATAGTCAGAGACCACGTTTTAGTTTCGTAAGTCATCACTGGTAGCACACACTGTTCAAAGACCTTCGTTTTCAGGCATTGCGGTAATTTCGACGAGAAGACGTTGCGGAGCTTTCCGAACGCTGCCCAGCCAAGTTGGATTCGACGATTGGCCCCTGTCTCAAAATTTGAGTTACCTAATTGGACTGTATGTCCTAGTTCCTATAAATGGCCAACAAATTTGAGAATCGGGTTCCCAATCGATACTGGGACAGGCGCAACATGGGCAATTGACATAATATTCCTCATGTTCATTTTTAGGCCCACCCTTTAGGAAACTCTGTTGAGGTCTTTGATAGCGTGATAATCGTGATAATGAAAATATGCTTGTATGTTAATCCAGAGTATGAGCTCTCTCTTTACCAAATTTCATTCAAATCCATCCAGCCGTTTAGGTGTAAAGGAGTAAAAAACATACATCCCACTCACAAACTTTCGCATTTATAATATTAGTAGGATTATTTTATTAATTTTAAACATCAATTTGACACAGCGTCAGCATTTTGTTAACATAAATAAGCATGAAGAAAATAATTTAAAAAAGTAAAAAGATCACGCTGTGACCTCGAATTTAGTATGATTTAATTACCAATTTAATAAGATAATTAAATAAAGACTTACCCTGATAACGGCGTTGCTCCCTAAACTGTTATTTTTTAATCTAATAAACTGTGTGCAAGGTAGATAGAAGACTGTAACTATTGTCACGTGGTTTGTCGCACTGAAGTAGACGAACGGCCACCGGCTGTCCGATTTTGAACAGATAATGGCATGGAGTCGTCTTTGAAAAAATTTTGTTTTACATTTTTGATGAAAGTTTGACGAGTTAAATTTACGTGTTTAAGTTCACAAAGTAATTCACTAGCGCATCTTTGTTTAATCATTATATGATTTTATTGATAATTTAGTAATGTAGATATATTTATACAAATAACAACAGAATAATGCCACGACGGCGATATCTATATCCCCCGTAATCATCGTCTTCACCGGTTAAGATCTCTACACTTACCCTCTCTACATATTAATAATATATAATTATTCAGAACTATTACCTAAACTTAATTTAAGTGAAAAAAAATTTTTTTTTTTTTGACGTGATAACGTTTTATAAATTGATGAATGCCAAAATGAAAAATAGTAACGGTAACATTCCTGTAACGTTCCACCTGAGTTTTATCTAGATCTAGATAATATAGTCAAAGTCAAAGTCAAGGTCAAGGTCAAAGTCAAGGTCAAGGTCAAGGTCAAGGTCAAGGTCAAAGTCAAGGTCAAGGTCAAGGTCAAGGTCAAAGTAAAAGTAAAAGTCAAATTCAAAGTCAAACTTCAAAGTCAAAGTCAAAGTCAAATGTCAAAGTCAAATGTCAAATGTCAAATGTCAAATGTCAAATGTCGAATGTCGAATGTCGAATGTCGAATGTCGAATGTCAAATGTCAAATGTCAAATGTCAAATGTCAAATGTCAAATGTCAAATGTCAAATGTCAAATGTCAAATGTCAAATGTCGATGTCGATGTCGATGTCGATGTCGATGTCGATGTCGATGTCGATGTCGATGTCGATGTCGATGTCGATGTCAATGTCAATGTCAATGTCAATGTCATACATGATTATGTCGTTATCACGTAAATCTATCGTCCGTAAACCGACTTTACAGACAACCAATTTTTTCTCTTGGGTTTGGAAGATATCTTTACCAGTAATAATACAAATCATGCGTAAGATATACTCGTATGTGGGTAATATGGTTATCTGCTTTATTAACCAGCTCACTTTCTTATAACTCAATTAGTAGAGCGTTTTTTGCATAGAAGACACTATGGTTCAATAGCTCTCAGTCAATCAATCAAATATTAAAAGATCATATGAGCTCCGCTTAACGACACCATTTTTACAGATTGTCGACTTCGCGCGGACAGAGTTAGACGTTCTGCTTAATTTTTTTTTGAACAGCCGGTGCCCTGACGAAATCTGAAGTTTTAATATTATGGGTCAATAAATAGATAATTTGTCGTATTTTACGATAAAGAAGTGTCCGTCTTCTGAATATTTTTTTTGTTATTCGTAAACAAAGTGAGAGCAAGACTGACCTTTAAATATGGCTCCTAATTTGACCATATTTTCAGTATGAAAAGAAGAAAATATTTAGGATATTATCTGTTAATATTACCTAATTAACTCAGCTTAATGTTATTTTTTTCAGATCATGGCCCTTCGTATAATATGATGACGTTTTATATCTATCGTATCTTAGAATTATCAGAAGCGTTGTTGACGTTGCGTTTTTTCAAGTTTGAGAGATTTATTTTTAAGTGGCTTATTTTTAAACTGCCAATTATGAGGATTATTATCTTTAAAACTTCTTACTTGTCTGCTTATTATGGCGACTCGTGATAACCTTCATTTCAGACGAAGTACACAAAACTTGCTGCTGCTTGCATTTAATTATGAGAAAAATTAGCAAACAGTTACTAAACTAAATAATATATGATATTTCCTCGATGGACCGACGACTCGACTAATATCGCAGGCAAGGGCTGGATGCGGGCCGCTTCCAACCGCTCCTTGTGGAAATCAATGGGGGAGGCCTATGTCCAGCACTGGACGTCCTATGGCTGAGATGATGATGATGATGATTTCCTCGATTTAGAATTTAAGACATCGGATTTGTGTTTGTAAGAAAGCCACTACATGGATTGTGAGCATTTTTTCGGTTTCTTATTTAAGTGGGTTTTTTAAAATTATTAATACTTTGATTCACCTGTATCTCTTAGAGCATGAACAGATGAAATGTAGTAAAAGTCTAAATGTTTTTACTAACAACACCTACTCCACACCTTTCCCACCTGGCTAGAAAACTCATGACGTTTACTATTACCCACACAGTCACAAAATGCTAAGCACAGCTTACAGTGCGGGGATGAAGCCTGACAAATACCGAATGTATCTATTGCGGCTTTGAAGCCGTGTGCCGCGCGCCTTACTGTGTGAGAATGAGAAGCGTGGTTAGAAAAATATATGTGATAGGTAAGGATAAAACATCTTCGAAATCTTTGAACTACAATGGAGTATTTGGCCCTTAGTATAAAAACATTTCGGAAGATTCATTAATATGTATAGCTAACTCGTTATTTACCAGTAAGACTATTAATAATAGCCGTTGGGGCCGAAAGGTTCTTGAGTGGAAACCTCAGACAGGCAAGCGCAGCGTAGGATGTCCACCGGAAGAAGCAGGATGCTGGCCGCTTCTAACCAGTCCTTGTGTAGATCGATGGGGGAGGCCTATGTCCAGCAGTGGACGTCCTATGGCTAAGATGATGATTATGTGAGTCCTTGCGGGGTCTTAATCAATAATGTTCTCACTAAAACAGATCAACGCTATATGCCGTCTTGAATAAAAACTCAATAGGGGTACCATAAATTGTGACAGATTCATAACGCTTCCATACGGATATTTTTTATTTGTCTATACGTTATGAATCGTGTTGATCACTATCTCACTGGATGGTCAAAGACGATGTGGTCAAAGGTGTGATGCGCTAGACTAAACACACATTGTAGGTTTGTTTGGTCAAGCTTCAAGTTTGAAAAACTGTCATGCGTCTGCATCACCAGACAATCATAATTTCATTTGTCTGCAAACATCCCTGACGTCTACAATAAAGTGGCAGTCTCAAAAGTACCCTGTAACTATTGTATTGGACCTAAATAGGCAGTTAAATAGGCTGCCAAAATGTTGGATATTCTAGCTAAATGTGAGCAGAACTTCATACCCGGGGCAATTGGTCGATCTTTATCAAGCACAGGGCCAGTCGCGCAGAGATTTTTGTTCTCACCTTTGGAATTGGCCACCCAAGTATCAACTTGAGCCCATGATAGTTCAAAAGTAGTTCTATTATCAAAATAGTGTGCGCATTGTACCAACTTCGACAAGTTATTTCACAGTTTTGAGTGTTGAAATCGGTTCCATTTTTGCATTTTTTTTTATGATGAACTTTCAGGAGGAGAGCGATCGTGTCTTCGTTAGTCCGTTCTTTAGAATAGTGTCCGTTGTGTATACAACTAGCCACAAAGTGTGGATTCAACTGTACAAACATGATTTTTCATGAATACATTCTAAAATAATACAGAGTTCCCATAGCACTGGTACAATTTATCATAGGTAAAAGATAGTAATACTAATAAGAACACACTATTATCATTATCTGGGCTGGATGCGGGCCGCTTCCAACAGGTCCTTGTGGAAATCAATGGGGGAGGCTTATGTCCAGCAGTGGACGTCCTATGGCTGAGATGATGATGATTATCATTATCACTTAATTAGTTAGTATTATGAATAGCCGTGGTAGTACCGGCCTAGAATAGTACTCCCCCATCACTTCCCGCGGGTGCCGTAAGAGTCGGCTAAGGGAACACGTACCAGGAGGTGGGCAGCAGCACCTTCTAAAGATTGGAAATCATACTGCGCTCGCCAACCCGCCTGCCAAACGTGGCGAGTATTGGCAAATCCCCCCTATATGGGGGAGGCTTCTGTCCAGCAGTGGACGCACATGGCTGAGAGAACATGAATAGATGATTTGGGCAGTGGGTCCCAAACTAGGCACAGCCTGTATCTTGGTAACCCTTGATGATGTTGATGATGAACAGAAGATGTCTGAAAGAGTTACACAACGATTTTTCTAGTTCAATATTTCTCCATTGCAAACATAAAAAAGTAAACACCTTAACGACCTGTTCACACGGACACATTCAATTGTTTGGCGTAAGCTGTTTTTATAGGATTCGATTAAGTAGCATCAATGTATGTAGACGTTCACACAATTATATGGTTCATGGATCCATCAAAAACGGATCCTGCTAGATTAGTCACCTATAATTGTTGCTACGCGTGCATTGAAATACTTAAGTACATACTGTTCCGAAATGCGCCAAAACGAATTTTAGTGCGCTCAAATGCGTAATCACTGTGAACACGCTTTTTGAAGAGGGTGTGACATCACGGATGACGTCATTACCAGCGCCATATTGGACTCACGTTTTGCTCTCTGTGAGCCTAACGTCAAATTTAATATAATGTGTCGAGCGGAAAATAATAGAATCTCAATTTCCAAGAAGTAATTTTGTAATATGCCTAATTTCTTTTCAATTTTATTTCAACATCGAGTTTTTAATGTTAATCTTTAGCATTAGTGATATATAAACATGAAAGAAAATTATTATTACGACGTATTTGAGGTTATGAAATCGCCGAATCACCGTTCCGTTTCATTAGACGCGATCACAGCACTGTGAGCGTCGTAATCGTGATTTTCAAAGGGAAACGCCTGTTTATCGTGACCGTGCTAAAATCAATTTCGTTTCAATTCGGAACAATCCTTTAGGACTGTTGCCACTAAATCGAAAGCTACAAAAAACACTTTCTGCATCAAATTGATTGTGTAGGTACGTGTAAACAGGCTTAGTCTGTGTGCCAGACAAATCCGTTGAGTAATTCGAGCTATTAGTTGATAAGTCGCTCCGGTTTTCTGTTAGAAAATAATATATACATACACAGAGACATCCACTTTGAAGATATGGGTGAGGCACCTCCCTAGAATTGTACCCCCCATCTTTACCCGTGAGTGCCGTAAGAGTCTGCTAAGACAGAGCTACAGCAGAGTACACCGTTGAATACTTTGGGAAGGGATGGACGCTTCGACAACCGACTTGGGTCACAGATTAGGGAACGATAGTTACTTCCAAGTCGAGTAAATGGCAGCTCAGCTGTGAATTTGGGCGCGTGCGACGCTTGACACATAATGTGTATCATTATTAGAAGGTCGAGAACCCATATCTGTCTGGATAAATCTAACTTAGATTTTAAGGCAGTATTTAAGTATTAATTATGTAAATGTGTTATTATGATAATAAACAAATAAGGGATCACGTACCAGACGGTGGGCAAGTGTGATGAGTACTAGCAAAACCCCCCAAAAAAAGCGCATGGTGGAGGCTTATATCCAGCAGTGGATAATCTATGGCTGAAATGATGATGATGATGATATAAAAGTAATTAAATAAAACACCAACTTATCATCATGAATGTTAATTCATATTTAATAAATAAATACATTTCCACTGTTTTAATTATTTAAATTAAACTATTGTAAGTGACTTAGTTGTAGCAACTTTTCAACAACATGTTTTTTATACAACATATAAGTGACGCATGCGCGTTTATTGCTTATACACTAATTATTTAACAATATAATAACTAAAGGGATATATATTAGAATTCTTCAATATACATATAGAATAGAGATACAGTAATAAGTTAGTAAGATAAAGGCTATGTTACAGAGAAATCAAAACCTTTTCACTTAGACTTAGAAATAATGATTAAAATAATATCAGCATACCTTAGAAATACGATGCTTTACTTCTTACTGATGATATCCACCACAGATTGATAAAAGAGGAAATTAAAAAAAACAAATATGAAAGTCTTATTATATACCAAACTGTAAGATATATACAAACTATATTTCGGCCATTTTCAAGACTGAGTGAGTAAACATGGGTCTCGGTTGGAAAAATTAACTAAAATATAAAAACATATTGCTTTTTAATACAGATCTGTGAACTGTAATAAATACACAAAGACCGTTTCACAAATGCACTGAAATTTCTAACAAACATATACAAATAAAATCAAATCCAGTCACACATAAAAAACACGCCTCGGGACCATCGGTGATTCCTAAAATGTCTCAAAATAGGTAATAAAAATATTAGCGAATAGTCAGGAACATATTTTCGGGATTTCCCGAAATGCTAATAATTCGTGCATGCAGCACAAATAACTTTAAAATCTTCGTGCGGTCACGATATAAATAACTGTATAGCGCACCTACCGTACGGACAATTCATAAGTGCAATAGTATATAAATAGATAAAATATAGTATAAGTTGATTTTTTTACAAATTGTGTATTTGTGAAAAAAAAATTGCAATTTTGTACAATTGCGATCCTACCACGATCTGACTCCGATACTGTTTCGAGCTCGGATCACCGATTGCGGATCACTTTCGAAATCCTTTCCTAGCTTACATCGCAACGTAAATCAACTAAAACAAGTACTCATATCTAGTACAATACTGTCACAGACAATGTCTAGTTTGTACGGGCAATGGTGTTTTATTCAATTGGAATACTATGTCTTTAACTAATTATAAATCAGAATGTGCACTGGAATTGCATAATCTGATTTCACCATCCCTCCCCATCATCCCATGATCGGTCGACTCGACGTACGGCAATTCGCCATCGCTATATGGTAGATATACTACCTATACGCACGAAGCGTTTTGCTTCCACTTTCTTAATGCGTACTGCCAAGGAATGGAACTCGTTGCCCGAGTCTGTGTTTCCCGATATGTACAATCCTGGAGTCTTCAAGTCGCGAGTGAATAGGTACCTTCTAGGTTTGCGTGCTAAATCCTAGACAACGTCATCACTTAGCATCAGGTGAGACAGTTGTCAAACGCAAACTTATAATAAAAATAAATATTAAAATAAAAAAATCTTTCTGAATATTTTTGGCGCAGACTCGTATATGCTCAAACGCTCAGCAAGGGACAACGTAAAGTTAAATAAAGATCAATAGATTATGGATTAGTTTGTTAACTAAATTTCGTTTTAAAAATGGCCGTAGTACTCGTATATACCTATAAAAATAGCAATTCTAAAATGTCACTTTTATCGATGGAACGTAACAATTGAGATCTAGGGCTATGTCGCATGATGATCTGCGGATCTAGACCGTAATGACTTCTAAACATTAGACTATTGAAGCCACTTTGCCGTAACTTAAGCCTGCTAAAAGTGACAATAGCCTAGGTTAGACTAAACTTCGATCTCTACCACCGACTTAATATATTTCAGAGTACAATAGCATGACAAAATGTAATAGTCAAACACAATTTAAAAAAATCACTGACGTAAATTTTATCTTCTTTCGAGACGAGACGCGTTCGCGTGCTGTCCTTGGAAACTAAACATGCAAACTAACGCATGGCATAGTTGCAACTATAGTTAGAACTAACTAACTTATTTACGTGGGTGTTGACCGTTTTTTACATTTACAAAATATGTACATTACATAAATTTTTGTAATACATACGATACATACAAAAGAATAATAAGTATAACCGACAAAAATGTATTAAAACAGACAGGTCCACACGCGAATTAATACCGAAATCGTAACATAGTCACGCAACATAAAACAATTGAAATCAGTACAAACTGTCATGTTATCTAGTACTACTCTGACACAGAGAATTGATAGTCCGTACGTGCAATGGGTGCGTTATTCAATTGTTTATACGAAGACGATACGAAAACGTTCACGCAAGTTGGTCATGCTACACGCACTGCTACTTTTAGATTTCCGCAACGAAAAGGTGCGAAAAAAAAATTGTAATGAGTGACAGTTTGAAATTACTACTTACAGTTTTTAATATAACTTAACTAGTTACATCAGACAATATGTGAATTAGGTACATGAGGTAACAAAATCAATTTAGAGTTTCTAGTAGCATTTTGAACACACGAAAATACGACATCTTTGGCTTCAAGCGAAATTTACAAAAAGCATCATCCCACACATAAATATACATGTTATTAATTTAATTAGAAACAGAATAATGCCTAATAGCTTTTTACCATTTCTGTGTAAATGGCCACAAAAGAATCTATTAATACGAGAATAAAAATCGATCCTATTTATTCAGCTTCTAATAAATTAATTAATCAAGACTATCACAAAATCCATACAACTATGAAAATAAGGACGCATTTCGCTTGAAATACGTATAAGAAAATTACATTCGAGTTTCATAGAAGAATTGTTAAGAATACACTTCTTTTTTAATAATTACAAGGTAATATCAATATACATAAGGTTCAAAATCCAACGACGAAACACATTATAATCAATTCCTTATTTTCCATTAATTATTATAAAGACGAATTGTTATATTAGGTATAGTTTAGGAGTCAGTCACACAAATTATAGATTATTATTTTTTATTAATTATAAGCCAGAATACGCGACTGACATATCAAATTTAATATAGAATTTAGAATACAATACGGAGATTCTTCATTTCTTATTATAAAGGACAGAAAATTGTAGTCATTCGGTTACTTCTAATACGAGTTAAGTTCGCTTGAATATTTTATCTGAATATATTTGGAACGGAAGTTTTTCTACTATTTTTTTTTCTTCTAATAGATTTTTTTTTCTTCAACAAATTAGTCGTGTTTAACTATATACCGACGTATCAAATAGTAGAAATAACAAATGTTTACGGTACAAACGTTAACAATCGCTAAGTACATAAGAATAGTCAACATCATTATATTAGATTTTGGTCGATCTTTTAAAAAAGCGAAATAGAAAGAAGCAGTTACGAGCGAAATCAAATATTTCGCTCCGCTCAGTAAGAAAATCTCTCGCTTCGCTTAGTTTATTTTCGGTAACCATTTACATATTTATTCGTTAAAAATAAATTAGCATGGAATGGAATCACAAAAAAGGACCGACCAAAAGATAATCATACTTATCTCTATATATGTAGGGTTTACATTGTGGTAAGTCGAAGGTCATATCGGTAACATAGTACCTACTCAGAAATCTGTGCCATTTCTAACCACATTCCAATGGGATACAGGTTAAAGTCGCTATCTGAGTAAGTGGTGGTTTAGTTAAAGTTAAAAAGCAGCCTTTGGATATAGTTAAGATATAGGTAACTTTGTAAGTAGAAAATTAAGGAGTACATAATTCTATTAAAATGGGATCTGTATATTAGACAATAATAATATTAATCGAACCCTATTGCATCGACTAAAGGTTTGTTTTGCTCCAAACGAGGAGACATGCCGCCTCAAGGCAGACAAGCCGCCTGATGGCAAGTCATTACCGTCGCTTATCTTTAAAACGGAAACAAAAATGCTCCCGACTCTTGCCACAGTGTATTTGAGGAATCCCATGTAGTGATCTCAGGAACATCGTGGGAGGAAGCTCATTTTGCTGGTGAAAAAACGATTGGATGAATCACTAAGAACGAGATTCCCATAATTTAAAATTATAAATGGATGAGCTTTTTGGACAAGCGTGATGTTAATACGGTGATAAATCTGTGACCAACATACGGTTTCAGAATTCCACCACATCATATATCTTTCTAAATATATATAACTCAAAGGTGACTGACTGACTGACATAGTGATCTAGCAACGCACAGCCTAAACCACTGGAAGAACGGGCTGAAATTTGGCATGCAGGTAGATGTTATGACGCAGGCATCCGCTAAGAAAGGATTTTGAGATTTTCCTTAAGAAAGTTTGGTTCCCGTGGGATAATTGAGGTAATGGCAAAACCGTAATCCACGCGGGTGAAACCGCGGGGCACAGCTAGTGAATGTATATGTACGCTCTCAAATGTTGATCAAATCTTATTATTATTTGCACTTTTTTTTTTTAAAGCATAACTATTCCGCTTTATCAACGTAGTGTTTCATGTTTAACCGAAATACCGCACCATTGTACATTAAAAAGAACCAAGCTTGTGAAATACAATTTGAAACTTTCAAGAAGGGAAGTTAGGAGCGCTAACTACCTATCTAATTCAAATTCGAACATCTAAATCTATTTAAAATTCTCAACAATAGTGAATAAATTCGTATAGTACTATATAATTTAATATCCATACGCCGTCTAGTAATAATTCAAAATCATTGCTAAATATGTTTGAAAACGTTTATGTAATCAAAAGAGTGACTTTTATTCATTAAATATTATCAAAAAATACTGCAATTATTTTCAACACTTAATAGACTAGACTGTGTTGACGTAATCAAGACGAAAGATGACAAATGAGACAAGATGCCTAGTACTTCTTAGGCCCACTTGCACGCATAGTCAGGTTAAATAAATAAATGTAGATTTTGTAAACTCAGGGTTAGATCATTAAAATTTAAACTTTCATTGTCCCTTGCACATCTATAAAGTAACATCAGGATAGCTAACCCGACATTTCTTTTTTTTAGCCACTGAGGTTCTATTACTGCGTATAGAGGAGCTATCAAAAGCTAATATCATGCTTCATTTTGCAAGAGTTTGAAGTAAAGTCATTTGTCATCTCTATACGTAGTAATAGTACCTCAGTGCATAACGTCAATCTGTTTTGACATTCACTAACCTAGAGTTAGCGACTTAACTCTCCCACATTGGTGGGTTAAATATTTAGATAATTAACCCTAGGCTAACTCCTAACTCTTGATGGCGTAAGACAAGTTATTTATTTATCCCTATGTTAGCTGTTAACTCCGAGTTATTTAGGCTAACTCGGGAACGTGCAAGTGGGCTTTATTGAGTTACCAACAGAGCCATCATAAGGACTCAAAATATTTCTGTAAACTCATTTCGCATAAGGGAGAACTAGTCGGGTTAAACCAAAATCACGGCCGCACAAGGGTTATTTTATTTTTAACGAGGAAAGTTCACTCTGTAGGCATTTGATAATTTAATTTAGTTTAAAAAAAATAACGGGAGCATTATTATAAAGAAGTAATATTATTCTTCATAATCACTTTACGAAATTTTGAAATTTCAGTGTCAGTAATATGAGAATAGTTGCAATAAAAAAATCTAACTTTTAGGCGTAACTTTTTATATTGAAGATCATACTCATTTGCCGTGGTGGTACCGCCCTAGAATAGTACTTCCCCATCTCTTCCCGCGGGTGCCGTAAGAGCCGGCTAAGGGATAACGTACCAGGAGGATGGGCAGCAGCTCCTTCTGAAGGTCACAAAATATACTGCGCTCGCCAACCCGCCTGCCAAGCGTGGCGAGTATTGGCAATACTCCCCATGGGGGAGGCATATGTGCAGCAGTGGACGTCTTATGGCTGACATGATGATGATGATGATGATGATGATGATACTCAAAAGTATCGAAATCAAGTAAATTTAAGGGTGTGCAACAATTTACGCTTTTGGTATGTAGATGAATGTGGTGATGAAGACTTCAGTCAAAGCACTATAAAAAGACGGCTTTTCAAATTCTCAATGCGTTCGAAACTATGCTACTTATTATGCTTGAATTTATCTCTATCAAAATATATTGTTTTCCTATATTATCTATTGCGGAGGCTACTCCAAACGTATGTACATTTAATTAATACACTGTAGACAAATATTTAATATTGAATGTGAATGATATCATAATGGCGCATCCATTTTTCGTACTCCATACGATAGCATTAGGGGCTAATTCTATGATCTCGAATATCTTCATAGGGATTACAATAAAACGAACAAATTATTAAAACAAGTATTAAATAATTTAAAAAATATACAGTTGCGATTAAAGATCCGAATTTTTATAAATAAGTCTAGAGTTAGATTGTTTCTAGTTACAGGTGCTTTTAAGTAGTTTTAAGTGCCTCTGGGGATATTACGATTTACTTAACTGAATATAAATTTTAAAACAAACAGAAAAAAAATTATATAGAGTATTAATTCGAATGAACAACAGAATTGACGTTTTTTGACGCCATTTTCAATGGCATAAAATAAATGTATACCGTTTTATACCTAATCAAACCAGATATTCTCAAAAATATTTTAATATCTATACAGTATTACGTAACGTAAAATTAAAATCAATATATCCACTCCGCTGGAGCCCAGGACTTGTTTCTGCAGTCTCTGGCGGAGTGGTCTATCCAAATTGGAGTTATTGCGGAACCCCACAGGGTACCGCATATGATGTATCTATACTTCATATAGGTAAGTCTTTAGAAAACCCGCCATAGAGTACGAAATTTGGATGCGCCAATAATCAATACTATTTTATTTTTAATACTTTTTGTTCCGTAACATGCAATGAGAACTATTATAAATGCACAATTATTATGTAACATCTGAACGATACTTCATAAAAATGAAATTAAACATTATTTATGTCCACCTCTACCGCTCTAACTATATCCGACATTACGATATCGCCAATTCAGTTTTTAATTAACTGTAGAAGAGATGATTTTTGCTAAAACTTCTAAAATAAATAACAGCAAAAAAATCGGTTCCTTCGTTAGATAACCCACAAATGTTTTCACGGCCGAAGATGGTCAATACTCATTGCCACGCCACCAGGGCGCACCTTTTTCCGCTTGGGTATACAATCGTTTTTTATTTCACCATATTTAGGCTGATCTATAAGACATAATTAGATTTTACTCGTTACAAAACTTGTTTCAAATATTTCTTCGGAAATTATGTTAATATAATCAAATAATGAAATTAAGCTGAATTTATAAAAATCATAACTGTAAATTTTGCGGAGCTTTGGTAAGCTTATCAATGTTTGGTCCGAGCAGCTTAGCAAAACCGTAAGCTTCATCCTTTGAAATGGAGTTTAAAGTGTGCAAGCATTCGCCATAAAAATGGACCGTTCAGAATGAGCAAAGCCATAATAAATTAAATCTATTTAAATCTATTTAATCGTGATAAATAATATCTAAATATTTGTTTTCGCTTTGTTTTATATAAAAGTATTTAAATATAATGTGAAGTATGATACAAGTAAGGAACTAAATGTACTTTTTTATTAAAGAGGAGGGAGTTGGTGTTTGCAACACAGTTTAAAAAAAAAAAAAAAAAAATCTTTCGCAGATACCATCGTGCTTTCTTTATTTTTGTTCCATTGTTTAAGTTCCAATAAATAATTATTATTATTATTATAATTAGAAAAGAATTAGCCTCGCAGAAAAAAGATAACGTGTACATCAGATTTTGATTCAATTATGTATACGCAAGTAGCAAATATTCACGAATTGAACCCAATACTTGCAATGGTTAGTTTTATCTGTCAATGCGATTTCATTTTGAACACTGCTTTAGTAGAGTTTTATGGTTCATTTAATAATATAATAGGCGAAACTTATGATCAAATTTTTGAAGGAAAATACACGGATTCTCGTAGGATTTGAACCCGAGTACAGAATACCATCCTGTCGCTTTGCCATTTAAGATACAGTACTCCACTTGTGGATAGTCAATCATCTTTTGCCATTATTAATTAGAAACAGAATCAGTATTATCAAGCCGATATCTAACAAAACCTACACCCGAAAACGTGGACCCACTTGGATTTTTTTTTCGATTCATATACGACTTATCTCCTTTCCATGTAATATTAATTTTTTTTAAGTATATTTATTAAGTAGAATAGCGCGGCGTATTATTTTATATTTCTATGCATCACCCGATCGGCTCGGCAGCGCTCGCGCTCGTGCTACCATCCCCCCGCAACCCGCGCGTCCCCGCGCGGCTTCGGTATATTTTGTCGGCCTATTTAGCCAGTCAGTGAGCTACGCGACCGCGACCTGTAATCCACGCTCTTTCGCGATCCTTCGCGACTCACGTGTACCTACCTAATTGTTATCTACCTACTGTATTGTGCTGTACACGAGAATATTCAAGATTTTTAACCACATTTGAGTGTTAAAGTAGTAATATTGCATTATTCAATTATTCCACACCAGCTCACCAGCGTACTTCCGAATATTTTTCATAATTTTTAACAAGTTCTCCATATTAAGGATAGGCGCCTGGTAAGATTGACCCTTATGTCTTTGTTTTTAAAAACGTTTTACGTCGACCGAGTTAATATGTTTAAACGTATTAAATTCATTTTGTCATTCGATACAATATTGCAAAAATAATAATAATAATAATATGGGACAACATTCACACAAGGTCTTCAGGTCCCAAACTAGGCAGAGCCTGTACTATGGTAACCTGATGACTGATATATATACTTATATACATATACACACCCAGACACAGGTCAAACAGACATGTTCATACACGCGAATGTTTGACCTGTCCGGGAATCGAACCCGGGACCAGCGGCTCAGAAGGCAGAGTGCTACCAACTGCGCCAACCGGCCAGTCTGAATATTTAGATTCATTCAATTTAGATTCTTCCAAATATTTGGAAGAATCTTGTATAGGTGACGTTACTAATACAAAATTGAAATATATTTGGGGATACAATTGCTTCAAACTTTGTTTAGCGATGATGCCATGTTTTAGCATATATTTAGTAAGAGTCCAAATAGATTACAGTCAACGAAATTGTTATGGATAGGTCGAAAAAATGTTATTGTATTCGTAATATCTATTGTATATTTGAATACATTCGAGTACCAAAAGGTGTCACCGCTTTTATTTTACACCTTGACTTATGCAATCATTATGAATGTATAAAACACGGGAGTTACTCACGTAATAAGTCAGAGGGTTCCGTTTAAGATAAAAGATAGTTTCAACCACATTCGGTGGTCTTTTTCAAGGAGAATACGGGGCGCTCGCGGACGCGGTCGCGATTCGCCTAGTACTGAAGAAGAAACTAGAAACTATAGTCGGAACCCTCTGACTTATTACGTGAGTAACTCCCGTGTTTTATACATTCATAATGTGTCAAAACCACGTCAGTTTTAATATGCAATCATTTATCAACAATACATACACACACATTAGTGTGATGTATTGTTGATTCTATGATCTTCATTCCAAATTTGAATTTTGAATATATAATCTATACTAATATTATAAAGAGGAAAAATTTCATTGTTTGTTTACATTGAATAGGCTCCAAACCTACTAAACCAAATTGAAAAAATATTTCCCTGTTAGGAAGCTACACTATCCCCGGGTGACATCTAATAGGCTATATTTTTTTTTTTAATGAATGGATCTGTATAATATATAATTTTGAAATGTTCACGAATCCGGGGCTAGGGGACTCCCATAGTCTTCTAGCCCCGGCCTAGTATATGTTAAAGGCCGAAGTTGTTCATAGGTTTTTTGCTCTTTCAAGTTGAAACGGCTGAACAGATTTTGAATTTGGATTGAAGATGGCTTATACCATGGAATGACAATAAGGCTACTTTTTATCCCGGAAAAGTATAGTTCCGTAGTATCACACGGCAACTTGTGAAATCGAGTAGTCCACGCAGGTGAAACGGTGGGGCGAAGCTAGTTTTAAATAATATTACAATGACCTACGTATGACTGTCGATAAAGCAATATTTAATTTTATAGCTTCGTAAAGCAAAAAACAAAATAGAAACTCAATTACCAGCATATTATGACCAACAGTCTTCTCTAAGAAGAAGGCTTGTGTCCCAGCAGTGGGAGTGGGCTAATTATGTTACCATATATTTTAGAAGCCATCGTTATTGAAGTAAATTCACTGGTTCTGATATTTATTCAGTGTGAATTCATCAACAGTATTTGTGTTAGTAAAGATTACTAGTACTTTTGAAAATAATATGTATTTGTAACCGTTTGTATTTCGAAAAGTATGGAACGCGCTTCATTTTATTTATTAATACTTTATGTATATTTGAATGCGATGTCCGTGGAATGAATACAATGAAAAGATGGCACTTAGAAAGTTACCCTACTCCAAAATATAACAATACTCGATTAAATGCCTGCTACCCTCAAAAAAAGAACTTCGAAATTCAAAAATCATCCAATCACATGGAATGATTTTGAAATTCGAATCGATGCGATCCTATTTGATTCACAACCGAATCTTTAGGATTTCGAATTGAAATAAGAACCGTTATGGTACCGGTGGTATTATACTTCTGTACTTTTGCCGACACCGTGTTTCGTGTCTGGAACTCCGGACGCGCTCAATTTTCGTATTCTGCTCGGGAATATACCTCCGATGCCGCTGAATAGACGACCTGAAATTAATGAGATGACAATCTTTAATAAAATGTTCAGTTCATTCATTTTTTAATTTAAATATTTTATCCCATTGTCGTTACCACGATCTTCAGAGTTAGTGATTTTTTTAGCCTAAGACAACCAAGGCCTCTTGAGCCATGTGTAAAATACATTTTTTGGAAAGGGAGCTATCATATATGGCATTACGGCTATCATATTGGAAGGCAGCAGATGTGCAAATTAGCATAAGCTAAAAGCATATATCTCTAAAATTTTGGGGAGAAACTTGTGATTTGGTCACCTAAATAGAATTACTAATGCAATATAGCCGCTGATATTTACGATGGTTCAATTGATGTTGATAATATAATGAGACAGTACAGTAAAGAAACATTATTATATTTGTCTATGTTATTATATGTCTTTTGTTTGTTTTTAAATCACTTGTGCGTTCGTGGTGCCAGTCAATGAGTTCCTACTGAAAATCAGCGTGAAGGTTGTCAAACCCTCGCATAACGCTGAGTAGGGACTCATTTCTGGCATTACGCACGCTACATTATATATTATAGTATTATTTAGTTTTTTGAATGTATATAAATCTGTGTATTGTATGTAGTGTTGTTTATGTCAGTAAATAAAATATTTTCTTTATTTTCTTTCTTTCTTATTTTCTAAAGAGAGAGCATATATCATATCTCTCAAGCTCATGGCTGCCTGGTTACTATAATAAGGCCCACTTGCACGCATAGTCAGGTTAAATAAATAAATGTAGATTTTGTAAACTCAGGGTTAGATCATTAAAATTTAAACTTTCATTGTCCCTTGCACATCTATAAAATAACATCGGGATAGCTAACCCGACATTTCTTTTTTTAGCCACTGAGGTTCTATTACTGCGTATAGAGAAGTTATCAAAAGCTAATGTCATGCTTCATTTTGCAAGAGTTTGAAGTAAAGTCATTTGTCATCTCTATACGTAGTAATAGTACCTCAGTGCATAACGTCAATTTATTTTGACATTCACTAACCTAGAGTTAGCGACTTAACTCTCCCAGATTGGTGGGTTAAATATTTAGAAAATTAACCCTAGGCTAACTCCTAACTCTTGATGGCGCAAGACAAGTTATTTATTTATCCCTGTGTTAGCTGTTAACTCCGAGTTATTTAGGCTAACTCGGGAACGTGCAAGTGGGCCTAAGTGATTCGCATTTATTTTTATAATTTTGGCCTTTTCATTCATTAGCATTGACAGATTGTTAACCTCCAATGTCTCATACTAAAAAAAGCTTTGGCTTTTACAACAAAACATAATAATGTTTGAACAACTACGGTGCGGTTCAAACTGTGAATATATTCGCTACTGGCATTGCGTGAACCGCGCGATGTGCGCCGGTTCATATTTTGATTTTTTTTAAATCCTGGCTCCGTATTATTTGTGCTTTTAGCCAGTGTCAAGTATATTAATATACACGTTTTGTTTCATTGATTTCTGGGCGCAAGAAAAAGCTTAACCCTAAAGCTCTTCCTCGTTTTCCCTACGATTCAGTAAAGTAATTGCCACTTTACTTGGAGATTGCCGAGGGGAAAAAAGGAGTGAAGATTTGCCATTTAGGGAACTTTGTTGCAATTTCTTACTTTCATGCACCTTTACGGACCCGTAGTAGGTAATATTCCATCCTTATTATAAACACCAGAAAAATAGACATTTTTGAAAACAAACCCTCTACCTTCCGTGTCAAAATTTCCCGCCTCAACCCGAATTTCAAAATTATTCATTTCCAGGAAACATTGGGATAATCTGTGTCACTTATTTCACAAATAATGCCTTATTAAAATAAGCTTGCTTTCGGAACAGCGCAGGTAAAATATTATTTATCTAATTTCACACTAAAATATAAAGACTAAAAAATCAAAATCAGAACTTGAATGATAGTCTTTATAGACAATATATAGAAATAAATTTAAAAAGTTAACATTTCGATTTACTTCGCTCTCCTATGACAACTGTATCGAAATGTTAACTTTTTTACCATTAAGATACAACTTCAGCTGGACCAAGGAGGTTGCAATGCTGTTTTTCTCCACATAGTTGGTACAGTGCTGATATAGTCTGTGGACGCGGTGCAAAACGCATGCGCATGCGTTTTGCACCGCGTGGCGCTAAACGTTTACAAATAAATGGAAACATATGCTGTGATTTTACTTAAATTTCATAATCTAAAGTAGTGTATGAAAGTGCACATAATTTGGTTTTAAAACACTCGTGTAATCCTGTAAAAAAAACGCCTGCGGCTCGTTTTTTTTCAATTTACACTCGTTTTTTAAGAACCCTTATTATGATACAGTTCCATGAACTACTATTAGGATATTCCCAGGGAGTATTCTTTAGTAGCCCACAATGATTTGAAGTGTTTGTTGTATTCACCTCCTTTACAAATTAATTTTTGAGTATAGTTCTTTCAAAATAATTCCATTTGGAAGCGTGCAAATGGTACCCATTTGTGACTTTCTTTATGAAACTTAAAGCGTTTGCAGAGGTGCATTCTTTAGTAATCTTTGTGCAATTCGAACCGGACAGTGACTGATTTGATTTTGATATTTTTATGATAAAATCTAAATTTTCTTTCTTACAGAGAGAGCATGCAATTCTTATGATAGAGTTCTAAACTAATGAAAGGGTACAAAAATGAAGGACCTGATTGCTACATGAATGGTGCATGTTTACCGGGGGAGCGCTGGTCTGGCGGGTGGCGGGGGGACGTCGCTAGAGCAGTGCGGCTGCCTTGTTGGAAAGAGACAGACATCCCGCTATCTAAAGAGCCCACCGAGCCGCGACGTTGCAGACGCTCCGCTGCTAACGCCACTGTGGATTACAAAGATTAATAACTTTATACGATGGTATCGTTTCATAAAGTCGTTCTATCTCTATCAACTTAGAACAAAAGACAGAAATGAAACAAGATTTCATACGTATACGTGAACGTAAGGCTCTCATCGCACTGAAGCAACCATAATCAACAATAATATTAATGTAAGGCCCACTTGCACTAACCAAATTATCCGAGATTTTCGGATCAAATCACATTTTTTTCTAACAAATGTGGTGATGTTATCCTAGATTTCCGCGAAAACTTCGGATAACTTGGTTAGCGCAAGTACACTTTAATGAAATCATAGAAATAAATGTATCTACTGTATTTAAAAAATGATATTTACAATATACAATTTATCTAATAGCACAGTAGGTCCAGCACAGAAATGGATGAAACATAGCAGCAGTGGGCAGGGCACATATCTCGAAGAACCGATGGCCGTTGGGGTTGAAAAGTTTTCGAATGGAGACCACGGACTGGCAAGCGCAGCATAGGACGGCCACTGACCAGATGGACAGACGATCTGACTAAGATCGCAAGCAAGGGCTGGATGCGGGCCGCTTCCGACCTGTCCTTGTGAAAATCAATGGGGGAAGCATATGTCCAGCGGTGCTATGACTGAGATGATGATGATTTGAAATTCTAACTATGCGTAAATAATTGACATTGAAAGCGACGGAACAACTATATCTAATGTTCTACCGAATATTTATACTTGCAACCTTACCTCCTTTGTACCCTAATGCCGCCATAAAGAGGTAATTAAATTGTAAAACATTTTCCTCATTTATGTTATGAAGAAAGTGACGATTAACAAGAAATGATAGTAGTATAATGGGACACTCGCTTGGGTAAAAAGTGTTAAAAACATCAATTGTCACTTAAGAGCTTCTAAAGTTGTAAAAATCACGAAATGTGGGTAGTTTTTCTTTCAGTACTGAAGCGATTGTGATGGAATTTCTATAGAATCTATGTAAAACTATATTCTATCAAATGACAAAAAATACAACCGTATTCAGACCTCCCTCTACAAAGAAGTTAGTTAAAAAAATATACTGCCTAAATGTATGTATGTATTCATTTTACAACATTACAGTATTTATGTTCAAATATTTGAAGGAAAAAATTCGACTGCTAGTGGTAGTAATATTTGAACATAAGTTCTTCCTAGCATATGGTTAATGCAATACACAATAAAAACTCTTTATTACAGTATTTCACAATATTGTAGAATGGCCAAAATTTTGTTAATCGCTCAGTTTTAGTCGGCACCAAATAACATGATGACTTATTTTACCTAAAACTACCCGCATTTTAATATTGGCATTCATAAGACTTAAAACTAATTTGGACATTATTGTAAGCATATAAAAACGGGATATGTATGCAATGCTTACCGGGATCATTAATATCGACAAGTGAGTTGCTGAGCACGTTCCGTTTGATGATGCTGGTCGGCGGCGGGTTCTGCGAGAGACGGGACGGCGCCGCGGGGGCGGGGCATGACGGCGGAGGGGGGACCGCCACTCTGACAAAACACAAACATATAAAATATTTCAAAATTCGAAACACAAATCATCACGTATTCTTTAATTCCTCGGAAACTTTTTTAACTCGGCCTACGCACCAAAATATTCCCAGATGAATGACACTATATAAAAGAGCCTAAAGGCAATGATGCAGCGCGCCAAATTAATCATATAAATATTTATTTTCATATTTATTATTTTTGGCTACCTCTTAACTACTCGCAACTTTGCATGATGGTAGGATAGTTTCGAATACCCCTCAAGTTTGAAAAAGTCTATTAGTATTTCTAATATTAGTACAGATTAAATTAAAGAAAATCTTTTGATTTTGACATGTACATAAAAAATAAAAAGCGTAAAAAATACCGCAATGCCTGAAGATCTTCGAACAGTGCGTGTTACCAGTGATGACTTACGGAACCGAAACGTGGTCTCTGACTATGGGCCTTCTGAGCAGGCTCAGAGTCGCACAACGAGCTATGGAGAGGGCTATGCTCGGGGTTTCTCTACGTGATCGAATCAGAAATGAGGAGATCCGTAGAAGAACGCAAGTCACCGATATAGCCCAGCGGATTAGCAAGTTGATATGGCAGTGGGCAGGGCACATAGCTCCAAGAACTAATGGCCGTTGGGGTCGAAAAGTCCTAGAATGGAGACCAAGGACTGGCAAGCGCAGCATAGGACGGCCACCGACCAGGTGAACAGACGACCTGACTAAGATCGCAGGCAAGTGCTGGATGCGGGCCGCTTCCAACAGGTCCTTATGGAAATCAATGGGGAGGCATATGTCCAGCAGTGGACGTTTTATGGCTGAGATGATGATGATGATGATGATATGGCAGCATTTTGCCATCTACCGCCATAACTTGTCAGTATGGGACTAAAGCGAGTAAAGATACACACCCATGCACGTGTATCCCGTGGTCTATACACTGTTGGTGATCGATTTCCACATCAGCTACGCCGCTGTCTCTATTCTCCATCACTGAAAAAATAATGATTACAGTAAAATTGTAAAATTTCAGTAGAATAATCTGATTCTAAAAAAAAAAGATTACAGTAAAATTTCAGAAGAATAATCTGATTCTGTTTCTTGGTAACTTGATGTATGCAACATGTGTGAACACTGATTAGTCTTGAGACATATCTAAAATGATTGAACAGTGCGGAAGAGAAAATGTTGTGTCGACCCCACCGAGTGTCGGATAAGGATAAGAAGAATCAAATAACTATTTGTACAAACCTTAAAGTATTTTTGATTGATTTAAAGAATATTGAAAAATTGTTTTAAAGAAATGGTTTGCAACTACTATTTACATTTATTTTAAAAAAGCAAAAGTAGTTGGGATATTTTATTGCACTAATATTCATTTTTGTAAAAAGGTTTATACATTAGCAAGGGACAAGAAGAAGAAATCGTAAATAAAGGGGCTAAGGGGCTCCATCGGAAGTTAGGCTGCAAAGAACATTAAACAGAACAACAATATGTTTTTTTTTTTTTTTACATATTATAAGTTTGCGTTTGACAACTGTCTCACCTGATGTTAAGTGATGACGTTGTCTAGGATTTAGCACGCAAACCTAGAAGGTACCTATTCACTCGCGACTTGAAGACTCCAGGATTGTACATAGGACTGATGGACCAACATTACAGTTGATATCGTATCAAACGAAGGCACCCTGCCCTTATTTTAAAAGTTTTTATTGTCTATCGCATTAACCATATGCTAGGAAGAACTTATGTTCAAATATTTGAAGGAAAAAATTCGGCTGCTA
The DNA here is from genome assembly GCA_934044485.1 of Apeira syringaria. Lineage (NCBI taxonomy): Eukaryota > Metazoa > Arthropoda > Insecta > Lepidoptera > Geometridae > Apeira > Apeira syringaria. The sequence continues at coordinate 4,868,289 of OW203672.1, read as the reverse complement.
GTGGGACTTGAACCCACGACTACAGAATACCGTCCTGTCGCTTTGAATATTTGAACATAAGTTCTTCCTAGCATATGGTTAATGCGATACACAATAAAAACTTTTAGAACAACAATAGTTCTTCAACAGTCTTCTCGTGACCACGACCAATGAAACTTGGTCGAAACGTCGAGGTAAATAAATTACTAATGCTGTTCTCGCGATCAAGCCCCGATTGATTTAATAATAACAACAATATATCCGAAAACTATCGCGAGTTTCTTCCATAATTGTAATAGAACTGCAAATAAGTTCTAAACTGGTCGGAGAGTAATTTTCCAGTGTTGACCACGTGAATCCTAGTCGGTTGGTTACATTACAACAATAAATCCAACTCACACAACAAAACTACCCACAATCTTAGGCTACGTCCGGGCTTGGGAATGACTCCCTAAGTCATCGGGTTCTCTTATTTTCAGAGAAGCAACACAATGCATAAGCAATATGTTGGTTCTCTGACTTTTTCTGCCACAAGTAATATATATGTATGTACGTTTTCAGAACCCATTGCGTTTACATTTGGGATATTTTCGTTTATAAACGATGTAGTTCTGAGATTATGCATTGTACGTTTAAGGTAACATCAACAGTGATCAAATCTTTGTGCCAATCCTATTGCGTACGATGTTAGAATTGGTTTGATGACGCGGCATAATAAGTTGGTTCTCTGAATGAGAATGAATATATTGTACTATAACGAATGAATATAATATATTCATTCGTTATAGTACAATATATTCATATATATTTCACGGTCGCGTACATATAAATGCTTACCATTTCTATTGCTGTTTCCCCCCATCCCTCTCCCCTTGCCCCTGCTCAGTTCTCCCTCGATCCTCATCGTCTCCATTTCGTCCATTTCGGCGATGCTTTCGCGGAGATCTTCGGCGAATTTGCAGCGATCGTGTTCATTCCTCGCGTTGAATGTAGCGAGCCGCCGTCCGTCCACGCGACGGGATAGACGGATACCGAACGGGTAGTCTGTAACCATAGAAACGACTGAGTCATACTCGGTTTACATGTACTCAGGGGTAGAACGAAACCTGCAGACATTCATTCTCGCAGCCATAGGATGTCCACTGTTGGACATATGCCTCCTCATATAGGGGGGATTTACTAATTCTCGCCACGCTGGGCAGGCGGGTTGGCGAGCGCAGTATTGTTTTGCTATCCTCAGAAGGCGGTGCTGCCCACCTTCTGGTAGATGATCCCTTAGCCAACTCTTACGGCACCCGTGGGAAGAGATGGGGAGTACTATTCTAGGCCGATACCACCACGGCACACGGCAGACATTCACTACATACTTTATACGTACATTCACTAAGTACTTCATAAATGAGAAAAGCAATCTTAGAAGCTACATTTTCTAATTTACACTCACACTGCTCACACAGAAATAGTCTACTATTTAACTGATTTCGATTAAAAACATCTTCTTTGGTAGGATTTGGATGCCGTGGTTTTTGCTGACCTCTATGAGAGAGAGGCGTCTATATAATAGACATAGACATATGTAGACATAGCTTTATTTGTACCAAAATAAGTAAAATTAAAAGAGATAGAGAATTAAAACTGGTGTAAGTTACACCAGTAATCCTGTAGTCTTCAAGTCGCGAGTGAATAGGTACCTTCTAGGTTTGCGTGCTAAATCCTAGACAACATCATCACTTAACATCAGGTGAGAAAGTTGTCAAACGCAAACTTATAAAATGTAAAAAAAAAGTTTTTTGCCACAAGTAATATATGTACGAGTATGTATGTATGTCTTCAGAACCGCTTGCTTTCACATTTGGGATATTTTCGTTTAAAAACGATGTAGTTCTGAGATTATGCATTGTACGTTTAAGGTAACATCAACAGTGATCAAATTTTTGTGCCAATCCTATTGCGTACGATGTAAGACTGTTTTTGATGACGCGACATCTTAATGCTTAACCATTTTCTAAATAGACAGTTTTTAATATTTCCTGATTTTTTTTTATTTTTTTTTACATTTTATAAGTTTGCGTTTGACAACTGTCTCACCTGATATTAAGTGATGACGTTGTCTAGGATTTAGCAACAAAACAGATTATTTCGTTGAAAGTTCTACGTGTCTAATAAACTTTTAAAATTATAGTTATGAGAACAATTAATGATGGTTAATCCTGATTAAACAAAATTTGACTTCATTTGTTAATTTATTAGTGAAATATTTTTTAAAGCCACCCTATTTTTCTATTAAGTATGAAAAATTCTCCGAAGTAAATAAAATTTTCAGAGATTAAAAATGTAATATTTTTTTCAGCCTACGGTTATCTGTAAAGTACAAATTTGTAATATTTTAAATCAATACGCGTCAGGATTTGTCCCGTCCTCTCTGCCTGTAAACACCCGCGAGCCTTTGTAATGTCATCGGCACCTGTTAAGCCCATAATTAAACTTTTCAAACATTGACAAACGAGATGGCGATATATTTATGACATATTAAAGAAGTAACTATTACAGAGTGAGAGAGTATACACAGTAAAATAAATTAAGTAGACAAACTTACGTGGCACAGAAAACAGGTTGACGATCATGCCGCAGAGCGGGAACGATTGTCGGAACGTATACGTCACAGAAGATTTCTTCTTGCTGAATATCTTGGTGATTACGAGCAGGTCATTGAATAGGAATACCTGAAATGAAACACGAAGCGATGATAGCCTAGCGGTAGGATCGACAGCCTTCAAATTACTGAGCTTCTGGTGAAGGCTGTAACTGTTGTAAAATTCAAAGCATGGTGGTGGGGTGCTTATAACTATCTGCTTTGCTAGCTACGACCCTCTAATTAGAAAAAAGACACCAACCACACTGTGTTCAGGTAGGCGTATAAAATATTTTATTTTACAATTTACGGGTCTAGCTTTTGTCTATTACCTCATTGAATGGTGATGTAGTATAGTGTTCGCATTACTGTGTTACTTACTTTTTTTTTTATTGGGAATAGGCAGGCGTTTGACCACTAACTCACCTAATGTTAAGTGATGATGCGGTCTATGATGGAGCACGCCTGCCTAGAAGATACCTATTTACTCGTGACTTGAAGATACCCAGGTCGTATTTTCGTTCTGGTTTGAGGGGTATGGTTTCCGGTGAAATAAGAGGCACATAAAACTTATCAACTCTGTCTCAGGGTGACAGGCGCAGTGCAATTCTTTACGAATTGTAAAGACGGCAATTAATTAAATTAATTAATTAGGCAGAGGTACTCAACATTCTGTGGACCTTTTGCTTTTTTCAGACACTTTATCCAATAAACAAAAACAAACTTGGGTAAGTTATGCCGAGTCCCGTTTATCCTTTTTGCACACTTTGTTATCGTAATATATAATATATCTTCAGTAGTTATAGTTGTTGTATGTACTTGTACACAAATAATTCCCATTTCTGATAGTGTACACAGTAATGGGTTTAATGGTGATGATACCTTTCTTAATCTAAGCGCCTGCATCATTGCTTACCTGCGTCCTTAAATTGAGAAATGTTAAATGTGTGCTGTATTGGCAAGCATTTTAAAGCAAATTATTGAAGCAATGAGCTATTGTAATTTTTAGACTTTCGCGATTCGAACACATTGTTATTAAATCAAACGGGGCTTAAGTCTTCTCGTCTTCTCGTGACCACGACCAATGCAACTTGGTCGAAACGTCGAGGTAAATAAATTATTAGAAAGAAAGAAGAAAGAAAGAAAATTATTTATTACTGACAACAACACTACATATAAAACAAAAAGAAAAAACACATATTTAGGTCATACATACATTTAACTTATAAGTTTAAAACATTATGGGAAGACGAAATTAATTAATATTAAATGTTTTCACCGCGATTAAGCCCCGTTTGATTTAATGACAATGAGCTATTGAGATAAAATATGCAATTGGGGATATACAAGGTGACAACTATCTTTACTTAACTTACTTATAGTGTGGTTTATTTTTCGGAGTATTTGAATACAGTGCTCCGAGTGCATACGCCCGGTTTAAAATTGTATTCACAGAGATAACGTTATATACACGCTACCAAAAATAAATCGCAAATTGTACGCAATTGTACACCACCATCAAATGGCGAATGTCAATTGGTCAACTAGAGAATGGAATACTACCGTGCTTGGTCAATTGAATGTGACGTTAGCAAACACGCTGCACTACCTCGTTTTCTTGAACACCGTATTCACGATATAAGAATGCTACAAATGACGTCACACCACAAACATGTACGGAGATTGTCATATTTTGAACCGACTTATAGCGTGAATAATTCAAATACTCTGAATTTAACTGGCCGGTTGGCGCAGTTGGTAGCACTCTGCCTTCTGAGCCGCTGGCCCCGGGTTCGATTCCCGGACAGGTCAAACATTTGTGCGAATGAACATGTCTGTTTGACCTGTGTCTGGGTGTGTATATGTATATAAGTATGTATACATATAAGTATATATCAGTCATCAGGTTACCATAGTACAGGCTCTGCCTAGTTTGGGACCTGCAGACCTTGTGTGAATGTTAATAAAAATAAAAACATTTTCAAATTCAAATTCAAATTCAAAACTTTATTGTAATATCTAATAGTACAAGTGTCGTGGTATTACAATAAAATACAGTTCATTAGAGACCCTGTCGGGCAGCGACTTTAGAAGAGAGGAGGGCGCGTCAGTTTTACCGAATACATATTACATACACTAGAGAAAATTGAATCAATATTGGAATAATAATGAATCAATAATATAATGGAAATCAAATATTTTATTATAATTTTATGGCGTCAATATTTTAAAGTCATACATTTGTGTTTAGTCAGTTACGTGAATAATATATATTTTTCCCATTTAAACTATTATTATTTTTACTATTTTTTTTTCGTTATTAATTTGTCATTGATAGAATAATAGCTATTTTAAGCTACAGCATTATAGTGGTTAATTGACAAGTTGTGTTTACCTCTCTTTGGTGCACGCCTGGTCTTTCTTTCTTGTGTATATCGGGTATCTCGTACAGGCGGCAGTAGCAGACGAGGCGTCGGTGAGGCAACGCTAAATGTGGCTTCTTGCCCACGATTGTTGCTTGTACTTTCATCACCTGAAGAATAAGCAATAAGCATTTTTTAATAAAGAGACGAAACAAAATTGAAATTTTGAAACTTTCGCAATTCTAAAACATTTTTAATGAATCGAACGGGGCTTGATCGTGTGAAAAACATAAATTACTGAATATTATTCACGCGTACAAGCTCAAGCCCCTTCATTTTATTAAAAATAAATTTGTATATTTAGTAAAAGCCTCTTTTAAGCACCAGTCTCAACTCTTCCCTACTTTGACATTGTCAAAATCTATTTAATGTGGAAATAATTAAAAATCTTTCCAATGTGAATTGGAAAGATTTTTAATTATTTCCATCTGTGTGAAGTGCCCTTATCATCACTACACAGTATAAAACAAAGGTGCTTTCTCTGTCCCTATATCCCTGCTGCATGTATGCTTAAATCTTTAAAACTGCGCAACGGATTTTGATGCGGTTTTTTTAATAGATAGAGTGATTGTGATCTCATACGGTGTTCTACGAGTTTTTCAGTGATGGGCGCTATTTTGAAACTTCCTCTGATGTGTTCGTTGCGCACTTTATCGAGTCTAGTTACTCCAGCTGCCCATCTCAGCATCTTCATTTCGTTAACGTGAAGTTTTTGTTCATGCGCCTTTTTTATTGCCCAACATTTAGCACCGTATATTATAGCGGGTCTTTAAACGGTCTAAAACGCGGCTTTAAACAGACTAACAAAATCGGCAAATAACGCTAAAACACGCCTATTTATTGAAAAATGGACTTTGTTACCTGAGTGACATGGTCGCTTCCCGGCCTGAACTCGCTTGACTTGACCCTGTCGTAAATCCCCGCGAGCATGTCCCGGTCAATATCTCCGCAGTCGTCGATTCCGCGCAAGTTTTTCACGAAATCGTCGAGACACATGCGCGCTTCCGGCTTGAGGTTCGGCGTGTGGAGATCCGTGTTTAGCATTATAATGGCGAATGCTAGGACGAATATCTGGAAGCAGAAACACAATGAGATCAGTAGACGTGTGTGTTTGATGATAAGGCTGAAGTGAAACGTCACATATTACTATGGATCTGATATTTTTTTCACACACACCCCGGCACTAGGATACCCTGTGTCGAGGGAGGCATAGACACACACAATCACAATACACAAACATCCAAGACTCGAGAACAAACATCTTTTCTCATCACAGATATGTTTGCCCCGGCCGGGATTCGAAGGGTCGCGGTTCCAAAATCAGTGTTGCTGACCACTGAGCCACCACGACCACCGTGCATAATTTGCTTAAAATTTACATAAATGCTTAATTTGCAACTTAAAAGTCGCGCGATTATCTTTATTACTGTGTTAATTATTAATTCAAGATCCTGAGCGGTGTTATCCACAGCATGGTAGCATTTATCGTGTATGCCTTGCAAGCTACCACACACAAAATTGAATCACTGTCACAAAATGCACCATGAGGAGGCAGCTGCCCTTGAGAGCTAGTAAACATTTCAAAATGAAACCTTTGCCTGATATTGACGTGAGGTAAAAGTTAAAAATTTTGACATTAATTAAAAAAAGTCAGTGCTAAAGCATAGTGACAAATTTTCAACTATAATACTAATACAAAAAAATACAAAAATACTTTATTGACATAATTCATGGACAAGTGAACCCAAAGACTCCTGAACTAGTGGGGCTGTGTTTCAAGAGCCAATGGCCTCTCCCAGAAAAGACTTAGCTTACGTCAAGTAAATACATACAGCTATAAAAACTACTTATTTAGTGTGTGTGTGTTGTGTTTCTGGAAGTGTTATGAATGTATGTATTTTGGTGTGTAATGTATGTGTAGTAATGTATGTAACTAGGTCTTCATCATCATCGTCAGCCTGTTTGTAGTCAACTGTCCACTGCTGGACATATGCACCTTAACGCAAGGTAGATAAACACAAAGTATTAATATTCTTAAATTAGTCAATATAAAAACTTGATAATATTTCCTCAGTGGCATTGTAATCAAAGCAGCTTAGCCATAATTTGAGTATCTTTTTAATTTCATTGTTATTAATTTTTTTTGTATTATTTATGTTATTATTATTTAGTTTTTATAAAGTATATATTATAAAGAATACTAGTTCATTGGATGGTGGTTGCTGTCTTTTTGTCTACATAGGTATATATTTCACCAATCTTTCATCTAATTATCTACTCACTGCAAACTCCGTTAAGTTCTAATTTATTTATTATACAGAAGTACACAATTAAAAACCCTTGAAGGCGTTACATTAATGACCTATCAGTTTATCTTTTTAATTTTCTTTTTCTTCTTCTTTCTATATACATATGTCTAACAAGGTACTACGTTTGTTGCTGAAGTGTTGTTGTAGTAGCTGCAATATTATAATTACTTACTAGTATTTTAATTTAATAATTTAATTTAATTTTAAGCTCGAAGAACTGATGGCCGTTGGGGCCGAAAAGTCCTAGAATGGAGACCACGGACTGGCAAGCGCAGCATAGGACGGCCACCGACCAGGTGGACAGACGACATCGCAGGCAAGCGGTGGATGCGGGCCGCTTCCAACAGGTCCTTGTGGAAATCAATTAGGGAGGCCTATGTCCAGCAGTGGACGTCCTATGGCTGAGATAATGATGATGATGATTTTAATTTAATAAAGGCATCGTCCCTGAAAAAAAAGGTACTACGTACTTGATATCCGTCATCGATTTATCAACACTTACCGTGTCTTGCGTACGCAGCCGTTGTACAAAGTCAGGATTACAGACACAATATCGCCTCGCAAACGCTTCGACTAATCTCTCGATTTTCTGCGCTTCGCCGGGTAGACGGAAGTGGGCCTGGTATCTTCGCAACGCCACATCTACCGCCATGCCTGATAGATCAAGCTCGTTCACGAAGCATCTGGAATTTGCATGAAATACGTGAAAACATCTTCAACATTTTGAAGCGATGATAGCTCAACGGGGGGAGCGTCGCGTGTCAAACTGACGGACACTGGTTCGATCCCCAACAACAGCTTGAGCTTCCGGTGAAGATAACACAGTTATCAAATTCCCAGCATGGTGGTAGGTAGGGTACTTTCGAATACCCGCCTGGCTAGCTACCACCTTCAAGTTTGAAAAACTGTCACCAAACACATAGTGTGTTCAAGCAGCAGTCCTTGAGAGCGAGTGAGCATTCCAGGTCTAGCGTGATAACATCTTCGACCACATCGTCACTGACCATCAAGTGAGATAGTGGTCAAACGCTAGATCTATATAGTATAAAAGTCTGGGGGAATGTATTAAAATATAAGAATTTGCGAAAGGAATATCATCGATAAACATGCACGAGAAATCTATTAAACACAATAGAATTGTCCACGCCTCGCTCTGGTTTTTTATCCGAAACCGTTTGCGTATACAATATAGTACAATACAAAACACTTTATTGCACACCGGCCACAAAAAAGAACAATCAAAATAAAACACATACCTAATCAAAGTACCATTGGCGGCCTTATCACTCGAAGCGATCTCTTCCAGAGAACCATTCGACTGAAATCATATATTAGGAGTCTGGAAGTTCGGTGATACAAAAACTGAATATCTAACGTTTATATTTCCGTTTTTTGGGCAACCTTAAAACATAATACTGGCGTTTAGACGAATCTTCAAACTCAATGGTCGATCGGACACTGGTTCGATCCCCAACAACAGCTTGAGCTTTCGGTAAAGGTAACCGGAACCGGTACCCGCCTGGCTAGCTACCACCTTCAAGTTTGAAAAACTGTCATCAAACAGATAGTGAGTTCAGGCAGCAGTCCTTGAGAGCAAGGAAGCATTCTAGGTCTGGTGTGATAACATCTTCGACCACATCGTTACTGACCATCAAGTGGTGAAACTAGATCTATAAAGTATTAAAATAAAGTGGTACTTACTCTAAAACGGCCATGTTGAAAGGATTCTGCAGGTTTCCCAAGTATTCTCCAATCATCTGCTTGCTCAGCCCTTTCCTCGTGATGAGGAAACGCGCCACGCCTCGAGGAGAGTTCTCGAGGAACCCCCGGGCGATGAGATAAGAGACGCCTCGCTCTGGTTTCTTGTTGAACAGGTTTAATCCTACACGATATTGCCGTTTGCGGACTGTCTCTGAAACCTGCAAAATGTTGACTTCTTAATACTGAATGTTGAAGCTTCCGTTTCCTAATCCCATCCCAGTACCAATTTTTATTCATATTTGGCGCGGCAACACCAAGCACTGCGCATGCGCGACTACCGCGCCACGCCGCTACAGTGGACAGTGACAGAACTGGCTGGCAGTTTCAATACAACGAAAACTCAAGTTGCGCCGGTGGCCGTCATTATACGCGCCCGCAAGAAATACATCAAACTTTTAAAGTACAGTGAAGCATCAGTGTCCAAGAGAAGCCGGAAAACCGTGAGTCCTAAACCTTACCTATCCGTAGCCTGTACTATCAAACAAATACTCAAATAACGAACACTGAATTTTAGGTGGGACCAATAAAGAATACAGGTCAGCAGTACAGCTTTCCATAAAATTATCAGCCATTAGCAGACTATTTTGTCTTATATCTTTGAGGACAAAATAGAATATGGATTCGCATCCAGTTTTCCATATAAAAAAAGATAATTTATGAGCTGCGCCCCTTTTGAGTACTTGGAATATATTTTTGAAGTATTCATCCGAGTAATATATCCTATAACTGTTTAGATATTAGGTACTTTTGACGGCTGGAGCCAACATTCCTGTGATAAACATGATGTTTGTTTTTGGGTCTTGGATGTTTGTACATTGTGATTTTGTGTCCATACCTTCCGCGACACAGGGTATAGTAGCGCGGGGGTATTAGTGTGAATGAGTTTGAGTCTGTTGTTTGTTTAAAGGATAGGGAATAGGACAATGGGAACGTATTTCCTCTGAGCCAGATTTTGTTGGCCTAACGACATATGTATGACAATCATTTGGAGCTCGTGCAACGTAAGCATATATCAAGCTCCAAAGTTACATATTCAAGTTCATAGCAAATATTCAACTAACTCCGTTATCGCGATTCGAATAGGTGTGAATTGTTAAGTTCTAAATGTTTAATTTTATGTGATTGACATTACCGCCCTCTAGTGTTTCACGAGTGAACTTTCTTGATTGTGTTCCCCATATTGCTGGCCTACGTATCATCATGTTGTAAGCATAAAGCGGCAGAGGTCGCTACATTACCTTCGGTGTGGGCTGCTGGTGATGATGATCATGCTGCGGTCTGCAGCAAACAGCTGGAGGTTCGTAATATGGCGGCGCTTCTTGCCGCTTCCATACAGCGTAGCGGTCAGCGTTACCCTCGTAAAGCGGGCCTGATGCTGAAGCGGTCCGCTGGTGCTGCTGGAAATGTTGCTCTTGGATGTGGACGTGAGGTTCCTGAGACACATGTATAGATGAGCTGGTATTCAGTTCTTGGGAAATGTGGTAGATACGGGGTATGTTATATATGTTATACGAAGCGTTTTGCTTCCAATTTTATAATGCGTACTGCCAGAGAGTGGAACTCACTGCCTGAGTCTGTGTTTCCCGATATGTACAACCCCGGAGTCTTCAAATCGCGAGTGAATAGGTTCCTTCTAAGTTTGCGTGCTCCACCTTAGACCGCGTCGTCGCTTAACATCAGGTGAGACAGTGGTCAAACGCAAGCTTATATTCTTTTAAAAAAAAAATGTACGATTGTTTTACAATTTTGGCTGCACCCTGGGTTTCACTCATGCTTGGAATAAAACTGGGAATCCTAAACAACTCTAGCGGACTATAATTTTTCCGTTATTCCTCCTCAACGTACAGTAAACTATTATTTCTATCTTATGCGATTAGGGTTTTTTTTTTATTGAAAAAACTACACACTACAGACTCAACGGTCCGTACCTTTTTTTTAGCAACAGGTGTGAAATTAATCGAGATAAACTAAATAACAACTAAGTGAAGTTACAAACTAAGTGAGTTGACATTATATGCGATTAGGGTATAGGTAGTTAGGGTTTAAAATTTAGTTTACTGACCTGTTAATCAGGTGCTATCGTGGCTCATTTAATTTTACTTCAATATTTTCTAAAACAAAAATAGCTTTAAGCGTCGAGTCCGCCTTTCTAGTTTCTTTCTAGTATAGTAAAAGATAAGCCTATAAACATTATTTTATTAAGTTCCTTTTGTTACGACCAGGTGGGCAGACGACCTGACTAAGGTCGCAGGCAAGGGCTGGGGATGCGAGCCGCTTTCAACAGGCCCTTGAGGAAATGAATGGGGGAGGCATATGTCTAGCAGAGGACGTCCTATGGCTTACCGGTTGGAAGTGGCCCGCATCCAGCCCTTGCCTGCGATCTTAGTAAGGTCGTCTGTCCACCTTGTCGGTCCTATGGTGCGCTTGCCAGTCCGTGGTCTCCATTTGAGAACCTGTCAATCCTAAAGCCCATCAGTTCTCCGAGCTATGTGTTCGGCCCACTGCCACTTCGATCTGCAAACTGCTAATCTGCTGGGCTATGTCGGTGACTTTCGTTCTTCTACGGATCTACTAATTTCTGATTTGATTGTGTAGAGAAACCCCGAGCATAGCCCTTTCCATAGCTCGTTGTGCGACACTGAGCCTGCTCAGAAGGGGGTAAACAGAATTGGACCACTTACCGGTGCCCTCGGCTGGTACGGCTGATGGTAATGATGTCGGTGTTCCTGCGAAGACGATGACGATGACGATTGTACTGAAGACATGGAACCGCCTCGCACTACCGCGCCACCGCATTCCGCTCGGCGGAGTGAAACTGGACTCTCAGCGCTGGAAAAGAGTGTTTACATTCAATTGTACAGCTAAATTAGAATCATTCCTGAAACTTGTGTCTCCTTGTGTTCATCGTAAGAAAAATATAATGACTAAGAATGATACATAATAGGAGACAACAAAACATGATAAGTACATAAAGTAAACAAACAAACAGCAAACGCGTCGCGGGATGTTTGGAAACACACAATCACAATACACAAATATTCAAGACCCAGAACAAACATCTATGCTGATCACAGAAATGATTGCTCTAGCCGGGATTCGGACCCAGGAGTACGGTCCTGAAGACACTGTCACCAATCACTGAACCACAGACTGAAAAATGAAAAATAGTTTTCATTTTTCAGTCTAGGTACAGTTCATATATAATAATAACTCTTTATTATTATATAAAAATATAATAGAAAACATCATCATCATCATCATCATCATCTCAGCCATAGGACGTCCACTGTTGGACATAGGCCTCCCCCATTGATTTCCACAAGGACCGGTTGGAAGTGGCCCGCATCCATCCAAATAAAAAACAATTTGTGGCAATTTTAGAAGGTATCTGAGCATATTTTTACACGAGCACGTCGCTGTGGCGCAGCGGTTAGTGTCAGTGACATGACTACTGTGTCTCCGGGACCCTGGGTTCGAATCCCGGCAGGGGCAAACATTTGTGCGATTAGTGTAGATGTTTGTCCCGGGTCATGGATGTTTGTGTGCTGTGATTGTGTGTCCATGTCTCCCGCGATACAGGGAATCATAGTGCGGGGGTCTGAGTGTGGTAAAAAAAAACATACTTGAGTGTGATACTGCTAGTCCGCTTCGGCACTTCAGGCGGCAGACGTCGTGCGTTGGCAGCCTGTATCGCGGCCAGCTGCTGTTGCTGACGCGCCGTTGGTGACGAAAGTGGTTTGCCGCCTGACGACAGTAAATTACCATATATTGGCCCTGAAAAAAAAAAAAAACCTTTAAAAACTTTTTTTATTCAAAATAGACAGGCGTTTGACCACTATCTCACCTGATGTTAAGTGTTGATGCGGTCTACGATGAATCATTATATAACATTCGCAGGTACAGGTGATTAAAATTGCACATAGGACACTTTGTGTAATGCCCGAAATAAATGTCGCTTTTGTAACTGATTTTATCCATTCATAGATATTAGATGTAGAAATATAAAATATGAATCATTTAGATAACACTAGTGGCTTCCCGCGGTTTCACTCGCGTGGATTACGGATTTCTCGCTACATGAATTATTCTACGGCAATCATACATTTTACCGGGATAAAAGTAACCTATGTGCTATTTCAGACTATTATCTATCTCTGTGGCAATTTCCTCCAGATTCGTTCAGCCGTTCTGGCGTAATTGAGTAACAAACATCCATCCATCCAAACTTTGACATTTAAAATATTAGTGGGATTTGTGTATAGAAAAATATACTATTTTATATTGTTAAGTGGAAACTTTAATTAAAATTTGAGCGTTCATTTAAAAACAGGCTCAAGTACATCATAAGCTAAGTATTTATTTTGATAAAGTCCCATTTGAATGCGATGTTATTTGTTATTCGATGCCATTTGAGTACGATGCCACGCAATGTTGACACGTATACATATTATAATAACTGCAACACGGCGACCGTCAAACAAAGGTTTCAAAAAAATAAAGGTCATTAAGGCGGTTGAGAAAGGAGGACAACGCATAAGTATCTAGGTATTTAAGTTCAGACAAGTATTCCTTTGGTTTGTAGCATAACCTTGCTATCGATTGATGTACGATATAGATACTGTTGCCTTTGACGAAAGGCGTGAGTGCAAGAGAGGAGATTCTGCGTAGGATTCATTCATCGCAGCCATAGGATCTCCACTGCTGGACATATGCCTCCCCATATAGGGGGGATTAACCAATTACTTTACTTTACCCACAACATCATTATTATTCTGTTCTGTATTGTTTTTGTATGTATCTCCTGTGTAATGTCTTAAATAAATGTGGTTTCTTTCTTTCTTTCTTTCTTTCTTTCAATTCTCGTCGCGCTTGGCAGGTGGGTTGGCGAGCGCAGTATGGTTTCCTATCCTCATAAGGCACTGCTGCCCACCTCCTGGTACGTGATCCCTTAGCCGACTCTTACGGCACCCGCGGGAAGAGATGGGGGAGTACTACTCTAGGCCGGTACCACCACGGCAAAAACGGAGCGTGGAGCAAGCTATTCTTCTTTATTATGCATTAGCTGCGGAGCATAGCTAATGCATAATAAAGAAGGCGACGGTCGCCGTGGCCCAGTCGTCAGTGGCTTGTCGTTTGGTCCGCGGATACCCTGGGTTCGAATCCCGGTAAAGACAAACATTTATACGATGGGTGTAGATGTTTGTCCCGAATCTTGGATGTGTGTGCTGCGATTGTGTGTGTCCTTGCCTCCCGCGACACAGGGAATTCTAGTGCGGGGGTATGAGTGTGAGATAAATGAATAATGAAAAAGAACATACCAGTGTTGTTTAATAGCTGATGGTTGTGTAGAGATTCGTTGTGAGACGACGAGGTCGATATGTTGGTAACTGACCCGGAAACTGAACAATTGCACACCTGAAATATAACTATGTACGTTATTGGCCACGCGACAACAAGCCCGATTCATTTTACTTAAAACTACCCACAATTTTAAAACATCCAATTTCAATGTTGTAATTGATAAATGTCATACTGATATAGACTTTATCTAATAAACATATAGATAAAAGTACCCTACCTCCATGCTGGAAATCGATAACGGTGTTACCTTCACCGGAAGCTTAAGCCGTTGCTGGGGATCGAACCAGTGTCCGTCAGTTTGACAGCCGACGCTCCCACGGCTGATCTATCATCGCTCTCAAATGTTTTATAATAATTTATCATATATACTATGTACACGCATTGATGATGCGTCGCAAGCGTCAATATAGCCCTTGTTGCCCCACTTGTTTCGAGAACTTTTAAGTAGGTAACCTTAAAAACGTGTTTGCAATGATTGACATCGTAAAATCATAACAAACACACAGACTTACATTTGACAGACAGAAGACAGACAGACATGCATTTTATAAAATTATTTTGCCTAGATTGGAAGCCTGTTGGGAATATAATATACTAGTAGCGCCCCGCGGTTTCACCCGCGTGGATTACGGTATTCCCGCTACCTCAATTATTCCACGAGTACTATTATTTTTCCGGGACAAAAGTAGCCTATGTGTTAATCCAGGATTTAAACTATCTCCATACCAAATTTCATCAAAATCGGTGTGGCCGTTTAAGCGTGAAGGGGTACTCGTATTATTAAAATATAATAAGCATTTTTATTATCTAATAAATTATTATCATTTAGGTACTTAGGACCGTGTTATAGAACAAAACAAAAACAAAACCAACATGACTAATTTGTTTGGTATTTTACACATACAATTCTTATCACAATTCTCGAATGTGTAACCATTACATTAATCTAAATATGGGTAAAGAACCCCAATTGCATAATAAACATGCCTTTATAAATATACACTTTTCCCATTACATTTCTAAACACAACACATTTTTCGCTTTTATTTTATATTTAAATGATCTCTCAAGAATCATTTTCAACAGACAGCCTAAAAAATAGTTCCAGTAAGAACATATGACTCGTTAAAAACATAGATACACGAACTAGATCAAACAAGAATCTTAACTTAATATTTTTCTTACGGTATATTTATTAGTACATCGCCAAAGTCTAATTCTCTTCACTCTTCTCAAAACAGTCACATTATCATGTTTCATGGTACACACTATCACACACACCGCTTCCAACTGGCGTATCTTATAATTACTATAATCTTTCCGACATTAAACTATTTCTACGTCATGATAAGGAGAGATAAAAAGGTAACTGTATGATTAAATATGATTTTGAACTTTATTAAATAGCGTTAGAGATGAAAATCTAAAAATTTTTTTGCTTGTGAAATCATTACAACTATGTTAAATAATACTATGTCATCAAAATATATTTTATCAATGCATCCGCATTATACAGGTATTGGCGTTTTCTTAAAGCATGACTATGGGCCTTCTGAACAGGCTCAGAGTCGCACAACAAGCTACGGAGAGGGGTTTGTCTACGCGATCAAATCTGAAATGAGGAGTTCTGTAGAAGAACGAAAGTCACCGATATAGCCCAGCGGATTAGTAAGTTGAAGCGGCAGTAGGCAGGGCACATAGCTGGAAGAGCTGATGGCCGTGGGGGTCGAAAAGTTCTCGAATGGAGACCACGGACTGGCAAGCGCAGCATAGGACGACTACCGACCAGGTGGACAGACGATATGACTAAGATGGCAGGCAAGGGCTGGATACGGGCCGTTTGGATACGTTTCAACCACATTTGGTGGTCTTATTCAAGGAGAATACGGGGCGCTCGCGGACGCGGTCGCGACTTATTACGTGAGTAACTCCCGTGTTTTATACATTCTATTCAATTGCTGGCCAATTGCGGGTAGTTTTAGTGGGCACCAAATAAGTAGCGACTTATTCTACGTAACCCTATAGATGAAAAAAGGAACGTATGAACATACCCCACTATCCGCATCAGCTCGATGATGAGGCATCTCTGTAGCGATCATGTGTATCTGGTGAGCTGACTGCTGCACCCTCGCCACCATTGCGTCCACTTCATTCTGAGTGTCCATCTGAAGGTGGTTGCTGAAATTTCAAAGAATAACTCACACTAACAAATCCGCTACCGCGAATTAAAGATTTCATTGGAATC
Source organism: Apeira syringaria (assembly GCA_934044485.1). Classification (NCBI taxonomy): domain Eukaryota; kingdom Metazoa; phylum Arthropoda; class Insecta; order Lepidoptera; family Geometridae; genus Apeira; species Apeira syringaria. Next base: position 4,851,579 of record OW203672.1, on the reverse strand, counting down.
CTAATCTAAAATGTACCATGTGCACAGGGTGTCGTCTACTAATTTCATGTTCATTTTCAGTCCAATGCGAGGCCGACTCAATGCCAATAAGACAACGTCGAAAATCCGTAGTCCGCTAAGTTCATAGCGGCCATAGGCCGAGCATAGGAACAAAGATACATCTTTGTTGAACCTATGCTGGCCTATGTCGGTTTGGTACGAAATTGACAAGTTTTAACGCAAGATGCTAACAGAGTACAAAAAATTGCATACTACGTCATCTAAGATCAATCTGAATCAAGATTGATTCAATATGTACGAATTCAAAATAGCAGACTACCCAAAGCTGACAATATAGCCCACTGTGAGCCGATCATATTGCCATATTAAATAGTAGACCTAGGCCCCGGATTTGGCCAAACAATTTGAACGTAAGTGCGTCATCCCAGGTACCGTTCCATATTTTATCTCTTATTCATCACTGTTTTGAAGGATAACTGGAAAATCATGTACGCGTAGTTGAAACTGGTCAAAATTTATATTCTATCTGTATAGCTAATAACAACAACCCCTCAGATGTTAAAGGAAGGTAGAATAACGCGCTAATAACATCCCCGCAAGATGTTAATAAGGAAGGAAGTAATTCAGCCCTAGTGGTATGGGCTGCTATAGCTAAATTGGACAAAGGGACAGGACGGTATTCTGAAGTCGTGGGTACAAGTCCCACTAGCAGCCAATTTTTTCCTTCAAATAATTTGAACGTAAGTTCCGCCTAGCATGTTGTTAATGCAATAAACCATAAAACTCTGAAAACCTGTATAGTTTCCCAGTTCGTGATTTCGTTGATTCGATGACACCTAAATTTAGATAATAGATTCCTTTTATTTCGGCTGCCTTACTAAGATACCCAGGTTTACTAAGTTATTTTGGGATTAGACAGTCATAACGGAATTTCACTTGCTGCGAACTTAGACCAGTGGCAGTATCTCTCTGCCAAAAGGCTGACAAAACATTAACAAAAATGCATGGTAGAAACTAACCTCATATCCATATCATGCCGTTCCCTCAGTGACATGGATCTCATGGGCCTCGTGAGAGCGAGAACCTTCTCAGCGGCTCCTGGACTCTTTTGCAGCAGCGTGTTCGCGTAGATATCTGTACCTGAATAAAGCAACCATAATATCTTCAACTATTATTTTCATTTTTATTTATTACATTCTTGTAATCATCTCCTACGGACAGGTTAAGCATTCCTTTTTCTAATAAGCATACGGCCCGCCTGATGGTAAGCGGTCACTGTCACCTATGGAGATCAGCAATAATATTGGTATTTTAGATATGTTGGCGACTAACGGAGAGTCCGTTGATTTGTTCCATTGATTCTATTTTTAAAAGGATCTCATTTAGTACCTTTGAGTAAAATCCGAAATTCATTTCAAATTTTAGCTCTACGTGGCAAAAAAAGACTTCTAAAATGGTATGGCTAAATATTGAGACGGTTTCGTACGGTGTGATTTATCTTACTTATATAAAATATTAGGCTTCAAAACGAAATTGCTAATTATTCTGTTATATATATACGATGGTAAAGATTGTGCGTTTTGTGGGTTCATAAAAGGCTTGAAGAGGGAGAAAAACCATTTACCGCCTTGATTTATTAGTACTTTTTCCTTAAATCATTTATGTCCTTAACTAATTAAGGACCGCGAATTTAGTTGTCCCTAGGGTGGGGTTCAGGTCCACAATATTTGGATTTACATGTTTTGCTTACCATTGACTAGTTGATGCTCCTGACCGTCCTGCAGTCTCCTTGCAGTTGAATCCGCCGCCTTAGCCATCGCCGTGATGGCGCTGAATTTCTTTAACAGCTGGCGTCTTCTGAACGCTCTTTGGATGGTGACGGCAGCTCTTCTAGCTCGAAGGCCACCGTATCTTCGCTCTAAGATCTCCACTTGCTTATCGAGCAGATCTTGGGACATCTCATAACGACTGCAAAGTGCAAAACAATCTGCTTTAATAGAGTTGTGAAAGTGCAATCAGAATGATAGTAAGTTGAAGCATTTTGGTAAGGGCGGTTGTGTAACTCAGACATGCTTTTGATGGGTAGATTCGGTGGGTAGGGGTGGTTTGGGAGAAAGTTACTTTACAGCAGAACTATATCTACTCACTTTATTGAATTATTAAGGTTTTGTTTACACGTTACTCGCAATCGATGTACAAAAATATTTGGCTCGTTAAAGACTCTTACTGTTTATAATCTTATTACCTCTTACTGTTTATTTGATCGTCCCTTAGTCACGTGATTATAAGAGGCATAATTTAATGTCTAATAATTGATTTTTATGTGAAAAGACCATTTTCATTGCTGACATGTTTCTGTACAAAATATACCATGTATAATTTCATATTGTTGTTAAATTTTGATTTGATATTTGAGTAGCTAATTCAAGACGTTAAAGTTGATTATGCTACGAACGTCATAAGTCCGTCGGTCTTAGATTTTAATCAGTGATTATTAAATATTCTGCCAATGTTTAAATGCAAGCTACTTTGGCCTAAGAATATGTTCAAAGAATATGATTAAAAAAATGTGTTTTACCAAGTGCAAATCTATCTGCATTTAAACAATTTTCCAACAATGATAAAGCTTGTGGTTTAATGGTACTTTTGAACAGAACTACTACTTAAAATTTAGTTTATCTACGAAGACTCGATTGAAACTCTACGGATATTACAAAGCCATAAAGAAGAACATGTTTTGAGAAACAGTAGCTATATAACAGTATTCCAACCGAATTTACTCGATAAACTTTAATTAAATGCAATTAAATTACTTCCATGCCCTTGAGATCAGCAATAGAAAAGGTACAGCCCTTTTCTTAATACTCGAAATAATTTTAAAGACAATGGTCCACCTAACTTAACAAAAACTATGACCGAATATTCCATTGTGGTAGCAACCCATAGCAATCAGATTTAATACAGATTTAGATAATTTATATATACACAGTTATAGCTATATATTTACTTATACATAAAAAAATAACACCCATTTGTTTTCATCGAGGAATATAAATGAAATAAATAAAAGGTTACCATAGAAAAATAAAAACCGTAAGGTCAATAAATAAATGTAATTGATTGAATTTATTTATTATTATATATAATAATAAATAAATTCAAAATGGAACACAATATTATTTATGCAATTGTGTTCATGATAGTCTAACAGTAATAAAAATAAAAAAACTGTTGTTCTGAAATATCGACCCCATAAAACCTCACCAGAAATGGATCGTTCCATATTTTTGGGCCTTTTAATAAATTTACGTTATTTAACGATCTCATTATATACCAAATCATATTAAGCGGACCAAGGTCTTGAAAAGCCGTAAAAATGAGTTTATCATGCCTTTTGTTATCGTAAGTGGTTCAGTGAGTGGTATTATGCTTCAATTTTATAGTTCATGCAAAGTACAATAATTAGTAATGATATTTACGATACTGATTATATTTTTAATGTTAAATTCGATCGAACTTCATTCGCACTTTGCAATAACCAAAATTTTGAAATCCATAATCTCTTCATTAGGTAAAGTAGTGATGAAATGCAAGGTAAGTAGAGTAACTTCAAGTTATCAAGAGGATAGTTAAGTGTTATCTAAGTTATCGACGGGGGTCACATGACAGGCATTCCTGAGGTCTCTTGCGACGTACCCTCTGGTCAATTTACCCCTTTTTTGGGGTAGTGTCGGATCTTTTTGTGTCATTCCTGAGGTTCCAATGAGGGACACGTCTGTTCCACGCCTATGCAGTGGGAAAAAGAAAATGTTACACAAAATACTCAAAAACTGATAACAACTACTTACAAGAAAATAAGTACAAACAAGCTTTAGTAATATGTTCCTGCTTAAGTTTGGTGCAAAATCTCAAATTTTAATTTAAATGTTTTGAGGTAGCTTGAGACTACATTTATTTTGTGTATATATGTACATATGAATTAATTGTATACTTATAATTAATTCATATATATCGTGTGTGCATGTGCTCTTATAATACGCTAATTTGGCGTATTATGATCGATGGATCCATTTTTACTTTGAATCTAGACTGGCCGGTTGGCGCAGTTGGTAACACTCTGCCTTCTGAGCTCTGGTCCCGGGTTCGATTCCCGGACAGGTCAAACATTTGTGTGCATGAACATGTCTGTTTAACTTGTGTCTGGGTGTATATAAGTATATATATCGGTCATCAGGTTGCCATAGTACAGGCTCTGCCTAGTTTGGGACCTGAAGACCATGTGTGAATGTAAAAAAAAATCCTATGTAGTGTCCTATGTAGTATACATTTTCGTGATCAGGGCCTATTTCATAAAACAATTATTCGTAGTAATAGTAGTTTATGAAACAGTATCATAATAAGGATTCTTATAATACGAGTGTAAAAAAAACGAGCCGTAAGCGAGTATTTTTTAAAGCACACGAGTGTTTTGAGACCAAATTATGTGCCGTTTCATACCCTACTTCATATCTATCTAATCTCATAAAACAGAAAATAACATTTACGTAAAATTACACCATATGTTTGCATTTATTTGTAAATATATAGCGCCAAAATTCATTTACGGTTCGCGCATGCGTGTTGCGCCGCGTCCACAGACTACGTGTAGAAAATCTGCATTCCAACCTCAAGGAGGTTGTCCTTGGCCCATCCCCCACAGCATATTATGGTACATACCTCTATATAAAGCTACCGTATCGGCACACTCATAGCAGTGTCTAGTAAAGAATCATCATTTATGTTGAAGTGCATCCAAAGAGGCTTGCCCAATTAGTTCAATAAATAGATGTAAGGCACTGCAGCATTTCTCACCTTTCCACAGACCTGTTGGCGTGCACCGCCATGCCAAAGCCTTCCGGCGGTGCGGCGATGTACAGGGGCGGCGCGGGTTCCGTGGCGCCGGGGCACAGGCCCGCTCCCGTAGAGGCATTCGAAGCGGAGGAGCATGACGAGTTAGAGTGGTTTAATGCTGGAAATAGAAAAGAGTACAATGAAACACTGAATTCAAGGCGTGACAATGACCGGGGTTCCTCTACGGCAGGTATCGAAATGATTCGAAAATGATTTTTTTTCTAAAAAAAAATGGAACCGACTTCAACACCCAAAAGTATGCTGTAACTCGTTGAAGTCGGTACCATGATAGTTCAAAAGTAACTATTATCAAAATATTGTGAGCAGGGAGGACTTCGACAAGGTATTTCACACTTTTGAGTGTTGAAGTCGGTTTCATATGTTTTTTTTTTTCACCCTTTTCAGTGACCTTTGCTACTCACGGGATAAAATGTCATTGTATATCTTCACCGATGTCTCCACCCGCAACTATAATATCATCGACGTATGCGTAGCACTTTTCCGTTATTGGAATGTAAATTTAAAACCGGTTGACCAATTTTGATGAAATTTAAATGGGACTACACGGGAAGCATCAGCTTTCATATTAAAAAAACGGTTCACTCAGTCGAAAGTTCTAAGGTAAACAAACTTTAAAAAAACATAAAGGTGGAATTGATAATATCCTCTTTTTTGAAGTTGGTTACAAATAAGGTTATACACAGCCCAGCATTATCAAAGGTCTGGACTTGCCTTATTGTTGTTGCACTGGATAGAGGACATAATAAAACTCTGAACTGTATTCCGGTGGATTTTAAAAATGGATAAAAGTTTTCGTATGATGATGATGTATTTTTATATATACATTTTTTTTTATTGACATTCACACAAGGCCTTCAGGTCCCAAACTACTCAGAGCCTGTACTATGGTAACCTGATGACTGATATATATATATATATACTTATATACATATATGGAGACAAAGAGCCGGTAACGGCAGCATAAGACGTCCGCAGACCAGCTGGAGACACCGACCAGATAAATATCGTAAGAGGAAGTTGATTGCAGGCTGCTTCCAAGCAGCATTAAAATAAATTAATCATTATTCAGCGAGTAGGGTCGAGCTCACCTTATAGATGTATGATTTTAAGTAATTTAGAAAATTAGTTATAGTTATTTTATTTTTTTTAATAATAATAATAAATATTTATTTCCAAAAAGTAAATTACAATATATATTAAAGGTTACATTCACAATTTTCACAATTTATTTTCACATAACTTCTATGATGTAGTCAATTATGTTATCTGTGAATAAATCACACAATTTGTGGCTTAGCAACATAAACACACAGAATCAAAAATACAAACACAATTAAGGCCTTGTTTACACAAGAACACACAAGTAAGCACTTTTTATTTAGACATTGTTTAAAAGAATCTAAAAAAACAAAACCCTGATCTCCACACTAGGATACCCTGTGCTGTGAAGATCAGTTATCAGTAATATATTTTGTTCTTTTGTGTTCGGACGAAATGATAATAACGTTTCGAAAAGCTGTCAGTGAAAGCAGTACGTTCTGCCTGAAGATATTATTTTATAACAAGCTGCCACAATGTATTCTAAACGTAAATATAATGACGTATTCAAACACAGGTTTAACAATTTTTATATTTTATTAGTTATAGTTATTTTTAGAAATATTTTTAGTTAATAGGATCTTTAGCTCGCTATTCTCGAAAGTTGCGTTACATGAGTTGGCCAGATATTGAACAGTCTGCTGAAGGTTGTTCTTGGTATCCGTAGGATTTTTAGGAACATTTCTAATGTCTATAGCTGTTTTTAGAGAAAAACGTTCCAGATTTGCACATTTTTCTTCAAGGTGTTGCACTTGTTTTGACATCTCATTACATTAAACGCTTAGGACTTCTATTTTTCCGTCAAAAAGGTTCATTTGGTCAGTTAGGAACTCTAAGCTTTCTTCGATGTGTTTGTTAGAGTTTTGTACCAAATCTACTCGACGTTTCATCTCCTTAGAGTCGTTTTCGCCTTGAATTTTTAAGTCTCTTAAATGGTTTTACAGTGTGTCCATACGTTCATTATGCTTTGCCATCATATCTGCTATCATCATTTTAATCCGTTCATGGTACCTCATTTGTTCCTAAGGGTACTTTTAACAATGAATTTTTTTTTGTGTAAGTGAAATATATTTCCCATTATAGTAATAGGTAAAGGTACATGAACACTAGAGAAGTTCAGGCTGGTTCAGGCTAGTGAAAGGTGGAAGGCCTCATATATATACCATCGGATCTAACTCGTAGATGTATGTATAGACAAATATTTTTCTCGTCGGGTCACCAGTTGTTCGTCATATTATCACCTGTTCCAGCACAAGTAAAGTAAGGGTTTAAAAATGAAAGTACATACCAGGCAAAGGTCGATGGACAGCAGTGACGTATCGATTCCCCTCCATGTACCCTCGGTCTGGCTCCGCGGTGTGAGCATGATGACTGTGGATGCCGTGCTGATGGGTATAGAAGCCGTCGGGTGGATGTAGCGGCACCCCACCTCCCCCCTCCTCTTCGTCCACTTTTTGAGAGAAGCTGTAGACAATAGAAAACCAATTGTAAATAAAATAGTTTTTTTTATACTGCGTTTGACCACTATCTCACTTCATGGTCAGTGACGATGTGGCCGAAGATTTTTTCTCAAACATTCTCAAAACTGCTAGCGTAAAACACTTCTGGAAAACATAAGTTTACTGTTTACTCTTAGTTGTTTTGGGGTTCAGTTCAGTGAAACATCCATTTACCTAAACTCTAATAGTAATTAAGGTTATGAATGTATAAAAGACGGGAGTTACTCACGTAATAAGTCAGAGGATAACTCCCGTGTTTTATACATTCATAATGTGTCAAAACCACGTCAGTTTTAATAACAAGACTAATTAAGATATCATATAAAAATATGTGGTAATATTCCTACAATCAACTAACGATATATCCGAAATTTGGACACAGACCCACTTGAATTATTTTTATGAATTAGCAGGTAAACGAGCAGACGGGGCGCCTGATGGTCAGCGATCACCGTCGCATATGGATATCTGTAACACTGGGGGTATTAATAAACGTCTCCATAGGTAAACTCTTTTTTAAAGAATCCCATATTGTAGCTACTCGGGAATACGGAGGGAGGAAGCTCGTTCCACTTTTTGCAGGTGTGTGGCAAAAACGATCATCGGATCGGAAATGATGGCACAGTGTGTGAATCCCATGTGTCAATTATATGTGGATTTCGGCTAGTAAGGGTGGTTAAACCGTGTTTTAGAAGAAGAAGAAACAAAGAAAATTATTTATTACTGACTTAAACCACACTACATACAATACATAGATTTATATACATTATGGTTGAACTAAACAAATAAATAAATATTAGTTAATACAAAAGAAGAAGGGATGCTGGAATAAGGTTGAATCTTTGTTCAGAACACTCCCGGTCGTATATGCGGTAGAAAATACGCAGAGACCCCTGTTTCTGCGCATACTGCGTGGCTCTAGGTCTTCGGTGAGTTTAAGGTCGTTCACAATTCTGATAGCTCTACGCTGCAACGCGTCCAAAAATTCGGGAAACAAGTCTACAACCCAAAATCACTTTTCTTATCACATACTTTCATTTACTAAGAAGTCTGTAAAGTATAATAAAAAATGAGCCAACTTTTCGTAACCTGTCTCAGGCCTATTATCTCGATCAATATTAGCATAACGAAGGATATCTTGAGTAACATGACAACATGACCTAGTTTATTGGACTTGCGGCCCAAAAACAAATCTTAAGTAACGTAATAACAACGCAATATAAAATTACAGAATTCAATGCATATGCCGTGCCGTGGTGCTAGCGGCCAAGAATAGTACTCTCCTATCTCTTCCCGTGGGTGCCGTAACAGACCCACAATGATGTTTTACTAAAGATGACGTATATTCATACTGCGCGGAGCTCAGATTTTGTACCTTTACGACAAAATCATGCTTACTGCGACAGATAATACGGTACAAATAATATAGAAAAAGGATAGCTATATATGTTAAGACTTGCGCTTGAAATACAAAAAATTACTACAATTGACTTAATTTTGCCGCCTCAGTTTCTGCGCACTTGTGCGACATCTACCTCATATAAACATATAACCTCATTGGAGACCCATCATATTTAAATGGCTCCCTACTTAATATAATAAATGCGAAAATTTTGCGAGTAGGTATTGATGTTTGGATGTATGTTTGTCACTCTTTCACGCCTACACGGCTGGAAGTATTTGGATGAAATTTGGTATGGAGATAACTCATACCCTGGATTAACGCATAGGCTTATTTGCATAATCACCATCATCTACATTTTTCATCACCACGTGGGTGAAACTGCGTGGCGCAGCTAGTATCTCATATATGAAAAAATAATTTTCCAGATCAGTGAACAAAACACGGAGTTGTTTCACCGATGTTTAAAAAAAAAACAAAAAGTTGAACTGAATGATCCAATCGTTCTTTTTTTGAAACTATTTAAAAAGTTGTGGAATAGCAGCGAGCCATAATTTAAAATAAGAAATGCCAAATGTTTATAAGCACCGTTCCAAACAGGCAACAGTTAGAAGTAGAAACAATCCTTGACAATGAGTGACCGGACGCACCGGAGCGTGCCGGCGGACACGCGGTCACTAACATGACGTCTGAAAACAGGTACTTTGCTTGAAAACGTATGTTGTATAAAAAGGCGACGCGTGTAATCATAAGCTAATGTCAATATCACTTGAGTTTTATTTTTGTCATCTTCAACATAAATCGGATTGCTTTAACTCGAGGTCTCTAGGGTCTAGTGTTTAACACTGGCAACCCATGTGACATTTATTACCTTTACTAGCTGCTCCCCTCAGAATTTTTTAGCTTTTAGCTATTTTTTTACTAGGATTCCCTGTATCGCGGGAGGCATGGAAACACACAATCATATCACACAAACATCTGAGACCCGGGACAAACATCTACACTCATCGCACAAATGTTTGCCCCTGCCAGGATTCGAACCTAGGGTCCCGGAGATACAGAAGTCATGTCAAGACGCTAACCACTGCGCCACGGCGACCGTCAAATTTTACTTGCGTGTTGATGATTGATGATGAAAGGTAGCTTATATTATCCTAAAGTATCTACATAGCAAATTTCATCTAAATTCGTCTTACCCACGTGATGAAAAACGGTGATGAAGGTGATGATGAAAATAAGCCTTTATTTTAATCCAGACTATAAGCTATCCCCATACCAAATTTCATCCAAATCCGTTCACTTGTTTTTGCGTGAATTAATAAAAATAGGATTCTTAAAAATAATAATGGGTACATTGTTATTTAATTAAAACGGGCTTAATCGCGAGAAAAACATTTAGTAATTTATTTACCTCGACGTTTCGACCAAGTTGTAATGGTCGTGGTCACGAGAAGACTGGAGAAATGCGGGTGGCAATATCGGCGAGAGCGCGTAGTAAAAATTACAATAATGGGTATACTAATTTGAATGGTAACATTAAAAAAATCAGGAATTTCTAATTTAGGAACAATTTTTGTAAGCACACAAAAGAAGAGGATATTTCTTAAGCCGTATCTCGTACATTTACTATGACTATTACTTTACGTATTTATAAAAAAAAAAATATAACCACGTAAAGTAATCCTACTAATATTATGAAGGTGGAAGTTTATGTGTATCTTCGTTACTTCTTCAGGCTCAAATGGCTACACCGCTTTCGAAGAAATTTGGTATGTTAGATACTTCAGAACTTTTCATCATCATCATCATCGATCATCACCACGCGTGTAAAACCGCGGATCGCAGCTAGTTATAAACTAAAGATTTAACGCCAAACATCTTATCTTTTTTTATTTTATTTTTGACGTGATAACGTTTTATAAATTGATGAATGCCAAAATGAAAAATAGTAACGTTCCGCGTAACGGTGAATGGTCAATGGTCAATGATCAATGGTCAATGGTCAATGGTCAATGGTCAATGTCAATTTCAATGTCAATGTCAATGTCAAAGTCAAAGTCATACATGATTATGTCGTTATCACGTAAATCTATCGTCCGTAAACCGACTTTACAGACAACCAATTTTTTAAATATTTATTTAACCTGTTTTAACTTAGGACACCACCGCTTCTCAAAAAATAATTCCTCTCCTTACAATGGTTGTCTGGGAGAGATCGCTTATTAGCGATAAGACCGCCAATTGTGCAACGTATTTTGTATTTGTTAATGTGTTATTTTATAAATGTTATTTTAAGTTGATGTACTTGTACAATAAAGTGTTATCTATCTATCTATTTTAATGCAATTGAGTTTGCGAAAATTCTATTTCAGGATCGTCCCCATATTTAGATAGATAGATAGAAAACGCTTTATTTGTTTCTCCAAGTTTTACAAAGGAACTTAATACACATAATGATGTTTAGAGCATAAATTATTCTGGAGAAACAAAAGGCGGACTTATCGCTTAAAGCGATTTCTTCCAGTCAACCTTTTGTTTTGAAGAATTTTAACTAAAAGTAACAGTGGCATCCTTTTACCTGATGAACAGTAAACTAAATTACCTAACCCTAAACCCTAAGCGCATAAGGCGAATATATATACATATATAATACTATATATACATAAAATATATTAATATATGTAATACTAATACATGTTATAAATAAGACATAATACATACAATATACTAAAATATATTGATAGGTATATACCAATATATCAAAATATTATATATCTAATATAACTAAGTAATACTAAACAGAATACAGATACATATAATATTAAAGTAAAATACCATAAGATAGCTAACTTACACCAATTTGATTTAAATATAAAGATTTTATTCGATTTTTAAAAATGTTTAACGAAGGAGATTGTCTTATTGATACTGGCAAATTATTCCAAAGGCGAACAGCCCTCACTGTAAATGACGCGTTGTAGAACGAGGTACTATGTAAGGGTGTCTTTAGAATCAGTGTTTCTGACGATCTCAGTGACAATGAATGCTCAAGGTGAACAAACTGAAAACGTTCCTTGAGATAGCGCGGGAACAAGGGATTGAATAATATACTGTAAAGCAGGGAGAGGATATGAGTATTCCGGCGAAGGCGAATAGGGAGCCACTTGAGCTTATGTCGGAAATTAGAAATGTGGTCGTATTTACGTAAACCGAATATGAAGCGGATGCAGAAGTTTTGGAGGCGCTCAAGTTTATTTAACTGCTCTTCTGTTAAGTCTAAATAGCAGGCGTCAGCGTAGTCTAAGATTGGAAGCAGAAGAGACTGAGCAAGAGTAGCTTTGGTAGCAGTTGGAAGAAAGTTCCTAAGCCGTTTCATAGCTCCAGCTGAAGCATATAGTTTCCGACTTACATCCTGAAGCTGGGGACCCCATGAAAGTTTTTGATCAAGGATCACTCCAAGATTCTTGACCTCCTTGCGATAAGGTATTATTACTCCTTCGAATGTGACTAATGGTAATTGATTCTCCTCTATCTTAGGTAGCATGCGTGAACTACCTATTACAATCAACTGGGTTTTAGCAGGGTTTATTTTAAGACCAAACAATTTGCTCCAGTTTGATATACGACCCAGATCAGCATTAATGGCTGAAATACATTCCGAAAAGTTTGTAGGATGAGCTTGTGAATAAATCTGAAAATCGTCTGCATAGAGATGGTAGGAAGAAGTGATGTTATTAGAGATAGAGTTTATAAAAGTAGCGAAGAGGAGTGGAGATAAAACGCCACCTTGTGGGACGCCGGACGTAGTATTACACCAGGAAGAAAACGAATCTTCAAGGCGGACTTTCTGTCGGCGACCATACAGATAACTGTGAAAAAAGTCAATTACAGATGGAGATATGTTCATAGAGCGCAAAAGTCCGAGGAGAATATCAAAGTCCACGGTATTAAAAGCATTACTGAAATCGAGAAGGGTGAGCACGGTTAGCTTACCCTCCTCCATACCAGCTCTGATGTCATCCGTAACCTTGACCAAGGCAGTAACCGTGCTGTGAGCAGGACGGAAACCTGATTGATATGGATTCAGTAAGCCATTTTTATTAAGAAACGAGCTCAACTGATTAGAGATTAAACGTTCAAAAGCTTTAGAAAGAAATGGAAGAATGGATATAGGACGATACTCGGAAAAGGATTTGGGGTTCAATTTTTTTGGAAAAGGAATGACTTGGGCTTCTTTCCATATAGATGGAAAAGCACCATTCAATATGGAGTAATTAAAAATATGACAAAGGATAGGAAGAATTAGGTCTAGGATTGGTATTATCATATTGCGACTTAAGTCATCAAGCCCAATGGCATTGGATGTAATAGATTTTACGCTCTTTTGAACATCACAAGCTGTGAATTGAGTGAAACTGAAAGAAGAGAAATTGGGAGTTGGCAGAGAAGAAAGAAGTGCAAGTGTGTTAATTTTATTAAGCTTATCCATACTAGAGGAATGCGAAAAATGTTGGTTTAGAGCATTGATATCTAAATCTCGAGGTATTGAATCTTGCCGTGATTTTCCAACTCCCAGTGATCTCAGAAATTTCCAAACTTTTGTTGGATCTTCCTTATCAACAGATTCATGAATGTGGCGGCGCTGAGCATCCCTACACATCCTGTTGCAGCGATTTCTGGTCACAAGATATTTGGACTTATTACGATCGGTGGGAATCAGTTTAAATTTGGACTTTGCTACTGCTTTTTTCTGCATCATACCTTTAATATCCGAAGTCAACCAAGGGGCAGGTAAATGTTTAATTTTAATTGGTCTCATTGGAGCATGCTTATCATATAAGTCTATTAAAGAGGAGTTAAGACAGTTAATTTTATCGTCTATTGAGTTAGAACTTAACAATCCAGACCAGTCAATATTTTGAGCATCACTGCGTAGGTTTTCTAAGTTTATTATCATATTTACGTATCAATAGCCGCGTGCATGGTAACTTAGCACAAAGTACACACCGGCGCGGGCGCGGCGTCCGTCACGACAGCGAGCAGGAGAAAGTCGGTGAAACACCACTGCAATTTGTATAGTTTGCGATCTATGGGCCACATCTTCGATAAGTGATAGTCGTGAATACGTGTTTGGAATTCTAAACAACTTTTGCTAACATTAAACTAAATGATTTTAAAGAGAATAACGGTGCCGATATCATGTTTTACACTATTTCCGCAAAAGAAAAGAAATTGTACAAATATTATTAATCTGTACTAATATTATAAAGAGGTACTACATTTTGTAAGTTTGTGTGGATGTAGGGGGCCCTGGATCTACTAAAACGATTTTGAAAATTCTTTTACCATTAGAAAGCCTCGTTATTTGTGTCATAGGTTCTATATATCATCATCACCACATAATTTTACTTAATTAAATTAGTTATATAACACTGTATGTTTTCCGAAGAAAATAAAACAAATAAAAATGATGCGTCTATGCAAGGCGCAGCTAGAGCTGTTAATATTGTCAAAACGCACGCTCATCATTTTGTGATCTACGACGCTGCTTACACGAATCTAATTAGTTCAATTTTATGTAGAAAAGTCATTAATATCGCTGTGTTTTCAGACAAGCCCGTTAACTGTACGTTTTGAAAGAAAAAAAGAAAGAAAACATATATTTTTTTGAACATCTACGTCATCAAATATCGCTGGCCCTTTAACTCTTCATCTAAATAACTTTGGAAAAAACATTCCAGAGTTATGTTTGCGCAAGTATTCAGTGAATTTAAAACAAACAACCCAACAAATAGCGAAACCTCAGAAATAAAGATATTCACCAAACAAAGGATGGAAATGGCAAACTTTTCCATTGCGTTACTTCTTGTTGTTGTTAAACATTTTGAGCTCAGCTGTTCTGTAATTATTTCCTTGTCGACATTGAAAAACTGAAGCCTCACATGAGTCTTAAAACATTTTCCCTTCAACTCCCGGTAACATTTTTTTTCACCCTTTTCAGTGACTTTTGCTACTCACGGAATCAATTGTCATTGTGTATGTTCACCGATTTTTTCACCCGCAACTATAATATCATCGACGTATGCGTATTTCGTAGCACTTTTCAGTTATTGGAGTGCAACTCACAAACCGCTCGATCGATTTTAATGAAATTTAAATGGGACCACACGGGAAGTACCAGCTTTAAAAAAAAAAACGATAAAAATCGGTTCATCCAGTTGATTGTTATGAGGTAACAGAAGAAAAAAACATACTGGTCGAAACATATTAGCACAATAAATACATTTTTTCCAACTTGAAGGTTCCTCCTATAGGGAGGCATATGTCCAGCAGTGGACGTCCTATGGCTGCGATGTGATGTAATACAAAAGAATGAACACGTAAAAACAGATCAGTAAAAATAAAGAGAATGACAAGGTATATATACTAAAATGTACAGTACAATAACCATAATAATAGTTGTGGTCATAATCTAACGGTTTCCCCAACCGTTCCTTATATAAATTAACTTAAGTTAACTTATATAAATCCGGTAGTAAACAAAACAAACAACAAGTGAAACAAAACTGTGTCGATAAACACACGTCAGACTCATAAGAAAACCGGCATCAAGCGAGCCGAACAGAATTAGAAGGATCCACATTTTTACATTTACCGCATAGCTGAATATATTAACAACGCTTTATTTCGTTTGAACAAAACCACGCAATCCCGGCCTCACAAGCGTTTGCTCAGTTTAATAACCTACAATTTTTCGCTTTTCGCTAGGCTGCAGAAACTGGGTCGTCGACTGCAGCGAGTCCATTGAAGCGTATTAATCAAGTCGGTGAATGGAGCACTCCACCCCCATCCACAAGCGACAATAGGGGATGTTGCGCTCCATTTGACGAATAAACTGATTTAGCGATGGAGTGTTTCGAAGCTTGACATTTTGATGCAATTATGAGCATTACACGTTCATTATTTAAAATGAGGCTATATGTATATGCAACACACCCATATGTTGTATTTTGATTATACATACATAAATTCAAGCATCTTTCCCGGAGGGGTAGGCAGATACCGCTTCGCTTCATCCACGTTCATCAGCCTGTACTATTGACCTGACCCTTTCTTAGAACTTCCACAATCTGTTATCGGAACGTTCGCCTAGGCCTTCCTCTTCCAACACACCCATTCACTTCACCCATGTATACCTGCTTAGTCAATCTTCTTTCGTTTTTCTCTACAGGACCACACGATCTTAACATACCTTTCTGAATCTTAGTCACTATAATTATCTTTGTTTACATCATAACATTTCCTTATCACACTATTCTTTATTTTGATCATAGAACCTTCAAAATCTTTAATTTTAGCATTCATAATTTCTTTTTCGGTTACTTTAATTACCAGTTTATACCTGATCAGAATATTGAACATGCATTTTTGTAAAATGCAGTTGGATCCACACTTTTTGCCACGTATACTAATACTATAAAGAGGAGAGATTTGATTCTTTGCTTGTTATACATTCCAGTTTATAAGTACATATATTATATTTAATATTCATACATACTACTTATAAATGCGAAATGTTATGAGTATGGATGTATGTTTGTTACCTTTAACAGCTGGATGGATTGGGATCAAATTTGGAAATAGCTTATAGGTACTTTAGGTTATTACAGAGACCTATTTTCATCATCACCATCATCACCGTTTTTCATCACCACGAGGATGAAACTGCGGGGCGCAGCTAGTATTGATATAAAGTTACTATAAACGCGTATTGCACGAGTGATATACAATGGTGTGAATTTTACCAGTTCGGTCCGATATGAACCTCAAAGACCTTGTTGGGAGCCTTCCGCATACCGTGTTTTCACCTACCCCCAGGTCTTGCTGTCTTGAGCATAGATCCATAATATCTTAGTGATCTTATACTGATGGACTATCTTCTCAAGGTCTTTACTACATCAGCTCAGCGTTTATGCTAAGAACAAAAGCTGTTTTAAATTATTAAAAAAAAGAAAAGTTTTGTTTTATTCGTAGTCATTTAAACCATCTTATGGTTATGGCAGCATGCAAATGGTCCATGAGAATCTGAGAATCCTACCGTTTTCCTTATTGAAGATCGGGTATAAAAACCCCCAAAGGAAATTAGGAAACAGCTGTCAGCTGGCAGAACGATTAATTCGGCAACTGACGACAGTTCCCATGGTACATCTTAGATAAAAGAGTTCGTCGAAATTAAACGTTCACGCCAGAGAGGAGAGATAAAAGGCAATAGACGGAGATATTTCAATACCTTTAAAAATGTATGAGAAATATACAAACATGCTACATATAACAATTGAATTAACAACAAAAGAATGTCGCTACACTACACGTCATACACGCCATACGCAGCGTTATGGATATTTTAAAAGACGAAAGGAAGATCATGTGGTAGAAATCACACTAAACCTACCGGGTCAGAAAAGAGGTAGAGGACATCGACTTGATGGTCAAACATAGAAGGAGAGCCCAAGAAAGCCCAATCGCCATGCATAATTTACAACCCAACATCGTTTGACTTGGCGCAGGAAAGGAGACCGGATCCCAAATAATGGCATTAAGGGGAATTATGGGAAATAAGGACGACGGAGTTACTGCCCTACGCAAGATCCCCTAGGTCGCCCTACATCGCAAAGGTATTTTTTTTATTAATTACATCTTAAACAGTACTAGGAGAACCGCGAACGCGTCCGCGAGCGCCCCGTATTCTCCTTGAAAAAGACCACCGAATGCGGTTGAATCTATAGTCGGAACTCTCTGACTTATTACGTAAGTAATTTCCGTGTTTTATACATTCATAATACATCTTAAACGATGATCAGGCCAATAGTCAATTCTAACAAGAGGCTTGAAATGATTCGCTTACGTTAACGTACGAATCTAATATAACAAAACAGATTCATAACTTGAACAACAGAACCAATAGAAGGCTGAGCCATCTCCATAAAACGGAAAACATTAGGTAAGCGTTCCGAAGTTTTCCCAAACACCGCAGTTTCCGTCAGCTCTTGGCGCTTATCCAACAAGAGGGCAGCCGGCTAATTGGTGCGCCTCATCTCGTAAATGATACAGTAGAGGGTATAGAGTTAAGAATTCTTAACTAGGTAATGTGAAATATAGAATAGCTTTGTAAACATGAACTTAATTTAGCTACATTAAATTAAATACAAATGTACGTCATGATACTTTTGACGCCACTGACTTGCGTGAAATGTCCAATAATACAGGAGTACCAAGATTGTCATACCAGGACTGCAGCAAGTTAAAGTCTATCAAACATGTCTTTAACAAACAGGTGCAACGTTATGTACAGAAGCACACCAAGAGTTCGTGTCTGTTGCTCATTTACCAAAAGTCTATCGGTAAAACAGTTTGTAATCGAGCAGAGAGAGATGGGGAGATGCGACAAAAAAAAGCGAGTGAGCGAGGCAGTCAGACAAAGAATAAAACCCTGGCGACTCAAAAATAGGTACTGCGCAGTGACATGCAGGCAACTTCAGAGATACAAACTTACCTAGTGCTTGCTGTATGTACATAATGTAAACGCGAAGGTAAACAAAGTGTGCAAAAGGATGAAATCAGGATGTGCGTTACAAGAGCGGTAAGAACCTCATAAACAATAATTCATTATGGATCTCAACATTAGGCAAGAGGCCGAGAAAATAGAATAATAGCAACACAATAATGAACTGAGCTAACCTGATAATCAGCGCAGTGTGCGCGACAAAAAACAAAAGCGCTTAGGCCATGCCGCTTTCGAGTAGCATTGTAATTTTGTCAAATGGTGGCCGCTAACCTTATTTAACACTAATTTTACAAAGCACATATAACACTCACAGTAACGTAATAAATTCACACACACAAAGTACATTTTAGAAAATGGTTTACTCAGACATGTTCTGTTTCAAGTAGCTGATGGGAGTAAAGAAAAAATAAACTAGAATACAACCACCGCCATTACAATGCCTACCCCTGAAATGGGCACGTTCTTGTAATTTCAAAACATTAGTGGCATCCATTGGCTGGGTGCCAAGTTTGCACCCTAGAATCAGCCTGTTCCGGAAAACGACCCCGTCTTCCGCATACTGAGTGTATCTACTCGTAGATTAAGATTCTTACAAAATACGTTGACCAATATTTTGATGATCATATTGCTGGTCGCGTCTACATTGTACTAATATTCAGACAGTAACTAATTTCAGACAAAACTCTTTTTTTATAAGGTCTGCATATATAGTAAACAGACTGGACAACTTTGCGGAATTTGATCTGTTCAATTCTTCTCCGAATGCAGTTAGAAATAGATTGACCCAAAACTGGTTTAGTGCTGTTCCCTAACTGTCTTGTTTGTTATAATGGATATTATGCTGTACAATATCTGGTTTTTGTAGAAGTTAGATTCGTAAGTGATAAGTTGTCAAGCAAACAAGCTTATTATAGGTTTTGTATGCGAAAACTTTTTAATGGTGTATAGAAACTTATATTTTATTACATTAGTTATATAACACTGTATGTTTTCCGAAGAAAATAAAATAAAAATAGGGAAGATTTGATTGTTTGTTTGCATTGAATAGGATCTGAAACTAGTGAACAGATTTGAAAAAATATTTCACTGCTAAGAAGCTACACTATCCACGGTGACATAGGCTATATTATATTTCAAAAAAAAATACCCTCATAATTATAAAATAAAATTCTTATAAAATATTTTTAATTCTGATATGTTTTAACCCGTGCGAAGCCGGGGCGGACCGCTAGTAATTAATACGAAAATAGGTAAGCATATATTACCAATATGAATAAAAAAATATGACTCCAAAAAGCCATCACCAAGAACAACCAAGACAAGTTTTCTTCGGAAAAGGATACCTGAATGTTTTTCTTCTTGTCGTTGTCCCAATTTTAATGCGGTTGGCGCAATAAGTACTTGTTATGTAATGTTATGTCTGTTCTACTCTCCTCTCTTATTATCGGTAACACATCGTTTTTCGCGTGATTTTTGTTGCGTTTACAGCTTACAAGACTACCTTAAACAGATAACATTATTAATATTTTTTTGTCCCGAAAGAAAAATATGAGGGTATTTTAATGACAGAATATTTTTTTTTTATATTTATTCAACACAAAACATGTAATATTAATTCACGAAATACTGCCAAACTGCGTAGCAGTTTGTAGGCAGACGATAGCTCTCATAAAATTTACAATATTACATATGTATGTACGAGTAGATAACAATAATTAAATATGTAATACTTAATTATTATAATTATATATGTATATAATTCCATTCAAAATACTTTTGGGTGAACTTGGCCGCGCACGTCAGTATGTATAAAATGAAACTGATTAAACCTTTAGAAAGTTCTAATACTAATAATTAATAAGTTGTTAACTAGCCGACGCTAAGCAAGAATACTGTTCGTCAACAATGTGTGTTACCTGTGAAGTTTGATGCCATCTCAGAAGTGGGTCATAATGTGAGAGATTACATGATACAAGTTCGTTCGTGTACGTCGTGTGACCGGATTAGTTTTGCTTGCATCTCGTAAGCGCTCACAGCGGGTAGCATAGATGACACAGTTTCTCGGAAACTCCCATCGATTGCTTTTACTGCGTTTGTTCGGGAAACTCGCGAACTTTATATTATTAACTAGCTGCGCCCCGCGTTTACACTCGCGTGGTGACGATTTTGATATTGATGAGCCTGTGGCACTCGCAAATAACGTAGCTTTCTATTGGCAAAACGATTTTGAAAATCGGTTAATACAACCTAACAAACTTTACCTCTTTACTTATTATACTACAGTAGGTATAGAAAAGAGTGGGATCTGACCTCACGCGCACATTTATTAAATCTCACTAAGATTATAAATGTGAAAGTTTGGATGGATGGTTGGATGTTTGTTACTCAATCACGCCAGAACGGCTGAACGGATCTGGATGAAATTTGGCACAGAGATAGATTATAGTCTGGAATAGCACATAGGCTACTTTTTATCCACGTAATATGTATGGTTTCCGTGGGATAAGCAACTAATTAAAAAAAATCTTTTACTCCTTCGCCCACAAACGGCTGTAACAATTTCAATAAAATTTGGTATGGATATAGGTTAGAGCTTGGAATAGCACATAGATTACTGGAACCGGAAAAACACAGTGCCCGCGGGACAATTGAGATAGTGGGAAAACCGTAATCCATGCGGGTAAAACCGCGGTGCGCTACCAGTGTTCTATAACGCAATGCCTAGTGCAAGATGTTTAGTGGATAATGCGATTAGGACGAACATTTTTGAATTGAGTATAAGTGAAATATCAGTGTAGGCAACGAAAAACATCGTCACAGTAGCGCCCTGCACTTTCCCAGCATTCTTCGACTTGTGCCCTTATTCTCTTGAGGCAGCGAGTCTTTTTATCATTATTTATCTTATCACGTATTCTTTACTTCTGATGGTCTAGCGTGGCAACAACATCGCATACTATTTTACAGTTCGCCGACCCGGTTGCAGTGTTGCGTTTGCACTTAGATATCAATGATAACAGCTGATATGCTGTTTGTGAACCCAGCGATATGCGAACTTTTTTACCACACACGATAAATAACAAGCAATATTATATAAACACATCGTATTATCGCCGCATAAATAGTATTCTTAGAAATACTCAAGTGAAACTTGTCAACATAATGATTATATCATGTTATTATAGTTACATAATTCTATTATTACTTGGAAAAACCGACAAACATTGACGTAGACAGAACTCGATTTGATAATATCAAAACCAATTTTGTGAACATTAGAAACTTAGGTATTTCTAATACAATACCCCTTAATACGTACCTGTAATCTATATATAGATGTATACTCGTAATAATATTATAAACAGGTAAAGTTTGTGTGTTTGAGGTTGTAAGGGGTAATCTTTAGATCTACTGAACCGATTTTGCAAATTACTCAATAGTTTATTGCATCATATGTGTACAAAAAAGGTTCTTAATGCTAATAATTTATAGGAACAACATATGACCCTGGTCAGGTGTCGCAATATTAATGGATTATTATTGGATAATTATTTTACCAATAGAAAATCACGTTACTTGTGAATGTCATAGGCTCATCAAAATTATCATCATCACCACGCGGGTGAAACCGCGGGGCGCAGCTAGGTGTTGTATAATTTTTCAAAAGAACGCATTTGGCAAAAGGCTTAAAAGGCGATTGTAGCTCACATTATATGAATGTATATAGCAGGTATATTCCTATATTATTGTATAGGAAGGATTTGATTGTTTGTTTGTTTATTTGCATTGAATAGGCTTCGAAACTGAACTGATTCGAAAATATTCTTTCACTGTTGGGAAGGTACACTATCCCCGGGTGACATAGGCTATATTATATTCTCATAATAAATAAGGGATCCTTATAATTATTAATTTTGAATTATGCAATACTTTATAAAGCTATATAATAATTATATAGCTCGTATAATATTTGGGCTAAAATTGAAATTTGTATAACTCCATACAACGCTATGTCTAATATTAGAGGAGTTTTATTCAATTGCAGGCCAAATGCGGGAAGTTTTAGTCAGTAACAAATAAGTGGCGACTTATTTTACTTAAAACTACATTTTTAAGCACAAGATCTAATTTTAGTGTTGCTATTGATAAGTGTCATACTAATATGGACTTTATCGTAACCATATGAGAACTTATCTTAATTTCCAGAATTTTAGTTTAGTTCAGTTGAACGAGATAATCACTACCAATTCCCTCACTCACTGTTATCAATCAACAAGTATCATTAAATAACATTTATATCTTTCTTATTTTTTCTTATTTCATTTATTTCCTGTCTCACCATATTACAAAATACAAAGTAAAGCCGGTGTACATGGCATTTTCTTATTGCGTCCTAAGTTTTCTAGTCAACTCAAAGTTTAATTAAACATAGCAAAAGGTGCACAAGAAATGAGCTCTGCTAATAATTCCCGGAATAAATAGGAATAATTAAAGTTTTTAATTGCATTCTGTCGAGAAATTCGATCATTTAAAAACTTGAATAAGATTTATCATCTAAGTTGGTTCAAGGCGCGCATATTACAAAGTTAAAATACGATATGATTTAACCAGAAAAGGATATCAAATCTATCTATATTACACGGATACAATGGACGCTGGTTCCACCAACAGTCCAAACTTCCGGCGAAGGTAACCCCGTTATCAAATTCCCAGCATGGTATAGGGTACTTTCGAATACCTGTCTAGCTAGCTACCATCTTTAAGTTTGAAAACTATCACCAAACACATAGTGTGTTCCGGCAGCAGTTCTTAAGAGCCTGTAAACATTCTAGATCTAGCGTCATATTGATATAATCTTCTACCACATCGTCACTGACCATCAATTGATATAGTGGTCAAACGCTAGATCTAAAAATAGAAAAAAAATCGATCAAGCGATCATCAGGGATCGTAAGTAAATCATTTTATGTTCAAAGAGCTCTTCGGTTGAATGCTTTATGGATGTTAGCTTAAAGCATAGTCATTCACATCTACAATTTTAGTCTATCCTGTTCATCCATAGGTTGTCTGATAAGAACCCACGTTAGCGATAAGACAATGATCGTGTAACCATAAGCTACACATATTTATACCTACAATTTTCTATTATGTATTTATATAAGTATGTATTTAAGTATATATATCAGTCAAGTTACCATAGTACAGGATCTGCCTAGTTTGGGACCTGAAGACCTTGTGTGAATGTTGTCCTATATTATTATTATTATCTACATACCAAATTTCATCCAAATCCGTCCAGTGGTTTGAGCGTTATTCTTTAACAAACATCCATAGAAACTATATCCATTTTTTCCACTATTCCACTAATATTATACACATCACGTGTATAATATTAGTAGGAAATAGGATTATACTCGTAGTAGCAGAATTTTTTAGGTAATTCACGCATTTGTCAATTTTGTATGTACCAAATCGGTGAAACTTGTCTGTAATATATTTGTTTACTCACCCGTAATCAGACTTCTGACAGAACCAGGACCTGGTCAGCTTTGCAGCCTCGAGGAGTGCTCCTCCAAGGTCGATCCTCATGCCAGTGCAAGAACAACACCCATCACTCTCCCCTACTCCCACTAGCACCAGCCGCGACTCTGACTTCGCCACTTTGAACGACTTTTGAACATTGATCACTTTTCGTCTAGTCTTCACACTTAGGCGCTTAACTCACTGCCATTTACAAATAATGTACTTCAGTAGCACTGTTTTTAAACACTCCGTACAACGTATAACGATTCTGTATTCAATTTATCGTACCCTTATTTGTAGGTACTGCCTGTAATTCAGATGGTGATGCTTTAAAACGATGCTCAGATTTTTATTTTACTGGTTTACACCAGAAAAACAGAAAGAGCATCGTTTCGCACGATCGAGTCACGACTTTCTAAAGAACAATAGAATTCAAAATCTAGGCATTAGGTCATTGCTGGACAAAGCTGTAATGTCCAGCAAGACCTTATAATATGGGCGATGATAGCCTATTGATTACTAAGGTGATAATGGACCAGTTGGACTTTGCTTCTCTTTGTTATTAAATCAAACGGGGCTTAATCGCGAGAAAAAAAATTAGTAATTTATTTACCTCGACGTTTCGACCAAGTTGCATTGGTCGTGGTCACGAGAAGACTGGAGAAATGCGGGTGGCAATATCGGCGAGAGCGCGTAGTTTCGCCAACTACCCACTTTTGATATTATTAAACTGTAGGGCTGTCACAGCCCTGCAAAAGCACAGGGTTGTTTGCTTCTCTTGCTAGTGCGTGGTCTTTTGACAAACCTTTGGGGTCAAACCTTTTGACCCCATCAACCATTATTTCTACTAGATATGCACCCTGACGCCGTTTCGTCGTATGTGTAATTTGCCAGTTATTTTCATTATTCCATGGAACTCCTCATTTCTGATTAAAAATATCGTAGAAATACTCTCCCCAAGCATAGAGCATAGCCGTAGCCATTGGTCAATCCTAATCCCACAAATATTATAAATGTGAAGGTTTGGATGGATGGATGGATGTTTGTTACTCAATCACGCGAGAACGGCTAAACGGATCTGGATGAAATTTGGCACAGAGATAGATTATAGTCAGGAATAGCACATAGGCTACTCTTTATCCCGGTAAAATGTATGATTCCCGTGGAATAATTGACGTAACGAGAAAACCGTAATCCACGCGGGTGAAACCGCGGGGCGCTACTAGTATACGCTACTATATTATAAATGCGAAAGTTTTTAAGTATGAATGTACGTTTATTACTTTTTCACGCCTAAACGGCTAGATGGATTCGGATAAAATTTGGTATGGCGATAGCTTATACCCTGGATTAATACATAGGCTTATTTTCATCCTCACCATCATCACCGTTTTTCATCACCACGCGGGTAAAATGGCGGGTGTAGTATATATGACGCTCATTTAATATTTTCAGATAAAATGCATGTGCGGGATTGAAATAATCACCACATTGTTAAAGAACAAATATAATTTACGGTATCATACTTTGATCAATAAAATTCTTTGCTCTCTCTTTGGTAATCGTATCACGATTTCTATCCAACAATATTTTCCAATAGAGTGAATAGGTTCCTTCTTAGTTTGCGTGCTCCACCTTAGATCGCGTCGTCGCTTAACATCAGGTGAGACAGTGGTCAAACGCAAGCTTATAACCTTTAAAAAAAAAAATTAAAATTTCCAAATAAAAGCGGCTTCCGACAAGCAGCTTGTTAAAGCTAAAACTTTATAATATTTGAAGAAGAAAGTACAATTACCAACAGATCTGAGATAAGAGTGAGATATGGCAATGTAGAAAGACATAATCCTGTTGCCATCCGACGACACAATAAAAATTAATGAAAAACAGCAATAATAAACTGGTTAACTACATCGACTGAGCCATAACTCCATATTGGCAACAATAAAAGGCCCGGTGCCCTCAACGGTATTCTGTAGTCGTAAGTTTTAAACCTCACCAGTATTATAGCCTAACAATTTCCTCAAAAAAAGAAAGTATGCAATAATAGATAATATAAATATTCCACCTTGTTACCTTAACAATGCTATAACGCGACAAAATACGGCCTAACATGTTCAGAATAACAATATCGGAATAATATATTCAAATTGGCTTCAATATAGATTGTACCCGAACTCGGGTAACCTTGCAACATTAAAGACTTTCAAACAAGTTCGTATCAGGTACGGAACATAAATAAATTACCAATATTCGGAGAGATTGTTCGAAGCAATCCTTTGGGTTTAATTGGCTTAGTAAGGGTTACATGGGGGTGACATTATGGCTCCTGAATTATATATAATCCATAATATATCATTAGATTGATCTTTGAGCGTGCTCAATGTTCAAGCATTTATAAACAATTAAAAAAGATGTGACCTCAGGCTCAGGAGACTCTCAATTGGGTAGCATAATTGTATGTTTGTTAACTCTGGTCTTTGTCATTTATGTACCGTGTAAACCGATTTAGGAAAAAGTTCCAGTAAATAATAGTATGATAACCGATATAATATCTCAAAAGTGAAATTAGCACTGGTCTGAGATTTGACATAGTGTGATAAAGAAATAACATAATTTACACAAGAATAAAACACAAATTAATTACAATGTTAAATTACTCATTGCTAGTGAAATCATTTTATAGAAAAAGGCTTGGTCCCAGCATTAACGTTTGATGCCAACGATATATAACACATATTTGAACAAAGCCTTAAAAGGTAGCAATAATATAATGTCATAAATCATACAAGTATTGCATATGTATCATATACATCTAAAAATACATATTAGAAAAAACACATATAGAAACCAATATTTCATTTTCGGGGGACTAAGAGTTTTGTTACAAAGTGGATAATATCAAATGCTCAACGCGACGATACATTTTTACGAGAACGGTTCAACGCCCTTTATGATTGAATTACCACATTTCGAGGCGACAGCACCAGAACGAAATTGTATTTGTTCAACAATTTACACTAAAACAAAAGAGGATAAGATATTGTATATTCGGTAGAAGTTCAAACTTAATAGTTCAGTTGCGTCGATCAGGGGCCTTACTATCTTCTCTCAGCCATGTGCGTCCACTGCTGGACATATGCCTCCCCCATATAGGGGGGATTTGCCAATACTCGCCACGCTTGGCATGCGGGTTGGCGAGCGCAGTATGATTTCCAATCCTCAGAAGGCGCTGCTGCCCACCTTCAGGTACGTGATCCCTTAGCCGACTCTTACGGCACCCACGAGAAGAGATGGGGGAGTACTATTCTAGGCCGGTACCACCACGGCCTTACTATCAGCTTCGTAAAAACCATGCAAGTTCCGAGCAGTTCTAAAACCTGGTTTAAATATTCTAGAGACAACAATAACCGTTCACCTTTGAGAATATCAATGTTCGCACCGTTCACCTAAAGGAGCGTGATGCCGTGGTGATGGTATGATTTCACACTAAGCGGTTTAAGCCAGGTTTTAGAACTGCTCAGAACTTCAATGGGTTTTAAAAAGCTGATAGTAAGGCCCCTGGCCTGTCAAGCCAGCGCTGGTCAAGGCCACATAGTATATAAACACTGTGCATACGTCACGCGTTCACTGCGTGCACTAGTGATGCGGTCTGCGTGCTCCACCTAAGACCGCGTCGTCGCTTAGCATCAGGTGAGACAGTGGTCAAACGTTATCTTATAATCCTTAAAAAAAAGAAAAGCAGCAAGAGCATATATAGAGAACTAGTAGCGTCTCGCGGTTTCGCGCGCATGGATTACAGTTTCCCGATACCACAAAATTATCCTACGGGAACTATACTTCCGGGATAAAAGTAGCCTATGTGTTATTCCAGAGTCTAACCTATCTATACCACATTTCATCGAAATCGGTCTAGCCGTTTAAGCGTGAAGAAGTAACAAACACACACATACACACAAACTTTCGCCGTTATAATATTAAGTAGGATAGGAGGATAGGATAGGAAGGATAGGATAAATCGATGTCACCTAATTCATGAAGCTTATAATGACCCCAGTGACTGCTGATAAAATCGCGTAAATAAACGATATCACGTCCCAACGGCTAAGTGGCAGATTACGCACGACCTAAAGTCAACTGGTGTGACTAATGGCATGAACTTAATTATTTTATTAACACAGATGTTGAGATAGCGATACGTAATAACCTCAGCGAACGAGTTTCATACTACGGTTTTTTTACTGCTACGGAATAATTATTCTATTACCAGCCTTTGTTTTGGAAACAAGAATTTTGACTATAATCAACCAAGTTGAAAGAGAACGGTTTTTATTATTGAATAATTCTAGCATTAGAAAATTTTACCAATAAATGGAACCGACTTCAACACTGAAAAGTATAAAAATAACTTGTTGAAGTCGGTACCATTATAGTTCAAAAGTAACTATTATCAAAATATTGTGAGCTTTGCTACTCACGGTATTTTACGGGATCAATTTGTCATTGTGTATGTTCACCGATTTCTCCACCCGCAACTATAATATCATCGACGTATGCGCACTATTCAGTTATTGGAGTGTAACTCAAAAATTGCTTGTTCGATGATGAATAAATGGGACAACACGAGAAGCTTTCAAATAAAAGAAAAATAATCAAAATCGGTTCACCCAGTCGAAAGTTCTGCGGTAACAAACATAAAAAAAACATACGGGTCGAATTGGGAACCTCCTCCTTTTTTGGAAGTCAATTAAAAATAACAACATTTGTTAGTTTATATACAACAGTGACGAGGCTGAGTTCAGGAGCTTCGTCGGCCAGATATTGATCGACCAATATTTGATCGATGTCTCACGAACGGCTACTCCATAGCATATTACAGAAGAAGAAGTTACTTACATTGATTCGTCTTCTTCGTTACATTGATAATGGATCACGTGATAGTTACTACTGCATATGTCAGTTTTGACAGCCGACCAAGATATTTTGATCAATTCTAGAGGGAGATAGATTATGGTCTCGGCGAGCATCATTTGTCCCGACAGATTGACGTCAACGGTCATGGTCAAATATTGGGTCTTCATCCAATATTGCAAATAATATTGCAATATTATTGCTTATTATTCATAATTAAGTTCGTGAACGACGCATTTTGTCAGAGCAAAACATAGCTTGGCCGATGGAGCTGCCGAACGCACGCCTGGTAACTGCATGTCCCATAAGCATTAAGCGCCCAAGCGAACCGCTCAGATCCAATAAAAGCGATCGTATATATCAACGGTTGCTCTTGTTGGCAATTAATCTTGATAGCCTTCAAAACGATTTATACTTTATTGCTCTGGTTACACATATCAAATTTGGTTAAATTTAACAAACGTCGTCAAAGACATGTTATGCAGATAATTATGTAGGGCTGTTATTATATAAACTTGTGTGAATATCCGTTTATATCGTTCACAGTCCAAATTTCACAATAACTGAGAAAAATCCTTAGCGTATCTTGCAACAGAAAATAGCTAGAAGATAGAACGAAAGATAGATAGATAAAAGATAAACAAAAAACATATGGGTTGAATTTTTTTAATATGGGACAACATTGAGACAAGGTCTTCAGGTCCCAAACTAGGCAGAGCATGTACTATGGTAACCTGATGACTGATATATATTTATATACATACTTATATATGTACTTATATACTTATACACGCCCAGACACAGGTCAAACAGACATGTTCATACACACAAATGTTTGACCTGTCCGGGAATCGAACCCGGGACCAGCGGCTCAGAAGGCAGAGTGCTACCAACTGCGCCAACCGGCCAGTCGAATTGAGAACCTCCTCCTTTTTTACCCGACTGCGAAAGAAGGAGGGTTATGTTTTTTTAAGTCAATTATATTATAATTGACACATAAGATTCACACACTGTGTGATACAACCGATCATTTTTGCCATATACGCGCAAAATGTGGAACGAGCTTCCTCCCTCGTTACTCCAGAGTAGCTACAATATGGAATTCTGCGATGGATTGGAAACGTATCGTAACGCTCCCAGTGTTACAGATATGCATAGGCGAAGACGATCGCTTACCATCAAGCGGCCCATATGCATTATAAAGATTCCATAAATAGACCTGTGTACTTTTTATGTTGCTTACTTACTGCTGACAGAATCTCGAAATATTTACTTGTAACTATTTTCCTAGATGTTGACTTAGTGTAATAATAAATAATAATACAGCGATTTTGGTAGGGTGACGATACGAGGACGATACGAGGATACGACGATACGATATTGAGGGTTAAGCGGCGTTCCTACCGGTCGCGACTCGCAGCAAGACCGCTAGTACTATTTACCACAGAGTCTTTTCATGGTCCCGTAAACATGATAAAGAATAAATTCATGTTTTGCCTTAACAGCAGGCTTTTACATGCTTAATTTTGCAATTGTCGCTTAACCCTCAAACATCCGATTCTAAGAAAGGTTTTATCTAATTGTATCGTCACCCTTCCAAATCGCTGTATTATTATTTATTTTTACACTTAGTCAACATCTAGGAAAGTAGTTACGAGTAAATATATCGAGATTCTGTCAGCCCTCTTACACCACCTCCGACCTCTTCGCCTTTAATGCCTCCGTTGCCGGGAACGATTATTAGAGTAAAACTTACCATAGACACAATTACAAGCCGCCCGAATTTAACATAAAGAACGAGTAGAACGGAAAATCATTATCAAGCCGCTTACTACCAAACAAAAATATGACGTATATAGTACATATCATATCGACCACTTAAATATCAACACAATTAACCCTGACTTTCCCACAATCACTATATCGAAACCGAAACCAGTTGCGGCAGACAATAAAACAATCGCGGCAGCAAAAAAAGCGGTGATCGGCAATCAGCTGACGCCTACTGACTGACATAACAAGCAATCGGCTGGTGAACGACCTTGCGACACTTCCTTGTTTCGATTGATTTTTAACCAAATTGTAAAGATTTGGACACGTTTTTGAGAATAAATTAATAAAGAATAACGAAATTAATACCATCCATAGTAAATGTTTTTTTGACGTGATAACGTTTTATAAATTGATGAATACCAGCAACACTCATGAAAAATAGTAACGTTCCGCGTAACGTTCCACCTGAGTTTTGTATTACATAAAATAATCAAAGTCAAAGTCAAAGTCGAAGTCAAAGTCAAAGTCAAAGTCAAAGTCATAAATGATTATGACGTTATCACGTAAATCTATCGTCCGTAAACCGACTTTACAGACAACCAATTTTTTTACTTATTATAAGCTTGCGTTTCACAACTGTCATCTGATGTTTAGTATGTTATTTGAGTAAATATTAACGTGCCATCAGTCTCTAGTCTAAAAATTATTATTTAATTCGGAAGAAAACTTCTTTTATTCTTGTCCTTATCCCACACTAGGCGGGGGCGGCACAACATGTTTTCCTCTTCCATTCTCTTCTATCATTAGTCGTCTCAGTGCTCACACCTTTATCACATATCACATATCATTCTCCACACAGTCCATCCATGCCTCCTTCGGTCTTCCTCTATATCCATTCGGAAAAAAACAAATATACAACAAAAAATACACACGAATTGAGAATCTCCTCCTTTTTAGGAAATCGGTTGAAAACGGGACCGAAACGGTTAGGGCTTAAGCAATAACTTTTAGATCCTTTTCAAATCAATAAAAAACATGTTAAAGACAAAATATGCAATAATCTTATCTACTCACATATAGTTGTTATACATATAACTATATATAATAGTTATATGTAAATATGTTATAATCGTACCTACTTACCATTGAACCCCGATATGCACAGTGAAAGCAAAATATCATGACGATACGAAAATATTAAACATAATGAAAAGATCCAACAACACATCGTATAATTATTCAATTTCAATTTAAACATATCTTTTTTACATATCTTTGTCGAAAGTAAAGCCATTATAAAAATGCAAGACAATTAGCCCAATCAACAAATAAATAGCAATATCAAAATGGTAATACAGGAGAAAGTTTAAACGTATACTTGGAACTATTATGAATTTATACAACTTTATGGATATATAAAACACGGGAACTCACGTAGTAAGTCAGAGGGTTCCGACTATAAGTCGGCGGTTTGCCTTATACCTGCGTACAAAGCTATCACGACCGCGTCCGCGAGCGTACTCTACTTGAAAAAGACCAATGGACTTGGACAACCAACTTTGGACGAAACTATAGCCGGAACCCGGGAATTACTGACGTAGTAATTCAAAGGACTACGTCAGTAATTCCCGTGTAATATAAATTCGTAACTAGCTGCGTTCCGCTGTTTTACCCGCGTGGTGATGATTGATGATGCTGATAATGATGAAAAGTAGGCTATATGTTATTCCGGGATCTGGAGTATCTACATATCAAATGTCATCTAAATTTGTTTTACCCGCGTGGTGATAAAAAAGGGTGATAATGGTGATGATGAAAATAAGGTTGTGTTAACATGAAAATTATTTTCATGACGAAAATGATGAAAATAAAGTCATGTTAACACATAACCTTATTTTCATAATTACCATTATCACCCTTTTTATCCAGGATATAAACTGTGTCCAAACCAAATTTCATCCAAATCCATCTAGCCGTTTAAGCGTGAAAGAGTAACAAACATACATCCACACATCCATACTCACAAACTTTCGCATTTATAATATTAGTGCTATGTGTCAAAAGCACGTCAGTTTTAATAAATGCGACGGTCGCCGTGGCGCAGTGGTCAGTGTTAGTGACTTGACTTCTGTGTCTCCGGGACCCTGGGTTCGAATCCCGGCAGGGGCAAACATTTGTGCGATGAGTATAGGTGTTTGTCCCGGGTCATGGGTGTTTGTGTGTTGTGATCCTAGTGTGGGGGTCTGAGTGTGTTAAAAAAAATATGTATAAAACTAGTACTAGAAAGCACGTAGATATATGAATATTTAATACATGAATATTATCTGAAGTCAAGATATAAAATATTATTGGCAAACATGTTTTTGTGACAAGAGAACGCTGCATGTGACCTGGTTACATATTATTCAGACAACATTTTTGTGTCATTTTGAGAGCACAATTGAAACGAAAGTATAATTTATATTCATATGTACATATATACATATATACCTACTATATCTAGTGTACATATGTAACCGAAATGACTGATTAATCAACATATACATGTAACATTTCAGTTTTCTGTTTAATACAAACATTAGCAGCAAATTTGCTAAAACTCATAAGGCTCTTTATCGCACATACATTCAATTAACTTTTCATCAAGTTTCACAGCGTTTGATTGTCACCGAGTACTCTTTCACCCACGATCAAAATGTTGAAAGTCTTTGAACCTACATTCACGGTAAACAGTAAACACTTCACAATTCAACACAACTGACTAATTGGCCATGAAACTTTGTACAATATTTGACCTTTCAAACGGCGGTTGCTTGGAAACTCTTACGCAAATATGTGTTAAGTCGTTGACAAATATACACGTACATTTATCGGAGAGTAATTACGCGACAATCACAAACACTGGGCAACTGAAAGGTTGAAAGAATGTACGCAAAGGTTTAATGACGGCCTTCGGAACCAATCAAGGCTTGGGTGGCGGCTAAGGTATTGGAGGTGAGCGTGTAAATTATCTACTTAACCGACTAAAAATAAACGAGGAGAATATTCCACTGTATGTGTTTTTTTATGTAGGTTCTGATAGATTACTTCCTAATTTTTGTACGGATTATCAAAATTCTTTTTATGTTGGTCCGAAATTTAAATGAGACCACCCATTTAAATTTCATCATAATGGGACAAGCGGTTTTTGAGTTACACTCCAATAACTGAAAAGTGTTACGTCTACTTGGACGACTTCCTAATTGCGGATGAAGAAATCGGTGAACATACACAATGATAATTGATCCCGTGAGAAGCAAAGGTCACTCAAAAGGGAGACATTTTTTAGTACCAAATAAATGGAACCGACTTCAAGTTTAACTCGGTATTTACCTCAGCGTTAATTCCGCATACATATTTTAAAATTATAATGAGCGCGGGTTTTAACATATATATATAACTGGATATTTAAGTTACTAACCTGTTAAAGATTCTGGCGAAAACATAGAAGAAACAGAACAGAGGGAACTTATGCAGCTGGAAGGAACTGCTACAACGAACGATGATGATGAAATAGGTGGCAACGCAGCACACGGGCCGTCTGATGGTAAGCAATCACCATCGCCTATGAATGTCTGTAACATTGGGGGCATAACGATCGTTGCCAATCCAAATTAAGACTCTGTTAACTCTTCTTTTGAGGAATCCCCTATTGCAGCGGCTCGGGAATACCGAGGGAAGAAGCTCATTCCTCTTTTTCCAGGTGTAAGGCAAAAAAGTGCCGTGGGGTACCGGCTTAGAATAGTACCCCCCCATGTCTTCCCGTGGGTGTCGTAAGAGTCGGCTAAGGGATAAGGTACCAGGAGGTGGGCAGCAGCGCCTTCTGAGGATCGGAAATCATACTGCGCTCGCCAACCCGCCTGCCAAGCGTGGCGAGTATTGGCAAATCCCCCCTACATGGGGGAGGCATACGTCCAGCAGTGGACGCACATGGCTGAGAAAAGAAAAAAAAAAAGAAAATAAAAAAGGCAAAAACGATCGGTTTAATCGCACAGTGTGTGACTCCACTATTCCAATTATATTTTGTGGATTGGCTTTTACTTCTAATAGTACGGTGGTAAATTCTTGATGCTGGGATAAGGTTGAGGAGTTTTTCAGAACACTCCCCATTGTATATATACATATGGTAGAAAATACACAGATCCAATGTCTCTGCGCATACTGAGAGGGTCCAGGTCTTCGGCCTTATAGCAACATGAAATCTTAAAAACAATACACAAGAAGACAACAGAACTGAAATAAGGAAAGCTACCTACAAAACCCTATTTTGTAAAAAGTGTAATTTTGTGTAAAATGTAACGAAACCACATCGCCACCAGTAACGGCACGAATCATTCGATGAACGAAACCAACAATACCGATCAATTCGGAACAATGCGCGCTAAATTCGCGGTGGTTGCTGGCCATGACAGGCGATCATCAGTGTCTAGACCAAAACAATAGGATGTTATTTAACGAGACGTCTTCTTGCATAACTGGTTAGCAGGTTGGCTAACACATAAGCCTATGTTCATTGAATTTTATTCAATCACGCTTATTCTCTTTTGGGTAGGCTGAGAGAGAGGCTGCGGCGCCATCTGGCAGCGTAAACTCACCTGAGGATGAGCATCGGACATGCTCGAAACCTAGGTCGAAACTTCGACTATAAACGTGAGTAAAGCCGGATACCACATATATATAATAATGTGTCAAACTCACGAGTATTTTTATTTTATTTATTTATTTGATTTCCCACGAATAGTTACTTTATAATGAATCTTATTTATACCTAGGTAACTTAAATTTGCTTAATACACTATTTATTAAAGGGATATACCACTTACAATAACAGAATATGTTAATTTATGATTACTATTGCTTATAGATATTATGTAGTATTTGCTACGATCCGAAAACAGTTATTTTGTTCGATCTAATATTAAAAGCGTTTTTATACATGCAAGTTCATGACGGATATTTCTGTGTCATTATCGATAAAACGTTATTGGTCGCGATTGGTTTTTATGGACTTTTCATTTTACACAATAGTTTATAAAACTTTATTGAGCACCTGACAAAAAAAAAAACAATGAAAAACATATACCGAGGACACAATTAGCGGCTTTATCGCGTAAAGCGAGCTCCTCCAGACGACCATTCGACGATAATCGAAATAACTTATGAGTCGAAAGATGAGTGACGCAAAAATACTGCGCGTGTGATATAATGAACATAGCATTATGCTTTGAATATATTTATAGTTTAATATATTCTGTAGCCAGCTCCAGCTGTATTCTGTATACTGGTCTTCAAAATATGACACATTTGCTTATTATACATCGAACCACGGAAGCACTTTTCCGAAAATTACTGTTAAATAAAACAATGTGAGTACAAACAAAGTATAGTAAATGTTTTAGAAATCGAAAGTGCACAAGATTGAATGCGGCTTTTTATTTGGTAGTCTATCTCCTGCCACATATTGAATGGCCAATATTATTGATACAACGAAAACATTTTTACTACACGATATATAACAGACTGCAGAGGTCGCTTTCTCCGTTTCATCTCGATACGTGTCATCCAAAAATGAGAAAGTCAAAGGCTAACGCTTTAAACTTATGACTTGTATAAATCAGCAATACAACGTAATCGAACCGATACTGGCCGTACCGGAGATGTCGCCGCCTTACACATTCCGCGTCACTTCAATAATAAACTTAACAGCATTGCCCATAAAATCTTAAATTCAACAAACCGGAAATAGTTTAAAATCGTTAGATCAAATCCAAAACGACCAAAAAAGTGGAATTAAAAAATACACCAAACGCAATGTGTTCTGGCAGCAGTATTTGAGAGCCAGTAAACATTCCAGTTCTAGCTTGTTATCATCTTCGACCACATCATCACTGCCCATCAAGTGATATAGTGGTTAAACGCTAGAACTATATAGTATAAAAAAAAAAGTACTCACAGAATGTTGTATAGTTGAAGTTTATGATTTTACTGTATATTGAATGGACGTTTGACTAGTATGGATTAATTTGTCTGAAGTATGCTTCTGAGCCGCCATTGACTTATCGGGCGTTAACAGACTACGCTTACTTAATATGTGACGTGATCCGTCTTGAACTGTCAATTTCAGAATATATACATACATACATCTGTATATTTTCGCCTCATTTCCATAGGGATAGGCAGAGACCACAGCCTTCCAATTGCTACGATCCCGAGACACTTTCGCTTAATCCACGTTCATAAAACTTTTTATACAAGAGCGTCGGTTTAGAGTACTCTTGATCTGGCCCTTTCTTAGAACTTCCTCAATCTGATTTCGTTCGTCTAGGCCTTCCTCTTCCGACACTACCATTCACTGCACCCGATGCTGTGTCTTATTTGTAAAGATTGTTCAAATATAATATTGTTGCACATTTAGTTATGTCCAGTCGAGCGTCTAGTAATGCAACACCTCAATATAGTATGTTATGAGTATCAACTTACATAGTTCTAGATACTTGACATCTGATCTCATTATCGACTTGAATTATTGAACTAATGATAACTCAGATCATGTGGTTAATATGATCCAACTAGGTCTCGAGATAATATGGGCCAGACGTCTTCTGTTTAATAAGGTGACACGGATAGTAAAAGCTAATTTTGACAGCGTTGAAGAGTGTCATTTCATATCAATCGGAAGCCAAACTGATTTGTCACTTTGCCATGTAGCACATCACCGTTGACCGTTTCGAGCAAACATCAATGCTTGTCTGAATGTATTACGCTTATTCTATTTTCGTGCATACCTACGAGTATCTCTCTTATACAAGTCTTTTATATCACTAGATAAACGTTCGTCAGTGTAACACATGTTTTAATTACTTTCCGAGTCGTTTTAAGATAGCGAGCACGCAGCCCCGGTCGCGTTCGAGTATCGCATGCACGGAAAGCCACGAAACCCATCGAGATATCCACTACAATATACGTAAGTTAAGTAATTTAAGAAAATGAAATAGATTATATGCGTGGTTTCTCTTTTTACATATTATAAGCATGCGTTTGACAACTATCTCACCTGATGACATGGTCTAGGATATAGCTCGCAAGTACACAGCAAGAAAGAGGAGTGGAGTATTGCAAGTAGAGTTGGTTAGCGTTAGTATGCGAACACAAACTTTCGCATTTATAATATTAATAGGGTAGGATAGGATTAGTAGGATTTGAAATAATAATATAATATGGGACAACATTCACACAAGGTCTTCAGGTCCCAAACTAGGCAGAGCCTGTAACCTGATGACTGATATATATACTTAAGTACATACTTATATATATACTTTTTTTATATATATACATACCCAGACACGGGTCAAACAGACATGTTCATACACACAAATGTTACGTCATTTTAATGACACTTGTATACCTTTACACATATACCTCTAAGAATTATCATTTTTAATTTAAAAATAAATAATAGCTGCAAACCAATTCTTTGAAGCACCGCGACACACAAATAAACTACAGCTCAGCTATTCCCCTATTAATATGGCAAGTCGAGTGTATATAGAACAAATGCTGTTGTTTATAGTTATATGTGCATATGTATTTTCACATGAAAGTTGCAATTAGAGCGAATCGACGTCCGCGTAGGTAAGTAACTACATGGACATGCGTGACGCGATGCGACATGCGCGATCGGAGATAAGACACACAAGCAAATCAAGGTAAATTTTATTGAACAACTTCCAAACATAAGCATAACTAAGGCTATAATGATGAGATTACTATTGTGGTGAAATGTATGAGGGCCAGAATTGTCTGATCTTATTCCTATACCATGAAGTGTGTTATGGGCTAAGCAGTTGCCGATTGCCGATGACATTACAGAGGCTCGCGTGTGGTTACAGGCAGAAAAGGCGGGACAATCCTGATGCGTGTTGATTTTAAATATTACATATATGAGCAGTACGGATGCGCTACGGGTAGAAAAAAAATACTAAATCACATTTTTAGACTTTTTAATCTTCTTTCTTCTGGTGTAAGACACAGTTGAAGCACATTCGCTGTTACCGCGAGTATCGTTGATAAAGCAAAAATATAGTCGCACGAATATATAAATTAGCTAATTAAATCAAATTGTAATCAATCTGAATTCGTATTTATGAACTGCTTCATAATTGGAATTTTTAAAATTTATAAGACATTGTAGGACTTTCAAAAAAAATATCGGAAAAGACACATATGTAATTGTCTATTTAGCAATTCTCCTTAAAATGGCAATGTATATAAAAGTCACTAAATCAAAAAAAATACAAATATGATCAAGCGCATATTCAATACATAGATGTGGCTGTGTAGGGTGAGTGAGAGTGTGTGGCTGTGTTGTGTGTTCGTGTGTGTGTGTGGCTGTGTTGTGTGTTCGTGTGTGTGTGTGTGTGTGTGTGTGTGTGTGTGTGTGTGTGTGTGTGTGTGTGTGTGTGTGTGTGTGTGTGTGTGTGTGTGTGTGTGAGAGAGAGAGAGTGGAAAAGCCTTCAGCAATAGTGTATAATATTCTTACGCAAGTGTGTGTTAGCCCCAAAAGGGATGTAAAAAGACTTACTTTACGAGCAATTGTGTTGAAAATATATAGTATATACATTTTCATATACTAGAGTAATGTTATCCCATTACTCTAGTTGTATTTACATTTCCGCAGATAGCTTTGTATTGTAAGTATGTAAGTATATATATGACTGGCCGGTTGGCGCAGTTGTTAGCACTCTGCCTTTTGAGCCGCTGGTCCCGGGTTCGATTCCCGGACAGGTCAAACAGGGTGTGTATATGTATATAAGTATATTTATCCGTCATCAGGTTGCCATAGTACAGGCTCTGCCTAATTTGGGACCTGAAGACCTTGTGTGAATGAATGTTAATAAATAAAAAATAAAATAAAATATAACACTTGGAGAGTTTTATAGCGTTGAACGTTAATCTCTTCTCTAGGATGACTTGAATATGCTATTAAGAGTATATAATAATACAAATATACTACAACTATCTGACTTGATGGTCAGTGACGATGTGGTCAAAGATTAATATCACGCTAGACCTGAATGCTCACTGGCTCTCAAGGACTGCTGCCTGAACACACTATATGTTTGATGACAGTTTTTCCAAATTGAGGGTGGTAGCTAGCCAGACTACCCTACCACCATGCTGGAAATGTGATAATGGTGTTACCTTCACCGGAAGCTCAAGCTGTTATTGGGGATCGAACCAGTGTCCGTCAGTTTGACAGCCGACGATCCGATCTATCATCGCTTCAAAATAATGAATAAACATATAAGTAAAACTTATCTTACTATTGATTGTATTGAATTATTTTAAACAAATATCAATACGTCGAACTACAGCGATGACTACATGCCCTTCGAATTCTTTCATTTACTGCCATGTTCTCTTTATACGGTCTTAAAACCGAAGTTAAAAGTTAACAGGCAGTATGAGCTTTTGATGTTACAATACAAAGGACACGGCGAGCCGTGACAAGGCTAATAAATTTTAACTTTATTGTTCAAGCTATAAAACTTGAAAGAGCATCAAACTGAGTAACACTGATAACACCCTTTAACAGCTCTTTTTAGTCCCTTTCTGTGAACACAATAGTATTATACTATTTGTCGGAACAAGTGACGAACATGATTTATATCAGTTAATGTATCATAAAATATTATACAGCCGATCGACAAGTTATTGTTTTAAATTAATATTAACTAAGCAAGCGTCTCCTTTTTAATTGAGTAGGTATAATACCTCAAGGACAGGGCACATAGTGCGAACAATTGATGGCCGTTGGGGTCGAAAGGTTCTCGAATTGAGACCACTGTCTTTGACGGCCACCGACAAGGTGGACAGATGACCTGACCAAGATCGCAATTATATCCGGGCAGCTTCCGGAGGGCTATGCCCAACAGTGGATGTCGTATGACTGAGATGACGATGATATAACTCAATTGTAATTTTTAGACTTTCGCGATTCGAACACATTGTTATTAAATCAAACGGGGCTTGATCGCGAGAAAAACATTTAGTAATTTATTTACGTCGAGGTAAATAAATGACTAAATGTTTTTCTCGCGATCAAGCCCCGTTTGATTGAATAACAATGATATAACTCAAGTCGGAAAATTGTAATAGTGCCTCATCATCATCTCAGCCCAGTCAGCAATAGTGCCTCATGTGATTACATTTAAAAAAATAATTTAACAAATTCTTTCGTTTACCGAGCGAGAGCCTAATGCCTAACTAAAAAATTGTTTGACTGCAGTCGATATAAAGAGGAATTTGATGTCTCCATTCTCATTCAAAAATAACAATAAAAAATAGAGACAGACTAACGGACCAAGAAGTAATCCTATAAAGGATTTCTTTTATATTACATCGCCCAAAAAAGCCATAACTTACTATCAAGACCATTCCTCCAACAGTTATTGTCAAGTTGACATACTGAATATTAACTTTATACAAAACGCTTTTACTGTACTGTAAATAGGGAGTGTTTCACGTTACACGTGCGCGCACGCATTGAAAACGTGTTCAATAATTACTTAATGGGGTAGCGCGAACATGGCGAGCGGATATTACGCCAATTACGGTTCAAGTACCCGTTGTTATCACTTCGCGAATGAAATAAACGATATACTATAAAGCGAGCTAATAAAAAACATATTTAACACCGTGTCAACACATTTGGAGAAAGTTTTCGTAACTTCGAGATTATTGATTCCCCAAATATTGACAACTAGTACCGCCCCGCGGTTGTACCCACGTGGTGATGAAAAACGGTGATGATAGTGATGATGAAAATCTCCATATATATAAATATATAAGCTATTTCCATACCAAACTTCATTGAAATCGGTGTAGCCATTTGAGCGTGAAGAGGTAACACACATACACACTTATACACACAAACTTTCGCATTTATAATATTACCAGGGTTATGTTGCCGTCGTAACGTGCGTCGTTGTGGAGAAACTGACACGTGCTTTCAAACTACGGGAGAAGTTCCATACAACCGCTTCGTAACTACACTAACAAATTATCAAAACTATCTTTATCAGATAACATAACACTTCAGTGTCAGAACTTCGAAATTTATCTAAACGAAAAAAACATAAGAGCCGCCTCGAGACACGCTATCATCATCACCACCATCATCCCAGTCATAGGACGTCCAGTGATCTCCACAAGAACCAATTGTATAATACCCGCAATCCGCATCGGTACATGGAAAATTAATGAATGTTTACACCCATAACTGGGTATACAAAACCTGAGCGTATAAAAGTAACTTTACGTTACGTTACCGTCTTTATTTAATAAAAACAGTGAGTCTCATCAATTGACTTGCAATAACAATCATCACAAATCGACAATCGATTGTCATCTTCACATTTACTGATTATTATACAATGGAAACCAATCGACTGATTCAATTGTTGAATTAGCTGACCTTTCCCTAAACTGGCATGGTAGATAAACGTATATATATATAAAAAATCCAGTACGACAACTCAGACATAATTGGCTTTGTACAAAAGCGCACGGCGTAACCGCGCCTGTAGTGCGAGAGCAGTTATAAAAAACAAACAAAGTAGTAGTTTATGACACTGTGTCATAATAAGGATTCTTAAAACACGAGTTTATGTTAAATAAAAGAGCCGTTAGGCGAGTTTTTTTATAGCATTACACGAGTGTTTTAAGACCAAATTATGTGCAGTTTTTTTTTCATACACTATTTAGCTAATCTCATAAAATCGATAATAAAATTTACGTAAAATCACAGCTTAGGTTTGCATTTATTTGTAAACGTTTAGCGCCAAAATCCATTTTCGGGTCGCGCATGCGTGTTGC
The DNA here is from genome assembly GCA_934044485.1 of Apeira syringaria. Lineage (NCBI taxonomy): Eukaryota > Metazoa > Arthropoda > Insecta > Lepidoptera > Geometridae > Apeira > Apeira syringaria. The sequence goes on along the minus strand of OW203672.1, from coordinate 4,808,987 downwards.
GGCGCGCATTGCAACCTCCTTGGTCCAGCTGAAATTGTATCTCAATGGTACAAAAGTTAGCATTTCGATACAGTTGTCATAGAAGAGCTGTATCGAAATTATTTATTTATTTACATGCAGTTTCACAGCTTAAGAATAATTCTTAAATATCTAGTTAATTGATAGACCGCACAGACCGAAATGTTAACTTTTTAAATTTATATCGACATATTATCTGTCATTCAAGTTATGTTATAGATTTTTTAATCTTTATATTTCAGTATGATATTAGATAATATATTATGACATCTTATGGTTTTTGCCGCGCATAGTGTATAATACGTTATTAGCGCCTGGAATCAATTGGATCCCGTTTTCATCACAATGGAGTCAAAATAAATATAAAAATAAAATTAATCGTTATAACATAAAGTCCATAAATCGGCATCTTTTATAAATCTGCATTATGCATACCTACATATAAATTAATATACATGTATACTGGAGACTATTGAGACACTACGCCAGGATTCGGAAAAAGAGCTTAGAGCGTGGACTCGTGGACAATAGCGAATAATCAATTTGATATGAGTATATATTGTTAAAATATATCTTCAGGTCCAATTCGAATCTAGAATCGAATACGAATTTTGAATTAAGACATCGTTACACATCAAGGTTTCGCTCCACTTGACTGCACGAGTTTGAGAGAGTTAACCTACTGTTTATATAAATTTAGCAATGGTGAACTCGGAATATTAAACGTGCTATGACAATATGTAGGTACGTGTTGACCATTGGGTGTTACAAATTGATTGTGTTTGGACTCGGTGATGATTGGCACATGATGTTTGGAAAGTCGAATCTGTTAAATTGCAGAAATTGAAATATTTAACAAATACAAATTGCAGTTGAATCAAATGAAATATTAATTCACCAATTTTTATCATTACTTTTGTCACGACAAATTCAGAAGGACACACTTTTAAACTTTAGAATAGAACTCCCATTCCAAAGTTTAGAAGTGTGTTGTGTGACTTGAACAATCCATCGAATAACAGTTTCACGCACATCTAAGAGCCGAATTTCAATCGAAAAACTAATGTAATCTAACCGCAGAGTTCTTAAAACTGGATTCAAAGCAAACTATAATTTGGGTGCTGAGACTGTGACACAGATAAATTAGAGTTTGAGCGCGCGTTATTCAATGATTTATCCCCCAATATTATAAAGGCGAAAGTTTGTATATGTGTATGTTTGTTACTCCTTCATGTTCAAACGGCTCCACAGATTTCGATAAAATTTGATATAGAGATAGTGCTAGTACTTTTCATCCCGAAAATATTCGCTGTTTCCGTCGAATAAGCAAATAATTCATACTCCTGTTACTCTTTCACGCTCAAACGGCTATACCGATTTCCATGAAATTTGGTATGGAGATAGGTTAGACCCTGGAATAACAAATAGGCTTCTTTTGTCCCGGAAAAAGTATCGTGCCTGTGGGATAATTGAGGTAGCAGGAAAGCCGTAAACAACGCGGGTGAAAGCGCGGGGCGCTACTAGTAATATATTTACGATCACAACTTGAATGGGTGACTGTTAGTAGTTTCGAAAATCACTTTCAAAATTCGGAGAGCACGTTAGAGATTCTTAAAATTATGACATTGGACTAAGCCGTCCGCCCACCCATATTACCTAAAATGATGGAATGTAAAGAAATTGACCATGAATACAATTTTCCCTAAAAATTAAGGTCGACAACTAATACCTTAGGGAAATACCGGAGGTAAACTTAAACGGGGTTATAACCCTGTTATGTGGAAACGATGTGACTTTTGGCTCTGTTGCAGGGGTTATGATAACGGATTAACTTATGAGGAATTGTGAGGGAACTTATTTATTTTATGCTATGTGTTAGGGACTAAGATTATTTTGTTGCTAAACGACAGATATGCTAGTACTTAGAAAATACTTTATTGTTACACCTTAAATATAAAACAATATTTACAATAAACATAAATTTACATAGAGTGTGACAATGGGCGGCCTTATCACTAAAAGTGATCTCTACCAGGCAACCTTTGCATGGAGAGGATCGAAAGAAATTTAAATAACGAGGGTGTTACAAAGCTTAAAATTTAAAAAAATATAAGTGAGCATTCGCTTTATACTTATCTGTCAGATCTGGCGACTCGCAACAGTGCCCATAGTGCAATTAATTACGATACATTGATTGTTTGCTTTGTAGAAGGTAGTAATCTTTTCTTTAAAGTGATAATAATAATACTATGGCTTATATTAACTTTGTAACTTAGTATAATATTTAAGTTTGGTAACCTTGTTTGAAGCAGATTTTTTTGTTGCATTTTTAGGCTTTAGCTTTTGTATTACAATTTTTTTTAAGTATTATTGTAATAATTATTATTAAGAGGATGTAATACTCAAGTTAAACTTATTCTAGGTTTTTGAGTATTTTTAGCTTAAGTTAAATAATGTAAAAACTGAATAAACGAAAAAAATATATATATAAAAATAAGAAAAACAAAGATAAAATAAGTGTCATAAATCTTACACATTACATGATATACGTTATATCGTACGACGTATATTTAATTTAAAAACGATAAAATGATGAAATCTTTATATTAAATCATTATTGAGCCATCATTTTAGAATTAATATTATATTAATATAATAATACTTATTACATTTACCTATTATTATAATAATAATAAGTATTATTATAATAATAGGTAAATGTAATAAGTATTATTATATATAATTATTATATATTATATAATAATACTTATTGATAATCATTATTAGCCTTGAGGTTACGTTAGAATACATGATAATGAAAAACAAAGAAGCCAAGAAGAAAGCTGAACACTATTATGCCTATTTGATAACAAACAAAACTAAAAAAGTAACAATCGCCATTCATAATAACAGACATAATCACCGAAATCTTATTCAAATTAGTGGCGTATCTACATAATTGCATATTAAAAGTGTAAATAACGCAACGTTACGTAAGCGGGGCTTTCACACGGGGTCTAATTGTTTTAACACTTGACACTATTGAATATGTAACAGGTAGAAAATGCTGTAACACCCATGTGAACGCCCAGATATGGCTTGTTCATGGTGGTTCTTCATCACACACGTGGTAGAACTCTAAGAGGCCATCTTAGCAGATCAGTTAGTACTAAATAGTAAGTAAGTGTAGAAAAATATCGCAATGCCTGAAAACGAAGGTCTTCGAACAGTGTGTGTTACCAGTGATGACTTGCGGAATTGAAACGTGGTCTCTGACTATGGGCCTTCTGAGCTGGCTCAGCTAAGCTATGGAGAAAGCTATGCTCGGGGTTTCAGAAATGAGGAGATCCATAGAAAAACGAAAGTCACCGACATAGTCCAGCGGATTACTAAGTTGAAGAGGCAGTGGGCAGGGCATATAGCTCGAAAAACCGATGGTCGTAAGGTTGTCAAATGGAGAGCACGGACTGGCAAGCGCAGCATAGGACGGTCACCGACAAGCTGGACAGACGATCTGACTAAGACCGCAGGTAAGGGCTGGATGCGGACCACTTCCAACCGGACCTTGTGAAAATCAATGGGGGAGACATATGTCCAGCAGTGGACATCCTATGGCTGATATGATGATGATTTACATCTGATGGGATGTTTTTCTCAGCGCCATCTACCTTTACTTTTACGAATTATTAATAGAACAGATAGACCAACATTGCAGTTGATATTGTATCAAGGCATCAAACCCTGATTCTAATATAGTTACATATTCTGTAGTTTTTACCGAGTTCAATTGTTTTACGACAGCGCTGCGATTTCGATACTGATTCATGCTCCGCTACTGACGATTTGATTACCTTTGTTGAAACATCATGGGATTCGTCGCACTGAAAGCACTTTCCTATCAGATGGGTCATCTCCCATTCCTACAAGACTCGACAAGAGATTAACTATTGTTTTCACACTATGCCCCTATTGAATGTGTACCAACAAATGGTGTAATAGCCGTGCGAAGACATTGTGCAATTAGAAATATGAACATGTTTCTATAAAATTTGGCAATATTGAGTAGTCTATTGTTGTATGACGTAAATGTTTCTGTACGGGTCAGTCGGTTAGGAAACTATCGTAAGCTCACAAGGTGCTGTTAGTGGAAGTAGATCGTTGGGTAATTTAGGAAGTATTTTGAATTAATGTTAGGTTTTGTAATCATATTCTAGTGAGAGGTTTGCTACGGTAAACCTTTTTTGACGTGATAACGTTTTATAAATTGATGAATACCAGCAACACTCATGAAAAATAGTAACGTTCCGCGTAACGTTCCACCTGAGTTTTGTATTACATAAAATAATCAAAGTCAAAGTCAAAGTCAAAGTTATAAATGATTATGACGTTATCACGTAAATCTATCGTCCGTAAACCTACTTTACAGACAACCTATTTTTTTTTTAACAATAGACAATATTTTTATTACGAGAAAAATTGTATTTAGTGGGCGTCCATTAATTACGTGAGGTGTTTACGGGGGGGAGGGGGTAAAGCCGAATCTCACCCAAACACACATGGGGGAGGGGGTGGGTTCGACAAATACTCACGTAATTTTTTTTCCGCAAGGATCATTGTAACGTAGCGAGAAAACTGGCATCAATTAGGTGAAAATATTTTTTGTGTGGTAGAACCACACAAAAAATACCACGATATTAATAATCTCAAATAACAAATCCTGATTAAATCCAGAAAAACAAGGACATATTCATTTATTTACATTAAAAATATGTATTTTCAAAAGTCTCACGTGAGGTTATGGGTGGGGGGAGGGGGTCTAGCAAAATCTCACGGCATCTCACCAATGGGAGAGGGGGGGTCGAAAAATCACTAAAAGTACCTCACGTAATTTATGGACGCCCCCTTAGTTATAACATAACAGTATCGCTAATGACATCTCAATCAGTACCTATTAAATTAACAATTGAATGGGCCCAAAACTAGGCAAAGCCTGTATTTTGGGCCTGTATTTTAGGATCATATATTTCGTAGTGGTTCTATTGCGCGGAGCTATGGCTGTTGTATCCACAAATATATAATGTATATAAGTGACAAATGGGTTCGCCCTGAAGCAAAGTATTAATTTTGACATATTTTTCTAATATTTACGGGTATTTTTTTTATTATTAGCCTTTATTGCTGATACTAAACAATTGTTTTACACACAATAGTAAATTGTTTTAACTTAAATCTAATACATCGGGTTTCCCGGTTCAGTGGTCAGCGTGTCCAGTGACACATAGGCCTCTTCCAGCTGTTTCCAATCTTCTTTAATGGTAGCTTTTCTAGACCAGATCGTCCCTCCAATCATCTTGATATCATCTGATATTTCATCTTATCACTTGATATCTTACGGGTATTAAATGAAGAGAAATCATAAAAAGAATAAGACTTTTTAATAACCTAAGGTAACCCCGTAACTAAGCTACCGATAACAAGTGACTTTAACATTAGTTTCGTGTTTCTTTTAGTGTTTGCGTTTTCTGCACATTTTATTGAAACACTTTGTAACGCATAAACAATTGCTTGATAGACAACATAATTTGTTATCGACTGTCTATACCAATTTGAACTTTATAAATTATAAATCCTTCCCAGAAACCATCCGTCGCCTCAAGAAACGACGGGACATCTTTGATTAAGAGCCATTTTGCCAAACAAAGAAAGGGGCTGACTCCGCTGGGAACAGCACCCTACACGACATAAACCTTTGCACCACATCTGCTTATAGTCGTAAGACTGATCGCATGATAAAACGACACAAAAAAAAAAAAAAAAAAAAAAAATTTATAAATATTGACTGAACTGACAAACGCATTGTCTCAGCGGCCACATGAATTGGCGATAAATGTTTAAATTGTATGCACCGATTTAACCGATAACTTTCAATTTACATATTTAGATAAAAATCCTCGAAGATTTATCGGATCAAATATGACCTGGAACACTCGTGCGAATTGCTGACTTAAATTGTAAAAGTCATGCATAGCACATTTTATTTACCGTAAAAATAGCACTTTCTTCGGCGCGTGTTACGGTAAAAAGTAAATAAGCCGTGAACACATTACGTCCACACTTTGCTAACGCTACGGTGGAAATAGCTGCCTATTGACCCGAATGTACCTCCAGACAACTAAACCTGAAATTCCAAACTACACTTTATATAGGACATTTTAAGACTGATATTAGAAATAAACATTTATATGCGATTAACATTTACACACATATATATATAGGGATTACAGTGCGATCGAAAAAAATATATAATAAAGCTTATGTAGAAGATTATACAGATGAGATTGGAATGGTAGGAGTCCATCTCATAGATGATATAATATTTACTATAATACTACCCGCATGTGAAACTGTACAAGGCGTGATGTTGATACGTTGATTTTTTATATCAGATGGTTATTGCGAAAAATCATTCGTTACAAGTAAAACAATTTTACCAAAAAATGGAACCCACTTCAACACTCAAAAGTGTGAAATAACTTGTTGAAGTCGGTACCATGATAGTTCCAAACTAACTATTATCAAAATATTGTGCGCATGGTACCGACTTCGACACGTCACTTTAGAAGTTTAGAGTATTGAAGTCGGTTTCATTTTTAGGTAAATCGTTTTACTTGTAACGAATGATTTTTCCTAATAACCAGCTGTGCTTACGTTTAATCCAGGTCTCCACTCGACAATCTTTCGACCCCATAGTCTGTCATATCTGCGCGGTATTTTTACTTATTTAAATAATATTTCAATCAATACCTATTTGTACTAGTTACATAGAGCTTCTCAATTCAGCAGATTTATGTCCTAGAAAAATGTACATCAAACGGACACAGATAATTAATTTTATGTCAATGTACAAGGTTAGATTTTTTTTTTAGGTGGACTTGACCAAGATCGCGGGAGACTGTATACGGTATGGTGTAGGTTTTCATTTGCAAGGTCGACGCTAATAGGGCAATAATTGCCGTGATTTGGGTCGCTCTCCTAGTTCCATATTGTTACCGAAAGGACGAATAGTATTCAGTGTTTTTTTACGTACGACAAAAACCATTTCAAATAATATCAATGGATTATAGCTCAGCTATATATAGCTAGTCATACTTGCAATTTAATTGTAACGTTGAAATATATATAATTAAAAAGATGTTTTGGTGAAGAATAGTTGTAGCGATTGAAGCATTCAAAGCGATGATAGCTCAGCGGTGGGTGCGTCGGCTGTCAAACGGACGCTGGTTGGATCCTCACCAAGGGCTGCAGCTTGCGGTGAACTTTAACACTGTTATCAAATACCCAGGATGGTGGTAGGATACTTTGGAGAACCCGCCTGAATAGCTACCACCCTCAAGTTACATAACTGTCACCAAACACATAGTGAGTTCAGGCAGCGATTCTTGACTGGCTCTCAAGAACCGCTGCCTGAACTCAAAAGCTAAGTCGCTAAGTCAAAAGCATTCTAGGTCTAGCGTTTTAATATCTTCGACCACATCGTCACTGACCATCAAGTGAGATAGTGATCAAACGCTAGGTTTGACCACAGTCTCACTTGATGGTCTATCGATAAAGAATGAATAAAATAAATAAATATGGGACAATATGGGGACAACATTCACACGAGGTTTTCAGGTCCCAAACTAGGCAGAGTCTGTACTATGGTAACCTGATGACTGATATATACTTATATACATATACACACCCAGACACAGGTCAAACAGACATGTTCATACACACAAATGTTTGACCTGTCCGGGAATTGAACCCGGGACTAGCGGCTCAGAAGGCAGAGTGCTACCAACTGCGCCAACCGGCCAGTCAAAAAATAGACCTACATTCGAAAATACGCTTGAGACTATCTTGAAATCGAAGACTCTTCCATCAAATCAGCACGTAAATAGATGTGCACGGTTACAGGTGCAGCGTACACATTTGGAACACCGAATGTAATGTTTATGACGCATCTACCATTCTTTGATATCGTTGTTGAAACACAGATCTTCATACACCTTATTTATAATTTGGGATAGAAAAAAATGTCTTACATAAACCAAAGTTTGGCCGAGATCAAAAGAAATAGGAGCTATGGCTTGTGTAACAATAAAAACCAGCGTGTCGGATTGAAAGAGACACCTTTGATACGGGCGTTTGTGGATCTAACGATCTTTTACGATACGGTTTACCTATATATCTATCAATACGGCACGAAGCTAGATTGGGTCGATTTTCTATTAAAACAAGACAGAAACTCACAAAAAAATAATTTCATTTATTTCGTTATTAGTGTGCTCATCGTTATTAGTGTGCCGTGGTGGTACCGGCCTATAGAATAGTACTCCCCCATCTCTTCCCGCGGGTGCCGTAAGAGTCGGCTAATGGACCACGTACCAGAAGGTGGGCAGCAGCGCCTTCTGAGGATTGAAAATCATACTGCGCTCGCCAACCCGCCTGCCAAGCGTGGCGAGTATTGGCAAATCCCCCCTATATGGGGGGAGGCATATGTACAGCAGTGGACGCCCCATGGCTGAGAGAGAGAGAGTGCTCATGGGCTCATACAGCTTAAAACTTTAATGAGATTCATCCAATGGTAAGTCAAATTTACTAACAAAGTCCCTCAGCTGATTGTAACAATAAAATATCGGGAACGACGTCGTCTAAAATGTACCATTGACACTTACCACTTGTCGTAGTGAATTGATATGAAAATTCTAAATTTGATGAAAATGTTATAGAAATAGAAATACTTCAACTGTTCTTTACTTTTTTAGAATAGAAGACTTACCAATACAAAACAGAGTTACCATAATTAAATTGTAAAATTTGCATACATGTGTCAGTTATTGTCGAAAAGTTACTTCAGTCAAACTATTGCATAACACAACTGCAAACAGATGATGCCGTGCACACGGATATGGGCGAGGTCATTGCCGGTGCGACCTTACAGACGACCTCAGCCGAACTTCACAACTGGTTCCATGCGACACTCGGCCCGATGTAGTTCCTCCTTCGCAAAGTCTCATTTGTTACTTGAGTACATACCTATAAGGGGCCATGCATAAATTACGTCACACGAATTTCATGACTTTTTGACCCCTCCCCTCTCCTCGTCACGGGTGGTCACATTTGTGAGACCCCCTCCCCCTGGTGTGACGTCACTCACTATGCAATTTTTATGTAAAAGTTATCCATTTTTTTTTACATCTACTGATTTACTTTTAACAAGGAAGAATCTTTTGATAAATTACACATTCTCATTCTTTTCTAAAATACAATAATTCTAAATTTGATTTTTTTCGTCTGCTATCACATCATGGCGTCACTTACCGACGCCACGCAAAATGCGAACTTTTGAATGTTAAAAGAAGAATTTGTTGATTTGACATCACAAACGTTAAAACTCCCCCCACTCCTTGTCACACTTCGTTGACATCGTAACTGTCATATGAAGAATCAAAACGCAATGATGCAAATGAATGCAAATCAGTTCAAAACAGGTTGGAGAGTAACTTTCCAGCGCTCCTAGCCGGTTCTAAGATAATAAAGAAGACGTAACATTGTCTTCGAGCAGTGTGCATGTTCCCTATAATAAAATAAACAAACACATGCGTTTAACAACCTATTTTAAGTGTACGTTATTAGAACATGTATGTGAACTTAGTGATCACTTTACTGCATTGAGTACACTTTGCCATTCCGGCAGCAGATTTTATACATAAATTTGTATTGGAAATCGCGGTACGCGTTCGCGTCAACCGCACGAGACTGTCAAGCGAGGACTGATTCAACAAGGCATTGAAATAACAAAATATTAAATATTGAACGTATCACAATAAAATGTAAAAAATATTACTATTCTATATAAATAGCGTAACTAATAATGCTAACTGGACAAAGTGTGCATAAAGCTATATCTGTTTCATGGCAAATGAGAAAAAAAGTTAGAAAAAATTATACTTATACTTAATAACTTAAATTCATAATTGTAATTTTGTCAAAAGACTAAAGGCGTTTTAGACTGAGAAGTCTTTAAATAATTTAAGTTAATTTTTATTTATTTTTTAAAGAAACAAACAAACAATTGTAATGACTTATTCCTGGTAAGTTCTCTGGTTCACTGTACCAGGAAGCGAAACGTAGTCTTAAATAATGGGCCTCGAAGCAAGCTCAAAGTGACAGCAACGATTGCAGAGGGTTATACTTTAATTTCTCTTCGAGGCTGTCAGCCTCATTCGGTAGTATACAGACCTCAGCCTGTATATTATCGAAGGTCACTGATTAAGCCCATATGAAACGGCAGTGGGCAGGGCACATGTTCAGTTGTCATCTGTAGTGGGCGTTGCATGCAGAAACAGTGATTATCGGCGATATAAAATAGGGTAGATACCCGATCGCCCGCTCAAAAACGGCACCGTCTATACAACGCATATGCCTTGTTTTCCTCTCAGTCAAGTGTGAAAGCGCCAATCATGTGACGTGTTACGATGCCGAAGTGAGAATCCTAAGGAAGGTTCATTATTAAAATGGAATAATATCCGCTTGTGGAGTAATTTTATATACCTGTTTAAGTAAACACTGGCGAGTGAACAATTTTGAGGATTGATTTTCATAGAGACTATGTATCTATAGTATATTTGATTGATGTTAATTATAAATTACTACGTCATTTAGGCGATTCGCACGCTTGTCGATCGACATTAAACATTCTAGGAAAGACGGTAAGTATAACCTAGTTAGTCGACAACAATTCAAGAATATCCAAGCTTGGTTTCTTACAAACACAGAAAAGCCTTCAAATCACGGTCAAAATGACCTTCCGGAACAGTACCCCGATAACGATGAGGAAATTCTCCATAAAATACAATGTATTAAAATACTAAGAGCTAAAATACGTCGCGAAGCACGTACTCCTGTTGCCGTAAAAGCAAGAAAATTAAATGTCACTTTAAATTACGAGAAGCAATAAAACTCGACGGTTAATAAAAGTCGCGGATGTTTAATACAATGACCTGTAATTTAAGATAATTGAGTCATAAAAGTTATCTCTATAGGTGAAAGACGAACGTACGGAACCAAATATGTGAACTAGTACGGGTAGGAAGTATAAATACTGTACAAAAATATGATTGTATAAAACACGGTAATCACCCACGTAATAAGTCAGAGGGTTCCTACAATAGTTACGACCACATTCGGTGATCTTTTTCAAGGAGAATACAGGGGCGCTCGCGAACGCGGTCGCGGATCGCCTAGTACTGCCTCGTCGCCTAGTCGGAACCCTCTGACATCTTACGTGAGTAATTCCCGTGTTTTATGCATTCATAATGTATACAAACCACGTCAGTTTTAATAACAAAAAATACTGTAAGAAAATTGATGAATCGTATTGAAATATTGAAAGCACTTGAAGCGAGTTTACGACAGTTACTGTACGAACTAAACCGATCAACTCGTTATAGTCTGCCGCCGAGACAATGCGTTTGACAGTTAGTATTCGTATGGCCTTAGTTAATTATGACACGAAGCCCAGTAAGTATCAGTATCACATAACTACTTAAATGATAAATTTCAATACCCGACTGACTTTCTTTCTTTCAATATTAAGTGACGCTATGCTACTTTAAATGGCACACACGGGGTGGGTGAGTAGGTCTTACGTGGCTTGTATAAAGCCTACTACTAGGTCACTATCTTATACTTTGTAAATAAAAAACTGTGTAATTTGTTAATTAAAAAAAAAAAATCATACATCAAATTGTCAAACACATTTTTTGCCACTTCGGACTCATTTAGTGGTTAGAAAACTCCGATATGAGATGTCCGCTAGTATATCTTCTAAACCTTATTGGCCAGCTTTGAAGATTACAATACTCCAGAGACGTATTATGTACAGCAGTGGAATTAGTATGGACTGATTTACCATCATCTAATAGAATCAAAATGTACATAACTTTATACAAATTCAATTATTCAATTATATTGAATTTATTATAGAAAAAAGTATACATCTTCCACTTAAATATTGACGTGATAATCGGGGTATTAAACCAAAATCATGATCATGCTAGAGGATTTCACAATTGGAATTCTGAATAGTTAAACTGCGCATGGTGTAGAGGACACACAATGATAGGTGACTGCGCAACCATTGGGGGAAAGACAGAGTACGCATGCTTATGACAAATTATTTTCCCCCATATTCGTCATCCCTCTAAACTATTTCGCTTGGAAAAAGAATGAGGGGTCCGCCACATAGATCGGTGTCTAAATTTTAAATGCGACAAACGCAAATTTCACAAAGTCAAAGAAACCGTTGGGCAGTTGATTTGTATTTCGAACGGCTCGCGATCGACCCGCGATTGTCCCAGTGAAAGTGAGAACGCCTATACGACTTGCATTACTGTGACGTAACGGAACAAATCGGCCATTGTCCGTTTTGTCTGCGCTGACACAGTTTCAATAGCAGTGCCTTAGTACTGTAGGTTACAAAATGTGATTGACTAATAAACAAAAAGCGAGCGGCATTAAAATTGTAATTTCGGCCATATCTTGTCATGTCAATGATGTTGACATGTGTGACATAACATTCGTCAACACCAAGTCATTAGTGTCAAGTGCTCGCACTAATGTCTGCTGTGAATGTCTAAAGTAAAAAAAAGAGTCAAGAACCCAATTATAATTTATTACCAACCAAATCAAGTTCTTCTATTTATCAAAGAGGAAATTGTCGAAGAAAAGTCAAAAGGTTTGTCTAATGCGGAATAGTAAGGGGAAAAATTTTAAAAATTACGCCAAAAGTCTTCCTAAATCTCAACAGTTCTAGGGAAAGCGAAATTGTTTGAAAATAAAGTTGACCGTGTTTCCACTGAGTATGTTCAGGTCACGAGTGAATAGGTATTTTGTAAGTCGACGTGATAATAAACCATATAATAACCTCATGCGAGATGATGGATGACTGCCTTTATCCAAAAATGTCTAAAGGCTTGCCAAAAATCGTTCTGAGTATCAAGGAGGAACGGAAGGAATCACAGGATTACTTCCCAACCGACCTGTGCGTCGCGTCGGCTAGCTACCGCTCTCAAAACTAAAAATTACCAGCATACTGCATACCCAGTGCATTCAGTTCAGTTTTTAATTTAGTTCTGTTCATTCGCCAATAATTTATAAAAACACACTTCACAATATTTATTAAAAATCTGAATAAATACATAATTACGTAGTTGCAATAAGAATCCATCTCATACTATTTCAGAATTTTAATATTGTATTGAAAATGAACATAATGAGACAATTTTCATAAAAAATCAATAGAATGCAACTGAAACTTTATTTGTGCAAATTATTATATAATTATTCATTAATATAATTTTTATAATGGACATTGCGAGGTAGCAAAATATGTCAAATAAGAACTAACGTATAGAATCTTCTCCTTGTTATGTCTGTTAAAATAGAAAATTACCTCTTAAGTGGTATGTTACACTAAGTTGCTGTGAAGAACAGAGTGCGTCTGACATGGGTGAATCTTTATTGGCTCCCAAACAATTCAAAGAGCACTTACAAAAGGCGGCCAAAACTCGCTATAAAACGGTAATAATTCCTTCATAATTGTCCGGGGTTGTCACACAATATGTGCGGAAGAGCATCGTTCGCGAAATTTGTATTCCGCACGTATGCCAGTCGAACGCATTTATTCTTTTCCGTCTGGACGGTGAACCGTCTGAAAATTACGCACATTCAGAATAATAACACAATTTTACTTCGCAGGCACTTTTACTGCTGTATTATATATTATGAGTGATATTACGCTTTGGGAACGTTCCCATAAGAGAAATTCAATAATCAAAAGATGACAAACGCATTCACACTAACAGTCCCGTATTTTTAACCGACTTCAAAAAAAGGAGGAGGTTCTCAATTCTACCCGTATGTTTTTTTTTTATTTGTGTTTGTTACCGCATAACTGCCGACTAGATGAACCGATTTTGATGGTTCTTTTTTTATTTGAAAGCTGGTGCTTCCCGTGTGGTCCCAAATTTCATCAAAATCAGACGAGCACTTTTTGAGTTACAAGTCAATAAATGAAAAATACCTAAACGATGTTATAGTGGCGAAAGTATTCGAAAGTACCTTTACCACCATGCGAGGAATTTGAAAACGGTGTTAACTTCACCGGAAGCTCAAACTGTTGTTGGGGATCGAACCAGTGTCCGTCAGTTTGACAGGCGACGCTCCCCCCGCTGAGCTATCATCAATTCATAATACTAATAGTTACAGTATAAAAAGTGCTCGCCTCTGAAGTCCTCATACCTTAAATTCCAAGTGTTGCACTGCAACATTTGCAAACATATGCAACAATTGTATCCCACGTACCTACACTAAAATATGACATTGCGTAAGGTCTCTAGTAAGCTAATAAAAAAAAACATACGATAATAACTAACTTCAGTCCTATTTTAATTAAACTCATCACGGAAATAAAGTGATTATACTGTTTTAATAAAATTATAAACATCTCACGCATGCGCTGAGTGATCGTCCTAGCTTTCACCCGAACTTCAGTTTCTTTTTTATATCTCTTTGTTTTTAGGACCAAACGTTAAAATGTCAAAGTTCCATGTGACGCGCCCACGTTCGTGGGAGTCGATTAAGAGAATTCTATACCAAACACTGTTTTCGCGTTGTAGGTTTTAAGCAAACGTATTGCTATTTCAGCGATTCTGCCAACCCCCTATGCAACTGAAACCGACGAGTTGGCGCTTTATGCTCATTTATAGGTATTTTTTTTGGCAGAATTTACGTTCCGTGGCAAACCTTAAATCCCTCTCTAAATTGAAAAAAATAATTGTTATTGATGTCAATCGCTTGAGTTTAATTTATTTTAGTTATTTTCAACAGCCAACGCGTAGGTGTATAAAGAATTGATAAGAAAACTGGTTCCACTTCAGTGTTTTCTTTACTTGTAAAATTAAGTTTAAAACCTGTTATCGAATCGAAATGATTACGAAATATTGTAACGCGTGTGTTTTACTTTTGTTGTGTCAGAGAAATTTAAAAAACGCAGCGTTCGGGTTACGCCGCGAAATTTTTGCAATGGCAATGGGGGCAATGGGCTATGGCAATGGGCACGAGTATAAAACCCGGCAAGATTTCCGATGTGAATTTCATTTTGGCCTGAACTCAATAAGTAAAAAGCAGAAAATAACTCTCAAAGTAAACTTTGAGAGCTATTATTACATGTTGAGAGGAAAAATATTTGCCACATTACGAGTATATTTATAAAGTTCAAGCATCAGTGTGAGAGAGATTACAAATCAGCAAAGAAAATAAAGAATAGAGACCTATTTATCTTCAATCTATCTAGCACCTAGATAACCTTCGTTTAATGACTAATAACTAGCTGGAATGCGAAAAGCAGACGATTGTAAATTTGAAGCGATGATAGCTCCGCGCTGAGAGCGTGAACTGTTAAACTGACAGTGGATGGTTCGATCTCTAGTTTGAGCTTCCGGTGAAGGTTTAAAAAACTGTCACCAAACACATAGTGTGTACAGGCAACATTCCTTGAGAGCTATAACATATTCCGTGATATAACATATTCGAACACATCGTCACTGACCATCAATTGAGATTCAAACGCTATATCTATATAGTATACAAAAATGTGCTAAGATGTTTGAAATAGAAGCGGCGTGAGTGTAGCACAACAGAATATGATGATATAGATATGTAATAGGTAGGGTAGGTTCAGTGCTACTCTTGAATACTAAGATAGTACATGATCTAGATATAGCGCTATCGATTTCAATTCTCTATCTCGATTTGATTAGAGTGCTTGACCTTCGAGCCTCGACCTTGCTCACTGATGATTATTGAAATAAAGAACTATAGATACTCCGAGAAATCAATTATAGATTTCGGAACTCACTAAATTTAATTTGTTTTTGGTTGAGGGTAGGATGCTTGCTAGAAAGCGCTAATATCACTTTCGTTTCAGGCACTCCATGTGATTCTACCCACTTACTACCCCTTGGGCTATTATAAAACAAACAACTAATTCTCTTGTTCATAATATTCATAACTAAACAAAGTGGAGGCTACATTAATTTATTTAACAACGAATGTTTATCCAAACAGTACCCAAATTGAATTACTCTATTATCATAACTCAAGAAACCCAAGAAAATGTCAAAGCGACCCTTAGGGATGGTCCTTTATACGCCCACTGGTGGTATGTGGGCGATTCAACAGTAGGTAAAGCATTATACACGGAGTAAGTTGGCACACGTGGAGTGGGTTTCGTTCGAAAGTGGTAGGAAAATAGAATTAAAACTGGGCGGTTTGTTAAACAAAGATAAAAAAGGAACGATTACAATGACATATATAACCTTAGTTTATATCACCATTTCTCTCTGGATAAATTTTTTTATTTTAAGATCATATCGTATTAATATAAACAATACTGATGTTTAGCAATAAGAGATATGTGACAGAATTCTACCCTAGAGATGAATACAAAAGTCAGTAATCCAAAAAAAAAATTTTTACCAAAAAATGAAACCGACTTCAATGCTCAAAAGTATGAAATAAATTGTTGAAGTCGGTACCATGATAGTTCAAAAGCAACTGATATCATATTTATGTGTATATCATATGTACATATATTTTGGTAAAAAAATTTTTTTTCACTCTGTTTAGTGCCTTTGTTACTCATGGGATCAATTGTTATTGTGGTGTAGGTATGTTCACCGATTTCTTCACCCGCTACTATAATATCGTGTAGTATAAGCACGCATTTTTCAGTTTTTGACTTGTAACTCAAACAGTGCCCGTCCGATTTTGATGAAATTTAAATGGGACCACACGGGAAGCACCAGCTTTCAAATAAAAAAAGAACGATCAAAATCGGTTCACCCAGTCGGAAGTTATGCGGTAACAAACACAAATAAAAAAATAAAATAAAAAACATACGGGTCAAATTGAGAACCTCCTCCTTTTTTTGAAGTCGGTTAAAAAAAAGTGATTGATGCAATCATTTTTTTGATTACCGTAGCCTAATGAAATATGAGCCTACCGGCTACAGTCGTTACAGCAACTTGTAATTTTATTCGATTACGGGATCTTTATGGATGCTATTACAAAACTCAGTTGTGGTAACCAAGTAGAAAAGTGGTTGATGCAAGTGCATCGTGTTTATCACTACATGTAAACCTTATAGAATTGATAAGTTTAAATAAAACTTTATTAACCTAACCAAGAAGTTTGATTGAAGCGACCACCAAACTTTTTTGTATGAACAATGTCAAGATTTGTTTTCTGTTACAATGTGACAATAAAAAAATCATCATGAAACATGTTTGAGCATTTGATCAAATGATCATGTATTGCTGTAATAATATTGTCCTTGGTAAATTCGATCAAGTTGTGATTAATTCATCGCCAACCAAGTAAAAATGCCACTTAGTCGGTGTCAATTTTTTTTAGTATACTCTAAAATCTAAATAAGAACAATCATAGTGTTTTTAATACAGTTGCTCAAAAAGTGGCGTATTGCAGGGACGTATAGCGTTCGGGATGTGGGCTATTACATACTCGAGCTTTTTCTTTACCTTTTCTGAACTCGTGCGTTCTCTTTCCGAACTGTCAAAATAATGTCTATTAAAAAAAAACCAACCACGAAGTTTTTAGTAGAAAAAATTAATAGAAGTTTTGATGAATAATGAAAATATTTCCAAAAAGAAGCTACTAATTTGTTTCAATATCAGATTTAATGATTTTATTTAATGAGTTAGGATAGGTTTCATTTCATTTCATGTCATTAAATTTCATTTTCATTTCATATCAATAAAAAATACTAAGGACTTGGCTGTATGGGCATTGTTCCCTTTGCCTACCCAGAATGGGTGAAGAAAACAAAAAAAAATCTCTGCTTATATTCTTTTACGGTTGGCGCCATTTTCCAAAAATGTTCTTTTTATTATTTTCTTAAATTGCTTCATTTTTTCGCAACTGTATCATAAATAGTTGTTCAGTACACGTGCGGAACCGTCTTACTTGTTCCGACTGTCAAACCTCGCCTTCGGCTGCGCCTCGGTTTGGGTAGACATTTGTCGGAACTCTTTGCAATGACAGGCTTTCCGCAGTCGTAATGAAATATAATATTCCCAAACGTCCGACCGAGTTAGCAACGTACTATAATGCGACTCAGCCATCTAAGTTGGGACCGCCGATTACAATCTGGAGGGTGAGCGTTAGTCGCATTTTCTACCGAGAGTTGAAGAGTTTCGAAGGTTGGCAATGGTTATGGCTTCGTCTTCGGTTCAGGTTATTGTCCAACAATCGCAACGCGACTTTGGAGGCACTGTGCAGGGTATCAATACTCCTAAGCACATTAGACCAAACTAAAATATATATATTTTTAATGAATTGTCGTTTTTGGTAGTTCAGCTATTCTTTATGGATATATAATCGTAACGGATACAATGCAAAATAAAAATAAAGAAATAAAAATAAAGAAATAAAAATAAATGCAATCGAAATCCAATGAATTACTATAGCATTGTTTATGAATTGCCTGTCTTAATTAATCTCATCACTTAACATCAGGTGAGACAGTTGTCAAACGCAAAATTATAATATGTAATAAAAAAAAAAAGAGGATGGGCTAGCGATTAGTCTATAACCCGCTTTAGGCAGTGTTGTGGTGAACACTGAACTATGATTTACTTACTCAATAAAATCATAGAAATAAATAAAATATTTAATGGACTGTCATTTGAAATAGTCCAAACGGGTGAATTATTTGGTAAAAACAAGCAGTTCTAAATAATAATCGCTGAGCTTATCACGATGTTTCCCGTCAAACACGAGTAATCGTACGAGACAAAGGTTCGGAAAATTATTCCAATACAGAAGCCTATATATGTGCCAACGCGCCCGCATCACCGCTTTCATGTCTGATATCAAACGGCCCAATGTAGGGCATGTTAAATGGAGATATTTGAGAGGTGACAGCTGTTTTCATTTGAAACAATGTTAATACATATATAGCACTTTTTAACAGACTTCATAAAAAAATGTTTACCAAAAAATGGAACCGACTTCACCACTCAAAAGTGTGAATTAACTTGTCGAAGTCGGTACCATGAGCACAATATTGTGATGATAGTAACTTTTGTGAACTATCATGACACCGACTTTAACAAGTCATTTCAACTTTTGATTGTTGAAGTCGGTTCCATTTTTTGCTTAAAAAAAATTTAAATTGATATGGACATCATCCTTCTATATAATTAAAATCTTAACCAAAATAATGCAGAGTTCTCAAGGGATAATGCGACATCATAATCCTCATACAGATACCGTGAGGCTTAGCTGATTAAGATATATTTTTATCTGTGGTATATCTACCAATCATAACATATTATTCTATACTATCGCCTATATGTATACCTTTAATATAGTAACGCGACATTATGTGTTTAAATATACAATTTTACTAAGAGTTTCGGAAAGACTTGGATGTGTAAAATCATAGAATGTTCCCATAAACTGCGGGAACAACCCCGCTTTCATATCGCAGTATTATACTGCCATACCACCACCGCCGCCACCTACAGGGAATCTACGACCTTAGTGAACAAACAAAGCTTTCCCTGTGTTGTTTGCTTTTGTAGGTCTAGGTTACACATTATATAGGGAGAAGAAAGGTTGTATTTTGCTTGTGTCACCGGCTTGTGCCTTGTCTCATCTATTTTGTACACAGTAATGTCATTATGCCACTATCAAAGCACGAACCGTGTCGAAAAACTGCCGTCGCATTGACAGTGGAAAACAATTGAACGCAACAGTTCATCTATAGCAAACGTTGTTCTCCCACATATTTGTCGAAATGTCAAAGTGACACGACACTTCATTTGAATTAAGTACTTCACGTCAATGATCAACGGTTAAATAATTTGGATATTTATTATATTCTGAAAAAATACTAAAATCGCGATTAAAAAAATGGGATTGGGGGTAGGAGGGTGAAAAATTCTTTACGACCTGTGATCGTACCTACCAAACATAAACAAAAAAAAATCAGGCGAACCGTTTCGGAGGAGTTCTATAACAAACACTGTGATACAAATTATTTTTATATAGGGACAAAGAAAATCTTTTTTTAACCATTTTCAGTGACTTCTGCTACTCACGGGATCAATTGTCACTGTGTATGTTTACCGATTTCTCCACCCACAACTATAATGTCATCCACGTATGCATAGCACTTTTCAGTTATTGGAATGCACCTAGAAAACCGCATGACCGATTTTGATGAAATTTTAATGGGACCACATCGGAAATGTACTCTATCAAACAAAAATAACCATCAAATCGGTTCATAAACGACGAAATTATCCACGAACACAGATAAAAAAATATATACGGTTGAATTGAGTTACCTTCTTTTTTGAACTCGGTCAAAAATATTAAATTAAATTCAAACAAACAATGTATATAGATAGATAGATAGATAGAAAACTCTTTATTTGCACACTATTTCAAAATTACACACATAAAGAAAACAAACAAACAAATATAGGTACAGTGGTACAAAAGGCGGCCTTATCGCTTAAAGCGATTTCTTCCAGGCAACCAAACATACAGGAATTGTCATAAATTTTAAGGGGCGGCAAATCACCGCAATTTCTACTTAAATAGATACATACATAATATAGGTACATGTATAAACTTTAGCATAAATAATATACTTACACATACTACATAATATATAACTACTGATAAATATATATATATATATATTTATCAGTAGTTTATCATAAGTATAATGTAATGTATGTGTATATAATGTAATGTGATAAGTATATATGTATGTATATACATATATAGCAGCTACGGAAATCGTGGTCATCAATATTACTTGTGAGCTTGTAATTGGTTGGTATACAAGTTGGTATAAGTTGCCAATGGTGGACACTAACTGTTGTCCAGGTTGTGCGGGGCGTTTTGCGGGGCGTTATAAGTGGTCTGTATTTTGTATCGAAACTGCGGTCGATGGAGGTAGCTTATTCCTTAGGGACACAACCTTTTCAAACTTTGAAATGGCCCGTCGTGATATGTATGTTTAGGTACACATTTATGCTTAGAAATTTGCTTCTTTTTTGTCGTACATTAAATCTTTTCTTTTGAGGAGAGGAGAGTAAGTGTATTTAAAGTTTAAATTAAAATGTAAAATTTTCATAATTTGTAAGTAAATAAGCAAATAAACATGGAGTGTTTTGTTATTAAAACTGACGTGATTTTGACACATAAGTGTACAAAACACGGGAACTACTCACGTAGTAAGTCAGAAGGTTCCGACTATAGCTTCGACCACATTCGGTGGTCTTTTTCAAGGTCAGGCGTGCTATTCAGCAATTATTTTCTTCCGACCTGGACAATTTGGCAGCACAGCGGTAAAGCCCATAAGTTAAAAAAAACGTAACTTTTTTTTTCATACACTCATACCCCCGCGGATACCCTGTGTCGCGGGAGGCATAGATACACACAATCACAATACACAAACATCCAAGACCCGAGAACAAACATCTTTGTTCATCACAGAAATGTTTGCCCCGGCCGGGATTCGAACCCGGGGTCGCGGTTCCCAAGTCAGTGTCGCTGATCACTGAGCCACGACGACCGTAATCATGTGATGAAAATATAGAATAGTGATTAAAATACTTTTAATCACTCACATACATAAATACAAAAAACATAAAATAATCATCACTATTTTTCTAAAGAAGTTTAAATGTCACATTATTCCAGATTTAAGAGAATCATTCTTGAACATTGAGTTAAATCATACAGAAAATGAGGAGAGTCGAGAACTGGAGATTCCTGTCCATTCAAATGTCAGAGCGTGACGCCTATTATAGATAACCTTCAAACCTTCATTTCTCTTTTGACAGAAGAGATGTAAACTTAAGACAACTAGAGGGCCAATTCCCGTTTCACAAAACGTGTCGGTGAATTTTGGGCCGATATAATTTGTGATAGTCCATTCGTGTTGCAGACATTCGTCTGGATAAAGTAGGTAATCATAACAATGGCGGGAAGAAAAATTACATGCCTATTATGTCAAAGCTGTTTCACTTGGGATGATGTTTCTTCACTAATAACAATCTGTAGGCATACATAAATCATGTTTCATAAGCTGCTGAAGAGTCCCTACCATTGTCTCGACTCGAATTCGATTTATTCTTGTCTGTTTAGTCTCAAATTCGATGGTGGTGGCAGATTTTGCGGTGCTATAGACTTGGTAAATGTAAGTTAATTTAAAAATTAAACAACTTTAATTACATTGTGTTTAAACTTAAAGAGCACCTTGAAAAAATACTATGTCTATTTATGATAATACTTTGGTAAATTAATATTTTGATAGCTAGACGTACGACATACATAGGTTTATAAGGTATTACAAGATTACGAAATAATAAATAGTATGATGGACGTATAGTTCTTAAATACTTATTACAATAACATTCATAAATATGTAATAAAAAATGTAGAAACGGCAGAAAAATTGAGCTTAAAAAAAACTAAACCAACACGAATAACATAAAATAGGTAGAGAATTTATTTCCGTGACCTATTTTTTTTATGCCAATAAAGCTACGGGACTGAGAGCCAACGGGAAAATAGACATAATCCGGAATGAATACTGACAACATTAATCCAGAATTTGGACAAGCAATATGAACACAGAATTCTGACATACAAGATTAATCCATTATTCTGAGAGACAAGATTTGGCTGTACGATTCCAAGAAATCATACACATTCAAACTGAACATACCACATAAAATAACAGAGTAAAT
Organism: Apeira syringaria; assembly: GCA_934044485.1. Classification (NCBI taxonomy): domain Eukaryota; kingdom Metazoa; phylum Arthropoda; class Insecta; order Lepidoptera; family Geometridae; genus Apeira; species Apeira syringaria. The sequence goes on along the minus strand of OW203672.1, from coordinate 4,786,068 downwards.
AGATGGATCTTAACTCAAATAAAATCGAGAACCAATAGTAAAGGCGGTCACGTCGCATTTATCATAGAGATACGAAAGGGAAATATATCACAGATAACAATAGATTTCTTACTCAGTATATCCCTCAGTCAGCCGGTCAGTAACCCTCGAGGATCGAGGTTAGAATGTGTCAGACATGAAACAACATTTTATGATAACTTCAGCATTGGTGAAAAACGCCGTACGACATAAATATCGTCTGAAAGATACGAGGGTTTCGTACGTGATGATTGGCAGGAATGTTTCGAATTTGTCCATTCTAATACAACGAAATACGTAGCTGCTTGAAGGAAATATTCTACAAATAAAATATTCCGTCATAACACTGGTTGTTTTTTTTTTTTTTACATATTATAAGTTTGCGTTTGACAACTATCTCACCTGATGTTAAGTGATGACGTTGTCTAGGATTTAGCACGCAAACCTAGAAGGTACCTATTCACTCGCGACTTGAAGACTCCAGGATTGTACATATCGGGAAACACAGACTCGGGCAACGAGTTCCATTCCTTGGCTTAATGCGTACTGCATTAAGAAAGTGGAAGCATAACGCTTCGTGCGTATAGGTGGTAGGGTATATCTACCATATAGCGATGGCGAATTGCCGTACGTCGAGTCAACCGATGATAGAAAGGGGATGGTGGAATCAGATTGTGTAATTCCAGTGCACATTCTCCGAAATGCACCCGATAGAAAACCGATAGGCTTGCTACTCTACGCCGGTGTTCAAGGCTCTGAAGCCTACGTTCGACCAAAGAGTTACAGCCGATGATTCTTTTGGCTCGCCTCTCGATTGACTCCAGAGCTTCTAGTGAAGAAGCCAGAAGTCAGAGGTTGTAATGTATGGTACAATAACGCATCTTATAGGATGACCCGTAATAAACTATGATGTACTTTGCATTTGCTCAAACCAATGCTCTGCAAAATAATAATAAAACCGATTCAGCATTGCACAAATCACTTATGTGGCATAAAAGTTATGATAGCAATGAAATCCGTATTGATCTTCTTCTTCTTCTTCTTCAAATTTTTATACTTAATCATTTAGTCCTTCTACACGCTTTGGCAGAATGAAAACCAAATCTCACATTCAAACTAATAATTTCATAAATCGTATTCTTTCACAACCTTCAGACTCATATCAATTAGATAAAATATTTCCGCGAAAACCATTATCTAAAATTTCCGATGACACGACTGCGAATCGCCTGATTCGACAGAATACCCCAGAATTTAAATTCACTTTCATAAACTACTGACTAATACGAAAACCAAAAGTGACATATTTTATATCCAAACAAGAAATCTTTACGTTAAAGTTGAACTCGTCCGGTCACTTTTTCATTCTGGCCTCTTATGATAATTTATCTGGAAGCTAGTTATAAGGACGGATAAGACATCTCAAAGTTAATTGCATATGGCGTTGTGTTCGATTAACCAAAAAAACTGTTAACCGCGTCATTCGTTTCGTACTTAAATAGCATTATTAAAGTTTGTTACTTACATTATTATTTATAGCCTCGATTTATGTGATGCATTACATTTTATTGCCAATATATCGAAAATTCTGAAAATAATGTATAACATTTCCATTAAGTATTACCACAATATACAACGAATAATTTTATCAAAAATCTTATAAGTTTACAAAATAATCAATTTATAATAGTATTGACAGTTTTCTAGAAATATTAATTAAAAAAGGATAGAAGGAAAGTCGCGTAAATTTGGAAAGATGGACGTTTGTTTCACAATCACCCTAAAACAACCAACTTAAAGGAATAAATTTGGCACAGAGTTAAGTTATAGTCTGTAATGCACATAGGTCCTTTTTATGTTGGAAAAATGTACGGTTCCTCGTGAGTTTGACACATTATTATATACATACTTATATGTATTGTCCGGCTGTTTATAGTCGAAGCTTTCGACCTAGGTTTCGGGCATGATTTTCCGATATAGCAGAAAACAGATTTAAGTGCATCATTATTGCAATTTCAGAGGAAATAGATAAAAATGAGACTTCCACAAGTATGGTTTCTTACAGCCGAAAACAGATAGTCCTACTGTTTTGTCCGGCTCTCCGGCCAAAACACTATTCATGACATTACAAATACAAAATCATAAAGCTCGTGAAAGCGAAACTCGGCTAGCCGGTTAGCTCATAATTAAGGGCGCTTTCGTTTAAATGAAATGTCAGAGTTTATTCGATTATCAACCCGGAGATAATGGTTTAAGAGACAATAGGGAACAAAACAGTGGACCTGCTCGTGAAAAGCTAAAAACCAGATAAGAAATACAATTCTAATTGTGGTTCCACTTAACCCACTTCGAAAATAGGTGACTTAAAGATGTCTTAAAGTGGAGATAATCATGGCACAGAAATTAAAAAGACAGCATTGCTTCGCCATTTTACTATTTTAATCCCCAGTTTGTCTGGAATAGATTTAGTGGAATAGGTTACATTGCTTAATACACTAATGTAAGCAATCTATTATATGTACATATCATTATTTGAACTTAGTTATTTGCGGGTACTTATACGCTATATCGGTGCAATAAAGTATTATAACCGAGTTTTAAAAGAACGAGTATATTTTTTTTTCCATATTATAAGTTTGCGTTTGACAACTGTCTCACCTGATGTTAAGTGATGAGGTTGTCTTGGATTTAGCACGCAAACCTAGAAGGTACCTATTCACTCGCGACTTGAAGACTCCAGGATTGTACATATGTTGGACTGTATGTATTTTCCATCGATTTCATCTCCATTTTTGGATCCATTCTCTATTTTTCGTTTGTTTGATAGAATGTATCTACGATGTGATCCCATTTAAATTTCATGAAAATCGACAAGCGGTTTTTGAGTGACAATCCAATAACTGAAGAGTGTTACGCCTAGTTGGACGACTTCCTAATTGCAGGTATAGAAATCGGTTAACATACACAATGATAATTGATCCCGTGAGTAGTCACTGAAAAAGATGAAAAAAATTGAACCGAAATTAACACTGTAAAATGTGAAACAACTTTTTGATCTATCATGGTACCGACTTTAGCAAGTTATTCGACACTTTTGAGTGTTGAAGTCGGTTCCATTTTATGTTAAAAAGTTTTGTACGTTATTGTAGTCAATGCGCAATTAATTGAGCGCGTTTTAATTGGTGTCCGGGAGAGAGAGGGAGCGGCATATATTTCCTACACTGCTCGAGCACACGCAATCCGTCTAAACGATCAGCGGAGGTTTTAATAAAACCCTTTTTAGAGCCTCCCTAGAGTACTTAAGGGATCATCATATTCTAATAATAATAAAGGGTACGTACACTCCATTGAGCTCTCTATCTCCAGCTTTTTATATACGAGGCTTACTAGGTCGTTCTTTTTACCAGTCGTTAGACAGACACGATTGCCGAGGCACCTGCAGTCTGGATAACTTTAAGGGCTCGCCAGCTAAGCTATTTCCTTTCAATTTGTAAATGTGTTAACATAATTTGCTCCTTTTAAGGAATCTAATCTAATTTTATCAATCGACACGCATCTGATCCGCGGATCTTCATTATCCCAATTCTTCTTCTCTATCGTTTCACTCTTGACAGAGCGGTCGTGGTCATCATGAAGTACTATTCGATTTTGGGGCAGATGTTATTCGCCTCACAGTGTCTCGCCAACGCTGTCTATTAGACGACAGTCTACTACATTCATGCAAAGGGCCGCCAACCGCTGTTTTTATTTGATCGGTCCATCGCATAGGTGATCTTCCTCGCGGTCTCGTGCCTTCTACTCTGCCTTGGACAACGAGACGCTCAATGGAGCTATGGTCCCGACGCGATACATGGCCAAAGAACTTTTGAAGAAGCCTATTATCCTAATAGGCCGTCTAAAAACTTATCAAGTCTAATCCTAGTTGCTTGCTGTGACCGGTTAACTATTTACGTCATTATGACGTCATCAGACACCTACACAGCTATACTGAGAGATATAATAAAATTGTAAAACTTCACCTTGACATAATATTATTGACCAAGTTCTTAAAAATATCTTTTAATGGGCGTCAATTATTCAGAATAATTATGTCAACTAAATAAATAAACAAATAACATACATTTAATACAACTGTTTAAATTATTTACTAATTTCAACACTATATATAATCCAGTACATACATCATTGACCGGTACTAAACTTATATTTTGAATACTATATGGTCACAAATTAAATCTATATGTAAAAGAAAACTGTGACCGACAGACCGAATGATTTATCAACACATACCGAAATTATTTGATTAAATTGACTGATTCCGTTGATAATGCATGTATTAAATACTTCAATTAAACAGCGTAGACATTAGGTATATAACTTGTTATTGTAATTATTGTAAAATATTGTCCATAGTAATAATGGTAGCATGATCTTCGTGAGGTATCAGTATAATTATTCTATCCGCGGGAGGTAGCCTGGTGACCTGTGTCACAGGTTTTTTATAAACTATTTCAGCATCGGACACCAGCTCCTCACAAAGCTAGGTTTGTGAGGATACAAAAATAACAGGGGATACAAAAATATTTGTATCCCCTGAAATGTATATTTATCATAAGAAACCTTTTTGACGTGAAAATAATCAATTATTTGATTTCATTGGGCTGAAATTTGGACACAGATTTTTATCAATTTAATATTTAAACATAAATAAACAGTTTACTGTGTGTTACTGTGTGTTGTCGTATGGGTGGGAGTAGGTAATGGATTATTATAGTCCGTGCAAGAAAAACCGTGAGGAGCGCTTAGTATTTAATTTGCAGAAATATCTTGAATGGCTGCTATTTTACATATTTCGAAATAATCCAATCGAGGTTATACTCATGAAGGTCTTGAGCTGCTAATATGCACAGTAGCTCAATAGGTTTTAGGCCAATGAAAATGAATTATGGATAGAAATACTATAGTCAATATTTAATTATTAAATATAGCAAATAAAACTATTAATAAAATAAAATAAAAACAATTTATCAATACCACTACGTATTGTAGTGTACCACATGCTAATAAAGCATTTATCTTTTTTTTAAATAGTTACCATATAAACGTGTGCAAATGACCGAATAAACAATCTGCGTCATTTTATAAGATTTTATAGTTAATTTAAGAAAAATACGCATATTAATTATCGTTCGATAAATTTTGACAGGTCAGATTTTTTTCCAAAAAGAGGGAAAAAAACTGACAGTCAAAATTTATCGATCGCTAAACACTACTTACCCAGAGGACCATAAGCCAACAACACGATACCAAAAAATTTACTTGTACAGATTTGATGGTCAGTCAAGATGCTGTCGAAAATTCCAATGATATATCTTGCGATCCTTGACATAGAATGTCGCTTGTAGAAACGTTTTATATGCTGTATAGATCTAGCGTTTGACCAGTATCTCAATTTATGGTCAATGCCGATGTGGTCGAAGATGTTATCACCCTAGACCTATAATGCTTACTGGCTCTCAAGGACTGCTGCCTGAACATACTATATATATAACATACTATACAACTACCATAACATACCTTCTAGGTTTGCGTGCTAAATCCTAGACAACGTCATCACTTAACATCAGGTGAGACAGTTGTCAAACGCAAACTTATAATAAGTAAAAAAAAAACTATGTGTTTGGTGACATTTTTTCAAACTTGAGGTCGCTAGCCAGGCGGGTACTCGAAAGAACCTTGCCACCGTGCTGGGAATTTGATAACGGTGTTACCTTCACCAAAAGTTCAAGCGTGGTACATTATAATCATCATTAAGTATCGGCATAGTCCGTTATCACACGGTACGCCTGATGTGGTTGCGAAACACGATGTGGAAATGTTCTTGCTTTGGCTACTGAATTAGTTTAACGCTGCGACACGAATGCGCTACAATTTCGATAAAGATTCAAGCTACCGTTCATTATTTCAAAAAGTGCATTCTGTAAAATCTTATGAAAGTCGTCACGGATGAAACAAAAATACGACAATGGAGCTATTTGAATTCAACAAAACAGGTTCCTTTTCAAACTCATCTCCCACGAAGCGCGACGGATGGTATTATTAATACCAGTCTGCAGAAACTGCTCCGAAAATACGTTTAATTGGAACCTTATCGCAATTAATAAATAACATAATTACCGCCACCGGAATTGAAAATTCAAATATATTTCATTGCGGCATGGGAGTTATATCATTTATTGGATCGACTTAGATAAAAAGATCATTTTCGTACGAATGACACTGGGCGTTTTTGCTTCTTATGACTTCAGTTTCATAATTATTGTATCTTATATTATGAATACAGAGTTGTGAAAAATCCGCAAATTAACTTTGCTTATTTAAATGTACTAGAACCGCCCCTGGTTTTGCTCGCGTTAATACAGATTTTGTACAATCATCATGCAATATTTATCCAGTCAATCTCCAAACCCCATTTAAAAAAAAAAAAAAAAAAAGTTTGCCTTACGCAGGGGAAATCTTTATAGAGACTGGTAGTTGAACTGTCATTCAGACCCCATTGACTACTGTGAACTTCTCGTGCGGTGGCATTTATACGTAAGTACCGAAATTTCTTTAATAACAATTACTTACGTAGTTTTAAAACTATAGAGATCAATCTACAGTAGTGGAACATTTTCGTTAAAATAAAGATAAATATTTGAACCATTTCGAAATTGAAATTTTTAGAAGGAGAAAAAAAGGACATACTTCGGTATATACATGCCGGAATTCTGAGATACCAAACCACTAATCTGCGGAAAATTATCAACAAATTCGTAAAATTAAAGAAAATTTTTAAAATATTGCGACCTATCTGAAATATTATTAAAAATTATTATTATATCTTATAGAATGAAGGGAAAAGTTATCGATTCACAATCTACAGATCTCTATTGATTTGCCTTGTAAAGAAATCTAATCAACAAGTTCAACATTTGATTTTATCTATTTTTATTTATAATTATTTCATAACTAGTATTAACAGTGACGTGAGACCGTCAAGTCAGACAACTTTCACGTCAGTACTGATACCAATGATAATTATGATAACAAATAATTAAATAAATAAGTATCTTTAAGATGAATGAAAAGGCAGTCTGTTGACAACTATTAAGTTATTATGAACTAGCAAAAAATCTTGAGTACATGCAATAGTACAACAAAATACATTCGTCATTTAATCCTAGCGTTATCGTGATTAACGATATTTAATTCGAGTCTTCTCGTGACCACGGCCAATGCAACGTGGTCGAAACATCGAGGTAAATAAATTACTAAATGTTTTTCTCGCGATTAAGCCCCGTTTTATTTAATAACAATGTGTTCGAATTGCGAAAGTCTAAAAATTACGATATTTAATTAAATGACATCAACAATACAGTAAACGTAACGATTACGAAAGGGATAAATACAAGGATTTATTGTTGAGAAACCTCTTGATAACTGTGAACTAAAACCTTTTTTCGATTGACACGCAGCATGCCTGCCGTGTTTGCATTGCCAAACCCAAACGCACGCAACCAAGCGATATTATTTTTAAAAATATTTTTATATTTTGATAACATTTACGCAAGGTCTTCAGGTCCCAAACTAGGCAGAGCCTGTACTATGGTAACCTGATGACTGATATACATACTTATATACATATATACATGGCATAATCTTAACATATGTATAGAAATCTGCGATCTCTGTCTACCATGCAAGGACCCGAAAGTCAAATCAAAACTGCAAGTGTACATATATATATGTATGTATTTGAACATACATCCTATACTATTTCAATTATTTAGAGAAAATTCAGATGAAAAACATTTAGAAGTACCTAACCTTTAAGGTAGGCGTCCATTGGCCCGCGCCGGACGCATCGCACGCACTGAACGCAACGGATTTTAGTTTGCTTTGTTAGTTTTCTGGGGGAGGCCATTGGCTCCTGAAACACAGTCCCATTAGTTCAGGAGTCTTTGGGTTCACTATTTGTTTGTACACGAACTATGTCAATAAAGTATTTTTGTATTTGTATTTGTATGATTTCCGACGCCAGCGTTCGGTGCGGACGGCGCGGGCGCGGATAGTGGACGCAGCTCCATGTGAAATGGACTCGTACCTTGAGGGTACGTGTCCATAGGACCGCGTCGGACGCACTGAACGCAACGGATTTTAGTTTTCTTTTTTAGGATTTCCGGCGCAAAAGCATATGTCAAATAATACAAAGCAAACTAAAATCCTTTGCGTGCCGTGAGTGCGGTGCGTTCCGTGCGGGTCAATGAGCGCGTGCCCTTAGACTATGTACCTACCTATTTTTATATTTTCCCTAGCATAATACGCGGCAAGTGAAATCGCGCCCATCAAGGTAAGAGCCTAAAGGTAAGGTGTGGCCTACGAATAAATAGTAATTCAGCTAAGAAAAAAGAAACATGAACACTCAAGACATGCACACGGAACACGGAAAATCTAGACAGGACAACTTGTTGCATTTGCTAATGGGTAGGCTATTTACGTAACTCATTCGAAGAGATAAATCTAAGTACGTGTATAACGAAGATTTTGTGTAAACTATTTTATGATACCTATTATAATAAACTTTATTTCAGGCAACTGACACAATAAACTAATTTATAAATGTATTGACCTATATAAATACATATATTTTTTTAATATGGGACAACATTCACACAAAGTCTTCAGGTCCCAAACTAGGCAGGGCCTGTACTTGGTAACCTGATGACTGATATATACTTATATACATATAGGCACACAGACACAAGTCAAACAGACATGTTCATACACACAAATGTTTGATCTGTCCGGGAATCGAACCCGGGACCAGCGGCTCAGAAGGCAGAGTGCTATCAACTGCGCCAACCGACCAGTCATAATATAAAAACCTTAATCTAATATATATTTATATAGATATATAATAACTACAGTATATTATTCAGGTTGCATCTGCCTTCTTACCCTGGACAGGCGGTATACCTACTATCCCTGCAGACCTATGTTGTTTTTGTTTGATCATTTATTTATTTTTTACTTGACCATGCGGCTGTACTAATACTGTGTATAATACATATGTACACACACATATACACACATACACACACCCCCCACACTTACACACACAGACTCACACACAAGACAACAAATGATGAAACTAGTTTAATTAGTTGCATAAACCACGTTATCTCTTATAACCACTACATTATTTAGGCAGTACTTCTGTAATTTAGACGTAAGAGGCCTGGATCCCATGCCACAGGTTACGAGCCTAGTTTGGGACCCAGGTAGACAAATTGTTAATGTATCATAAGCCTTATTTACTCAAATAAACGAATTTTCAATTTTCGAATACTGTAATTTGATTAAATATTTCCAGGAAACGTATGCCTACGCATCTAGACGAGAAAGCACCAATATTGTAAAATCACGAGGGCCGCAATATAACAACTGTGAGAGTGTCATTCATATTGCTTCAAAAATCTGCCGCAACTCTCACTATTTCTAATGACTCTCAAAACAATGGCGGGTCTAGAACTGACGACTATCATCAGGAATAATTGTGATCTATATAATGAAGCATTCGTAGCTGAGATTACCTATGCAATCACAATCTGCGCAGGCACAGTACCCAGTGTTCTCGAGTAGCGCATGTACATTGGAATTACACAATTTAATTTTACCATTTCCGTTCTATCATCGGTGATCGGTCAACCAGACGTACGGCTGTGCGCTACTGGTACTATGGTAGAAATTCCACCGTTACGCACGAAGCGTTTTGCTTCCACTTTAATGCGTACTGCCAGGCAGTGGAACTCACTGCCTGAGTCTGTGTTTCCCGATAGATACAACTTAGGATATTTCAAGTCGCGAGTGAATAGGTACCTTAAGTTTGCGTGCTACACTTTAGATCGCGTCATCACTTAACATCAGGTGAGATAGCAGTCAAACGTAAGCTTATTACTTTTAAAAAGAAAACTACAATAAGGGAGTCTTCTAAAGGAGAGTTAACAGTCTTAAAAAGGATTGGCTACGTATCGTAATGCCCCCAGTATTTGAGTTATTCATATAGGCGACGGTTATCTCTTACCATCAGGCGGCACGTCTGCTTGTTTGTCACCTATCGCATAAAAAAAACACTCATGACATGCATGGGTGGTGAACGCCAGTGGGTTACAGACCAATCACTTACGTGTTCCAAAGGGACGATAAGCCGTCGGTCCAACAGGCACCTTGTATGCAATTGGCGAAGTCCACCCTCGGACTGGTCCAAATCTTGTGGTTCTCTAAAAACATAGGCTAGCGTTGTTGATTGTTACCAATACAATTGTCTTCTCTATGAGAGGCCATTTCTTGCGCCGAAAACGGGTACGTTATGCGATTTAGTCAAATATAATAGACTAGCTGAACCCCGCGGTTTCACCCGCGTGGTGATGAAAAACGGTGAGATGGTGATGATCAATATATTTTATTTTATTTATTTACATAATTCAACAGCGTCACATTATACATGTATGTAGTAAATCTAAGCTTAAGTATGGCAAAAATAGGATTACACATATTATATATATTATTACTAAAATTATATGACAAACGTTGTATTTACAGTGCTGGTAAGTATAAAAACAAATAACCGTGTATGGTTATATGTCAGGTGAGGCTGGTAGTAGAGTGGAGGGTTGTGTGTGTGGGGATGTGAGAGAGTGTGAGTGTGTGTGTTCGTGTAGAAAATGTATAAGTATATAAACAGAAATGTATAGTAATACAGGTCATAAATATGGTAATATATATTAATAATGTGTTAATCCAGTGTATAAGCTATACGATATTTCATCCATATCCATTCAGCCTTTTAGGCGTGAGAGGAACAAACATACATCCATACTCACAAACTTTCGCATTTATAACATTAGTATCATTTCCTAGAGTTCCTTTGTTTTCAGTGGACTACGAGCTAATAAAGACCCAATCGTGATCAAAATACAGGTAAATATATAAAATATGCTAGCGTAGAAGTTAAACTGTTAAACCCAAGTAACGCTCAAACGTTCAAGGCTATGCCAAGATCAAAGATTACACGCTACAAGCGATGTTTCAATTATTTCGAAACACATGTTGCAAATTACTTCGTTGGAGCAAAACGTTTGTTAATGTGTTAAATTTTTATGGACTCGTATATTTCTCGACATATGTTTATTTAATGTACGTGTTGTGTAAAGAAAATTAAGGTTTCGTAAATCTTTACTTGGTACATCAATCATGACTTTTTGCTTAGAGACGAAAGAAATATTGAATACACTCAAGTAACTGGTCAAAGTTTTGAGAAATAAACGATAAACAAACAAACAAACGCATTCACACAAACGCCCCTGCATTAGGATACCCTGTGTCGCGGGAGGCTTGGACACACACAATCACAATGCACAAACATCCAAGACCCGAGAGAGAACAAAGTAACAAGAAATACTTGTCAATTGTTACTTTGTGTATTTTTATACTTATCATTAAATGAGTTATTACTGATGGCATGTTACACCTTTACCTTGTCTCTAAGTAAGGGCGTCCATCGAAGCTCTTGTTTGCGGTTTATTTTTGTATTTTAGTTTGACCTACTTTATTTGACTTAGTTTATTTTGATAGATCTGTTATATCTACTATCTGCGACACGTATAACAAACTGACATGCTGATAAAATGCCTTTATGATAACGACGTGAGAAAAATCAATACTATTAACAAATACTGCAACCTCTTTAAATAGCTATAGGTATCAGTATTATGTTGCGTTTATGAAAAAGGCGCATACGGGCGTACAACTTATTTTTACTTCGTATAGAAGAAACAAATTTATAAATTAAACATTGATGTCGCTAATGAATCCCATTTTTAACCAGATATATATGAGAATGGTGTGGACTAACGTCGTAGGAAAAGGCTGGTTGCCGGCCGCTTCAAACCGCTTCTTGTTAGATAAATGGGGGAGGCTTATGTCAGTCGATCTATGGCTGAGATGATGATGATGATAGGAGTATAGTCGTCTAAGATTAAATCTCTAATTGAATGAGATTCCATATTAAAAAATTCCATGCTCAAAATTACTTTAAGCGATGAGGCCGCCCTTTGTATCAATATATTTATAGGTACGTACTTGTTTGTTTTCTCCACGTGTGTTTTGGAAATAGTGTGCAAATAAAGAGTTCTCTATCTATTTTTATTACAATCAAGTTCTCTAAATCTTCACCTTTTGGTTGTTTCAATGAGAACTGAGAACGCGATATTATGATATATTTATGTTATTCGGGCCGATGCCTTTATTAAAATAAAATAATAACTATCTACAATACTACAGCCACTAAAAAAACATTTGAGCAATCCACCAGCTATTGTCAGCCTATAGATAACTCAAATGCTCTAACCCGCTACCAGTTGGCAGCGAGCCCAAAATGCTAGCAGCATTGCCACGTTGAATTGCAATGCTGATCCGTTGAGCCAAATATGTGCATATTGGTCACGCGTCGCGTCGATCAAACGCTCTGATATGGTTTGGAAAATCCGATGAGCTCCCGGTCCCTACGGGCACAATGTCTCGCTCCCAAATCTGTTCAAATAAGTAACCACTAGCTAACCTAAGTAGCGGTTACCTATAATTATTTTATGTTATTGTTTACACAACCTACTGGTACAATATCAAAACATCAGATACGAAATTTCAAACGGTTTTATGGCTAACGTAGTATACAGAACATTGTTAATACAACACTCATGTAAATAAGGTAGTTAGTTTAAACTACAATTTTAAACAAGTCAGGTGTTTAAAACTTTGTACATTCCCGTCTCGCTTCTTACTGGCGAGACTAGAAATTTTGAAACTTTAACCAAATGTTATCTAAATTAGTATAGGGTATAGAAGATAAACATATACTTTGAATTTTATAATTCTATCACGATTACTAGCATATTTATTGACGACGCAAAATAAAAACCGGCCAAGTACGAGTCGGACTCGCGCACGAAGCGTTCCGTTAATTATTTATAAAAACGTCAAAAAAGTCACGTTCGTTATACGGGAGCCCCCCTTAAATATTTATTTTATTCTGTTTTTTTAGTATTTCTTGTTACAGCTGCAACAGAAATACTGTGTAAACGAAAATCTGTGAAAATTTCAACTGTCTAACTATTACGGTTCATGAGATACAACCTGGTGACAGAAGGACGGCGGAGTTTTAATAATAGGGTCCCGTTTTACCCCTTGGGTACGGAACCCTAAAAAATGAAGACTGGGTAACTTATCGCGGTTGTTAATCAAAACATTAATACCTAGCCATATCACGTTGCTATAAGTTATGTTGTTGCCAAACATATTAATCTACGAAGCGTTACTTTAAAATTCACGTATTGGTTTTATGCATGTTTCATATCACTTTCAACGAGCACCGTTTTCGATTTCTTGATACTTGGTTTCAAGGTGATTTACCGCTTGTCTTATATTAACAGCTTCCTACACCAAGTATGTGAGTCAGAAATAAGCACCCGGTACCCATAAATCTGGTTTATTTATATAACGTGATACCAATTGTATATAAATGTATATATACCAATTTTGTAAATTTTGTATTTAGACTTAGTTCTTTATTTTGGTTAATACCTATTACTCTCACCTTTCCTTACTTTACTTTATCTTTATTTTTATTTTATTTACCTAATTTTTATTTACCTACTTAATCAATTATAGTTATACTACTTCGGAAGAGCGGGATCCTCTAACACAGGTATTTCCATACTTAAAAGAGGGTCCCAAACCAATTAAATGTAAATTAGATTAAGTTAACTGAATTTCATTGTGACTACACAATGAATTTCAAAAAAATGAATACGGACTCATTCTAACACAATATTTAGATAGCAAAGAAAAATTCACAAAACGAGAACGTATCACAATCGTTTTTTATATTTGTCACATTGGAGTCTAGACCTACCTATGAACCAATTTGTAAAATTATTTATACAAGAAAAATAGTAGTGCCACGGGGTTTCACCCCGTGAGTGGATTACCGTTTTCCCGCTACCTCAATTTTCCCACGGGAACTATACTTTTTCCGGGATAAAAGTCACCTATGTTATTTTATTTTATTTTATTTATTTATTTTATTTTAAAAATTTTAGGGAAATTAACAGCTAGCCGATAAAACGTGGTAAATAAACATTCACTGAAGGCCAATTATAAACTTCCACAAATAGCCAAATTAGTTAACAAAACAAAAGTTAATGGACGACATCTAGATGTGTGGAGGAAATATATATACAGATATTACTATACTATGCCACTATACCAAAGACACTATACCAGAGTTTACACGAAATATATATAATTACAAATACAAATTAACATAAGTTATCAATACATAGACATATTTAGCTTTCAAAAAACTTACAACTAAGTGCATGTTTCAATTTTGCAGAAGTAGTGTGAAACATATCAATATCGAGTTTATTGGATATATCGTTAAAGCATTTGCACGCCCGAATGAAGAACGAATTCTGCCTGTAGTTAGTCTTTGCAAACGGTACGTCGAGTAGCTTTGAATTCCTATAGATCCTATCAGTAGTGCGGAGTCCGAGGTGACTAAGTAGATCCGGGCAGTCAACTAAACCATTCGCTATTCCCAAGACGCTATTCTTACGTGAGATCAGCCATGCTTCTCCTCACACGAAGTGGTAGAAAATGAAATTTGCGACATCTCGCGTTATAATCCGGTAAAAAGATTTTTGATCGGAATTGTAAATAGCGTAGGAACCTTTTCTGTATGCCTTCTATGCGGGATACATATATATCGTATGTGGGATTCCATACCTGCGAAGCAAATTCCATGTGGCTGCGCACATAGGCACAGTACAAGATTTTAAATGTTTTGATACTGCTAAATTCTGAAGACATTCTTATTACAAAGCCCAATGCTTTAGATGCTTTGTTAACGACAGCTTGGATATGATCATCAAACAATAGCTTACTGTCAAAAATAACTCCTAAATCTTTTATTTTGTTGACTCTGGTTAAAAGACTGCCTTGTATTGAGTAATCGAAAGAGAAGTAATTGGATTTACGCGTAAATGAACAGACATAACATTTAGATATATTCAGGTGTAGTTTGTTGAGAATGCAATAGTTCTGAAATCTAATAAGGTCATTCTGAAGACTGATGGCGTCATCAGGTCTGCTCACAGGATGAAGGATTTTCATATCATCTGCATAGAGTAAGATCTTGGCACTTTCAAAGCACGAAGAGATGTCATTTACAAAAATTGTTATTGTTATTCCATACCTATATCCATATGTACTAAATTTTATCGAAATTGTTGCAGCAGTTTGCACGTGAAGAAGTAACAAACATACACAATTATTACACGCTTACACACATACAAAATTTCACCTTCATAATATTAGTGGGATATGTTTTAACATATTTTCATATAGGTCACATAAGTTCACTGAAAGCGGTTCAGTAAGTCCCTTAATTTTCAAGAAAATGTAGAAAATTTTCCACTCGTAAGTACAAGAAGTCAGTTTTTATAGTTTTAAACTTATATGTAATTTGAATATAAACAAAAAGAGTTTATGTTGTATGTATTGCTTCCGGGCTGTTTGGCCGTGGTCTATGTGAAACTTTTGTTCCAGACGTTTCGTCGATCACTGCGGTCGATCGACGAAACGTCTGGAACAAAAGTTTCACATAGACCACGGCCAAACAGCCCGGAAGCAATACATACAACATGCAACGCCGGCCGTGAAAGCCTTAGAGTTTACAAAAAGAGTTTATATTATACCATGAAACGAGCAATTTGTATTTAAAGTCTCCATCTAAGGAAGCTATCCCCAAAACGGCTAAATTGGAATAACGTTTGAGCAGGATACTAGCAGCGGCCCGCGGTTTCACCCGCGTGAATTACGGTTTTCTCGCTACCTCAATTATCCACCGAGAACTATACTTTTTGCGGGATACAATGTGTATAAATGTGTCCAATGTGTTAATCCTGGGTCTAAACTATCTCCATACCAAATTTCATCGAAATAGGTGTAGCCGCCTTTATAATATTAGTAGGATAATTTTATATAGGTGTCGGAGAAAAACGCTGAGGAGCTCAGTCGCCTACGTATCTACTAATCGATTAAGAAGACATCTATCAAGGAACAATGACATAATGAGTGGCAAATGACTGACCATAACGACCTTACAGCTACTACTATAGAGAATAATTACAAGTATAATTACAGTAAATGCGAACCTATATAAAAAAGAGTCAAAACGCGTGACGATGGCTAGGGAAAAAAACACTTCTGATCCTGAAGTTTTTGCAACACAACACTTCTAACCTTGGCAAGTCCCAAGTTTGTTTGATCACAAAATATTTGTATTTCACTGTGA
This sequence comes from Apeira syringaria, assembly GCA_934044485.1. Classification (NCBI taxonomy): domain Eukaryota; kingdom Metazoa; phylum Arthropoda; class Insecta; order Lepidoptera; family Geometridae; genus Apeira; species Apeira syringaria. Next base: position 4,769,594 of record OW203672.1, on the reverse strand, counting down.
ACACTGTTACTATTGATGACGTAAACGCACTGGAGCGAACTACTGTTCGATCCGCGGATTTGAGAGACGCGAGCACGTACGGCCAGCACGGAAGGCCGAGAGCGACTGCCTCTGCGCAAGCGCATTCAGCGTCGCGTCGCTGGAGAGAAAGACGCAATTTAGTGCACACTTAATCTATGATCCACTACAAAGCGCTGTTTTTGCTGGAAAGCAACACTAGATATGCTTTCTAAGAGGTGGTCAGTTTCTTTATTGTAGTAACATATTGATAGGGGAAAAGCGGCATCGTCTGACAAGTGATCAAACAGGTAGTGATCACTACATGTTCCAGTTATTCACACAGTGCGACCATTTCGACCATATGGTGTTCCTGTACACAATCTGCGAAGCCTTGTAACTTTAGCTGCCATATGGCTAACACTGCCAGACCTTGTCAGGCAGCGTTATACTTGGAATGAATCTCAATTTACAATCTAATCAGAACGCCGTGATATGCCGCATGTTTTTGTTCAAAGTTTAATAGTTAGTTTTGAGAAATTGTAATAATAAAAATAAACAAAAATATATACTTACATATGCTAGGTAAGAGATTTAACATGCATGTACATGTTAGGTAGAAAAATGTATATAACCAAAATATACTCCGATCGTGTCTTGAAAATTGTATACATATATCATCATGGTTAATCCCTGAAAGAGAAAGCTGAAGTAGTCAAGTTTTTCCAATTATATTTTTTTTCCCAGCTCTGTTGATGCAGAAGACGCGTTGTATGTTAGGGCACTATCGGGCGCCGCCTGGGCAGCGTTCTGGAGCGGCTTCGGCTAAGCCATATCTTGCTCTGACAGCGGATATGCGGCGTTCACCAGAGCATTATTTGCTCCACCTAGTATTTGATCATAAACGTTCACGTCAACCGGTCAGAGCAAATTATGCTCGACGAGACCATAATCTTTCTGCCTCTAGAATCGATCAAAACTTGATCGGTTGTAAAAAGTGACATATGCAGTAGTAAGTATCATGTAATCCATTAACAATGTGACTTCTTTTTCTGTAACATGCTATGAAGTAGCTGTTCGTGAGATATCGATCAAATATTGGTAGATCAATATTTAGCCGACGAAGCTCCTGAACGCAGCCCTGCCTTACTACCTACGTACCATCTTCGAAATCCTATTCTTAACGACATCAGTAGTCGGAGTTATAGTTCAAGAATACAATAAAACATTGGCACTATTTTGAGACGTCGAATTAAGCGCCAGTTTACGTTCCAGTTCTAATAAATCCTTTACTGACTATAACTATGATTGCTTAACACTAAAAACAAATGCGAATCACGAATCTACATCAAAAAACAATGCAAAATTATATCGTCATAGGCAAAACGTCGTATCTCGCAAATAACCTGGAACACCTGTGGCTCTTATTATTGCACTATACAATGGTCTAGCCCAAGGTGATTTACTCCACGAAGGTCAATGGCATAATGGAATATAGCATTGATGTTACTTACGAGTCGCCTCAAGGCCTTACATGACTTGAATAAGTGAGTAAGTTTTCTAAAGCAAATTAAGTGAGACAGGAAACCGTGATATAGAAGTCAATATATGCAGATTAGCGATTAAATGTAGAAACTACTCATTAGTCGTGTTGTTGACAACTTTCTTAATATCTACGACCAGTATCTCCTAAACTGGAACATACCATTAACAAAAATGTACCTATCTCATAGGTGTGTCAACTGTCACTTTGACAGCTGACACACCTGACATCTGACTTTAGTAGCCTACGTCAATGTTCAATCAGCAACAATTTCAATAATCATCATAATCTCAGCCATAGGACGCCCTATGCTGCGCTGGACGCAGCTGGTCATAAGCCTCCCCCATTGATTCCCACAAGGACCGGTTGGAAGCGGCCAGCGGCCGTCCTATGCTGCGCTTGCCAGGCCGTGGTCTCCATTCGAGAACCTTTCAACCCCAACGGCCATCGGTTCTTCAGACTATGTGCCCTGTCCACTGCCACTTCAACTTGCTAATCCGCTGGGCTATGTGGGTGACTTTTGTTCTTCTACGGATCTCGTCATTTCGGATTCGATCGCGTAAAGAAACCTCGAAACTCTCTATGGCTCGCTGTGCGACTTTGAGCTAGTTCACGAGGCCCATAGTCAGAGACCACGTTTCCGTTCCGTAAGTGATCACTGGTGACACAAAAACATTTCAATTTCAATAATAACATCATATATTATGCACGGTGTCACGAGCAGGTCCCCCGTGTCACACTTGTTCACACAGGTGTTCCACTTGCAATAGCAAAGGCTCATTACTTGTATAGAATACAACACATAGTGTGTTCAGGCAACAGTTCTTGAGAGCCAGTAAGTATTCTACTATCCTCGCGCCTGAAAGTAATCCTGGCGGCGCCCATGCTGACCATCAAGTGAGATAGTGGACAAAAGATCAGTATAAAAATACATAGCTTCCGATACACGATCGCTTTGAAAATGACATTCATTGATAGCAGCACCCTTCACAGTTATCAAATTAGAATTATGAAGTGACCCTACAATGGATACCTTATCTTTTTAAAAGCATCCTAGTAGGCGCTGGTGTAACGACTATCGGAAAATAGATCGTATTTTTAAGTATCTTTGACGTGTTTCAATCAACACATTCAGATAATCGATTCCTAGAATTCTTGTTCACAGTGGCCTAAAGTTTAATGTGATAAAGATAAAAGTAATCAGTAAACATTGTTGATAAGAAACGTTAGACATTTCGCAAAGGAATACAAAACATACAAAAATAAATATATGTACATAAAAAAGATATTATATTGGCCATGCATTGGCCACAATGTCTTTGACGATTGGAGGAAAAAAAGTGAAAGTATAGAAGTGATTGAATATTAGAAGGCGTCCACTATCTTATTAGATATTACTAGGTCAGATATAAAACAAACATATCTAAGATAAAAAAAAAGTTAAGAATGAAAATAAAAAAATGAAATCTACAATGAGAAGTTAAAAGATTTTTTTATTTATTTTGGTATCTTAGTAACGGGTCATTAACCATTTGGAAATTCTACTAGTATTATAAATGCGAAAGTTTGTGTGTGTGTGTGTGTGTGTGTGTGTGTGTGTGTGTGTGTGTGTGTGTGTGTGTGTGTGTGTGTGTGTGTATAAATGTGTATGTTTGTTATCTCTTCACGCTCAAACGGCTACACGGATTTCGATGGAATTTGGTATGGAGATAGCTTATATCCTGAATTACCACATAGGCTACTTTTATATATTGGAAAAAGTATACTTCCCGTGGGATAGTTGAGGTAGCGGGAAAACAGTAATCCACGCGGGTGAAACCGCGGGGTGCTCCTAGTAGAAAATATATCATTCAAATCAATCATTCAAAACTTCTAATTATACTTCTACATTCAATTATATATAATAATATTTTTCTGTATAGAATAACAAAAATATCTGTATCTTCAATTAAAATAATAAATGTATCGTAAATGACCAGAAAAAGTCCTGGTAGTAGACTAATAACAGTATTGAGACATTAGCTACCGTATAATTATAATGAAAGAGTAAATTGTCTCTTTATTGATCAGAATGGACGACCAACCAACCAACGTCACTATTCCTCCCGGTCCATAGGACAAGCGAGTGAACGTGCGCCGGCGCAAGGTCGTTCAGAAACCGGTCCGCGGTCCGAGCGGACCATTATCAATTCTTAATAGTGTAGAAACAGTTTATTGGCCAACATCGGACTTGTCATTAAAATGAGTTTAGAAGCGATGATAACTCAGCGGGGGGAGCGTCGCTTGTCAAACTGACGGGCACTGGTTCGATCCCCAACAGCTTGAGCTTCCGTTGAAGGTAACACCGTTATCAAATTCCCAGCATGGTGGTAGAGTACTTTCGAGTACCCGCCTGGCCTGCTACCACCCTCAAGTTTGAAAATCTGTCACCAAACACATAGTGTGTGTAACGTAACCCAAGGTGTAAAAAAGTGCCCTAAAACGTCTTACGTCGCATGCGCTGCGGAAACTATTGATGATAGAACAAAAATATGTTCCACAATATTATAAAACATATCTATGTCTACGGAAAACCTCATGATACCATATGTCCAACTATTATCGTTATGTCACAATAATCACTTGTTACATTTTTTAAGTTAATAAAAAAAAATCTTACGATCACCCGTGCGAAGCCAGGACGCGCCGCTAGACTTTTATAAAGGCATTGGCTTCTTAGCTTAGCGTCAATGGAGACATGTGGTTTGACAGGTTAAATGACATCTCACCAGTCAAACACCACACAAAGCCTTCTCTATATGGATCACTCGGCTAATGGCCAACCACAAACCGCTTTATTGGCGCCTATCAACCTCTATCAAATTACTCAAGTACAGGTTTGTAATAGTTACAGTAAATTACTCTTGGAATTCTATAGATACTACTAGAATTCAATTATGTTTATGCGGTTTTAGTCGATCAGGCCTAGTGTGAGTTTTCTATTAAAGCTAGAAGTGCGTTTGAATAATGCCACAGTAAGTGTAACAGTTTGTGTTCAAATCAAAAACCTGTTTTGACGTTGTCATAGAAACGAGACGAAACAATATTCTTTGTGACACGCTTAAGCGTTTGTATTTTTTATAAGTAAACTAGTAAGTAGCGACTTGCGTTTTTACCCGCGTGGATACAGTATTCCCGCTACCTAAATTATCCCACAGGAACCATACTTTTTCAGGGATAAAAATAGCCTATGTGTCAATCTAGGGCTTAAACTATCTCCATACATAATTTAATCGAAATCAAAACTTTCACTTTTATAATAATAGTGGGATATATCTATACGGATGATAAGTAACGCACATTAGGTACATGGGAATGTTTAACGCGGTCATGGCTTAGATGGGTGATCGCTAGTGGCATAAACAATTAAGAGATTCCATGCTTACTAATGATGGGTTCGGATCGCAGGAGAGGCAAACGTTTGTGTGATAATAGAAGTATATAAAAGGTGATCCAGTTGTCAAACGCAAGCTTATAATAGCCAAAAATAACCGGTTGCGTTCCGGGAGGGCCGGCAGAAGTGAACACTAGAACATGATTGATGATGATGATGAAAAGTAGCTTATGTTATTCCATGTGTTGTTTGACTGAACAAGGTTTCTGAAACAAATAGTAATCAATAAACAAATACAAGAATTAATATTACTATCGGAATATTCATCATGTATGTAGGAATGGAACGCATCGATAAGTGACAGGAAAGGTAGAGTAGGAGGCGAGAGGGGAGTTAGCAAGATGGCGGGCGGCATAGATGTGTGTAAAAGTTATATTAGAAGTTAAGTTGAAAATAAAAGGTTATACAGAGGACGCAGCTGTTTATATTTGTGCAAAGAACGCCTACGGGACACATGTATTTTATTTGCAGCCAAATAAATGCTCGAACAATCAAATTGTTTGACATAATACAAAAAAAATGTTATAAATCAAATGGGGCTTAATCGCGAGAAAAACATTTAGTAATGGTTTAGAAGTCGGTTTTCACCCTGAGAAAACTAAAGATACTGTCAGTGTTTTGTGTCGTGACAGCCCTGTGCTTTTGCAGGGATGTGACAGCCCTACAGTTTAATAAGATCAAAAGTGGGTATTTGGAGAAACTACACGCTCTCGCCCATATTGCCACCCGCATTTCTCCAGTCTTCTCGTGACCACGACCAATGCAACTCGGTCGTAAATAAATTACTAAATATTTTTCTCGCGATCAAGCCCCCTTTGATTTAATAACAATGTGTTCGAATCGCCAAAGTCCAAAAATTACAAAAAAAAATGTTACCAACAAGCAATCTGCCTGCACTTGCAATCTGCAGGCCCCTCGTTACATTCCAATAAGTTTACATATGAGTACATTAAACGTGTTTGAGCGCTATTACAAGCTATAGTTGAGTATTATTAAAATAACTAAGTCTTAGTTTAATGACCCACTGAACGTGACTACTTTGCTACTGGGACATTGCAGTTTGCACAAGAAAAGATAATTGCACGACGATTTATTTGAGTGAAGCGTAAACATTTGGATTTGGAGAAATATCGGTCTAAATAACGTAACTACTTTAAAACGACGGTCGCCGTGGGGCAGTGGTCAGTGACATGACTTCTGTGTCTCCGGGATCCTGGGTTCGAATACCGGCATGGGCAAACATTTGTGCGATGAGAATAGATGTTTGTCCCGGGTCTTGGATGTTTGTGTGCTGTGATTGTCTGTCCATGCCTCCCGCGAGACAGGGAATCGTAGTGCGGGGGACTGAGTGTGATAAAAAAAATTGGTTGTCTGTAAAGTCGGTTTACGGACGATAGATTTACGTGATAACGTCATAATCATTTATGACTTTGACTTTGACTGACTTTGACTTTGGCTTTGACTTTGACTGACTTTGACTTTGACTGACTTCGACTGACTTTGACTGACTTTGACTTTGACTTTGATTATTTTATGTAATACAAAACTCAGGTGGAACGTTACGCGGAACGTTACTATTTTTCATGAGTGTTGCTGGTATTCATCAATTTATAAACCGTTATCACGTCAAAAAAAGCTATGAAAACCAACATTATTACTACTTTGGAGGTTAATTTTAACGTTTTTAAGGTTGATATGTTTATGAACTTCACTCAAATAAATCGACGCGACATTTTGTTGAAAAGGAAGAGACATATTGAACCAATTATGATATATGTATACGATTTTGATGAAATTGGTTCAGACGCGATACGTAATCTATGCTGTGCTATGGTACAGTCAGAAAGTTAATCTTGTCAAATAAAAAAAATCCAAATCGGTACATAAATGTCGGAGTTCTGAGATCACAAACATAGACAAATACACGCAAATTGATATCCTTTGAATTCAGTTAAAGTTTAAAGAAATTAATTTATTTGAGATAAATAGTACTTAACTATACCATTTAATTTAATGTAACTGTTCAAATATTTTAACGCAAAACGAAGAAATAATGTCGCATTGGATGCCTACGACGTCCAAAAGTCGTTTATTTTATCAATGAGGTCTCGGTTGATATAAAAACCTGGCCCAGCCCGGTAAGTGAACCTCGTAATAAAAACATTCATTTTCATTCCAATAGGTCGTCCACTGCTGGACATATGCCTCCCCATGTAGGGGGATTTGGTAATACTCGCCACACTTGGCAGGCGGGTTGGCGAGCGCAGTATGATTTCCTATCCTCAGAAGGCGCTGCTGCCCAACTTCTGGTACATTATCCCTTAGCCGACTCTTACGGCACCCACGGGAAGAGATGGGGGAGTACTATTCTAGGCCGGTACCACCACGGCGCGGAAATTAAAACAGTGCACCACTGAAACTCATCAATTCTTCTGTGCCTATTATGAACACGTATATACCTTTAATCATTATTGGAAATCAATTCTAATCAAGATTCAAATATTACCTCAATCACATCTATCTTTTTGAAGACCGATGCCTTTATTAAAATAAAATACTAATAACTAATTACAATCCTACAGCTACTACAAAAACAATTCAGCAATCCACTAGCTATTGTTAGCCTATAGATAACTCGAATGATTGAACCTAATGCATTCTAGCGGCTGTCCTTCAGTTACGCCTCCACCCATGACTAGTAGTTAAACGGGATAAGGCGTAAACACAACTATCAACATTGTAAACAAAGTCTAAACGCTCGAATATTATTTCAAATGTCACTAAAAAACTACCTACGCCTTGTCCACTCAATTTGCAATCCGCTCAACTTCAAATCCAAATGTATTTAGCTAGACTCAACCATGAATAAACTTGGGTCTTCTTATGTAACATTCTTAGAACTCCAGTTATTCCACAAAACATGAATGGTCAAAGTTTTCTGAATAGAATCACGACCAGTCTTCGCTAAACATTAACAGATCCGTAGCTAGGCGCCAAGCGGGTTGCGGTTGACCCACTACTGCTTAGAATACCCGTTGGAGATATCAGTAACTGTAACTTTATGACTGGTAGATTAGGTGGGACAAGTCAAGTGCAGACATTACAATGCAACCTTGCGATTGCGGTAGAAGTACTTTTAATATTATGATCTTACCTTACTAATATTATCTGATTGACCATTGGTCTTTGCAAGAACTTTGCATCAAGCAGCCTCTATCCGTCGCAGTATGACATCATCGCAACTTTTGACGTGATAACGTTTTATAAATTGATGAATACCAGCAACACTCATGAAAAATAGTAACGTTCCGCGTAACGTTCCACCTGAGTTTTGTATTACATAAAATAATCAAAGTCAATGTCAAGGTCATGGTCAAGGTCAAAGTCATAGTCATAGTCAAAGTCAAAGTCAAAGTACAGTAAACTCATAGTCATAGTCAAAGTCAAAGTCATAAATGATTATGACGTTATCAAGTAAATCTATCGTCCGTAAACCGACTTTACAGACAACCAATTTTTTATGGATACTTCTCGAGGCGAAAAATCCGGCCTATAAAGTGTATCGTCGTCCAAAGCGGGATGAATGACACTAGACCAGTTGGACGGCTGGTTGACCGTTTTGATTTTATTGTTGATGGAACAACCAAATCATATTTGCACTGGAAAATCCCTTGAATAGCACATACATGTACTACGATGACGGCTGATAAAAGGAAATGTCGTGATATATAATAGTGAGGGTATATTATCTGCCCCAACTGTTTACACCATGAATACCAAGACCGCTTCGTCAAGAGCGTAGCGTTTATTTTTTTACTGATTTTCTCGTCTATTTCGGGATATTTCAACTTACTTGCACCTTTACTTACATTTTTCAAATGGTATTCTCGGTATTGTGCATGTCAGTCGTCAATCAGATGGTCTCTTTATTCATGGTATCGTACTATTGATTCAAAATTTAATAACCCCAAAGTTAACCGTCAATGTATAGCATTTTCAAAGCGGTCAGAATCGGTGTTAGTTAGTTAGTACCGGCACTGGTCATCTCAGTAATCATAAGTTCTAATTTTAAGTCACTTATCATCTAAAGAAGCTCTATAAAGCTACCATCTGCAAATTTCTCATATCCAAATCTTTATTCCAATTGCAATACGGCTGAATATAGATAACACTTACCTAACCACCTGACAGGTGTAACACATCTGCTGCGGACGATATATAAGCCGATTATTCCTAAGCATCAGCTACCACTTGTGGTTAAACATGTTAATATATATGACAGTAGATACTTATTATACAGGTACATGTATTGTCCGGTTTTACTCACGTTTTTATATTCGAGGTTTCGATTTAGGTTTCGGGCATGTCCGATGCCCATTCTCAGGTGAGTGCGATTATCTAAGATAGTTAGGCGCTTTGGCCATGCTGTTAGCTTACTATCTAGTTTAATAAATAAATAAATACACAATTGGCTTCCATGGTTGAGGATGGATGAGGAACAGCACAGTCAGTAAAGCATAACGCGGTGTTATGCATGAAAAACTATAATACACTGTTTTTTGTAAAGAATATAAATAAAAACCTAAGCTGTGGTAACAACGATAATAAAAAGTTAATTATCCTAATCACACTAATATTTATAAACTTGAATGTTTGTGTGTATGAGTGCTTGTTAACTTTTCACGCCTGAAAAACTGAATTAACACGTAGGCCACTTTTTATACCGAAAATATTGACTGTGCCCGTGGGATTACGGGAACACACAAAAATCATCACCACGTACCATTTCACCGCGGGTAACACCGCGGGACGCAACTAGTAAAGAAAGAAAGAGAGAAAGAAAAACTTTATTTGTAACAATTAAATGAAAATAAATGAACGAATACAATATAAAATACAAAGTTAAATGTTACAAAACGGACCCAACTCAGCAATGCTGGCTAAAACCAGCGCTGGTCTTCCGCTGGGACCGGTTCGTGACGTCACGGAAGAATAATTTGACAACAGTATATTTTAAACTAATGAAATTTTTATCATGACTGTAATTACATAATAATAAATGATATATCCAAACAATACTTGCATCAGCACAAAGAAAAAAATAAAAATAAATAAATAAAAAGATATTGAATATGGCAATGTCGGTCAGATATGTAGCAGAGAAGAACAAATGGAAATCTATGCCAGCTTGAACCTTGGCCGCGTCTACTTTTCGCGATGGATACAATGTTGTAGTTTTCATGTCGCGAGTGACGCGGCAACTCTTAAAATTTTAGAATTGCGTGTTACATACAAGTGCTGTAAAGTATGGATGAGCAGTACGACCATTCGAAATAATAAATCACTTCGCCATGCGCACCCGTTAGGATTCACAAGAGGAATCGAACTTTGAACTTAAGTTTAATAATAAACCTTAACCCCAGCTGACCACAACATCGTGTGAACATTGTGAGCAGGTTATTTTTTTTTAATTAATCACTTAAATCTGATATCACGTAGAGCCGTGTCGATAAGTTTGATTAATATCATTCAGCGATGAAACGGTACAAGTATGTCGATAGAAAAGAGATATCTTCATTCATTTTAGGAAGATCTCCTTAGTGCACCTACTCATATTAAACAGCGGTGTATTAAACCCATGAAGAGACTTAGAACCGGTTTTTTATAGTTTTTTTTTAAATGCGATCTTTAAGGATTTAAATGCTGGGAGTTGCAACAAAAATCTTTAAAAGAAGTACAAACTTGTAAAATTTCTCATAATAAAGAGGTTTTTTTGATCGTCAGACAACCAGTGCACAAAATATTAGACCACTTGTAACCACGACTGACAAAAAAGTGCGAATTTATCATAAACGTAAGTATTAGCTGTTGTTTAACCATTATTTGCTTTAACAAACTTGGATCGAGAAACCGCCCCTAAAAGTCACAAGTACACAATGAAAAGGATCAAAAATATACTTAATACCATCGTCACGGTAAAGAGATTCCACCGGTTTCTATGCATCGAAGCTAACGTTGACAGTACTTAAATATCACGTTACATTAGTACTCTATGCGCACTATATAGACTATAGACCAAAACTTGACCACCTGGATCCCAAAAATAGCCGCAAAAGTCCATAAAATAACTCCTTTCACCTTTTTAAATATGAACTTATCAATAACCTCATGTAAAATAAATATTATATAATAACCTTTCGCGTGTCGCGCAACCATGTGCGTAATGAGTTATCGCACGGCTTCACGAACAGGTTAGTAAACAATTATAAAACTAAACTTTTGTTTCATAATCTTGGGTCCTTGGATTGTTTTACCAGAAAAACCTTTCCTTTTTAGAGTGCTAATCAATGCCAATATTTAGAAAGATATTAAGGATAAAGATAAAAAATAAAAACTTATTTATTGCCAATAAAAACACAATTCGTAAATATTATCCTTTTGGGCATTTTGTAGTCAAGCAATCAAATTAAACTCAGCAATAACTTTAACAATACATGACATTGGCACGATATATATATATATATATATATATATATATATATATATATATAACAAGCTGACCCGACAGACGTTGTCCTGTCATTAAACTCAAAGTGAAATACTATACTAATAACTATTATTTCTATTGTTGTATATTTTGATACGATATTTTGTAAATGATATTTTGTTTGCGCGGCGCGGTGTGCGATCTGTCTCTTGTTGTAAAACAACTGACAGTTATTTAAAACGTGCTTAGGAAAGAGTTATAAAGTTGGGGCTAGGTTATATTAAAAAGTTTGCAATTTTTTTTTATACTGTATAGATCTAACGTTTGAACACTATCTCACTTGATGGTCAATGACGATGTGATCGAAGATGTTATCACGCTAGATCTAGAATGCTCATTGGCTCTCAAGGACTGCTGCCTGAACACGCTATGTGTTTGGTGACAGTTTTTCAAACTTGAGGGTGGTAGCTAGCCAGGCGGGTATTTGAAAGTACCCTACCACCGTTCAGGGAATTTGATAACGGTGTTACCTTCACCGGAAGCTCAAGCTGTTGTTGGGGAACCAGTTTCCGTCATTTTGAGAGGCGACGTTCCCCCCGCTATGCTATCAACGCTTCAATATAGTTACTCGTTGAGTTTCTGTGCAATTTCCTTAATTTTTTTTAAAGTTCTTAATTTTCTACCAAGTATGAGAAAACATTTAATAAAAGATAAATGGAATCGGTATGTTCTCAAGTTTTAGCGTGACCAGAAGAAATAGGAGTTCATTTTTATATTATATAGATAGATATTCCGCAACTGCTATTTAAATTTAAACAAGTGCACGTATCTGGTCTTAAAATTGGTCGGATAGTAACAGTTTTGGTTTAACCAGTGCACAACATTGCTTACGGTTTGGCCAACGGTCTCACGTCGTAACCAGGTGAACGCGTTATGTGTTCTGCATATCCTATGTCACCGTGAGATGGTCGAACGTGACCATTCAAGTGTGATGGCAAGGTCACGAGTAAAGATTAGCGACGCCAATAGGACTTAAACTCTTAGTCCGTTTTTAGCTCAAAGACAGGTGGAGTGTTCATTATGTATTATATTTAACCTTTTTACTGCCAGTACGAACTAGTTAAATAAATCTTTAAAATGTATCTTCACTACCATTGCGCGTATATATATATATATATATATATATATATATATATATATATATATATATATATATGTAAATACAGGATCGGACAATTATGGCCATAACTGCTATTTAGTCTTGATTCATCATATATATATATATATATATATATATTCTTACACGCCCCTAGTGGTAGTAGTGGGGCGAGCGGCAGACTAGCTATATGAGCCAGACAGAACCGAAGCGAGCACACTTTTACTCGGGCGCTCGCCGGCATCGGACGTCGACGCAATGACGTAGCAAGTGGAAGGGGCGACCGACGAGTCATTCTACTTCGGGACATCGTACTGAGCGGACGTGCCTTATTAGTCCACTGTTGAACACTTCTACCTGGGTACTCGGAGACATCAGACGTGGCTTAGGAGTCTACGTGAATTGTTGTCATGTTTGGTGATATCGCGTTTTGTTATTTAATTTCAATGAAAAATGTTGATAGTTCGCTTTGTATTTTCTGTTTAAAAATTGAATACACTTCTGATCGTCAAGATCAGAAGTGGGATTCGCTTAAAAACACGCGACCTTGATCGTTCGCCATCTCTCTAGCTGCGAATAACTTTAGTTCGCATTACAAACAACATCGTGTTAATTACTTTCTTTGTTCTGTTGTTTGTGTGTTTTACAGTGGAAATATCACGGTTTGTGTGAATTTAAGTTTTGAAAATTACTACGAGTCGATTATTCATTTTTGTTTGCTAAATTGTTTTGCATGCCGAACTATCACGTCAAGTACGCTATTGTCGCACTCTATTGCTTCCTGTGATTACAGGTGAAGCCAGTGCGTAGTCTGTCTAAATGCGATTGTTATGTGAAATAACAGCGTAATTAATTTGGGCAATTTCTGACAGTTTATAAATTCTCAAAGTACCCACAGTTTTATACCGCCGTTAAATGAAATTGGTTTAAGCTCCCGTGAAAATTACACATAGCGCCTAGTATGTGAGATTGATACCAAGGAAGTAAAACGCTCTTGTAGTGTTACAACTGTGATTATGTTTTTCAAAATGTTTAGTAGGTGCATATGTTTGTGCTATTTGTAATAAGTGCGTTTGTCCTGTTGGCTACTGACATTTGAAGCTGGAAAGCATAGATCTGCCGATGCGGCATTAGAGCAGACAATTATATGACATTCTATTGAGCGAGTACTATTATTTACTCAGTCATTTTTTAATGTTTTTTTTTGTGTGTTTACCCACAAATCTAAATTTTATTCCAAGCGATCAAAGTTGCTAATTAGGAAGGCTTATAAGTAAAGGTCAGGTAGGCCGAGTCCTAGGAAGGCGGACGTTTTACCAATACTGATGTAAAGACCAATTTGTGTTTATTTATTTGAAATAATTCGCAGAATTTCGGCCTGGCAGACGCATTCCCGATACGTGTGGGCTCTGGCTTGGCTGGCGCATCCTCGATACGTGTGGGTTCTGGCCTGGCAGACGAATGCCTGTTGTGCGAGCTTCGGCCTGAGAGATGCATTCCTATTGGGTGTGGGCACCGACATTGTCACTATTTCGTACCTCGACATTGTGGTACCCGCAGCACCGACTTTGTGACTATTTCGTACCTCGACATTGTGGTACCCGCAGCACCGACTTTGTGACTATTTCATACCTCGACATTGTGGTACCCGCTGTACTGACTTTGTGACTATTTCGTACCTCGACATTGTGTTACCCGCAGCACTGACTTTGTGACTATTTCGTACCTCGACATTATGGTACTCGCAGCCCCGGCATTGTGGCTATTTCGTGCCCCGACATTGTGGTACTCGCAGCCCCAGCATTGTGGCTATTTCGTGCCCCGACATTATGGTACTCGCAGCCCCGGCATTGTGGCTATTTCGTGCCCCGACATTATGGTACTCGCAGCCCCGACATTGTGGCTATTTCGTGCCCCGACATTGTGGTACTTGCAGCCCCGACATTGTGGCTATGTAGAGTTTGACGGCATTCCGTAATGCATCTTAGAATCGGTCTGAAAAGTGTCTGATGCAGTAGGCTGTGTGTGATGAATGTGTTGAAGAAATTTAGCTGACATAGATATAGCTTGGAGTGTATCGGTGACAGAGGGCCTTAATTTTGTGATGAATGAAAGAATAGAAAACGACACATGCTGTTATGGCGCGACGAATGTGCGCTGGGTGTTTGCTCTCTGCTTGTTTGCTGAAGGCGGGGTCTCGTAGCACACGAGCTCTGGCAGCTGCTGCTGCTGCTGCTACTGCGATGAATGGACTTTGCCGGGTGCTTCGTTCGGCCTTCTTCGCGAGTTGTGAGCCACGCCACATGAACATCTGCATTATTGGCTACATGCCTAGTGATTTGCTGGGCCAGCGTGTGGATAAGTATGTCAGTAAGCCAAGTTTGTGTCAGACGGAACGATTCTCAGCAAAACATGTGTTGTGGTGTATGGTGTTAACAAAAAGTCTGAAGAACCTGACGGGGACGTCAGGGTGTCAGGAGAGGCCGTCTTACACGCCCCTAGTGGTAGTAGTGGGGCGAGCGGCAGACTAGCTATATAAGCCAGACAGAACCGAAGCGAGCACACTTTTACTCGGGCGCTCGCCGGCATCGGACGTCGACGCAATGACGTAGCAAGTGGAAGGGGCGACCGACGAGTCATTCTACTTCGGGACATCGTACTGAGCAGACGTGCCTTATTAGTCCACTGTTGAACACTTCTACCTGGGTACTCGGAGACATCAGACGTGGCTTAGGAGTCTACGTGAATTGTTGTCATGTTTGGTGATATCGCGTTTTGTTATTTAATTTCAATGAAAAATGTTGATAGTTCGCTTTGTATTTTCTGTTTAAAAATTGAATACACTTCTGATCGTCAAGAATATATATACGGTGTTTACTTTATATATATATATAAAGTAAACACCGTAAAGCTACCTACATATGTTATAAATGATATTTTTTTATGTTATTTTAATTCAATGAAATGTTCATATACGATTATTAATTAATAATAATTAATGACGATGGCATTGGTAGACTTTCTGGCTTTTGATCAGTGATTTTCATTAGCAAATATATTGTATTTTAATTATATATAAGTAACCAGTTAAAATTACTTATTTCCATAGCATAATCAGTTTCTGTAACTCTGAAAAAATGAGAATTTGATAACGGTGTTACCTTCACCGGAAGTTCAAGCTGTTGTTGAGGATCGAACCAGTGTCCATCAGTTTGACAAGCGACGCTCTTCCCGCCGAGCTATCAGCGCTTCAGAACAACATAATATAACAGTCAACATAACACTGAATTGTCTACAAGATCACAACGCACACTGAATCTTACAATGTGACGGCATCCAGGATGGGGGTAATAGGGGATGATGTCTGAGATGTCTTTTCCTATGCCTACCGAGCAGTTTGGGTTAATAAGCAAATTAAGATTATAGAATGACTATAGTGAATAATACTATCACTGATGAATAATAACGACCACTAATATAATAAATGTAAAAATTTGGATAGATGGATGTTTGTTACTCAATCACGCCAGAACAGCTGAACGGATCTGGATGAAATATGGTATGGAGATAGCTTATACCCTGGATTAACACATAGGCTTATTTTCATCACCATTTTTCATTAAAACACGGGTAAAACCGCTGGGCGCAGCTTGTGATAAATAATGGTTGCTAATTGATCTCTGATAATAACTACACATGATGCATGATGCTTTCACAAATGCATACACGCATATGCGCCTCAAGCAGTCTGATTATCTTATCAAATTTTTATTGACACACGTTCTTCTCGAAATATAAGTATTTGTAATTTTTAGACTTTCGCGATTAACGCGAACATAAGTATTTACCAAAAAAAATTACGGATTTCGAGCTAAATATCACGACTTTTTTGTAGGACTGATTATTAACCTCATTGGGCTATTACATTTGTTATTATTAAAAAAATTGGTTGTCTGTAAAGTCGGTTTACGGACGATAGATTTACGTGATAACGTTATAATCATTTATGACTTTGACTTTGACTGACTTTGACTTTGACTGACTTTGACTTTGATTATTTTATGTAATACAAAACTCAGGTGGAACGTTACGCGGAACGTTACTATTTTTCATGAGTGTTGCTGGTATTCATCAATTTATAAAACGTTATCACGTCAAAAACATTTTAGTCAAATAAAAAGAAACGATGTTTCTTCCTGTTTATATAAAAAGCAATTGTAATATTGTATATAAATTGCCCTGTATATCTAACCTCGATCAATCCTGATTACGTCCACGTTGCAACATTATATTGTGAAAACGAATTTACTATTCCGCTACATTTTTGTCTTCGATTGCAAAAGCAAAATCGCATTCTGAATTGAATATTTGATACAGAGATGCTCTTTCGGTGTTGAAATAGAGTTTCGTAAAATGGATTTTCAATTGTTTCGAAAGCTTTCTACTGCAGAATATCTGTTTCCGCGGTTGCAAGTAATCTAACACCGACAGACGGCTGTTAACTTTTCTTTGACCAAAAATGTGAAAAAATGTTTCGAGAGATAAAACATTTTAACGAGGGTTTCAGTCACTACCTGTGAAACATTTTAGAAAAAGGATATTCACTAAACATAAATTTGCGGCAGCTGAGAGATTAATAATGAATTTGACTCACTTCAACCTATGTCCTACATTACTGATACGGTTTACGTTTTCATATAAAGGGACCATTGGCACAGAATCTAGTTAAATATTAACAAACTGATCAATCGCCGTCAATCACTCGTGACGAATGAAGATTTATGGAGCCAAGGTACTCCCTCGAGTAATACCTTGCAAAGTACTCGTCGACAATGCTTGACTTGCCTTATATACGTATTGGCTAACGGAGGTGAACTACCGATCTAGTTACTGTTCGCGCAACCAGGCCTTAATCTCTTGTTACATGATGTAATGGTTTACATAAGGGAACATGACATGATATTGTCATTTTACCTTTGTGACAATAAGTACATACTCTTAAGGTGGTGTCATTAGTGTATATGTTAATATAAGAATCGTATATAGATCTTCACGATACAGGCTTGCCTAGTGTGAAGATCACCGTTTACTTAGTGCTTTGCATGAAGTTCTATCAGCGTTAAGAAATTTACTGTGTTTATAATATATATATGTGCTATCTAATATATTGTGTACTTATGTAAATTACTTGTTAACGCTGCAAATAAAATATTTTTCATTTGCATTTCATTTTTCATTAAGACTGTAAGAGGTGCAGATGACATCACAGAGTCTCACGAGTGTTTAGAGTGCGGGGCAAGTCCTGATGAGTGTTGATTTGACTCAACGAAAGATTACTAATTACCATTTCAGACATATCATTTCCTTTCCTCTGGTGTGTGTCTACAGACAAGCGCATTTGTCGTTGCCGCGAGAATTTTTGATAGAGGAAAAAAATATGCTTGCCCGAAAATATTTATCTATATATATAAAAATGAAACCCGTTTTCCGTTGTCACGACATAACATGAAAACGGCTTGACCGATTTAGATAAAATTTGGTATACAGATACATGGGACTTTGGAGAAGGACATAGGCTACTTTTTGTCCTGGAAGAAGTATGGTTCCCGTGGGATAACTGAGTCAGCGGGAAAAACGTAGTGCACGCGGGTGAAACCGCGGGGCGCAGCTAGTTACTAATAAATTACCAAATGAAATCAATTTTTGTTTAGTCAGAATTAACCCTCATAAACTTTTCTGAAAAGTGGTATTTTAGTTGTATTAGACAAGCACAATCACTCAATATTTTTTAAAATCAAGTCACAAACTTTTATCTTTCTTCTATTAGCTAAAATATCTTTATCGTACTGAATTCCATGTTATTTGTGTACAATATTTATCTTATTTATTTGTCTGAATATGTATGTATATAAATTTATATGTATTTAATAATTTATATATATATATTTTAGGTATGTATAAACATTATTATTATATTTTTTGTTAAATTCTATTTAATATTTTATATGACACACCACCCTCCGAGATTATCTATTATCAATTATTCTCCACCCAAAGGTTGTCTGGAAGAGATCGCTCTTAGCGATAAGACCGTCTATTGAACATTTCCCATTGTAAATATTCTTGCTTTTTTTTAAATTTCTGTAATTTTGTGTCAATAAAGTGTCTTTGTATTGTATTGTATTGTATAATTTTTTGGTTCATTAGACATGTAGTACTTTCAACGAAATAAACTGAAAATACTCAAAATTGTCTATTCATCAAATGTTAAAGGATTCTTAACAATAGGGTTGTAGCGTGAAATTAGGATGGATAAGATCGACATTTTGTTTTGTTTTCCAAATCGTATTTTTTTTATGACACTTAAACCCCCGCACTAGGATTCCCTGTATCGCGGGAGGCTTAGACACACACATTCACAGCATACAAACATCCAAGACTCGGGACAAACACTTACACTCATCGCACAAATGTTTGCCCCTGCCGGGATTCGAACCCAAGGTCCCGGAGACACAGTAGTCGTCATAGACATTGTAGAGACATAGTAGTCATGTCACTGACACTAACCACTGCGCCACGGCGACCGTCTTCTAAGTGTGTTAACGTTTAATAACTTTTGATAGTATGTTAGACCATGCAAGCACATATTTCTTACCTCTTATAAGCACACTGGCATCCAACATTCGTGCAAATATATTGAACTTTGAACTTTTTTGTTGTCCTCATTATGGTTGATTTTGTTTTCACATGTCTTCCTTTTCGGGCACTCATTTTTAGATCACAATTCTATACAGTTATTATTTATAAAACACTCAAATATTACATTGTTAAGTAGTTCAAGAAATAGAGTTTCAAACTATCCTGTTATACATCTAATATATCGAAAATATTTCACTCAGGAATATTACAGTATTACGTAACCTTTATGTACCCAGCAGGTACCACCTGGCTTTTTACCATTATTACTTCTGTTACCTCTATTTGTTTTGGATACTTCTTGCTTCTCGTAAACTTGTTACAGAAATCATCATCGTGAAATTTATAAGCCAGTATTTGAATGAGCCCATTACTTTGAAACAGTTTCACAGAGCCCTTAAAAATAACATGTAACAATAAATTTTTTTTTAGTAATAACCAAACTTTTAAGTATTTTAATACTCATTCTCACATTAGGGTTAATTTACTTCGATTCCCGATCCATGTGTCATAATTTGAACACCAAAGAAAATTTCTACAGTTCTCATCGAAGCAATAATTTCTAATAGCTATATGAAATTGCAGCGCAGATGTTTCCCGCACAAAATCGATGGCGACTTTGCTATCGGGTGGGTGGCACCTGCGTCATCGTGGCACAGTGGGCGGAACGCGCAGTGATAACGGTTAAGGTTGGGATATACATATATTTAAACATTTTGCTTTTAGGTGAGCGAGCACGAGATTTAAGGCGCGGATAGTAAGTTAATGCGTTAGTAGGGCTTACTTTAAGACTAATAACATCTCATACCAGTACTAGGCGAACCGCGATCGCATCGGCGAGCGTTCCCTACTCTCCAAGACCACCGAATATGGTCGAAACTATAGTCGGAACCCTCTGATTTACTCCCGCGTTTTATACGTTCATAATCTCATAGAAGATACCATTTTGTAATAGATAGATTAAATAAATAAATAATATATTTTATTTCTAAAATTAAATTACTATTTTTACATTTTTGACATGAGCAATTATTCAAACATAACATTTGTTAGGAATCGTAAAAGTAGACAAATTTCCACTCACAAGCATCTTGTCATATTTATTTATTTATTTACACCAGAATCAAAAAGAAAATAACTAATCCCAAATAATAAACAAGCAAAACATTTGTGATAAGCGAAATACTACTATATCTTACTTGTTTTATTCAAACTTTATATAAAATGATATTTAGACTAAATTCCCGACAGGACGGTATGCTGTAGTCATGGGTTCAAGTCCTACTAGAGGTCGAGTTTATTCCTTCAAAAATTTGAACGTAAGTTCCGCATAGCGTGACATTATTGCAATGAACAGACTTACTCGACTGGCCGGTTGGCGCAGTTGGTAGCACTCTGCCTTCTGAGCCGCTGGTCCCGGGTTCGATTCCCGGACAGGTCAAACATTTGTGTGTATGAACATATCTGTTTGACCTGTGTCTGGGTGTGTATATGTATATAAGTATATATATATATCAGTCATCAGGTTACCATAATACAGGCTCATGCCGCATGCCTAGTTTGGGACCTGAAGACCTTGTGTGAAATTTAAAAAAAATAAAAAATGAACCTTATTATAACTCATCAAATGAATAATCTGTGGTGTCAATTTAGCATTCTGACTAAACTAGTGTAATTAAGGATATTGTGTCGTGCGTGCTGTATCATTTCCTTTGAGTTAAGGTTGGGATATACATAATATACAAACATTTTGCTTTTAGATGAGCGAGAAAGTGATTTAAGGAGTTTTTTTTTTATCCAAAAAAAAACTTGATCTATTGGTTACCTTCAATATTCATGGGACAACTAGCAATCGTGGTTAAATCATACTTACGGTGTAAGCATGTAAACTAAATATTAATGTAATGTAAATATTATATGTTTATATGAGGTAGATGTCGCACAAGCGCGCGGAAACTAAGGCGGCAAAATTAAGTCAATTGTAGTAATTTTGACTACGACGCGTATTTCAAGCGCAAGTCTGTTTAGACTTGCGCTTGAAATACGCGAATATGTTTATATAGCTATGCTTTTCTATATTATTTGTACCGTATTATCTGTCGCAGTAAGCATGTTTTTTTTTTATTATTTTTTTTTATTCACAATAGGCAGGCGTTTGACCACTATCTCACCTGATGTTAAGTGATGATGCGGTCTACGATGATTCACGCCTGCCTAGAAGATACCTGTTCACTCGTTTATGTCGTAAAGGAACAAAATCTGAGCACCGCGCAGTATGAATATACGTCATCTTTAGTAAAACATCATTGATCTAACCCGTGTTTCACAGCGTATCAGTTACAAAAACATTTTCATGTTGTCTATCGCCGACCGCTCTATATTAGAGTAACCTAGTTTACAGCAGGAAACATAAACACACAATATATTAGTCACCGCTTTTTCACGAGTGGAATATTTGTAATATTGCAAGAGATTATTCTGAAGATGTGTCTCGGCACACTTAAGAGGATTCTACACCAAACACTCTTTTCGCGTTGTAGGTTTTTTTAAAATAAAACAATTTTTTTTTTTTAAATTTATAGGTATTTTTTAAAATAAAATTTGCGTCCCGGAGCTAAACTCTTTTCCCCCTCTAAATTGTAACAAAAAAAATGTTATTGATGTCAATCGCTTGAGTATTATGTAAACTTGTACGTTTTATTTTATTAAAAAGTTTATGGTTTTTTTTTAAAATATTGACTTTAAATAACCACAGTCATGTTATGTCATGTGTCATCGCAAAAATTAGTTGCGATACTTTAAAGTGATACAAAGAACTGAAAAAATAAGACGTATGTAAAAAAAACGTGTGAAAACCTAGTAAACGATGTGTACATTATATGAAAAAAAAACCGAATTTGGAGAACATTCAGATGTAGAAACATTTTTTTAACAACAAAATGGAACCGACTTCAACACTTAAAAGTGTGAAATAACTTGTTGAAGTCGGTACTATGATAGTTCACAAAAGTAACTATCATCACAATATTGTGCTCATGGTACCGACTTCGACAAGTTATTTCACACTTTTGAGTGTTGAAGGCGGTTGCATTTTTTGTTAAAAAAAAAAATTTTTTTTCACCCTGTTCAGTGACCTTTGCTACTCATGGGATCAAGTAATTGTCATTGTGTGTTCTGCGATGTCTTCAACCGCGACAATAATATCATCAAGATACGCGTAGCATTTTTTAGCTATTGGAGTATAACTCAAAAACCGCTTGGCCGATTTTGATGAAATTTGTGAAAATGAATGGGACCACCACGGAAGTATACGCTATCTAACCAAAAAAAGAATCATCAAAATCGGTTCATAAACAACGAAGTTATCCGCGAACACACAAAACACATGTACGGTCGAATTGAGTAACCTCCTTTTTTGAAGTCGGTTTAAAAAGGTTTTTCTTTTTGTGTGGAGAAGTACGCGGTATAGAATCCTCTTAACAACTGTTGTCGTAAAGTATTTTATTATTTTATTTTTCCGACATGAAACTATTATAGTAGGTCGTACAAAGAATAGAAGAATAGAAAAACGTTTATGGTGCATTGTGCACTAATAACTACATACATACATATATCATAGCGGACTTGACCGATCAGGGGCCTAAGTCTACCATATATCATAGCGTCACACTAATATATTTATATATATATATTATAATTTTCTTTTTAAAGCGATATTTTAAATTAAAGGTGAAGAGATGATATCTGATACATTGTGATGATGGCTCAGCGGTGGGAGCTTCCACTGTCAAACTGACGGACGCTGGTTCGATCTCCACTAACGGCTTGATACTGGGAATTTGATCAAAATTCCCAGCATGGTGATAGGGTACTTTCGAGTACACTTCTGGGTAGCTAACATATACCCTCAAGTTTAAAAGTTGTCACTAAACACATAATGTGTTCAGAAGCATTCTAGGTCTAGTATTGTAACATCTTCGATCACATCGTCACTGACCATCAAATGAGATGAAGGTCGAAAATAGATACGAAATAGAAAAAACATGCGAATGTGTTTGTTACCTCTTCACGCCTTAACGGCTTGACAGGATTTAATGGAATTCGGAATGTAGGTAGGTATCTTATAACCTGTACGTAATCTACCTACCTAAATAACCTACCTAACTTTTTATCCCGAAAAAATGGACGGTTCCTCTGGGGTACGTACGTTACATTTTCTCACCTAAACCGCTAACCAATTTTGATGAATTTTCGTATAGAAATAGACGGGACCTCGGAGAAGAACATGCCGTACATTTTATCCTAAAAAAAGTATGGTTCCCGTGCGATAACTGAAGTAGCGGGAAAACCGTAGTCCACGCGGGAAAAACCGCGGGGTGCGGCTAGTAATTATATAACAATTAAAAAATATAAAAATAAATTTAATTCTATGGTATTCATAAATTAGGTGAATAAGGCTATATTCTTGGGTATTTAGCGTTTGAAATGTGCTAATTATAAGAAATATTTACACAATATTTGATCAACAGGACCGGTGTTGTCTGCAACAAAAATTATCTATAACAAAAATTCGGATACAGATAATTAAACGTGTTAACAACTTCACGTTTTGGTTCTCGCCAAAAATCCCCATTTCCGCCTGAACAAACATTATAATTAGCAAATAATTGTTAATTTTATGGATATACATTTTAAGACAAATATTTAAGATGATTAATACAAGTATGACTAATAAGGTGTGGGTGGATACGTAGTTGAAGTGGATTTGACTTGACTGGCCGGTTGGCTCAGTTGGTAGCACTCTGCCTTCTGAGCCGCTGGTCCCGGTTCGATTCCCGGGCAGGTCAAACATTTGTGTGTATGAACATGTCTGTTTGACCTGTGTCTGGGTGTGTATATGTATATAAGTATATATATAAGTATGGATATAAGTATAGATATAAGTATGTATATCAGTCATCAGGTTACCATAGTACAGGCTCTGCCTAGTTTGGGACCTGAAGACCTTGTGTGAATGTTGTCCCATATATTATATATTTTCATTTTATAAAGGTGTTACTGATATACACACCGAAATTATGTTGATAGACCGTGCAAATGCCCTGGAGTAGTATACTGGCGTACTTGAGCTAAAGAGCGTCGACAACTTTGTCTACCTGGGATCCCCCATCATATGCAACTATTAATTGCGCTTCGCGGTTTTACCCGCGGGAAATGTTAGGTGGTATTGACGATTTTTGTGTCTTCCCGTCATCCCACGGGAAGAGTCAATATTTTCGGGAAAAAGTAGCCAATGTGTTAACCCAAGGTGTAACCTATCTCCATCCCAAATTTCATCGAAATCGGTTCAGTCGTTTGAGCGTGAAAGGGTAACAAACATACACACCTACATACATACACACACATATAAACCTTCGCCTTTATAATATTAGGGGGATGTCTATTGTGAAACAGAAATAAGAGGCCGTATTGGGATGGCTACAATGATATTATATGTTTATATGAGGTAGATGTCGAACCAGCGTGCGGAAACTGAGGCGGCAAAATTAAGTCAATTGTAGTAATTTTGATTACGCCGCGTATTTCAAGCGCAAGTCTAAACATGTAGCTATCCTTTTCTATATTATTTGTACCGTATTATCTGTCGCAGTAAACATGTTTATGTCGTAAAGGAACAAAATCTGAGCACCGCGCAGTATGAATATACGTCATCTTTAGTAAAACATCATTGGATGGCTAAGAATGTTATGTATCAGCTGCGGCGGATGCGGCGGCTGCTGCTGCCCCTGCATAACCATCTACACGAGCTGCACGAAGATATGCTAGTCTCCAGCAGGCGCTTCAAGCTATTAGCAGTGTGGTACAATTTATATCCGTGCCGTCATTTGCTGAAATAAATAGCTTAAACTCCATAAAATGTGGAGAAACAGGAATATCACTTAAAACAAACATAAGACTAGTAAACACCTATAGTATTTTCTATCCTAATTTTTGGACCTGAGAGAAGTGGACCCTGAGGGCCACTGACCGCAGTCGCATCATGTTTTTGATATGTGGTGTTATGGAAAAATGCTGCGAATACCCCGGACAGCACATCGAAACAACGCACCTATACACTTAAAAAGCTAAAGATCATACCAGGCATAACATAACCAGGCTGTCAACTACCTGTTTTAAAAGAATCCACGAGTTGTTTGGACACATTGACAGAAAGTAAGGAAAACAATCTCAAAAAAAATAAACAGTAAAAGAACTCAAGGTCGCAGCCGGATGCGTTGATGAAGAGTTTAGTTGTAGAGTAGATGTTTCTAGAATGCGAATATGATCAGATCAAATTCGCATTCTAGAAACATCTGTCAACGACGCAATACACATCGTCGTCAACCGCAAAAGATGGTGTGACATCATTCGGAGAAGAGCCATAGAGAAAGAAGGTCGCGAGCGTCGGCCATGAGGAGAACGAATTAAGGAGGAAGGTATATTTAAAAAGTTGTTCCGTGCTATGTACGAGACTCGTGAAGCAATATGTTGTGAAGCAATAAGTGAACTATAATAATAATTACAAATAAATTTGAAGATGAATGATTCAATAACCATAACGATGACCATGGTTTCGACACGGTCAGCGTTGCATTGTGTTGCGTGCCATTGTTTTGATTTGCTAATCACACTGTCCATGGTACATTTAGATAAAGGATTTTTATCTAAACAGTCAATTAGTCAATTTAGACAGTCTTTTGATCGCGTCAGCGAAGGTCAATCATTCACTATATAATTTCGTAACAGGTACCTAATAGTTAGTCAAGTACATAACATGATTTTCTTTCATTGTGAAAGAATAGAGGAAAACCTCATTCTTTCGCAGTCGGGTAATTAAAAGGAAAATCCAGTTATTACCGACTTTTTGGAATACGTAGGATTTAAAATTTATTATCAAATTGAACTAATTTATCATATCTAGATATTGATACCTGTTCTGTGTATACTATTTTTAGGTTATTAAGTTATTAATAAAAAATGAAAGTTAAAAAAATAATGGTTATTCTACCTGATGTTCTAGTTAACATAAACTTAAATCATAAAATAACTGTACCGCTGACATAAGTATTTTAACATAACTTAAAAATGACTAGCTGACCCGACAGACGTTTTCCTGTCTTAACCAACTGTCAAACCACTGACAGATATGTCAGTCAATGCCATAAAGTTACATTAGAAAAATAAATTTTGTCAAAAGCACTAAAAAGGTTACATTAGAAAGGTTAATATCGTTGTTATCTACCGCTGAACTTTCTTACTTTTTATTTCCTAAAGAATCTTCTCTTGCAAAAACAAAAAAAAGAAATTAGCTTAAATGGTCCAGCCGTTTACGCGTAATATCGTGACCCAGGGGAATAGGAGCTTCATTATATATATATATATATAGACAGATCATATAATCAGCATCAAAGACACATATTTCAATTATATTTATTTATAGCAAGAAAATTACTGGCCCATATTCGCTGATGCTTCAGCTGTTTTATGACTAACAATACTTCATTGCCGATTTGTACCGAATCACACCGGAAAAGGAAGTCAAATGATTGAAATTGAGTCCGTTCGTAGTCATTATTTGCACTTTTTCTTTCATTTGCCCATCGAAACGGAAAACTGAATACAACAATGTTATAATGGTCGATGGTAGCAACTGCCTCCCACGTTTTCGTGATTTATAACCAGGGGGCCTACCACCAACTCTTATAGCAGTATTATTGTAATCTTACTTTGAATTTTCGTACCACAAAGACACATAAGCAATGTTACTTTAATGTTGTTTAGACTAAGCAGTTTTGTGACGTAAAACTCCATTTCGTTCACTCAAAGCGTACCATGAGCTGACTTAACAGCGAGTAATATTGTTTTATTCCTGCTCTAATGTCAAATTTAGCCATCATAAAAAAGTTGCTCTTTCGCCGCGGAAACAACATTACATGTGATATTTTATAACAAAACAGCATATTTGAAGTAAAGTGAGTTATTTTTTGTTATTCTGGTGAATGTAGTGTATTTTCGTTATTATCCATATTGAGTTTGAAATAACGTTAATCGATGTATTTTAAAAAAAATACTGTATGGATCTAGAGTTTGACCACTATCTCACTTGATGTAGTTCTAGGATCTAGTTGTCTAGTTTGGAGGGATCTATTGTAGGCAGTAGCTCTGTGATTATTTTAAAACTCCCACAAAACATCGAGCTGCCGCCCAGAAACACGACGTGCCCTGCTGCAAAAATTGTAAAAAAACCTCTTGACCCACTTGAAATTCCTTAGACTAGCATATTAACACTGAGACAAAGTAGCTGCATGCACACAAACTTAATACTTTCTGTTTTCCATTTTTGTATTTATTCAAAACAATATTTATTATAAAATAATAAGATACCAATGCACTACGACTGTGATATATTTACAAAAACTTTTAAACACCGCGTGCCGTTAGTTTCAATAATCACCCACAGCTTTACTCACACAACGATAAAATCAAATTCACGGACACGTCCCATTGATTTACAAAAAAACCCAAGATGCACAGTCTCGAATAAAAGTCACGCTCGAAACTGTAGCCAAACACTCACCAATTATACGTACGTAGTTATAGTTATGCTGTAAGCATATATTTTTGCAAATTCAACCATACGCAATTTGTATAAAGTTGTTTTTTCAACCAAAATATCCATATTTTCATAACACATTTGTTTAGTATTTTAAGCGTTTGCAAAATTGTGTTCTAAACACAAAATTATACTTTTATCTGAGCATAAATATGTTGTTGGGTAGAACATAGGTATATCAATAAAACAAATATTAACTGTTCGTTTTTTTTTAACGTTTAAACTAATCGTTTATTTATAATAAAGGTATTAATGATTAAAACAGATACGAGTTATAAATTTATAAGTTTAAACGCAAAATAACTCAAAATCAACGACACGAAATACATTAACTTCCTTGAAATAAGTTTAGTTTATTGTAAAGTTGTCTTTTTCAATTAGATTTCAACTCTCCTGTTGTTTTTTTAGCAATATAATGTAGACGAACGTCTATAAACTTTTCTATAATAGCTTTTATAAGGCTAATTTTGTGATTGAATAGAGCAGGTTGTTCACGGGAATGTATGTCAATACTAGAAAATATATTTAAATGGAAGGCACGTTATAAAACTAAGAAACACAATTAGACTTTGGTTGTGTTTTTTATTCGCTGCTCTCGTCTTATAATCTCCTTTGTTTTACTACATATAGTGTAAACATTTTCACTCGCCTAGCATAGATAATATTTACGAACAATTAAAAAATCGTCAAATTGACTACCTCTCTTCCTATATTAAATTATATAACATAGTCATATTTGTCAAAAACTAAATACAAAAAGTTCAAAAGTACATAAACTTATTAATTAAAGAAATAAACACAACAAAAAAATCATCTCCATTGAACAAGAACAAGGTCATTTTTGTTATGCGTTTAAAATAAAAAGGAGGACACAATGGATCGTTCTTACAGTGAAAAAGCAGGTAGTACTTAGATGTTGAGTGAAATTTTTAGACAAATTAAATCAAAATAACATATTGTTCCATATATTCAGTCATAAAAACAACAAAAACTAATCAATAAACTCTTTTACTTACCGAAAATATGATATCCCATCCTTTTTTAACCTTTATGACGTAATATTCTTAAAAATTGTCAGAAAACACTTCGGCATTTTAACGAGTGCACCTAGACGCGAGCGACGCGAGACTTTTTGAAATGAATTCAAAAATCATTTTACGCGTACGGTTTTGAGACGTTGATTGTGCATCTTGAGTTTTTTTTTGTAAATCAATGACACCTCCACATACGTCACATGTGGACTCGTAGTCTAAAACGCCAGCGAAAGCGACAACGCTATATGAAAATATAATGTTGTCTCGTTTGCTCTTACAGCAGGAATGTTTCTTCGTTCATTCTATCGCGTCACTTAGCGATAATAAAACAATAATGTTTTAAAACGTTCATGGTACGAATCTGAGCATTATTACTTTAAGCTTGAAGTATGACGTTCTTGAAACATGATGGTTTTGTAAAAGTTGGTGGTACGACCCCAGATCTAGCACGGAGGCGGCAGGTCTT
Organism: Apeira syringaria; assembly: GCA_934044485.1. Classification (NCBI taxonomy): domain Eukaryota; kingdom Metazoa; phylum Arthropoda; class Insecta; order Lepidoptera; family Geometridae; genus Apeira; species Apeira syringaria. The sequence continues at coordinate 4,740,129 of OW203672.1, read as the reverse complement.
CAACAGTGCCTAATTTATGAAGCATGGTTAGTGCAATGGCTATAAAAACTCTCAATAACACTTCAACTTTTCGTAACTAATAACATATTAGTAAATTATGTTGTAATTGTATTTTTTATAAAGAGAACTAAATATACAAACAGGTACACATCTGATGGAAAGATGTCACAGTCGTCTATGGAAGGCTCAGATAAATAAACGAGCCTGTATTCTCAAAGATGAAAGGTCACTGAAACTGACGAGGTTGCCAACCCGCTGCGACCTCTAAAAAATATCATGACACCTTTTTTAAACAACCTCATAGGGTTTCGCATTGCAAAAAAAAACACGTCAGGGAGCATCTTCCTCTCTTAAACACTTGAGAAACTCTCCCACAATTCTGTCGAAAAACCGCAAACTCCAAATAACCCCTTTAAATATTTTAAGGTAACTTCCGCCTTGCATGACCTCAACGCAATGAACCAAAAAATCTACGATATATAGAGGAAAAAAACTAACAAGGATAAGTTTCCTGCCCCTCATCTAAATACGTTGGAATTTGTGACTCCATCAGTAAATGATCAATTCAATTCCATCAGGAATTAGACTTTCAAAGGCATCCTCTAGCCATCATACAGTAATTAATTTACCTACGTTACTACTTTGGCAGACAATCTGGCACTGTTTTTGTACCGATAGAGATGGTTCCTGGTAGAAGAGCTCTCACCCATCCAAGTTGTGACCGCAGTAGACGTTGCTAAGCCAATTCAATTATGGAACAAATTCTGTTAAACATTCATACAAGCTAAAAATCACTCGAATTCTTCACAATTAAATATCAGGTATTGTATTTATGTTAAAATTCAAATTCGTATATCTCCATACCATGCTATCTCAAATATTAGACGATCATTCAATATCTGGCCAATTGAGGGTAAGTTTATTCGGCACCAATTAAGCGGCGACTTATTTTACCTAAAACTACCCGCAATTTTCATAAAAAGATCTATTTTTAGTGTTGTTTTCGATAAGCCTAATTTGGACTTTATCGTAACCATATGATTACTTCACTTATTTTCCAGAATTTTAGTTTAGTTTAGGAACCAGAGAATCTCTACCTATGCTACTTACTAAATTTTCAGAGAGGACTGTTGCGGAGGTAGACCTTTTGCAACAGTACGTAACAATACTTCAGTTTCACTTTCATGGCGGATGGAAGTTTTTTACTATACAAACAGTTTAGTGTCCGTGAAGTGTGACATGACAAAAAGTACACCATTCAACAGCTTATTTAGAAAGTAAGAGCGCAATTAGCGCATTCTTGGCTTAGTTTTTGCCATTTCTCGGATTGGTGACAGCTGACTGTTGTCGCGATTAAGAAAATCCATTGTGTAGCAGAAACATTATGGCACTGACTAAATGAAAACAAATGGAAGAGTAATTTCAAACCGAGATATGAATAATTAGACATGGAAAAATAAAAATAAAATATAAAAAATATATCTCATTCATTATTGATAAAACAAACTTGCGAATAGAACGTCCACTACTTTTAGTATTATAATTAATCGCAGCTTATATTATATAAATACATATTTATACTATAAATTATATAATTCATAGTATTTTTTCCAAGGCCTCTGATTTTTTGTTTGAAGTTAGGCCTTCTCTTGTGGATCAGTTTAAAAGAGCTAAGTACTGTATTATTGAATTAATGATGTTTAGCGATCGCCGTGGCTCAGTGATCAGAGACATGACTTCTGGGTTCTGGATTCGAATCCCGGCAGAGGTAAACGTTTGTGTGATGAGCATGAATTTTTGTCTCAGGTGGATGTCTGCGTAATGAGATTGTATGTGTCCATGACACACAGCAACACGAGAAATGTTGGCCTGGAGAAGCAAGTATAAAAAATGGCATGACAGTATTGCAGTGGCGTTTAAATAGAGTACAATATAGGTTATATTCGTCTCGAACGTATCACAAATATTGTGATACGCTCTAGACCATGGATGCACAGACTTATTAAGACTAGGGGCCACTCGGGCAAATTATGAACTGATGGTGGGCCACCAGAAGTATAGGTAATTAAAGACAATGAAAAATTGATAATAATGTATTCAAATTGAAAAAGAATTTATTAATTTGAAGCGTGGCACTGCATAGTGCTTACAATCTTTTTTATATTTGGCTCAAATTTACTTGTAGCAACACGTAAAACTGCTTCCAAACTTTCATTTGCAAGGCGGTTTCGATTTTTTGTTTTATTATTATTTAGGATTGAAAAGGTTTGTTCACATATATATAGGTAGAACCAAATAAGCTTGCACATTTCAGAGCGTTTATGCGCAACTCTTTGTACGTATTTTTATCAATGCAGCGGTAAAAGTTCAGCAAGTCTCCTTCGTTGAATTTGTTGCGTAAATCTTGGCCGTTCTGAATGTCGATAATTTCTAACTGCATTAACTCTGGCGCATTTTCAACTGAAATCGTGAAAGGATTGCTAAATATGTCCAACAGAGGTTTCACTGTTTTAAACTCCGAAAATCTGTCTTGAAAAGATTGAATCAAAATATCTAGCTTTTTTACATAACTGAAATTAATAGCAGTTTTTTTGAATTTTTCAGCCATTTTCTTATAATTCGGAAAATGATTGTAATTTCCAGAATTCAATTGCGATCTGAAAAGTGTCAGCTTGCATTGAAAGGATGATACATGTGCGTAGAGCTGGGATATCAGTTGATTTTTGCCTTGAAGCCGTGTGTTCAAGACATTCAAATGATTTGTAATGTCAACTAAAAAAGCCAAATCACACAACCAATCAGGACTTTTAAGTTCCGGGACGTCCCTTTGCTTTTCCGCCAGAAAAATATCAATTTCTTCTATTAAATTTAAAAATCGTTCCAGTGTCAATCCACGACTTAGCCACCTTACTTCTGTATAATACAGTAAATCTCCATGTTCGCATTCAATGTCATCAAGGAATTGTTTGAATTGCCTGTGATTGAGTCCTCGTGATTTTATGAAATTCACAGTCGAAACTACCACTTTCATGACATTTTCAAATTCAATTTTTTTAGAACAGAGGGCTTCTTGGTGTATAATGCAGTGAAACTGCATGAGATCTTCAGCGTTTAAGTTTTTTTCTTGCAAATGCTTTTTCAACAAAGTAACTAGCCCAGAATTGACACCAATCATCGAAGGAGCACCGTCAGTCGAAACTCCCGATAATTTCGATAAGTCCAAATCAGTTTTTGAACACTCGTCCAAAAGTACATTGAGTATATCAACTCCTCTGGTTTGACCTTTCAATGAACACATTCCTAATAACTCTTCGAAGACTTCAAAATCTTGAGTAACACCTCGTATGAATATAAGAAGTTGAGCTGTGGAACTAATATCAGTGGATTCGTCGAGTGCTAATGAAAAAAAATCAATTATCTTAGTTTTTTCATTTAATTGTTCCGCAATATTATCTGACAAAGACATAATTCGTCTTTGGATGGTCATACGATTCAGTTGAATTTTCTCAAACTTTTTTGCTGCTTCTGGACACATTTTCTTAGCGGCAATTTCTATGCATTCTTTTACAAAATCCCCATCATTGAAGGGGCGACTCCGCTTTGCTATCATTCGAGAAATTTCATAACTAACTTCTGTAGCTGTTTCTGTATCTTGAATGGGTTTTGTAAACATAGCTTGTTGACCAATAAGCTCCCGTTTTAAAGACAAAACTTTTTGCTTTCTTAATTCGCCTGTAAACTTCGTAAAAGTAGGATGCTGCGTTTCATAGTGCCTTTTTACATTATATTCCTTTGCAATCGCAACAGAATTCTTGCAAATTAAACAAACGACTTTGTTATGCGACCATACAAAAAAGTATTTCTCAGTCCAAATTTCTTGAAACTGCCGATTTTCATCTTTAACCTTACGTTTTTTACTAGTTCCTGGCATGTCCATGTTGCGTTTTAATCCTGACTAGGATTACCACAGCACCTAAAACCAATTACTAGGCATGAGTTCGATATATCAAAACGTAACTAATAACCGATATGAGTTTCATATCGTATCATATCGATATGACGGTTGCACATAACCGATATTACAAAAACTATGATATCTATATTATCGAGACGATATCAAAACACGCGCGAGAATACCTACGTTATGAAAACTGCAAACGATATAACCAAAACGCAAAACCGTGCACACAACTGAATGGATTGATATTCGTTTCTTCTCTTTCTTACTAAAGAGCGGTGTAACGGTTTTGGTGATATAACGAAAACGCCCATGTCTACCAATTACAGTTCCTAATTAATTACCAAAAATAATTGATAAAATATGTAGATAAAATTAATAACAGTTTTACTTACGATTTCACAACACAATTATACACGGCACTTGACGGGAAATCTACGTTGAATGTGGATCAAAATATATTATAATTATGACACCGGCTAGTCGAGTTAAAATCTACACTAGAACTAACGACACTTTACTCAAATTAAAACCGAACTGTCGGTCGCTGCGGTTAGCGTGGCTTTTATACCACGCGCATAGAGTCGAAAACTGTCTGGAGAAATCTCGAAACCGACTCTGGAAGCTTCGTGTATCTACCTACGCGAGCTATCGGGAATTTGGGACTATTGCTATCTCGCTCGCTCGAATTTAACCGAGATCAGCACGAACATTACCGACCGCTGTTACCGACGCATGCACGGCGCACCGATAAGATTGATAGAGCGCGCGCGCGAGATTCAAATTACTTTTCGAACATTTGTTATTGGTTTTATTCTGGAATAGAACTCAATATTTTCGAATGTACGAGAGTATTATTTTTGCTGTCGGCGGGCCACCAGTATTCGGCGGGCCGCATGCGGCCCGCGGGCCGTAGTCTGTGCATCCCTGCTCTAGACTGACACAATATTATGTAATATATATATCTTTATCAATATTATGTCCGTTACTTTAAGTCGGAGGTTTTGATACTTACATCGATAAAGGTATCAAAACGCTTTTCGACAGGGCCGCACTAGTTCTTGAAAGACTGAACGCTTTTATCGGGATATTTACCATGTATTTTATTTGGTTTCGTTTCTCGATATTTCGACATGTGCAAGAGTTTACTCGTCGCAACTGTACCTGTGTGCAACTGTGCATTCTTGTGTTAGTGACCACGTCTTAAAATATCTGATGTAATATTGCAAAAAGCACATTAGACTATGCGCAATTAATTCTACTATGCATTGTGAATTACCTCTCTACCTTGCTAGTCAAAAATCACGTGAGTCAATTTGCTCTTTGCAGAAAGACTGTGCGCTCGGAATATAGTAACCGCTATGTTACTACTATAGTAACCACTATGTTCCATTTGGGGTATTACTAACGTGACCATACGTCCCGCTCTGAGCGGGACAGTCCCGCTTTCAGGCAGACTGTCCCGGTGTCCCCAGCGAGGTCGACATAGTCCTGCTTTTGCAAACAGTTGAAAAGATTATTTAAAATGTATGTTTCCCGCTCGAAGAGACAACACGAACTGCAACTTTGGGGGAAATAAATTCACGCCACTAATGGGGTTTAGAAAGTCGTGTTTATTTAACTAGGTATTTTCTGTTTAGTGCCTTGATTAATTTGTGTTATTCTGTCTTTTATAATAAAAATCTTAAAAACACTAACAACTTTTTTTAAAATATAAAATTCTGCAAATGTCCCGCACTGGCAAAAAAAAAAGTGGTCACGTTAGGTATTACTAAACATTGTAGCAAGAGAATTGCAGGTAAACGTTACCGATAATTACGCATAAAACTCATGTTTTAAATAAAGGGTATCCGATAAACGTAAAACAAAAATTTACTATATATGAGCTCTGAGTCCTTGCGGCACAACACACATTACGAACTCCTACCATAAAGGAATTGTATCATCACACTAATGTGAAATGACATGCTCGTATCTTATGCTGTATTGTATACATATACAAGTGTACACGATGTCAGCAGACGAGTGGCGTGAGGGTACTTTTGAAAGAGTGCGAAGGACCTTCTGACGTCGGAAGCCGTCGCTATGAACAATAGGAGTAATAGGCATGCGTGTGAAGGCATGAGCTGATAGAGACAACGTGAACAGGGATTGTAAGGTAAATCAGCCCTTTAAGTACCCACTACTCGTAGAATTGATAATTCGACGCTCGTCGTGACTCAGTGATCAGTGACACTGACTTTAGAACCGCGACCCGGGTTCGAATCCCGGGTGGGAAACACATTTTTATGATGTTTGTTCGCGGTCATGTATATTTGAGAATTATGATTGTGTCCATGCTTCCAGCGACACTGGGTGCCCAAGTGCATCAGCGTGTGTTAATGAAAATACAAATTGCATTGTACAAAACTTGCACTATTTTCATTTTATAAGTCCCTCAGCCTAGATGAAAATATACTTGCAATGTCCGGTTAATACAAGGTCATATATGTCGTAACGCGTCCATGCGACGATGGAGAATGGACAACCCAACTTTTGTAACTAAATAATATAAAAACTATTATAAAAACCGTAACCTAAGGAAATATATATATATATGGCAATGCTTACTGATACTTTATCATATTGAATTCATTACTACTCAAAAAACACTTACGTTTTGGGCTTATAACTAACAACAAATTGAATGATATAGCTACTATAATATAATAAATAATACGTTTTCTATGGGTATGTCACTAAAACGATTTCTGAGGCACAAAAATATCACATAAGACTCATCATATTTTTTTAACTATGTAGTGAAATTTCACGTGAAATTGCAAATCGCTATAAACCTATAACTTGTCCCATCGCCTATCCTCAACGAGTACCCGGACGAACTGTCGTGCCTTTGAAAGGAGCCACAAGACTGAGCCACGCTTTGTTTTCCCGGAAGCCGCTATGGAGACGTCTACTTGAGCTGATACTGGCCTGTCTAATGATGAAGATTGCCTATCAATTCAACATCTTGAAAATTCTACCGAATCACGCATTCAGATTACAGATTTGCAGTGAGTTACGTAAAAGCAAATTGCGGAGTCACCAAATAGATATTCAAATGGTGGCTCTATTGATTTGGATCATTAGAGCTGTTTAAAAAACTCAGTACAGTTCACAATTGGCGTCATTGCTGCTAAAAATGGACTATTATACTCAACTAACTGTATAATTATAGTACTCCTATAAACTTATATAACCCAATATCTATTACGCTTTATAGCCCTGGCGTGCTAGATCTTAGACCCCCGTCGTCACCCAACATCAGGTGAGACAGCGGTCAAATGAAAGCATATAATTTTTTTTTTCAAACCAGTCCCAGTCTATCGCGCCAGAATTAGTTCTTGATACAGATTTTTGGGGAGAAGTTTTATTCTGAACGTAAACATCTTTAAGAATAATTTCAACTTACTACTACTACTACTACTGGTTTTAGAAATATTTATGTAGTTTAAAAAACGATACCAACCTACTTTTAATACTTAGGATAGGAACATTTACAACTATTTCATAAAAACGACGAGAAGCTATTTCGATGAATTTTTAAGGGACCAATCTCAAAGCAAACACTATCGAATGAAAATTATATTTTCAAATTAGTCTACAAATGACGGTGTTCATAAAAATATAACCAAATTCATAACCTCGTCCTTTTGGGAAGTCGGTTTGATAAGGGTCTTGATCTTGATGTTAATTGTTTCCTAATTAAACGGTTAGTTTTTAACTTTAGACCCTTAAAGAACGCATGCTCTGTAAATGTTACCAGAATGGAAATGGTCAAAAACAACTAACAATAACAATTGATTATCTAATATTTTCATTGACTTACCTGTCATCTTGCAGGTGTTTCAGTTCACTCAATTCCAGCTCTCGTCGCAAGTTCGACACTTCACAAAGAAGCATATCCCTCTCATGAGAGACCTTCTCCAGTTCGACCCGTAACCGGACCACCTCGTTTGTCAAATCCATCGACGCCATCTTGATGACTACCGATACCCACTAACGACACTGCACATCACTAATCACAACACTACTTCAAATTGCAACCAATCACGCTCGCGCATTTTAAATTCTTAACGGCACAGTTCTTCAATTTTAAAGATGGGAATATTTTTTGTTCAAACTTTATCGAGGTGTTGTAGGCTTGTAGATCGAAGGCATCTGAAACAACAAAGTTATATTAGTTGCTTGCACAGGCACATAATATGTTCATGGAAAATACGCTCTTATCGGTCGTCTGATGCCGATGATATGTAGGAATTATAACACGCGCAACACAAAGAGAATAAGCAAATGCTTCGTTTGTCAATGAAGTTTTATGTACGGTAAAGACCTTTTTTGGGCAAATAACGCACTTTTACGCCCGATTGAACGGTAAAAGAATATTTGTTACAATGCGTGTTCCGCTTGACCTAAAGATACGATAAGTACATATTTGTCATCGGCATGGTCTTTATTTCTCCCTTTTTATAATCGTGGTATAATAAATACCCATCTCGAAATGGGTAGGATTATCATCTTAATGTCGTGGCCCATTTTTTGTTTCAAACTATTTATAGATCACAACACGGAATACGACAAAAGATTTAGCCCAGAATTTAAGAATAATGTGTATTAGCGGTGATTAGTCATTATTTATTGTAACTATGTGAAATGTATTTATGTAGCCTTTTACACTGGAATAATGAATCTACTAAAGATAAATCAATAACAATGAAATAAGAAGATATTTATAGAGCGACTGGAATTTACTGCAAGTCAACGGCTGGACATAGGCATCTCCCGTTGATTTCCACTGGGCTTGCTTATCCGGTGAGCTGTCAATGTCTTTCGTTCTTCTACGGATCTCCTAATTTCTGATTTGATCGTGTAGGGAAACCCCGAGCATAGCCCCCTCCCTAGGTCGCTGTGCGACTCTGAGCCTGCTTACACGCTCAAACGGCTGCACAGATTTGGATCAAATTTGGTATGGAGATAGTTTAGACCCTAGATTAACACATAGGCTTTTTTCTCTCGAAAATAATTGCTGATCCTCCAAATAATTCAAAAACCTCTGTTACTCCTCCACACTCAAACGGCTCCATATCGATTTCGATGAAATTTGGTATGGAGATAGTTTAAACACTGAAATAACACGTAGGCTACTTTTATCTCGGAAAAAGTATAGTCCCCGTGGGATAATTGAGATAGTGGGAAAACCGTAATCCACGCGAGTGAAACCGTGGGCCGCCATTTTTGTTTCATACAAAACCGATAATTAGTATGTTTAATGAGGCTGCAACAGACTCCTTCCGAAGCACCAACATATTTGATCAAAACTATTATTAGAACGAACAAAACTTTATACACATCACAGAAAACTTTTTTTCTTTCTTTTCTTTCAAAACCAACGTCAGATATGATGGTACAATACATAGTGCTAACATTCAAATAGACATATCCCATTACCATTGTGGTTTCAGAGACTTAGCATTATTCACCGAGCTAACCAAAGACGCACGTGACGGATTAGGCGGTACTGAAAGTGTGTGTCTCAAAGCACAAGCGGAAGAGTGCATTTATCAAACAGCATTGTATGTATCATACATATTATAGCAAATTATTTGGATAACGATCAATACAAAGGTCTAGATAATATTGTCAAATTTTCGTCGGCAATTATATCAACTTATAAAATGTAAAATAGTCGTTTATGTAACAGTATCTTAATAATGGTTTTAAGACCAAATTATGTCAAATTTTATACACTACACTAGATAATATCATAAAATAGATAATTATTTTACGTAATATTATAATGATGATGATGATGATGATGATGAATATTATAATAAACGTTTAGCGCCGAAATCCATTTTCAGATCGCGCATGCGTGTTGCGCCGCGTCCACTGATTATGTAGAAAAATTGCATAGCAACCTCCTTGGTCCAGCTGAAGTTGTATCTGTTACATTATCATATACAGTTGTCCAGAAGAGCTGTATCATAATGTAACTTTTTAAATTTATTTCGATATATTGTTTATATTCAAGTCTTGTTTTTGATTTTTTAATCTTTATATATTTCAGTATGAAGTAGATAAAAGTAATTATCGTGACATAACTACAATAGTTGGGTATATATGATACCGCGGAGTTTTTTGTAGAAATTGATATAGCTTAATATTGTAGGTGCTTTTACTGCTTCTAGCAAAAACATTTCTTTGTTCTATCATCAAAAGTTTTTTTTAAAATAAATAAATAATTTATTGGAACTTAAACAAAGACCTAAATTTTGTAAAGACCAGATTTTTTAAAAGCTGTGTCGAAAACAACAACGCCCTCTTCTCCTTAATAAAATAGTTTCCATGCGATGAAAAACATTATTATATGAATAGAATATATTTAGAACATATTTAGAATTATACATATAACCTACATTCACAGTATGAACGTAGGTCGTGGTATTTCCTTTTTTTATTGCGAATAGGCAAGCGTTTGGCCGCCATCTCACCTGATGTTAAGTGATGATGCGGTCTCCGATGGACACCCTTGCCCAGAAGATACCTATTCACTCGTGACTTGAAGACACCCAGAATGTATTCATGCGAAAACACAGGTTTAGGCAATGAATTCTCAACTCCTTAGCTGTACGCACTATGAATGTGGAAGCAAAACGCTTCGTGCGACAAGTTGGAACGTCTACCATATATGGATGTCGCATTGGTTACTATTAACATATTACATTATTAACTAAATCATATCACAATAAGCAACATTTGTAGACACGTATACCAAGGCGTATTGTTGGTATAAACCAAGATATCAGAAAACAGGAGCAAGAGAAAAAAAAGTTCCTTTTGAAATCGGATGACATCAGCAACTAACACGATTTAATTACGATAAAGTAAATGGACATGACAGAAGAATAAATTTCCCCACAAACGTAAGCAATGTTTAGTTAAAAAGACAAATTATGCGACCAAAGATCAAAGGTTGTTAAAATTTGAGAAGAGAAGCCTGAGGCGGTCACTTTATTACGTTTCTAAATTCGTTTATGTTAAGAAACTTTGTTATAATAGAAGTTAAATTAAATAATTAATATTCGAGTACAGTGTACACTGTTAACTGTTTATGTTGAAATTTGAAATTCAGATTATTATTTTTATTCTTGACAAGTACTTAGGTTGTTATGAATCCCGTTGAGCGCTGTCGTATCTGAGTCATTGTTCTAAATCTAAATATATATAACTAAATATAATATAAGTTTCTAATGGCAGTCTTTATCATTCATGATATTACGATTATACAGCAACGTCAACTTAACGGTATAAAATTAGATAAAAATATATAATATATTTTATTATTCCTAGATAGTTAATACGCCTTTTTCTGACCAAGCGCAGCATCCCGGCCTGCGAACTAATGACTACCTCCTTTCAATTATGTGGTACCTTTAATTCCATCGTTATATCTAAGTTACAAGAACTCAAAAACACGCTGTAGTTAGCCGAACTAAAAAATAGCTAATCCTGAAGATCCTGGTAACATGACACATGGGAGAAGCTATTTATTAAATATTATAGCATTGTTATCGGGCCTTGATAAGTGTACAAAGTTTCAAATCAATCCGACCTGTTAAAAGGGATGAAAATCACGAGACTTTCCATTCGATATACGAGTTATATACCGCTTGGATAGAACCATTAAGTTTGAAAACTGTCAATAAACATTGCGTTCAGAAAAACGTCTTTGAGTGCCAGAGAACATATAGAATGTTCGCTGGCATTCAAAGACGGTTTTCTGAACGTGACAGCCGAAATTGCTAACTTGGCTAAAATGAAAACTGCACAAAAAGCTAGTTAAAATAACATATATACATGAATTAACCCACTCCCGGTTTTATTCCATATTTGTGCCAGCGAAAACTTTTCATCGCATTGCAGGTAATTAACATAATTGGGTCAGCCTTACTCATGAACTATTTACGTTCAAACGTCAGTCTACAGTGGAAGGTTTAATGGGAGATAGTTATGAAAGAAAAGACGTGTGGCACTCGGGGACTGCCGCGGTAAAGCTATTGCATAGAATTTTTTATCAACTCATGCATCTAATATATTAATAACTTATGCAGTAACGCCTATACAACCAATGCCACCTAGAGGCGAGTTGCTAAACTAAACAGACAAGCGTGATATTTCAAAACAAACTCAATCGGACGAGCACTTGTAACTCAAAAAGTGCTCGTCCGATTTTGATGAAATTTAAATGGGACCACACGGGAAGCACCAGCTTTCAAATATTGAGAACCTCCTCTTTTTTTTTTGAAGTCGGTTAAAAATGTATATTAATTCCGTTCATTATACCGTTTTATTTCGGAAATAATAACCTAAGTAAACAATAACCTATAAAACCGAGGGTCGTCGTATTAATTTTATCTTACAAAAGTAGCCTAATTTCGAGTTGCATAACAAAATTATGAGGGTAGGTGAGAGACTGGAGGGATTGCAAACAAAGAAAACGGAGGATGGTGCAATCCAGTGTTAAATTAATTCGAATTCTGTTTACTCGGGGAAAATGAAAGCGACGACGGCGTACCGTAGATCTGAGAAAATTGAAACCTTTAGGCCACCGCAAACATAGCTAAACAAAAAATATGTTTCAACAATAGATAAAACAAACTTATTATTATACTGCTGCCAGAATTTCCACTTCAACTTTGCCCACTTGTTTTTTGTTGTTTTTTTGTTATAGATTATAATTTATTATTTTTAATATGCTAATTATTTTTAATGAATAATGTTCTCAGTCAATAATTTTATAGTAGTCATTTTAGGCAAAAAATATTATTTTATCATTACTGTTTTTCACTATTTATATTTCAATACCGCAATTGGACAAACATTTTCTATTGTCAGACTTCGGTCACAGTAACAGAATACTTATAGCGGCAGTTTGAGATGTCGAAATCAAAATAAAAAAACATGTCGAGTTAATAATTTTGAAGTGAAACTATAACGAAGATACGATCGAAGAACGAACTAGAAAATGTTCGCTTGTTTAAGAAGAATTCGCAAAGATTCTTAATGATCTGAAACTGAAATTTTCCAGTCCGAGTGATGTTAGTTTAAGAACAATATCCAACTTTTCGTGTTGATTTATAATTGGAGTAATTGTGTGCTTTTATAGAACATTGAAACTTTAACAATTCCTTATTAATTACCAAAACTTGCCTTGATTTGCAAATGGTTCAGCAATTTTACTAAGTCAAATCAAATCAAATTCTTTATTTACTAGAATGTAACCAACATGGTGTTAAATATAAATTATTCTACCATTACACTGACGTGTAAACAATAAACATTACATTAAAAAAAATAGAAATATAAATGAAAATTGTTGATGTCAAAAAATTAAATGTCCTATAAAAATCACAATGTCAAAAATTTAAATGTTCAATAAAATTAAATTAAAAACTACATATTTAAAAAAAGTCATATTCATATTCCTATTAAAATTAAATCACTCATTCAGATACTTAGTCACAGTCTGGAAATACAAAAAAAATAATAAACATTGTATTAGGGCCTAGTAGAGAGTATTTCTATATGTCATAAATTCATTAAGGTTATAGAAGCATTGGTCCAGTAGCCATAGTGAAAGCTTTTTCTTGAACTGTAATAATGGTAACTCTTTAAAAGTTAAGTTAAGGTTAAAAGTAAAGCCTGAAGGTATTTTACAAGGTCTTTTGTTAGGTTCAATTCATGAAATATTTGATTGATAGTAATTTATTTATTTTTATTTCATATTAGTAATTAGCAGAAACTACATGATCGACACACCCGTATAAAAACGTCCGTATTAAACGGATGTAATCTGGGATGGGAATAATTATTTGTATTATGTTATGTTTATGTATGACCCTCTTTCAGAAGACTTATCATATTAAGCGGAAAGCTAAGCGGAATCGTTAGATCAACAATATCGAAATAAAATAGACAATCATTTTTTAAATCTATAACTACTAGTATTAGGTATAAAGAGGTAATGTTTGTGAGTTTGTAGGGGGTAATCGCTGGATCTACTGAACCAATTTCGAAAATTATTTTACCAATAGCAAGCTACGTTATTTGTGAGAGTCATAGGCTCATCAACATATTCATCAGTACGCGGATGAAGTCGCAGGGCGCATTGAAATAAAATCATGTATTTTTTTTAAACGTCACGAGTATTTTTACATCTCTATCTATTACATACGATAAACGTGTAAGTAGTTTTTATTTCCGAAAAACAAACATCTACTGGATATGGAAAATAATACAGAATTTTAATGGTGTATTAATTACATGACATATAATTATTAAAAATTTATTGTACAACTAGCGCCACCTCTCCATTCTCAATAACTTTAGGATCAAGGTAGTATGCACGTAAATAACTCGCGCGCCGCGCCGCCGCCGCGCTGCCCATCAGCTGCTCCACTGAATGTCACTACGATTACGATAGGTGTCGCCACAATCGTAACATTGCAATGTTGCGTTCTTACAGTTTATCATCGTTATAACAATTCAAGAAATTGCAGGTGAATAGCATAACTTTATGTAAATAAATTAATATGTGACTGTTGGATTTAAGTAATTTAAAAAATAATTTGGTTATATTTTTTATTACAAGAATAATTTAGGACCAGTACTAGGATTTAATTTGTAGGTAAAAATTAAATCTCGTTTTTTTCTAAGATGTAACATATTTATTTAATCAAAATATTTACCCTCTACCCCCTACCTTACATTACCCTCTAGTCAAATAAAATTTGACCCAGAACTAACCGAACCTACTAGAGTGAATAAATTTATTCCGTATTGCGGGCTTTTTAGGCATCAATTCAGACAATTCTATATAAGATAATTTCAAACCAGTGCACATAATGTGTCAGTTTTTCAAACTTGAGGGTGGTAGCTAGCCAGGCCAGGGTACTTTTGAGTACCCTACCGCTATGCTTGGAATTTGACAACAGTATTACTTTTACCGACAGTTCCAACTAACGTCCGTCATTTTGACAGCCGACGCTCCCAACCCTGATCTATCATCGCTTCAAATCCATAGGAATTTTATGTAAATATGGTCACCAGGTCAGGAGGTGGTGGAATTCGGTTTACCTAGTTGTTACAAACTATGCGTTTGAATCTGACAAGTCTAAAAATTACATTGTATTAACTTTTTTTTAAATAAACCTCTTAAATACCTTAGTTTTTACACAGCCAAAACAGTCTGCCTCAAAATTACGAACACTGGGGCACCAAAAACGAAAGGCCAAAAAAAATCACACGCGACCTTTCCCAACCACAATTCCCGCGACACAAAACACAACCTGATTGAAAACGGGAGCCATTAAAAATTGTTTCAATTTCCACGTCTCCTAGCAGTAGGCGGTAACGAAGTTGGACAAGATGGAAAATAAAATTCGGTCACCGGTCGGTCCCCATCGAAATCCAATTAAAAACTTTCGTATAGAGATGTCTCAATTCAATCAACGATCACATCGACAATCGGTAACTGGATAGCACACAATCTCTTCTTTGAAATCGGTACTCTACACGGCTCCACCGTCCCATACAAACAGTTTCGTGTAATTTTACCATCGGAACTATGACGAGTCAACAAATTTAAAATGATCGTCATATGATTACGCGATATTACGAGTATATTCTGTATATTCGTTATCATCTTTTGATGACTTTTTATTAAAATATTTTTTTACAATTCGATGATAGTTGGTATGGAGATAGGTGAGACCCCGGAATAACATATAGGCTTCTTTTATCCCGGAAAAAGTATAGGGTTCCCGTGGAATATTGAGATAGCGCGAAAACCGTAATCCACGCGGGTGAAACCGCGGGGCACTTTTAGTTTATAATAGTAGTAAGATTTCTCTATAGCGCGCTTTCATAACCCGAACTCATAAGAGAGACATTGCTGAAAGTTGTCTACAGTAAGAATGCAGTTTATACTGCAGAAAACTAATATTATGAAACGTGGTACTACACGGAACTTTGAGAGCTATTGTCTGGTTTATTCATCTGAAAGGTTAGGTATCATAAGAGACATTATCTTGTACATAATTTAATCGATTAATTCGGCGATGCCCGCAGACTTGATTTTTTACTGTTTTCCGAGAAACGCATTGTTTGCGGCAACGTTCACTTTTAGAAGTGATAATTTATGTAGTAGTATCTTGGTAATGTTAAAAAAGTCAAGGAGTGTTTAACGAAAAAACAAACATTAGTCTAAACGTTCTTTTATAGCACCATAACGAAAACGTTGGGCGAAGCTTGGTTGTTTTGTTTTTAAATAATATTTTTTACCGATCTGTAATTTTGGTATTCATATAATAGATACATTATAAATTTAGGGTTAATTTTATTTATTAAAACTGTTAAACTTCACATAAAAACGCTTTTAGATCCGTAGTCGGACAACTAGTGGTCCAAATACAGGTAACTATTTTTGAACAAGACCGGGAAAGAAATTGTTATTATCAGAAATTTAACACTTAGCATTTTATAACCATTGGTAGTTTTAAGTATGATTAAAAAAGCGACGAAAAAATATTTTGATACATGCTTCGTATATATTTATATGATCGTATTCGATCGATTTCTCCACCCACAACTATAATGTCATCCACGTATGCATAGCACTTTTCAGTTATTAGAGTGTAACTCAAAAACCGCTTGACCAGTTTCTATGAAATTGGAAATGGGACCACACGGGAAGCACCAGCTTTCAAATAAAAAAAGAATAATCAAAATCAGTTCACCCACTCGAAGCTCTGAAGTAACAAGCGTACAAAAAAAAATATGCAGGGCGAATTGAGAATCTTCTTGTTTTTGAAGTAGGTTAAAAGCTTCTAATTCCGCGATAAGCACGTGCCTCGTAGTTTTTAAATCCGCTTTGTATTATTTGTGTAATATACATTATTACGAGTAGGTATGAACCTACGTTAAATTTAGGGGTAGCGTACGATATTTTCTAATGCTGACCAGCATTAGAAAATATCGTAGGCTACGCCTACGATACGATGGTCGTAATCAAGTCTAATTTTCCTGGTAATTGTACTCGAATAAATTGATAATTTATCAACTAATTCTAAACTATCAGGTATACGTAGTAAAGTATTACAGCCTTGTCTATCACAATTACTACCAAACATATAGGAGGTTCACAAAATCAACGAGCGTACCAATTAACTATTGATTTTCATTCGAACTTGTTAGAAAGTTTGCTTAATTGAGTTTGTTGATAACTTTACCTTGTATAAAAGGTGGGAGACAATTTCTTTGTGCCTACATAAGACTGTTTCCACTTTTCGTCAATGATCAAACTAGAGAGAGATATAGAAAGAGATAGAGAGAGAGAGATTTTTTAATTTTTACCCTGGGATTATAGTTATAGGTAGGTAGTCGTAGCTCCACAATATCGATTCTGATAATAGCAAACATTTACGATATATGTTTTGAACTGTCACGGTCACTAAACGGACTTTACATATTAAACCGTAATTGACGTTTTTGGCTCCCGAAGTTACGGCACTGGTGGAAGTGCCATTAGGTACCTGATTAACTGATAGTCTTTAGCGGGTGACTGAAACAGTTACTTTTTATTACACAACAAATCGGTCTACCCTCTTTCTTTCACGTTTATTACGCACGACGATGTTTCCACTGTCAATAATGTCACTTGTAACATTCATCTGTTCTCGGCACACGAAGCTAACGGTATCCATTTGATATCCATAACACGGGGAAACTTATTTCGGATGCCAGTCCACAACCTTATAGTTTTTAAAGACGAATATATAAAACTCAAGAAATGTTTTATTGCTGTACCTACATCGACTCCACGTTTCACTGTTTTGTTGTATGATTGTTAGGAAATAAATGTTTTATGTTATTTGATTTTCCAACATGATTTTTATCGAACTTATTATATATATCACGCTTGTAATTGTACTAGGTGCTATCAGCCTCCGATTACAGTTCACTTTCGAATATAGAACACCTAAAACGCCGAATTGGGAATAATATCGGCGTAGCGCGGATACGCGGTGTCATGTTCGACGTTGTGAACTATTCCTTCTCAAATAAACTGCTCTGTTTCTGTGATATAGAATTAACTATTGTCAACCTCTGCCTCCTATGTTATTCACATAAAATCAGAATATTCCTAGCGTTAAAAGCGTCAAGAACCAGTGCGACGTGCGGGCATGTTTTCAAACAGCGTAATAAAAGAGCCACAAAAGAGTAACAGCCTGGTAGAAATCATTATCAGCGATGAGACCGCCTTTTGTCTCACTCTATTAATTTTATGTTTGTAATTACCGTAATATTATATAACTGTGTATGTGATGCAATAAATCATTATCGATCAATCAATCAACATCTGGGAAAATGAGTGTGTCGCAAGTTTTCAGTTCCAAAATCACTGGCATAATACTACAGCAATCTTATACTATCAAAATCTCAAATCGGTGGAGTCCTTCCGCGTTATTGCTTTAATTGGATTATACGGTTTCCAATGCGCGTTGCGTAGCGTACTTACCACAGATCTGACAAACTGACAATTATTTGTCAGATCTGTGTTCCTTAAGGTGGGTACAGATCGACGCGGCGTCACATGGCGTAATGTAACGTGCTACGTGCTCGCTACATAGCGAGCGTATATGCATTCACTACGGGAAAACTAGGCGCTCGCAGCGAGCAACGAGCGGATTTTACTCGGATTTTAGCACACGGCGTAACGTAACACGTTCGCTGCGAATGTTACATTACGGCCCGTAAAGCCGGTCAGTAATCACGTTTACGCTGTGAACATTGAATACGCTTTACGTGCGAACAGACTGGCTCACGCTCGTTCAGCAATTATCGGGAGATCCATTACGCTCTGTGCTTGACCCTGCATTCAATTCATTATTCAAAGGTTATAGAACCTCATAGTATTTTAAATACGTAATGGTAACACACACACTTTCGCTTTTATAATATTACTTGCAGCGCCCCGCGATTTCGTAACGATTTGTGAATATTAAGTGTCCTATAGGAAATGTTTAGTTTTTAGAATAATAAGTAGTCCGTGTCATGCATGTTCAAAGCAATAATCGTAACAAATTTCATGCAAATTGATTTATAGTAACGAACATAATACAGACTTTTTAAATTTAATTCAAAGTGGCAATGGTGCTCAAATGAGTTAACTCAAATGAGTTAACTATTGGCTGACGATTGCTAGTGGATTGCTCAAATGTTTTTGTAGTAGCTGTAGTATTGTAACTAGTTATTAGTTTTTGATTTTAATAAAAGCATCGGCCCATTAAAAAAAAAAAAAACACACTCGCATTTCATTTGGAAATTTTCTACTTTGAAACACTATTGTATATTTGAATTATCCGGCTTTACTCACTTTTAAAGGCGAAGTTTTGACCTTCGACTATAAACGTGATTGAAGGATAATAAATATACACAATAACCGTTGTATTTATTAGAATTCTAATTAATACAAATTTCAAAACTTGAAAATTATCATATTGTATATCCAATTAAGCCAAAAGTAGTGAAACTGAAAATTGCTTACAACCGGGTTTTAGCATAACGATTTTCAATTAACGAAATAAAATTAACTTTAGTAATTAGTTATATAGTGCGTTGATCCGAATCGTACTTTGTAAACCAATTAATAGTTAGGCGTTGGAATTCTCAAAATAATAGGCGCGAATTACCAATTAAAGAGGTTCTATTTCAAGACCCGGCCTTACCCTATAAATTTATGAATATAGATATATAAATAATAGTAATTATTACTTTTAGTAATCATCATTAGCGATGATCACTATAATAGTCACTTTTTCTGTGAATGTGTTTATGAATTATCGTTGCTTTTTATAAAAGGGGTAGGGGGTAATTTTCTCAATGGATTCCTAAACTTCAGTTTTGCGGATAAGCTTCTTACTTTCGTACGGTTTATATAGGTAAACTTTAAACATATCCTCACACTAAGCATTTTTTTGTAAATTTCCATTCGTAACATTATGTAGTCATTATTTATGTTCACAAACGTATCTTCTACTAATCGAGTCCCTACTTGTCAAGGAAATATACTGTTTCGTCACTTTCTAAATATTTTTTTTTAAACAGCAAGCCCTCTCAGTCGCCCCCGTGCCGCGCATGTAGGTACCTACTGGTGGTGACTCAAATACATAGATACATGTAATGTCCAAAAGCTGTGCGTGTAGAACTTTTTGCGTCAAATTGTTCGTATCGTCATCATATAAACAATTGAAAAATCAACTGCAGTTGCAAAGTTGCTACGGTATTTCTAACACAGAACGCAAATGACCACAGATCCTACAAAATATAAATCGGCCAAGAGCACGCAGAGTTCATGCAGCACGTATAGAGAAACAAAACAAGATAAATCTATACTGATATTATAAAGAGGAAAGATTTGATTGTTTGTTTGCATTGAATAGGCTCCGAAAACACTGAACCGATTTGAAAAATTATTTCACTGTTGGGACACTATTACTGGGTGACAGGCTATATTATATTTTCAATCATTTCAGGGATCGTTATAATTTTTAATGAGCCGTGATGGTACCGGCCCCCTATCTCTTCCCGTGGGTGCCGTAAGAGTCGGCTAAGGGGCCACGTACCAGAAGGTGGGCAGCAGCACCTTCTGAGGACCAGAATTCATACTGCGCTCGCCAACCCGCCTGCCAAGCGTGGCGAGAATTGGCAAATCCTTCCTATATGGGGGAGGATATCCACCAGTGGAATGTCCAATTGCTGAGAAGAAGATATTTTTATAATTTTTTGACCCGTATGAATACGGGGCCGACCGCTAGTTCTCTATAAAGACACATTTCATGGCCACCGCGTCCGAATACTCTTGATACTTTTACTAGCATTCCATATATGGATCGTTATGGTTTCACTGCTCGTCGGTGGCATACCAAGCATTTATTTACAATTCGGACGGTTAGTTTGGGGTTATTTCTGAACAGGAAGGATTTGTTCAATCACCGTTGATTGCAAGCTCGTAGATGGTCGGTGCAGCGCCTATTAAAATTGACTATATCTAAGATTTACTGGATAGATTTGTGTTGATGGATTTTGACCCTTGAACACGCCTCGGTTTCAAACGGTTGAAAAAATTGTCTAGAATATTTTAGATACAGTAAGATCTTTATTAATGGTAGATATAGACTTTTTTTATTATTTATCACTCAGACCCCCGCACTAGGATTCCCTGTGTCGAGGGAGGCATGGACACACACACAATCACAGCACATAACCACGCAAGACTCGGGACAAACATCTATACTCATCGCACTCATGTTTGTCCCTGCCAGGATTCGAACCCAGGGTCCCGGAGCTACAGAAGTCATGTCAGTGTGACACTTAGCACTGTGCCACGGCGACCGTCAACATTGATTGATCCGTTTGGAAACAATATAACGAGAACTATACTACCTCTTATTATGTGGAATTAGAACCGTAATTCGCAGCTTTCATTCTTGATACTTTCAACCTCTACCTTAACGCGTTTTAATGATGTCAGAGTTTATGCCATTTTTGAAGTAGGTACATGTGTCATCGTTTGGATATAATTTCTGGTGAGATATTTTACCTTTTTCATAATTATATTTTTGTTTAGGGCTACTGAATCAAATTAAATATTAATGAATATCAGTGAACAAGTAATGAAATTAAAGTATCAAAAACAACTTGCATAAGTGCCTACCGCTCAGGATAGCCTACCGCTCTTATCACGTGCTTTACTAATAAGTATTAATACTATGGACACTATTCCTCGACTAATACACACGGATTACTCACGCAAGACAATCATATTGTCAGTCATATCACGCGCCTTTACGGTCCATGATTAATACGTAGCAAATATGGTATCGCAAGGGATCGCTTTGGGGCCACTACTAAAAGTAATTTATACCTCTATTGTCGGGTTGCTCCATTCAAAGCGGTTGTTAAATTAGTTTTACTTCATATTTATTGGTTTAGCAATGGGTTTATTGTCGCTTTCGAGATTAAGAAGTTGAGCATGTGTATGAATGGAGTTGAGTTGATACAATTTCGATAGAGAGTTACTTTAGGGGATGCTAAAAAAGAAAAAAATATATATATATCGTCAAATCATACATTTGGGGAACTGGCTGATTGATGGTGGGAGATGTTGGTGAGTCTGCAGTGATCGGCGTTACATAATTTTTAACGCTTCGCCGGCCGCATTCTGAGGTTTCAGATTTTAGAAAATTTGTCTTAGTATGGTTGACAAAATTATCATTGAATCTCTATTTATAATATAAACGACGAGTTTCCAAATATCAAAGTACTATCTAAAAGACACCAATGAAACCAGAAAGTCAACTAGTAAACGAACCGAATTGAATGAACAGCGAGTTCGTACCAACTCGTGATTTTTGTGACTCATAAAATTACCTCAACAAACCGCTTTGAATGTTTAAAGATGACATAATATCAACTAAATAAACCACAGCTCATGTAAATGTCAAGTCGCACCTGTTGCTTTAGGCGAAACTTGGTCTCCGACTTTTGCTCATCATTGATGAGCTTAACACGGCCTCCAATAAACGGAACATTAGTTTTACGGTGTTTAATGATGCGGAGTTAGAAACTTTAATGAAGAATTATTTGTTGTATGTATTGCTTCCGGGCTGTTTGGCCGTGGTCTATGTGAAACTTTTGTTCTAGACGTTTCGTCGATCACTGCGGTCGACATCTTCAGTGGTTCAGGTCCGAGCGGCGACAAGAGCGTAAAACTCTCCTTCGCGGCGTCTTCTCTGATACTGAGTTCAGTATCAGAGAAGACGCCGCGAAGACCACGTTCACATAGACCACGGCCAAACAGCCCGGAAGCAATACATACAACATGCAACGCCGGCCGTGAAAGCCTTAGAGTTTACAAGAGTTATTTGGTTTTGGTAGATAATTTAAATTTGAAAACATGGTTTTCATCACAGCTGTCATTCACTAGTTTTACTCATCGAATTCTGACAGGAAGCTTATATCTTAAAGATTTTAAAAATCGAAAACGCTACTGTATAAGTTAACGTCAATTCGCCGACTAATCAGAGAACAGTGCACTTGAAATAAACCTGTGAAAGAATCCTTCCCGAGGCGCGCCTTACAAGTTCTTCGTTCGTTAGGGATGAAAATTTTGTGTTTCACTCATTGGTAAAGATTTTTAGCATTTCGTGTTTTGAAACCTGCGCTTGCTCAGGTTTCACTCCAAGTCAAAGGTCAACTTTACCCACACGTAAAACAAAGAAATATTTTTGGTGACTTGATTTACACGTGATGCATGACTACTGTTCTGCTTAAAAATACCTACAAATTAAGGAATAATTTTAATTTTAGGATCATAATGACGATCCTGGCTTACCGAATTGGTTATGCTTTTAAATAATAAGAACTTTCATACTTATATAACACCTAGTTAAGGTTGTTTTTTAGAGTAGTTTTTTGAGTAACAAAATGAAATTGCTACTATGTCACTTTCAGTCGAGATACATGGTTTATTTAGATAAAAGAGCATTTATAGAAGAATATAATACATTTGTCACTATACTATTCTATGTATTATATAGGTATATTATATTGTAGTATTGTATGGAAAACACAATACAATAACTCTTTATTGCACAAATAAACCATTTAAAAAAATAAATTTGACCAAATACTAAAATAACTAAGATAGTACAGCATATAGCGATTTCTTCCAGACAACCTTTGTATAGACAGTATCAGAAATAATATGTAATATACGGTGAATATAAATTTAAAACTATATATAATAATGCTTATTCTAATACTTCAATACATATAATAAAAAACTAATACATATATGCAGTAATATGGAAATAACTATAAAATTGGGCAGTGTTATGCAATTGATAAGTAGTGTATTTGACACATATAATTTCCAAAGGCAAAGCATTCCATATTAGGACAGCTTGGACAGTGAAGGACTTATCAAGATACTGTGAAGAATAATAATAATATAATATAATAATATGGAACAACATTCACACAAGGTCTTCAGGTCCCAAACTAGGCAGAGCCTGTACTATGGTAACCTGATGACTGATATATATACTTAAATACATATACACACCCAGACACAGATCAAACAGACATGTTCATACACACAAATGTTTGACCTGTCCGGGAATCGAACCCGGGACCAGCGGCTCAGAAGGCAGAGTGCTACCAACTGCGCCAACCGATCAATGGTCGGAGAAGAATGGATGGGTACTCGGAGTTTAAGAGAATTCATTAATCGTAAGGATGAGGAGTGAGATGATTGTAAAACTGTGAAATTCTCTATGAGGAAGGAAGGAGTGGCAGGGTCAAAAAGGATTTTATAAAGAAGGGAAAGAATGTGAGCATTCCGGCGAAGGCTAATAGGTAACCACTTCAGCTTTTTACGATGATAGGTTATGTGATCATATATATATATTTTTTTTTCAATTTATTAACATTCACACAAGGTCTTCAGGTCCCAAACTAGGCAGAACCTATACTATGGTAACCTGATGACTGATATATACTTATATACATACTTTTATATATACTTATATACATATACACACCCAGACACAGGTCAAACAGACATGTTCATACACACAAATGTTTGACCTGTCCGGGAATCGAACCCGGGACCAGCGGCTCAGAAGGCAGAGTGCTACCAACTGCGCCAACCGGCCAGTCGAACTGGCCGGTTGTCACAGTTTGTGCCTCGCTCAAAGTCGAACTTTGAGCGAGGTATACAAAAATAATAGTATTTTCTAATCCCTTGTCGAAAATCAATAAGAGATATTGTTTAACGCGAAAACATCAAATATGCAATGCCATATATCACATCTTGAAACCCCTTCATTTGTCAATGTCATTGGATGTAAGGTTGCGAGTAAAACCTTTTTAGCATGCATAGCACCGAGCTCAAGTAATGTGAAGTGACGTGTCAAAAATTTCAGGTCTCTTTCTCTCTCAGGTAATGTTTTGTCTTGTTTTAATGATATTTTGTAGTTGGATATTACTGAAGATCTTGCAAACTAGTTTGCAAACACGGCCAGGCGGACGCGCCACGGTTTCAATTAATTATTCAAAATATAAACTAGAAATTAAAAATCGATAAATTCTTGTATATCGCATATATCTTCGACGCATATTTTGATGATATTATAGTTGCGGGTGGAGAAATCGGTGAACATACACAATGACTGACAATCCCGTGAGTAGCAACGGTCATTGAAAAAGTTAAAAAAAATTGTTTTACCAAATAATGGAACCGACTTTAACACTCAAAAGTATGAAATAACATGTCGAAGTCGGTACCTCATGCTCACAATATTTAGATAATAGTTACTTTTGAACTATCTCGGTACCGACTTCAACAAGTTATTTCATACTTTTGAGTGTTGAAGTCGGTTCCATTTTTTGGAATTTTTTTTATCCTACTGCAATGACGTGTACCACGTGACCTCAGCCGGCTAGTCCGCGCGGCTCTCCACTCGCTCATTCTGACCGTGACCACTGACAGCGTCGGACCTATGCTTGATCGCTCTACTCTCTCCCATGCATTCCTAGCTTATTTCAAGCAGATAAGTTAGCGCGCTATTTACCTGAACTTTCAGGAAAACCTTGCCTAACTCTCATACTTACCACGTTTCCTTATGCGATACATTTTTCTCAAACCTGATAAACACCACCTCTGAGTCGACAAGTATTTAGCACACACACGCGAGTTATTTTCCTTACATTTTGCACGAACAGGAAAATTTACTTTCATATCAATTGTAAGGGGGAAATTCAGCATTTTATGCGTAGGAGAACGTAACCTGTCATTACAATACAAGCGAAGATCTTGTTAGAAGATATCCGAATATAAATTCTACATTTCGCACTGCCGATAAACGAGCGAAAATATCGTAGCAGAAAAATGTGTAACAAGGGCCTTGAGTTGCCTGGTCCTTTCAGATGGGTCACACACATTAAAACAAGTAGGTATATATTTCTAATGATTTTCAAGATAATTTTTTCATGAGTTCCACGGGTTACCAGTAAATGCCACAAATATTATAAATTTGAGTCTGAAAACTATCGCGAGTTTCTTCCATAATAGTAATGTAACAAAGGACTCACGTAGTAAACACTGCAAAACTGGTCGGAGCGTAATTTTGCAGTGTTTAGCACGTGAGTCCTAGTCGGTTTGTTACATTACAATATTCTAAATGTCAAAGTTTGGATGGATGGATGGATGGATAGGTGGATGTTTGTAACTCAATCACGCCAGAACGGCTAAACGGATTTAGATTTTTTTGGAATTAGGTATGTAGATATGGCAGGTCCCGGAATAACACATGGGCTACTTTTCATCATCATCAATCACCACCACGTGGGTAAGACCGCAGGGCACCGCTAGTTTTTTATAATGCTAGAGCTACTTGCCATCTTGAATATTCATAAGTTCCGTGTCCTTAACGGATGATACTTATCATTCAAAAGTACTAACATGACACATAATATGTATAGGATGTAACCTTGAGTAGATAATAATAATCATCATCATCATCATCATCATCATCATCTCAGCCATAGGACGTCCACTGCTGGACATATGCCTCCCCCATTGATTTCCACAAGGACCTGTTGGAAGCGGCCCGCATCCAGCCCTTGCCTGCGATCTTAGTCAGGTCGTCTGTCCACCTGGTCGGTGGCCGTCCTATGCTGCGCTTGCCAGTCCGTGGTCTCCACTCGAGAACCTTTCGACCCCAACGGCCATCAGTTCGTCGAGCTATGTGCCCTGCCCACTGCCATTTCAACTTGCTAATCCGCTGGGCTATGTCGGTGACTTTTGTTCTTCTACGGATCTCCTCATTTCTGATTCGGTCGCGTAGAGAAACTCCGAGCATTGGCAATAGATAATAATATCATACAACGATATCGACTTTTACACACCCCCTACTGAGACTATACTCAATATCTTTATATGGGTTAAAAAGACCACATCTATTCTCGGACACTTACGGAGTGGCAATACGGAATAGCTATAGCCGAAAATGTTTCGAGAACCACCCAAAAAGGGCACTTTTCGGCCTTTTTTGAGTGCGCTTCAATTAAGTATTAAACAACGGAGAATGAGTTTTGGGACGAGCCCCCCTTAAGGGCCGTCTAAATGTGTTTCGGGCGGCGCAGATATTAGAGAAACGAATTTACCAAACAAATAAATGAGTTAGAACGGGGGATTTCGGTCAATTTTGGGTGGCATTTTGCATAAGCGGGGATAATTATTAGAGGGAATAATGGAATTTTCTAATTGAAATTCACATATTTAAAAACAAATATATTTTATACAATATAATGTATGTAGTGGTGAAGATTATTTTACGTTATCGTTAATTTACTATGTATATGATAGAGTTAGTGCAATCATAAAAGCAGGGTCGAGTCCCACTTGATGTTTAGTGCAGAATGCCTTTTTATACGAGTATATTCTATAGCTTCTTGTGCCCGGCTTGCCAAGCCAGTTTCAGCAGCTGTCGTGCGAATCCAGATTCTATGTCTATTTTTATCTATATCGAATAAATATACCACCATCGAACACATCACTGATTGCCAATGCCATAATGGTCACATATTAGATCACATTGAGTAAAATTCAAAATCTAAATACTATATATACGTATATACATATAGACGAGAATGGAAGAAGAAGAAAACATGTTGTGCCGACCCCACCTACTGTCGGATAAAGACAAGAATAAGAAGAGGAAGAAGAAGAATGAGAAGAAAGGTATTCGTGTTTAGTTCTTTACTGTAGTGTTGCTTATGCCGTGCGAACGTACTTTTCTATCTTATTCTTAAAATTCACTGTGTGGACGCGGACGAATTCACGAATAAAAGCTATCACATAAAACAGTGGTGATAAGTTAAATCACCGAGCGATCACGAGATATAAACTCATGCAATATTCATATCTCGCGTAAGTATCAACTATCTCGAACGTTTTGAATATTCTGAAACGTATTCGCTCATCTGAAACGAGAGAAATTCTCGCGCTGTTTCAGCACAACGTTTTTAATTTAACAAACATTCGTGAGTTACGGGAATGTACGCCATTGTACGCCGTTTTAGCTTTTCGGAGACGAGACGAGTTTTCGAACATTGTGATTCAAAATGTGTTGTTTGTGTTAAGAGGTAAATTAGATGGGTGCGGTTTATGGTAGTAACATTGTGGCGAGAATTGACATTATCGGGATAGTTACCACATGTATGTAATTTTATTCGTTTTTCTTGATCGACCACAATCGCGTTTGACGAGAATAGTAATTTATGAAACTGTTTCATAATAAGGGTTCTTCAAACACGAGTGCAGGTTAAAAAAACACCAGCCAAGTGCGAGTTAGATTCGCGCACCGAGGGTTCCGTACAAACCTGTAGGTATAACTTTAAAATTATAGGCTATATGTATTACTAAAATATAAAATGCATCTCTACTAAAACTTTAATAATAGAATTAGAGGTTCAAATAAATACCAAAAAACTCCTTACGTCGTAAACGCTGCGATAAATATCCTTGGATTGAAACCTGAGCAAGCAAAGGGTGCTAGGAAAAGAAGAATCCTGAGTATAGCGAAGATTTCAAAACACGAAACGCTAAAAAACTCTACCCATGAGTGAAACAACAATTTTCACCACGCTAGCACTAAATAGTCAGGAACCTACTATAGGCGCGTGGCGAGACGGATTGTTTCACAGGCTTTTTTCAGAGCAATTTTTGCGTATATACTTTTTGGATGCGCTCGAAATTTAAAAACTTTTTACTCATTTGTGAATAAAATAGCATTTTCCCCACCGAAATCGATGAATAAAACTAGCAATTGACAGCTAGTATGGTGAAAAAAAAAAAGATGTTATTACTCTGTTATTGACGATACTGTTAATATAGACAGTGAGGTAGCGACACAGGTAAAGACAGGAAGGTTTTCTGTAGTCGTGGGTTCAAATCCCACTAGCAGCCAAATTTTTTCTTTCAAATATTTGAACGTAAGTTCTGCCCAGCATGTTGTTAATGCAATAAACAATAAAACTCTTCAGGTAAAGATTATCTTTGATTAGCCAGTGCTAATTGAAACTGGTTCTGTTCATTACCTTTTATTTTCCCCTTAGAGACCGGTTGAGATTTCGCTCAATACATAAACGTAAAGCTTTGCGATCGGATAAAATCACGACGGAGATTATGGTCAGATTAGAGTTCAAGTTAATCAATTGGATTATGTAAGGTTCGGTAAGAGTGCGTAGGAGAATTGGAAGCTTTGTGTGGCGGATTACCTGAAGCAGGAATATTTGCTTCACAGTTATCGTATCGCATTCGTCGAAACAATTAAATAACTTACGTTCAAATTATTTGAATGAAAAAATTTAATAACTAGCGTACTGTCCCTACAAACTATAATTTCTCTGTGTCAATAGTTGTACTACAGCTTAGGTTGTTCCGAACATTGTTAGCCACACAATAAATACAACCTCTTCATTACTGAAACTATTTTGAATTAATATAATTTCAATACAAATCTGCTTTGTGAAAATCATTGGGTAGTTCTTATTTTGAATTTTTCTACGATTAACTGTGACTCTTTTGTTTGCAACAATGGACATCTCGCGCGCCAACTCACACAGCTGCTATAACCATAGACTATCTGACAACTTCGGGGGTAAAAATCTTATCCCATCCTCCATACAGTCCAGATTTAATATATTCCTATGGTAAATATGTATTAAACCATGTAGAAATTCATTCAATTCAAAAATAATATATTTAATACTAAAATTATCTTAATTGTACATTTCTATAGTGTAAAACCTAAAATTATACAGTTCTTAAAATATTTTGATTTGCAAGAACTAGCCGCTTATATTATATCCAAGGTTTTTAAAAAATCAACTCTGATCAACTGATCATCATTATGTTAATATCTCCGCAGGCACGAACAAGATATTTCATGGAAATTCTTTTTCTAAAATTCACCATGAGGCATGCCGCTAAATAATGCATAACAATATCATTGAGCCCAAAAAACATAACATAGTATAAAATGTACATTGGCGTGGGTGAAAATAAAAAGATACGGTCAAATTGGCAATTCCGTATCCCAGCTTGAATACCAAACTCCCTTTAAATATCTACGCATAAAGCCTAAGCTGTAAAAAGGATAAACGATAACTAACACAAACGTAGATAAAGATTCTCGTTATTTTATTTATATAGAGCTGCTACAAGTAAGGCGGCATTCATAAAATCGTCAAACAGTTATACTTACTAAACTATAAATACCGACGGGAGGATCCTTAAATCCGCTTATCTTATCTATATTATGTATAAAAGGAAAACGTGACTGACTATCTATCTACACCGCTTACCGGATTGAGGCGAAATTATGAACACAGATAGTTATTATGACATAAGTAGGCGTAAAAGGATTTTTTTACAATTCAATCCATAATTTTCGATATAAAAATTTATTGAGAATTTGAGGAGGGCGGCACCCATAAAACGGTTGGGCGCATTGAGTTATTTAACATATAAGACACTTCTTTATTGAGATGGCAATTGCAAAATGAAAAATGTTAATTACATTTAATTATGCAGCCGCCAACTCTAAGACTACGAGGCTAAAATGTGTGCATCCGGTAAGGTTAATAAGTCAAAGAATTGATGGTGCTTACATGAGAAAATCGATTTAATTATTTTTAAGGTACCTTTACCACCACTAAGACACATTTGTCGCAATTCTTTCCTTTCACTCTTATTTTGTACACTCTATAACCAAAACTCGTATAACTCTTAAGAAAGGCGATAGTGGGAGACCGAATTGCTACAATACTAAGAAATAACAATTGCAGTATAAAATTATATTGTGAATTGCAGGTGTTTCGGTTCTTTGTGTAAAAAACGATCATCGTGTTATAAGGACTTTAATATCTTAAAGGGTTACATTAAGACCCAAAAAGTCTAAAAGACCAGGGCCCGTAGACAAAATGCATACATAGCGTTTTGTAGCGCGTACATGCGCTACATAGCGATTCTTTGTCTCTAGCCGTTGAATGTTCGTTCTCGTTGCGAAGCGAGCGATAAAATAGGGTGAGGAATGAGATAGAGCGATATAACACTTCTCATACCAGAACAGGATGGGACGAAAGACATCAACGCGCTCGATTTGCGCCAATCATTTTCGCCGTACGGGAACGTGTACCATTAGTCAACAGGTGTCATAGTCATTGGATATATCACAAGAACAATGAGAACGAACATTCAACAAGAGAAAGAGAATCACTATGAAGCGATGCATTTTGTCTTGGTCCACAGGGCTGAAGCCGTTGAAAATGATAAGAAGTGAAAAAAACTAATGGAAGGATGAAACCCATTGCAAAAGGAAGAGAATATAACAAAAATGAAAGGAAAAATAATTTACGGGCGATCTGAGGTCGGGAAGTGGAAGCGGAAGGTGTTAAAAAAAAAAAAACGGCTTATTTCGGTTTCGAGTTAAATGGCAAAGTGGTATGGCGAATTAAATAATCACTGGTGACGAGAAGAGGCGTGCCTAGAACTTTACAGTTCATGCAAAAACTATAGACAGTCTTGACGCTTGCTTATGAGTGCCTCATACCTGGCGGTGTCTTCAGAAAAAGAATATAAATAAAAACCGTCTGTGTATCGTCAGTTTCCTCAACTCTAGTGAAATATAACGGCGGCGCCGGCGCCCTGGCGTAGGCGTTGGGCGCTAAGTGCTAGGTCAGTCAACTTAAGGAAGTTGAACAAAGGAAGTCAAAAGAGCGTATGGTCAACTCTAACTTTACACTATGGAAAGGTGCAAAACAGGCAATTTTGCATACGTGTTATAATATTTCGTCCGTATTGCATCGGTACGTCCTGTGTGTCGGTACCTGACGTGTTTTTAACACATTATGAATGTATAAAGCACGGGAGTAATTCCTGTGTTTCATAAATTCACTATATTTGTCATTAATTAGTTTTAATTTATTTTATTTAATTATCATAGTAGCCGTAGTAGCCGACCGACATTTGAACCAAATAGACGTTTACTTTTTGCTCTCAGAGAATTAATAACGAAACATGTTAAAAGTTATTTCTTGTGCGGTTTAAATGCTAATAGTTCAAAGAAGAGTGTGCAAGTGTTATAATAGTGATATTTTCTAATCGATATTCAACTTCTATAAAAAAATATAAGCAAAACAATATTGACAACGTAACTGATTTCGGCCAACATACTGACACTGTGTCGCCTGTGTCTGCAGTTGGAAAGAGCTGTGTGCGGTATCGCTCTGTGACAGCCCACGAACGCAGAAGTCTGCATTACTGTTACATCAACTGTGGCAGCAAACGCGATTAGCTAGAGTTCTCTTGCGTATTCTGTGATATTGTCGGTAAGCAGACAAATTGGCGGTTTAAAGTTCTACTAATTTTATGCAACAAATAATATTCAGTATTATTTGTTAAGGATGGAGAATAACTACGTGACGACCCGAAGACCTTTGCGTCCTTGTAGTTCCATGACGGATCTATCCAATGATACGTCGTTGTTTAATTCGACGATTATGAGCCTGCCCAATACATCCATAAGTGAAAATGATACAATTATTGCATTAAAAGATAAAGTAAATAAGCTTACAGTAAATTTAGAAAGTGCAAATGCTGAAATAGAAAATTTAAACAGCGAAATGTGTATATTAAAGTCGGAATTAGACAAAAGCAATAAAACTATAGAGCTTTACAAAAAAATTGGGCAATATGATTGTCAAGCAGAGTCGAATACTCGCCGAGTAACACCAAAATCGGGCAATAAAAAAACACGCAGAAAATGTTTAATGTCTACTCCTTCAAGAGCAGTTGAGCCGAAATTGAGTACAGAATCTGATAGAAGTGTTAGTCAAGGGGTTGAACGCTCTATTCAACATTCAATTCCTGTGGCTAAAATTGTAAGTGATGAAACTAATGATGATGAACCTAAGTCGGATCGATGTATAAATAATAATATACAGAACTTAACTACGACTAAATCAAATATAGAGGAACGGGAAGAAGAAAAGCGCAAAGTTATCATATTGGCAGACCAGCGTGGAGTTGGACTGAGAAAAGCGCTGCAACGCCTTATAGGAGACGAGTATGCAGTCACTTCATTCTGGAAATCAGATGCTACTATTGGAGACATTTTCAGCTCTGCTAAAGATGACTTAATTAGATTAACAAAAAGAGATTATGTAATTATTTTAGGTGGCATGAATGACTATAATCCGTCTGAGTTTAAATTCATATTAAGTAGTTTTTTAAATTATTGTAGCTTTACAAATATAATTATAACTGAGATTCCTTTCAATAGATCTCTTAATGAAAAAAAATTAAACCATGAATTAAAATTTATCTGCACTAGATACAAAAGTCATGTCACTTTCATAGACATGGGTTATAGTAGATATATTCCTAACAAATATAAAATATGTACAGAAATATGTAGATCAGTTATAAGAGAAATACTTCAAATTGATTATAAATGTAAATTAAGAGATCTAAAGAAAAGACAAGTAGAGAGCCCAAAAAAGGTAACCGCAGTTAATACAAGTACGCAAACTGAGCCTATGATTGATAGCAATGTCAATATTAATAGAGAAGACCCAGATTCACCGCCCCCTACACAAACATTTTTTCGTCCATAATTATATTAATTTGTTGCATCAGAATATTCATGGATTAATGAACAAAGCAGATAAACTAACAGTGAATCTTGAGGTATTAAAACAGAAAAATAAATTAGTCGACATAATATGCATAACGGAACATAACATGATTAACAGCGATATTACACTTCTGAGTGTACCAAACTTTAACCTTGCCGCGTGTTATTGTAGGAAAAAACGCAATGGTGGTTCATGTATATTAGTAAATAATACACATAGGTTTAGAGGAATAACTGATGTTAAAGATTTAAGTTGTGTTAATATAATCGAATGCAGTGCAGTGGAACTGACAGAGCATAATGTTATTATAATATGTATATATAGACCACCTGTAAATAAGAGAAATAACTTAGATATATTTTTTAAAAACTTGGAATCTATACTAGAAAGATTTTGCTACAAAAAGAAAAAGGTTTTAGTGTGTGGGGATTTAAATATCGATATTCTGAAAAACAATAAGAATACAACGGTATTAAAAAACATTATTAAGAGTTATAACTTAAAGATATCAAGTCATGAACCTACTAGATTAGTAAAAAACACATGTATCGACATTTTTTTCCATAATGTGCGTGGTTCCTCATATGAAATAATTGAACTGGCTTTATCGGATCATACATCCCAATATTTTAAGTGTCCTGTGAAGGAATACTATTCCTTCAGGTATTGGTATTCATTTAAACGAGATTACTGTAAAATGAATTTAGAAAAATTTAAGGACAATTTGAGTAGAGTTAGTTTCAGTGAAGAATTAAATAACTCTGACCCAAATGTAGTGTTCAGTCAGTTTCATGATACCTTTAAGCTGCTCTATGATCTATGTTTTCCACTAAATAAAAAGAAAAATTCGTTATGTAAAAAAGTTAAATGGATAACAAAGGGAATAAAACTGTGCACAAAAAGAAAACGACAGATGTTATGGGCGTACAGGAAAAGCCCCAAAATGGTAAACTATATACATTTTAAGAATTACTCAAAGCGACTGAAAAATATTCTAAAGCTAACACAAAAAGCAAGAAATAATCACGCTATAAAAATGGCCTCAAATAAAACAAAAGCAACATGGAATATCATAAATAGTTCAAAAAATAGGCTCCCTAATATATACATTGACAAAATAAAATATAACAACAAAATATTAAAAAATCCAGAAGACATAGCTAGGGCATTTAACTATTTTTATATAAATCAAGTTAAGACAAACAATATTAGTAATCATAGTAATAATTCTTATTTTTTGAAGTGGCATAATCCAAATTCTATGTTTATGAGACCTTCTACTCCTAAAGATGTATTTAACATCATACAATCCTTAAAAAATACCGGAAGTACAGGATACGATGGAATAAGCACCAAAGTAATAAAATATGTTGCTGATATCATATCTCCTATCCTTTGCTTTATTATAAACCTATGTATTGATTGTGGTGTTTTCCCTGACAAGCTAAAGGTAACAATAATAAAACCGTTATTCAAAAAGCAAAACAGAGAAAGCATGACTAACTATAGACCAGTTGCGTTTATACCAGTTTTTTCAAAGATATTTGAAAAATTCATGCATAGTACTTTATATGAGTACTTTGATAAATATAATATTCTGATTGAAGAACAAATAGGTTTTCGTAAAAATAAATCGGTAAATTTAGCTATTTATAATCTTCTCAATATAGTCATGTCTAGTTGCGATAAGAAGTTATTTGTATCTTCTATGTTTATGGATTTAACGAAGGCCTTCGACTATGTTGATCACAGTTTACTACTTTATAAGCTGGAAACTTATGGAGTAAGGGGTAATGCCCTATGTCTAATTCAATCGTATCTTGAGAAAAGATCGCAATTCACTCAAATTACTAAACTCTGTCCAATTACAAAAATTGAAAAGACATATTCTTCTGATGCTGCTATGGTAAAATATGGTGTTCCTCAAGGAAGCGTTCTTGGTCCTTTGCTTTTTATAATTTATATAAATTATCTCTCAAGCGCTACTGATCATCCAATGGTACTCTTTGCTGATGATAGCACTATCACTTTTGTGGGTGATAAACAGACATCTCTTGAACTGGAAATGTACACTACTTTAAATAATGTAATAAATTGGTTGACATGTAATAATCTTTTAATAAATCTTGAAAAAACTCAAATTATGACATTTAATAACAATAAAAAAATTAAATTTAATATTAATAATGATAATACACAAATTAAAGACATTGATGTAACGAAATTTTTAGGCCTACAAATAAACTCGGACCTTAAATGGAAAACGCAAGCTGAGATGGTATGTGCTAAATTAAGTAGCTATTCGTATGCTTTATACATGTTGTCCAAAATTGTAGATCAATCAGCGGTGCTGACATCTTACCACGCATATGTGACTCCAACACTGCGCTATGGAGTCATATTCTGGGGCAATTGTACAGAAAGGGAGACAATTTTTAGAGCACAAAAAAAGTGCCTAAGATCAGTTTGTCATCTACGAACAATAGACTCTTGTAAGCCGTATTTTAAGGAACTTAATATTTTGACATTTCCATGCTTATATCTGTATGAAATTATTTTATTTACGAGAAACAACTTAAATCTATTTACAACTATGAAAAGCAAACGTAGTAAAAATATAATATGTGTACAAAAACATAAAACTGCACTGTTCAATAAGAGTGTCTTTGTTATGGCCCCAAGACTATATAGTCACCTACCCAAATACATATTAGACTCAGATTGCGTACATATATTCAAGAAAAAACTACACGAATTCCTAATCAATAAAAGATATTATTCAATTAATGAATACCTTAGCGATAAGTTTGCCTGAATCGTTAATTGTATAAAATTAGTTAGTTAGGGAGGCTCAGCCGCATAGTTTTTAGATTTATTATTTTATTATAATTTTAGCATGCCTGAAAAGGCAAAACATGGAGAACCTACAACCGTTTTTAACTAACTATTATTGTACCTGTGTTTATGCTAATAAATGAATTTGAATTTGAATTTGAAAAAAATCATATGTAAACTGAATTGCAGTCATGACTGTTAGTGATCATTACGAGCGTATCACGTGAAATCATTGATGACATGTCATTATCATCGGAAAAATCTTAAACAAAGATAACTCTATAGTAGAATATTCTCGCAATAAGACAGACTGGAATAGGGACAGACGCTTCCATGACCCAGGACCTAAGAGCAAAACTGCGGTCATTTTACCAACAGACATCATAAATCCACGACCAATACGACAAAAGTGTAAGTTACATATTAATATATACTTTTATGGTATAAGGTGTTGGAACAATCATAAGGCCCACAGGATATTAAGTGGTAACCTTTGCCTATAGACAGATACAATTCGTAAAGAACTGCACTGCGCCCGTCACCCTGAGAAATAAAGGTGGTAATGGTATTTCACCGGAAACTATACCCTTCAAACAGCAACACAGGGTATCAATTCTACTAACACATTGCTCATAGAAATTGACATGTCAATGAATCGTCATTTTTTCTAGTTTTGCTATTCTACATGGAGTATAATTGTAACGGGTACACAGATCTAATTTCTACCGCAATTCAATTGTCTACAATGCAATCGAATGCAATTGTTATTTTAGCGGAATATCAAGTTTATTTATGATAACATTTGAACGACTATTGCATTGTTTATGAATGGATTGTCTTAATAAATAAGAGAATTGGCACCCAGTATCGCGAACAGTACTTCTCACATAGAATGCTACTACTCTTAAATATAAAAATAAGTATTTCGATGTACGGTAAGCTTAACTAATCTCCAAAGACACGAATCTATAGTCTAAATCTAAGCCGAGCTGTGAGCACAGATTAGACGACTAATAGGCACAACAATACGCTAAACTTATCAAAGCATATACAATTACATAGAGTATTAATCGCGCATACGGGTTCGACGACCCGATTGTCTGATGTAGGGTTGTCACATATTCTACTTTGGCGGGGCCATGTTCTAGTTTTAGGGTCGAACGTATTTAGAAATTCGGTCATATGTTGATAAGTTTATGGGTTGGCAATATTGGTTTTGACAATGACATCAGGGCCTCGCTAAATGTTTAATTAACCAATTTTTGACGTGTAACGTTTTATAAATTGATGAATACCAGCAACACTCAATAAAAAATAGTAACGTTCCGCGTAACGTTCCACCTGAGTTTTGTATTACATAAAATTATCAAAGTCAAAGTCAAAGTCAGTCAAAGTCAGTCAAAGTCATAGTCAAAGTCAGTCAAAGTCAAAGTCTCATAAATGATTATGACGTTATCACGTAAATCTATCGTCCGTAAACCGACTTTACAGACAACCAATTTTTTTTTAATAAACTTTAAAGTTTTAGTACATGAAAATGACAAGAATACTATTATTTCTTAATTATTAGATTTCTGTGGACTCCGTCGAGAGTACCGGCCTAGAATTTTATTGTACCCCTCATACTACCCGTGGGTATCGTAGGAGTCGACTAAGGGATCACGAGAAGGTGAGCAGCAACGCCTTCTGCGGATAAAATCAACATTGGTATCTACTGCGCTCGCCAATCCACCTGCCAAACGTGGCGAGTACTGGCAAACCCCGCCTAAAAATAGACATGGGGAGGCATGTGTTCAGTGTTCTATCGCTAAGGTGATGACGAGATCATCCCAATTTTATAGGAATATTGTAAACTATTTTTTTTTTTTTGTCGTTACACCTTTTTACATCACACCTACACCTTTTCTTCCATCTTTCTAACTAACGAAGTAGCAAATTTCAGCCCAAACTGTTCAGTCGTTTGGGATATGTGTTGACAGATAAATCCAGTCTCCTTTTACAGTCTCATGTACAGATTGAACTCAACGTTAAAACTACTTTTCATCGTCATCGATCATCACCACGCGGGTAAAACCGCGGGGCGCAGGTAATAAATAAAATATAATATATATGTAAATCCTAAGCCGCAATTCAGTGTGCTGCCTAAACTCACTCCTGCTATAACCAACCCTGAGCATAACACTAATGCAGTAGACTGGAAACGTATTGGATGCGGAATTTGTATCGATTTTTAATTGACTCGATAGTGTTTAGGTGTGGAGCGTCGAATAGATTTTTTTTTTATTCACTATAGGCAGGCGTTTGACCACTATCTCACCTGATGTTACATGATGATGCGGTGTACGATTATTCACGCCTGCCTATACAACGTATCTGTTTTACTCGTGCCTTGAAGATGCCTAGATCGTATCCATGTGGAAACACAGACTTAGGCAATGAATTCCACTCGATAGCTGTACGCACTATGAATGTAGAAACAAAACGCTTCGTGCGGCAGGTTGGAACGTCTACCATATACGGATGTCGCATTGCAGTCCGTCTGGCCGTTCTTTGATAGAATGGGGAAGGAGGAATCAAGTTATGAAACCCCAGAGCGCACTTACCGAAATGTATCCGGTAAAAAAACGGTTTACATCGATGCTGGAGGCTTTGAAGTATTGTGCTTAGTTGAATATAACCAAATTGATTGGATTGTGATTTTTCTTTGTTAATTGGTTTAACGAGCAATAAACCGAGCAGCAATATTTGTATTTTGTAACGATAGGTATATTTTGGAGTGTGCATCTTTGCAGAGCTGTATTGTTTAAATATAAATGAGATGGTTCGATTTCCATACAAAATTATTTTTCCATTTATGTGAAAAGAGAGTATATTTTTGGTCTTTATTTGCGGCAAATCACATTTAATTGAGGAAAACAGTTGAAGAAGTGGTTCATAAATAAACCACTTCTTCATATATGGAGAAATACGTTTGTATGGTAATCGAAACACCTTAAGAGACATACGGAGTCATTAAAATGCTTAGTAGGGTAACTCACAAAGTACCTACATTTTTAGATAAAATGTTTTTTTATATTCGCGGCATGGAAAAAGTTTATGGTAACGCTTCTATGCTATGAATATGTTAATTAGCGTAAGTGCTACAGTATTCTAATATATATAAATCTCGTGTCACAATGTTTGTCCTCAATGGACTCCTAAACCACTTAACCGATTATAATAAAATTCGCACACCATGTGCAGTTCGATCCAACTTGAGAGATAGGATAGTTTAAATCTCAAATTATAGTCGCAATTTTAATTTATTGCTAATTATTTCACAATTATCTGTTAACTCCAAATGATTCTAACAGATGTTTCGACCTTTCGACTGGGTTGAGTAAGTAATCAATAGATGGCGCTGCTATGGTAAGTTGTCTGTTATTATTTGACAGTCACAATTATCTGTTAACTCCAAATGATTCTAACAGATGTCGATACCTTTCGACTGGGTTGAGTAAGTAATCAATAGATGGCGCCACATGGCCACAGCAATGCGTGGCCGGGTCAGCTAGTAAATAAATAAATTATTATTGCACTGTATGGACAGTCCCACTCTTCCAGTGATAGAAGAACAAATAAAGTGATCTGTAGAAAAATGAAAATGAGCAATGAAAACATATTTATTATCATCGACATACCGACTAGGACTCACGTGACCTTTTTGTAGAAAATTACTCTCCGACCAGTTTCGAACTGATTTTCATTTCTTCATCTGGGAAACACGAAACTCGCGACAGTTTTCGAACATTAAGTATCCCAGTGAGATGGCAAGTTAAAAAATGTGTGAGCATAGCACAATACGAGCAGAACTGATGACCGATTAGACAGAAAAGAAATTGTAATAATGAGCCGGGTTTTAGTATATTTTGAATTAGAAGGATCCCAATAAACTAGATAAGGCAGAGCTAATAACATTTTAGTAAAAGAGCGCCCTTCTTTTAAACCGACTTCAAAAAAGGATTCATTTCAATTCGACCGTATATATGTTTTTTTATGTGTGTTCGCGGATAACTTCGTCGTTTATGAACCGATTCTGATGATTTTTTTTTTGTTAGATAGAGTATACTTCCGTGGTGGTCCATTAAAATCGGACAAGCGGTTTTTGATTTATACTCCAATAACTGAAAAGTGCTACGCGTATCTTGATGATATTATTGTCGCGGTTGACGACATCGCAGAACACATAATGACAATTAATTGATCCCGTGAGTAGCAAAGGTCACTGAATGTGTGTTTATCTATGTGAATCTATGTGTTAATCCAGGGTTTAAACTGTCCCCATACCAAATTTCAACGAAATCAGCGTAGCCGTTTGAGCGTAAAGTAGTAAGAAACATACAAACATACTTTCGCCTTTATTATATTAGTAGGATAAATAACCAGATTTTTTGACAAAATAGAAAACGATTAATTCAGCATTTACGACAATTTTATGTCGTAACTATTTTGGCAATTCTATGCATTTTACCACGTCAGTGGCTATTATAGCAAATAATATAATAAATGTGGACTATTTGAAAAGCCCATAAGATTAAATCCGGTTACACAATGAGTGAAAAAGCTCGATCAGTGAACACGTGCGGCGCGGCTTTTATAAACACACAAGCAGATGCGCTAGCGCACCTGGTGTTGTGCGACGCGTTATTTTGTGCGAGTACTCGTGCAATAATAAACACATTTTTCAACCTTCCGCTGCCGCAAACACAATAATTCGTAAAACATTATCATTCAAATGTGATCTCTGGCAATATAAAAATCGTGGAGTATACGAAAACTGATGACAATAACACCACAGTTAAACGTACTCTAACCTTAGACGCATTCTAGGACGGCCAAACATAATGCGGTCAAAGAATATGTCATAAGCCCTTAAGAGGAAGCTACTCATATATCATATAGGCCACATCAAACCGGTATCGGGAAAAAACGCGGTTTATATCTGTTCAATAGTTCAATAATAGTGTTCATCTTACGTCTGAAATGGCAATCTAATCTATCATTAAGAAGAAGAGATTAATTTTTATTTAAAGAGATTTACAGCTACTTGAAGCGATTATAGCGGGGGGAGCGTCGCCTGTCAAACTGACGGACACTGGTTCAATCCCCAACAACAGCTTGAGCTTCCGGTGAAGGTAACACCGTTAACAATTCCCAGTGGTAGGGTACTTTCGAATACCCGCCTGGCTAGCTAGCACCCTCAAGTTTGAAAAACTGTCACCAAACACATAGTGTGTTAAGGCAGAGCAGTCCTTGAGAACCAGTGAGCATTCTGGGTCTAGCGTGATAACATCTTCGACCACATCGTCACTGACCATCGAGTGAGAGTGTTAGTGGTCAAACGCTAAATCTATACAGTATTAAAAATAATAATAATTTTAAAGATATAAATCCATACGATATCTCAAAACACGTTTCTGAGTAAATCATACGTGTTTGTAAAAAAAGAAAAACTATGTGACTTAATGGTAGCCAAAGTCGGTCACCGATCTCTCAAACGTTGATTCTATCTACAAGTAAAGTAGTGAGAAACATCTAAACACCATTTAAAACGTGATATCATCTTCGACCACATCGTCACTGACCATCAAGTGAGATAGTAGTCAAACGCTAGATATTTACAGTATAAAAAAATAATTCAACAACAAACAAAGCTAAACTTTACCCTTTTAGAAAATGGCAGCGATATTTCAGTTTCAAAAATAAAGGATAAAAGTTGTGACGAGCTCAGTAAGTCCTGAATCGTTTGAATACCGAGCTTCAAGGCTTCACTATTTATTTTATGGCTTTAGGTTTATTTTGAACAAAAATACTGGGATAAATGTTTCAAATCTATGTTAGAACTTTCGAAGTGAAAAATACCGATGACGATTACGGGGGAGTGTGACAGAACTAGTTCCCGGAATCAGATGCGCATATTCCGGAATTATATTATTTTTCTACTTTTATTACAGATACTTATATGTGCGTCGATATAAAATATGATTTTTTTCCCTATGGTAACCGTAAAAAATGGCTTTGGAATTCCGATATCAAATATTTTTTACCTTAGTATCAGTGGTAAAAAGGAAACAAGTATTGCATATGATATTTCGAATCGATGATAGCTCAGCGGGAGGAGCGTCGGCTGTCAAACTGACGGACACGGGTTCAATCCCCGACAACAGCTCGAGCTTTCGGTGAAGGTAACACCGTTATCAATTTCACAGCATGGTGGTAGGGTACTTTCGAGTACCCGCCTGGTTAGCAACCATCCTCAAGTTTGAAAAATATCCAAATACCAAACACATAGTGTTCAGGCAGCGGTCTTTGAGAGCCAATAAGCATTCCAAGTCTAGCGTGATAACATCTTCGACCACATCGTCACCGACTATCAAGTGAGATAGTGGTCAAACTAGGTAAATCTACATACATATATTCATGCCTCTCTCCCG
Organism: Apeira syringaria; assembly: GCA_934044485.1. Taxonomy (NCBI): domain Eukaryota; kingdom Metazoa; phylum Arthropoda; class Insecta; order Lepidoptera; family Geometridae; genus Apeira; species Apeira syringaria. Next base: position 4,696,995 of record OW203672.1, on the reverse strand, counting down.
TATGGGTAGGCAAATAGGTACAGCCTTCCAACTGCTACGATCCCGAGTCACTTCTTCTTGTTCTCTTGCTTCATCCACACTCATCAATCCTTTATACAAGAGCATCGGTTTAGAGTGACCTGACCCTTTCTTAGAACTTCCACAACCTGATTTAGGAACCTTCGCCTAGGCCTTCCTCTTTCAACAATGCCATTCACTTCACCCTATATATACCTGCTAAGTCAATGTTCTTTCGTTGAATCTCTCTACATAACCAAACCATCTTAACATAATTTTTCTAAATCTTAGTCACTACAGCTTCGAATAGAGCTAGATATGTGAAGTAAAAAAGACGTGTGGCACTCGAGGACTGCCGCGGTAAAGCTATTAGATAGCATTTTTTATCAACTTATGCAATTCATATATTAATATATCGGCAGTAACGCCGATACAACCAATGCCATCTAGAGGCGAGTTGCTGAACTAAACAGACAAGCGTGATATTTCAAAAAAGTCTTTAAAAGTTCTGCTATTCATCGATAGACGGCAAAACTAAAAAGTATCACCGCTGTGCCGGTCGGAGTGGGGGGTGTTAGGTTATTTTCGTTACGGAATTTCTGGATTCGGTCTCCACGCTCAAGGCCCGCGATATAAGCTATGCAAAAGCTTAAAAGTTACCTTGCTAATTTTATACAAAAGTAAAAGTCCAGACAGATATTAAGTGTATCAAAAAAAAAAAGGTATAGGCGTAGAAGGTAGAGGCGTATTTTTCAAAACGAGCGCCGCGCGCCGCTCGCCGCCCGAAGCGTATCTAGCTACTTCCGTATACATATAAACGTAAAAAAAAGTCCGATCCCTTCCCAATACAGAAACCCTTTTAACTAATTAGTAGAACTTTTAAAGCAGTGCGTGTACATGAATGATGAGTCACTGGGAAAACTTGTACTGTCATGCGACTATAGTAGCTTGCTGTTATAGTGTATGGTTAGTGACATGTATGGCTGATTGACACAAGAACAGGTTGATTAGACTAGAACGATAGTATTACACTGAAAAAAAAATGGAAGTCAACCACGTGGCATTTTTACTTGGCTAGTGAACTGTTTATTTTTTTAAACATTTTTTTATTGGGAATAGGCAAGCGTTTGACCACTATCTCACCTGATGTTAAGTGATGATGCGGTCTACGGTGGAGCACGCCTGCCTAGAAGATACCTATTCACTCGTGACTTGAAGATACCCAGGTTGTATGTTTGCGGAAACACAGATTTAGGCAATAAATTCCATTCGTTAGCTGTACGCACTATGAATGTGGAAGCAAAACGCTTTGTGCGACAAGTTGCAACGTCCACCATGTATGGATTATTGAATTAATCACAACTTTTGGTTGCCTGGAAGAAATCGCTTTAAACGATAACGCCGCCCTTTGTATCACTATATTTATATTTGTTTGTTTGTTTTTTTATGTGTGTTTTTGAAATAGTGTGCAAATAAAGAGTTTTCTATTTATCTATCTATCTTAATCAAAATTACCAAGGACAATATGATTACAGCAATACAAGTTAATTTAAAAAACGCTCGAACATGTTTCCTAATCAGTTTTACAATGTCACATTATAACAGAAAACAAATCTTAACATTGTTCATACAAAAAAGTTTGTTGGTCGCTTCAATCAAACTTCTTGGTTAGGTTAATAAAGTTTTATTTAAACTTGATCATGTCTATAAGGTTGACATGTAGTGATAAACACGATGCACTTGTTTACAACAACCACTTTTCTACTTGGTTACCACAACTAAGTTTTGTGATAGCATCCATAAAGATCCCGTAATCAAATAAAAGTAGTTGCTGCAAGGACTGTACCCGATAGGCTCGTATTTCATTAGGCTACATAGTCACGGTAATCAAAAAAAATGTTTGCTCAATCACTTTTATTTCAGTGTATAATAATATATAAGTAAATGGGACGTTCTATGCCAAGAATTTAAAAATGCATATAAATCTTATCCTACTTAATAATAACATCTCAATTCAATCACTGGTCAACCAGACGAATGCTTATGCGCCACCGGTACATGGTAGATATATACCACCTTACTAAGCGTTATGCTTCAAATTTTATCATGCGTACCTACTGCCGGGGAGTGGAACTCACTGCCCGAGTCTGCGTTTCCCGATAGGTACAGCCCCTCTTCAAGTCGCGAGTGAATAGGTACTTTCTAAGCTGGCGTGTTACAGCTTTAGAGCCTGTCGTCACTTAACATCAGGTGAGACAGTGATCAGAAGCAAGCTCTTTAAAAATAAATACAAAAAAAACGAACAGAACCAAATTAAATTTGGCAACCGAAAATCCGTAGTCCATGCAGGTAAAAGCGCAGAGCTCAGTGAGTAATAAATATTTTTATTATTAAAACTGACGTGGTATTGACACATTATGAATGTATAAAACACGGGAAATACTCACGAAATAAGTCAGAGGGTTGCGACTATAGGCAGTACTAGGCGAACAACGACCGCATCCGCGAGCGCCCCGTATTCTCCTTGAAAAAGACCACCGAATGTGGTTGAAACTATAGTCGGAACCCTCTGACTTATTACGTGAGTAACTCCCGTGTTTTTTATACATTCAAAATATATTTTACTTTATCAGACAAATACATTACCATTATATTATATAAAATATCCCGCCTTATTAATTGATGTTGTTAATTAATGGGGAAATATCCCGGCACATATAAAAGTGTCTAATATTTTGTTCCCCGCCGGGATAGGTTCTATTACTTCAAAAAGATTTAGCCTACCAGGTTCGTCCAAATTAAATCAGGAAAGGTTAAAAAATTGAAAAATACAGTGAAATACGAGCACCATATAAAACTCTGCTGTTTGATTCTACAACTGTCGTGTGACGTTTACCATCAGACCATTAGCTTGGAATATAAACAAATATAGAAAAGCATTCAAAACACGAAATTAAAAATATCAAAAGTTTTTAAAACCTAGTAATCGCCTATTAATCACTCATAGTTTTAAATTCATACTGTTTAGTATGTCTTGAATTGTTCCCTTCTTTAGTTATTCTAATGTTTCTGCGGCCACAAAGATTCTTCTAGCTTTGTTACGAGAGAATAAAAAGTGACCACATGAGATATAATCCCACTAATATTATAAATGTGAAAGTACGGATGGATGGATGGATATTTGTTACTCAATCACGCCAGAACGGCTGAACGGATCCGAATGAAATTTGGCACAGAGATAGATTATAGTCAGGAATAGCACATAGGCTACTTTTTATCATCATCATTATCATGACCACGCGGGTGAAACGGCGGGGCGCAGCTAGTATATCATACTTACGTCAGCGATGGTCCACGTACATATACGTGTGCTGTATAGACCAATGTTTTGAGTACGACATACCTGTAACAAGGAGTTTGTTAGAAATTATAGTGGCAGGTGTTCAAAGGCAAAGGAGATGGGTCATTGATATTTTCCTTTAAATTTATACAAACTCTGATATAAAAAAGAAAATGTAGCTCACGCAATTATGCTCCCATACTTTTAATTAACTAAGTTCAAATGGGAAAAGTCTAAAAAATACTAATCTTATATTGTTCGACATAATTTTCGTAAGCGACCGGCATAAATCTGCAAATTTGACAGCGCTCGCCTTTGAATATATAGCGTCGTTAAAATTATGCGAATGAAAAAGTGTAAAATCGTAAAGTGTAAAATTAAGTCCAAAAACATATTTCCACCATGGAGTGTAATGTAATTTGGCACGGAATTTGTTAATTAACTAGTGTTTGGACTCTGCCAGTGGAAAAATGACTGGAACGAGTAACTTAATATATTTCCCGTTTTCCATGAGTACGTTACTAGTCCTTAGTAAGTAAAGTAAGGGACACTTTTCTCCAGGTCCCCTAATGCTACTGAAAGGAAACAAAGATTAAGAAGAAGCAAGTCAGCTTTTTGTATTCACATTATACCATTACCGCAGTTTCCTGAACGATCCGGACCCTTGATTATCAAACCTCTATTATTACACAATAGCTACGCCCCGCGGTTTTCACTGCGTTGATAAAAAACGGTGATGATGGTTATGATTAAAATATGTGTTAATCCAAGGTATCGGCTATCTCCATACCAAATTTCATCGAAATCGGTGTAGCCATTTGAGTGTGAAGAGGTAACAAACATACCACATACACACAAACTTTTGCATTTATAATATTAGTAAGATTAAGACAAACTCTGTCCTATCATAAAGTACAACTTCTGTGTAACGTGTGACTTGTGTTAAGAAATATATTTACACTCGATAATTGCTGAAACATATTTGAATAAACAAATCAGCATGACCGTATAATATGACAAATGTCCCTCGTGACTGTCTATTAGCAGCATGCTACCCATTGGCTGGCAACGGCTAGTAGATTGCTTTAATATTGATATAGTGTAGCTTTTTTTTTTTTACACATTATATTTTTGCGTTTGACAACTGTCTCACCTGATGTTAAGTGATAACGTTGCCTAGGATTTAGCACGCAAACCTAGAAGGTTATTAGTAGTATAGTATTGTATAGTAATTAATTTGTAGTGTTTAATTGTAACTTTATTACAATACTTTAATTGTAATAACACTACAAATTAATTACTATACAATACTCTGTGCAGATGCATGTAAAGAATGAAGAGTACTTTAAACTGGCGTCAAGAAACAGTTTGTTGAGCTTAGATTAAGGTGTGAGTATCGTAGCTAGTGGAAAGTTTTGGTTTCTACCTATCTCAACGGGAAAAAGCGTGAATTCATGTACTCGTATGTTCAGTTTAAAAAAATATAAATTATATCGGTTAAAACTAGAATTTCTGAAGACAGTTCAAAAATGGAATGAGTAAGACAGCTGGCGTAGTCTGAACCAACTCCCTTTGGTACCTGTCTTTGTGACACGCCAAACTCAAGCAACCACCGTGAAACTACACAAGGCCTTTGATCTCCATGTTTATTTAGCCGCAAAGAGAAACCTCACGAAACCTCGGACACATCAACGGAGTTATTTTCGGTCCTGTCCCGAAATATTTCACATAATTATAATGCAGTATTAGTGTTAGGTGTCGCGTAAAACGGTGTTGATGTTGGGGAGCAAGAAATTAATTAAACTTGTACACATTTATTTATGACGGCTTTTACGGGTAAAATATGGATCTCTGATCTGTGCCGCTAGGAGAGGACAAGACGACTGGCTCAAGGGCACCACTGAGGTTCGTACCTCGGCTTGAGCTGTCGCCAGGACAGGGGGAAGTCGGATCGGCTTGCCAAAGTGGACAGTAAATGAGCCCTAAGTATGTTTACTCTTTAACTATTTGGGGAGAGAGCTCGCCAAACTGCTCGGTGTCTGACGGTTCTACTGGCCAGATATGAAGATGAGACAATATAACCCTGCTGCAGTGGTCTGGTCACGCAGTAAGCCTGTGACCACAAACACTGCAAACAACTATAGATGCCTAAAGAGCCTCCGCCTAAGTCACGCTTATACGGTAACTTTAAAACGTTGCGCACTGTAAATGTTAGATATTTTTTTTTATACTGTATCAAGCGTTTAACCACTATGTCACTTGATGGTCAGCGACAATGTGATCGAAGATGTTATCTTGATAGACCTAAAATACTTACTGGCTCTCAAGGACTGCTACCTGAACACACTATATGTTTGCTGACAGTTTTTCAAACTCGAGGGTGATAGCTAGCCAGGCGGATACTCGGCAGTACCCTAGCACCATGCTGGGACACCATGCCCGACACATCCCGCCTGCTTTCTGCGGCGGGAATGCGTAAATGGATTTTTCCTAAATAAAAAAAAGGGACTAAACTATTTCCATTCCAAATTTGTGCAGCCGTTTGAGCGTGAAAGAGTAATAAATCCATACAAACCTTCGACTTTATAATATTAGTGGGACCAACGCGATTACCATTCCAAGCTTAATATCACCAATTCTAAACCTTCTCCGGGTGTGGGAGCAGTTTACATTAACTGTAAATTAAAGATAACAGAATCAGGTGCTATTTTGCGGGCACTCGAAACCCTTTGGTAGGCAGCTGTCTTCCGTGGTTCACCTAATTCGAAATTACATTTTGAATTGTTTACATGGGATCTGTCGTTTTAGGAATTAAGTATAGGCGACAGAACTTCATCTACCTTTCGGCTGCCCTCAACACTCAAAAGTATGAATTAAATTTTTCCACCCTTTTCAGTGGCCTTTGCTACTCACGGGATCAATTGTCATTGTGTATGTTCATCGATGTCTCCACCCGCAACTATTATATCATCGACGTATGCGTAGCACTTTGCAGTTAGTGGAGTGTAACTCAAAATCCGCTTGACCGATGTCAACAAAATGAAATGGGACCACACGGGAAGCCCCAGCTTCCAAATAAAAAAAGAACGATCAAAATCGCTTCACCCAGTCGAAAGTTATGCGGTAACAAACATAAAAAAACATACGGGTCGAATTGAGAACCTCCTGCTTTTTTTGAAGTCGGTTACAAAACAATTCCACCAGATACTTTTAAAAACCAAAGCAATAAAGGCGATTGTTTACCGTCAAACGATCATCGCTTGTAACCCTTAGCAGCACTTAATTAGGTTTAATTTTGTCCCGATTCAATCAACGAATCCAACTGTTTACTGCTTGTCTATTGGCGGTTGTGGGTTCCGTGGTCCAATCAGGGCGTCTCACAAGTTTGTTCTATAGCACGACACAGTTATATATACATAGTTATAAGACAAAACAGAGAATGAGCGCCTTTAGACGACATTTTTCATTATTCAAAAAATAACTTTATTATGATGGACCTTTTTTTACGTTTCTCTACGGCAACATTTTTTTACATGGTAGTAGGGTAGGTTTAAGAGAGAGTTAAGAGTAGGTGTTAGGTGAAAAAACTGTCACCAAACGCATAGTTCAGGCAGCAGTCCTTGAGAGCCAGTAAGCATTCTAGGTCTAGCGTAATAATATCTTCGACCACATCGTCACTGACCATCATGTGAGATAGTATTCAAACGCTAAATCTATACAGTATAAAAAAAAAAATTTCGTTGAAAGAAAGAAATGGGGGTAGACAATTTTGCGTTCTATTAAATATCATCTACCCGCATAAACTTCAGTTTACCAGTTAACATGGCGCATATATATCCTAATAACGTTAATTCTTGTATTAGAGGGTGTTACTTGAAAAAAAAAACATTATTTCGACGATGTGGTCGAAAATGGTAATGCTAGGCTAAGAATGTATATTATGCATTCAAGGACAGCTAGTAACGCACTGTATGTTGGAGACCGCTTTTATATTTTTTTTGCCAGCCAGGCGTAATAGTGAATCAGTTACAATCATGCTAGATTTTTAAAACATAAATGGTGGCAAACAAGCAGACGGGCGCCTAATGGTAAGCGATCACCGTCGCCTATGGATATCTGTAATACTGGCATTGCGGCACGTTACCAATCCTTTTTAAGACTGTTAACTCGCCTTTTGAATAATCCCATAGGTACTACAGTATGGGATTCTTCAAAAGGTGTTTCCGAGTTAGCTACAGCTAACTCGAAAACACCGAGTAGATATTAGATCAACTAATATCGATCCGATCACTCGATGACTCGGTATAGTAGAATCAGCCGCCGTACCATACCATCTCAGTCTGGTATTCTGAGACATTTCTCGGTTCATCAATCTCGATTGTTCCGCCCGCGGTTTCATCTGCGCGGAATTTTCCGTTTTCCTTCGGACTCTCAAAGTTAAATCGAACTAAGTTCGTGCCAAGTCTTGCCAAGGAATTAAGATCCGTGGAGCCATTTTTCTTGATAGTAAGCAAACAGAGTTACTTTCCAAATTTCTACATTCATCAATGGTCCTTTGTCCGGTTCAGCCTTCAATCTCCGAAGATACTTCACTGACTTCCGCCGTACCATATCTGTAAACAGAAGTACTACAGAAGCTGTTTATTTGCCATCTTGCTCCAGGTTTACATTGAAATAGTAAGCGTTGAGTAACTGGCTCAATGTAAACAGGGCTCTAGTGAAGCAGAGAGGATATTGGGATTGATTTATGGTAATTTTAACGCGAGCAGAAGTAATTGGTGTTCTGTTATAATCAATCAATGGCTGGTTGCATGAACATTAGGTAATCCCAATGATATTATAAGTCTATATGAGGTAGATGTCGCACAAGCGCGCGGACACTGAGGCGGCAAAATTAAGTCAATTGTAGTAATTTAGATTACGACGCGTATTTCAAGCGCAAGTCTAAACATATAGCTATCCTTTTCTATATTATTTGTACCGTATTATCTGTCGCAGTAAGCATGTTTATGTCGTAAAGGAACAAAATCTGAGCACCGCGCAGTATGAATATACGTCATCTTTAGTAAAAGATCATTCGGTAATCCGACAATATTTTACATATGTCGTCGAGTTATTCTCATTACAAATATCAATCAGGCTAATTACACAACATTATTTTTGGTGTGTGCCGTGGTGGTACCGGCCTAGAATGGTACTCCCCCATCTCTTCCCGCGGGTGCCGTAAGAGCTCTAGCTTCTAGCTCGGACCTAGCTAGGACCACTGATGAAGGCTCCAGGAAGAAGCCTAAACAATTGCCGACGGTGATATCGACTACGCGTAAATGTTACGATATACCCGTATAAACAGTATAAATATAATAACCATCTTGAGTTTTAATAATATTATAAACTAGTATATTTTAAATAGATTATCCTGACGCTACTTTAATTCAGTGCCACGTTATGGAACTGTCAGCGCTAATAAAGAGCAATTTTAAATGTAATGCGAAAATAATGCTATATTATCAATGTTAAAGTTTGGATGGGTGGATGTTTGTTACTCAACCACGCTAGAACGGCTGGACGGATTTGGAATGCAGATACTTCAGGTCCCGGAATAATACTACTACTACTTTAAATAAAAAATAAATAAATAAATTTATTCATTTATTGCCTTAAAGTAACGGATTTCAAGTAATGCATAAGGCGTTACATTAAAAATAATCTTACATCTACAATCTTAAATATAATTTAAGTACATAATTGTCCCTACTTGTTCCATGTTAGTTGTGTACTTTGGGCAATTGGAATATGCTCAGCATAATGCAGTGTTCACGGTGTGACGTGTGAACACTGCGCTGGTTTTCAGCATATCCCTACTCGCATAGATGTTCAGCGAATGGAAAAAATAGGTAAAGAGGGGTTTTTTTTTAAATAAACAAATGCAAGTTGTTATAACATATAAAAACATTTACATTATCATCATCAATCATTATCTCGCGGGTAAAACCACAGGGCACAGCCAGTAGATATATATGTGGTCTTTCAAAAGATTTTTCCGAGACTTCTTACCCTGTGTTAGCATTTCTGATTTTATGGTAGACTCATAATAAGAAAATGCAGGTGTATTGGCGATAGGTATCCGCAACCTACATCAGTCGATACTTCGGAGAATATTATACAATAGACTTTACCTGTTACCATCGTTACGCCTTTTCAATCGGTGTTAGGGATGTTTCGAAATATAAGCAGAAATGCCAATTTTAGCTCCATTTGATGTAGGTATGATATGGTTCGGCGAAATAATTCTCATATATTTACAATTTCGATTCATTATGTAGATATAAACTCTAAGGCTTTCACGGCCGGCGTTACATGTTGTATGTATTGCTTCCGGGCTGTTTGGCCGTGGTCTATGTGAAACTTTTGTTCCAGACGTTTCGTCGATCACTGCGGTCGACATCTTCAGTGGTTCAGGTCCGAGCGGCGACAAGAGCGTAGAACTCTCCTTCGCGGTGTCTTCTCTGATACTGATAACATCAGTATACAGTATACAGTTTCACATAGACCACGGCCAAACAGCCCGGAAGCAATACATACAACACATTATGTAGATAGTTTATGACATAATTATTTTATCTCTTATCTTATCTCCCTCAGCATTTTACGGGATAGCGCTTTATAGCAGTTACACTTAATTTTGTGAAACTTAAAAACAAAACGTCATCAAAGTACAAACTATCATAAGAATATATTAGGGATATCTCATATATTTAAACATTTTTAATGTTAGAAATGTGTTTCTGTAATACTCAGTGATGAATAAATTTAGAAAAACATCTCTGAAGAATTTTAACCCCAAACAAACGAAATAATCTAATCTCTCAAGGTTAATTTAGTAGATGACTTTTAACAAGTAATGTAATCTGTTTCGATTTGCTACACAACAATAACAATGTGGTCATAGTTGCTTACCATATAATCAGTAAATCAGTATCAGTAAATAAAGTAGTTTTAGGTAATTCTGAGCCCGTAAAACACATCAGTTTCCAACTTATATGTTAAAAACAATTATAGTCTCAAATAGTGTTTTTTGTTCTGACCGTTAAGCGGTAAAACGTCTTCTATTTCCAATATACCAATTTGTAAAAAAAAACCTCTGCCTATTTCAGTCTTTCTCACGACGTGTCATACTTTTATCAACAAAACAATATTTCCTCATTCTAACATAATATCGTATCATCCAGTTTCCTCAAACATCACAATAGGAAACGTTTGTATGCATGCACATCAGTTTCCAACTTATTTGTTAAAAACAATTATAGTCTCAAATAGTGTTTTTTGTTCTGACCGTTAAGCGGTAAAACGTCTTCTATTTCTAATATCATTTCAGCCATAGGACATCCACTGCTGGACATATGCCTCCCCCATATAGGGGGAATTTGCCAATACTCGCCACGCTCGGCAGGCGGGTTGGCGAGCGCAGTATGATTTCAGATCCTTCGAAGGCGCTGCTGCCCACCTTCTGGTACATGATCCCTTAGCCGACTCTTACGGCACCCACGGGAGGAGATGGGGGAATACTATTCTAGGCCGGTACCACCACGGCAACATTTCTAATATAACAATTTGTAAAAAAAAACCTCTGCCTATTTCAAAGTATCTCTCACGACGTATCATACTTTTATCGACAAAACAATATTTCCTCATTCTAACATGATATCGTATCATCCAGTTTCCTCAAACATCACAATAGGAAACGTTTGTATGCATGCACGTTCAAATTACCTGTCCGTTGCATTTCCAATATCTCTCCTTCAAAAGACTCAAGCTCAAAGCCTGACCCAAATCTAATAAAGCTCTTGCTATGCATCCGACATGATAATAACTCTTTGTGAAAATTGGGTGGTTTGGCTGAGCTTTGTTGTTATGAAAAATATTTTCTTCTATTATCTGTGTGGTGTCAATACTTTTTGTGAGTCATTTTATATGTTCTATGGGTAAACTTACAGGAATAAACAACATGTACACACACAAGACACATCATTTATGACAGATAACCATACTTACAAATTAACAACCTATCATTTGACAAGTCTGATTGAAGATTCAAAAACTTTTTACCAAATATGGAACCGACTTCAACACTCAAAAGTATGAAAGAACTTGTTGAAGTCGGTACCATGATAGTTCAAAAGTAACTGATATCAAAATATTGTGCTCATGGTACCGACTTCGACAAGTTATTTCATACTTTTGAATGTTGAAGTCGGTTCCATTTTTTGGTAAAATTTTTTTTTCACTCCATTTATTGACCTTTCTTACTTCACCCGCTACTATAATATTGTGTAGGTATAAGCACGCATTTTTCAGTTTTTGACTTGTAACTCAAAAAGTGCTCGTTCGATTTTGATGAAATTTAAATGAGACCACACGGAAAGCACCAGCTTTTAAATAAAAAAGAACGATCAAAATCGGTCCACCCAGTCGGAAGTTATGCGTAAACAAACACAAATAAAAAAAAACATACGGGTCGAATTGAGACGTCCTCCTTTTTTGAAGTCTGTTAAAAAATAAATGGCGCAGTGTTTTTTACTTCTTACAGTAAGTATGCTTATGAAGTATAGTTGTTACAAAGCTTAGTTAATCAATATTGGCTTACAGTCTAGTAAATTTAGATATTTTATATCAAATTGAACAGCAATGGATGAAAAATATACCTACCAATATGAACGCCTGCGCGCGGATCGGAAAATGTATAATTAAGTAATTAAAAACAATGTGCTAACCTGAAAATCCCTTTTGATTATTAGTTACCGAAAGTTTTGCAATTTTTGGGCGGAAAAGTATCAGAAAATATCATTTGAATTTACTTCATTTGCGAGTGCCAGCAATTTGGTATTACCGAATCTCTGTCTAAAATATCTTGAGTACCCTTCTCCTTCGAAATTTAACTATTAAGCCGGTATAAATCTAAGTAACATTGGCTCACCTGTTGCTGCTTGACATTTCTTGGTAGACATATTTCGCGAATAATTTATATTTAAACCTCATTCCTGCCATATATGGTTGGGACTCACTTAACATTCTGAGCAAGAAATTGAAGCAATCCTGTCATTTTCTAAAATTACTTTCCACAGTACCTTCCTGTGAAAGCTTTTATAAGATTCTTGATAATTCGAAGGTATTTCATTTCTGAGAAAATAGATTATATTCATATTGGCTTACGGCAGTTTTTGTATTCATCGCTTTGTTAAAATTGAAAAATGTTAAGTATTAATTACAAAGAAAATTTTTTACAGGCTATTTATATCAGTTATACGTGTTACAGTTATATTTAGACATTCGTTTTTGTTTTATATATCAACTGATAATGGATAAAAATTATATTATAAATTATATAATATATAAATAATAATATATAATTATAATATAATAATATATAATTTATAATTGGCCTTTTGTTAAATATTAAGTTGTTATATTGTAAAGAAGGCAGTTGGTCTTCCATGTAAAAATAAATAAATAAATTAAATTTCTAAACGTTATGTCACATATGCTTTGGTCAGTAGGTGGGTGCTATTTGATTTCTCTAACAATACAAAGAGAGAGTTCGGAGAGTAATGGTGGTAGGGTACTGTCAAGTACCTACCCTACCACAAGACTTATTAGTCCGAAATCCAGACGTCGACTTATTCCATTCCAAATATAATTTTATATTAGAAAATTGCTTACGGCACATGCCGAGTTATGCTTTTACTCTTAATCTAGCACAAGAACGTTTTGCTTGTAGACTTTAAGTTATTAATGTAACGGAATAAATAAATAAATAAAAGTAACCCGCCCAGCTAGCTACCACCCTTAAGTTTGAAAAACTGTTACCAAGCACATAGTGTGTTCAGACAGCAGTCCTTGAGAGCCAGTGAGTATTCTAGGTCTAGCGTGATAACATCTTCGACCACATCGTGACTGACCATGAAGTGATATAGTGGTCAAACGCTAGGATATAATATTATATAAAACGTGATTTTAAAGACTACCTAAATTTATCGGCTACAAGTTTCCTGAGTTTCCTCATAAATCCTCTCATTAGTTGTATACAGCGTACTATACTTTCGGTCCATGATAAAAGTGTTACTGTGTAAATGTTGTGCGTCTAACAGTGACGTCAGAAGTGGCATTCTACTCATTCTGACAATTTTCGTCTTACAAAGTTACTGGCTTTTACGACATCATTTATATCATTTGTTTTTGTTATTATCGTAATCTCTTTATTTTGATCGAATGGAAGCGGCCCGCATCCAGCCCTTGCCTGTGACCTTAGTTAGGTCGTCTGTCACCTGGTCGGTGGCCGTCCTACGCTGCGCTTGCCAGTCCGTGGTCTCCATTTGAGAACTTTCGACCCCAACAGCCATCAGTTCTTCGAGCTATATGCCCTGCCCACTGCCATTTCAACTCACTAACCCGCTGGGCTATATCGGTGACTTTCGTTCTTCTACGGATCTCCTCATTTCTGATTCGATCGCGTAGAGAAATCCCGAGCATAACCCTCTCCATAGCTCGTTATGCAACTCTGATGCATGTAGTGACAAAATTAAATCGCGATTATTTTCATCATTATTTTAAGCATTAACTTACGCAATATATTGCATAAATAAAAAGAAGAAGCTTGAAATGTGGACTTCGAGATGATTCTCCTGTGCGAGAATAACTGTCAGGCTGTCGTGTTAGCATGGAGTTAGTTAGCATATCTTAGAGAAACCCTCAGATAGCGCATACTAACAAATTGTCGTACTACTTGTACTTAGTACATATTATACAATTATATATGAATACCAATAGAGAAAGCAAAAGGACACACTAGTTTAGAATTATAATATAGTGAAAGTATAAAGCGAAAACTCCTAGGCGCGCTAGAAAGGATAAGTGGATAGATAAATGACTGGCCGGTTGGCGCAGTTGGTAGCACTCTGCCTTCTGAGCCGTTGGTCCTGGGTTCGATTCCCGGACAGGTCAAACATTTATGTGCATGAACATATCTGTTTGACCTGTGTCTGGGTGTGTATATGTATGTATATATATCAGTCATCAGGTTACCATAGCACAGGCTCTGCCTAGTTTGGGACCTGAAGACCTCGTGTGAATGTTAATAAATAAATAAAATAAAATAAACTATGTATTTAGTTTCTAAATGCCATACAAGAAAAACATGCTTACGGACGTTTAAGGGGGTTTAGTACAGATTAACTTCCAACATTAAATTCGAATGAATGTTCACTTTAATTTTATTTAAAAACATTGTATGTATATCTTGTCTTTTGGAATCCATGTAATTCACCATGTTGTTTAAACCCGTCCACTGACGAAAATAAACAGAATTTCAAAGAAATATTCATTATCCAAATAAGTTTATAGGCATTTATACAACTCGCGATATACAAATAACATAGATAAAATGAATTTCCTGAAGTTTCTTTGGAAAAGGTAAGATATAAAGCAATGTATTTTCAATTTTGATCACATGGTATCCACTCATAGGTATGTTCAGATTTCGGGACGATATTACGCAAGTTAATAAATGCGTGAATTTGTATAACGGTACCATTGAAAAACACTTTTCTAAGTGAATAATTAATACCCTTTGATTCCCGGGAGCGTTATTATGTAGAGTGGCGTTGTAATACACAGTATTCTGGTTAACCTCTTAGAGTATATATATATAGGTGTCATGAATATAGATTCATTTAGGATGTTGAGAAAACGAGAAGTGAAAATTAAGGATGGGTTTGAGTTCCGAAATTTCCCATTTAACCTGCCATCCTAATATATATAAATGCGAAAGTTTGAGAATATGGATGTACCTACCTATGTTTGTCTCTTTCACGCCTAAACGGCTGCACGGATTTCGATGAAATTTGATATGAGAAATCGTGAACAAGTAACAAACATACCCTTTCAAACAAAATTACGTATTTTTTTATCACACTCCAACCACTGCACTAGGATTCCCTGTGTCGCGGGAGGTATGGACAAACACAAACATCCAAGGCTCCTAGTATAACCAGATCCATAAATAATAGTGGCATTATTACTTGGAGAAGTTTTAAATGAAATTCTTTTAACAATTAAGAGCAAGAAGAGAAGTAAAAGTTATTACTCGTCATTTTGCTAAGCTTCAGAGAGCGTATTACGTAATACTCTTACTTAACTTCTAAGGCTGTGTCCAGACCTGACGCACACGCGAGCGGCGCGCAAGCGGCGTATTCATCAAGTCTGGACACTCCCTTATGTAATCAAAATTTAATCTAACAGTTTTTCTTTTAAAGCAAACTTAACCTTAAACTTTCGTTATAAATTTCTGATCACTAATAGAAGCATTGCAAGCTCTTGTGTAAGTAAATTCCTAGGAATTTAAGGTCTAAGCTATTTCAAGTTATTAAATATCTTGCCACCTCAAGCCACTAAAGGTGGAAGTTAATGTCCATGAAGGGAGCGAGGGGCATGAACGGCTCCCATTATATTCGAGCATAGCCCGAGTAATCGACAGAGGTACGCACATGGGGGATCTTGATTGGATTCGACTTGCATACGTAATTATTTTTCTGGTATGGGGAGAGACGACTGGCTTTTGTGGATATATTTCTCAACTAGCTGCGCCTCGCGGTGTTACCCGCGTTGTGATGATTGATGATGATGATGAAGATGATAAGTAGCCTGTTTGTTATTCCAGGACCTGAAGTATATGTACGTACCAAATTTCATCCAACCGTGTGAGCGGGAAGAAGTAGCTAACATACACACATACGTACAAACATACATCAAGTCACGAGTGAATAGGTATCTTCTAGGCAGGCGTGCTCCATCGTAGACCGCATCATCACTTAACATCAGGTGAGATAGTGGTCAAACGCCTGCCAAACCAAACCAATTAAAAAAAAAACTTTTGCCTTTATAATATTAGTAGGATAAAAGTAACTGTAAAAGTTGACTGGCCGGTTGGCGCAGTCGGTAGCACTCTGCCTTCTGAGCCGCTGGTCCTGAGTTCGATTCCCGGACAGGTCAAATATTTGTGTGCGTAAACATGTTTGTCTGACCTGTGTCTGGGCGTGCATATGTATATAAGTATATATCTTACTCATCAGGTTACCATAGCACAGGCTCTGCCTGGGACCTGAAGACCTTGCTTGAATGAAAAAAAAAACCGTGACATTGTGAATCAAGTTATTTGAATTTGTTTGTGAATGTTCAGATGTTATATAAACCACTAATACACTATCAATAATATAAGTACATACATTTACTTCACAGCATAGGATAAAGCTAGCGGTACTTAGCGGTATGGCTCACCTGTCATTTCGAGTCGAAGTAGCATTTTCCTGTTCCTTGTTGTTTAACTCTGTCTCTGTCATCAGAACCTATATTCACAAGAGTAAGAAGGATCACCAATAAGAATCAGCTCTCATGAATCTTATTCACTTTTATTATTCAACTTAGCTGGCCAAAATACCGCAATGCCTGAAAACGAAGGTCTTCGAACAGTTTGTGTTACCAGATGACTAGAAACTAAAACGTGGTCTCTTACTATGGGCCTTGTGAGCAGGCTCAAAGCCGCACAACGAGCTATGAAGAATTCTATGCTCGGGGTTTCTCTACGCGATCGAATCAGAAATGAGGAGATCCGTAGAAGAACGAAAATCACCGACATAGCCATTGATTAGCAATTTGAAGTGGCAGTGGGCAAAAGCAGATATAGGTTCGAAGAACTATGGGGTAAAAATGTTCTCAAATGGAGACCACAGACTGGCAAGCGCAGCATAGGACGGTCACCGATAAGGTGTGCAGACGACCTGACTAAGATCGCAGAAAAGGGCTGGATGCGCGCTGCTTCCAACCGGTCCTTGTGGGAACCAATGGAGGAGGCATTATGTCCAGAAGTGGATATCCTACGGCTGGATTGATGATGATGATGGTGGCGATCCAAAAGAAATTATGTAGCAAGACATTTGAAGACAATATTTTAGTTTCAAAAGTCCTCTGTGCCTCGTATATCAAATAGGGGTGTCACATTAAAATACAGACTCTTGACAATAAGCCGACGCGATAAATCAAAGGAACGAAAAAAGATCGGTGGCTTATTTCTTTCTTCAAATTTCCAAATAAAAGTAATCCAGATTACAGTGACAGATTATATCATGTGCTTTAAATAAACCGCACATTTGTTAGAGTTCAATAACTCGTTTGAGACATTTGATTTTCTTGTTTATTTTGTAAAGCGGTGTTATAGACATATAACGACGTATGTGTAATTCGGATTTAGATACGTTTCTTCTTCTTCTTTTTCTCTCAGCCATGTGTGTCCACTGCTGGACATATGCCTCCCCCATATAGGGGGGATTTGCCAATACTCGCCACGCTTGGCAGGCGGGTTGGCGAGCGCAGTATGATTTCCTTTCCTCAGAAGGCACTGCTGCCCACCTTCTGGTACGTGGTCCCTTAGCCGACTCTTACCGCACCCACGGGAAGAGATGGGGGAGTACTATTCTAGGCCGGTACCACCACGGCCAGATAGATACTTTTACTAAATTAAAATACCTACTACAAAGAATTAGGTACAATACTAAAAAGCTAAAATAAAAGCTGCAATAGTAAAATGAGAAAAAACCCGCTAACTTTTTCCAGCCTTAGGTATACCTAGATGTGTCGGCCCGCTAAGTACCAGCTTGGCGCGTAGATAAGTACTAAAACGGCAGTAGCGTTTCTCACTTACATGCAATGCTGATTCGTATCATATTAATATTTGTATGTATTTATGTACATGCAAATATTTAAGTTAGCATTAAGGTCATGCAAAATTACGGAAAATCCATACAGCTTTCGTTACCCACGGTCAAAACGTCGATGCTTTAAACTGTATGTTCTAAATTAAGAGGTTCAGAAACAAGTAGGTATAGGTATACTTATAACTACTTCCTAGGTATAGGTAACAGATATAATCATAAAAAAAAAAATTACCAAAGAATGGAACCGACTTCAACACTCAAAAGTGAGAAATAGCTTGTTGAAGTCGATACCATGACAGTTTACAAAAGTTACTATCATCACAATATTGTGCTCATGGTACCGACTTCGACAAGCTATTTCTCACTTTTGAGTGTTGAAGTCGGTTCCATTTTTTGGTATACATTTTTTTTCACCCTTTTCAGTGACCTTTGCTACTTTACCTTTGCCATTGTGTATGTGCATCGATGTCTTCTACCGCGACAATAATATCGTCCAGGTAAGTGAAGCACTTTTCAGATATTAGAGTGTAACTCAAAAATCGCTTGTCCGATTTTGATAAAATTTAAATGGGACCACCACGGAAGTGTACACTATCAAGCCTGTTTTTTACTACATACACACATACCTACTTATAATTTAAATTGTTTACTTTAGATACGCGTCGAGAACTTAGTGTCTGGGCAAACCTAATTTAAGTTTTTAGACATTTATAACACTATCACTATTGTAATTTTTATATTGATAATAAATGAAAAAAAAAGCAAAAAAAGAATCATCAAAATCGGTTAATAAACAAAGAAGTTATCCGCAAACACACATAAAAAAAACATATATACAGTCGTATTGAGTAACCTCTTTGAAGTCGATTAAAAATGCTTTTTAAGTTACACTTCTCTATCTTTGAAGTCCACACTAGTTTTTAGGTAAATTCAATTTGGACCACTAATTATGATATCGATAGATGTTGAATAGGTTTGACCGAAACTCACTTGTATAACAATGTCGGAGTTCGACTTTAACGTTCATATTAGACAGACACGCAAATGCACGATTAAAATTTCTGAAATGAAAGTGATATCTGATATTTTTCGGTTTAATCAATTGAAATGCACCACTTTTAACACTTTTCACTCCCATGAAATTCCAGATTCCTCTGATTGCCATGAAGATAGAATGTCCGCGAGCCAACTAATGGCTACACCCTATTCATAAAAGTCGTAACTCGGAACTCCTCTGACCTATTGATGAAGTAAAACGTACCTTACAGAGTTAGTAATAAAGCTTCAAAAATAGCACTGTAGAGTTTACAATGTATATATATATATATAGGTTAGGTATATTAAATGACATACCTTGTCAACATCTTCAAGCTGTCTCGGAAACAGCTCTTACGATTAGATCTGGATGAAAGTTTGCACATTTCTATCAAGTACATCTATATCTTTGTCATCTAACCTGGAAACAGGCCAAGCGAAGCTCGTTTGTACTGGTATGTACTTATTATAACGTATAGGGTTGTCTGACCACCTATCCACTAACTTCGTTTTAAGGTCAGTGACGATGTGGTAGACGATGGCATCACAGTAATTCAAAATGTCAGCCGACAGGGACTCAATGACACCATCAAATCTATACGGAAATATGTACGCGTGTTAATCTTCACACATGCATAACAGTTTTCCTAGAACTAGGCCCAAATATAAAAGTTTAATCCGTAGTCAGTCGTGAATATTTTCACAATCAAAAAAATACATTTTTAAATGCCACTTTGAACCCCATTTAATCTTCCGACATCGTTTTTTTTTTTATCACACTGAGACCCCCGCACTAGGATTCCCTGTATCGCGGGAGGCATGGACACACACAATCACAGAACACAAACATCCAAGACCCGGGACAAACATCTACACTCATCGCACAAATGTTTGCACCTGCCGGGATTCGAACCCAGGGTCCCGGAGACACAGAATTCATGTCGATGACACGAACCACTGCGCCACGGGACCGTCAATAATTCCGACATTTACTATCCATATATTATATGAAACTAAAGTAGTTGCATTCGAAGACAACGTAGAGCCGCGGCAAGGAAAACAAGAATCTAACGATATATTATTTCGCTGGGGTTACCCTTTTCAAAAGTAATTTCCCCGGCTCCGCGTTCGGGTCCAACCCATTAGCTTTAAAAATATATACTGCCCTTTTCCGCCCTTGAAACTTATTCAGCATAACGAAAGAAAATCCTTGTAACATTGTTTGTAGCGTTGCCATCTCGGAATTACATTTTACGCTTCGGTGTTGGTTTGTTGGGAAATTCATAATTCATTTATTCATTCCAATTATACAAAAAAATCTTAATTTACATATTTATGGTTAATGAAATTCACAAAAAACGTTATTATCTTAGAAACTACAATATAACACTAAAGGCATCGTTAGTAGCTGTGCGAGGATTCCCTGTGTTACAGGTACTAAGGATTCCAAAAACACGGGATTATATAATTGTAATGTAACAAACCGACTAGGACTCACGTGGTAAACACTGGAAAATTACTCTCCGACCAGTTTCGAACTTATTTGCAGTTCTTCATCTGGGAGTTATGATCGTGCCAGGCGGCGAGCGCGAGCCTCAGCACGTAACTTTACCACGTGAGTCCTAGTCGGTTTGTTACATTACAATTATGGAAGAAACTCGCGATAGTTTTCAGACGGGATTATATATTTTACAAATTAAAATCATTATCATGTTCACAATATGCTATCAATAAAAAGGATTAAGGAGGCGGCCAGGCATAAATAATATCATGAACAAATTAATCTAAGTTTAATAATTACATCCTACCCACATGGAAATGTTTTTAAAACCAAGGTGTTTTTTGAGTCTGAAAACTATCGCGAGTTTGTTCCATAATTGTAATGTAACAAACCGACTAGGACTCACGTGGTAAACACTGGAAAATTACTCTCCGACCAGTTTCGAACTTATTTGCAGTTCTTCATCTGGGAGTTATGATCGTGCCAGGCGGCGAGCGCGAGCCTCAGCACGTAACTTAACTCCCAGATGAAGAACTGCAAAGAAGTTCGAAACTGGTCGGAGAGTAATTTTCCAGTGTTTACCACGTGAGTCCTAGTCGGTTTGTTACATTACAACCAAGGTGTTGCTAACTCAGGTTTTGCTGTGAACCTTATCTTTGGCTAAATCATTTTGCATTAGTCCATTCTCAGTCTGTTACACAACAATTTTACTAGTCACACTAGATATTATTTTAGTTGAGTTTTTCAAGACTTTCTTAACATCTGATGATTTCTCTATGTAGATTTCAGTTTTCTTGTTTTATCTAGATTTCAATCTCAATATGGAAATTCGTGTTTAGTTGGTAACGATATAATTATCAGGATTTCTTTAGTTTGTATGTGAGAGTAAACAAAATTAGTACATGACGACCACCGAATTGGGCGCTGAAGGTGCCAAGAGCCATAAGAATTGTTCACAAACCAGAATTAACTGGCACAAAAGAATCACTTGATACCCTCAGCTATAATAGCTCTCTTTGGTATTCTATCGATTTAAAATCGGTGACCACTTACCATTAGGCGATCCGTATATTAGTTTACCGCTGATCACATAACGTGAGCATCCTCAGGTTAAAGATCTTCCTTGTCGTTTGAAATGTAATTTGCTTTCTGCACCGATACAACATACAGTACTGACAGACAAGCAATTCATAAACATAACTATAGTAGTGTGTTGTATGTATTGCTTCCGGGCTGTTTGGCCGTGGTCTAAGTGAAACTTGTGTTCCAGACGTTTCGTCGATCACTGCGGTCGACATCTTCAGTGGTTCAGGTCCGAGCGGCGACAAGAGCGTAGAACTCTCCTCCGCGGCGTCTTCTCTGATACTGACGTGGAGTCTAGATAACTATAGTAATTTAAATAAACTTGGTATTCCGCCAAAATGACAACTGCATCTCGATTGCATTGCAATCGCAAGAAATTAGATCAGTGTAAGTATTACAAAATTATACTCCAAGTAAAATTGATGAGTGTGAGTGTATGCCTGTCGCTAAGTTATAATGGGTTAACATATTTACTGTAAAGGGACAGCTGATACTGTAATATGACAATTATTAATACTTTGACTATGATAATAATGCCTATATAACAATCATATTATGTACATAAATACTTTCGAGTACCCGCCTGGCTAGCTACAATCCTCAAGTTTGAAAAAGTGTCACCGAACACATAGGGTGTTCAGTGTAATGTTCGTGTTGCAGTCCTTGAGAGCCAGTGAGCATTCTAGGTCTAACGGTATAAAAACCGCGGCGCCAGCTCTAACTTGTGTCTCGGAATCACGTATAAGGTCACACGCTACCTATTTTTGACTTACATGTCAATGCTGTCTTAATCTATCATATTCTACTGAAACTTATTTCGTAATATGTGAGTATATATTTGACTGGCCGGTTGGCGCAGTTGATAGCACTCTGCCTTTTGAGCCGCGGGTCCCGGGTTCGATTCCCGGACAGGTCAAACATTTGTGTGTATGAACATGTCTGTTTGACCTGTGTCTGGGTGTGTATATGTATATAAGTATATATATCAGTCATCAGGGTGTCAAGTCTACTAATTCAAAGTTCATATTCAGTCTGCTGCGAGGCCGAGCCGATGCCAATAAGACTACGTCAAAAATCCATAGTCTGCTAATCCATAGCAACCTGAGTCTATGTTGAATCTATGCTCGGCCTATGTCGGTTTAGTAAGGCATTTGAGATTTAATGTACTAACAGACTATGGAAATAACGCGCTGTGTCATTGAATCTAGAATTTAATCAAGATTGATTCAATATGGACGATTTAAAAATAGCGGACTACTAAAGCTGCCAAATTCACCAATTGTGAGCCGATCATATTGCCATATTGAATAGTAAGTAGACTTAGGCCCCAGGTTACCATAGTACAGGCTCTTCCTAGTTTGGGACCTAAAGACCTTGTGTGAATGTTAACAAATAAAAAAAATAAAAATATAGCATTTCATAGGCACTACTAAGAGTCGCCAAATATCATTAAAATTGACTCTATAGAAGATTGCTAGACGACGGCTACATGACGCGACATTATCTGATGTTTAGAATCATTTTATTACATAAAATGAGATTCTAAACATAGGTACATAGGTAACATTTTTCAAAAATAATTTTCCGTATTTCACTTGTTTTCCGTCGCATACTTTGCATTGTGAATACGCGCTATATACTGTTCTCCTATGTGAAATACGAGCGCACCAACGTAACGTAACGGAAACGTACGAGACAAAGGTCGGTGGGGTGGGTGTAGACTGTTGTTAAGCTAGGAAGAGGAGGAACTTCCCCTTATAGCTAGTGGAACTCAGTATTGAACTGTGACAATGAATGACAACAGATGAGCACGTGTTTTATAAGATAACAAATGACAGCGAAGTAATACGACTGATGTATGGCGACAACTCAAGTTCGTAGAAAGAGATTATGATAAGGCTTAAGATAAGCTTATAATTAATATTCGCGGACGACGGTCGCTGTGGCGCAGTGGTTAGTGACAGTGACATGACTACTGTGTCTCCGGGACCCTGGGTTCGAATCCCGGCAGGGGCAAACGTTTGTGCGATGAGTGTAGGTGTCTGTCACAAACACCCAAGACCCGGGGGTCTTGGGTGTTTGTGTGCTGTGATTGTATGTTTCCATGCCTCCCGCGACACAGGGAATCTTAAAGCGGGGGCCTGAGTGTGATTAAAAATAAAATATATAAGCTATAATTAAGATAAGCTTATAAGGTTAAGATCTTCAAAATAAGTTTTATTTGGCAAAAAATGCAACGCACATGCCATGCTGATCTCCGCAAAAAGCTCTTCAAATTAGCCTGTATGCATGTTTCTACAAGTAACTTACAATACTTGAGTAGTAGCACTCTACATGAGAGTTCGTCCGTGGAAGTACTGCTAAAATATCTATTTCTATCTATATACAAAAAAATACCAAAAAATGGAACCGACTTGAACACTTTAAAGTATGAAATAGTTTTGAGTGTTTAAGTCGGTTCCATTTTTTGGTAAAATCTTTTTTTTCACTCTTTTTAGTGACCTTTGTTACTTCACCCGCTACTATAATATCGTGTAGTATAAGCACGCATTTCTCAGTTTTGGACTTGTAACTCAAAAAGTGCTCGTTCGATTTTGATTAAATGGGACCACATGGGAAGCACCAGCATTCAAATAAAAAAAAAACGATCAAAATCGGTTCACCCAGTCGGAAGTTATGCGGTAACAAACACAAATAAAAAATAATAAAAAAACAAAAAAAAAAAAACGGGTCGAATTGAGAACCTCCTCCTTTTTTTGAAGTCGGTTAAAAATGAACTTACACCCTTATTTCTTTATACCACGCATTAGGTTATTTAAGTTTTAGTTAATTTACATATCCTGGCTTTTTATTGTATTTGTTCTATGTTGTTTTAATAATATATTTATTATGTTAGGTATGTGATAATCAGGATGCTCGTTGCATATTATTATGTATTGCTTTGATTATAGGAAGTAGCTTAGCAGCCGTAACACAGGTGACCCTAGCACGGCTGCTAAAGGCTTTTTATATTGTATTCACATACATATGATGAATTTAGAACTATAGAGATGTCTGAGGAACGAAAATCATTACCTACAAGGAGGAGTGTCGGATGTATCCGTATTGGCAGTAATAATAATCAGGATATGATTGTAATGTAACAAACCGACTAGGACTCACGTGGTAAACACTGGAAAATTACTCTCCGACCAGTTTCGAACTTACTTGCAGTTCTTCATCTGGGAGTTATGATCGTGCCAGGCGGCGAGCGCGAGCCTCAGCACGTAACTAGTCGGTTTGTTACATTACAACTATGGAAGAAACTCGCGATAGTTTTCAGACTCAAATCGGGATATAATAATAATAACAGTTAATTGAAACCGGTCGTTAACAAGATACAAATCACACTTATCCACACAGCTCTACTAATTGAAACAAAGTAGGTCCATAATTTCTACATGACTTAAACTAGCTAGACATATCGTGAGCGTTCCAAATGACTGATTACTATCTATTTTCATAGCTGATTCATACCGTAAATAGCAGTTTATCGTATAAACGTGGATAATTAACTATTGTAGAACCGTGAGATACATCGCCAGATGGACTTTATTGAATTCTGCTATTCGTGTACACGTGGTCTCATTTTAACTTCTCCAGTCTTCGAGTCTGCTACAGAAACTTTTGTTTCCTTGCTATATGGCAAGGTTAAGAATCGAACTTAGGGGGAAAACTTTGTCCATAACTGTAACTACTAATACTTTCAAAAAAATAATTAAATTAGTCTAAAATGACAAATATTTCATTGTATTGTATTACATCATACCATATATTATTTTATAACTATATACGCAAGCAATTAATTAGATACATAAGTAGAACTCAGTGTTGAGTGTTGATTTTTAAAAGCTTTTTTTGTGTATTATTTCTGGGCTATTTCAAAACTTTAAACACGAAATTGTAGAAGAACATTTTGAATAAAAAAAGTAATAAAATGGTAAAACCTAAAAAAAGGGTCCCCGATATTCATCGGGGGAACCATATATGATAGTGAAGGAGTTAAAAGAAAACTACTAAAACAAAAACTAATTTAATGTACTAACCTACTATATTCCTACGTTTCGCACCAGTTGACCGGGAAAATTATTAAAGTTATTATTAAGATAACATACACTAAGACAACATAACTGTTCAAATCTCCTTCGCCCTTTCTTTATCTCCATATCTGTACGTCTCTTTCTTCCTCGTGTAAGGTTCGGTCGACAAAACATGTTTTCCGTGTTTATGTCAGTACAGTCTCATAGAGAACACATGAACAGAAACAGTTTGTAATATCATCTAATTGATTATATTTTAAATAATTCCATATTACTGTTTCACTTTCATCACAAATTACTGTCTTAATACCGAGTACCTTTACAAATCTCCATTAATTTTGTTGGTTATTCGACCTTTAAACAGAAAGTGAGTGGACAAAAAGTGAAGCTGATATTGCAAATTTTAAAGTTTGATGTGTAGGTGTTGGGTCAGAAAATTACAATGACCTAATGACGTGTGAGTCAATTATAACAAGCACTCACTATGAACAGTAAGAGAAGTAACGCCTTTGTTTCCTAATTCTACGTGTACCTCGTCATGGTAGCATCTATCTAGGCCTCTTCAAACAGTATGGACGTGGCTCTGGCAGTTACAGTCGCTCATTGCCTCAGTTAAACATCCGTTAATAATTTTGAAAATTTATGGATTCGGGCGTCACTTTGCGGAAATCCATATGAAAATGATATTTAATACTTACACAATTTTTAGTGTGAATCCCGGCATAAATTATTTGATGCAGTGTGCACCGCCCTTCCTACCGCATAAATTCCATGTAGGAAGTATACAGCACGATATACACGCGGGCACGTGTCTTGGGCAAGTGTTTCGCGTCTGGAAAATGCATCTTCAGGAAATGACGACTCGACAAACGGCAGGACGAGAGTCAATCACCAAATATTCTTATTTAATATCAATTTATAATTTAGGACTCAATAATCGAGCGATAGTTTCTTTGGTACGATTTTGAATGTGATTTTAGAGTAGTAATTAACTTTTGATTCGAAGCTTCCTGAAGTTGCGGATTTCTTTTTCTAAGTAACAGGACAATATTAATGAAACACCTATATAAATACGTACCGATCCCACTATTAACAATTGTTACTTGACTTGCCCTTACTGCTAATAGGTGCACTGAACGGATCACAGTTGTGTAATAGTCACTAAGTAATCCAAGCTAACTCACTTCGAAATCCCATGTAAGCGTAGGTCAGTGACTAAGTGAATATGATAATGTTCTTATTAGTTCTTATATAAATCGTAATAAGCGAGTGAGCCAACTGTTTTCACTTTTATTATTATTTATTATGATCTTCGGAAACATATTGGACGTGAAAGCGAACAATAATAACAATAAAAGAGAGAGAGCTTTGCACTGGAAAGCCTTAGTATTCATTTAATTATCACAATGCTTGATACATAAAAGATAATTGTATCTGTTCTCAAGTAATATGATCTGATGTCTGTGGCGAACACTGGATTTTGTGGAATCACTTTATTTAAAATATACCGTGGGCACTATTATGATTGCAAACTGTTCAAATGATGAGATTGTTATCAACGAAGCGATGATAAGGTCCGCCGCTGCGCATGAGCTTATTGAAGTTTATATGTTGTAGCACTTTTTTGTTCGATAAGATTGATAACTTACGAAGGATATACTACATTATTCTTTATACATAGTTTTAATAGAATTTTGTAATTTGTGTGGACTCGATACGAACCTCTTTTTTTCATTGAAAATGTGCAAGCGTTTGACCACTATCTCACCTAATGTTAAGGGATAATACGGTCTACAATGGAGCACGCCTGCCCAGAAGATACATACGAGTGACTTGAAAAAAAAAGTTAAAAAGCTAAAAAGTTCTAATAGTCATCATAGACCAGGTTTTTGGAGGTTGGAATATTAATAGGCATATAAGGGCACTAAAGTGTCTCCCATAAAAAGGTTTTAATTAGATGTAAGCCAGTAGATGCGAAAAAAATTCCTCAGCGGCTGCTGAGGAATTTTTTCTATAGTTCCTTGTATATTTTACCCACGTTCAAAATAAAATGCATATATTATAGACTGTCTAGTGTAATGACATAATTTTTGGGCATTTTAAGTTCTCAAAATATCTCGGATATTTTACTCATTTTAATGCGTCAGTACGAACAGAAACTGACAAACGCATTCTCTCATTAGCCAGAAACGAGTCATACAGTTTATAGCCGCATTTTCAATGGCGCGTCACTTCAATTCGCTAACCACGCAATACCACCTCTTCAACTAATAAATGATCTCCAGCCGGAATAGCGCACTATGTCAAAGCGTACCGCTATTACGGTCCTTGATATCACTTCCTACCGGCGCCGGCGCACGTGTTGCGTGAAGTTACAATATCGGTGACAGGTCTAACGGATAGATTGAAAGACAAGTTGTTTACATACAAAGGCGATAAGTAATCTTGATCGCCTAAGTTGCGCTACGAAAGTTTCTTGTGTGGTAACTGGGAAGTACATAGTATGTACATATACAAGCTCAATGCAGGTGCGTATGACATTCTTCATGCTAAAAGTAGTAGGCTAAAGACTTTAGAATTACTTTAATGCCTGGCTCTCACTCGATACTACGCAACATATTGTCAAACTTGAGGGTGGTAGCTACCTAGGCGAGTACCAAAAAGTGAATTAAAAACCAAAACATACTCGTACCTTTCCTTATTTATGAGTATTGAGAAATATGAAACCTTATTACTACCATAAACTCCGCAATATTTTCGTTTTTTATCATTATCCATTTTTACGAATAACAACGGGCGCACTTTAGTCCTTCTCGGCCGCCGCCGCGAGCCACATTGACGCGTCGCCGTAATCGCTTTAATTTGGAGATAGAAATAGAAATATATGTTATGTGAAAAGCGATTATAAGGCGGCCGTGACTATGGAGTGAGCTAGCTGTTCTTTAAGCTGTGATCAAATTATACAATCACACAATGCTAACTCAGTTGTGTGGTAACATTGGATTTAACCATTTTTTCTAGACCTTTTAACAGTCTTATTTATAACTTTCAATACAGACAGCAAAAAATGAAAACGTGTCTCAAATTTCTAATTAAAACGTGTCGAAGATACTTTTTAAACATATATATAAACCTCATAATATTAAAATGAAATTCGAGTTGTTCAATGTCAGTCCCCTTGTCAGCGTCACCTAAATTGTAATATCCTTTCAATTCCATTGACATAATAACAGTAATAGGTGTGGATTTTATATCACCACGCCTGTCAAAACACCAACTGACTGTTAAATAAGGTCGAGCACCCCGCCCACACTGGAAGACACGTCAGCAGAATAATGGTCAGTAGCTAAGCTCACATTTTCTGCTAAAGTTTCGGAGCTATGTTTCAAAAGAAAACTTCAAAATAGGTGGGCAGCACACACCGTCAATGGGGGCCCCATAATGTCTAGCTGTGGACGTCCTATGGCTTAGATGATGATAATGATAATGACGATAATGATACACTACGATTATCATATAATGTTGAAAAGGTATCTGTATCTGTAAACTTTATTTCTGTTGTCAATTCACGAGACGTGTGAGTTATGGGCCTAGTTGCAGATGTAAGCCTTTAATGTTACAGTATCACTGGATGCACTCAAAACAATTTCGAATTAAAAAAAGTGTATCAAACCACGTGAACTTATAAGGGAAAAGCAGTACGGGGCACACGTGGAGGTTACCTGAAAATCCTGAAATTGCAATCATTGCACAGCCATAGCGACGTAGAGTGTAGGGGTAATAAGAGATCACTAAAGATTGCCGCCCTGCTACGGATTGATTGATGACTTTTCTTGTCATAAACTGTAAATTACTGCAAAGAGCCTTTAATTTCAATCACCACTACGTTCAGGATTCCAATTGTACGAATTCTTCGAAACTTAGTCGCTGTCTTTCAGGATGTTTTGTCGAAAGCATTACGTCACGGCCTGTTGAGGACTTTTAAGATAAGACGCGCGGTTCTAGATGAATGGTCAGGGTTCGTCGTCTGATAGGGCATAATGGTGGTCGGAAAATGGACCACTATGGATACAATAGGACTTATCGTAAGTGCTCGTCCCGGGGAAACGGGAAATGACTGTCTGAACCTTCTACGGGTAGAAGTGACAATTTTTTTTGAAGTGAAACCTTCTTTAGGTGCTTTGTGCATTTTTTGCGTAAAAATCATGGGACTTGCGTCATCGTCACCGCACGCTTTTCATGTTAGCTTAAAAACTATGTAGTTTTCACTTCTTTCGGCAGTCCCTAAAGACTGCTACTTTGCTTTTTTTCTCATCTTTAAGTCATGATGAGAAATACGAATACAATGGGAGGGTATTGCAAGTGCTCAATTGAAGGCTATACGCCTTGCAGGTACCTTACACCTTCGGTAATAGAGGCTTATAATATTATAACCACTAAATTAATAATATTATAAGAATATTATATACCTCATATTATAAGATCTGAGAGAATAGAATGTTTGCTTGCAATGCTGTTTTAATATATCATTATAACGTCTACTAACTGGCAAATATATGGATCTAGATTATTAATTAGATAAATTCATCATTTATATGAAACAGGTCATCTAATAACGTAATCATTTTGAAATTGAACAAATTTATACGGGTTTGATCGTGTACATTTTATTCATTTTGGTCCTTACGCAAACATATTCTGAACAGTTTGCAGATTTTGTGGAAAATGGCCAGATCATATGAGTTTCTTTCAAGTCTTTTCTCCGCCCGCGGACAAAAGATTTTGCGAAAATCCTTTATACAAAATGTATTATTAGTTATTAACAAATCCCAAGCCATAAAGGATATCATGAGCCCCGGGGTATTCGCCATACTAAGGCCCAACCACAGATTACAGTGGAAGAAGTAGTCATTATATCGTAGAGTTTAGAACTCTGTACTATCATGCTCGGTTTTTTTACCCTACTGTTTATTTTTTTTTATATTGAAATTCGCCAGTGTATACATGCCATAAGTGTGTTGTTCAATATTGGATGGCGAAAACAATCCCTCCCAAGTTTTATGCCGGACACTACATTTTGAGACCACAAAAAATAAGCAAAAATATACACGACGATTCATAATCAACATTTTATTTATAAACAAAACTTTTTTACAATCAATAAACACTATATAACAATCTGACTTCTCTCTCATAGAGGTTTTAAGTTTTGTTTTTTAGTAAAAGTACTACTCCGATTTCGATTACAAACGTATGGAATCATTTAAAACGCATACATATACAAATGCAAAGTTTTCTTTTTAATTTGATCGGTGACGTAGTTCTGAGGTAACAAACAAAAATAAAGATAACATACGAATTGAGTTCTACTATTTTTAAGTCGGCTAAAAATGTAAGGACTACCCGAGACCGTAATCACTGAAAATTAATTAAAGGTTGTAAACAAAATAAACGATACCCAATTAACTAAGTTTTTAATAACATTCTAAACGTATCCAGTATATAATTTCATTCAATAACTGTCCTTATAAATAGTCCTCACTTTACTTTGGCTAAGCCAAAGTATCACTTTCGAGCCTTGCTAAGTGTAATTTTTACTTAAATAGACGGTACTTTAGCATCATACTTTCGATGATGGTCAATCTAATGCTTAGCAAGGCAGAGTCTTGATTCTTGTCGCCTTAGCACTGGCTTAAGGTGCGTGATTGATTGGTTAAAAATTCTTCAATTATAGCTTCTATGGCTATTAATACAGATAACTTTACAGCTTACGTAGTATACTACAAGTACTCGTGCACTTTTTTTACGTTTGTAACATTACTGACGCGATCACTGTCAACTCTTGTTTTTTTTTTAAAGGTATATTATTACGATCGAAATACCAAAATACAAACAATATATGTACATAAATCATTTAAATAATTCCCAAGCTCAAATATACCTTAATTTAAATAGTTAGATAACAACATTCTTAACGAAATAAAATCCATTAATTATGAACGGTTTTTTAATGATAGACAACGATTGAAAGCATGCTTTGGCTTAGCTAAAGCAGTACTTAGCTAAGTATTGTCGAAACTAAAAAAAAGTAACGTTCATTTAATGCCTTTGCTTTGCTAAGACAAAGTAGTACTTTACAATATAATACTTTCATCGAGTGTTTTGCATCGTATATTTTTTTTATCACACTCAGACACCTGCACTGGGATTCCCTGTGTCGCGGGAGGTATGGATACAAACAATCACAACACAAAAACAACCAAGACCCGGGACAAACATCTATACTCATCGCACAAAATGTTTGCCCCTGCCGGGATTCGAACCCAGGGTCCCGGAGACACAGAAGTCATGTCACTGACCACTGCGCCACGGCGACCGTCGTCGTCTATTTATCCGGCCCTTAGTATAACAGTATAAAATAACAATAATAAAAAACATAATGTAGGTCAAACAGTAGCAGCATTATGCCACGGTAGAATGTCAGTATCCGAGCACACGCGTGTCTTGTTAGCGTGCATAATAAACAATTGAATGATGGCCTCGGGGATCTTAATGAATTAGATTAGTATGCCGTCAACATCATCACCGAATGGGTCATTATATGGGAATCGAGCGATCTTCCGACCGGTCCTTGTGGAAATCAATGGGGGAGGCTATGCCCAGCAGTGGACGTCCTGTGGCTGAGATGATGATGATCATGATGATGATGGTCATCATGCGGAATCGAGCTGAACTCACAATGTTTCTTTCATTATAAAACTCAACGCGGCATCGACTAATTTTTAACAATCATAGTTATATTATTTTAACTCATCAAAATTTTTTGTGGTACCGACAAACGCGCTTGAAGTGTATTTTACACCAGAAGAAACGAAATTAAATCTAATGGATCGAGTGTTGGTACCTATCTGAGCCATGACGTACCAACATAGCCGAGTAGAGTTCCACAATAGATGAAATGAAATAATCTTTATTGAATCAACTATTTGGGTAGAGGTCTTAAAACAGCTACAGGCTTGACGTTTCATAGTTTGTCCTT
Organism: Apeira syringaria; assembly: GCA_934044485.1. Taxonomy (NCBI): domain Eukaryota; kingdom Metazoa; phylum Arthropoda; class Insecta; order Lepidoptera; family Geometridae; genus Apeira; species Apeira syringaria. The sequence goes on along the minus strand of OW203672.1, from coordinate 4,664,159 downwards.
GACAGACGTACCTACAACATAAATGCATTTATTTTTATAAAATTACACATTGCTGTCTTCTGTGATCACTACTTGCGATGACTCGATTCAGAACTACTATAAAAATATATTAAAATTACTGATCACAAAATAATAACAAATATATGTATTGCGTCAATTAGTCAAATAAATTATAATATTATACATAATAGTCAAAGAAAATACAAATATTCAACATTAATAATATGTTCTTTTTTTTTTTTTTTTACAACATTCACACAAGTTCTTCAGGTCCCAAACTAGGCAGAGCCTGTACTATGATAGCCTGATGACTGATATATATACTTAAATACATACTTATATATATACTTATATACATATACACACACAGACACAGGACAAACAGACATGTTCATACACACAAATGTTTGAGCTGTCCGGGAATCGAACCCGGGTCCAGCGGCTCAGAAGGCAGAGTGCTACCAACTGCGCCAACCGGCCAGTCTCAGTCATTGTTTCTTGTCTTGTCATGACTTAAATGGTGCTTGATACAAATTCAGCAGTTGAAACACTCCTATGTCATATATAAGATGTAACTTGAGAAGATGTCGCGACCCGCATCTTTTGAATACGTGCATAAAAGCTTAGGATTTAGCAAGCAGAGCAGCTATGTAAATTCAGAGATTGAAACGGAATAGTTGATGTGGAACGGGACGGTACGACTCAAATGAGGGTACCAAAAAGACCACGTTGTACTTCCAGAAAATACGAAGTTTACAAGCTTTACGTATGATACACATTTGTGTCTGTCAGCGACATCTTTTATTAAGCTACAAATTTTATTATAGAAAACATACTTTGAAGTTTAGAAACTAGTTTTAGAATTACTTTGACTTATAGATATAACTGACTTTGAACTTATGGAAATCAATGGGGGAGGCCTATGTCCAGCAGTGGACGTCCTATGGCTGAGATGATGATGATGATGATGAACTTATAGATATAATTTTTTTTTTAAATTATTCATATATTGTACATATTTATATTAAGATTCTATTACTACTTTATTGTAAAATAGATATATTTTGGAAGACATTGCTTTTGTAACACAATTATTTTTAATTAAAACAAAAGGCAAGGTACAACATATTTTGTAACCTTTAAATTTTGCAATAAAGTTAAAAATTGTATTTGTAATTACAGATGTCTTAGATATAGAATCGAAATGTTATTTTTTATAGAGTAAGCTAAACACTACAGACTCAACGGACCGTACCTTTTTAAATTAGATTTGATTTGTTACTATGATGCGTACTACACAACAGGTGTGAAATCAGTCTAACTAAATAAACAACTAAGTGAATTTACAAATTAATGAGTTTACACTCGTAATACTATAACAATATTTTCCTATGAAATTCTACCTACACTATTACATTGTGTTTGTAAGTTATTACTATATTATATATATTCCATACATTCACAACATTAACAAGGTAACATTAGCATAATTTAAAAATAATTTAGAATAGCAATAAAATAATCTAACTAAAATTAAAAACCTTAAAAATTTAATAAAAACTAAATTAAATCTTAAACGGGCCCCTGCGGCATTGTACCCAAGATGCTGGCAGCGTTCCCTCTTTGTATTGCTAAGCTACGTTGAGCGTACCAACTGCGCCAACCGGCCAGTCACTTCAGATTCCAGTGTAATGATTAAAAATATTACTAATATTTACTTATATTATAAATATTGTAGTTTGGATGGATGGATGGATGTTTGTTACCTACTCAATCACGCCAGAACGGATGAACGTATCTAGATGAAATTTGACACAGAGACAGATTGTAGTCTGGAATAGCACATAGGCTACTTTTACGAGTATATGATAAAATGTATGATTCCGTGGAATAATTGATTTAGCGGGAAAACTGTAATCCACGCAGGTGAAACTGCGGGGCGCTACTAGTAGGTAATAATATAATCAGCATTACAAATATTAATAATTGCAATGATTCAACGAAGAGATTATTCAGTTACGTATACGTGGCAAATTGAGCGAAATAGCCTCAAGGGAAGGTCACTAACGATTCGAACACGGTTCATTAAAAAAAAAAAGTAATACCCACACGCGCTGAGAAGATCGATACTATAACTGGCCTGGAGGCTGTTTATATGGGACAAGGCACGGTTGGCAGAACAATAAGGGCTATACAATGTGGCTACAATAAAATCTTGTAAAGGTACTTACTTTGGATCGAATTCAAAATCTTAAACTCCCACTAATATTATAAACTAGCTACGCCCTGCGGTTGTACCCGCATAGTAATGAAAATCGGTGATGATGGTAATGATGAAAATGAGCCATGAAGTATGTGTTAATTCAGGGTATACGCTATCTCCATACCAAATTTCATCGAAGTCAGTGTAGCCATTTGAGCGTGAAGAGGTAACAAACATATACACATACACACGAACTTTCGCATTTATAATATTAGTGCTATGAGTGTAGGTAGATGTTTGTCCCGGGTCTTGGATGTTTGTGTGCTGTTATTGTGTGTGTCCATGCCTTCCGCGATATAGGGAATCTTAGTGCGAAAATCTAAGTGTGATAAAAAAAATCGGGCAAATTACACCCATTTAGTACACAGACAAAACAAAATTAAATGAAATACAATAAGATGTCAGATAAGAATTAAATACAATTTAATGCTTATGTCACATGTAAATAGTCAAAAATAAAAAGGTCAACACCATTAATATATTTTTTTTTTAAAGTTTAAATGGATGGATTTTTGTTACTCAATCCGTTTCCAAAGTCAGTGACCGTCATATAGATATGTACTGAAACCTGACGATAGTCAAGTGCTTAGATATGGTCAGATAAGGGGTTATCGTACCTAACACATCATCACTCCTGCATACTACCTATTGCTGTCATCTTCAAAACATTAAGGCTTAAATTAGCAATTCGTATTGATGTCCATAAAACATTTTATGCAATGCGGATTACTGAAAACCTTTTCGTTTGCTAAAGTGAAAAGTAAATACAGTTACGAGGATAACGTAAGCATATCGTTGGAAATATCCAATTGACAAATACCCAACTTTATCTGACTACATACGTTGAATTAAAAATTACAAAAATGTCCTTTACAGATGACCTACTTTAAATGAAAAAAATATATACTCGCAAAACCTCGCTAATAGTCATCTTGTAGCAATGTGAGGTAAAATCTGAACGCCGAACATAAACTACGGACTTACCATATATATTATTAGTACCTCACATTCGATCGACGTAATAACTAATTTACGATATTGAAAAAAAAAAATTTTAACAAAAAATGCAACCGACTTCAACACTCAAAAGTGTGAAATAACTTGTTGAAGTCGGTACTATGATAGTTCACACAAAAGTAACTATCATCACAATATTGTGCTCATGGTACCGACTTCGACAAGTTATTTCACACTTTTGAGTGTTGAAGCTGGTTGCATTTTTTGTTAAAAAATGTTTTTTTCACCCTTTTCAGTGACCTGTGCTACTCACGGGATGTCGATGTCTTCAACCGCGACAATAATATCATCAAAATACGCGTAGCACTTTTCAGTTATTGGAGTATAACTCCGTATAAACCGCTTGTCCGATTCTGATGAATCGGACAAAAAAAATGAGTTGAATGGGACCACCACGGAAGTATACTCTATCTAACAAAAAAGAATCATCAAAATCGGTTCATAAACGACGAAGTTATCCACGAACACACACATAAAAAAAAAATAACATATATACGGTCGAATTGAGTAACCTCCTTCTTTTTGAAGTCGGTTAAAAACACCGACTTTAAACAAAGAACAGGGTAATATTGAGGTATTTTCCGATTCACAAAGGCAGAGCAACGAAAATTACAAAATAAAAATGCGAAAAGACGGAACTCGCTTTTACCGACCTTACACATTTCCAAGCGGGCTCGAGCCGCTTTGCAAACTGCGTTTTTAATATTCTCTTTATAATTTAATAACCTTTTTATCACGAGCATTCACAAATATTTAATAATGTGTTATTACACTTTCTACTTTCATAAATGTCATAATGAAATTATAATATGAAAATACTATTGTAATGTAACAAACACTGAAGATGCTAATTTCAGAATAGGTAATGGGCAAAATTTAATATGCAAGCAGAATTTATGTATATATGCAAATTAAATGATGAATTATATTCTAATTGGAACAGATTGAAGCGTTGATACCCTTGATGTAGTCAGTGCTGGCAGTTAATCAATCCCCAGGTCGATCCACACCTCAGGCTTGACTTTTCGGTAAAGGTAACATTATAATCAAAAAATCTGAGGGTGCGAGACTATAGTCTAAGCCCTCTGACTTACTAAGTGAGTAATTTCTGTGTTTTATACATTTATAAAGTATGCTAAGTATAATAATTACAACTTCGTAATTATTATGTGGAAAAAGGTTATCCCAAGCCACAATAGCGCCTATTCATCTAATTATAGTCAATCTTAGTCTATACTCAGTCCATAACTATTTTTACCATCGTTAGTTACCATTTTTCCATCCCTCTTAATTTCATACATATATTTAAATCGCTATTTTAGACTCAATATGCTGTATACATATATCTACATGTTTATATTACTTGTGTATATATATATTTACTTATTGTGTATTCATATTTATAATATAGGTATATATTTATATATTATTTAATCGCCACACGTTTGCATCACTACTTTCTATTTTCGGCACCGCTACCACTTTTCTTTCACCTTGTGGTATGGTTGACTGGTAGAAAATGCTATTTAACGTTAAGTCCTCCATGTACTAAATAGTGCATGTAATAATAAGTATTTAGACGGTGCACGAATTAATATTGACTACACTACAATGGGTGCATCTAGAGCTAAATAAATTACAATGAAAAAGAGGGTGAAGACAGGTATATATTGTAAATTGGAGTAGGTAACTGTGTAGTCTCCTTTTTACGGCAAATATAATTATAATATAGGTACGAGTACAAAACGTCTGACCGTTACAACAGAAGACTAATTAATCAAAATGCTCACGGTAAACTTTCAACAATCGTTTAGCGAGAAATTGTTTCGAGCGTCATAGGGGTTATATCATTCCTCATTTCTGCAAATACATGTTTTCAACACACCGCGCAGAATTTCCAAAGCAATACGTCTCGCCTTGACCCAATTATGTTATCGGAAGAGCCAGCCCTCCCAGCTACATCAAAAAGAGCTGCCACAGCAACGTCAGATACAAGAATAATGGTTTTCACCGAAAATATATCGAATGAGGGCTCTTTCATCATAACATATAGAATAATAATGTTCGGCATTAGAAATACGTGATGTTGTTATATCACTACTTCGTAAAAATACTTTTTAGTGTCCGAAAGAGACAAAAACTAAGACTTTACGGCTTATGGGGTTTAAGAGGTGCCGATGACATTACAGAGGCTCGCGGGTGTTTACAGGCTGAAGGGGGGAGACAAATCCTGATGCGTTTTGATTTTAAATATTAGAAAAATGTACTTTACAGATGAACTATGGACTCAAAAATATATTTTTTTTGCAGGACTTTCTATAAAAGAAGCTAAATATTTTATTTATTTATTAATATTTACACAAAGTCTTCAGGTCCCAAACTAGGCAGAGCCTGTACTATGGTAACCTGATGACTGATATATATACTTATATACAAAGAAACACCCAGACACAGGTCAAACAGACATGTTCATACACACAAATGTTTGACCTGTCCGGGAATCGAACCCGGGACCAGCGGTTCAGAAGGCAGAGTGCTACCAACTGCGCCAACCGGCCAGTCAAAATTGTCTATTACAAGCAGCGATCTGTTACATAATACCAGCCAATCAAGTGATGGCAGCAAAAAGAGTTGCTTAACCCAATTTAGCGGGTAGACATATGTAATCTTGCCACAGGTGCTGCTAACAATACAATATATTGTATTTATCAATGATATTGTATGTTTATATGAGGTAGATGTGAGGCGCACAAGCGCGCGGAAACTGAGGCGGCAAAATTAAGTCAATTGTAGTAATTTTGATTACGACGCGTATTTTAGCGCAAGTCTAAACATATAGCTATCCTTTTCTATATTATTTGTACCGTATTATCTGTCGCAGTAAGCACGATTATGTTGTAAAGGAACAAAATTTGAGCACCGCGCAGTATGAGTATACGTCATCTTTAGTAAAACATCATTGATACACATACAATAGGTAGCGATAAGATCTAGTGGTTCTAAAACTGCTCATTTCCCACTTAATCCCGGATAAAATAGCGAATAAAACCTCAAACGTAAAAGCAGATTACTATATTCATGAGATAATCCAGAGGGAAGAAATGAAAAGCTCTTAGCGTGCTTGCTAATAGGCACAGTCTTATAATAAAAACCTTTCCAAGCCCCCTCAGGAAGGCTATCAAAGCTAGCCCTATGCTTTCAAAGCCAATGAATATTAATGAGTTGGTGCTGAACACACTGGTGCAATATTCAGGAATATTAATTAAACCTGTCAACGTTAACTATGAGCATATTAGCACGGATGTTCTCAATGAACACATTATTAACACTCGTTTTGCGGTTTTCACGGTTGTTATCGTTATTGCAACACTTAACTCCTATATAAATTTCAACCTGGATATAAATTTCAACATAATTCTGGTTATAATTTGTAGAAAAACTGATGAGTGATATTTTTTATGAGGGAAAGTCTAACAGCGAACTGTGTAAACCATGGGTAAAGAACATTAGGTGAAATTGAAATCTTACAAAAGTACCTTCTAAATATACCCCAGAAAAACAAAACCACTGAATTTATTTCACGGGATTTCACTTTTCCCTCACTTTTCTCTTGTATTTGGGCAGTTTATCTAGCTGGGGATCTATCGCCATCGTCGTCTCAGCTATAGGGGGGCTACTGCTAGACGGTCGCCGTGGCGCAGTGGTTAGTGTCAGTGACATAAACATAAAACATAAACATAAAATTTCATTTATTGCCTCAAATATTAGCACAAATTACAACACAATTACAAAGACATGACAGAAACATTACATGTAAGGCAAAAGGGATATTACATGATTACTTACATGACTTCTCTGTCTTCTTCTTCTATGTTCTGGACTGACGAAGGTAATTTTTGACGATCATTCTACAAGTAAAAAGTCATAAGCTATAAGATAATCCTATTTGTCCTCCCGTTCCCTTAAAGATTTCAGTAAAGTAGTGAGACTTTGTGGATCGTTGCTTTGCTTAGGCGTTTTGGATATAGTAAAGAAGCGAAAATTTGTATCACTTCTCAACATTGCGGTATATCTTCAAGGTCCTAGCATGACACGTATCTGGACACTTGAAGATTATATCATCCACCATTATCTATTATATATAAAAATTTTGAGATGGACACATTATAGGAATACAAAATTTCAATATAAACCACACGCAACACATTGCAAAACGGTCATAATTATAAATTAATACATTACTAGCTGCATCCCGCGGTTTTATCCGCGTGGACTACGGTTTTGCCGCTACCTCTTATCCCACGGGAAATGTACTTCGGATAAAATAATCATTTCTGGGAGAAAATTTTCATTCTAAATTTCATGCAAACCTTCAGCCGTTTCAGCGTGAAGAGGTAACAAACGTCAGACAAATTATCGCCTTTATAATATTAGTGTGACATTAGTGTCAGTTAATTATTAAGATAACACAACAAGCTGCTACTGTTTTGTTTTTTTTACTATCAAAAATGGAACCAACTTCAACACTCCAAAGTATGAAATAACTTGTTAAAGGCGGTGCCGTGATAGTTCAAAAGTAACTATTATCAAAATATTGTGAGCATGGTATTGACTTCGATAAGTTATTTCGTAGTTTTGAGTGTTGAAGTCGGTCCCATTTTTTGGTAAATTTTTTTTCACCCTTTTCAGTGACTTAGTATGTTCACCGATTTCTTCACCCGCAATTATAATGTCATCGACGTTCCATGCCTAGAACAGCTTCACCGACTTTAATGAAATTTAAATGGGACCACAAGGGAAGTACCAGCTTTCAAACAAAACGAATAAGAACGATCAAAATCGGTTCACCCAGTCGAAAGTTATGCGGTAACAAACATAAAAAAATAATATTCGGGTCGAATTGAGAACATCCTCCTTTTTTTGAAGGCAGTAAAAAAGCGTAACTGACCTAGTCCTAGCTAGGACTAGCTATCAATACACAGCAATTAAATTCAAAACTTTATTGCAATCTCTAATAGTACAAGTGTCGGTGGTATTACAATAAAATACAGTTTATAGAGACCCTATCGGGCACACCAAGTTTAGAAGAGAGGCTATTGAATAATCTTGAATAAGAGCTATTGAACTAATAGAGCTGATCTTAGTCCACGCAAACAAAGCCGCGGGGTACAGCTAAAACTTAGTATACTCACGTGAGTATTAACTCATACATGATAGTTATTGATGATTCGTTTGAATGTTAAGCTGTTCGTGAGTAACAGGCAAAGTTATATTCCAAAACATGTAAAAAAGACACTGATCTTATCAAATAATAAAACGTCATCTAAACAGGTGCCAAATTTATTCGTTTGGGCCAAAAGGTCACATGTTTACGTAACGGCGACAAGCGAAATAATCTCAAAGATAAAGCGTTCCAATACGCAGATCCCTATCTGTATATCTTGAATATTTTATCACCATTTATTGTCGATGGAAGCTTATCTATAAATTGGCTTTCTCCGATACCTCTAGGTGAATGAATCGGCTCAGTAATAATGTTTTCAAACAGGTTTTTACGCGATTAAACTTTAACGGAAAACAATCAAGCGAAATATATATTTTTTATAATTTATTGATGGTAACTTATAACTGAGCCATAGTCTGATCACTCAGTTATAAGTGGAACGTGGAAGACCACGTTAGTTCTAGGATGTCAATACTAGCTCTTAAGTAAGCCAGACGGCACCGCCCTACCACCAAGATATATATTTTCCCGTGGGTTCATGTGAAACAAATACAATTATAAGCAATGAGATAAAAATAGGCCATACGTAAGTAACCTACGGGTACTGAGATGAGACGAGAGGACGTTATTAAAACTCCAAGGAAAACTATTTATAATAAAAACTCACGACCTTATGAGTCGAGTGGATATCCCGGATCATTATTATCTCAGCCATAGGACGTCCACAACTAGACAAAGGCCTCCCTCATTGATTTCCACAAGGACCGGTTGGAAGCGGTTCGCATCCAGCCCTTGCCTGCGATCTTAGGTTCATCTGTCCACATTTTCGGTGGCCGTCATATACGCTATGCTTGCCAGTCCGTGGTGTCCATTCGAGAACCTTTACATCCCATCAGTTCTTTGAGCTATGTGCTCTGCCCACAGCCACTTCAACTTGCTAATCCTCTGGGTTATGTCAGTGCTTTCGTTCTCCTCATTTCTGATTCGATCGCTTAGAGAAACTCCGAGCCCATGCTCGGAGTTTCTCTAAGCGATCGAATGGGTCATATGGATATGGATATATCCCTCTCCATAGCTCGTTGTGTAACGCTGAGGCTACTCATAAGGCTCATATTCCAAGTTTCAGTTCCGTAAGTCATCATCATCACTGGTAACACACACTGTTCGAAGACCTTCGTTTTCAGGCATTGCGGTATATGCACGGATGCGGCCGAGAGCACGCGCTCACTATGAAAAATTTAGTCTTAGGAAGTTCACAAAACTTTTCGGAATACCTACTCGACTAATAGTTATAATAAGTACTTACGAAAATGTTAACCCAGTAATAAGTTAACAGATGTTGAACGTTTTTTTTAAATATTTTTTAGGTCTAGCTAGATTGTCACTGACGATGTGGTCAAAGATGTTATCATACTAGAATGCTTACTGGCTTTTAAGGACTGCCGCCTCAACACATTATGTGTTTTTTGTGTCGATTTTTCAAACTTGTGGGTGGTAGCTAGCCAAGCATGGTGGTAAGTAACTTTGGAGTACCTTCCAAAATTACTTACCACCATGCTGGAAATTTGATGAACGGTATTATTACCTTCACCGGAAGCTCAAGGCTTTGGTGGGTATCGAACCAGTGTCCTACAGTTTTACAGCCGACGCTCCCACCGCTGGGCTATCATCGCTTCAGAAAATATCTTATGTATCATATTTTAGAATAAAATATATTCTACGCGAAGTTAAGCAAACCAAACCAAAACTAATTTTACGAAGAAATGACGGTACCCACGTGCACAAATTCAATGAACGCGACATTAATACCTCTAGAAAAGGATCAACATAATCCCGAACGTAGGCGTATGTCATGTCATGTCACCTGATAGGTACTTCCCTCGGGCGAAAATATGAAAATTGTCATAAAAGAAAAATATATACATTAGAAATATAATAATGACAATGTATTTTGTAGTTGCTACGCGTAGTTATATGAGCAAAACAACTACTTTCCATTATCTGTTACCAAGAGATTCTATATTATTTTTACATTATACGGTTAAATATATAATAAAGAAAGGTGTCTTTATGTGGTTACACTGTGTTAATATAATGTGCACGGTAAATACCTGGCGTTCTGTATAAGCCCTGAGAAGGTCGCCCTGGAGTCTGTGATACATCAGCTGCACTGAAGGTGAAAGCCAAATGACATTGAAAAATATTGTATAGAAAATCACAGAGACTATTCAGGACACAAAATCCTGTAACTATATGTATTCGACCAAGAAGAATGTATTTTAAAAATGTACGTTACATTAGGCTACCGACGTGGAAATGTCAAGGATACTGTATGTTATACCTTGACTATCGAAAAACACTTCTAAGGACTAAGGACTAAGAAAACAATGCAGCTTTTACGTATAATAAAGATAGATAAATATCGGAAAGTTGATAAACCGAAGAAGTGTTAACAAACGTTCGACGCCATAAATTGTCCCCCGACACCTCATAACTGGCGCCCAACGCGGGGCCGCTTGCCGCACCTAAAGCAATTTTCCATTTACTTCAGCGAAAGGACAAAAGCCCCAAATGTCATTACATTAAAGATCAACATCCTTTGTTTCTGCTTCAAGGTCCATGATTAGATCCATTGCTTAGTGAAATATGAACTTTAATACAACGCGATAAGATTGTTAACAGGGTAGTATTAGGTTAAATACAAAAGGCCCTACATGTCTAAGCACAGGGGGAGCTAGTAAGGCCGTGAAAGACAACAGTAGGGTAGGTAGACGTAGGGACCGTCGCGATAGTCTGGAGTACGTCAAGTATGGAACTAGACCTTTTCGTACGGACACACAAACAACGTAAACACAATTTACAGTTGCACAACTTTAATAATAACGTATAGGCGAGAACAAGACTGTGGTAAGTTACACCGTAATAAACCGGAGTTGTTTCTACTCGATTTATTTGGGAAACTTTGGAGCTTGCCTGGCTTAATGTGGGGTCTAATCTTGGTAACAACGTTTCTTGTTCGTACTTATACGTATATTGTTTCTTTACATGCGCGAGTAATTCCCACGTAAACCTATATTAAATTAATCCAGGGAACATAAAGAATGATAATAATTAACTATTAGTCGACGTGGTATGGGATTACGATTCCTTGTCTGAAAATTATTTGTCATGTGTTTTAATGCAGTTTGATTTAACAACATACTCACAAAAGTCATCATCATCATCTCATCCATAGAACATTCACTGCCAGACATAGGCTCCTCCATGTCTTTTTTAGAACCTATGTATTCATATCGGCTCTCTATTATAGCATAAAGCTCATATTTTAATAGACATAATTAAGTTACTACATTATTATTGTACTAAAGGCACTGCAAACGTACAGACAAAAACATTTAAGAAATTTATTAAGACATTGTTCGTATTGACGCTAAATGACTGTCCATAAAGATATTCACAGGAATCATACCAAAACCATTGTACCGTACAAAAAAATGATGGATTTTATAAGGTCAGATATATGAAAACCCCTACCCAATTACAACAAAGTATTTTTTCTTTCAACATCGTAATAAAATCCATGCGATTGCTCCGGCGTGTTCGAGCGTCTGGCGAAACCCACACGCATGCCCTTGGGCCATCGACGGCCTCCCCTAGACATTACAAATATTAAGTTTACGGATTGACAGTTCGTCACGTTACCTATTTGATATTTATTCACAAAGCTAAAATTCAATAAAGTATTAGTGAATCATTGTAATATCAACGCGATGGTGTGCGTCTGAGTGTTTGTTACTAAGCGCTGAACGGATTTGCATGAAATTTTGTGCCAAGAGTCCTTAAGCCCTTTTTCTCTTTTTTTTACGGACCTTTTACCTTTTTACGGACTTCCGCCTGTCAGGGTTAACAGGCGGCTTCTGTCGGACTCTGTTTAATGGATGGATGGCATACCAACCCAGAGAAGCCAGGCCCCTACCGACTCCTTAAGCCCTGTAATAACTTATAAGAAATAATTAATTCATAAGAGTACATCACGATTCCTGTGCTATAACGAGATCTTCAGAGAGTCAGTCAAAGAGAATCGTAGTTCACGGGAATAAACCGGGGGGCCACAGATAGAACTGAATAGGATGGATGAATGATTGGCACTCAATCAAGCAAGAACAGCAGAACGGATCTGGATGAAATTTGACACAGAGACTGATTTAAAGCATGGAATAGAACATAGGCTATCGCACTAGATGCTATTGTTATCATGTAAAGTGCACGGTTCACATGGGGCACAACTAGTAAAAAATCTGGTTAATTTAATGTATTTTAAACAGATTCAATTACGTATATTCTATTCATTTGGATTCCGCCGCCGAGCCGTTTTAAACACTTCAGTGACCGCGACCGTTGATGATATTCCCGAAATGGGATATTTTAATTAGAGTCGGTAGATTTTAGAATCAGTAAATTTGAACACTAAAATTTGGACTTAGACTAAACTACTTTATGTGTTAGGTGACAGTTTTTCACAATCCGGGGCCCAGTTAATCCTACTAATATTATAAATTAGAAAGTTTACGAGTATCGATGTATGGATGCATATGGATGGATGTTTGTTTTTTACTCCTTCACGCCTAAACGGCTGGATGGATTTGGATGAAATTTGGTATGGTTTTGGTTTATACCCTGGATTAACACAGAGGCTTATTTTCATCATCACCAAAATCACCCCCACGCAGGTAAAACGAATTTGGATAAAATTTGGTATGGAGATACTTCAGGTCCCGGAATAACACATAAGCAACTTTTCATCATCATCATCAATCTTCACCATGCGAGTTAAACCGCGGGGCGCAGCTAGTGTTAAAATAAATAAAATATCATTGTTTGAAGGTGGTTTCATGGAAGGTTTCACTTACAGGTATCGCAAAGCTTAGTTACTGATTTTATTTCACCTCACTCTGTACTATTTACTGCGCTGTCCTGTCTGCCCCAAAGGCAATTTGTCAAGCCCCGGACCTACCCTCATAGCCCTCGTACATAAAAACCATTTGAATAATCGAAACTGTGAGGAGGGCCTCAATATCGGCAATAGATACAGGTGCAGTCGCAATTGAGGGAATAGGGTTCCTCTTTACGATTCAGGATTACGTGAAGATAACAGCTGTTGGATTGATTAAAATTTTAAATGTTACCGTTATGTCTACTTTAGGATCATTGACATAAAATGAAGACACAATGAAACTAAAGTTCTCTTCAACAAGGCAACTTCGAGGACAAATGAGCTGGGTACATTGCAAAAATACGTTGAGTACCTGTATAGGTATGAACACCTGAATATATATAGGCTATCAGGTGGTACATACCTACTAGCTCACTATTGTGTTACCGCCATTACTGACGCTTTGTAACACTCTGCAAGGCGTAACTAAAAAGGCATTGTTGCTGCAAGGGTTGGCAGCCAGGCACTAACGTATCAGAATAGTTATGGTTTGCGATTCCGTATAGTGGCACGATAGATTGTTTCCTTATGGCTTCTGTTGGCGATTCCGTAAGATATTTTCTGGTTAAACCAGAAAAAATACGTTTTTATTACCAGAGAAACAATACTTAGCATAGACATAATAGTTACGTCTAATTTTAACCTTATCACTTAAGATTAAAATCTAAGTTCTATCACAAATAATGTTATTGATTATAGATTATATATAAGACTTACATAGCATGTTAAAGCGGAAATAGATACCTATGCACGCCAGTAAATTGCATGCAATGTACCAGTTAGCGGCATGTAGGTACATTTATTATTTTTAACACGATTGCTCCTAAAGTGAGCCTTATTAAGCATAGTTGCTTCAACATTAAATAACGAAGTTCAGAATTCCTCGGGCGAGCAAGAATAAAGCTGGTGCCTAAATCGCGACTTCTTCGCTCCCGCCTTCCGCGCGCCATTGTAGTAGCAGGAAAACAGTTGAAGCTCTCAGATAGCTACATAATAATAAAATGACAAGTACTTAATTCGTCTTCTACCATGGCGCGACCTAGATAACAGACGTCTTCACAATTCAAGGAATGACAACGTATATACACATTCCTTCAGTCTGTCTCACTTCTTTCGATTCTGCTTGCTTACCGACAAGCTCTATTCATACAATTATAATAATATGGGACAACATTCACACAAGGTCTTCAGGTCCCAAACTAGGCAGAGCCTGTGCTATGGTAACCTGATGACTGATATATATACTTATATACATACACACCCAGACACAGGTCAAACAGACATAATCATAAACACAAATGTTTGACCTGTCCGGGAATCGAACCCGGGACCAGCGGCTCAGAAGGCAGAGTGCTACCAACTGCGCCAACCAGCCAGTCAAACTCTTATTTCACGCAATCGGAATACTAGTCAAGTAAGTTGTTTAATTAGTGAAATAAATTCTCACTATTTACACCAATTGCTCAGTTTATATATCCAACAAATGCCGATTTACGGATTACGCTCCATCACCATTTTATACCAAAAATACGATGGACTATTAAACAATTTAAAAATTACTTGTAAACAGCAAACAACTTCACCTCAAACGATGCCATAACACATTTTTAATGGCAGACTCCCGTGAAACAACAAAACGAAAGAACTGTAAACAAGAAGATTTTTCAGATATAAAACAACGATCAGGTCTATAAATAATAGGTTATGTTGGCTTGAGCGGCCACCCTCGCCGAGACGGGTCTGGTGACTCACGCGGGAGGGTGTAGCTCTTTATATTAAATATAGAAGCCGTACATAGGAACGATGGTCGTGACATTAATAGGAAGGATTCATAATACACAGCTCAGATATAGTTGTAGTGTTATAAAAGTTACAGTACATGTGTGACCTATTTGGAAAAAGAGAGACTCTTAATTTTGATATATTTGCCACAGTTTGTGATTTCTACAGAAGAGTCTATCTATCTAAATATATATAACTCAAAGGTGACTGACTGACTGACTGACAGTGATCTATCTACGCACAGCCCAAACCACTGGACGGATCGGGCTGAAATTTGGCATGCAGGTAGATGTTATGACGTAGGCATCCGCTAAGAAAGGATTTTGATAAATTTTACCCCCAAGGGGATAAAATAGGGGATGAAACTTTGTCAATTTTAAACCGATCGGGCTGAGACTTTGCATGCATAAAGCTACTATGACGTAGGTATCCCCTAAGAAAGGAATTTGAGATTTCCCCTAAGAAAGTTTGGTTCCCGTGGTTGGGATAATTGAAGTAGCGGCAAAACCGTAAACCACGCGAGTGAAACCGCGGGGCACAGCTAGTATAAGTATATTTTACAGCTAGTATAGGTCTTTATGTAAAATAAGGAAACCATATACATATATATGTTCGTGAAATTATTAGAAGGATTCATTATACCCAGATGAGATTTTATTTTATTTTATTTATTTACATAATCCAACAGCGTCTCATTAAACACGTATGTAGTAAATCTAAGCTTAAGTATGGCCAAAATAGGATTACACATATTACTAAAATTATATGACAAACGTTGTGTTTACAGTGCTGGTAAGTATAAAAACAAATAACCGTGTATGTTTTTATGTCAGGAGGCTGGTAGTAGAGTGGAGGGTTGTGTGTGTGGGGATGTGAGAGAGGGTGAGTGTTGAGATAATACCATAGGTGTAGTGTTATAGAAGTTACAGCTTACAAATATATTGAGTTCAGATCAATTCAATTAGACCCTTACGAACTTTTGCAAAACTGCTAAATAATAAATATGAGTCGCGTCGGGGTTTCGATCTAGTCCCATTGACCCACACTAGTTCCTTTGTATTCACTAAGGGAAAAGTGTGAGTTACAATAGTATTTTTTCTGTAACGAAAAATGAGCTACAGCCAGGTGTTTGAAAGTATTTGAATAAATGAGTGACGATTCTCAGTGTGATGAAAAAAAAAGGAAAAAAATAATAATAATAATTATCAATGTATAAAACACGGGAGTTACTCACGTAATAAGTCAGAGGGTTCCGACTATAGTTTCAACCACATTCGGTGGTCTTTTTACAGTACTAGGCGAATCGCGACCGCGTCCGCGAGCGCCCCGTATTCTCCTTGAAAAAGACCACCGAATGTGGTTGAAACTATAGGCGGAACCCTCTGACTTATTACGTGAGTAACTCCCGTGTTTTATACATTGATAATGTCTCAAAACCACGTCAGTTTTAATAACAAAAATAATAATAACAGGCCCTTGAAACTATAAAAACCGACTTCTATTGCTTACGGGTGAAACATTTTCTACGTCTTCAGGAGAAATACTGAACTGATTTCAATAAAATTTATATGAGACAAACCTGAAAGTAAAGTATATCCTTTCACATGAAAATAAAATGTTTGTAAATAGGTTATAAGATAAATCTGGGGCAATCTCTTCTGTCCAATAAATCCTCGTTTAAATAATAGTTTAATATTAAATTGTTTTGTTTACGTCTGCCTACAGGTAAACTACTAGTATGATTTCTTAAAACAATACGCACCGTGTTTGATTACTAAATAGGCAAGCGTGCTAGTCTTAAACTAAATCTTAATTGTCGTGTCAGCGGCGTTCAATTGTAGTCCAACCACGCGTTACAGAATTATAAATGGTAACAGTTTCGAATCTTTCACTTTTCTAGTGATCTCGCTATGGTAATTTATTCACACACGAAATTTAAGGGGAGAACTGTTCAAAGGTGTTACACAGATACTTTATTAACTGTTTGCGTTGTTTGAACTGTTGTTTCAGAAGTAACTCGTATGTCTACAATGATTTAGGTGCATACTTAACAAGTGCAAGGGTGTGTCTTCTTTAGTAATTGTTAGTATGTTTTTTTCTCTTACTACACTCACACCCCGGCTTTAAGGTTTCCTGTACCGCGGGACACATGGACATACACAATGACATCACATAAAACATCCATGCTTATCACATAAATGCTTGTCTCACTCGGGATTCGAACACAGGGCTCGGAGGACTGGAAGTCATGTCGGTAGCAATTCTGTTAGTTTAAACTACCTGAGCATGAACAGCCATTACGTATCCAGTGCTGGGACAGGAGCGTCGAGGATGCTTCGGCGAAATCCATCACGCTGCCAATTCGTATTGGCAGATAGACTAGTGGCAAACCTAATGTCTTAGTTTTAAATTTTTTCACACAAGGTCTTCAGGTCCCAAACTAGGCAGAGCCTGTACTATGGTAACCTGATGACTGATATATATACTTATATATATATCAGTATATATATAAGAACGGAAGGAAATAAATATAACTATAAGGAATTTATGGAAAAACAAAAATAGCTTGCGTAATTCCACGCCTAAATTATTAATTATTATAATTATTCATTAATTAAATTATTATTATTATTATTATTAACTATCATTAAATTATGGATTACTTATTTATTTAAATTATCTTAAGTGACACATTCACAATAAGCTCTTATTTGAGGAACATTATGTATGGAAATATTTTTTTCCTAGGTAGTTGTGTCCTACTAATATAATTATATTAAATTACATAAATATCATTTCATTGTGTTGACTAGAAATTGACTTGTAATAAATATTATCAATAAAGTTATGTCTATGTCTATGTATATATACACACCCAGACACAGGTCCAACAGACATGTTCATACACACAAATGTTTGACCTGTCCGGGAATCGAACCCGGGACCAGCGGCTCAGAAGGCAGAGTGTTACCAACTGCGCCAACCGGCATGCCAATATGAGAGTCTCTGACGTGTCTAAATACTGATTACAAATTTTGACGTGTTTTGGTATAGAACGAGAAGAAAGACAGTTATAGTATACTTTTTTGCGGGGGTAAAATCAGGAAGGTTGGCAAATTTCGTACGAAACTTCTTAAAAATATTGATTTACGGTTTACTACGTCTCTGCATATACGATCGAAAATAACAAAATATAAATATTTCCCAGAAAATATTTTGTATCGTTAAGAACACGTGCGAATCGTTTTATTAATATTCGCATAAAAAATCCACGTCCCCTTGACTTAGTACCCAATAAAATAAATAAGCTAACTATGACGGTAAAGCATTACTTATAAAAGCTTACCTTTTAATTAAAGCAGGACAATCTCGACCAGAAGGTGTAATTATGTTATTTGATTTACAGAAAGGTCCGCTCCTTTTAATTAATACAACAAACATAAAGCCTCTAATCTCTCCGACACTCTCAAAGGAACATTCTGAGAGAGTTTTGTACCAGTACAAATTGATAAGAATTTCCAAATGAAACAACGCGTACGGGTTTACTGGCTAAATAGATTTTTTTTATAGGATAAGGATAAGAACAAGCAAAAGGCCAACAGGATATTTCGTGGTAACCTCTGCCTATTGATATAATATAGAATTCGTAAAGAACTGCACTGCGCCCGTCACCCCGAGATATAAAGTTGATTAGTCTTATGTGCCCGTAATTTCACCGGAAACCATACCGTTCAAACCGAATTGCAGTAATGCTAACACTACTGCCTGGCGGTAGAAATAGGTATGGTGGCAGTACTTTCTCGGGCGAATACTCACATAGAGTGCTACACTGAAAAAAATATATTTACCAAAAATTGGAACCGACTTCAACACTCAAAAGTGTGAAATAACTTGTTGAAGTCGGTACCATGCTAGTTCAAGAGTAACTAATATCAAAATATTGTGCTCATGGTACCGACTTCGACAAGTTATTTCACACTTTTGATTGTTGAAGTCGGTTCCATTTTTTGGTAATATTTTTTTTTCACTCTTTTTAGTGACCTTTGTTACTCATGGACTCAATTGTCTTTGTGGTGTAGGTATGTTCACCGATGTCTTCACCCGCCACTATAATATCGTCTAGGTATAAGCACGCATTTTTCAGTTATTGGAGTGCAACTCAAAAACCGCTTGTCCGATTTTGATGAATTTTAAATGGGACAACACGGTAAGTACCAGCTTTTAAAGAAAAAAAGAACGATCAAAATCGGTTCACCCAGTCGGAAGTTATGCGGTAACAAACATAAAAAAACATACGTGTCGAATTGAGAACCTCCTCCTTTTTATGAAGTCGGTTAAACAATAAGTGATTGATGCAATATTTTTTTTATTACCGTGGATTTATTTTGGATACAGTGGTAATTGATATTTGATTACGGGATCTTCATGGATGCTATCACAAAACTTAGTTGTGTAACCAAGTAGAAAAATGGTTGTTTTTAAAAAGTATCAATAAAACTTTATTAACCTAAACAAGTAGTGTGATTGAAGCGTGTAACAAATTGTTTGGATTGAACAATATTACAACTTGTTTTCTGTTACAATGTGACATTGTGAATATGATCAGGAAACATATTTGAGCGTTTTGAAACGAACTTATATTGCAGTAATCATACTCTGTGTTGTAAATTTGATCAATTTGTAATTTATTTAATAATGAAATCTCCAACCAAGTAAAAATATCAATTGTTTAGCGTCTATTTTTTTTTTTCTTTTTAAGGATTATAAGCTTGCGTTTGACCACTGTCTCACCTGATGTTAGGCGACGACGCGGTCTAAGGTGGAGCACGCAAACTTAGAAGGAACCTATTCACTCGCGACTTGAAGACTCCGGGGTTGTACATATCGGGAAACACAGACTCAGGCAGTGAGTTCCACTCTCTGGCAGTACGCATTATAAAAGTGGAAGCAAAACGCTTCGTGCGTAACGGTGGTATATCTACCATGTAGCGGTGGCGCATAGTCGTACGTCTGGTTGACCGATGATAGAATGGAGAAGGTGGAATTCTATCTTTTTCAGTGTACTACTCTTAAATTGATATTTTTGGGACAGCTTAATCAATCTTATACGTTGCCAATTCTGGGACCTCACCTCAAAGAGCAGTTTTAGCCATAATTCACAACGGGGGCCAATCGAATAGATTAGTGGCTAGACCAATGTCAGGTTTTCTACCATGTCCATGTCCACTACCATGAGCCTGACTCTTTGAAGTTTGCTGCAAGTGTCAAATATTCCGATCTATAAGTCGCAATGTCAATATCATCTGCTTAACTATCTTCCCCAAAGGTTAGAAGCGCTACGCGTTCAGCATATTGTATATACTAATATACATACTTATATACATATACACACCCAGGAATACCTGGGTTATTATTATTATTATATTCCAAGGACAATTTTCAGACCATCGGTCTACCTTATCGCACTTAATTCTCCCAAAATTTCGTATTTAAAAAAACAGTGAGGCGCGCATTTATTACATTACAGTGAGGTGAAGCCCTATATAAAAATATAACTTATAATTGACACATTAACAAATAAACCACGCGAAATTTACTCAATATTGAACCTTAACATATATATGAATGATGTTTTATTTAAATATGTTAGCATACACAATATTTGCTCGTTGGAATGGAATAACAGAGTTGAAATTTAATAAAACCACCACCGCCGCCGCCGTCGAGGGCGAATGCTCACGAAAACGATATGTATATGACGTATATATGTACAATAGTAGTTTTTTCTCATATCCTTTTCTGGATATAGTTTGAAGCATATTACAAACGACTATCCTATTATACTAATATTATAAAGGCGAATGTATGTGTGTATGTTTGTTACTTCTTCACGCTCAAAAGGCTACATCGATTTCGATAAAATTCGGAGTGGACTTAGGTTAGACCCTGGAATAACACATAGAACACATACTTTTATCCCGGAAAAAGTATAGTTCCTGTGGGATAACTGAGGTAGCGGGAAAACCGTAATCCACGCAAGTGAAACCGCGGGGCGCTACTAGTTGAACATAAAAGGTAAACGTTATCATATCGACGGGCTTGCGTTTGAGGAATTGTTTATTAATATAGCCCAGTAGCCTATACCGTTTCATTACCGACATAGTATGAGTACAATATATTTTTGTACATTATTGTTATGAAGTATTTAACTTTTAGACAAAAAAATCCATGACGACAGTTAGAATAACGAAAATCCAGACGTATTCTCTCGGTGGCCGCATGTTAAAAAATAAATAAATCGTAATTAATATCTGTTGGTAAAGTTTTAGTCAAATTATGTACAGATCGCGCGATTTTTATATTGTATTTATTTTAAAAAAGATTGGTTGTCTGTAAAGTCGGTTTACGGACGATAGATTTACGTGATAACGTCATAATCATTTATGACTTTGATTTTGACCTCGACCTCGACTTCGACTTTGACTTTGACTTCGACTTTGACTGACTTTGACTTTGATTATTTTATGTAATACAAAACTCAGGTGGAACGTTACGCGGAACGTTACTATTTTTCATGAGTGTTGCTGGTATTCATCAATTTATAAAACGTTATCACGTCAAAACTTTTTCATACAAATATTTTGTGGCCGATGGTCTAAAAGTTAAAAGTGAATAGCCGCGATTATATCCTTATTACATAAACACACTTACCTCATACAATACAACAGCACACCTGCAACAAAAATAATTTCAAATTACCAAAACATGACACAATGGTGGACGATGGATGACTCAAAAGAATAATTAATAATATAGTTCATGCAACAATAGGTATAAATCGTTTTAAACAGAACAAGTGAATAAATGCACAATACATGTCACACAGAGCGAATCGTATTGAATCGTGAAGAGCACACAATTTAAGAGGGATTCTCAAACTTTTACTACACAAGCCTTCCCTAACGCAAATAAATAAATTGATAGAATACGCGTTTACATGGGTCTACGCATACGTCACGCTTTTTTTTTTAATCACACTCATACCTCCGCACTAGGATTCCCTGTATCGCGGGAGGCTTGGACACACACAATCACAGCACACAAACATCCAAGACCCGGGACAAGCACCTACACTCATCGCACAAATGTTTGCCCTTGCCGGGATTCGAAACCAGGGTCCCGGAGACACAGAAGTTATGTCAATGACACTAACCACTGCGCCACGGCGACCGTCATGTTTATAGCATCAGGCTATCCAGCAGTGAAAGACCTGTAGGCCTGGACAAAGTAACATTATACGAGCGGTAACGCTGAGATACATAAAAAAAGAACAGGACAAGTGCGAGTCACACTCGCCTACCGATGATTCCGTACAAATTTGTGGGGACATAATATTATCAAAAATAGTTCTTTTTCATTGTTGCGGAATAAACGGCCGTATCTTTTTTACTTAGCAGTTTAATTTTTTCACAGCTTCAAGAGACTGCAGACCTCAGTATATTGTTTAATTTCCACTCGATAGGTACCTCCAAGCGTTCCCGAGACAAAGGATCTTGACAGATGGACAGACAACAAAGTGATCTTATAAGGGTTCCCTTTAAGGTACGGAATCTTAAAGATGTATAAAATTGACACTTCAAAGCGATATATCACGTGATCAACAAGAACGAATATTCATCATTAGCGTTTAGAGAAAGAGAATCGCTAGGAAGCGATGCATATTGCATCTTCTCTCTGTTCCATACATATGGATATAGTAAAATAGCTGTTATTCCGATATTACATACACTTCAATTACTAAATGTATCAGTTGTATACGTATAAAGATACAATCTCAAGAGACATAATGACTAGGAAGTTTATAATAAAATCAGAAAAGGAGCATTCACGCCGAGAAAATGATATATAGCATATACATATTTTTGCGTGCATATAGTCAATTTCAAAATATCTTTATTAACAACATTGAAAGTTATATATATGTACATTTTTAGTGTAAGTTAAATCCTAAAAGTACAGTGAAATAATATTGTGTTACAAGTTTTCCAAGCAGACACTTATATAAAACTTATAGCATGTTAGTCGGTAATTTCAAAATGTGCATATTACTATCCATAAGTAATGTACTTTCTATACAATAACAATAAAATTCATGTACGTTTTAGTAAAAAACATTACATTTTGACGTGATAACGTTTTATAAATTGATGAATAACAGCAACACTCATGAAAAATAGTAACGTTCCGCGTAACGTTCCACCTGAGTTTTGTATTACATAAAATAATCAAAGTCAAAGTCAAAGTCAGTCAAAGTCAAAGTCAGTCAAAGTCAAAGTCATAAATGATTATGACGTTATCACGTAAATCTATCGTCCGTAAACCGACTTTACAGACAACCAATTTTTTTAGCTTGTATTAAACAATAACCCACCGACCTGCGGCAGTAAGCAACAGCACGCACTCATACTCTCGGTAAGTGCGTGCGTATAGTAGTGGGGCGCGTTCCATAGTTTGGGAGCCATTGGTTAAACTCACTCACGAAGCTTCATCACTCGGACACAATTTCACAGGAAAAACTCAGCACACCAGTATATTTGATGTAATTTATTATAAAGTTTAGTTTAATTTATAGCAACTCAAAACTACAACTTATACGTAAGATTATTTCATATATCATCACACACATAAAAGTCCTGTAAAAGTTTGATCTTTATTTGTATAATTACGAATTCCCGAGACAAAGGATCTTGACAGACGGACAGACAACAAAGTGATCTTATAAGGGTTCCCTTTAAGGTACGGAATCTTAAATATGTATGAAATTGACACTTCAAAGCGATATACCACGTGATCAACAAGAACGAATATTCATCATTAGCGTTTAGAGAAAGAGAATCGCTAGGAAGCGATGCATATTGCATCTTCTCTCTGTTCCATACATATGGATTTAGTAAAATAGCTGTTATTCGGATATTACATACACTTCAATTAAATTAAATGTATCAGTTGTTGTATACGTATAAAGATACAATCTCAAGAGACATAATGACTAGGAAGTTTATAATAAAATCAGAAAAGGAGCATTCACGCCGAGAAAATGATAAATAGCATATACATATTTTTGCGTGCATATAGTCAATTTCAATTTCAAAATATCTTTATTAACAACATTGAAAGTTATATATATGTACATTTTTAGTGTCAGTTAAATCCTAAAAGTACAGTGAAATAATATTGTGTTACATGTTTTCCAAGCAGACACTTATATAAAACTTATAGCATGTTAGTCGGTAATTTCAAAATGTGCATATTACTATCCATAAGTAATCTACTTTCTATACAATAACAGTAATGATTATGTACGTTTTAGTAAAAAACATTACATTTTGACGTGATAACGTTTTATAAATTGATGAATAACAGCAACACTCATGAAAAATAGTAACGTTCCGCGTAACGTTCCACCTGAGTTTTGTATTACATAAAATAATCAAAGTCAAAGTCAGTCAAAGTCAAAGTCAGTCAAAGTCAAAGTCAAAGTCAAAGTCATAAATGATTATGACGTTATCACGTAAATCTATCGTCCGTAAACCGACTTTACAGACAACCAATTTTTTTAGCTTGTATTAAACAATAACCCACCGACCTGCGGCAGTAAACAACAGCACTCACTCATACTCTCGGTAAGTGCGTGCGTATAGTAGTGGGGCGCGTTCCATAGTTTGGGAGCCATTGGTTAAACTTACTCACGAAGCTTCATCACTCGGACACAATTTCACAGGAAAAACTCAGCACACCAGTATATTTGATGTAATTTATTATAAAGTTTAGTTTAATTTATAGCAACTCAAAACTACAACTTATACGTAACATTATTTCATATATCATCACACACATAAAAGTCCTGTAAAAGTTTGATCTTTATTTGTTTAATTACGTAGGTATTACTTATTATAATAAGTATAGTGCGTATAGTAGTGGGGCGCGTTCCATAGTTTGGGAGCCATTGGTTAAACAAAACGGAAAGTATGTTTGAACAAGGTTTGGTTGTCAGTAAAAACAATCGATCAATGAAACGGCATTTTGACAGGGAGGCACATATTATGTGAATGTTCAATTTGTCATTAGTATATAATCCTACTAATATTATAAATGCGAAAGTTTGTGAGTATAGACGTATGTTTGTTACTCTTTCACGCCTAACCGGCTGGATTGATCTAGATTGAATTTGGTACAGAGATAGCTAATACGCTGGATTAACACATAGGCTTAATTTCATCAAAAAGATTAAACATAAGAATAAACCATTTTCCCATCAATGGCAACGTAATTGAGTAATTATAATTTTATGCATTCGTAC
The DNA here is from genome assembly GCA_934044485.1 of Apeira syringaria. Lineage (NCBI taxonomy): Eukaryota > Metazoa > Arthropoda > Insecta > Lepidoptera > Geometridae > Apeira > Apeira syringaria. The sequence goes on along the minus strand of OW203672.1, from coordinate 4,638,520 downwards.
TCAAGATAAGCATTATTATTATAATTAAGTATAATTCAAACTATACCACTTATGATCTAGAAAATGAAAATAAAGACCAAGTAACACGCCCAACAGATTTGGAATGTAAATAAGGTTTAGCAATTTAAATTATGTCGGTGATTCGCATGAGTGCCAATGGTCAAATAATGGGGGTTTCGAATAACTACGTTTACGGCAACGGACCTTTACACGGATTATAATGTCGAATTTATAGTAGGTACATCAAATCTACTGTTATTAACACATAAGATTGAACCCAGTTAACCTCAAGACATAAAAAAAAAAACTTTAACAAGAAATGGAACCGACTTAAACACTCAAAGGTGTGAAATGTTCAAATCTGTACCGTGATAGTTCAAAAGAAGCCACATATTATCAAAATATTGTGCGCATGGTACTGACTTCGACAAGTTACTTCACACTTTTGAGTATCGAAATCGGTTCCATTTTTTTGACAAAATATTTTTTTCTACTCTTGTTAGTGTTCTTTGCTACTCACGGGATCAATTGTCATTCAATATTTCATTATAATTCACCAGCAATAAGGAAGTCATTGAGACAGGCGTAACACTTTTCAATTATTGGAGTGTAACTCAAAAACCGCTTCACCGATTTCAATGTAATTAAATGGGATCACCTCGGAAGTATACTCGATGAAACAAAAAAGAATCATCAAAATCGGTTCATAAACGATAATGTTATCCGCGAACATCATCATCATCATCATCCCAGCCATAGGACGTCCACTGCTGGACATAGGCCTCCCCCATTGATTTCCACAAGGGCCTGTTGGAAGCGGCCCGCATCCGGGAACACACATAAATAAATATAAAAAAATATATATACGGTCAAATTGAGTCACATTATTCTTTATTTGAAGTCGGTTACAAAAAATACTATTCTGAAAAAATATATTAACATCAAATGCAAAAAGGTTTTTCCAAATCTATCATTGATGGATAACTCGCAGTTCTGAAGTAACTGATGTAAAAAATACACAAACCAAATTAGAATCCTGCTCTGTTATTGAAGTCGGTTTCAGAGATTCTTTCCTGTAAATGAAATTTAATTTAGTTGAACAAATTTCACCTACATGCATGAAAAGAAACACAAAGCCAAAACACACACTCCCATGATATCCACAAAAAAACAGATCACGCAATAATGCATGTAACACGTGGGTCAAACCCCTTACACTACCCTCATTGACAATGACTTTGAACTCTCCCCCATTGGAATACAGGTCATGAATGACAAGTGCAGCGATCGCATAACGCCCCTTCTGTTATAAATTACTGCAAGCGGCGGCAGTGCTTCTCCCTACTGCAGAGGTCGGCAACCTAAGAAAAGTGCCGCCTCCCAGTTTCATACTTCTACGTCTTCTTTCTAACACACACTTTTTATCACACTCTCACTGTGATTTGTACAACATGTTTTCTTAACATCCTAAAAATTATATAATACACAAAGTCCATTCAGACCTTCGATGAAATTTGAAAGTAAAGTAAAGTAAAATCATTTATTGGCCTTATAACTGGGACTGGACTTTTCACAACTTCCATAGGCTTATTAGTATTTTTTTTGGACTGGGTAATAGATGGAAGTACATGGCTGAGAGTTTTATTAATCAAACTCTTAGAAGTAATGAAATCGATGCATGAGTGTGTACAATTTATACATCTCAGCCATTTGCACTCGCGTATCACCCACCCGCACCGGGCGGAAGGTGCAATACGTATTATTAGTTAGAAGACAAATAATTTATGTACATATGAAAGAAAAGCGTCGTGACTGACAGATTTATCAATACACAGAATTGGGCTGAAATTTAGAACAGATAGTTATTATGACATGCGACATATGAAATTTTGGCATCCACTAAGAACGGGTTTTTGAAAATACATCTACTATTAAAGGGCTTAAAGGGATGGATCGGAAAATGCGGGACCGCGGCGGGGCTAAAACCGTTGAGAGCAGTAAGTGATAAATAATTTGTTTATTCCATTCCAACAACAGCTTATTTACATTTTATTTAGACACAAATATACTTAAAATATAAATGTATTGATGCACAATAAAAATGGCGTTCAGAACCTACACTAATAATAAATATCGTCGTGGGCGTCTGCTTCCTTCTAGGACACAGTATAGCAAAAAACAAAGTTGTTATACTTTATTTTTCGGTCTGAAGATCCTCTATATATTATTATTATAGCATTTTATCTAAATTTGTGTTTTTGTGTAAGTGTATGTGAATGTGTATCCGTGTGTAAGAGCGTGCAGTGCACGTGTAGGGGAGTGCGTAATGAAACAATTATATACTCAAGCAAATTGGGCTCACTAAACACTGGGACATTTTGTAAGTTGTGATTTTTTGCTTATGCGTCTCGAATGGTTGCCGATCCCTGGTCTAGTGCATACGATCGATATAACTGCAAAATTATTCGGTATTCGGTTGTAGAATTCGGTGCGGTGCTCGATATCGATTTTATATCGTCTGGTGCCGATGGGAGTTGTGGATCTGTACAGTTTTAATGAAAATTGTTAAGTCGCTTATGAGCGTCGGAGGTCAAGAATGCTGAAAATAGTGCACGGCGGGATTTAAACATTTTAATACATATTTGCATAATATTTTATTTAGGTATATATATCAACTAGTAACGCTCCGCGGTATTGCCCGTGTTGATTACGGTTTTCCCGCTACCTCCATTATCCCACGGGAACTATACTTTTCCGGGATTAAAGCCTATGTGTTAATCCAGGGTTTAAACTATCTCCATATCAAATTTCATCGAAATCAGTGTAGCCGTTTGAGCGTGAAGAAGTAACAAACATTCACACAAACTTTCGCATTTATAATATTAGTAGGATTCTACGCACTATTTATTCATGACATTAGATGGAACATTTTTTTTAACAAATTATAACATATAGACTACTCATCGAATACATCAATACAACATCCGAAATAGAACCTATTCATGAAGAAAATAGAACACGAAATAAAATGCCACATACAGCTCAACATACTCGAAATAACACTAATTTCTCTCCCTTTGTGCTCGGCCTTATCCCAAAACGAGCTTGCTATCGATTTCCCCAAAGAGGTCAACGACCACGCCACATTTCACATGGTCGAAGAAAACGCTCCTTTTTAGTCTAAATTCATTACTTTTGCCTCACTCTACTTACGACGAATTAGGAGGTACGCAGTACAGCCACAAATTCCTGCATTGCATTAATAATTCAGCGATTCAATCAGTAACATATACACAAGCATAATTTTAGTAATTAATGGCAGTCTAAGATTGTTTAATGCTTTAGTATTAAAAAATCTTAGACTGCCATTAATTACTAAAATTATGCATGTATATGTTACTGACCGTTTCACTACTATCACGCTTGATGGTCAGTGACGATGTGGTCGAAGATGTAATTATTAATTTATTGGATTAATAAAAACGGGTTTCACCAATTATATCATTAATTTCATCACAACACAAAATATCATAATTAATAATTAAAATAAAGAGTGCAAACATTAAAAACTAATCAAATAAAACACGGAAAAATAAAATAAAACAAATAAAAGTAGTTCATGCTAAACCTAGAATGTTTACTGGCTCTCAAGGACTGCTGCCTTAACACACTATTTGTTTGGTAAGTTTTTCAAACTTGAGGGTGGTAGCTAGGCGAGTATTTCATAGAACCCTACCATGCCGTGAATTCGATAACGATGTTACCTTCATCGGAAACTCAAACTCTCTTCAAACCAGCGTTCGACAGATAGATTGACAGCCGACGCTCTCACCTCTGAGCTAAGAACAGATCTACAATCTGATTTCAGCTACAGAATTAAATCTCACGACCCTGTTGAGCCACTGGGTCTGATTCATGTATGTTTCATGTGCAAGCCCGTTAGTTCAGGCAATAAAACAATCATCAATAAATACTGTCACGACTAGCCGTAAATGCCCTCGTAAAACTCCGGTTTCCAGGATATTACATTAGGATTTGAGAACACCACTGTTTGGAACTGATGGTGTAGTCGAATTTAAACTTTAATGTTGGGATTATAATACATAAAATGGCACTTTCGTACCTACTGTCTTGCGGAGCAACAGCTATACTTGCCCTTAAAATGCTTGACAAAAACCCAGAGCTAGATAATTTGATGGAAAGAAAAAAACAAATGTTTCACAGTCTATTTAGTATAGAAGATTCACTAAATCGCTCGCCTTTTTCAGTCTCTCGAGAAATGTAAAATTCCCGACGTAATTCCAAGGACGAACAGTTTTCCACGTAATTATAGTCTTTACTTCTCTGGAATTGGCCGGACGAAGCGACGATCAAATTCAGAACACTTTAAATTTTACGAGATGTATATCACAGATTCTTTTCGATTGTACGTAATTGATTTTATTTGAATGGCACAAGAGTTGAAATGAAAGATTGTATTATATATTTTATAAAAGCGAGATTAAACCTATTCATATGCATATGAGACAGAACAGCATTCAAGGGTTGTACAAAATAAAGTTACGGCAACTTTCCATAAATTAAGAGGAACATTTTGCAATGCATGCAAATTTGACTTCAAATCCAATGCCCCTAAAGTCAGCGTGCTTTATTAAATTGAGAAGTTTCAAAAGCTGAAATTTTAGACTGAACATGGTAGATTTAGGTTAGCACTTTATTCACATATTTAATGATTTACATGAGACTGACATCTGACAAATTAAGAATTAGACAAAAGCGGTCGTAGCGTTTACTTATGCAGTTTAAATCAGTCAATACTAAGCAACGTTCTCTGCGATCACAGCTTCCATAGAACTCTTTCGTGTTTCTGAGGGTTCGTCAAGCCTTTGTGTCCGTCCCGACATTTAGTCGTCAAGCATTGTAGTAGACTTTTGGCTCCAAAGTCCAAAACAACAGCAACCATTTGTGAATTTTGGCCTACATCTTTCTCGGAGAAGAAGGCTCATATCCAACTTTGGGTTCATTTATTTTACAATAAGATTAGCTGTAAATTTAATTTTCGAACGCAGGTCGCGTTTGAATAGCCGGGCGACACAGTTTTCTTCAGGTTTTTTTCAGGTAAGGTAATACAACAATATAAATATAGTCACACATCCAAAGTATTATCGAGCAGATCATTGATAAACCCGATTAATATAACACGTGCATTTACATTGTATGGTCTAAGGTGACGGAACAAGCTAAAGACACACAGGATGCCTCTGTCTATAGACAGATACAATTCGTAAAGAACTGCACAGCGCCCGTCACCCTAAGAAATAAAGTTGGTAAGTCTCGTGTGCCTGTAATTTCACCGGAAACCATACTTAACCTTTACACCGGAACACAGTAATGTGAATACTACCTGGCGGTAGAAACACGTATGGTGGCAGTCCTTCCTCGAGCAAACTCTTACATAGAGTGCTACTACTCTTCAGTTCTTTTATTTTCGAATTACATCATCATCATCTCAGCCATAGGACGTCCACAGCTGGACATACGCCTCCCCCATTTTTCGAATTATGTAAATCGTCAAACATCTAGTTCACGGCAATGTTCCATGTACGTCAACGTACCATAAATATTTGCACGCTGGTGTCCAGCAAAATGTTGTAGATCTGTATTGTACAATAATTAAGCCACCTTTATGTACCAACATTTTATGCAAATAAAACATTATATTCTATGTAAATAAAATATTACTTATATAGCGTATTCGAAGAACACGTACAACTAATTCATAATTAGTTGTACGTGTTCTTCGAATACGCTCTAAAATATGTGAACCCTAACAAAATCCAACTGCATAATAAATAGTTGTACAATTGAAGGACACATGCCCCAATACAAAGACCCCTTTCAAACGATCACCATTAATGCACCACCATCACAGTCGTGACTCCTGATTGACAAAGGGAGATGTTAAGTAAACTCTCAGAATGTCTACAGAGACACAGAGGATTTTGTTCAATAAAGGCCTTTTTTGTTTGACGGTCGTCGTGGCGCAGTGGTCAGTGTCAGTGACATGACTTCTGTGTCTCCGGGACCCTGGGTTCGATTCCCGGCAGGGGCAAACATTTGTGCGATGAGTGTAGATGTTTGTCGCGGGGGTCTAAGTGTAACAAAAAAAAGTTCATGGCAGCGATTCGAGAGCTAATGTTAACACACTATCGATAGGAAATCGCTTTGATATATTTATTTATTTATATATTTATTATTATAAAGACACATAGCTTAACTTAGGTATACAGTATTGAATATGAAAAGATTCATTAATAAGTCTCCACAAAATAGAGATTATCTGTTTAACAAAAATCACACACAATATTTTAACATTCTCAATCAAAAATTTACACTAAATACTTAGTAAAAAAATAATTTTTGCACACAATAACACATATTAATTTTTTTAATCATTTCTCATTTTCACCTGCGTTGAGCCAAACAAGGTTTGGCTAAGTTTGGCCTTGATCGATGAAAGGCTGGATGTGAAAATATCGATATCTAAGTTGTTCTGCTTGTTGTAGTCGTTAAAAGTTTTGCACGCTCGGTATATATATGTATTTTGGCGGTAGTTTGTGGTAAAAGAAGGGAGATAAAGTAGAGGGCTATTAAGGAAAGATCGGCTGAATGTATATATGCCAATTTGGCTTAATATTGCAGGACAATCAATGGTAGTTGTGATGATTTTTTTAAGAACCAGCACATCAGCAAAATCCTAATCATATCATCCCATCCCTAAATCATTAGGAACTCCAAATGGTACTCACGGTACCAATATCTTCTAATAAACGAGTGCGTAGATTCATTTTTTTATATCGTAACGAATAGTTGTTAAACTAAATGAAAATAATTTTCCAATGGTTGCATATTTTACCACTGAATGCTATGTATGACATATATTTTTTATATTTGTGTTATGTGTTTATTTAGACGTTGGAGGAGGCCTATGCCGTAAGGCACACCGAACTTAGGGACTTATTATGATAAGTGTACTAGTGTTTAATTATTAGGAAGAAAATTGGTAAAATTTCGTAATAAAAGGCTTTATTATTATTATGTGTTTATTTTACATAGTTACTACGCAGGAATCAAAAAAGAAAAGAATCTCACAATGAGGAAAGTAAATTTTTTGAGAACTATCTATGAAAAACTAAGGAAGAAAATTTATTTTTGTCTACCCTCTCATATTAAACAATAACAGCACCAAGACAATTACAATCACGAAGCTAAAGCCAACATGCGACTAATTTGAAGAGCATCATTTCAATATGCCATCCTAAATAGGACAGGAAGCCCTCGTGTTTTCTGTTAAGTTGTCTACCGTCTCATATTAAGTTGTCTACCGTCTCATATTAATTTGTCTACCGTCTCATATTAAGATGTCTACCGTCTCATATTAAGTTGTCTACCGTCTCATATTAAGTTGTCTACCGTCTCATATTAAGTTGTCTACCGTCTCATATTAAGTTATCTACCGTCTCATATTAATTTGTCTACCGTCTCATATTAAGATGTCTACCGTCTCATATTAAGTTGTCTACCGTCTCATATTAAGTTGTCTACCGTCTCATATTAAGTTGTCTACCGTCTCATATTAAACAATAACAGCACCAAGCTAGCAGCAAGCCAATTACAATCACGAAGCTAAAGCCAACATGCGACTTATTTGAAGAGCATCATTTTAATATGCCATCCTAAATAGGACAGGAAGCCCTCGTGTTTTCTGTTAAGTGTCCAGTCACTTCCGACCAGATTTATTGGAGCCCTTAACAATTTATCAGGCGAGACGAATCCCAATCAGTGTTACTTGTGATCGTCTTTGTTCTCAAGGGTGTGAAATAAGCTGATAGGGCTTTAATGGACGGGAGATGCGATGGCCGTGCTACGTTCAAGCGTGAAGAAGACTTTTTACTATTAGATATTATGGGTTTAACAGCTGCAGCCGATGACATAACAGAGGCTCGCTGGTGTTTATTCACTTGGGTTGACCATTTGCTGAATACACAATTTTGAAAATTTACAGCTTATTTGTTGAAAGTTCATATGTCTCAATAGAAATAACACTTATGAGCAAGTTTATGAACGTTAATTTTAATGGGATAAAATTTAATTTAATTTGCTAGTTTATAAGTGAGCATGATTTACGAGCAACCATATTATTCCTTTATCAAAAATTGTCGCGGTAACGACAATTGCGCTTGAAACTGTATACAACAGAAGAAAGGAAATTAAAAAGTCTAGAATTGTGATTAGTAATTTTGTCCGTGGTCATCTGTAAAATATATAATTGTATTCTTTTAAATAAATACTCATCAGGATTTGTCCCACCCTCTCTGCCTGTATTCCGTTAATGCGTTCGTAATGTTATCGGTACTTGTAAAACCCCTAAGTATCCCGTATCTGTACGGCCAGAACAGAAGTTGATTTCGCCAGTTGAAACTTTAATTCAGTGTTGCCATCGTTTTCTGCACTTTAAGCTCTTGTATAATAACATTGGACAATGCGATTGTTTGTAGCCTACACTTCTGTTTTTGAATGAAAGCCCTTCATAAGCAACATAATGGGATGATTATGCTGATGAATAAACGGGTCAAAATTTCGTCCGAGCTCCAGTTTAAATGAAAGTTGGAGCTCCCTTTAGCAGGAATGATATATAACGTTTATTATCTACAATTATAGATATTAAATATGAATTTCCCGGAAAAGAATAATCGAAAACATGAAACGCTTCCTTACGCTGATGTAAAGCCGCGCAGATTAAAGCGATCGGAAACAGAATTCCATTTATGTAAGCCTCAGCCCTAGAGGCATGACGAGGAATGCATAATGAGCAGACAGTAGAGAATAACAAGAACAACCAAGTGGATTAGAAGAACACCGAGTACGTACAGAATATTAAACAGTTAGACGTTAACAAGTCGATTTCCAAAAAAACAACAATGAGAGTTGGTATCTTTCAAGTGAAAGATACACAACTTGTGTTGATGTTAGACGTTTCGATTCGGCGTTTTCGGTTCATTCACAAATGTATACAGTGAAAATTGAATAACAAAGACGGTAATTTTCCTTTTTCAACGATCAAGATACTGATTTTATGGCATTTTAAATTGTTGGTTATCAGTTTTATTGTTGATCCGCCCTGCTTTTAACCAGATCCAGCTTTTATTTATTTTTGATTTAACGTATATGTAGGCGTGTGCAGCTCAATTCAGAGCTGCCCCGAATATGCAGTTAGCCCGCTCTGAGACATAAGGTGAGCTGTTTCTTTGTGGTTCAAAATGAATAAATAAGATTTATAGTGAAGTATAATGTTGAGCTGAAATATATTGGTATATTAATGGTCTGAAAGTATCTGAATAAAATTATGTTTAAATATAAAACTTTTTATTTATTTATTAACATTTACACAAGGTCTTCAGGTCCCAAACTAACAACTGGCAGAGCCTTTACTATGGTAACCTGATGACTGATATATACAGTGAATAGGTACCTTCTAGGTTTGCGTGCTAAATCCTAGACAACGTCATCACTTAACATCAGGTGAGACAGTTGTCAAACGCAAACTTATATGTAAAAAAAAAAAAAACACCCAGACACAGGTCAAACAGCCATGTGCATACACACAAATGTTTGACCTGTCCGAGAATAGAACCCGGTAACATCGGCTCAGAAGGCAGAGTGCTTTTTGCGCAAACCGGCCACTCAATTGGCCAATAACTTGGATAACTTGGTAAAAAAACCCACTTAGTTTGTTTATAAATAATACTTCTACCTATTCTGAGGAAATTCTGTACATATTTTTTAATTGGAAAGGCAAACGAGCAGGCAGATTGCTAAAGTACTTAATAGAAACTGCGGACCAACTCGATGAGGATTTAATTAAATATAGATTTAGAAATTTAAAAGGTTACACTTAGACTTATTAATGAGTCAATATCCTAGCAAAGCAGAGTGCCTAATCGCCCACAGATATTTACTCAAAAATATTCCCTTAATCTACGGACTTTCTCCACAAATTGATTATCACGAATTCGCAACTAATTCAGCCACGCATGTTGTTAATCCGAACATGCCGGTTAAATTGTTTAGAGCCTTACTGATTCAATTTAGGGTAATCTCGGGCCACTCGTGGTAAGGTCACAAAGGCACCTTAAGCGACGAGAAATCTACAATTTAATTAAATACCCCCCATTAGTATGGCGATTCGCTCACGTATCATTCAATTCATTCAGATAAAACCTTTCTATTTTCAATCTTTCATAAGACGTACTGCAAAGGGGTGAAACACGTAACCAGAGTCTGTGATTCCTGACGTAGGCTTCATATTTGTAGTATCGAATACAGTGCCTATCTTTTTTTAGTTTTATGCACAGTTGGTTTACAGTTTTATATTCGCCTTTACTTGATCACTAGAAGACTGAAGAATGCGAGTTACTATATCGGCGAGAGCGCGTAGTTTCTCCAACTACCCTCTCTTGACCTCTAAACCCCATTCTCTAATTTATAAAATTCTCGTGTCACACTGTTTGTATACGAACTCCATTTTCATGAATATTTTCTTGTATATTCGATAGGTCTGAGAATAGGTCGTATAGTATATTTCGCACTCCTACCCTCACCCTCCATGTTTTTAGCACAATTTAAGTTTTATTGCATGAACAAATATCCAAATAATTTAACCGCCGTTCAATGACGTGAAGTAATTTAAATAATTGTCATGTCACTTTGAAGTTTTGGGTAATTTAGGTATATGGCAAAACAATGTTTTACAGGTCAGCTAGCATTTTATAAGATGTTCATATCGGTACAGTCTAAAAATTTAAACAGGAACAAGTCTTATAATTATTGCGTTCGACTATAGACACAGATAATCAATATTTTGTTGATGCAATAGATGCGTTCTTCAATTGTTAATTTGAGGGCGATTCAGGGCACTGATTCGAAAATTATTTATTCGTACTTCAGGCGCTGAACACATTTATTAGTTTGAGTTTACTGACCGTGACTCATCCTTCGCGTCGCGTCGGCCAGTCAAGTGCATGCGTGCGCGTGCGCCACTAAATTAGATTCGGATAACTGAAGGAATCTATTTTTAAAATCCTCTTTCAAGAAGTGTTTATTATTCACTTCGTTTAAGTTGTTTGGACGATTCGAAAGTCTGTTTTCTTTTCGATTTGACGTGTAATTAGGACTTCAATGAGAACTGTAGAATATTTGAACTCTCTTTAAGAGACGACTTTTTCATCTTCGAATTTATTATTAATCGTTTTTTGTAACCTAATTAGAAGGGTTACATTTTTAACCGACTTCAAAAAAAGAAGGAGGTTCTCAATTCGACTATATTTATTTTGTTATGTTTGTTACCTCTGAACGTTCGACAATGATGATTCTTTTTTTTTAAAGCTCGTGCTTCCCGTGTGGTCCCATTTAATGTCATCAATATCGGTCAAGCGGCTTTTTCATTGCAGTGTTTCAAGTCAAAAAATGAAACCCACTTCAACACTACAAAACTTTTTTATTTTATTTTTTTATTTAAAAGTGTAAAATAACTTGTTGAAGTGGCACCATGATAGTGCAAAAATAATTATTATCAAAAGTGTTTAACTCAACTTCAACAAGTTATTTCACACTTTTGAGTGTTGAAGTCGGATACATTTTTTGGTAATTTTAAAAAAAGTTAACGTCTACCTATTTGAGAACAAGAGCACGGCATTCTTATTGGATCCATTTACCAATCAAAATTGTGTTTTTCGCTTATATAACATAAATAGATGACTTACACGTCTTTTTCGTTGTCAAAGACTGCATGCCGTGTGGTTATAACCGTGGTCACGATAATTAACCTATCCGCAACCGTTTCTTGGAAGTATGTAGACCCTGTCCGTTGGCTCGATGAGTGAAAGAGGACGAATATTATACAAATTCACTTAATTTTAACTTTGTCTACCCAAGAAAGACAATCCGTTGGATAAACTTTTACCAGCAACATGTAGTCCCTTTTTTTTTTTTTTTTTCTTGGAGGAAATGCTTTTACGCACTTCCGCCAACCCAGGGGGGTTGGCGGGGTGTGTCGGACTCTGCTCGAGCATCGCGACCATGGCGATGCTCGAGGGCGGCTTGAGAAGCCCCCAACCCTGATGCATGGGTAGTAGATAGTCCCTACTACATGGGTTTAACGTAACAATCTTGTTTGAATTTTTAAAGGCATAATTCGCGAAAAAAACCTAGTTTACTCTATATTACCACTGAAAAGTTTATGAGCCATCGTATTAAAAAAAAAGATTAGCGATTGGATCCGTTCACGGTTGTTTAATTAAAAAAGTGAACTGTATTGAATGGATCTAATTCCATAAATCCAAGAACCGCCGGTTAATTAGTGCCGAGATTCTGATCAGTGGGAGCACAATGTTCTAAATAAGGAAGCACCAACGCGACGTTCGATTTCGAACTTTTTGCGACGTAGCTGAAGATGGGTTGCTCAACGCCTATGCCGACGGTACCAAGAAATCTTGTTTCTCTGCAGCGAAATTATTATTAGAACAAATACTCTAATAATTAAAATAACACGGAGGTGTCATTAGTGTATATGTTAATATAAGAATCGTATATAGATCTTCACGATACAGGCTTGCCTAGTGTGAAGATCACCGTTTACTTAGTGCTTTGGATGAAGTTTTATCAGCGTTAAGAAATTTACTGTGTTTATAAAATATATATATATATATGTGCTATCTAATATATTGTGTACTTAAGTAAATTACTTGTTAACGCTGCAAATAAAATATTTTTCATTTTTTTTTTTCATTTTCAATTAAAATAATAAATGCCGAAGGTTTGAATGGTTCCATCTCTGATAGAATCATGGCCAAAAAGTCTGATAGAATCTAGACCTATATACCTTTTTGGCTTTTTATATGAAGCCTCATGACTACAGAATACTATCTCTGTAGCTTTGCCATTGTCATTTTTGCCCTACTGCATATGGTATTCTTGAAAAGTAGATTAAACCGAGTTTTAAACAGTATTGGCAACTTCGACTGATCTTAAGTTGCGCATTTGTCAGGTCTAGACACAGCTTAAGATTGGCAGCGTATCGTAATGCCCCCAGTATTACAGACATCCATAGGCGACGGCGATCGCTTATGTCAGGCGGCCCGTCTGCTTGTTTGCCTCACATACTAGGTATGTGTTTGGATATTTCGTCTTTATCCATAAATAAATATGGTAGCACTTGGGCGAAGCATCGTCGCTCGAAGTGAGCCATAAACGTGCATAGTAACTATTATTCATTCTGTGATCAACGAGCACAAACAAGCGTGCACGTCATCGCTTTACAGTTTGAGCATGTTTCTTGTGAACTTGTGATTCATTCAGACAACAGATTGTGTTATTACAGTGTTTTTTTTTCATATCGATATTGTCACAACTCGCAACGTAATGTGAATGGTTACGGATTGTTTTCATTATCACGCTCCGTAACATTGTTACGTTTGTAAGACTCGCGTCTTGTTATCTTTTCTACTGTTTTAAACCGACTTCAAAAAAAGGAGGACGTTCTCAAGTCCACCCGTATGGTTTTTTTTACGTTTGTTACCTGAGAACTTTCGACTGGGTGAACCGATTTGGATGATTATTTATTTATTTGAAAGCTGGTGCTTCCCTTGTGGTTCCATTTACCATTTCAATTTCATTAAAATCGGATAAGCGGTTCTTGAGATACTCTAATAACTGAAAAGTGCGTGCTTATACCTAGTCGATATTATAGTAGCGGGTGAAGACATCGGTGAACATACCTACACCATAATGACAATTGATCCCATGATTAACAAAGGTCATTGAAAATAGTAAAAATAATAAATTACCAAAAAATGGAACCGACTTCATCACTCAAACGTGTAAAAAAACTTGCCGAAGTTGGTACCATGAGCACAATATTTTGATATTCGGTACTTTTGAACTATCATGGTACCGACTTCAACAAGTTATTTCACACTTTTGTGCCATGTGCCATGCATTTTATCATGATGTCATATGACGTAGGCAATTTTGGAGCGGGCTCACGGACTATACACTCTACAGTAAAGTATGTTCAAGACAACTTTTGTACATCTAACACAAAATATCCACCATTACCACCTACATTGTGCAAACAGCAAGAGCAGCCTTTTTTAAAATACATACAATCCCCTCCAATTCGATCCATTCCGGCATTCGTCCTCCACTTTTACTATAGTAAGTAGCCAATAAATCGGAACTGATGGTCCACGAACTTGTATTGCCATGGATAAAGAAATCTCATGGTAAGATACTGCAGCGAGAAGTACCTACTGTTTGGCGGGCAGCTACGTTTTACTTTGGTATTTTATTTGATCATTAGCAATTTCCTGCAATATATAGTAATTCATATTGAAAATATGAACGTTGCGAATTATTATGATCTGTATGCACGAAACTGGAAGTATCATTTTTTTTTACTTATCGAGGTCAATGGAATATACTTCACACGTTATTGCAAATAGTATCTATTTCCTGTGAATGTAACAAATTGATTCCAAAATGAGTTTATGTCATTGTATGTACATATTATTATAACGTATATGATACAGCAATCTGCGTAGTTAGGATTTATTTTCGTCTGATGGTCTAATACTAAAAACTAGCTGTTACTAGATATTCCTTGAATTCTCAAAAAACCGTTCTTATCGGACGCCAACGTGTTTGTGCCAATTTTTAGCCCAGATTGGGCTAAAATTAATCGTTTAAGCTGTTTGTTGATAAATCAGTCACGGTATCTATTTATTATAAAAATTGCAGTAGAAAAATGTCTAAAGTGCGGACTAGGAGCCACAGCAGTTTCGTACAATGACCTCTTTGCCTGCTTACAATGGCCACAAACATTTTTGTACTAGTGCGAATTTGAAAGAAGGTGTAAGCCGTCGTCTTAGGGGATTCCCTAAAACGGATGTCATTACATTGAGGACGCAATATAGAGAGCGACAGGGACAGGCAATACAGGTCAATGTACCACATTCTTCCTATTCCGAGTCCGCACTTTACATTAATGTTTTATAAAGGAAATAAATTCGCAATCGAGAAGGCAAGCTGATTGTCAAACTAAAATAAGGTTAACGCATAAAACAGGGTCTCATCAAGGGCCATTGGGCAGTCTAAAGACTCCGCCAATCCGCATTGGCGTGGTAGATTATGGCCAAACACTCCTTTCTCTCAGAAGGAAGCCCGTGTTTCAGCAGTGAGAGCATAATATTAGGCTAATTTACCTTCTATCTAGATGCAGAAGATCCTTCTCGATTGCATATTTCACTCTTTTTAGTGACCTTTGTTACTCATGGGATCAATTGTCATTGTGGTGTAGGTATGTTCACCGATGTCTTCACCCGCTACTATAATATCGTGTAGTATAAGCACTCATTTTTCAGTTTTTGACTTGTAACTCAAAAAGTGCTCGTCTGATTTTGATGAAACTAAATGGGACCACATGGGAAGCACCAGCTTTTAAATAAAAAAAGAATGATCAAAATCGGTTCATCCAGTCGGAAGTTTAGCGGTAACAAACACAAATAAAAAAAAACAAAAAAAACATACGGGTCGAATTGAGAACCTCCTCCTTTTTTGGAAGTCGGTTAAAAAGAGAAGTTGACTGCACACCTATAAGCATAAATTTTGTTTTTATTCTCTCGTTCGCCATTTCATTTATGTATTTTTTTATATATTTAGGATTTAGCCAGCATTAAGCATAAATATCTTCAAGTTTTACTTCTGCCAAAACCGATTGATTTAGAGGAACTTACCTTTAATTTACGCAAATGGTGTCTTATGTAGGTCACTCTAATAATATCACCATAACAAGCTTCAAATGAAAGTAATAAGTAGTAACCCATGAACCAAAGTTAAGATAGAAACGTCGAACGAAAATGAATACTCAACCTCAATACCGCTACACAGCAGCCTAATGACTCTTCCATTAAAAACTAAAAGTCCAACATAAAGTTAGTAAGACCTGTCATGGTATTAACTCGGCCGAGGAAGCAAACAGACATAAACTAGCAAGCAACTCTCGCCCTAATGTCCACTTTATTTTTCCTTTTTCAGTTTCACAGGCGGCCAAAGTAGCGGTGCCATTATGCTTTAGAGAGTTTTCTGCTAATATCTTTAGAGAAAACTTGATGCTGGAATTAGTTCCGGAGGGGTATTACAAAAATTGATGTTTTTTACGTGAATGGAACTGAGTAGGTACGGAATCCAATTCTTTACATTTTTTAATTTACTAGTAGTGACCCGCGGTTTCACCCGCTTGTACCTCAATTATCCCATGAGAAGTATACTTTTCCGGCATAAAAGTGTTATTCTATGGTCTAACTTATCGCCATACCGAATTTTATCGAAATCAGTAGGTACAGCCGTTTGAGCAAGAAAGAGTAACAGAGATTTTTAAATTGTTTACTTATCCCACAAGAACAGCAATTATCCGCGGGATGAAAAGTAGGCTAAATTTTTTTAGGCCGTCTGCATTTTTTTTTGTTTTAAGCCCCTTAACTTTGCTTGGTTAAAAGCGCCATGAAATTCGACGGTTCCGTGGCGCAGTGGTGTCATCGACATGACTTCTGTGTCACCGCGACCCTGAGTTCGAATCCCGGCAGGGGCAAACATTTGTGCGATGAGTGTAGATGTTTGTCCCGGGTCTTGGATGTTTGTGTGCTGTTATTGTGTGTGTCCATGCCTCCCGCGATACAGGGAATCCTAGTGCGGGTGTCTGAGTGTATAAAAAAAAAAAAAAAAAAAAAAAATTGGATTACGGTTTGATATAAAAATTCTCAATCTGACAACTGATGTATTACAAAATTATGAAGGCTAATATAAAAAAGGCAGTCGTAATACTTTAAAGATTTTGAAACAAAACGGTTATTTATTCTACCATCTATCTATAAGTATAGATTTATAAGTTTAAACTTAAGCATAAAGGCCAATCAAAAATCCTGTTAGCCGTTGTCGTCTTAGGACTTAAACCTGACTTTTTATTTTTGTCTTTTGCATATTATTATTGCAATTTTTATTAGAGAACCCAGTGTAACCCTGATGCCGCCGCAGCAAATGTTGGAAAAACTTTATTCCCGATAATATTGACCGAAACCGAGAAATCCAAACTACTCACATCAACTACCGACTTCAACAAGTTATTTCACACTTTTGAGTTTTAAAGTAGGATTCCATTTTTGGTATTTTCTTTTATAATTTACAATACATATAAAGTAAATCCTACTGTTTTTGTATTCTCTCACCGCGCTAACTAGCTCCGTTTCTGCTATACACTACGAATTCATTCGCAACCGTTTCAATTGCAGTTAGAAATTTTAAATTCCACGCCGTAAGAAATCAGAATATATATATTCACTACAATGTTTTCACATCGTCCATCCGTTAACTAGCGGTGACTAGATGATACGCTTAACATACCTGGACAATCGGTGCATACTCTTACTTCAAAACAGTATGGACTACAAAAAGTATTGAGTGAAAAATTTAATAAAAAAAATTGGTTGTCTGTAAAATAGGTTTACGGACGATAGATTTACGTGATAACAACATAATCATGTATGACTTTGACTTTGAATTTGACTGACTTTGACTTTGACTTTGTCTTTGACATTGACATTGACTTTGACTTTGACTGACTTTGACTTTGACTTTGCCTTTGACTTTGACTTTGATTATTTTATGTAATACAAAACTCAGGTGGAACGTTACGCGGAACGTTACTATTTTTCATTTTGGCATTCATCAATTTATAAAACGTTATCACGTCAAAAAATTACGTGTATGGTAAAACCGCAAAAACTCTACCTGCTGTAGACAGAAAAGAAAATGAACCAGTAAATCAATTACGTAGCAAGGACGACCTCTAATTTCAATTTCACACATGGGATTGAATAATACTCGGAAATTTTAGTCTCGAAGCTCATGTTTAACGAAACTAAAAAGTTTAAACATTAGAACACGCGTTACATTTTTGTATATAAATAGCTAGTAGCGCTCCGCGGTTTCACACGCGTGGATTACGGTTTTCCCGCTACCTTAATTATCCCACGGGAACCATACTTTTTCCGGGATAAAAGTAGCCTTTGTGTTAATCCAGGGTTTAAACTATCTCCATACCAAATTACATCGAAATCGGTGTAGCCGTTCGAGCGTGAAGAAGTAACAAATATACACACATACACACAAACTTTCGCATTTATAATATTAGTAGGAATTTCATTAAAAAATCAGACTTCAGCCAGTAAATTAATTGTTTAATCCAACGTCACACGTGGTAAGAAAAACGGTCGCCGAGGCGCAGTGGTTAGTGTCAGTGACACGACTTCTGTGTCATGGGGACCCTGGGTTCGAATCCCGGCAGGGGCAAACATTTCTGCGATGAGTAGATGTTTGTCCCGGGTCTTGGGTGTTTGTGTCGATGCCTCCCGCGACACAGGGAATCCTAGTGAGGGGGTCTGAGTGTGATTAAAATAAAATATTGTAGAATTGTCCTTACTGTTTATAGATTGAGCCTGGACGTTACAATGTAATTTCGCAATAGCTGGAGTACTTGGAATGTCTGCTAGAAAGCTAGCTATTTAGTCCATCTATGAAATGAAAATATTATAGCGGATGTATATAATAATCAACAACTTCAGTCTTAAGATTTCAAACGACCACTGCAGGATAGCTTATGGGATTTCATGCAAAAAGCCATGGGATTATTAAGAGACTAGTTGAAAGCAGATTTGATCTAGCGTTATCCTGAAAGCTTGAAAAACTTAATTATGTCTACATTAACTGCATTATTATTTCAGTTCCTTAGGAAGAGACTAGACTGCCACGACACAGGGAATCCAAGTGTGGGAGCTAGTGATTAAAATACAAGCTGAATCTTAAGTAGCTATTTAATTTTGTATCTCTTAGTTTGAAGTTCTTTTGTAAGTAACATTGTATTGTGTTAATAAATAAATTTGATTTATTGAATCCGCCACACACATACGAGTATATTACATAGTATTATGGGATAATTGAGATAGCGGGAAAACCGTAATCCACGCGGGTGAAACTGCGGGCCGCAACTAGTGCTTTAATAAGTAATACGCTTTAATATTTGATCTTCTCCTCAGCAATTGGACATCCACTGCTGGACATATGCCTCCCCCATTTAGGTGGGATTTGCCAATTCTCGCCACGCTTGGCGAGCGCAGTATGATTTCCGATCTTCAGAAGGCGCTGCTGCCCACCTTCGGGTACGTGATCTCTGAGCCGACTCTTACGGCACCCGCGGGAAGAGGTGGGGAGTACTATTCTAGGCCGGTACCACCACGGCACTAATATTTAATACTTTGATTAAACTTCCCACATATATTATTATTTTTAGAGAAAACCGCAAACGTTACTAGTAAGTAGGACTTACGCAACACGAGTGGCATGCTGTGGTCACGGGGACACCCTTCTGATTTCCACTCTGATGGTTAATTATACCAGCTGAGGTTTTAATGGTGTAACGAGACATAATTTTAATTGACCTGATTAAGATTAATAGATCTGCTTCTAGTGTTCATGCACCTACTTTGTAAGCGTAAGAAAAATTGTTAAGACGGCTTATGTGTTTCTTAAACTGTATAGATCTAGCGTTTGACCACTATCTCACTTGATGGTCAGTGACGATGTGGTCGTAGATGTTATCGCGCTAGATCTAGAATGCTCACTGGCTCTCAAGGACTGCTGCCTGAACACACTATGTATTTGTTTGGTGACAGTTTGTATAGGTTTGACAGATGTAATACGCTGTGCTTGACCTATAGAATAGGCTGTGCTTGACTTATGGAATAGGCTGTGCTTGACTTATGGAATAGGCTGTGCTTGACTTATGGAATAGGCTGTGCTTGACTTATGGAATAGGCTGTGCTTGACTTATGGAATAGGCTGTGCTTGACTTATGGAATAGGCTGTGCTTGACTTATGGAATAGGCTGTGCTTGATTTATGGAATAGGCTGTGCTTGACTTATGGAATAGGCTGTGCTTGACTTATGGAATAGGCTGTGCTTGATTTATGGAATAGGCTGTGCTTGACTTATGGAATAGGCTGTGCTTGACTTATGGAATAGGCTGTGCTTAACATATGGAATTTTATGTGAGGTACTAGATATTATATTGTTAGTACGTCATATATTGAGCGTAAACGCCTTAATGTAACACAAAATGTTGGTGGCAAATTAACGCTAAACAATGACACATTAACGACGTCTTTTGAAAAGTTATAGTTAAGGTGAAAATAGGTGAAAGAAGTAACAATAAGCTAAATATGCTAATGCTAATCAATACGTTTTAATCATTGAAAGTCTGACCACCATTGTTCAATATTTTTAGCACGACTGACGAAAAAAAGAAGTACTGTACATAACAAAATATACATGTACAAACGATCATGTCAACGTTCATTTCTCAAAAAAATCTCGCTACATACATTTAAAATATTATATTATGTACATCTGTTTGTGAGTTACATATTTACGAATATGTTGTTTAAAGTTTAAAATTAGGTAATATAATTAGAGTCCTACCTAAATTATGTATAAATTAAAACGACATTCCCTTATTTTTTTGTTCATGCGTTTTTGAAAGTTTTTTTATTACTGATATACATTTGAAATTTTCGTTTTTATTTGAAAGGGATACTTTCAAATTGACCCCATAAAAATGTATTCACCACAATCTGTATCAGAACTTCTCTTCACTTTCAAGAAAATGTAAACGACCCGAAGTAGTAAAAGTACGTCCGTAATTTTTTTTAAATTTATTTATACAATATGTACACACACATACACTAAAACACACATACACACACCCCCCACACTTACACACACAGACTCACACACAAGACAACAAATGATGAAACTAGTTGATAATATTAGTTGCATAAACCACGTTATCTCTTACTACATTACTACATTATTTAGGCAGTACTTCTGTAATTTAGACGTAAGAGGCCTGGATCCCATGCCACAGGTTACGAGCCTAGTTTGGGACCCAGGTAGACAAATTGTTAATGTATCATAAGCCTTGTTTACTCAAATAAACGAATTTTGATTTGATTTGATTTAACTTGTAGTACGAACGGTTTTGCTTGTACATTTATAGCACGTACAGCTAAAGAATGGAATTGATAGCCCAAATCAATGTTTCCGAATAAATACAATCTGGGTTTCTTCAAATCACGAGTGAATGGGTATCTTCTAAACAGGCGTGCTCCATCGCAGACCGCGAAATCACTGAACACCAGGTAAGATAGTGGTTAAACGCTTACCTATTCTCAATAAAATAACATAATGTTTTAAATATTCCACGGCTAAGTATTACAATAGGAATAGTTTTATATAGCTTTGAAAGTACAAAATTATATGAGTATATTATTATTATTTTTTCCTACACTCAGACCCCCGCACTAGGATTACCTGTATCGCGGGAGTCATGGCCACACACAATCACAGCACACAAACATCCAAGACCCGGGACAAACATCTACACTCATCGCACAAATGTTTGCCCCTGCCGGGATTCGAACCCAGGGTCCCGGGGACACAGAAATCATGTCAATGATACTAACCACTGCGCCACGGCGACCGTCAGTTTGAGATATGATCGCATGTTGCGCGCATCAACACCCCATCTAAACGAATTGCTAAATAGATACCTAGCTGTCACCATTATGTCAATTTAAAGTTCATTGCGACAAATGTTACAGCTAAACAAACATTATCGTCAAACAATGGAATGACCCACTGTGATGCAACATCTATTACAGAGTGCACTGCTGTTATTACTTGTTATATTGTCTAACGTAACCATTTTAGCTTGAACTTGCTATAACTGAAGATGAGATGCGAAGTGAAACATTTGAAGAGTCTTGACTGATGGTTCTGATCGTGCACCTGCGCCAGTTTATCTTGAACTCTGATGTCTCCCACGTTTAGGTATAAATGTGAGGTAGTTGAACATCTCTGAGAGTTCAATGTTTTTCGGATTGTGGCACCGTTCGCTATCGCACTTGGCCTGTTTCTCAGTACTGCGAACACGGGGTTATGGTATCAAGATCGTGCCGATTCTATTCCATTGTCGTGATGATAACTTTACTCACGTTATAATTGTTTATTTTGATGAAAATACCGTATTATGTTACTGTTCTTTTATTGCTTAGCCAGTTCTTTTTAATTGGATATTAGCGCGGTATTAAGCATTTCTTGCAATATAGAATGTGTGGATTCTAGCTTTCGAACTCCAAAATCGTCTTTAGTATAACCCATTCGCTGCTGATTCTTGGAAAAACATTAAAATTGCCCACGGCCACTCGTGCGGTTCGTGCAATAATATAGTTGTCATGCTACCTCGACGTGAGAGGGTGTTGCTGCACTTTGCAAATGGTCCTGGTACTTCCTGTTTTCCGGAGTGGTAGGCATAGATAGGGTTGCCAATTTAAGATCTGCCCACAAGGATAAGAAAAGTAAAAACCCCGGATTTTGGAGCTTAAAATCCGGAAAATTCAGCAGTCCTTTTAAGTTACCTACCGGACAACTAAAATAAAATATATCAAAAAAATTTTAAAAAATGGAACCGATTACTTTTTGAGGCATATGACAATTATTGATCTCGTGAATAGTCACTGAAAAGGCTAAAAAAAATTTTTATCTGGTTACCAACTGTCCTAAGTTGAGGTAGAAAAATATAGTAGCATCATTTCACTCCTGTATAGCACCGTTGTAAAGGAAAAGAACCAAAAATGGAACCAACTTCAACACTCAAAAGTGTGAAATAACTTGTCGAAGTCGGTACCATGTTCACAATATTTTGATAAAAGCTACTTTTGAACTATCATCGTACCGATGTCAACAAGTTATTTCACACTTTTGAGTGTTTAAGTCGGTTGCATTTTTAGGTAAACAATTTTTTTTTCACCCTGTGTATGTTCTCCGATGTCTTCAACCGCAACTACAATATCGTCGACGTATGCGTCAGTTTCAGTTATTGGAGTGTAACTCAAAAACTGCTTGACCGATTCTGATGAAATTTAAACGAGACCACCACGGAAGTATACTCTATCAAACAAGAAAAAAAACAACCAAATTAGGTTCATAAACGACGAAGTTATCTCCGAACACACATAAAAAAAACATATGTACCTACGTTCGAATTCAGTAACCTCCTTTTTTTGAAGTCGGTTAAAACCTTGCCTGTACGCTCCCCGGACGTCCTGTAAACTAGGACAAATCCGGGGAAACCTGGACGGATGGCAAGCCTAGGCATAGACGACACGTTTAGTTATTACAACCTTCACATATATTTATTCTCATCAGATTCAAACTGCAAATTCACTATACTAGCGTATTAGCTTTGGTACCTACTTCAAACCAAAACAGATGTGCTCCACTTCGCGTGTCAGCATACGATTTCACGATCATCCAATGTTCTCCCAATTTTTTTGGGTTCAACGACTCCTCAACAGGCGTTTAATTTCCACTCCGATGGGTTATTTGTATTTAAGATAAAAATACCTTCAAATGGTTCTGTTGTTAAAAAAGGTTATGTGCGCAGACGTGACTTAAATGGATAAAGAAACCTATAAAAAAGTGTCATGAAAGTAGAATTTTGCCAGATTCTGCAGTCAAACAATGTTTTATATTTATTAAAATTTATCATAGACTACCATTTATAAAGGTATTTATAAATGGTATAAGTCTATGATAAATTATTGTAAAATTGGATATTTTCTACTTTTATTCAATAATTCTGAATCTAGTTTCGCAGTGTTTGGTTCACAGTTCTGACAAATAATAGATCTGTTACACACACACACACACATATTCACACACACACACACACACACACACACACACACACACACACACACACACACACACACACACACACACACACACACACACACACACACACACACACATATGTGTGTGTGTGTGTGTATGTGTGTGTGTAATAGATCTATGTTTTATTATATGTTATAACTAAGTATAATTTTTCTAGTAATAAAAAATTTTGTTTGTTTGTTTGTTTGTTTTGTTTGTTTGTCAGAACTGTGAACCAAACACTGCGAAAATAGATTCAGAATTATTGAATAAAAGTAGAAAATATCCAATTTTACAATTACACAGTTTTGGACCTACCAGCATGGCCGTTAAAAAGTAAAAAAAAAAAACCAAGCAAGAAATAGAAAGGGGCTTCGTACTAGACGACTTTTTTAATGGAATGAACGACTTGAATAATTTTAAGTTTGACATAAATCGACTTAATTAACATGCTAGTTGTACTAATGAAAATATATTGGTCCGCTCCTATTTTGCCATACACTTTAGGGGTCATAGTATGTGATACTAAAAAATGTACAAGTACTTTGTACATAAATAAATGATTCAATAAATGATTGAATCTGAATGGATGGAGACATGTGTTCAGAAATGGACCTCATGTGACTGAGGTTATGAGAATGAACCTTTTATTGGCTGTCTCTCAGAGCTCGACAAACAATGTAATAGCAGACAGGCAATACTTATTAGGTAAATGTACGGAATTGTTTCTGTCCGCGACCGCTTCAATGGACGAAATAGTAGCTCTATACAAAGCAACATTCAAGCTACAAGCCTTAACGCCGAGAGAAGTCATAAAACAATTGACACTTCAAAGCGATTTATCGTGTAATCAACGAAGAAGAATATAAAGTGGTTAGAGAAAGAGAATCGCTAAGAGGCGATGCATCTAGCCTAGGCCTACAGGAATCACTAACGCAGTCCAATTGCAGCCGCTTCGCAGCGCTATCAATTCAACTCGGTACTAACTATCACTTATCTAGTACAACTTCGACACAGAGGAGCTAACGTATGTGTGGACGGTACGCGCGTCATTCTATTGTTTACACCTTTGCGATACGATGTCTGCGATACAAGTTGTTCCTGCCTGGGCCACAGGTGACTTACGTGTGGTAAAGTCAGCGTTAATTTTTTAAGAAAGTTTGAAAGTCAACCAGACCGCGCTCAGATACTCTCAGTCTAAATAAGAAGTTGTAACGTTGAATATATTTTGTCCTAACTTTATCGATTCGAGAGAAGTCGATGTAAGTCAAGGGTAACTTGACTTATATCGACTGCCTCATGCCAATGACACTCATTGCCTAAATCTGTATTTCCGAAAAAATACGACCTGGGTATCTTCAAGTCACGAATGAATAGGTATTTTCTAGGCAGGCGTGCTCCATCATAGACCGCATCATCACTTAACATCAGGTGAGATAGTGGTCAAACGCCTGCCCATACCCAATTTTATAAAAAAAAAACACACCGATGACAGATGACGTTACAGTACTGTGACAAGCTTTTAACGACAAGGGGTTCTTACAAGTGTAGACACGGCTATTGTTATCGAGTTTTTAACTAGATTTACATTAAGAACAACAACAAAACGACTGCTTCAAACTCTAACATCAGAGCTTCCAGTGCGACCACTATCTCACTTGATGGTCAGTGACGATGTGGTCGAAAACGTATCACGCTAGACCTAGAAAGCTTACTGGCTCCCAAGGACTGCTGCCTGAACACACTATGTGTTTGGTGACAGTGGTAGCTAGCCAGGCGGGTACTCGAAAATACCCTAGCACCATGCTGGGAATTTGCTAACGGTGTTAGGAAGCTAAGCCGTTATTGGGGATCGAATCAGTGTCCGTCAGTTTGACAGCCGAAGTGTAAGTATTGGTTTTATTTATATATGATGCATTCCGTGGACAGCGCACTATTGCTACGGAACAACATTATTCATTCCATTTTCCATTTACGAACGACTGGTCGTTCGTAACGTTAAAAAAGTTACGCATAGATATATAATCTGGACGTCTTCAATTCACGAGCGGTCAATCTGACAGTCGCCGTGGCTCAGTGGTCAGTGACATGAATTCTGTGTTCACGGGACCCTGGGCTCGAATCCCGGCAGGGGCAAACATTTGTGCGATGAGTGTAGGTGTTTGTCCCGGGTCTTGTATGTTTGTGTGCGTCCACACCTCACGTGACACAGATAATCCTAGTACGGGGGTTTGAGTGTGAATATAAAAAAGTCTGGGCAAACGTGATCCATCGTAGACCGCGCTGCCACATCACGGGCAAGGCACATTATTATTTAAAAAACATGAAGTTTAAGTAGTATAATTTCCAAATACGTATATCAATCACGTCCATCCATACGTTTTCATTATTCAAATTCTTTAAATACACTCTAATCAATTCACACGTCGGTGCGGGAAAGTTGATCTGTTACTGGAATCACTTTCTAGCCCGGAATGGGTATACTGTAACAAACAGCACAAACAAATCTCTTCAGCGTCGCCCGGGGTGCGTTCGCGCAAGGCAACCGCATAATATTGCTCGAACAAGATTTGATAATGGTAGTGATTCGCTTATACAACTGAACTAAACTAAAATTTTGGAAAACTAAATCAATTACGATAAAATCTAAATTAGTATGTGACTTCCCAATAACATGACAAAAATGAAATGTATTTATTAATTTTGCGGGTAGTTTTAGCGAAATTAAGTCGCCACTTATTTGGTGCCTACTAAAACTACCCGCAATTGGCCAGCAATGGAATAAAACACATCTAATATTAGTGAGAGCTTTGTATAGAGTTATACGAATTTGAATTTTAGCGCAAATAGAATACGAGCTATTTCAATTTGAAGAATTTTAGTGAATTTTAGCTACTTCTGTTATCTCACGAAAACTATACTTTTTCCTGGATAAAAAATTGGTTGTCTGTAAAGTCGGTTTACGGACGATAGATTTACGTGATAACGTCATAATCATTTATGACTTTGACTTCGACTTCGACTTCCACTTCGACTTCGACTTCCACTTCGACTTCCACCTCCACTTCGACTTCCACTTCGACCTCGACTTCCACTTCCACTTCTACTTCTACTTCCACTTCCACTTCGACTTTGACTTTGATTATTTTATGTAATACAAAACTCAGGTGGAACGTTACGCGGAACGTTACTATTTTTCATTTCGGCGTTCATCAATTTATAAAACGTTATCACGTCAAAAGCTTATGCGTTATTCCAAGGTATAAGCTATCTTCGTAGTTTCAGCGTAAAGGTTAACTTTCGCCTTTATAATATTAGTGTGATTAGCTTTCTGATTTGATTCGATCGCCTAAATATAATCTATATTAAAGAAGTTTTATACAAATTTCATGCGACTGCCCTTTCTTCCCATTCGAACTTATTTTTCCAAAAAAAAGAACTCTCTTTGTATGTCAAAATTCTTCCCAATTAATAGGAGTGCAGGGTATAAGACAAACAATTATATTCGCTTAAAATAGATAGTAGACCGCATCATCACTTAACATCAGGTGAGATAGTAGTCAAACGCCTGCCTATTGTGAATAAAAAATAAAAATAAAGAAAAAAAAATACTAGTAAGAATTTGATCGGGACGCTTGCGGACCGCGTTCGCGAGCGCCCCGTATTCTCCTAAAAAACACCACCGAATGTGGTTGAAACTATAGTCGGAACCTTCTGATTTATTACGTCAGTAACCCCCGTTTATTATACATTCATAATGTGTCAAACTTGTCAATTTTAATAACAAAATCGCGTAACTATGTTTACATTAGACATTTATTTAAAAGAACTTATCTTAAAAATATTTTTTTAATTACGGTCAATTTTATTTAAAAATTATCGATTTACACAACAGAACAATCAATTCAGTAGGAACGCCAAAAAAAACGAAAAGCATTACGGAAAGACTTAGTCTCGTTTTCAAGACATCCGTCTCGCATCACCGTCATTTCATCACTGAGATCATCTTTCACAAATAGCTGATACGAGCCACTGCACAGATGGACCAACTCTTGAAATGAGTGGTTTCAGTCATTCAGACTGCGGTTTTAGTAACGAGCTGTTGAAAGGACAGCTGTTATTGCTCATTTTATGCCATTCTATTTCAAAACAAATCTTCAAGCCACTTGGTACCGCATTTTCATAGTATTTTATCAATCCACCGTTGGCCTTTGTTGGTCGACGGATGGGCTTAAGAGGATTCAATACCTAACACTGTTTTCGCGTTGTAGGTATTAAGCAAACGTATTGCTATCTCAGCGTTCCTCCCAACCCCCTATGCAACCGATAGAGACAGTTGCTGCTCGTGAGATTTATGGGTACATTTTTTGGTAGAATTTACGTTCCGGGGCAAACCTCTATGCCCTCTCTAAATTGTAACAAATAAAATTGTTATCGATGTGAGTCGCTTGAGTATGATGAATTTTAGAATTATGGGTTTTATTTTCTTCAAAAAGTTTATGGTGTTTAAAAAATATTTATTATCAACAAACACAGTGACAGCGTAAAAATTGACTGGTGTCTTGAATGCTTGTAACTTAAAGTGGTATAAAAACCAGAAAAAAATAAGCTTAAAGCCTAGTAAATGATGTGTACATTACATGAAGAACACAAAACTAAATCGGACAATATTCGACGGTAGGAAAAATGGTTTTACGGCAAGTACAGGGTATATCCCGTAACATCCTCTAGATGGCAAGCCTGTTTTTGAACCTTAAATATTTTTTTTTTTTTTTTTTTTTTTTTTTTTTTAAACATTCACACAAGGTCTTCAGGTCCCAAACTAGACAGAGCCTGTACTATGGTAACCTGATGACTGATATATATATATATATATACTTATATACATATACACACCCAGACACAGGTCAAACAGACATGTTCATACACACAAATGTTTGACCTGTCCAGGAATCGAACCCGGGACCAGCGGCTCATAAGGCAGAGTGCTACCAACTGCGCCAACCGGCCAGTCTGAAGTCTTATTCACGGCGATGATGAAAATAAACCTATATGTTGCACACCAATACACACTAATTACAACTAATATAATATATTGTTCATATTGTATTTATGTATATGTGTATGTTTGCATTTAATATGTCTGTGTTTGCCGATATGTACAATCCTGGAGTCTTCAAGTCGCGAGTGAATAGGTACCTTCTAGGTTTGCGTGCTAAATCCTAGACAGCGTCATCACTTAACATCAGGTGAGACAGTTGTCAAACGCAAACTTATAATAGTAAAAAAAAAAAAACGTTTAGAAATATATATATACTATATTTCAGACATTGTTTGTATCCATTTTTATATATTTGTTTCACATCTACTGTGTATATCATTACAATTTCCTGTTCATACAAAGGTTGCCTGTAAGAAATTGCCTAAAGCGATAAGGCCGCCAATTGTTCAACCAGTGTTTTAAGTTTATATTTTATTTTGTATTGGTTTTGTATTTGGTGTTCAATAAAGAGTTTTTGATTGATCGATTGAGATTAATCCAGGCTATCTCCATACCCAATTTCAAGAGGTGACAAACATACATACTTACACATAAACTTTCACATTTATAAAATTAGTAGGAAGAGAAGCATATTGAAAAATAGTTTCGGACGTGTTAAAAACCTACCTATATAACAGAGTATTTATATTTTATTTTAGTTTATATATTATAGCTCTGTGTGCCGGAGTCACCGCCCTGAAAAAGTTTTTGTATCAATTAATTGGACTTACGAAGCGAGTAAGAAATTACTGAGCGTTTTCGCAGATCAGCTCCCTTTTACTGCTAAACTTTTTCTATCTCTGTACAATTTCCGTTACTACGTTTCCGCATTCCAATTTTCATACTTGGAACAATTCTTCGTATTATTTGAATCGGGGGCGATGAACTTTACCGAATATAAACTTCGTGTTGCTTATTTTAAGGTGCAACGTTTTTCATACTAACCTGTTTTTTTATTCCAAAGATTTTTTGTAAGTTCTTTGTACTGGACACGAAATAACACAATTGAAATATAGACTTTATAACGCTAAATAATAATGTAACAAGTTAATACTTAGGAAATACCACTTTCAGCCGAATACTTCGTCAACTCGCCAAATTAATCAAATTAAAAAAAACCTGCTAAATTGTATTTCCTACCTACAAATTTAGTACACTCTTCATTTTACCGTTAAATAATCCTTAATTATTTATCATGTGACATCAAATGATAACTAATTTAGATTTATAAAAACAAGTTAGCATGACAAATGTTGCACCTTAAGTTATTTCAGATGTTAAATCTACTAGTCACTTCCGAACAATTCAGATTGATAAGAAAGTTGAATATGTAATTTGAGAATTAGGCTGTGATGAATATTGCGACTAACCGTACTTATCTGTAGTTGATACAGCACATTTTTTTTATTATATAGGTCGTATTGATATATAGCTCTTTCAATTAATAAGCAGTGACAATATGGCCGAAGTGGCGTTACACAATACATGTCTCTCAGGCATGTACGTCCACTGCTGGATATATATCTCCCCCATATATAGGGGGGATTTGACAATACTCGCCACGCTTGGCAGGCGAGCGCAGTATGATTCCCGATCCTCAGAAGGCGCTGCTGCCCACCTCCTGGTACGTGATCCCTTAGCCGACAGTTACGGCACCCGCGGGAAGAGATGGGGGAGTACTATTCTAGGTCGGTACCACCACGCCCAGTAGGCCAAGCCAGGCCAGTAGGATTGTATGTCCACTATACATACAATCCTACTAATATTATAAGAGCGAACTTTTGTTTTGTTACTTCTTCACGCTCAAACAGCTACGCCGATTTCGATGAAATTTGGTATGGAGATAGTTTGAGCCCTGGATTACCACATAGGCTACTTATATCCCGGAAAAAGTATAGTTCCCGTGGAACGATTGAGGTAGTGGGAATATCGTAATCCATGCGGATGAAACCGCGCTCTAGTGTTTACTAATTTTCAAGGACAGATTCTCTATTCTGACTAAACACATAATGTGTTTGTCGCAATGTCAACCTTGAGTGAGGTAGCTAGCCAGTCGGGTACTTGAAATTATTATATAACCATACTGTGGGTTTCATAACGATTTTACTAACACCGTAAATTAAAGCCGGGGTGGCGTGCGAACCAGCGACCGTAAGATAGCAGTCGATACTCAAAATTTTTAATCTATCACATTCAAATACACACAATCGTAGCACACAAACACCCAAGGCCCGGGACAAACACCTACTATCATCACCCAAATTATTGCCGGGATTCGAACCCAGGGTCCCGTGTCTCCGGGAAGGCATGTCAGTGACCGACCACTGAGCCACGACGACCGCTGGCCGTAATCGTACATGCAGGCCGTCGCGCGAGTGCTAGAGCGCCTAACTATTACTGGAATACATAGCTTTAACACGTTAGAAATAATTTCAATAATAAAAAAAAACAATGGAACCAGCTTCAACACTCAAAATAACTTGGGATAACTTGTAGAAGTCGGTACCATGATAGTTCAAAAGTAACTAATATCAAAATATTGTGCTCATCGTACTTACTTCGACAAGTTCTTAATTACACTTTTGAGTGTTAATGTCGGTTCCATTTTTTGGTAATTTTTTTTTCACTCTTTTTAATGACCTTTGTTACCTTGTTGAGCAATTGTCATTGTGGTGTAGGTTGTGTTCACCGATGTCTTCACCCGCTACTATAATATCGTGTAGATATAAGCACGAACCTTTCAGTTATTGGAGTGTAACTTAAATACCACTAGTCCGATTTTGATGAAAGTTAAATGGTACCACACGGGAAATACCAGATTAAAAATTAAAAAAGAACGATCAAAATCCGTTCACCCAGTTGGAAGTTAGTAAGTGGCCTATGTCTAGAAGTGGGCGTTCTATGGCTGAGATGATGATGATGATGATAATCAACTATCATTTCCAAGACACACACACAATCAAAGCACACAAACATCCAAGACCCGGGACAAACACCTATACTGATCGCATATGTTTTGCCGGGATTCGAACCCAGGTCTAATATTTGTTAAATGGGACCACACGGGAAGCACCAGCTTTAAAATAAAACAAGAACGATCAAAATCCGTTCACCCATTTGGAAGTTATGCAGTATCAAAAATAAAGAGAAAAAAAAAGCATACGGGCGAATTGAGAACCTCCTCCTTTTTTGAAGTCGGTTAAAAACAGGCATAATTTGATGCCACAGTTAATAAGCACTAGTATGACAGAACTTGAATTCAAGTAAATAACTGGACTGAGAACTGCTCAAGTACCTGTACCTGATTGATATCTTCCGCACACTAAAGTTACGAAACTAGGACTTGCGTGAAATACCGGAGTTTTTACGATAAATGACGAATGTTGCTTATGCCCCAAATTCCTTTACTCGCACGTTACAGACTAGGTGTTGATGGTGATAATTAGGTCTTTGGTGAGATTATGACTTGTTGACGGCGCGTGGCGATTTCTTTTAAGACTGATGTTTTATGAATCGTTACCCTACGTTAACATCATTTTCTAACATAGCATAGCAACGGATCAAATTTTGATATTGAGTCATTTTACTGTTGGCGCGCGAGGAGTAAACCGGTTTGTTTTTAACTTTGTCCTTAATAAGGACATGGTATACTAAGCTTTTCTAGGTTTTATTGTTATTTTTAAGCTATTGCATAGCTTCTATCGCGGGCCTTGAGCGCGGAGACTGAATCCAGAAATTCCGTAACGAAAATAACCTAACACCCCTCCGGCACTCCCGGCCCTGGCCTAACACCACTCCGACCGGCACAGCGGTGATACTTTTTAGTTTTGCCATCTATCGATGAATAGCAGAACTTTTAATGACTTTTTTGAAATATCACGCTTGTCTATTTAGTTCAGCAACTCCCCTCTAGGTGGCATTGGTTGTATCGGCGTTACTGCATTAGTTATTAATATATTAATTGCATAAGTTGATAAAAAATGCTATGCAACAGCTTTACCGCGGCAGTCCCCGAGTGCCACACGTCTTTTTTTTTACATTCACTCAAGGCCTTCGGGTCCCAAATTAGGCAGAGTTAATATGGTAACCTGATGACTGATATATATACTTATATATATACACACCCAGATACAGGTCAAACAGGCGTGTTCATGCTGGATGCGGGCCGCTTCCGTCCAGTTTTTATAGAAATCAATGCGGGAGGCCTATGTCCAGCAGTGCGCGTCCTATGGCTGATATGAAGATGATAATCAACTATCATTTACGAGACACACACAATCACAGCATACAAACATCCAAGACCCGGGACAAACACCTACACTGATGGGACTGGGTCCCCTGGGACCAAAGGCACGCCACTGAGGACTGACCCACGGCGACCATATTATGGTATTGTTATATGTGGTCGATTGTGGTATGTTTATGTATGTGGTGTAGAGAAGACGTCGCGGTGTTTCCCGAAAACTGCTCAGCCGAGTTGACCTCTCTGTCGAAGTTGGGACAGCCCAAAGTAGATGTCACAAGTCCACAACTTAGAGAATCGAGTTCCTATAACTGATGTGATGTAGACGAGACCAAAGTAACTATAACACATCACTTTTGTCTACGTTTATTTAAGGTTCACCCGTTCGAAAACTCGATTACGGCCAGGCATGTTCATGATGGATGCGGGCCGCTTCCGTCCAGTTTTTATAGAAATCAATGCGGGAGGCCTATGTCCAGCAGTGCGCGTCCTATGGCTGATATGAAGATGATATACAACTATCATTTGCGAGACACACACACAATCACAGCATACAAACATTCTTCGAGCATCGTCATTATAATGCCTAAATTAAAAAAAAATTGTAGTTTTTGTCCATCGCAATGATCTATATTAGTTCCGATCGCGGAGACTCAGTACTTGCTCATAAAGTGACATGTATAACTGAAGTATTGACCATGTACCTTCCAACGTTCTCCGATGCACGGTGTCGGACAGTTGAAAAAAACGCCAGCGACCGAGATTCCAAAATGTAACCACAGAGTACGTTGATTATCTTAGTTGGCCTGTTAATATCGTCTACAAAAACGTTACTCATATGGTTCAGGAAGGTTAATTTGAATGAGTGCTTTTGAATAACCAGAACCGATCAGGTGAGACAGTGGTCAAACGTAAGCTTATAATAAGTAAAAAAAAACGATCTTGTTCAGGTGTAATGTAACGGATATCTAAAAAAAAGAAAGAAAGAAACCACATTTATTCAAGACATTCACAACACACATTACACAAGAGATACATACAAAAACAATAAAGAACAGAAGAAAGAAAGAATTACAGAGTAATAATGATGTTGTGAGTGTCATGAATATGGGCCCCGACTCAGCATAAAACTATCTCACTACACAGTAGCCATACTTTGGTCTACTTAATCCGGCAGGTGTCCTGAATCTGTCTAATAAGAAGAAATACTCTGCTCTCCAGCTCGTCGAAATAGAGAAAAAAACGATCTTCAACTGAAATGACGACAAATCAACTGAAACAACAGTAACTGTATAGTGACGTCACGCCTTAAGTAAGATACTCCAGATGTGAAGATTGTATTGTTTAGCCGCGATTTAACGACGCGGTTTCGCCGCATGTGCTTGAGTCTAACGACACTAATAACAGTAAGGGTTTTATGTAAATTATCACATTCATCAGAGGCTTGTTTTCGCCAGTCTTCAAAAAAAGGAGATTACTCAATTCGACCGTATATATATTTTTTTCTAATTTGAGATCGCGGATAACTTCGGCATTTATGAACTGATTTTGATGATTATGTTTTTGTTTGATGGAATATACTACCGAGGTCGTCCCATTTAAATTTCATCAAAATCGAACTAGCGATTTTTGAGTTACACTCTAATAACTTGAAAATGCTATAGGTTAGAAAATGCTAGGTATAACATACCTAGTTGCGGTTGAAGACATCGGTGAACATACACTATGACAATTGATACCGTGAGTAGTAAAGGCCATTAGAAAGGGTAATAAAAAAAATATTACCAAAAAATGGAACCGACTGGAACACTCAAAGGTGTGAAATAACTTGTCGATGTCGGTACCGGAAATTTTAGCTTAGGTACTTCCTTGGAATAATTTTAACTTTTTATAAGATTCGGTATTTCGATACTTTTGACTATTGAATACATTATACCTGCTCGACCACTCATTGAAACGGAATTTTTCGGAATAAGCACTTGACATGAAAAAAAAAAAGAATTAACGAAGCTCTAAAATGGTTTTTTTTTTTTTATATGAAATTGGTGGCAAAGAAGCAAGCGGGCTGCCTGATAGTAAGCGATCACCGTCGCTTATGGGTATCTGTAACACGGGCGCCATTACGATTCGTTGCCAGTCCAGAATATAATATACGAAACAGTCTAAAGATTTTTTAATCCATACTGGTTTTGATAATATACTGCAACGAATCGTATGGTATAGAAAAAATGGAAAAGGGTAGGGCGTTGCCCCCCAGAATTAGATTGAAGCACGACAGAAGAACTAAAGCGCGCGAGTTTCGGGTAGAAATGTGAGTTTTAATCTATTTTGCATATCATTAAGTACCAGGAAATACAAACGAATTAAAATAAGGAGTTCCAAGAACCATGTATGAAAAACTAAATAAGTTTGAGGGTGGAAATATTTATAACGTAAGAGAATATATTAAAGGTGGTCTATAAATGTGGCTATACATTATTACAAATTTAAACTAGGTCTACCTAGGTACTAAAAAAAGTTTAAACAATATTGTAGTTATACAAAATAAAATAATAATGCGATATCCACTGAGGCTGGATTTTTCTGTTTTATTATGTCCCTGGTTACCGTTAATTAAATAAATTTATTGGTAATAGTGCATGATTACAGGTCAACAATAAAAATTAAATAATATCACTATGATACTCAATAGTTTTTACACTTGTTATAATTAGTATGGATAAAATTAAATGAAAAAAAAACTAGGTATTATATATTTCCTTCATTTCAAATTAATGAATTCTTCAAATTTTTTACATATGTACGAAATAACTTGTCGAAGTCAGTACCCTGCTCACAATATCTTGATAATAGAATAGAATAGAAAGAACTCTCCTTCGCGGCGTCTTCTCTGATACTGATCTGTATATATCAGAGACAAAGAGACTGAGAGAGAGACTTCTCTGATCAGTATCAGAGAAGACGCCGCGAATGAGAGTTCTACGCTCTTGTCGCCGCTCGGACCTGAACCACTGAAGATGTCGACCGCAGTGATCGACGAAACGTCTGGAACACAAGTTTCACTTAGACCACGGCCAAACAGCCCGGAAGCAATACATACAACATGCAACGCCGGCCTTGAAAGCCTTAGAGTTTACAATATTTATATATACATGATTATTTAACATCTAATAGTTCGTTTCAACTGTCATGGTACCGACATCAACAAGTTATTTCATACTTAATTGAGTGTTCAAGTCGTTTCCATTCTTTGGTAAAAATTTTCGTTTCACATTGATGTACACTTCTGGATTACTAACCTTCTGAGACAAAATGTTTTAATTTAGTGCCACTATGTTTATCGAAGTATGAATACAAATTGGTTCATATTCCGCTAGCAACAGTTATTTTGTATGTAATTTTGCATCATATGTAAGTTGGTATGTATGTATATTGTATACATGCATAGTCCTTGACATACTTCACTTGTACTGCACTTAGAAGTAACTGTATTTTTGTTTCGTTACGCGATCACATATCTGTATTTATATATATGTTATGTTTCTATTTTATTTTAATGTATGTTCAGACATACTTAGCACTGCTATTGGTTAACTGATTGAAAAAAATAATCTATATTACTTTTTAATAGCTATATACATAGTTTATTCCATGAAAAAAAAATGTCATACCTAAAGTAGTGGGGTAAAACGCTTCAGCTAATTGCGTCAACAAACACGCGTGCGATTCGTCTAATTAACTGTAACGGGCCATCAGCAATTGATACATCGGAGCTTGACGGAATAACAAACTTACACTTACATACAAACTTTCGCCTATCATAAATGATATTAGTGGGATGGGATGTATCAATTGCTGATGGCCCGTTACAGTTAATTAGACGAATCGCACGCGTGTTTGAAATTAACACATAGTCTATTTTTATCCCGATAATAATTGCTGTTCTCGTGAAATAAGCAAATAATTCAAAAACCTCTGTTACTCTTTCACACTCAAACGGCTGTACCGATTTCGATAAAAATTTGGCATGGAGACAGGTATATATATATAGGCATAGACCCTGGAACACA
The DNA here is from genome assembly GCA_934044485.1 of Apeira syringaria. Lineage (NCBI taxonomy): Eukaryota > Metazoa > Arthropoda > Insecta > Lepidoptera > Geometridae > Apeira > Apeira syringaria. Next base: position 4,601,226 of record OW203672.1, on the reverse strand, counting down.
TTGTCTACTTTTATCCCGGAAAAAGTATAGTTCCCGTGAATTGCGTGTGAATTGCTGATGGCCCGTTACAGTTAATTAGACGAATCGCACGCGTGTTTGAAATTAACACACAGTCTATTTTTATCCCGATAATAATTGCTGTTCTCGTGAAATAAGCAAATAATTCAAAAACCTCTGTTACTCTTTCACACTCAAACGGCTGTACCGATTTCGATAAAAATTTGGCATGGAGACAGGTATATATGGGTATTTCTCATTTTTGAATAAAATAAAATTTCATCAAGCAAAAATGATGTTCGAATAAAATTGATGATGCATTTTATTAGAATTGGTTTGGTCATCATGGTAAAAATACTCGCCGAGCTTGTCGTCTTGGTTGAAATAAAATTACGCTCCATGGAAGTGACCGCAGATCCAGGGAAGTGACTTATGTAGGGAATGTCACTTCCCTGGATCATCCCATGTTCCACCAATACTTTCCATGGAAAACCAAAAGACATAATATGACAATAAAAGATCAGTGATATCATTTCCAAATATTTTATTAATCTTAAAGAATATGTAACACAGAAATTTTCTTATAAACTCAGTTTTCAATTTAAAAACATAAACTATTACAGCAGCTTTGGGCTCTCCCTTTTCGCATCAATTAAGATGTAGTTTTAGTAATACGTCCAACCCTTTAAATCAACTCTTGTACAATTACGAAACATTTATTAAATATCAACAATAAAAGAAACATTTGTGAATAAAGGTCCATTAAAATACTGGTATTATACTTATTCTATTTAATATGGCAGTTTACTCAATATTTCTGTAATATTTAAGTTATTCATTATCAAAAAATAGTTTTCCCGCCGACCGGGAGTAGGTTCTTTTAAAATTGAGATCACGTCACTGCACAGGGAATACGTCCTCAGGGTCTATCCAAACGAAAATAGCATGTTCCTTGGTTTTTTTTTTGTACATTTTATTCTGGGTTCATCACCCTCACCGAATCATATCATTTGACCAATGAAATGCTTTTCCACATCCCATCGTTCAGTTCTATACCTGTATATTTTAAATTAGGTGGTAGATTTTCGCCTTTTTCAGTAACTGGCACATTCTCGTCATCTTTATCTTTAAATGTGCACATACCGCACAGGCGTCAGGCCACAAGCATTCCGACACTGTACAAAATGATTGACTTTTCAAGTCACTAAGCTTAGGTCATCTGTAGTAATATTTCTTCTTTTAAATTATGGCTTCTGCAGATACTTATAGTAATACATTCCCCATCTCAAATATAATAAAAACAAGCAAATGAAGCCATGCAATCACGTCATAACCACCACAGTAAAACCTGCAAAAGCCCTTCCTTTTTTGTTATCCTTATTGTATGTTATTGGGACCTTATTGTCTTTTCCGTGGATCGCTGGTCACTTCAATAGCATGATTTTTATCCATGGAACCAGGGAAGTGACCTCCACGGAAGTGACTTTTACCCGTTTAAGCTCTATAACTTAACCTCAAGAACAGGAATGAACGTGCTTGTTTAACCACGTGTTTTTCACACTATAACACATTAAATTCACACAAACGAATTGCATAGTTGTAAAGTACATACCTTTGATGATCGACACAGTTGTGACTGCTTGAGCTCGACGAGCTTTGAGAATCAAAATGTATTTACTAACTTCTCACAGATGTTACGCCGTTGGCAGAAACTGACAACTAGGGAAAAAAGATAGGGTCTCAGGCCTTGTCAACGGCCACGTACGTTCGGAAAAGCGTTTGTTATTTTTCTTGCATGGTCGGTGTGACATTGATCCATGGAAGTGAAAAAAATTTTGATCACATTTGTTATGAAAATAAAAATGTATCTTCTAGTAGCTTCATAAACATATATTCTCGTATTTAGGGAGCAAATGCATTTAAAACAAATTTGGCTTAGTTTTTTACATTTTTATAAAAGCAGAAAAAACACAAAAAATATTTTTCTTCAGAAAACCTATGTGATCACATCCACGGAAGGGAACTTTTTATTAATAAATAAATAAAAATACATTAACATTTTCATAAAATATATAAATTTCTATCTCTTAAATAATGTTATTTCATGCATACTTTAATACAAAAAAGTATGGTTATATTATTTAGTTACTATCAGTTAGAAAAGTTCGAATCACCAATTTTTTTTTGGAAAATGAGAAATACCCATATAGGCATAGACCCTGGAACACATTGTCTACTTTTATCCCGGAAAAAGTATAGTTCCCGTGAAGTAATTGAGGTAGCGGGAAAATCGTAATCCACGCGAGTGAAACCACTGAGCGCTACTAGTTTTAAATAATTGCACTATTTTATCTGTAGCATTATACTCTGCGTCAATATCGCAGCTTTATGTTTGCCTTAACAATCAAGTGCAATGAGTAAGAATCCTGACTCAAGATTGCTGTTATCATTAAGGTATTTATTGACATACACTGCACTGATATGGTTCAATATCAATCAATAAACAATACAATACTGATTTGTTAGGCTATGAATACAATTTACAGAAGGCACTGATTCATTCGCCAACAAAGTTTATTATCGAATTATATATATTTTATTTAAAAATTTACAAATCTAGCGTTTCACCATCGTTTCACTTTTTCACTGTATGGACACTAAGTATGTGTATGGCGGTAGTTTGACACTTGGGGGCGGTATATAGCCAGGCTGATACCGAAAACTACCCTACCACCTCACAGTGGATTTGATAACAACCACCCAACATATCCTACAGCATGTGTCTACTAAAATGCTGGCCTTTATCCTGCTCAGAGTTGTTTCAACTAACTATGTCTCATGGAACATGTGTTTTTACGCATGCACCACAGAAGATTTAAGACGAATAATGAGGTACATATTAATTACATAATGTAGTAAAACATATAGAAAGAAGGTGACTGCAAAGAGGCTGAAACCCCTTACTCTAAAACTGGAACAGTACTGTACACTGTTACATAAAGAAATTACTGTGGCATGTCTTAATTAGAATACATAATATCAAAGTAAACTTACATTGTATAACTACCCACATCCCTATACATTAAAACTTGAAACTTTTAATATACCAAAAGTTACCCTAAGTTAGGGTTAGGCCCTAAAGCTTCATGTTAATTCATCATCATCATCATCATCTCAGCCATAAGATGTCTACTGCTGGACATACGCCTCCCCCATTGATTTCCACAAGGAATCATATGGGGGGGAGGTTTGCCAATACTCGCCACGCTTGGCAGACGGGTTGGCGAGTGAGTATTTAAAATATATGACCCTCAGATGGCGCTACTGCCCATCCTTTTGGTACGTGATCCCTTAGTTGACTCTTACGGCGCCCACGGGAATACATGGGGGGGGGTACAATTCTAAGCTGGTATCCCACGGCTTTGTTGTTGTTGTTATGTTAATTAATTAAGGTTATTCTTAATCAAAACAGAATTAGAGTAGAGGCAGAATTGGAGCCCTTCGGTTGATGTTTTTATCATGAACATTACATGCTCTAATCTGCATGCTTTCACTCCTTCAGCCAAGCCATATTCTTCTCGGTTATGCGGGGTTCACACATTCCAATCGAATATGATTTCCTCCACCTGATATTATATGAATCTGTCCATTTAATCCGGCCTGTGAGACCAAGGTATGCTTAAGAATGCCAAAATTTTTGTATCTTTTTTTAATATGAAAAGCAGGAATCACCGACATATAATAAGTTGGTGAATTTGAACTATAGTTTTAACCACACTAGGTGGTCTTTTTCAAAGAGCATGGATTGTGATCCATGTGATGGCATTTCGCCTCGCAGTGTGAGAATTTGGAATGAAATAACTTAACTACTAAATTAATTTTACCTGCATGATTGCCATCTTTTAACACAATTTTATTAGATTCGCCTGATAAGTCTGATCTATGTAATAATATATACGAATATGAGTGATTATATTTTTCTGTATTTCTATACTAATATTATAAGGAAAAAAGATTTGCACTAGTAGTATGTGTATAGTTATCGCAGAAAAACAATAAGCTACATTTGAACTCCTGAGACACAAATGGAAAGTCATTCTCCAAAAGAGTAAAACTGCAGGATGCACCTAACACTGTCGTCATCATCATGTCAGCAATAAGATGTCTGCAGCTGGACATAGAATCCCCCAGCTAGTATAATATAAGTACAGACAGTTTTACAAATTTTACTGTTTGTAACTTTAAAATAACGGCAGTTAACTATTATATATAATGTGGTCGAAGTTTCGACCTAGGTTTCGAGCATGTCCGATGCTCATCCTCAGGTGAGTTTACGCTGCCAGAACACGGCAGGTAATGCAAAATTCTTCCATGTTGATAATTAGACCAATGTCCTGCAAACCTTTTGTGTTGTACACCAATTAAAAAAGTTTTTTTTCTTTATTCAATATTACAACTGTTTTTTTTTAATATTTTATCATGCGTTTGACCACTATCTCATATGATGGTGACAGTATCAGATGGCAGCAGGTAGGTACTAAAATAGCATTTAGAGTATTTTTGAGGATACTGTAGTAATTATTATTACCAACTTTATTTTTTTAAGATTATAAGCTTACGTTTGACCACTGTCTCATCTGATGATAAGCGACGAACTGTGACGCAAGTAGGTTTATTATTGATACATCCTACAGTGCATCCCATTTCAAAGTACAGGTCATTGGTGTACTCCTCCTGTGATTGATTGTATGAAATCCTCCGTATATGAAAGAGCACAAGTACAGCCCTTCTATTCAATGGACCTTCATGAGGCATCTTAGTAAGCAAGCAATGGAATATTGATCAGAATCCTGTTAGTGTTGTTGAAGAATTAAATCACAGTAACATATTAAATTATTAATATTCAATGAATAGATAAAGAATTCTAAATAAGTAGGCCTTCAAAAACACTAATTTGTTACAGCGGCGATAAGTTTATTTACGCGTGTTGGAATCAGTACCTACCTATTCAAAACAAAGCATGATGCGTGTAGTCAAGGAGCGTGCATTTCTCATGACGAGAAAACTCAATAAGAAAGCATTCAATTCTTAAATGAGATTCTAGTGACCGTCTAATTAGTGGGAGAAAGTAAAAAGTGGGAAAAATCTATAGGATACATGTACATAGTTATTAAACAGGAGGTAAACACTAAAAGTAGGTACCTATGTACTGTGCAGTACCTACAACTTACGATACGCTAGAATCTTACTGGTTTCATGATTGCACTGTTCGCAAAGCCTGAATAATTAGCTGCAATAAGTGCAACAACACATCCAAAAGCAGAATTATCAACAGAAATAATTCCTTAAGGGGGTAAATATCGATCTAACACTCACCATAACAAGACAAAACCGGCAAACTTGAGTCGCATCGAGATCCCAACTTTGAGCCGCGAAATAGCACAAAACGTTCACTTACTTAAACGAACTAGCACTTCACTATACTCTTTAACTCCTAAGCATTCGTTTGCAGAAAGATTTCAGTTACAAAAAGAGTAAAAACACACATTCACTGCATTTTTACGACGAGGCCACTAATGTTAGCTGACACAGTCTACACGAACCCCACATTGCTGCAAAAGCGGCAACAGACTGGTAGAAAATTCACAATTCCAGGGCTGCCAGCTCAAACACACACAACGACGCTATATAGATTTACTCAACGTAGAAATACATTTACTCTAGAAAATATTCTAATGGTTTCAGAGAGTGCTCGATTTCTATTCAATTTCAAAATTAATGCTCATATGGCATTGACAATTATAAGATTTTGTCTTTGTGCCTAAATTTACTTACTTTTTGCGATGTCAGCTGTGGAAACACAGTGAGCTCCTTTCGAGCTTAGACGGCATCGTAAAGAATATACTGACGTCGGTTTTAATATTGATATGAGTGAGAGGGCTTGGTCGCAGGCCACCTTACATGTAACCTGTATCTGTGCGTAGGTCCACAAAATTTCGAGTGTTGTAATACCAGCAGTTATGCAGGTATTACAACACTCGAAATGTTGTCTCTTCCATTCATGGTACGTACGAATTAGAAAACAAAATTTTTGCACCATGTTTAGGCAATTTAGATGTTGGTCATTTGAACAAAGCCAAGAATGCTTAGGAAATGGCTTGCCCGAACACAGATTCGTAGAGTTTTGGTTTCGCAGTGACAGTGGGACCAGCCGCTTTGCGAACTAGCACGGAATAATCTTTTAAATACGTGTTCTAGCATTGCAGATTTTTTTTTTTATATTATTATTATTATTTTTTTACATTCACACAAGGTCTTCAGCTCCCAAACTAGGCAGAGCCTGTACTATGGTAACCTGATGACTGATATATATACTTACAGACATGTTCATACACATAAATGTTTGACCTGTCCGGGAATCAAACCCGGGATCAGTGGCTCAGAAAGCAGAGTGTTACCAACTGCGCCAACCGGCCAGTCAAGCCGGCAGATCGTGCTTGTATTCTTGCTGTTTCTGTGTGGGAGTCTGGTCGTAGGTTATAGACAATTCCTTCTTTTAGTACAGGTATTCTTTAATCTTTTAGACCCATCTGGTACTCGCCACGCTAGCGTTAACGATATCATCCGTCGGGCTTTTACCAGCACCAATGTTGCACCCATTCTTGAACCGAATGGACTCATGCGTGACGATGGTAAATGATCTGACGGCATGACACTTATTCCCTGGAAGTTAGGGCGGCCTTTAGTGTGGGATGCAACATCCGTCGACACTTTGGCGCCGTCACATCTTTCCGAGACACTTTTTAGGGCTGACGCCGCGGCTTATTCGGCGGAGCAATTGAATCGGAGAAAATATTTTAATCTAGATAGTGATTACATATTTGAACCGTTTGGGATCAAGACATTGGGCCCGTGCGGCCCGGGAGCTCATCAGATTTTCCAAAACTTATCAAAGCATTTAGTCGATGCGACGAGTGACCAAAATGCTGGCATATACATGGCTCAACGAATCAGCATTGCTATTCAACGTGGCAATGCTGCTAGCATTCTGGACACTTATAATATGTCTACCTACTTTTCGTTGGGCTGCTTGATATCTACAAATGAAAATATATAAAAAATTATACCAAATATTATTCAGATGATGCATGATTGCATTATAATGATATGATTGTATATATTTATACATATACATTTCATGAAGTCAATATATTATTCTTCCATACTTTGTTGTTGTACTTGTTTGTATCCGAAATAAATGTATATTCCTCCACTTAGTTTTAAGGGAAACAAAAAAGTAATAGCGCTAAATCTAGCAATTTAAAATCGTAGCTTGGCAAGACTTTTACTTCACTCAAAATTCAGTCAAACTCACCCGTGCTTTGTCCTTGTTCTGTTGTACCTATCGACTTCAGTTTATAATACCCGACCAATTCAAAAATTCTGTTTCTTTGTTGAATAATCTTTAATATACATTACTCCTTAATTTCTTACTCTACGTACGTAATCTTTCTGCTATCTAGTGGCAGCTGTACTAAACAAGCATTAAGAACAACGCCACCTATCTACTTTTAAAATTAGTTTAAAGTTTTCTATTATATATCAAGAATTATTTACATTTCATTATAAAGTGATAAACTCTCACGAGATTTATACTCCTTATATTTATTTCCCGAGACTAGACTTTTTCTCTAAAGCCACCACAATCATTTAATTTTATACAACGCCATCTAGAGATAACGATAAAACTATTAACACATCGAATCATCCAGCGCATGTAAACGTCAAAGGTTTTCAGCGCTTTGTGCAAGTTACGTAAATCGCTTCGTAGTTGAACTTCAATTGAACAGATGGCAGGAAATACGAATAATCATCAATAAAAAAGAACTTGGGAGATATAAATAGGTTAGATAGTTAAACAAATCCTACTTCCTACTAATATTATAAATGCGAAAGTTTGTGCGTGTGTATGTATGTATGTATGTTTCTTACTTCTTTAGACTCTAACGGCTACACCGATTTCGATGAAATTTGGTATGGGGATAGTTCAAACCCTGGATTAACACATAGGCTACTTTTATTCCGGAAAAAGTATAGTTCCCGTGGGATAATTGAGATAGCGAGAAAATCATAATCCACGCGGGTGAAACCGTGGGGCGCTTCTAGTACATTATAAATGCTAATATTAGAAACTAGCGGTCCATCTCGGCTTTGCTCGGGTTACAATTAATATATTATACATATATTATAATTATTATAGTTATAATTCAAAATAAAAAAATTGGTTGTCTGTAAAGTCGGTTTACGGACGATAGATTTACGTGATAACGTCATAATCATTTATGACTTTGACTTTGACCTTGAACTTGACCTTGACCTTGACTTTGACTTTGACTTTGATTATTTTATGTAATACAAAACTCAGGTGGAACGTTACGCGGAACGTTACTATTTTTCATGAGTGTTGCTGGTATTCATCAATTTATAAAACTTTATCACGTCAAAAATATAAGGTTCCGTAATTTTTTCGAAAATAATAATATAATATATAATATTTCACAATATATGTATATTATTTGAAGGAAAAACGTAAGTTCCGCCTAGGATGTTGTTAAAGCAATAAAACATAAAACTCTTCCCGGGGAGCTACCTAACAGTGTAAGGATTTTTCAAATCGGTTCAGTAGTTTCGGAGCCTATTCAATGCAAATAAACAAACAATTTACTCTTTATAATATTAGTAGATATAGATAAATAAGGTTTGTGAGTTTGTGAGGTTCCTAATCTCTGGATCTACGAAACCGATTTTACTGAAAAATTCTTTTACCAAATGAAAGCTAACTGTCGTGCGTCCTAAATCATCGGTGATGACTGTGTGCCCGGATTAATATAACATTAAATATACACGACAAAGATTATATGTATATATATGACACGTGGGTGTAACAATGGGTCGACCATTACCAATGCATGTTAGTTAGGCAACGTTTAGTGCTACGAGGCTTTGCCTCTACCAAGGGCCTCTCCAGTTACCCTTATGATCGATCATGCTACGAGGCTTTGCCTCTACCAAGGGCCTCTTCAGTTACCCTTATGATCGATCATGCAACGAGGCTTTGCCTCTACCAAGGGCCTCTTCAGTTACCCTTATGATCGATCATGCAACGAGGCTTTGCCTCTACCAAGGGCCTCTTCAATTACCCTTATGATCGACTATCGCTCCAGTCTGAGTGCAGTACACTGCACCCGGGTGCTTTCCCTCCACATACATAAGATCTTTAAAAGTGTATCTCTCTTGTTGGGTTCCTGGCCGGTACAGCTTACCCTAGGAAGGTCACCCGCTGGACATGGGGCTTGCGCCCCACGAGGACCTCCTCCATCCCCATAGTCCTACCCATGCTCCAACTTGCATAGTCGATCATTTCGCTATCCCTGTTGAAGTTACACCCAGGGGTCCGCTCGATAGGAGCTACGCTGTCTAATTTCTTTGACTACCCGTTCCGTTCCAGCACCGTACTTTGACATCTGTGGACCACTGGTTGGGAACCACTAGTTTAGACGGTATAGACACAGTATAAATATGTATACTGTGGTATAGGTGTATTCCGTATGAGCCCTAGGTTAGCTCTGTTGGCTCCCGCATCAACTCCTCAACGCTTAGCAGCACAAATACAACATTTTGTACGGGCATGTTAAATCAGGCAAATTAATATGAACCCATACCCATACCCTTACGAATAAATTATATAAATATATTAAACAAATAGAGTCCCGGTCCCATTATTTGCTAACAAGTATTAAATCTGCCGACAGAATAAATTCTATCTAAATTTCTTACAAGGTTCTGAGTATTTAGTAAGTTGATACAATGCAGGTGTAAGGGTTAGTACTTGTAATAATATGGGCAACGAATTTATCGCTCTGAAAGACATTACGATTTGAGCTGCAAGCGTCAGCGAAGAGCGTTCTGTGAGCCTATAGACAAGATGCATCCCTTCATAGCGATTCTCTTTCTCTAACCTTTAAGATAATAAAGGATCCCCGATATAGGAAATACCCGATAAAGGATCGTTTGAACTATCAATAGATTATTTTATGTCTATGGATGGTTTAAGCGATCAGTTTTAGTTAATTTTTTCTTATATTTCAGTATATTTTTTAGTTAACGATTTAGTTTGCAGTTTTATTAAGTTTATTATAAAAATCTAAATAAAAATTAACCAATAAAAAATATTTAATTAGTTCAAACTGTTCAAAGCGTTTGCTTTATGGCCTGCGCTGGTATTAAACTTCAATTTGTTACTACCAAAGCACCCGTGTTACGGAATATTGCAAATTATATTGGAAATGATAGAGCAACATTAAAATGATATTAAAATTAATATTGCCAGTATAAGTTTTAAACTGTTGTGCTCAGTTTCTCAATATCACATAATATATATTGATATATACTACTAATATTTTAAATTCGAATGTTTGTGTGTATATGTGTGTGTATGTTTGTTACTCCTTTACACTGCACCGGTTTCGATGAAATTTTGTATGCAGAGAGTTTAGACTCTAGATTACCACACAGGCTACTCTTCATCCCGAAAATAATTGCTGTTCCCGTGAGATAAGGTAATAATTAAAAAAATCTCTGTTACTCAGTTACGCTCAAACGGCTGTACCGATTTCGAAGAAATTTGGTATGGAGATGGTTTAGTTTAGACCCTACATTGACACATAAGCTACTTTTCATCCCGAAATAGTACCTGTTCCCGTGGGATAAGCAAATAATTCATAAACTTCTGTTACTCTTTCACGCTCAAACCGCTGTATCGATTTCGATGAAATTTGCTATTGAGATAGGTTAGGCCCTGAATTAACGCATAGGCTACTTTTATCCCGGAAAAAGTATAGTTCGCTTAGCATAATTGAGATAGCGGGAAACCGTGATCCACGCGGGATAAACCGCGGGGCGCTCTAGTATTAAATATTTCTATGGCCTTAGGGATCCTTACTTCACAAGTCACACATGTGTGACTGTGACTGTGACACCAGTCACTTCTGGTTCGTCGATGATCCTCAGCACGATGCTGAAAGAGGTACCTATGGGAATGAGCCCTACTATAAAGGTTTTGAAGCGATAGCTCAGCGGGGGAAACGCCGCCTGTCAAACTGACGGACACTGGTTCAATCACCAACAACAGCTTGAGCTTCCGGTGAAGGTAACACCGTTATCAAATTCCCAGCATGGTGGTAGGGTACTTTCGAAATACCCGCCTGGCTAGCTACCACCCTCAAGTTTGCAAAACTGTCACCAAACACATAGTGTTTTCAGGCAGCAGTCCTTGAGAGCCAGTGAGCATTCTAGGTCTAGCGTGATAATATCTTCGACCACATTGTCACTGACCATCAAGTGACATAGTGGTCAAACCCTAGACCGATACAGTATAAAATATAAAAAATAAATTTAAAAAAAAAACAAAAAAAACATACTGGTCGAATTGAGAACCTCCTCTTTTTCTTGAAGTCGGTTGAAAAAGGGTTGACAGGGCAAAAATTATGCCAATAGCCACGTTGTCATCTATACCGGAATCTCACACCGTTGGTGGGATATATAAATATACACACGAGATATACTATACAAGATAAATACATTATTTTTCAACGAAGTAAAAAAAAATTACAAAAAGATGGATCCGACTTAAACGCGTAGTAAGAGCGTAGAACTCTCCTTCGCGGTGTCTTCTCTGCTACTGGCTCTTGTCGCCGCTCGGACCTGAACCACTGAAGATGTCGACCGCAGTGATCGACGAAACGTCTGGAACACAAGTTTCGCATAGACCACGGCCAAACAGCCCGGAAGCAATACATACAACATGCAACGGCCGTGAAAGCCTTAGAGTTTACATATCATGGTACCGACTTCAACAAGTTATTTCACACTTTGAGAGTTGAAGTCGGTTCCATTTTTTTGTAAAAAAATTTTTTTCACTCACCTTTGTTACTCATGGGATCACTTGGTTGGGACCTCGTTACCCGAGTCTGTGTTTCCCGATATGTACAATCCTGGAGTCTTCAAGTCGCGAGTGAATAGGTACCTTCTAGGTTTGCGTGCTAAATCCTAGACAGCGTCATCACTTAACATCAGGTGAGACAGTTGTCAAACGCAAACTTATAATAGTAAAAAAAACTTATTGTCATTGTGGTGTAGATATGTTCACCGATGTCTGCACCCGCTACTATAATATCGTCTAGGTATAAGCACGCACTTTTCGGTTATTGGAGTGTAACTCAAAAATAGTTTGTCCGATTTTGATGAAATTTAAATGGGACCACACGGGAAGCACCAGCTATCTAATAAAAAAAATATCAAAATTGGTTCTCATAGTCGAAAGTGATGCGTTAACAAACATAAAAATGAAAAAAAAAACTTACGTGTCGATTTGAGAGCCTCCTCATTTTTTGAAGTCGGTTAAAAGAAGAGGAGATTCTCAATTCTATTTATTGGATGTACTTGACCGGAAATAATCCAATGGGAATATTAATACTAATACTTTTCAAAGCGATGATAGCTCTGCGGTGGGAGCATCGGTTGTCAAACTGACGAACGCTGGTTTTATCCCCAGCAACGGCTTGAGCTTCCTGTGTAGATATATATAGGTATTTTTATTAGTCGCAGACTTACATTTCAGTTCAATATTGTAGAGATATTAATTATATAATAATATATAATATTAATTATAATATGTAATATTACAGTGGACAGACGACCTGACTAAGATCGCAGGCAAGGGCTGGATGCGGGCCGCTTCCAACAGGTCCTTGTGGAAATCAATGGGGGAGGCCTATGTCCAGCAGTGGACGTCCAATGGCTGAGATGATGATGATGATGATGATTGTACAGAAACACAAGAAACACAATTTATGTAGATGACACCATTATCAAATTTCCACCACGATGGTTGGGTACTTTCTAGTACCCGCCTGGCTAGTTACCGAGCGTGACAACATCTTCGACAACATCGTCACTGACCATGAATTGAGATAGTGGTCAAACTCTAGATCTAAACAATTTATAAAAAAAGCTCTATTTAACAGATGTAACGTTATAGTGCAAAAGCTACCATTTCGATCGTTTTTATATCGAAAGCCAAAAACATCAAAAATACACGGTAAATTTTTATTCTAAAGTGAACTCTTCTTTATATCTAATTTGAATTATGAAGTGAGCATTTGTATGTGTATATTAGTATATATATAAATGATTAAGATAAAGTGATTGGTGTTAGTTGATATCCTCCAGGACAAGTGCCTCAGAAACATCACCTGATCCAAATCATTTAAAACTTTATTAAATTGTCTCTAAATTCGAAATATTCATGAACAATTCTTAAGAACAACTCCGGTCAAACGCAATAGAAAATATCCGAGGCCAGACTGTAAAGACAGGGACAACAGTACGAAAAACAAGGAGCATGAATGGGACAACAAATATGAAGTCATAAATATCGCACAGCTGGACTCTTATGGGTACTTTTTTCTCGAAAAACGAATATCTGTATGTCGTTTACGTGTACAATCGCGATCACAAGTGCATTTCTGAGAATCAACCTTTTTATTTGAATGTCATTTGCACTGTTGGGAGTCTTTTGTGACATGTGCAAGAAAAAAACTTGGACAATTGATCAATGCTGACGATTCGCAAAGAAAGTTGGACGAAAACTGACTCTTGGCGCTGTGAGCACTCTGTGCTTGGTCTTAAATCTTAAACACCAATATACAACTGATGAAGATCGCTGAAATGGCTAGACACTGCAGGCATTATGGCTTTTAATTCAATTCCTATTCCAATACAAAACACAGAGACGTCTCGTTCGGATCACTCCAGTTTTTCACTTTTCTTTGTCGTTCTGGACTGTTATGTGGTTTATGTTTTTTTATTATTGAGAATAGGCAAGCTTTTGACCACTACCTCACCTGATGCTAAGTGATGATGCGGTCTACGATGGAGCACGCCTGCCTAGATACTTATTCCATTCTCCGGTTCCATTTTATTTGATATTTTATTTTTCTCTAAATGAATTCGCAATGAACTGTGACAGTAAAGGAACATATCCGTTGTTGCGGTTAATTTGCCGATACGTAGGTACGGGTGTCGATTGGCATGTAACTAAAAATTTCTTGGTCTAGTTTTTGTGCTGCAGCCTAAAAGTTATTTTTTTTAAGGTAACAAATGGGATATTCGAACTGAATCCTAGCAGAGGGAACGTTAAATTTTATTTAACCTGTTTATTTTCTGAATTTACGTTTGAGTTTTTCTCTCATAATAATATATTTTATGTCGCTATGCGCAGTAATAAATTATTTTGTGTGATTTTACCACATATTGAACTATAACTTTCTTGATGGCGCAAACCATCGCAGACCATTTTCAGACCGCTGGATGCGGGCCGCTTCCAACAGGTCCTTGTGGAAATCAATGGGGGAGGCCTATGTCCAGCAGTGGACGTCCTATGGCTGAGATGATAATGATGATGATGATGATGATGATTGTACAGAAACACAAGAAACACAATTTATGTAGATGACACCGTTATCAAATTTCCACCACGATGGTTGGGTACTTTCTAGTACCCGCCTGGCTAGTTACCGAGCGTGACAACATCTTCGACCACATCGTCACTGACCATGAATTGAGATAGTGGTCAAACTTTAGATCTAAACAGTTTATAAAAAAAGCTCTATTTGACATATAGTGCAAAAGCTACCATTTCGATCATTTTTAACCGTTTTCAAAAAAAGGAGGTTAATATGACGACCGTTTATATGTTGTTTTTTTTTATGTAAGTTTGCGGATAACTTCGTCATTTATGAACCGATTTTGATGATTCTTTTTTTGTTTGATAGAATGTACTTCCGAGGTAGTCCCATTTAAGTATCATTAAATTTGGTCAAACCGTTTTTGAGTTACACACCAATTACTGAAAAGTGTTACGTCTACTTAGATGATGTCCTTCTTGAGGGTGAAGAAATCGGCTAACACACACAATTACAATTTTTATTGTACCCGTGAGTAGCAAAGGTCAGTGAAAAGGGTTAAAAAAATTTATTACCAATAAATGGAACCGACTTCAACACTCAAAAGTGTGAAATAACTTGTCGTAGTCGGTACCATGCGCACAATATTTTGATAATATTTACATGGTCTAACTAACATCGTATTCAACAAGTTATTTCACACTTTTGAGTGATGAAGTCGGTTCCATTTTTTGGTAAAAATTTTCTTTTCACCCTATTGGTACATTTATAGTGATGGAACAAGCAAAGTGGATACGCCTGCTTACAGACAAATGCAATTCGTAAAGAACTACACTGCGCACGTCACCCGAGGCATAAAGTTTGTAAGTCTCATGTGTCTGTAATTTGACCGGAAACCATACCCTTCAAACCGGTAAAACACAGTAATATGAACACAACTGTCTGGCGGTAGAAATAGATATGGTGGCAGTACATCCCTGGGCGAACTCTCACATACGAGTGCTACTGCGCTTATCTTGAACTTTCTAGAAATCTCTATCAAAATGTGCTCATGTCATACGAAACGCAATCGGGGCTGCGTTCATGCAGCTTCTTGCAGGAGTCTGTAAGGTCTGCGCAAGGCAGTTTTGTATCCACCTGTACATTTAGAACAAGCTAATAAATCCAAATAGGCTTCATAGGAAACCCTGTAGCGCACCCGACACCGCGCCTTTAACAATATAGTATGTTTTATTAATTATATACGGTGGTTCATCGATTAGTCACAGCATTATCGGGTTAAGAAGTTATTTATCATATTTATTTTTAGGTGTCACAGATTAAGTGGCACGTACTAGGGGTGTTGGATTGTTAGAGATGTTAAAGGTTTTTTTTCGATCTTGCATACTTTATATAGATTATCGGTTAACTGTGTCAGAGTTGTAGTAGACAAATGATAATTTGTTTGGAGTTCAATTGTTTTACGCGGAACGTATTCCAACCGGTCCTTATGAAGATCAATGGGGGCGGCATATCTCCAGCAGTGGACGTCCTATGGCTGAAAAGATGATGACGCTGCAAAATGAATGCGCTTCAAGTTATACCTCTGCTAACTTTACCCTTATTTACTTACTTCATCATGCATTGTTCATTTGTTGCAGATTCTCTCTCTCAGCCATGGGGCGTCCACTGCTGGACATCTGCCTCCCACATACTAAACAGAAACCTGTCACCTAGAAATTTCGCAACACGGCGCTTAGCAACACAAAACAGTATATCACGCCATTAATTCCTTTAAAAAAATAAACAAATGATATAAACCTTTACGGAATATTTTTTTTTTTTTTTTTTTATATGGGACAACATTCACACAAGGTCTTCAGGTCCCAAACTAGGCAGAGCCTGTACTATGGTAACCTGATGACTGATATATATACTTAAATACATATTGACGCGATGATAGCTCAGCGGTGGAAACGTGGACTGTCAAATAGGTGGACGCATCAAATTTGGATCCCCACCAATAGCTTGAGCCTTAAAATTCCCAGCATGATGGTAAGGTACTTTTGAATAACTGCCTCAAGTTCGAAAAAATACACACACATAGTATGTTCAGGCAGCAGTCCTTGAGAGCCAGTGAGTATTCTAGGTCTAGCGTGATTACTTCTTCCACATCTTCACTGACCATCACGTGAGATAATGGTCAAACTAGATCTATAAAGTATGTACCTAAATAACTACATCTTTGGAGTAGCCACCCTACGGAATTATACAAGTGCTATTAGGAGAGTTTGGAAGATCCATTAGCTTGTTCAACTAAGATTTTATTAATGCTCCTAGCGTTTTGTTACCATTTTTATGTGATAAAGTCACAAAAGTAATTACGTATACAAATTACATAAATACATCATACATTATGTAAAGTCACCCCTTTTTCCCGGTGTTTTTTTTTTCTAACGGACTAATGCTGTTTGCCTCTACCGGCATTTACAGCTTCACCGGAGGGGGAGCGAGCACTGATGGTGCTCAGCCCGGCCGAAATTATGTAAAGTCACCCCTTTTTCCCGTTTTTTTTTTTTTCTAACGGACTAATGCTGTTTGCCTCTACCGGCATTTACAGCTTCACCGGAGGGGGAGCGAGCACTGATGGTGCTCAGCCCGGGCGAAATTATGTAAAGTCACCCCTTTTTCCCGGTGGGCTAGGCTCTTGCTTATGTATATAATCAACGTGTGCGAATCACCGATTTGAAACAGAAAAGTCTATAACTTATGAACAAAGATCAGTGACTGAGGCTTTTGCCTTGGTTTTATGCTGTGTCTGGGCCCATATTCATGACACTCACAACATCATTATTACTCTGTTCTTTATTGTTTTTGTATGTATCTCTTGCGTAATGTGTGTTGTGAGTGTCTTGAATAAATGTGCTTTCTTTCTTTCTATCCTATCAGAAAATTAACTTATTTAACCCAATCAATGTGGGCAGCGACCTAAGTATACGGATAGAATAATTTATTAACATAAAAATATCTCCACTTAACTCCAACTTTCTCACCGCGTCCGGTCCATAAGAATAAGCGATCACTTTTATTAAAAAAGATAACGTTCTAAAGGAAAAAAAATTGATTAGAGTAAAGTGTCACAGACTATGGAATTTATGTTAATCGTATTGAAAAAAAGGATAAGTAAGAATAAAAAGGAATATGTACTCATACGCTTTTTGGATTAGGCTCCTCCGAGACAGGGATAGTTGACGGCCATGACTATTCTTTATTTTTATTTTTTATATTGTATAGATGACTTTGACCACTATCTCAATTGATGGTCAGTGAAAATATGGTCGAAAATCTTATCACGCTAGACTTGCGCGCTAGAATATTGAGCATGGTGGTAGGTACTTTCAAGTGTCCGCCTGGCTAGCTATCGCCCTCAAGTTTGAAAAACTGTCACCAAATACATGTTTTCAAACGTGTTTTCAGGCAGCAGTCCTTGAGAGCCAGTGAGCAATCCAGATGTGTGATAACATCTTCGACCACATACGTCGTCACTGACCATCCAGTGAGATAGTGGTCAAACGCTAGATCTATATCTTCAATATAAAAAAATATTCTACACTGGTGAGGCTGTTGTCACATCAGTTAAATCAGTTTGCTATGTAGGCTATAGGTGTTCAGGGGCACATTTAGTTAAGGGGCGAAATATATTATCTTGATCCATTAGAAAAGTGATTCCTAAACTGATTTTAAATTCAGCCACGTGCTTTTTCGAAACGGAAGGAACTTGAATTTCGCTTGTAAGGTTAACATTTAAGCAATGCCTGACCAAAATGCTGGTCTTATTATGCACATAGAATAAGCATTGCAATTCAACGTGGCCATGCGGCTATCATTTTGGGATCTTTATCAACTGGTAGCGGATTGCTAGACTAAAATTTAGAGGGATGTAAATTGGTTTATTATTTTTTAGTTTATATTTACTATATTATTGATGTCTATATTGACTTGTTTGTAGTTGATTTTCTGCTAGCTATATGCTTATCTATTCAAATAAAAAAAATCAGGCTGTCACATATGAATATTTTCTGACAACTAATACTAGTAAAATATATATACAAATTCTAGATACAATTGCTTAATTAATGTAATGTAATAAATCGAACGGGGCTCGATCGCGATAAAAATATTTAGTAATTTATTTACCTCGACGTATTTAATTAATTACAAATGTTACCATAACACTATTTTAAAGCAATACCTTGGTGGTAACCATTGTAGATATGAGTAATGACGATTAGCATTCTAGAAGTTTCAGTGCAAGACTACAGTAAAATCCTGGAGTCTTCAAGTCGCGAGTGAATAGGTATCTTCTAGGTTTGCGTGCTATATCCTAGACAACGTCATCACTTAACATCAGGTGAGACAGTTGTCAAACGCAAGCTTATAATAAGTAAACAAAAATACATGAAGAATTCTTAAATGTATAAAATGAAACACCTTTCCGCATTTCAAAAACGGAACCATGCACCTGCAAATTTGCTGATAGTCTGTAACTGGCATGGGAAAAGAGCTTCGTGAGATTGTTTACACATACTTACAGTAATTCCCCAAGTGCTTACCCTACGGTTTGTATGAACACGATTACTTACTCGGACCTAAATACCAGACAGATAAAGTTTCACTCTGGTTACTCTATTGGAATGCTCTTAGCGAAATTTACGCGGTCGCCGATAAAGATAGGTAAAAAAAAGTGCGAATCAGACTCGCGTACGAAGGGTTCCGTACCATATATATATAAACGGCAAAAATATCACGCTTGTTGTATGGAAGCCCCCTTACATATGAATTTTATTTTAATTTAAATATTTATTAAATTAAAATAAATTATTTAATTATTAACCGCTAAATACAGCGGTCTCGGCGCGGAATACAATTTTGTTCCTTTCGGTGTCGAGACCCTTGGCCCGTGGGGTCCTAGCGCGCTCAGCTTCTTCAAGGAAATTTCCAAGAGACTGGTTGACGTCTCAGGAGACCAAAGAGTTGGCAGCTTCCTCGCTCAACGTATTACCCTAGCAATACAAAGAGGGAACGCTGCCAGCATCTTGGGTACAATGCCGCTTTTTAGATTTAATTTAGTTTTTATTAAATTTTTAAGGTTTTTATTTTAAGTTAGATTATTTTATTGCTATTCTAAATTATTTTTAAATTATGTTAATGTTACCTTGTTAATGTTGTGAATGTATGGAATAAATTATGATGATATTTATTTTTAAAGTGAATAAAATAACTCAAAATTATGTGAATATATTTCAAGCGTGAACCTATTGTCGTTATCAATATCGAGAAAGAGCTAGCAAAAATAATCACGTTTATTGTATGGGAGCCCCCTTAAATTTATTTTATTCTATTTTTTTCTATTTGTTGTTATCGCGGCAACAGAAATACATAATCTGTGAAAATTTCAACTGTGTATCACGGTTCATGAGATACAGCCTTACAGACGGACAGTGTAGTCTTTGTAACAAGGTCCCGTTTTACCCTTTGCGTACGGAACCCTAAAAAGTAATTAAAACAAAACAAGATAGAAAAAAAACTTATGAAAAAGTTTGATTTATGCGACGTGTGACCAAAATGTTGACACATATTTGGCTTAACGAATCAGCATTGTAATTCAACATTGCAATGCTTCTAGTGTTCTGGGCACGCTGCCAACTGGTAGCGGGTTAGACCATTTTAGTTATCTGTAGGCTGACAACAGCTAGTGGATTGCTCGAGTGTAATTGTAGTATCTGTAATATTTGAGTCTGAAAACTATCGCGAGTTTCTTCCATAATTGTAATGTAACAAACCGACTAGGACTCACGTGGTAAACACTGGAAAATTACTCTCCGACCAGTTTCGAACTTATTTGCAGTTCTTCATGTGGGAGTTATGATCGTGGCAGGCGGCGAGCGCGAGCCTCAGCACGTAACTGGTCGGAGAGTAATTTTCCAGTGTTTACCACGTGAGTCCTAGTCGGTTTGTTACATTACAATCTGTAATATTGTAATTAGTTATTACTTTATTTGTTAGTACTTTATTTCAATAAAGCATCGGCCCGTAATAAAGACAAGATAGAATGATGGGATATGGTGTTTTATATATTACTGAGACATATATGTGCATGCGTAACTTGTGCGAAGATTTACTACCGTACTATCTGCACTATTACTAGCCGCTATCTGTCTGGGGAGGTCTCTGTTATCCGAGATACAAGTTATTAACTTAGTTCGGAAACAGGACTTTCTTTTGATGGCTCGGTGGCTGGACAATGGCTGCAGACAAGTACGAATACACAATGCATATGTAACGGAAGCAATGTAAATTTACGTATGTAGATGTAACTATCAGTGAGGACAACATTGTTACTATTTTCTCGCAATAAAGAATATTGATTGATTGATATGTATAAAGCTTTTGTAAATAATCAGCATATATATTTGTTAGAAATAATCACTGACATGTACTGCATATGAGTTAAAGTTGAAATTCATGGGCGTTATTAATTTGTAATTTAGAGATAAGGTTTAAAAAAGTTGTCCCGAATTTCATGTCTTAAAACGACATCATTTTACTATTTTAAATCACACTAATATTATAAAGGCGAAAGTTTTGCTTTATTAGCTGAGCGCTGCGATCAGATCGGATCAATTATGATTTTTTTCCATTATATATTTTGTCGAAGGATAATGTCTACCGCCTAGGTTATACGGGAGTATAACCTAGGCGGTAGACATTATAGCGGCATATAGCGGCTAGGGATAGCCGCTGAAACCGTGCTTGCTTGAATCAACATGTCCATAATCTTAATCCGACAGCTGATCTTTTTCTTTTTAATAGCAAAATGTAGTGTAATTCACAAAATGGTAGCGGAATTTACCAATTCTGCTACCGTTTTGAGAACACTGCACTCTAGTAGATACCACTTTATATAAGTAGGTAAAAAAAAAATAAAAAAAAAAAAAAAATAGTAGGTTGTTTTTAATGAGCTTGGATTAGTATTTAGATATTTTTTTCGTTTTTTGTAGTATTATAGTGATTTAATAATGACGTCGATTCCTAAATATGTTTAACAACTTTGCAACCGTGCTCAATCATACAAAGTTAAATTAAAGCCACTTCCATTTTTGTAACACGCAATGGTCACTCTACAAAAAAGGTTGGAAACTGTGACAGTGCAATAATAATATATCATAAGATGACCGCAAACACCCATGCGCAGAGAAACACCTTCTCACTTCAGTTAAAAAGTAAAGATACAGATTACGTAATAGTAGCGAAATGCAAAAGCTCATGACCACTTAAATGATTCAAGTTAGGGTCAAATACTTCACACAGCAATTTGAAAAGGCGTTCGTTACGTTGACTCATATTGTTATTTCATTATAAATGCACAAAATGTCTTAATTAAATGATCGAAACCGGCATAATAACTCAGAAAAAATACACAGCCTCCTACTCCGGTTCTCGGATTCGATCTCTCCCTCTAACATATAAGAATCCATACTCTATCTCGTTTTGCTCCAGACGAACTTGTAAATTGTTCTTTTTACGAATCACCTAGATCGAGAAGGAAATAAATGCAACGAGTTGCATCATTCGCAACTTTAAAGTGAGGTGAAATAGAGGTGTAATTGCAGTTGAGCAATAAAATAGTGTCGTTTAATGTTTTAAGAAGATGATCAAGTTATCTCGCTCTCGTACAAAACAAAATACACCAAGTCCTTTGAGCTTTCGAGTATAGCTGCTCCATCGCGATCGCTTTTTGTAGCCCTGTCCCTTTTCTCGAAGTATTTCATTCGTAAAACGGGTTTGATCTTCGAATCGTTTTAATAATGTTTTTTTAAATAAAAATAGGCTTCATTTTTGTTTGTTTTACGAGGTTGTTTTGTGTGGAAATGACAATGTTTTATGTCACCGTGAAGATGTTACTGTCACAATGCACTGATGAGATGTTGGCTGGACGTTTCTTTTTAGGTATATTAAGACGTGTAATGCTGGCCTTCTTGTCGGGTTCAAGCAACTAATAAATGATTCATAGGGTGCCTATTACGAGTGACGCGATTTCACGCGTTCTGTCGACAACTTGGAGATTCTTTTGTAAGTGATAGTGCGTCGGAGGATCTTACGAGAGCCTGTTTCTTATCGTATTGTGGAAGTAGGTATGTACTGTTAGTGTGTACTGTCGTGGTCTTGACTCGAGTGCTAAGTGGGCAAACATTGTTGGTGTTTCTCGAGAATCTATTTCTGTAAAGGAGTTTCTTTTAAATGCGTGTGCATTTTATGACGCTCATTGACTTCCAAGCAATATTTATACAGAATTACTTCTATATAAATTTTGTTTTTTTATTATAGGTAGAGATTTATATGCCGCATAATATAAAATTAATAATACGGCCACTGACAAGGTTGGCAGACGATTTGACTAAGATCTCAGCTCAGGGTTGGATGCAGGCCGGTTTCATTCGTTCCTTGTAGAAATCAATGAAGGAGCCATATGTCCAGCAGTGGATATCCTATGGATGAGATGATGATAATAATAATTGACACATTGTCAAGTGGTAATCTCTGCCTATAGACAGATACAATTCGTAAAGAACTGCACTGCGCACGTTAACCTGGGACATACAGTTGATAAGTCTCATGTGCCTGCATTTTCGCCGGAAACCATGCCCTTAAACCGGAACACAGTAATGAGAACACAACAGCCTGACGGTAGAAATAGGTAAGTACAATGATATTATATGTTTATATGAGGTAGATGTAGATGTCGCACAAGCGCGCGGAAACTGAGGCGGCAAAATTAAGTCAATTGTAGTAATTTTGATTACGACGCGTATTTCAAGCGCAGGTCTAAACATATAGCTATCCTTTTCTAAATTATTTGTACCGTATTATCTGTCGCAGTAAGTATGTTTCAAAGCAAGAACAAAATCTGAGCACCGCGCAGTATGAATATAGGTACGTCATCTTTAGTAAAACATCATTGGGTAAGTATGGTAGCAGTATTTCCCCGGGCGAACTCTCACATGGAACACTCTATTTATGCTCTTAAATGTGTTTGAGTATAACCAGTAAACATAGGTAAGTTCAATATAGTTACTAAATCTTTCCTCTATCACTACATAGTATAAAACAAAGTCGCTTTCTTCGTCCCTATATCCCTATGTATGCTTAAATCTTTAAAACTACGCAATGGATTTTGATGCGGTTTATTTTAATAGATAGAGTGATTGAAGAGGAATGTTTATATGTATAATAACATCCATTTAATAGTGGAGAAATACTGTTATACCCGTGCGAAGCCGGAGCTGACCGCTAGTATAATATATGTGTGAACGTATAGGTATTATCTAATCTCAAGATTAAAGCGTAACCAACATTCAAACGCAAATGAATTACAATGGTAAAACTTTACTTAATAATAATATAGCCGTCTTTTATGTTTGTACTAGCTGCGCCTCGCAATTTCACCCATGTGAACTACGGTGGTATATTTGCCGTGGTGGTACCGGCCTGGAATAGTACTCCCCCATCTCTTCCCGTGGGTGCGGTAAGAATCGACTAAGGGACCACGTACCAAGAAGTGGGCAGCAGCGACTTCTGAGAATTAGAAATCATACAGCGCTCGCCAACCCGCCTGCCAAGCGTGGCGAGTATTGGCAAATCCCCTCTATATGGGAGAGGCATATGTCCAGCAGTGGACCCACATGACTGAGAGAAGAACTTCGGTTTTCTCGCTACCTATGTACCACCAAAGGAAACAAAAAAAAAACAACTGAAAAAAACTATACATTTTCCAGGATTAAAAGTAACTTATATTATGTCCTTCTCCAAGGTCCCTTTTCTCGTGGTTGGCACATTAGGCCTGAAAACGTAACAGACAGACATTACACATATATAACATCATTTGGTTTTTATTTTATCCCCGAGGATATATGTATATCAAAGTAAGGATGTATTGAAGATAATTACTAATGTACTAAAATAAGCATACCAATTTTATTCTGATAAGTTGATTATTTTAAAAAAGTATTTAATGTTAAGTTATCTAATGTTAAAATTGTTTATAAACTCATAGCACTGTATTGGTTTTCTTACTGTAAAGGTGTTATGGAAGGTGTGAAATAAATAAATGTTTCTTTTTGGGAGAAAAAGAAGTTAATCCAGGTTAAAGGTACGAACTTCGAACTTCATTCAAATCAGTCAAGCCATGAAGAGGTAACAAACATGCAAACACTACAGTACAGACGTACAAACTTTATCATATTCGTGTGATTTTGACGAGATTGGTTTCCTTGACAATATAGGATTTGACATATCTGTTTAATTATAACTTTTCTTTCTTACATCATCATCATCATCATCCATCAGGGATCCACTGCTAGACAAGGGCCGCCCTCATTTATTGCCACAAGGGCCGGTTGAAAGCGGCCCGCATCCAGCCTTTGCCTGCGATCTTAGTCAGGTCTCTTTCATACATACATAATACTAATTCATAATAAATAAAATGAGTAGCTGAACAAAAAGTTGGCTTATTGAAAAGTTGGCTCAATTTGAAAGTGGCTTCTCATGAATTACCTATTCTCAAGAAAGCTTATAGATTCAGGCGTTACTTTGCGGAAATCCATAACGTACGAGAGTACGGGACGACAGTCGTCCAGGCTGTCAACGAGTCAACAGCTCCTGAGGACGCCTCGTGAAGAGGAGAAACATGTGTCAAAGAGTTTCCGGTCACGTAAGATTAGTGGAATAAATAAAAGTCGCGGAATGAAAACTAAAAATTGTTTATTAATATCTCACAAATATTCTCAACCAAATCCACATCCTTAAATTCATCATTCAAAGCGTCAAATTCCTAAACATTCCGTGTTTGCCTCCAAATTTCGAAAAGTAGTCCAGCTTCTGTATACCAAAGGAATTTTTGAAGGTTCCCAGAAGGGGCAATGGTTGAGTCGTCAGCTCTCTGTCAACGCATCACAAACATTTGCTCAATCGTCCCTGGGCAAACAGACGACCGCCAAGTGTTTGCTGACCACTTCACAAATAGATGATTATCTGGTCAGTTTCGTTACATTTGCATTATTATATCGAATTTACTTTAATTAGGAGAAGACGACCAGTACTTATTTGTAAAGCTTTTTGTTTATTGATAGGATATAGATGACCCTGTTAATGATGTTTGACACTTAAGCCTCCACTTAATTCTCCAGTTACACGTCTAATTCACATATCGCGTTGAATTTATTGCTGATGGGGTAGGAAGGTTCTCGACCATGAGCTGGTCAGGAGAGGAAGGACGTTTACCGACAAGGCGGATGACCAATCTATACAAGGTCGCAGGAAGTTGGCCAGCTGGCGCAGTTGGTAGCACTCTGCCTCTGAGCCGCTGGTCCCGGGTTCGATTCCCGGACAGGTCAAACATTTGTGTGTATGAACATGTCTGTTTGACCTGTGTCTGGGTGCGTATATGTATATAGGTATACATATCAGTCACCAGGTTACCATAACACAGGCTCTGCCTAGTTTGGGACCTGAAGACCTTGTGTGAAAGTTAATAAATAAAAAAATAAAAAAGTGCATCAAGTTTGAGATCACGATTTTTAGGATATCCATTTTATGACTCTGTGTGACTGCACAGTAACTTCTCTACCTAATTTATCTACTGTTTATTGTTATGTTAAAGATAAACCTGTTTTTCTACCTGGAGAAGGAATTTTATTTAACAATGGAAGAGATTATGGGAGATAAGAATAAGTGAACATTGAAATGGGTACATAAAATACTGCTAATTACTAGATTTGTTCTTAGGCTAAGGTGTTTTAACATAAAACATAATTAAACCTGGCCATTTGTTGGGTTAATGTGGAATAGATTAATTATTTATTAGACATTTGATTTCCCTTTTACTATATCATATATGATTAGCATAGACCAGGGATTGGCAACCTTTTCACACTAAAGAGCCAAAAGTTACAATTTCCCTAATATTCCTTCGTCAGAGAGCTGCTACACCAGAACAAATATTTTCAAGTATTGTTTTATATGTGTATATATTGTTTTATATATGATACAGTGAGTGTGTTTGAGAAACTTGCAATCGAGTTCTAGTTGCCAGTGGTACCCGTAGCAAAAGACTAAAAAAGTGTCTGCCTTAACATTTCAATATATTTTTACATCTACCGCTTTCTTCAGCCTCTCCGTGATCATGGTGCGTGGAACCGCGCTAAAGTATCGGGAGCTCAATCAAAATCATGGTGCTCGTGTTAAACAATATTTATAAAATATTATCAATATTATAGTCACATATATGTAAATAATATTTCATTTTCTACTTCTGATTGACAAAGCGTCTAGTCCGGGCGGTCACGTTGTACCTAGCACTGCCACGTTGAATTGCAATGCTGATTCGATTAGACAAAATTAAATATCAGCCACAATTTTGGTCCCACGTCGAACAAAAATTATAGCTTAGGTATTTCGTTCATAGTCAGGTGAATGATTTAGATATGTACTGTTCAATTATGTAAGTACATACCTAATTTAATAAAAAGTATATCCACTATTTTGTTTGCGGTAATTAAATGTGTAATAGACCATAAAGTTTAACCGATCAGCATAAAACACATACCTACCTATAATTAATGTTAGGTATATAATTTTACCTAATTATGTCATTAAAAAACACTCAGCTCATTATAGATGTTGCGAAATAGGTACATTAAAATAATATTTATTACTCTAGAATTAAAAAAATAATCATCGCCAACTTTGTTTATGTTAGTGCATCACTCAGCATAGCACTAAGAAAATGCGATTAAGACATTATCTGGTTAGCACTATACGCGTCCGAGCGGGATGGAAAACAAATACGCCTGCATATAATTTGTACGAAAATAACTTTCCGTGTGAGTGGGACGGCGCGATTGAAATGTCAGACTCGACGCGTGCATAATGAGAAATCTGTTGTCTCTTTCTCTCTAGACGTTTTACAATCGTTTATTGTCATGTTACTGTCTCGTTTCGACGGGCGAGATTGAGATGAGAATGCCGTCGTCGCACGGCGCGTTCCGGAGCCTCCCGCTTGCGTATGCTATATCAGTTTGCGCCGCGCGCGTTTCGGACGTTCATGTCTAACGTCCGCGCGTACTCAAAAACAATCGCTGTTGATTATAAATTAAAACTTTGACATTTCAATACAATACTTTGACAGTGCTAGTGCAGTGACTCGATCTAATTTTTCGCATATTCGGATGAAGTTTTTTACAGCTTGACAAGTGAGCAT
Organism: Apeira syringaria; assembly: GCA_934044485.1. Taxonomy (NCBI): domain Eukaryota; kingdom Metazoa; phylum Arthropoda; class Insecta; order Lepidoptera; family Geometridae; genus Apeira; species Apeira syringaria. The sequence goes on along the minus strand of OW203672.1, from coordinate 4,573,407 downwards.
GTGTTGTGTTTTATTTATATTAATGCGAATGGATTGCTTATGCTTCAACGATATAGTTTGACACGAGATGACCTGACTAATCAAGATATCAATTGTAAGTAACATATATATCAATACCTCTTAATTGTTACAACTTGAAATGGATTCTGTTAGTGTTTATGCTAAGTACCTACCTATGTGTAGGTATTTGTTTTGTAGGATTTCACTGCAACATTTTCAATGCTTTGCATTTTCGGTATTACATATTTGTGAACTCTCTATTATTAGTATTTATGTTATTAAGTTGAAAAATGAAACATGTGGTCTTAAGGAGCATAATCTTGTACCTGCTCCACTCTGAACGAGAAGGGGCTGACTTTTTGTATGTTTAAAAACAAAGAAATGTCCCGGACGGCGCGTTAGCGGCGGGGAGCCGGTGTTACAGTGTAGTCACGTTTAAAGTATTTCCAGGGAATGTCTGAAGTTTAATTTATAGATGACCACATTACGTTCCGTTTTGCGATTCGTACATTTAAATGTAAATCAGAGCTAGCTATGCCAGACGGTATAGCTAGTAGGTGCTTATATGTTATTACTACACCTACTACTTATAAGTAACTAGGTAGGTAACTAGCTAGGGGCCATCCATACCTAAATTATGCAAGTCATGACGGCAAATTAATTTCATAGCTTTTTGAGAACGTCTCAACGAATTCCTGACTCCTATATTGTTTGTAAGTTTGTTTTGTAATTAATTATAAAACCTAAAGCTTAGCGGCTTATCTTGCTCAATCCTGCTACGCAATCTACAGACTTTTATATAAATTCCACTGAAATCAATAAAAAATTTCATGCAATCGTTAAAAAAGTGATTTCTCTACAATTTCATGATAAAATTTGGGTTAGAGTTTTATCATGAAATGGTATGGAATGGTAAAACGCCATATAGGTAGGTACCTAAGTAATATTCCAAATTATAACTCTCAAAAACAGACTTAAAAAATTGTAACCCGATCACAATATTATAATTATCATCATAATCATCTCAGCTGTAGAACATCCGCTGCTGAATAGGTATATGCCTCCCGATATCCTTCTTAGGAGGGATACATGACAGTTGTCGCCACGCTTGGCAGGCGGATTGACGAACGCAGTATGACGATTTCGTCCGCAAAGAGATGGCGAGGGGGGTGCAATTCTAGGCCGGTACCTCACGGCAATGATTAAATTATAATAATACTTTTTACTTCATTAATAAATTGACAATATTTAATTACCTATGTGCCTAATTGGTTTAACTAAAACAAGTTTTTTAGAATATTTATCCCAGATTCAAGAAATATGTTATTTAAGTGTATCAAACGTTACGTGCGTTACTCGCCGAATTATGACCGTGCATTCCATTGGATGGTGCATGCAACGCCTTCACGCACAAAGCGTATTCCTTCCACTTTCATAGGCAATGCGTTCCGCCGAGGAGTAGAAATCGATCCCTGGCCTTGTTTTCCCGATAAATAAACCAATTCTATATTTAAAAGAAAAAATCTATATTAACTTGAAAGCATTCCAAATTCAACAGAAAAAAAAAACAAATCGGCTTTGCAAATGAAAATTTTCAAAATGCTCTAGTAAGGGTGCTGTTAACCAAAATTTAAAACGTACGATTATCTATTTAACCGTCGTCGGTCAAACAGTTTTTACCATACAGTTGACCGACGGTTAAATTGATAATCGGTCGTTTAAATGTCGGTAAACTCCGCGTTAAGTCGCAGAAGTCACTTTTATAGTTTTTAATCTTAGCCATTTAAATAAAATACATTAAAATATCAATTAAACCTGAGACATTATAAATGCGAGTAAAAATTTATCTCGACGAGCGTTAGGGCAACACTGCTTAAGTCTATAATTTGCAAGTTTCACGGCAAATTCGCCAATCCGTTTCAGGTCCATGCCTGGGAGCCAGCGGGTCGTGATTTTCCAGTTGTATGTTCAACGGATTCTACCCGGGGCTCTCAAGTTGGAGTCTTTAACGAAACATTATTGAGTAATTTTTCATTTAACCTCCGCCGCCTGTCGTGGAATTTCATTATGCAGCAATGGCAAATGGCACTTTCGCGAGTCGATAAACTACATTTTTTTTTAAAAGAGAAAACCTCTAGGCGCGTTGAGCACTTTTTGGGTGAAAAAAATCATAGAACTCGCGTCATCGTCACCGAACGCTTTCCATTAGCTATATTATGTATACTGTGTGTATATATGTGTACTTTTTGGGTGAACAAAATTCGTGAAACTCGCGTCATCGTCACCGCACGCTTTCCATGTAGCTTAGAAACCAAGTAGTTCTCACTTCTATCGGCAGTCCCCAAAGACTAACCCTTAGCTTTATTTTGAAGTGAAAACTTCTTTAGGCGCTGCACTTTCTCTATATATTTTATAGATCTAGTTGTATTTATGATCTGTTTGACCACTATCTTGCTTGATGGTCAATCACGATGTGTTCGAAGATGTTATCAAGCTAAAACTAATGCTTTCTGGCTTTCAAGGGCATCCAAGGTGAGGGTGGAGCTAGCCAGGCGGGCACTCAAAAGTACCTTACCACCATGAATATTGTCTAATTCTCTACACGTATACTAGTGCCTAGTTTATTTATTTTAAATGATATGATTCCGCGAAAATAACTTCGTTGCAGGCTACACTATCCGTTGCTATATACAATGGATTTTGTTGAAATCCTCTATCTAATATATAAAATGGGCCAGTATATAAATTAAAACAAGTTTTGATTTTCACACAAACTTTTTACATATATAGCGATTCATCATTATGTATTTGACACGCTTAGAATTTCTAAAACTGAGCTAATCGGTATATGTAGGTTCTTTAAATAATTTCTGGACAGTAAATTCATTATTTAAAACTTTGAAATTGATTGATTATAGACAATTTATCGTCTGAAAACTATCGCGAGTTTCTTCCATAACTGTAATGTAACAAACCGACACCACGTGAGTCCTAGTCGGTTTGTTACATTACAATTTATCGTCTTTATGAATTTTTCTAGCCAATTTTTGGCACTTTGTAACTACTGTGATAGTGAGAGTAATAAATGTGGAATATATTTGACAGTAGTAATGATAATACTATAATAACATTACTAGCTGACCCGACAGACGTTTTACTATCTTTACTATAAATACTGAATTCAAATGGTAGATATAATAATTAATAAATAAAAATAATCTGTCATTCGCGCCAACTGTCAAAAAACTGACAATTATCATGTCTATTGGGCAACACCGTAAGGTTACATTAAAAGTTTATATATTTATACCAATTTTACTATGTCTAAGACCTTCAATGTACAGAGTGAAATAAAAATTACCAAAAAATGGAACCAATTTCAACACTCGAAATAACTTATTGAAGTCGGTACCATGATAGTGCAAAAGTATCTATCATAAACATATTGTGCTCATGGTACCGACTTCGACAAGTTATTTCACATTTTATTGAGTGTTGAAATTGGTTACATATTTTTTTTCTCATCCATTTTAGTGACGTTTGCTACTCTCAGGATCAATTGTCATTGTGTATGTTCACCGATGTCTTCATGTCACAAGCACTAAGAAAATTTAATATGATCTAATAAGTTTTATTAAATTGTTTAATTTTCCGGTTGTGGTCTCTGCCTACCCCTACAGGAAAGAGGCGTGAATATTTGTATGTATGTTCCTTCTTTGTATCCACCTTTCGACTCTATCATCAGACCCTGAATGTTATGTGTAGCATCAAAGAACAAGGTAAAATGAATGAGCCCAAACTCGACGAGTTTATCTTGTGTAGTTTAGGAGTTCCTATGGCCGTCTTCCGGCTCCATCATCAGAATAGCTCCGGGGTACCATATTATTGTATAGTCACCAAAGATACCATAAGTGTACCAAATTTCAGCTCAATAGGTTAAAGATAACTGATTTCAAATTCAATTGCAAGATTTCACCCGTACAAACATACATTGCAAGTTAAATAAAAGCTTACAATTAGATTTACTTTTACCACAGCTTTGCTGACCTTAAAACGTTAAAAACGTGAAAACATAGTAGTAAAAGTAGTGCTCCATAACTAACGACTTGAATATGAATAAATAACACATGAATCTCACTTGGAAGTGTTGTTTAGATAATGACAGGGTTTCGCTAAATAACATCAATTTAATTAGGCTCGTATCCATATATAGAACATGGCAAAACTCTACTTAACCAAATATTTTCGAAAACATGAAGGATGCTTTTATTTGAGATCTTTCAAAAAATGCACAGCTATATAAAAGTGATTATGTGTAACGAACATTGTTATAAAATCCATAGCGTGGTGGTAATGTGCTTTCCAGTATTCGCCTGTATGTTCGCCTGCAGTATCTTCTACCCTCAAGTTTGAAAAACTGCCACCCAACTTGGTTTAGGTAGCTGTCTTTCTCAAAACTTTTCTAGGACGCGTTTGCGGTTTCTAGAGCATATAAAACATTTGGAAGACCACTGCTTATGCTATCCGCCGAACGACACAAAAGGTAAAAGGTCGACACTAGTCGATCACTTAAACAATTCTTCTTTTCAGCCATAGGATGTCCACTGCTGGACATATGACTCCCCCATATAGGGGGGATTTGCCAATACTCGCCACGCTTGGCAGGCGGGTTGGCGAGCGCAGTATGATTTCTGATCCTCAGAAGGCGCTGCTGCTCACCTTCTGGTACGTGATCCCTTAGCCGACTTTTACGGCACCCGCGGGAAGAGATGGGGGAGTACTATTCTAGGCCGGTACCACCACGGCACGACTTAAACAATTATTTCTAGGCAATTGAGGTCTGAGGATCAGTTACAGGTATTAGTTTAGTACCGCCGCTGCTGGTATCACACTTCACTCTAGTCTTTATGGCGTGGTGTATTATTGCCCTTAATCTCTCGACCATAAAAATTATTCATTAAAGCACATAAAAGAGCAATTCATAAATAAACATAATAAATGAATCTGCACATGATTTAAGTTCAAATTTAGAATACCAACGCTCACATTTCACGAAGCGTCGCAAGCGCACGATGGTGCCTGAACGGGCTGTACCGCCCTCAAAAAAGGGTTGTCGCGTTGTCGCATGTGGTTTGGCGTAATTATTAATGTTATTGATTTTGTATTATAAATACAAAATCAATAACATTAATAACTTTACGACTGTGTTACTAGAAAATACTTTCTCATTATTTTTAAATTGACAATTGAACGAAACTGTTCTTTAATTAATAGATATAATTATGAGTACATTTTTTTTAATTCATCTATGTGGCTCCGCACTTCATGTCCTTGTAAATAATACAATGGATTAAGATGGAAACTCCTTCATTTAGTGAATAATCTACTTGAGTAGCCTAGCCTTATGTTTTATATTTATGAATAGGTGATTCGCTCTCACCATATTTTTGACTTGCATTATTTTTAACCGAATTTCAAAAGGAATATTTTTAACGATTCGGTTTTAATTAATTAATTAATTTATTATTAGGAAGACTATCGACACATAGCTTAACTTAGGTATACAGTATTGAATATGAAAAGAGTCATTAATAAGTCTCCACAGATAGAGATTATCTGTTTAACAAAAATCACACAAAATATTTTAACATCCTCAATCCAAAATTTACACTAAACTTAGAAAAAAATATTTTTTGCACACAACACATTTTTATTTTAATCATTTCCCATTTTCGCCTGCGTTGAAATTATTAAATGAAATATTGATATTATATAGTAGATGATATTATATGAATTATTGCATATATTTATTGAAATTATTTTGAGTTACCTCACAACATTGTCATTTAGAAATCTACCAGTTGCGCCCCGCGGTTTTACCCGATGATAGTGATAATGACCTACCTACCTCACCTAGCCTACTATCTATTTCATTTTAAAGAAATTTCTAAAAATATTGCAGTTAAAAAGTAGCATAAGTTATACAGTTTTTACAACTCTAAATATAACATTAAATGTAAATACAATATGTCATGTCCTATAAAAATGGAAAAAAAAGTCCTAGTGCGAATTATGTTCTCATGTCTTTTAATGTGGTTAAGATATAACAGCCAGCGAAAAATTGGCAACCCTGCATTGGATGGGCTACAATAAAGTCATGACCTGATATATCCTCCTGATCACGACTCGAAGTAATGACTTGTTCGTATCGATAAATTGATATAGAATCGATTAAATACTTCTAATGCGTACTACAAATAAAACCGCAAATTACAATATAGTTTATGTCCGCGACTCTGCCCTCATAAAATTAGCAATCTTGATAGAGTTGAAATTCGTTTAAAAACTCTTCCCTGTATCGTTGTAAGTATTACAAGAGCAACAGTTCAGGGTATAGTTCTTTCTAAATTTCTACTAGGTATATACTATAGTTCATAGTTATTTATTGGGTAAAATTTGTTTACATGTCAAAATTATATAAATGTAGACTATAAGTACAAGCTTAAATTACAACTAACAGTAAAAAAGTATTTTTATCGAAATACATAAATATCTAAAGACGATTAATATAATTATTAATATGAAGTGAGAATATATTTAAGAATACTCATTAAATCGTGAACCTAACTGTGATCTTATTCATAACACAATTATTCATTATTTACTCTTTAATATATATATATATATATACACTGTGTCTGAGATAAATTTTAAATAAAGGATTTCCATGAAAGGATAAGGATTCACTGGGTTTGAATCCCGACAGGCGCAAAGGTTTAAGTGATGAGCGCGGATTTTTTTTTTTTTTACTTCATTCACACAAGGTCTTCAGGTCCCAAACTAGGCAGAGCCTATAATATGGTAACCTGATGACTGATATATACTTATTTACATACTTATATACATATACACACCCAGACACAGGTCAAACAGACATGTTCATACACACAAATGTTTGACCTGTACGGGAATCGAACCCGGGACCAGAAGGCAGAGTGCTACCAACTGCGCCAACCGGCCAGTCAATTTGACCGGGTCTTGTGTGTTTGTTGTGATGCCATTTTGTTTGTGTGTCTATGCCTATGTAAAAAAACAATATTGGCTATCAACCGATTTCCATTTTATAAATGTACAATCATTGTGGTCCTTCCGCTGTGGAACGATACAGGGAAGAGTTTACATAGATACAGGGAAGAGTTTACATAGATACAGGGTCGCACGAAGCGTTTTGCTACCACATTCCTAGTGCGTACAGCTAACGAATGGAATTTATTGCCTAAATCTGTGTTTCCGCAAACATACAACCTGGGTATCTTCAAGTCACGAGTGAATAGGTATCTTCTAGGCAGGCGTGCTCCACCGTAGACCGCATCATCACTTAACATCAGGTGAGATAGTGGTCAAACGCTTGCCTATTCCCAATAAAAAAAAAAAAAAAAAGATAACAGAAATAACTTTAATTTGTTATCTGGTAGCTATTTAATTTTTAGTTGGTATATAATACATAATATTGTTCTCCTGTATATATATATAACGTGTACACATACACGGCTTATCTGAAATATATATAAAGGTATATTTCAGATAAACTGTGTATACGTGAACACGTTTCACTCTAACGGCACCTATGAACTACCAATTACCTATACCAAAACAAAAACTGCCAAAATAACTACCACATCCAAAATTACTACTCCACGTTCCCGATCGAATCACGCGGTCGTCGACACAACTCACAATCGACGTCCGATCGAGTTGATTAAGTAATTATCGAAACTACACGTCTCTAGCCGGTCTATAGTCGTACGCCCCGCGGCGCCGCTTGCAGTTCTTTATCCTAAATCATCTTCCTCATAAAAGACGGTCGTTGAAAACTTATAACCAATTATTACGTATAGATGTTTTTTTGTATGATTTATAGATGTATATTTGACGTGACCGCGGAGGTAATGTTGGAGCCGAAAGCGGAAACGGAGTCGTTGAACTCGGAGAGTAAATCACGATCTAACATCGGATTTGCTGTAACAATGACTTGCAGAGCACCTGTTTAATGAAAACGAACTTTATCTATGTAAAGCTCGTCTTCTTTTTAAATTTTTATTTATCTATTAATTCTTTATAATTTTCTTACACCCCGCACTAGGAATCCCTGTGTCGCGGGAAGTATAGACACACACAATCACAGCACACAAACATACAAGACCCGGAAGGATTATTAATACAAAAAGATATAATATCTTAAGAAATAATAATAATAATGTGTGTTTTATTTGCTTAATGCAAAGGTGTATTCTCTATACACATTTAATTTTAATATTCAATTCTTAATTATGATTTTAATATTATAAATCATTATGTACCTTGTGTGTGTAAGTAGTTATTTTCAGTTCAGAATCCTATATCCTACATATATAATAAAGGCGAAAGTTTTTGTGTATCTTTGTTACTTCTTCACGCTCAAACGGATTGAAGGATTTGGATGATATTTGGTTTGCAGATACTTCAGGTCCTGGAATAACATATAGGCTTCTTTTCATCATCATAATCATCATCACGCGGGTAAAACAGCGGGGCGCAGCTAGTATGGTATAAAAGAAAAACAAACACTGTACACTGCACTCGAAGTCAGGTACAGTGCGTGATATTTACGTCCTCGTTACCATAAAATATGAATATTGCATCCAATTCTCGAACTCGCAATTTATTTTCACTGTAGATAATAAAATCATTTATGTGGTAGGACTCCCGGACTGCTAAGCGTTTTATTTGACTTAACTGCGTACCTGTATCTTGGTCTATTTATAAATGTTATATGTACATACATATATTCACGCCTCTTTCCCGTAGGGGTAGGCAGAGACCACAGCCTTACAAATATGTCTGGAGTTGTATATGTATATAAGTATATATCGGTCATCAGGTTACCATAGTACAGGCTCTGCCTCGTTTGGGACCTGAAGACCTTATTGTGTGAATGTTGTCCCATATTATTATATTATTATTAAATGCTACGATCCCGACACACTTCTTTCGCTCCATCCTCGCTCATCAGACCTTTCATACAAGAGCGTCGTTTTAGAGCGCTATTGACCTGTCCGTTTTGCAGACCTTTCTCAATCTGATTTCAAAACATTCGGCTAGCCATTCCTCTTCACTACCATTCATTTCACCCATATTTACCTCAGCAGGTAAATATGTCAATCTCCTTTCGTTCATTCTATACATGACCAAACCATCTAAACATAACTTTCTCAATCTTAGTCACTACATCTTCGTTTACACCACAACATTCCGTTATCACACTATTCTTTACCCTGTCACTCAGTTTCACTCCAATCATCCTTTTCAGAGCTTGCATTTCAACTGCATTTATTCTTAATTTAATATTCATTTTAACTATGTCAGACAATGAGACTATGTAACGATTTGCCAGTTGACTTTGAAAAAACCTTCAAAACAAAAAACTAGTTATAAAAATGCCCTGAAGAAGCTACTATTAGACAAGATGCCTTAGGGTAGTTAATACAATAAACATAACTTTTAGTAAATAAGTTAGTATTTTAGTAATGTTTAAGTAAATTTAGTAAAACTGATGTAAAATACAGAAATATATTACATCAGTTACTTACATTTTTTCTATGTTTAATAATATTTAATTATTCTAACCTACTCGTACATACATATGTAATATTGTAAATTTTATGAGAGCTATCGTCTGCCTATAAACTGCTACGCAGTTTGGCAGTATTTTGTAAGTTAATACTACATGTTTTGTATTGAATAAATGAATAAATAAAAAAAAGTTACATAAATGTTATAAATTAATTTACAAGTATAACAAAGTAACATGACGTTTGTTTTAAAAGGCACTGATGCCTTAATTGCAATAACAAATACAATACTTTATAAATGTATAAAACACGGGAGTTACTCACGTAATAAGTCAGAGAGTTCCGACTATAGTTTCGCCTAGTACTAGGCGAATCGCGACCGCGTCAGCGAGCGTCCCGTATTCTCCTTGAAAAAGACCACCGAATGTGGTTGAAACTATAGTTGGAACCCTCTGACTTATTACGTGAGTAACTCCCGTGTTTTATACATTCATAATGTGTCAAAACCACGTCAGTTTTAATAACAAAATACAATACTACAAAATATGACGAATAATATTCTCACGGTCATGAGTTCGTCTGCCGCGGAAAATCGTTTCCTTAAAAATGTGCCTACCTAGTCGCCTAATTAAATGAATTTAACTATTTCCTTATATAATTGATATTTTTGCATATTTGTTATTAATTAGCTTTAAAACGATCAGCGTCAAAGTACAAATTTCGTTTAACAAAAAAATATGAATAGCGTCGTAATAAAAACATATCGTAAGCCAATAAACCTTTTTGAAAACAACAAAAATACTGGGATGTAATTTCGCCGATATCGTTAAGTCGTTTAGTTATTCGGCCGGTCGGGAACTGGTCGGGAAGAGGTCAAGAGCGGTCACGCCCTTAGATGAAGACATTCAGTTGGGATAAGAAGTGCTGTGGAGTAGTCACCTTACTTTTTCAATAACTATTATCAAAATGATTAAACATTATCAAGTCAGAATTTTATTCCAAAGAGAGCGTAGAAGTTAGTACTTATTTTTTATTTCATTTATTTATTATATTATCTTTACATAAATAACAATGCGCTTTAGTATTGTACCATAGAATCCAAATATAGATAAATAATAGATAATAAATATGCTCATGCACTACCTTAGACAATTAGGCACATATTTGATTGACAGCTTTATAGTTTTCACTGTGAGTCAATGCACTTTAATTTTCGGAAATAAGGTTAATGAAAGTCAATGGTTGTGAACATGTAATTCTGTTTATCACTGAAAGTAGCTAAATAACTCTTATTCTATTAAAACTAAAATCCAACTTTGTATAATTCCTTATTCTAATTTCCTCGCTTTTTATAATATAAAATAATTATTAAATTTTAATATAAGATGTAATCAACTGCGGATAGGTTTAGTCGCCACCAAATAACGAGACGACTTATTTTACATTAAACTACCCTCATTTAAAAAAAACAAATTTAAGTGTTTTCATTCATAAGTGTCAGATTAGCTTGAACTTTACATTAACCAAATAAAATGTATCTATTTAGTTAAATTCAACAGCAGAATCACTACCAATCTCTCAATTTATTTTATTTTAATATTTAAATATGCGCGAATAGAACTGATAGTATAATTATAATATTAATTTTATTACTGACAGTGTGTTTGCGTTATTCTTTGTATATAAAATACATTTCTAAACATTTTCTTATTATATGTCTTATTTAAAATGCAATATTTGTTTTGTAAATGTATTAAATTCTTCTTATCTCTGATGCTAAGAGGTATATGAAAATTTAATGAATAGCTATAATAAAGCAAAGTGGACAGTAAAACATCTCACACTTTTAATTTAATTATCGAGAGAGTAAGAATTTTTCTTTTACTAATTGTGGTGAGCCTGAGAACTACTACATACTATATATACGAGTATAATAAGATATTTAGTCTTAACAGACTAAACTAGACTTCAAAAATCATCAGACCTAATAGGTATTCGTTTTTTTAATTTTTTTTTTTTTTTTTTTTTTTTTTTATTGGGAATAGGCAAGCGTTTGACCACTATCTCACCTGATGTTAAGTGATGATGCGGTCTACGGTGGAGCACGCCTGCCTAGAAGATACCTATTCACTCGTGACTTGAAGATACCCAGGTTGTATGTTTGCGGAAACACAGATTTAGGCAATAAATTCCATTCGTTAGCTGTACGCACTAGGAATGTGGTAGCAAAACGCTTCGTGCGACATGTTGGAACTTCCACCATGTATGGATGTCGCATTGCCGTCCGTCTGGTCGTCCTTAGATGGAATGGGGATGGTGGAATCAAATTATGCAACTCCAGAGCACACTCCCCGAAATGTATCCGATAAAAGACCGATAGACTAGCGACTTTACGTCGGTGCTGCAGGCTTTGGAGTCTCTTCTCGACCAGAGAGTCATTGTTGATAAGCCTTTTAGCTCGTCTCTCTATCGACTCAAGAGCCTCGAGTTGGTACTTGGCCGAGCCGTCCCACAAATGAGAGCAGTACTCCATACACGATCGAACCTGTGCTTGATACAAGTTGAGCAGTTGTTCCGGTGTAAAGTACTGTCTTACCTTTGCTAGGACGCCCAGTTTTTTGGCTGCCAACTGAGCTTTGGAATCTATGTATGATCCAAAATTGAGTGTCGAGTCCAAGGAGACACCAAGAATGTCTAGATGGTCAGTTACCGGCACGGACACATCACGGAAAGTAGGGGCCACATTAAATTGACTCTTTTTTGCGGAAAATAGACACGCCTGCGTTTTATTAGAATTAAACCCGACCAGGTTGGCATCACCCCAGTCAGAGACTGCCTTTAGGGCCAGGTTCAACCGTTCGACCATTTCCTCTCTTAGTACCTGTGTTTGGGCACCACTGCATCGTGAACTGGATATGTAGCTCTCCACTACTGTACTGTCATCTGCATACCCAAAGGTACCGGGCTTGAGCAGGTCATTAATGTGCAGTAGAAACAGTGTTGCAGAGAGCACTGACCCCTGAGGAACACCGGCATTGATATCCAATTGATCTGACGAGCAGCCATCAAGGACCACTCGTAATGATCTGTCCCTCAGAAAGTCTGATATCCAATTACATAGTGCGGTGGGCAGACCGTATGAAGGAAGCTTGCTTGTGAGGCTGTCGTGCCAGACCCTGTCAAAGGCCTTTGAGATGTCAAGAGAAACGGCCAGCGCTTCTCCGTATTTCTCAATGGCCTCACTCCAGATGTACGTGGCATACGCTAGGAGATCTCCCGTGGACCGGTTTCGGCGGAAGCCATATTGCCGGTCACTTAGAAGGTCATTAGTCTCCAGGTATGCCAGGAGCTTCTTGTTAAGGACACGCTCCATACTCTTACAGAGAACGGACGTGACCGATATGGGCCTGTAGTTGGCGGGGTCGGATCGACTACCTTTTTTGGGTACGGGCTGTACGTTAGCGAGCTTCCAGGCTTTAGGCACTACACCAGTACTAAGCGAGAGTCGAAACAGGCGTGTCAAAACAGAAGTGAGTTCAGGTGCACAGGTTTTCAGAACTATGGCTGGAATTCCGTCTGGGCCACTGGCTTTATTAATGTCGAGATTACGTAGCGTTTTGCGTACCTCGGTTTGGTGAATACGAATATCTGACATAAACGTCTCGCATTCACCAATTGGAGTGAGAGGTGTTGCAGCGCTAGAATCTATCCGCGAAGCTTCTGCAAAAAGAGTAGCAAACAAGTTTGCTTTATCTTCAGCGGTATAAGCCAGGGATCCATCCGGTCTCAGCAGTGGCGGTAGTGAGGGGCGACAGAAATTCGATTCAACCGACTTAGCCAGGGACCAAAAAGCCTTACTACCCGCAGGGTACGAGGCTAGTTTGTTCCCTATTCGGCTGATGTGGTTAAATCGAGCTTTCTTTAGAGCCTTTTTGCATGACTTGGCCGCCTTGTTATAGGCTCTCTTCTTCACGTGCACGTCCTTCGCTTTACGTTTTCGAGCATCCGCCCAGGCCAGGTATGCTTTGTGTTTCAGCGCTTCAGCACCTATACACTCAGCCCCGAACCATGGGCGAGCTTTGCCTGACAGTGGAACGTCCGAGAAGGGAATAAAATACTCCATACCCTGACGTAACACATCCGTCACAGCGTCAGCGCATGCTGAAGGGTCACCAGAAGAGAAGCACATAGGTAGCCAAGGGTAAGACGAGAAGAAAGTTCTCATCGCATCCCAATCTGCTGACTTGTATTGCCATACCCGCCGGGTGCCCTTATGGCTGGAATCGGGCGGGTAGTAGACAGATACAGACTTCACCAGACAATGGTCGGAGCTACCCAAGAGTGATGATACCGACACTGAGTATCGGTCTGGATCTGTTGTCAGCAGAAGGTCCAAGCAATAGGCTGTATGCGTCTCAACATCTGGTACTCTGGTTGCCTCTTGGACCAACTGGGTGAGATTTAACGCTAAGGCAAGCTTTCGCGTCTCTCTCCCGGCGTGGTCGGTGTCCAAGTATGGGCTTAGCCATTCCTGGTGGTGGGCATTAAAATCCCCTAGTAGCACCAGTTGGGCTGAAGGGTACTTTTGTTGAGCCGCATCTGCCGCCTCAATAAGATGTTCAGTGAACCTGGTCGTCTCCTCATTTCCGCGGTGCGATCGGTAGACACAGGCGTAAAGAATTTTGTTATTAAACCTGACGTGGTTTTGAGACATTATCAATGTATAAAACACGGGAGTTACTCACGTAATAAGTCAGAGGGTTCCGACTATAGTTTCAACCACATTCGGTGGTCTTTTTCAAGGAGAATACGGGGCGCTCGCGGACGCGGTCGCGATTCGCCTAGTACTGTTTTTACCTAATTTTCTCTATGCCTGTGTCCACCATAACCCAAAGAGTAGAAAATCTGGGATCTTCAAGGTTTCGAAGACGCCGATAGCACATATCGTCCCGAATGTACACACATGTTCCTGCATGTGGTTTAAAGTTGTGCTCCAAGGCATAGCCTGGGTATGTGAGGTACGACATGTCAGATGGCCGGCGTATCTGCGTCTCCGTGAGGAACAAGAAAGCCGGCTTTTGAGTCTCTAGGTGGTGGTGGACTGCCAAGAGATTTGAGTGCAGACCTCGGATATTTGTGAGGTGCACTTTGAGAGAGAGCGAGTGCAACCGCTGTTTTACCGTACTCTTGTTCTTTTTGTTTTTCATTTTTCATCATTTGAGTGAAGGTTGGTAGGAAGACGGTAGTAGAATGAGGCTCCATGCATTAGACCCAGAGACACACAAAGAAAACCTACATCAAGGGGGTACTAGTCTGGAGACTGCGGGGACGCCCGAGCCCCCCCAAGAATGTCCATCAGGCGCTCTCGTCCGGTCGCCAACCGGCACGATGGCGCATTCCTGGGATTTTTCGCTAGTTGGCGGGGCAGCCTTTCGTGAGGGGCTGGCTCACTACTTGGGCCCCCTACTAACTGCGGTCGGCCAGCGGTGCACCGTGCCTCGGATCCCGCTACCCTCCACGACTAGTAACCCGATGCAGCAATTACTCAGTGCATCATATCGGTCCGCCTGCAGTGGTGCAACTATTCTGACCCGTCCTCCTCAAATGGCGTCACTAGACGTCGTGCCGTAACACGGCTAGGCCGTTTCTTGGCAGGTTTTTGTCGAGTGGGTGGTAACTAGCCACGGCCGAAGCCTACCACCAAGTCACCTCTTAGCACCACCCGGGGGTCACGTGTAGGGATTCAAGATTAACATTCGGGGTACTTTCCTACGGACGTGGGTGACTAAACCCCCAAAATATAATAATACTCACACCCCCTTACTTACGCTAATAACGTTTTTTCTCTCACTACTTCACACTATTTATCACTTACACACATATGTGATAAATAGTGAAAGGAATTTCCGAATGGGTTACTAGTTCCTGAGTTGATTCTTTACATACAAACGTACAAAAAAATAAATTCTTTTCTCATGTATATAATTGTATATAAGTTTAGTTTAGAAAAGTTACACATTATTAATATTAAATTATATTCATCTCTCTCATTATATTATATCTTTTCATGGAATTGAATAATTTACTAGAATGAAATATTAAATTGTTCAATTCTATGAGTTAATGTGCAATCAGAATGGGTCATCGCTTAATTATGCTTGAAACACCTAATGAATATGTTTGATACGGGCTAGATATTCGATTGATGTTCCGAAACCGTGACAAGACCAGAAAATAGGAACACAAAATATTTGTACAGTCAGCGTCGTAATAAACACACAGAAGCGCGTCGAATCACGGCCTTCACTAAATAAAATTTCCGAACGAACAAAAAAAGTTGGTAAAATAAGCGACGAAAGAGCCATCTTTTCGGGGTAGAACTAATTGGTGTAGCCACTACGAGCTTCATAAAAAAAATGAACTTTACACATAGTCAGATAAGGTTGGAATTTGTAATGTTTTGGAAAAGGCTTCGTTGGTTGTAGTTAAAAAAGTTATTTGTTATACGCGCACCACTATTTTGATGTCCGGTTTCAAAGCGTGAGGTTATGTTCGACAAAAAATCGAGAGCTGGCCGCTTCGGTAATCTGTAATCGTCTTCAGAGATTGAATAAGCTTGTAGTTGAGCTTTCTAAGCAAGATGGAGTAACAACTTAATGTTTGGAGCTTCCTTAGCTTTACTTAAGAAGTTTAATGAGTTTCATTTGTTTTGATGAAACAGGTATTGGTATGAGTGGGTGTGTGAGGTGAGTGTTATGTATGACTTGGAAAATAATTGACAATGCAACTTTTTTTTTGGATTAAACTAATATTATAAAGTCGAGTTTGTTTCTCGTTCGTATGTTTGTTACTCCTTTACTCTGAAACGGCTGAACGAATTTGCATGAAATTTATAAAGAAAGCTATATTCTTTAGTTTTTTTTCTTTAGTAGACTAAATAACACATAGAATATTTTTGTTCCCGAAAAAATTGACTGTTCCCGTGGGATGACGGGAAGACACTAAATCGTCAATACCGCATACCATTACAGCGCGGGTACAGCCGGGCGCACCTACTATATAATGGAAACGACTGCACCTTATACTACTAGAAGTTATTAGGCACTTCTAGATATAGATATATACAATAATGATGTTGAATTTTCTTATTATTATTATATTTTTTTTATAAAAAAATCCGTAGTCGTATGAGAAGGATACTTAATTTTTTTATGTTGGATATCACTATCAGTGACGCACACTGCTCATACCCACAAATATAGAAATATTTAAAATATGACACATATATTTCTTTCACCTCTATCATTTTTATGTTTTTCACGCATAAAGTGTCAGCGTGCAATATGACAAAAGGCAACTTTAGGATTTAAGATGTAAATTGTATTACATATTTTTATTTGTAATATATTTTTGCAGAAAACTTTGCTGAGTAAATCTTTTTCTGATACGTAACACCTAAATACATCTACATTATCATTGCAGCTGTAAGATGTACACTGGATGCTCTATTGGCCTTAATCAGGCCGACCTGGGGCCTAAGCCTACTATTCAACATGGCAATATGATCGGCTCATAATCGGCGATTTTGACAGCTTTGGCAGTCTGCTATTTTTAATTCGTTCATATTGAATCAA
The DNA here is from genome assembly GCA_934044485.1 of Apeira syringaria. Taxonomy (NCBI): domain Eukaryota; kingdom Metazoa; phylum Arthropoda; class Insecta; order Lepidoptera; family Geometridae; genus Apeira; species Apeira syringaria. Next base: position 4,556,162 of record OW203672.1, on the reverse strand, counting down.
TCTCGATTCAATTCTAGATTCAATGACACAGCGCGTTATTTCCGTAGTCTGTTAGCACATTAAATGTCAAATGCCCTACTAAATCGACATAGGGCGAGCATAGATTCAACATAGACTCAGGCTGCTATGACTTAGCAGACTGCGGATTTATAACGTTGTCTTATTGGCATCGGCTCGGCCTCGCACTGGACTGAATATGAACTTTGAATTAGTAGACTTGACACCGTTCGTCTTATCTATACACTTACTACGATATGGTCAGTGAACAGCGGTCTCCATCGAGAATGATTTTACCATATCGGCTAAGAAATTATTATAAAAAAATATCAACCGAAGAATTATACCTATGAATATCATTCACATGACCCCGAATAAAGCTATCACTTACCGTTCGAGCGATGCCACGCCGATACGAAAAACCGTTTTAGACAAAACACCTGTATCTCCGCCTACCTACCCACTTATAAATATGTAACCCCCTATTGTCCACACAGAGTTCTATTCGACTTGCTAACAAGAAGGATCGGAAAAAAAACTAAAGAAACGAAGGGATACGAATATATTCGAACAATAGTATTCTGAGGACGGTCAGGTAGAATAAATCCCTATTGTTGAATACCATTACACGTAGTTCTTGAACATTTCGACGCAATAAAATTCAGTGAACGCAAAGTTTTTTCAAAGAAACTTTGAGCCGAAACGCAATCGATTTACTTCATTTTCAATCTGATACATTATAAAACACGACCATTCCAACAATATAGAAAAAGGATTACACAAATGTTTCCAATATGAAATCGAAGGACCATTCTATAAAAATAACAAATCACGATCGCCATAAAAACCATCTCCATATTATTCACATCTCGATCAAAATTCCAAGTAATCAGTTATCGGAATTATTAAAAAAATAAATTTCTTCATCCCGAACAAATCACCGGCCGGACGGGGCGACCGTTAAAATTAATGACAATTCTTTCACCGGTGCCAAGAACTGTGGCGGTTACCCTACACTTCACCGTCTACCTGAACTAACGTGTCTATTTAGACATCAAAATACGTTTTTTGTACTCGTATATCTGTGAAACTAGTTCCTTTAACACAAAACAACCTTTTGTGTGATACTTTTAATGATTTTCGGTACATTAAGTTTGCCGATTTGCCGAAAACTCACGTGGCCAATTTTTGTAGATTTTTGAGACCTTTTTGTGTCGAAAACGCAAGGTGCGCGTCTAACCTTATTTAAGGGTATGGACGCAAACGTGACAAATCCGATGTAAGCGATACCATTGCGTACTTGCAATAGTAACTTGGATTTATAAGATTTATGATATGACATTTCATGGTTTTTACCTGCATTGAACCGTACATATACTAACAAGTTAAATGGAATGACTTATAAATAACATAGCTAGTTAAATATTTATATTATAATACTTATGTGTATACTTTGACACGTATCCGACTAATCCTTACTAGAATCACACTAATATCTTCTTCTTCTCTCAGCCATGTGCGTCCACTGCTGGACAGAAGCCTCCCCCATATAGGGGGGATTTGCCAATACTCGCCACGCTTGGCATGCGGGTTGGCGAGCGCAGTATGATTTCCAATCCTCAGAAGGTGCTGCTGCCCACCTCCTGGTACGTGGTCCCTTAGCCGACTCTTACGGCACCCGCGGGAAGAGATGGGGGAGTACTATTCTAGGCCGGTACCACCACGGCCTCTAGGCCGGTACCACCACACTAATATTATAAAGGCGAAAGTTTGTGTATATGTGTGTATGTTATTTCTTCACGTTTAAAGGGCTACACCGATTTCGATGAAATTTGCTACGGAGATTGGAGTTATAAACTCTGGATCAACACATAGGCTACTTTTATCCCGGAAAAATTATAGTTCCCGTGGGATAGTTGAGGTAGCGGTAAAACCGTAATACACGCGGGTGAAACCGCGGGGCTCTACTAGTAGTAGCTATTACCTAGGATTTATACGGAAAAAAAATGCGTCTATTTATTTAATCGATCTTTGTTCAGTAATTAATATCAGATAACAATACATCAACAAATTATAGGAAAAATGTGACATCATTGTGAAACGGATCTCAAATAAGAAGCAAACTTCACGTATTGTACTTAGTTCTCGCTAGAGTCAATGAATTAGTAAACAATAATTGTTTGAAACTTAAATTACATTCACACATCGCCACTTATCCAAATATTTCGTTCTCAATGCAATATTGTTTAATTACAAAACTCAGCTCAGACTAAACTTATCTCAAGTTACAAGCACCGGAAATCACATAACCCCAGCATTAAACAATCAAGCAGTACATGTATGTATAAGAGTTATCTTATCGTACAGACAGACATACAGGATGCCCGCGTTAGCTCCCTTAATATGAGTGACAGACAAATCCTGGCCAAACAACTTGTTGAGATGATTGCTTTATGTCTGAGATTGGAGAAGGATCAAATATTGATGTAGACTCCCTAATTTGTCATTTATTAAATGAAATAATGTATTTATTTATTTATTTATAAGCACACCAACACTGTGTACACTAATGCGTTTCAAGGATTGCGCTTAACACACTAAGAGGCAAATGCCACAGCAGTTAAAGGTGTAGACAACATGCAAAATTAATTTATATTATTTGAACGAGTAACAGATGTAATGTAATAAAGACATAATAAAATTGGGTCAGATTGGTGGTTGTTGTTGAATCGTGCCGTGACGTCATTCAACTGGGACCCAACGGAAGACCAGCGCAGGTTTAAAATCTAGCATATGCTGAGTTGGGGACCAATTTATGACATACACTATATCTTTCTTTTTGTTATTTTTCTTATTGTGTTGTGGTGTGTGTTGTGTGTCATAAATAAATGTATTTTCTTCTTCTTCTTCTAAAAATAAATTTAGAAATAAATTGACTGGATATACAAATAATTATGACAATTAATGTTGCAATGGCAAGTGAAGATTTATAAATAGATCATGATTGAAAGATTATATAGTAAAATTGGATAGTTGAATACAGATGTACAGAAAACAATATAGAAACAAATAACTAAAAATCTAAATCTATCATAAAGAAAAATCTAATACAAATTTTTTGAAATTACAAATCTTATCATGAAATATTTTGAGATCTTTGGTTTTTGAGATCGAATTATACTGTCGCACCAATCTAGTCAAAGGCGCGTTTTGACCAAGATTAGAACGAGAGCTAGAAGCAAGAAATAAATTAAATATATCTAATAATGTAAATGCTTTTTGTCATTTCTGCCGTAGGGCGACCACATATAGGCCTGGAGCAGGAATAATTTGCGTTGCAATAAAATGTATTTCAATCATATATATACATTTGAATAACGCAAGTATCGTCTGTACAAACTATAATATATATCTGTGTCACAGTTGACCCACTAATATTATAAAGGCGAAAGTTTATGTGTGTGTGTGTATGTTTGTCACTCCATCACGCTTAAATGGCTGTACTGATTTCGATGAAATTTGATACGGAGATAGTTTAGACCCTAGATTATCACGCTACTTTTCATCTCAAAAATAATTTCTGTTCTCGTGGGATAAGCAAATAATTTATAATCCTATGTTACTCCTTCATGCTCAAACAGCTGTTCCGATTTCGATGAAATTTCGTATGTAGATAGGTTAGACCCTGGAATAACACATATACTACTTTTATCTCGGAAAAAGTATAGTTCCCCTAGGATAATTGAGGTAGATAACCGTAATCCACGCGGGTGAAACCGCGGGGCGCTAAAAGTAATAGATATGACAATTGTTTGGCGACACGGTTGCGCTACGTTCCTCATTAATCTCTGCAAAGATCGACTAGAACCTGCAACCGGCTTAATCCTGCAGCCTGAATGATTTGAAACTATTTGCCCACTAAACTATAATCCTTTAGTGATATGATTAAAGAACCTGAAGCGATTATAGCTCAGCGGGGGGAACGTCGGCTGTCAAACTGACGGACACTGGTTCGATCCCCAACAACGGCTTGAGCTTCTGGTAAAGGTAACACCGTTATCAAAATCCCATCATGGTGGTAGGTTACTTTCGGGAACACGGCTGGCTAGCTACCACCCTCAAGTTTGAAAAACTGTCGTGTAAAAAGATGATGATATATATTTCTTAAACCGTATCTTAGATCAAAACAATTTCGCCAACAAAAGTGATAAGGTAAATTATTATCAGTTCCGTTTATCTCCTTGTGTCAAAATGTCCATCCAAGCAGTCGTATTTCCACTAATCTAGACACACATAAGTTTCCCTCACTACTCTAATAAGTACAGAACCAGTTCATAGGAATTCGTGTGGGTGTATCGACCACAATGTTTCGGAAACTATTGTCACAGTACACGGCAGTATTCAAAGTCTAAAGGTTTAAATGTGCTTCAAAGATTGGAAGTATTAACGTGTCATTTTCTCAATTTAATTTTCAAAGTAAAAGGAATAAAAAAACTGCTCTTTTATATACAACTAAGAGCGATTGTATTTCACAATATTTTTAATAGCTGTAAGGTCTTAATTAAAACGAAAACTAGTCTTGAAATGTCAAAATAAAATCCTTTTATACACTTGACATAACATCATCATCTAAATCACAGTATTCTGATAAGGTTCTGTCCAATAGTCTAGCAGCCCAGCTAGTTATCACCCTTAGAAGTTTGGGAAAATATCTCCAAACACACAGTGTACTTGCAGAGATATCCAACATTCGAGGTCCAGCGTGCTACCGTCTACCTAACATCAAAACTGACATTAGAGATAGTCAAACGGTAGTAGAATAAAAAAAAACTGTCTCCTAACCTTTACGACTAAGTACTTGACCTAATTATCAGAACTATCTACCCTCAATAAAAAGTAATAAAATCTAACTCATTGATCTATGTTTGAAAAGTGTCTATTTTTTGACTTCTGAATAATGATTAATTTAAGTTAACGTACTGTTTTAGTTATTGTACTGCGTCTATTGTGACACAACGGAATATGGATTAGCGTAAAAATGGATAAAATATCTTCATTTTAGGGAAATCCGAAGGGCATACAGGTGTTTAAGCATGTTTGTTTGTGTTATCTACACGACATGATGGTTTTGACAAGTACATGCTTTCCTTGATAGTTATATCTAATTTACAACATGGATTATACGTGTAAGTTTGAATTTGTTTAAAACATGGTCATTCTTTTACATGATAGTATCATCTATACTAATATTATATGGAGGAAAGGTTTGATTGTTTGTTTGCATTGAATAGGCTTCACAACTACTGAACCGATTTGAAAAATTCTTTCACTGTTGAGAAGCTACACTATCCCTGGGTGACGTAGGCTCTATTATATTTTTAAAGAAATAAGGATCCGTATAATTTTTTGAAAGTTTTTACCTTTACGTCCTACATTTTTAAAGAGTCCATGCGTGCGTGGTTGTTTTTACACACAAGTGCATATAAATTAATCGTCAAGCTGCTTTATTCATATACTTTACAGATCTAGCGTTTGACCATTACCTCACTTGATGGTCGATGGCGATGTGATTCAAGGTGGGATCACGCAAGATCTAAAATGTTAACTGACGTGAAACTGACCGACTGAAAATGTTACATATGACGGCATATGTGGCGCAGTGGTGAGAGACATGACTTCTGTGTACTCGGGACCCCGGGTTCGAACCCCGGTAGGTGCAAACATTTGTGCGATGAGAGTAGATGTTTGTCTTGGGTCTTGGATATTTGTGTGCTGTTTGTGTATGTCCATGCCTTCCGCGACACAGGGAATCCTAGTGCGAGGGTTTGAGTGTGATTAGAAAAATACTCGAATAAAAAAAACTTTCAGGACTTATGTCATTTTCACTAAGTTCATAAGGGGACAGAATTAGCGTCTGTCTGTTTGACAGCTGACGCTCACACCTCTGGCCCATTTAATTTTTTTAAAGGTAAGCGTTACGCGTTAACCTTGCGTATGACTTCTGTCTCACCTGATGTTAAGTGACGACGCGGTCTCAGCTGTAGCACACAAACTTAGAAAGTACCCATTCACTCGCGACTTGAAGACTCCGGGGTTGATAGGGAAACGACTCCAGCAATGAGTTCCACTACCTGGCAGTACGCATTATGAAATACCCATCATCGCTTCGAATATTGTCGGGAGTTTCTAACAGATCAAAAGCTAACAAAATGACATAATTAGCTCCAGTTTTTAACCGACTTCAAAAAGAGGAGGAGGTTCTCAATTCGACCCGTATGTTTTTCTCTCCTTTTATTTATGTTTACCTAAGAACTTTCGACTGGGTAACCGATTTTGATCGTTCTTTTTTTTTTTTGATAGCTGGTGCATAAAAATCATCAAAATCGGACCAGCAGTTGTTGAGTTACACTCCAATAACTGATAAGTGCTAGGCATGTAACGTCGATGACATTATAGTTGCAGTTGGAGAAATCGGTAAACATACACAATGACAATAAAATTGATCCCGTGAGTAGCAAACAGGGTAAAAAAAATTTTTTACCAAGAAATGGAACCGAATTCAACATTCAAAAGTGTGAAACAAGTTGTCGTAGTCGACAAGTTTACTTTTGAACTATCATGGTACCGACGCCAACAAGTTATTTTACGCGAGTGTTGAAGTCGGTTCCATTTTTTGGTAATTTTTTAAAAAAGAAAATTCATTTATTTCAGGTTACTATGACCTATACACATAAGTTAACCAATTGAAGAAAATAAAATTAAATAAGTATTAAATTAAATTACAATAGAGTTAAATTAAATAGAATTAGAATTAATTACACACAAAAGAGAAAGCGACTAGTAGTCATAGTCTGAGAAATGACCATAGCATTATTTTAAACAAGTGAACATCGTATAGTCAGGCTCCCATTTCAAGTGCTTCATAAATCTGCTCTTGATTCTGATTTCTATCTTCCGTCTCTCTCTATCTCTCCATGTTTCCATGAAAAGGAAATACTAAGGATTAGTCCAAACTTGATCCAAATAACAGAGAATTACAAGCAGCTCGTTATGGCAGCCGTCGGCCAAACATTAATTACGAGATCAGTATTTATAGCACATAATATTATATCGTAAAATACGCGCGTATAAAATACAACGCATGTTGGGGTTGATTGCTGTGATTCGATGCTTTGACTGCAAGAAATACTTTTGTAAAAGGATAAGCTTTTAGAGCTTACGAAGTTTTATTTTAAATTATGATGTGTACGAGTATAATATATCTTAATGTTTCATTTAATGACTATCAGGTAGAGCAAGATCTCACAGGCAGTATTTAAGGCGATAGCTCAGCGGGGGGAGCGTCGCCTGTCAAACTGACGGACACTGGTTCGATCCCCAACAACAGCTTGAGCCTTCGGTGAAGGTAACACCGTTATCGAATTCCCAGCATGGTGGAAGGGTGCTTCCGAATACCCGCCTGGCTAGCTACCACCCTCAAGTTTGAAAAACTGTCACCAAACACATAGTATGTTCAGGCAGCAGTCCTTGAGAGCCAGTGAGCAAACTAGGTCTAGCGTGATAACATCTTCGGCCACATCGTCACTGACCATCAAGTGAGATAGTGGTCAAACGCTAGATCGATACAGTACCTATATGAAAAAAAAAAATGATGAATAAAAAAAAAACATAACGTCAATCCCGTCTTTTAGAGGAGTGGGCATAGATCACGAGTTTCATCATGCTGCCATCTTGGCATATCTTTCGTGTTTCTTCTCTTTCATCGGATTCTTTATTCACGCGTCTTTTTTAAGAGTAGGGTAACTGACTGGATTTTGCCTAGTACGTCTTTAACCTGGTCAGAATATGTTCGTTGAGGTCTTCTCTTTTCACCTGTATCATTCATAGTCTTCTTTTACTATTAACTCTAAACATTTATTTTGTCACTGCGTTTATCCATCAGTTTTTCTGTATATTTGACCCTCTTAGTACCTATGACATTTAGGTAGTAGTTGCCAAAAACAAATAAGTATTTATTAGCTGTCAAAATTCAATTTTTCTGCACAAATTAAAATGCATTTTGTGCTATTCGATATTTGCATCTTACTATATATAATTATGTGTACCTATTATAATCCTACTAATATTATGAATGTGAAAGTTTGTGAGTATGGATGTATGTTTGTGTTACTCTTTAATGCTCAAACGGCTGGACGGATTTGGATGAAATTTGGTATACAGATACTTCATTCAGGTCCCGAAAAAACACATAGGATACTTTTCATCATCGTCATCAATCATCACCACGTGGGTAAAACCGCAGGGCGCACCAAGTATTTTATATGTTACTGACGATAACTTTCGAGAATTTATTACGAAAGATTGCTAGGTCTGTTGATCAGTCACATTGAACAATATTATTATATTCTACTGTGCCGTGTTATAGACCTATTAAATGTAATATTCTAAATTCTGAAAAATCTAATCTCAATCTTATCCATTATAACAAAACGTGTAATAACATGAGAAAGCATTCATGTTGGTTAAAGTAAACACATTACTAGATGCAGTTGCGGGGTGATAATGTCAGTTTGCCGAGGCAGTTAGCGATAGGGCGCGAGCTACCGGCGCGGGCGCAGGTAATATAGTTTCAGCTATGTTTGGACTATTATCTGGTTGCGTGGTAGATTGTTGCATAGGACGTGTATTGTGATGATAAAGATTTTGAAATCGTCTATCAATTTATTTCCAATATATTGGAAATGAATTCGACTGGCCGGTTGGCGCAGTTGGTGGCACTCTGCCTTCTGAGCCGCTGGTCCCGGGTTCGATTCCCGGACAGGTCAAACATTTGTGTGTATGAACATATCTGTTTGACCTGTGTCTGGGTGTGTATATGTATATAAGTATATATAAGTATGTATATCAGTCATCAGGTTACCATAGTACAGGCTCTGCCTAGTTTGGGACCTGAAGACCTGGTGTGAATGTTGTCCCATATTATTATTATAATATATTTTGGCGAAAATCTCTTAACGTTGAATAAACTAAGTACATACTTCCATTAACAAATAAACACAGACGATTTGCAGCACTTAAAAAGTACACAAAGAGAGCAGATTAAACATATTTAATCCCAAATAGTTATTTGAACTTATTTGAACAAGTGGCCGGTGTCCACATTTGAGTACGGGCGAACACAGGTGCATTGTCGTTTACTAAAGACCCTATGAAAGCTATGACAGGCTAAATATTGCTTTCAACAATAGAAAATGAGGATTTGTGAAAATTATAAATTGTGAAAGAAATATTTGAATAGGGTACTTGCGATGACGCGGGTCGCTCTTGATTGAGGTTTTTTTTGTTGGGATGATAGTCTTCATCCGGATTTTCGAGGTGCTTCTTTTTTTCTAGAGTATGTTTGAGTTAATCGCTCTAGTGCTCAGAAAAAAATAATTAATTAATAGTACTAAGCTATCACTTGTCAACTCACCTTTTTATATAGATATTAAATAAACCAATAATGTATCTGTCTACCAATCCACTCCACCGTATGCGCCAGTGTTATAACGGCTACTGTACAAAACTCGACATTTTTCATCAAAGCTTTTGTAACTTTAAAGAATCTCTTCGTAAATAATTAAATAGCTAGATTGATTTTAAAATTATCAATGTTTAATATCTTTTTAACGCTGTTTGAGTTAGCAAATTTACCATGTAATCATTTTATTATTTTTCTTATATGAGTTGAAGTTTGTTAACTATTTTTGTGCCTTAAGAAATAAATAAATAAACAATATTTAATGTTTATGCCGTGACTTTAAATTATTCCAAGCATCCAACGTCGAGGTAAATAAATTACTAAATGTTTTTCTCGCGATTAAGCCCCTTTTGATTTAATAACAAAATGGTATTCCAAGCTATCATGCAGTAAGCGCATTTATGCGGTGGAGTTTACCGATTTCTCCCCCATTTGTGGAGCGATTCCCGAAATTCTTTTTTTGTTTGTAAGAATATACTTCCAAGGAGGTTACATTTAAATGTCATCAAAATCGGTCTAGCTGTTTTTGAGTCACACTCCAATAAATGAAAAGTATTACGCCTATCTTGAAAAAATTGATGCCGTGAGTAGCAAAGATCACTAAAAAGGTGGATTTTTTTTTTACCAAAATATGGAACCGACTTCATCACTCAAGAGTGTGAAATAACTTGTCGAAGTCGGTACCAGATGCACAATATTTTGAGAATAGTTACTGTACTATAACTACTTTTAAACTATCATGATACCGATTTTGAGTGTTGAAGTCGGTTCCTTTTTTTTTAATCACACTCAGACCCCCGCACTAGGATTCTGTGTGTCGCGGGAGGAATGGACACACACAATCACAACACACAAACACCCACCAATTTTTTGATAACATCATTGTTCATAAATATTGATGGCCTAAAGTTTGAATATTATGTTCCTCGATTGTCAGTGATGATGTCATCAAAGACACTATCTGTCACACTTAGTCTGAAATGTGGACTGGCAATCAAGTTCAGCTGCCTGAAGACACTTAGCCGACAGAGTTTAAAACGCTAAGGTGGTAGCTAGCGCAACGGACACTCGCATGATGGTTATAACCATACTGCGGGTACCTACGTCTATGGTATTATATTCTTAAAGTTAAAACGTATTCGATCCTCTTGACAGTTGACACAAACTGGCTCTAATTGTTCCAAAATCCACTCCTACACTTCAATTAGTACTGACTGCCTATATCTTTAAATTTTCCTTCCGTCATTACATACCAACCCTTATGCCGTAATCCCAAAACTCAAAATCATATACACAGCTTTGTACATACTTTGGTATATATACAAGTTTGCCCACAATCTCTCACTGTTAAACTAAAACTGATTCTTGGAAAATGTTTTAAGTTTAACCAATATTGACGAAGCCAAGCCGTGGGGCGTACAGTAGCTTATTGGTATTTCGGATTCTGTTCTCGGTCAATATTGACTTTGACCAGCTTAGTTCAACATGGTTATAGGTGCATGTGCAATGTACTAATTTTGAAAACCTTTTTAGACCTATAAGAGTGACGAGTATTAAAATTGAAAAAAAAATTAAGACGACGAAGATATTTCCCTTTTTTTTTAAATACATATCGTAATTAGCCTACTTCCACTACTGGCACACAATGTGGAGATTGTCGAAGGGTAAAAATCTCCTTGAATTAATCTACATACGCTTCTTCTTCTATACACGTCCTTATCCCACGCTTACCTTATCACCTCATGTTGTCCTGTTCTACCTCGCTTTATCTCTGATGTCATAATATTGTAGCACTTAAGCTTTCAGATAGCTGCGCCCTTTGAGTTTACGTGGGCTAGATACGGTTTTCCCAATTTTTCAGTTACAGAACTCACTTTGTCACAGAAACTGTAAATTATCTGTAATATAATGTAGTCTAGGTGCTATTCCATTCTATGATCTATTACTGAGGTAAATTAAATTTAAATTTGTTCAACAGCTCTGGCGTGACAAAGTAAGAAACGTCTATCTATCGAAATATTTGCACTTTTTAGAAGATAGGTATCCCCCTTATTTCTACAAACCTAATCTTTAATTCACAAAGATTATTGGAAAGATAATGTTTTGACACTTTGAGTCTGAAATAAGGTAAACGCTCTGTTTTTAAACGAACCATGAAGACACTATGGGTAATCTAGGTATTATACTATATTTCTTTATTTAAGAAGACTATAACCGACAGGCTTCCTGACAAAAAGCTCTAACCAATGAACGTATGGGGTGAATCGGCAAACAGATTGTATGACGTAGATATCCGCTATTGTATTATTGAAAATACTTCTTTGGAAATTATTAGAGAACTTCTTTTCTCAGCCATGTGCGTCCACTGCTGGACGTATGTCTCCCCCATATAGGGGGGATTTGCCAATACTCGCCAAGCTTGGCAGGCGGGTTGGCGAGCGCAGTATGATTTCCGATCCTCAGAAGGCGCTGCTGCCCACCTCCCGGTACGTTATCCCTTAGCCGACTCTTTCGGCACCCACGGGAAGAGATGGGGGAGTACTATTCTAGGCCGGTACCACCACGGCCGTGAAGGTTAGAAGATTAGAGAACACGCGAGTGAAACTGCATAATGCAGCTAGTTATTTATTAATTTTTTTATATAAAAAAGATCAATAAATTTGTGTCTACTTGCGTAACCTAGGTTTAATGAAACCTACTAATCCAATTAATAGTGACGACTTTATGTTTTGATTCGTGTGGTGTTGTGACGTATAACAGCAAAACGATAAAAAACCACCTTACCTTCTTTATTACAAGTCAGACGAAAATTGGAGAAAAAATTTAAAACGAATTAACAATTAATATTGTAAAAATAAAAAATGGAACCGACTTCAACACTCAAAAGTATGAAATAACTTGTTGAAGTCGGAACCATGATAGTTCAAAAGTAACTGATATCAAAACATTGTGCTCATGGTACCGACTACAAGTTATTTCATACTTTTGAGTGTTGAAGTCGGTTCCATTTTATGTTAAAATTTTTTTTTTCACTTTTTTTAGTGACCTTTGTTACTCATGGGATCAAATTGTTATTGTGGTGTAGGCATGTTCACCGATGTCTTCACCCGCTATTATAATATCGTGTAGCATAAGCACGCATTTTTCAGTTTTTTAATTGTAACTCAAAATTGTAATTGTGCTTGTTCGATTTTGATGAAATTTAAATGGGACTACATGGAAAGCACCAGCTTTCAAATAAAAAAGAACGATCAAAATCGGTTCACCCAGTCGGAAGTTATGCGGTAACAAACACAAATGACAAAAATAAAAACATACGGGTCGAATTGAGAACCTCCTCCTTTTTTTTAAGTCGGTTAAAAATAAAAGCGCAGTGAAAAATTCTCTTAGAAAAGTGTGTTCCAATTTTAAATCCAAAGTTCACCCAAGGCGCTATAATCAACCAACACACGCCAACCAAAATAAACATTAATTCTCAACCTAAACTGTATGCACCTACACAAATAGTGATACACAAGCTCCCAAATTAATGCAAATATGTACACAGAAATATGACTTATAAATATGACATTATGTCCACAGTGTGTATCTCTGTGCACACATACACAATTTCAACACTTTGACTCATATGTGACTGAAGAATTTGGTGTGCAACGAATCGATTTGGAATGATACTTTTGTTCATTTTTATCTAATTGAACATTTACATATTAAATCCTACTAATAACATATACGCCAAAGTTTGTATAGTTCTATTGATGTTTGTTACTTTTTCACGCTCTAACGGCTGCACGGATTTCGATAAAATTTGGTATGAAGGTCCCAGAATAGCACATAGTAGCCTATGTACTGGCTACTTTTCGTAATCATAATCATCATCAATCTCACGCGGGTAAAATCGCGGGCGCAGCTAGTAATACATCAAAATCAATCAAGACTTTTTCAAATCGGTTCAGTAGCTTTGGAGCCTATTCAAATAAACAAATAATCAAATCTTCCCTCTTTATAAGATTAGTATAGATAGATATAAGCATAAGTGAGTTTTGTCAATAAAATGTATCGTATCTCTCAGGTATATTTTTAAGGAAATACGGAAAATGAAAATGTTGAATGAAAAAAAAAATGAAAATATATTTATTTAGGAAAAGGCATTTCTGAACATAGATGTAATGGAGCACCTGGATCCCAAACTAGGCTCGAGACCCGTACTATGGAATCCAGGACTCTTTCGTCTAAGAAACATGACAATAAATGTGCCTTTACTTGGCAATCAATCAAAAAAAGTTTACAGTTTTAACAGTCATACACACTTTCATTAAATAACAGCAGGATTTTGTCTCAGAGCTGTATATGTACTGTTTCTGTTTTGTGTGCTGTGAGTTGAGTGTGTGTTATGTTGCTGAGTGTGTGAGTGATGCTTATCACTCACATGTGATGAATGTATACGTGTTGATCGACTAGGTATATATTATGTGTCATACGTATGTCAAAGTCATTTACGATATAAATGTAATTATTTATGTATATTATTTAAAGCTTAGATATGCTTAAAGCAAGAATGTGAAATCCGGTCCGGGAAGCTGATATATTATTATATACTTTTTAATATATCTCCCCATCTTGAAGTTTGCTCTAGAAATGCCCCTAGTCACATAGCAAGATAGGGGTGCCACATAAAAATAATAAATCTTTTAAAAAGTAACAAAATACAACGCGTATTCCCTGAAGTGATATTAATTTGTTTAATCATTGTTTGGCTTTATCAACGTTAAGAGTAAATATATAATGAAAAAAAAAACATAATTTAATAATTATTAAAATAAAATAATAATTATAAATAATTATTTATTTAATTATTTTTTATATGAATATAAATGATATACTCGACGTACGGCAATTCGCCATCGCTATATGGTAGATACACCACCTATACGCACGAAGCGTTATGCTTCCACTTTCTTAATGCGTACTGCCAAGGAATGGAACTCGTTGCCCGAGTCTGTGTTTCCCGATATGTTCAATCCTGGAGTCTTCAAGTCGCGAGTGAATGGTACCTTCTAGGTTTGCGTGCTCAATCCTAGACAACGTCATCACTTAACATCAGGTGAGACAGTTGTCAAACGCAAACTTATAATATGTAAAAAAAAAATATATAAAAAACTACTATTTTTCTTATTCGCGCATGTGCATTTGCTCGGAATTTATTTTAAGTGTTTAAGTATGTTATATTCTATACCATTATACTGTCATTATTTTTTTTAGTTTTTTTTAGTAAGTTAAGTTTATAAGCTTGCGTTTGACCACTGTCTTACCTGATGTCAAGTGACGTCGCGGTTTAAGGTGTAGCACGCGAACTAAGGCATTCACTCGCGACTTGAAGGGTATATTAGGACCGATAGGTACATTATCGGGAAGTACAGACTGCTTTATAAAAGTGGAAGAAAAACGCTTCGTAAATTGAATAATTTAAAATTATCACAAGTTGTAATAATGTTACCGATAAAATTAATCAATTCTCAATAGAATGGACTAATTTGATCGGCAACATCATTAAATATAACTTAAAAATATTGACTAATTTATATTTTATTTTATGCAATTGACACTACATTTTAAAAAATAACCATATTTTATGTAACAATAAATATTAATCGTAATAATTTAAGATATTTATTTTTCTGTAACGATTTATTAATTAAACATAAACGAACTTAACTGTACACCATTTGAATTATGACTTTAAAGTGTCCAACTAAATCAAATACTTTATCGGCTGAACCTGCCAGCCCTATTCACGCATGCGCACGCTCGCGTCAACATTGACCCAAGCAGTAAGCTGCACCGATGCGTCGCAGCAAACTCAGCCTAAGTCAATGTTTGCCTATTTGCGTCTGCGCATCCAACCAATAATGCACTTCTATCATTGTTATTTGGACTTGAACGGAGTATAGGTGAAATGTGAGTGTAGGTGTGTGACTCTTTAGATATACTTTGATATTTTCAAACCTACGTGTGCATAATGAAACGTTGAATGTTTTATTTTATTAAATATTTATATATATTATTATTATCATATCAGGTATTTATTAATTAAATATCTGTCACAGCCTAAGAAATGACACTTAGATTGTCTATCCCACCGACTAAGAGCCTAGTTTGAAGCGCGGGTGCTCCATAAAAAACAAATTAATGTGCTATTTAAAAAAAAAGTTTGTTTAATTAGAATAGTTGGACGGTGATTAAATATAATTTTTATTTATTTATTTACACCAAAATCGAAAAGAAAATAACTAATCCTAAGTAATAGACTAACAAAACATTTGTGATAAACGATAAATAATTCAATAGCTAATATATACCTAGGATGGCCATTGGTAGCTGTACTAGGATTCCCTGTGTCACAGCTAATTAAGAGAGCACAATAACATCACACAACGCCTTTCTTCCATCGTACAGGGTCGCATTCTAAATTTCTTTGGACATTTTTCGCGGCGGGGAAATGAGTCTGTGGCACGAGAAGCGATTTGTATGTTTGTAACGGATAAACTCAAACACTAGGTACTAGACAGATTTCAAAAATTCTTATCCCTAAGTGACATCCTACTAATATTATAAACGCAAAAGTGAGTATGGATGTGTGGATGTATGTTTGTTACTCTTTCACGCTTAAACAGGATGGATTTGGATTCAATTTAGTATAGTATAGCTTAAACCCTGGATTAATACATAGGTTTATACGTATTTTCATCATCACCATCGTCACCCTTTTTTTCCTCTCCTCTTTCACCACCACGCGGGTAAATCGGATTTGGATGAAATTTGATATGTAGATACTTCAGGTCCCGGAATAACACATAGGCTACTTTTGATCATCATCATCATCAATCGTCACCACGCGGGTAAAACCGCGGGGCGCAGCTCATTAAAGATGTAACCGTTCGATGCCGGGATGGACCGGTAGTACTTAAATAATTATTTCATACATAAGATGACTCTACAATGCCATTGATGCATTGTGAAATACTGCACACAAAAATCACTGTCACTCAATGATATTATTTATGTTTATATGAGGTAGATGTCGCACATGCGCGCGGAAACTGAGGCGGCAAAATTAAGTCAATTGTAGTAATTTTCATTACGACGCGTATTTCAACCGCAAGTCTAAACATATAGCTATCCTTTTCTATATTATTTGTACCGTATTATCTGTCGCAGTACGCATGTATATGTCGTAAAGGAACAAAATCTGAGCACCGCGTAGTATGAATATACGGCATCTTTAGTAAAACATCATTGCTGTCACTGCAACTTAAGTGCGGAGGTGGCACGCTTACCACCCCGGGCATAGTACGGTAATTATTATGGGATATGTTTCGATAAGCGATTTATACGCGTGTCAATCGTTAGACCGAGAAAAAACCTTGAATTTTTTGGCGTGTCATTGAATTGTCAATAGATTAAAAATTAGTACTATTTATTTATACTATCTCTTGTGTGTTGTGAGTATCTTGAACAAATATGTCTTCTTTCTTTCTATTTTAGTAATAGGTCATCCTATGTTCACACACATGTCTGTGCGCAATTGAAGAGAAGATTGCATTTGAATCTCAATTCGCCAAAGTCAATATAATCTGAACAACATACACAATCACACAAATAAACTTACCGACACACATATATATACATATGTACTATAATCACAGTATACACAACACGTTCCTTCATGGCGAGTGATAAAGACGCTGCATGGGTCCGGGCCGGTCTTTGGTGTGTAACTCTCATATAATCTATGGTTGCTCTGCTAGTGTTGTCCGCTCATAATCATCGATGGCGATGAAATCTATTATATAATAATATAATAACGTTTCAAAACTTATGATTAATATTAATTCATTTACCTTTCAGTTTGAACTTAAGAACGTTATGAAAAACGTTTAGATATATATGTTGAAAAAAAAAAACATAAATACGTGTAATTACGCGAAACGAACGCGGAGTTTAACGCATTTCTAAATAATCAATTTTTGAATGCAATGATGTTTCAATGGGGTGGGACGGGATTTTGAAAAAAAAGAGCTAAAGACGAATCAATTAAATTACCAATTATTTTAAATCAGAACAACAAACAACAGTTACATAAATGATCATTATTTAATAAAAAACGAATGAACTACTAATATTAACGCTAACATTTTGATCCAAATCTATACTAATATTATAAAGAGGAAAGATTTGTTTGTAAGTATGTTTGTAATGAATAAAGTCAAAAACTACTGTGACGATTTCAAACTTTCTTTCACCATTAGAAAGCTAGTAGTAAGGATATACGGGTTCTGGCTCACTCCTCAGCCTTGAGCCAGAAGCCGGACCGCGGGTGGCTCAAACTAAAAAAAAAAAAAAAAAAAAAAAAAAAAAAAAAAAAAAAAAAAAAAAAAAAAAAAAAAAAAGTAAATCGGGCACGCCGGATCGATCTGTGCTATCCGTTTTTTGATATCTCTTCAGGATTCCGAGATAGTTTTCAGGATTCTGCATCTCCAATACCCCTCATTACCATTAGGCTAATTACGGTCCGCGACGCGCGCTCGCCAGCAACCCTCATTACCATTAGGCTAATTACGGTCCGCGACTCGTGTTCGGTCTCTCTTTGTGTGAATCATCAGCGTCAGCCTTGAGCCATAAGCAAGGTGGCTCAAACTAACTAAAACATGCTACTTTTGCTTATTGTACTTAGGTATTTGTTTCTATGATATCAATAACAACAACCACAAATTCTTATATATTGTATTTCTCTTTATTCATCTATAAAACAGCATTTATACATATTATAAAGTATTACATCATTCACCATTGTTTGTGAACCGAATAATCGAATAAAATCATGCATTCTCTTTCCGACGAATTTGTAGTACAAATACATCAAACAGTACTCGCCACATACTGAAGTATAATCATTTTGCACCCTCTTGCTGTTAAAATCCCACACTCTGCAGGTTCTATTCAGAAAAATTCTATGAGGTCCTGTGGGTGGTCGGCCGAACGAATCAAAATATTGACCTACTTTGTTTTTATCTATGTGTATGGCTACCCAGTGGGAGCCAGGTTGTGTATCTGAATCCAAATTGCTAACTATATACGCTGGCACTTCGATATGGATTGGTAATCTGTTTGCTGCATATACGTTATTTTGTATGGAGGGATTAATTTTTGATAAATGGTCCTTAATCTCTATTGTGTTCATACTGTGTAAACAAAACTACGTCCTGCACTTGTGCTACCTTGTGATCCTAATCGTTGAATGAACACCAGGCCACTACTTACGTTAGTGTTTAAAACATCTAACCTAACCTAACCGACGATTGAGCACCAGGGCACTTCTCACATCGATATTTTAGATACATGATCCTTAATCTCTATGGTGTTCATACTTTGTGAATGTTCAGTATAACAATTTATATAAAGAAAGCTTTAAATAAAACATATGAGCTATGTTGAGTATTTTATTTATTGATATCATCCTTATATCTACAATACAATACAATTTTATCTTAACTACTATAATCTACGATCACGTTACGATTTTTGTCTATTTCAATTACATTATCGAACTCAGCATAAACAATACAGTTGATAGTTTGAGATAGAGACGTATCAAAACGAACTTCTAATCTTACGCTACCATTTCTTATCAGATTCCAATGACTTAATGAGTTAGCTGACAAGTCAGGAGTTAAGTCAAAAGCTAATAGACAAAAACCTTTAGCATATTGCTCTCTAGATATTCCATTGCCTTCGTTAAGAAAATGTATGCCCGTTCCTGAGAATAATGTATGATAGGCGGCAGTGAAAGTATTATTCTCGAAGGATGGTTGTAACGCTTTAGAAGGTATTTGTTGACCATCGATATATAAACAAAATGAACTCATATCGAAATTTTCAAAATTAAAGGGATTTTTAGTAAGGCTACCATTGAACGCCGCGTTATTAACGAACCCGACAATACATCTTTTAGGTATTTGCCCCAAAAATATATTATCAAGTGTTTTTCCCTGAACCCCCGATGGTATTGTTAAAACTTTAACTTCGGCTCGAGTAATAGGATATTTAGCTGTAGTGGAGGCTAAAACTTTTTGATGTGCAAGTAAAACCGTTGGATTTATTCGAGCTCTACGTACAATAAGCGTTGCATCCAAAATTCGTGCTTTTAACTTTAAATCATTCGAGGCAGCCATCAAGTTAAAAGTTTCTCTTGATCGCACTAATTTAACAGCCATATCAACGCCATTGATCAAAAATTTTTCTTGATTGAATAAGTCACCGTGCAGATGTCCTATCATTTCTATTTCTTTACTCTCAGCAGCAAATTCTTGACGTTTTGTGAATCCTTTATTACTTTCGTCAGTTGAATCCATTTTTCCTGATGTATCTTCATACCAAAGACCACAGGTTAGATGTGAGTCTTTAGCTGCGGGGGTATAATTCAACAGAGTTTCTATGTATGCACGATACGCATATGTGTTATTTGGTGGAGAAACGAGTTTTTGATTCAAATAAACATCAAGTTGATTAAAGATTGAATGCATCCAGTTATTAACTGGAGCCACCACAGCTGATGAATTTAGCTTTGAAGAGTCCTGGTTTAATATTTTCGCTTTTATATGTAACAACGTATGAGATAAGTCTATGTAGTCATCACCTGCTCCTGGCACTTGAAATTCTATGGGTCCATCATCAGCAAGAGATGAAATTGGTTTATAATGTATCCACATTCCATTTTCTATACTAGTTTGTGTAGACGGTAAAGCAAATAAATCTAATTCTGACTTAATGCACTCGCAGGAATGACTATGTAAAAAAGACATTATAAAAATATTTTAAGAAAATATGTCCCTAATTTTTTTGTTTAGTTTATTCTTTTTAGTAGCTTTCGCTTTAGTGGTCGATGGTGAAATGAGAGAAGAGTGATGTTTTTTCTTTGTTTTATACCCTGAACCAGTCATGTTCATGCGATCAATTTTGGCATCGGCTTTCCTTTTCAAATTAGAGCCTGCCTCCTTAAGTCGTGATTTGATCGATTCTTCCATAGGTCTTGAACTAACCATATCAGATAAAAGACCTACTCCTGCATTTAAAGCTTCTTTGCCAATCACTCGAGCCCCACTAGAAAGCAATGGTAAAACTGACCTAAACAACCCTCCCAAAAAGCTACCGATTCCATGACCACGCTGATATGGGACTCCTTTGTAAATTACTCCAATACCGGATCCAGCTTGACGTGAATAATAATGTTCATAAGGACAAGATATTTTGCTGTGTTGAGAATACATTATAATTTGCTAAAATGTAGTTTAATGCACACCGTTCCGAACTGGAATGGTATTTTTTGACCAGTGTTTGATCTTATATCTATTTCAATGGTATCAAACTCTCTCCGCATTACTGGTAAGTAGTGAGGCGGTGAAAACACATGCATTTTATTAGCTCCATAAATATACTTTGAAGGGTCTAATGGTATTATTCTCAGTAATGGAGTCATCACATCTCCAACAATCTGTGGTTCGATTATATCACAATAAACAAATAATTGTGACGGCAGCCCTAAGTGTAAGTTAGCTGGACATTTTCCAAAGCCCTTGCCAACGAGATTTTTATTTGGTTCAAACCCAAGCTGAAGAGACAGTTGAGTTGACAATGTTAATGATTTTATGTTTTCATCATTCACTGTCACATTCACGAATTTTGATATTACATCATAACGAAAATTTATGTCTTCTTTTATGTTGTTTAATGCTGTTAAAATATGGTTAATATTGTCATAGTTTGTAGCTGGAATGTGAGTTTTGTAGTACACAAGAGAAGGTTGTATTTCTTGAGGCATTTGCATTTTTTTTGTGATGTAAACAACATTTTCATGATCTTGAACTGTAAACATCGTACATGGGTATTGAAACTCAACGACGCCGACATACCATGATCCTTCAAGTATTATAGGCTTTGGCAACTTAGTTGAGAAAAGCGTGGTTTTGTTTTCTGGGAAATATTCCGTAGAACTGTTGCTTAACAATGTTAAATAAAAACTTTCTTTTATCATATTTGTTTTAATTGAGATGCTAAAATCCAACTGTTAAATTTATCTGGATAACCTTTCCACTTGACTAACACTTCTTTTCTGTCACCAGATAAGCGAGTACGAATGATTTTATCTACTTTGAAGTGTGAAGTAGAGTCATACGTAACTTTTTGGAGCTCACGTTCATAAAACGTTCCTACAATTGGTTCATTTTGTAAATCTTTTAATGTATAAACCACCCATGGTGAGCGATCTATTACTGAAGAGACAATGAATACTTCATCGCTCCAATTCGATTCATATCCTTTTTGAAATACATGCTTATATTTAGTAATTCTAACATAATCACCCACATGAAAATTTGGAGTTAAGATAGTGAAGGTCCTTGTATTGATTTTTCTATCATATAAGTTATTCCAAACCGTTATTATATTACTTGAGTTGACATCAGCTGGACTCATTTTTATACTGGAGTGATAACCATGATTATAAGCATATATTAAATTTTGCAAAATATCTATGTACCTATAAGTATTGTTATGAGTAAAGTACCGCCACATTTTCATTTTAAGTGTTCTTTGAAATCGCTCTACTATGCTTGCTTTAATATCTGGATTATTTGTAGTATAGTAATTAATTTTTTTACTTTTGAAGTATGACAGCACATCTTTAGATACAAATTCAGTTCCTTTGTCAGATTGTATATGAAAAGGTGTAGTATTAGCTTCATTAAATATGCTTACGAAACATTGCTTAATAGTTACAGAATTTTTCTTTTGAATGGCTCTAGCATATGCAAATTTAGAAAATACGTCAATCACACAAAGTATGTAGTTATAACCTTCATTATATTTAGAATAAGTCCTCATATCGCTTAAATCAGCTTGCCAGAGCTCGTTAATATTAGATAATATATATCTATTCCTAGGAAATTTTCTATGTACAGGTTTATGCAACGTATACGTTTCTTGAGACTGCAACCATTTTTTAACCTCACTTTTATTCATTTTACCTTTCATTGCCTTTGTTAACTTTTCTATGCTACTGTAACCAGCAGGATGTGCAGCGTTATAATATATTTGATTTATAAGTTGTATGGGGTCCAATTCACTATCCTCTAGTATGGAGTCCATTTCTCCCAGTCAAGTTTCTTACGAATTTTTGTTCTGTATTTATCCGAGTTATCCGAGGGAGTACCAAATTCTTCATCTGTTGAAGTTTCGCCAAGCTCTTTCTTGTGTAGTTTATTAATATAATTGATTCTTTTTTGATTCCCTAAGTAAGTAAGTGGTATTTTAATATCTTTCAGTGTCTTTGCAAAGTTTTCCCAACCTATTGGATCACTTCTCTTGAGTGGCCTAAGTATATCATTTACTAAATCAACAATATTGCTTCCTGGAATTTTCTCATTGTCTATAAGCACTGTACCATCATCGTCCCATCGAATTTTCTTTTTACTCAATGAAAGCAAATTTAACAACGATTCACCTTTTTTAGCATATGTTTTTGGAATACAACTGAGTATTTGATTTGACGAATAAATATTACTCCTGTTTTGAGTGCTAACTTGAAGTTTTTCTTCTTCGTTCTGTATCTGAGAAGAGACTAGATGCTTAGCTACAGTTTCATCTTTTATATTTGATTCTAATAATTCTGCATTCTTAGAGATTATCGGTATTTCAACAGGTCGTCGATTTTCTTCATTGAAATGTAAATATCTCTGCAG
Source organism: Apeira syringaria (assembly GCA_934044485.1). Lineage (NCBI taxonomy): Eukaryota > Metazoa > Arthropoda > Insecta > Lepidoptera > Geometridae > Apeira > Apeira syringaria. The sequence continues at coordinate 4,532,849 of OW203672.1, read as the reverse complement.
TATTTGTAAGTATAAGATACATTTTTTTCTATCATCCATATTCGTATTTAAGATGTTTTTCATTTCAATATCTAATCTGGATGTTGGATCATCTACACTGTTGTGTTGATTTAGTTTCTCTATCATGTTAGGTTCAATAAGTAACATCTTTTTAGCATGCTCCATTTTTCTTTACTTAATAAAAGAACCAAGTAATCCACTTAGTATTGAACCCAATATTATAGGTAAAAATGCACCACCTTTTTGTATGATAATATTTTTTCTTACTTTATTTGTGCTTTTGCGTACTAACTTGCGAAGAAGAGATTTGTGTTTTTTTAATTTTTTCTTATTTTTTTCTTCAATCGACACCTTACCTTGCAAGACGTTATGAATGCATTCACAAATGCAGTTTATTTCTCCATCACCACATGACTTTAAAAGAGCTGTTCTATATTTTGGTTTTAGTTTATGCAGTGCAGATAACAATTCTTTGTGCGTCTTGAGGCTTCGCGACATTATTTGAAAATGATAGGAATTTGCTGGTTCTTGGCATATTTAAACCCCTTTGTTGGTACATATACATGACAATAATGATCTGGGGGAAAGACACTAGTTTTTATACGACATAGATCACTAGTATTTTGTTTCAAATCAACCATAATATATCCATGTGCTTCTTTGGTGGCATCCTTGTAGGCATCTTCTATGAACTTTGGATTTTCCGGTGCTACTTGACGTGCCAAATACCGGATTTGTGTTTTGTCACGTGGATTTTTAAAGTAAATGATATAACTTGAATTTAGTGAAATATCTCTTTGTCCTCTTCCTTGATGAAATAAGTTTTGAGTAATGTAAAATACACTCAAGTTTCTATGATGACTGCCTTTGGTGAAAATATCTACAATTCGCCCATCAGATTCTCTCATCAGATCATCAATAATTACAAGATTTGCATCTTTACCATCAAACATACTGAGATCTGGAATACCCTGATGGTAATTTACATTTTTTAGGTTGTACAAAGGTTGCATTTCGTCAAAGCACCAAGTTATTTGCATAAAAGGGGTGCTACAAATATCTTTTGAATATTTTATGAAATTAGTAACAAAATTAGATTTTCCACAACCACTTGGTCCGGCTACTATTGCAGTAAACGGATGAACAAAATGAAACATCTTAGCACACGTGTGAACTGGTTTAGGTATAGGAATAAAGTAAAAGACATTTCTTCGACATACTTGATTTATTTATTTGAATATCATTTTATCAATTCAAATCATGTTTTAAAGATACATAATAGTTTATATAATACATCATCTTAATCATCTAAACAAATATCTTACACTATTTATTCAACTTGAACAAAAATAATTACAAACTATTTACATGTTTATATTTACATCTTACCCTAATTTATGATGACCCCATGCTATTGTATCAACATTATTAGGTAATATAAATCTTTTTGTGTCATTATATGATAAACAAACTTTATTAATTTGCTGTGTGAATATAGTGTGCTTAATTGATCGAAATCTATACATAGTATCATGATAAATATTTCTATTCAACAAGCAGGACTTATACATTTGCATTGTCATCCTTCTTGTGACACTTTTATTTACACCTTTAGCTTTTGTTGTTAATTTATTTTCGCATTGGATTGCATACATCTTTGATCTCAACCCTACAAATTCTTTTACTATTTTTCCATTGTTTTCATCTTTAAAAAATCCCAATTTCTTTTTATTGATTTGTGGATAACCAAACATGTTGTCTGAAGGATAATCAGACGTATCGAATCGTGAAGAGAGATCAGGTTTAATGTCTTCATAAAAATTATTTGTAAAAATTTGGTAAATTAAGCTGTCGGTGTCAGTGTATAATAGTTTCGTTTTATCACCGAACTTATGCAGCATATAGTCGTAATGAAACTCATACATCAGAGTTTTTGATATGTCCAAAATGGAAAACCCTAAATAAATTGGTTTATCGTAACACAATTTAGTTTTTTTTAACTGTACAGCCACCAAGTTTTGAGAAAAAATTGATACGCTATGAAATTCAGGTTTTGCAATAAAATCTTGAACACCCAAACTTTTACCGTGATTTTCCCAGTGAGTAAGTAATTTAACGTTTACTCGTTTTTCAATGTTTTCCATTGTTTTTCCAAATACCGAATTGTTCATTAATTTGTAAAAATCTTTTTCGAAATCTGACACGGCTTTTGTTCTTAGTTCAGTATTTAGATCAATGTATTTTTTTAACCATGGACTTTGTTTAAATTTTAGTATTCTGTGAATTTTAGTTAATTTTAGTCCTAATGCTAGACATTGTTTTAGATTTCTGTAATGAATCTTGTATTTTATTTTGTTATTTAAATTTGGGATTAGTTTTTTCTCCTTTGTTTCACCTACACAAATATTTTCAGGACACAATGGAAAGTCAGAATGCAAATCATGAAGCTCCTTAGGATATTCAAGATCAACTTCAAGAATAAAACCATACTCAGAAGTATCAGAAACTTTAAAATTTGTTTCTGGACTCACCCACTCGAAACAACCTTCAGGTAGGTATTGAGACATGGCCCATCCATAAAGGTTGTTAGCATCAAAATAAGCTAAATATGAAGTAGGTATATTTTTATCAAAGTCATTTAAAAATTCGTTATTTGCTTTAGCATGACGATTACTACATTGAGATACACCACCTCTAATACCAGTCTTAATAAATGCAATTATATCAATGTCAGTTAACAACTCTAATTCAACCTTTGTATGTTTTAACATCGCGTCCCAACTTAACCCAGGTGCAGTGTAATAGTGACTCGGGTCTAAGCCATATGTTTTAAGACAAATATCTCTGAAATTTTCAAACACGTCAGTAAGCAGCAACACATCAGTTTTTAAATATAAATTAGAATAGTCTAGCATATTACGACAAACAAAGTGTTGCCAAACATCTTGGGCACGGTTGTATTCTTCATCTGAGATACATGTATCAGTAAGTGAACTATAAAACTGTTCTCGATTCGGTAAAGATGTTGAATTTAAACTGTCATATGAAGTCATGAACTCATATGGATAAATTCCTTTCTTACGAAGACGGTTGAAATCTTCTTTAACTGGATAGGCGTTCTTGAGTTCGTGAAATTCGTCATCTTTGAGGTTTTTAACTAACTGGTCAAGACTACATGGTAAAAATTTGAAGGAATCAACAAATCTTAAGGTAACTTTTTGGTTATTAATTGTTAGATGTTTTGAAAACGAGATGTACTTTTCCTTGTTTTGTGGAATTATATCAATTTCACCTTCAACAAAATTAAGTGCATGGACAATGAAATGAGCATCATAATTACTTAAATTATGTAGAAATACCGGAATGTGACGGGGGGCACGAAACTTGTTCTTACATACTTCATGTGCAATTCCTCTCAATTCTCCCGTTTGCCAATCAAAATCAAGAACTTCTTCAGTAGTAATATTAGTTTCACATATGTGACATGTTTTCGAATTAGATATCTTATTGGTATGATCAGCTGATGGGGACTTCGGGGATCTTTGGAAACAATTTTTTTTACATATGGTTTTCAAATCATTGCACAAACGTTCCATGAATACTTGTGCACAGTTTGGACCACAATATGTCTCATACTTTGATAATCTATCATCGTATGAACATTTTATATAGTATCCAAAACTATAAGTCTCATGTTTTTGAATGTTATTAGTGTATGATTTAGATGAATCGTTGGGACATGATTGTATAGGATTTAAAAATGCCTCAAAGTCTGCGTAGATTACAAAAGGAATTTTCATTTTCTTTTCAAAATTATCAAATTTTAATGTGTCGTTTGATGACGGTTCCCCAAACCAATTTTTTGATGTTTTCTCGCTGTTTGGTAACTTTGTTGTAATGTGAGAACAGTCTTCTTGTTGATGTTTACTTAACCTGTCTCTGGTAGGAAATCGTATCAAACATCCATCACAAATGTAAATAGCAACATTCAAATTAGATGTTTGCTTGCTTACTAATCGCGACATGTTTTTGATATAGCAATAGTGGCCATTCGTTCCATTTTGTATGTATAATAAATTGACATGAGTACTTTTACGACTTTTTGTGAAACAAAGTGGACCTACAATAGAATGTTTCTTTGTTTTCGTATCAAACTCTAAACCAAACACATTAATACTTATATCATTTTGTTTTTCGATTTTCGCTATATCCGTCAACTTAACTGGAAATGATACTCCATTAAATTTTAACTTATTTGAATGAATGCTGTAAGATGATGGCCGTTCTGAATTTTTTTTAACTGGATATAATGCTGAAAGCAGCGACCACTTAAAACATAAATTATCTGAGTTTTTGACATTTATTATTGCTTTTTTAAGCTTAATATCTTTAGGTAGATCAATATATGAAGTACCACGGAGAGGGTTAAATTTATTAATATTTAACTCAATGTAATTAATGGTTTTCAAACTCCAACCACTATCTTTCTTCTCAAAAGTACATATTTTATTTGCTAAAGTGTCGCGTAAGGTTGACATAAAAATGTCTAAGTCATCTGCTTGGGTAACTAAGAAATTACTTGTTTGAAAATCAAAAGAATTAGCCAATTGTTTTGTTTCTTGTACAAATTCCGCATGTAATACAAAGTTTATTTTCAAACTATAATGTTGTTTTATAGCTTTATTAATTAAAAAACATAAGTCGTCTCTAACTGAATTAAGAAACAGTTCTGGTGTTTCAAAAAGTATATCAGATTGTTTTTTACTTTTAACTTTGTAAGAAATTATGCGTTGTCTGAAAGCCGAATCTATTATCGATATATTATCTCTAGAACTATGCAATATTGATACATTATTTTTGTGCATATTGCTCTTAATATGGTTCGTATAGTATCTTCTAGTAACTAGAATATCACATGAGTTGCAGTGTACCTTTTCTGAGTCATGGGAAGAGTCAGTTGAAGATGTAGATTCTTCAAGCCTCTGATGCTGATGGCTAGAGTCAGCTGAAGATGTAGGTTCTTCAAGCCTCTGTCGCTTTGCATCGTTACCCATGGTATCAGCGCCAACAGTTCTTTTGAGAGCTCCTCCTCGCCCCACTTGAACTGTGTATGATGATGTTGGTTGACTGAAAAAGTAATTAAATATTAATAGAAAGTCATTTGAATACGAAATATATTTACACGATTATGACTCGAGTTTACTTACTTATCATCGTTTTCCGCTGCTATGCAAATTTGGTACAGCTCATTGTCATAGGTTGAATCAAATAGTTCTGATTTTTCTAACCAAACAGCTTGATCGTTTTCCGCTGCTATGCAAATTTGGTATAGCTCATTGTCATAGGTTGAATCAAATAGTTCTGATTTTTCTAACCAAACAGCTTGATCGTTTTCCATCTTGCAGGTGACTATACCAAGGTTAAAATAAGAATGGTGCTTACATTTGATTTACATTGACTATTTATATTTTAGAATATGGTATTAAATGCAAGGAGATTAACACTGATGAGTTGATCCAATTAGCTAAATATGTATTGTAACGGACAAAGTATTAACTACTCTGAGTAATATGAGTAATATAAGAATTAAAGTTTATTTAGCATGAGCTATTGTTAAAATACAACTTTCTACATGTATCCAGCTTAGATATTTCTTTTGTAATGTTGTAGACTATATTTTTAATACTCTCATAATTTTTGTTCTTGTCGTCAGCATAATATTTGATTCGTATGTTTGCATGTTTCCAATGTTGCGAGTTGGGTATTTTTGTCAATTTGCTTAATTCGTAAACATCAATCTTAATCATGTATTGTGACTTAGATGCATCGTCATTGTTTGTTGAAATAAAAGCAATGCCACCATCCGGCTGAGCTCTTGACACTGATGAACACTGTTTTTTCTTCTTGCTGTTGGGAAACTCGAAAAATTCATCTAAACTCTCTTTTTGCTCCCTCTTTCTTTTTAAATTTGAAGATTCTATGTTCATGGTTATATTATCATTGCTGTCTTCGTCTGACAATTGTTGATAATAATATTGCTTGAAAGTATTCTCTTCGTTAAATGTGTTCTGAAATAGAAATAGCAATAATATTAAATGATATGCATAGATTCTTACAAGAACTCACAAAAATTGGTATCACGATGTGATAGAAATATGTGTCACAACACTCAAAACATATACCCTAAGTCCATGAATATTAACACTGGGCTATCAATGCTTCAAAATCAAGTTATCGTTAAATAAACGTACCTACATGCAACTTCTCTTTGACTTTTCACAAACACCTGCTTTGCACAGTTTTTATAAATGCTAATACATAAATAAAAATAAAGTATAAATCTTACCTCCATTGTTGATTTTGAAAACTTTTAACTCACAACACTTTAATATCAGAAATAATAGACTTCACTGCTCACATAATTCTGAGAGCGCTACATCGATTTCGAATATATATACCAAGATGATACACTAAATAAATAATCATTAAAAATCGTTTAGTGATATGACAAAACCATTAGAATGTCAATACAATTACTAATAGCGGTCATTTTGTAATGATAACGATTAACGTTTCGTGATATGACAAAACCATTAGAATGTCAATCCAATTACTAATAGCGGTCATTTTGTAATGATAACGATTAACGTTTCACAAGTACCTACACAAGAATGCAAATGTGAAGTAATAGGACAAATATGCAACTTTCTTTGTACGTAGAGCTCGAATAAATCCAACGGTTTTACTTGCACATCAAAAAGTTTTAGCCTCCACTACAGCTAAATATCCTATTACTCGAGCCGAAGTTAAAGTTTTAACAATACCATCGGGGGTTCAGGGAAAAACACTTGATAATATATTTTTGGGGCAAATACCTAAAAGATGTATTGTCGGGTTCGTTAATAACGCGGCGTTCAATGGTAGCCTTACTAAAAATCCCTTTAATTTTGAAAATTTCGATATGAGTTCATTTTGTTTATATATCGATGGTCAACAAATACCTTCTAAAGCGTTACAACCATCCTTCGAGAATAATACTTTCACTGCCGCCTATCATACATTATTCTCAGGAACGGGCATACATTTTCTTAACGAAGGCAATGGAATATCTAGAGAGCAATATGCTAAAGGTTTTTGTCTATTAGCTTTTGACTTAACTCCTGACTTGTCAGCTAACTCATTAAGTCATTGGAATCTGATAAGAAATGGTAGCGTAAGATTAGAAGTTCGTTTTGATACGTCTCTATCTCAAACTATCAACTGTATTGTTTATGCTGAGTTCGATAATGTAATTGAAATAGACAAAAATCGTAACGTGATCGTAGATTATAGTAGTTAAGATAAAATTGTATTGTATTGTAGATATAAGGATGATATCAATAAATAAAATACTCAACATAGCTCATATGTTTTATTTAAAGCTTTCTTTATATAAATTGTTATACTGAACATTCACAAAGTATGAACACCATAGAGATTAAGGATCATGTATCTAAAATATCGATGTGAGAAGTGCCCTGGTGCTCAATCGTCGGTTAGGTTAGGTTAGATGTTTTAAACACTAACGTAAGTAGTGGCCTGGTGTTCATTCAACGATTAGGATCACAAGGTAGCACAAGTGCAGGACGTAGTTTTGTTTACACAGTATGAACACAATAGAGATTAAGGACCATTTATCAAAAATTAATCCCTCCATACAAAATAACGTATATGCAGCAAACAGATTACCAATCCATATCGAAGTGCCAGCGTATATAGTTAGCAATTTGGATTCAGATACACAACCTGGCTCCCACTGGGTAGCCATACACATAGATAAAAACAAAGTAGGTCAATATTTTGATTCGTTCGGCCGACCACCCACAGGACCTCATAGAATTTTTCTGAATAGAACCTGCAGAGTGTGGGATTTTAACAGCAAGAGGGTGCAAAATGATTATACTTCAGTATGTGGCGAGTACTGTTTGATGTATTTGTACTACAAATTCGTCGGAAAGAGAATGCATGATTTTATTCGATTATTCGGTTCACAAACAATGGTGAATGATGTAATACTTTATAATATGTATAAATGCTGTTTTATAGATGAATAAAGAGAAATACAATATATAAGAATTTGTGGTTGTTGTTATTGATATCATAGAAACAAATACCTAAGTACAATAAGCAAAAGTAGCATGTTTTAGTTAGTTTGAGCCACCTTGCTTATGGCTCAAGGCTGACGCTGATGATTCACACAAAGAGAGACCGAACACGAGTCGCGGACCGTAATTAGCCTAATGGTAATGAGGGTTGCTGGCGAGCGCGCGTCGCGGACCGTAATTAGCCTAATGGTAATGAGGGGTATTGGAGATGCAGAATCCTGAAAACTATCTCAGAATCCTGAAGAGATATCAAAAAACGGATAGCACAGATCGATCCGGCGTGCCCGATTTACTTTTTTTTTTTTTTTTTTTTTTTTTTTTTTTTTAGTTTGAGCCACCCGCGGTCCGGCTTCTGGCTCAAGGCTGAGGAGTGAGCCAGAACCCGTATATCCTTACTACTAAAGCTACATTCACCCTGAGTAACATAGCCTATATATTTTTTTTTTAAATAGGGAACCTTATAATTTTTAATTTTCAAATTTTTTACCCTTGCGAAGCCGGAGCGGAATTCTTGTAGTTTAATAAATACCAACGGATAAATTGATGTGCAAGTTTTGTTCAATTAATACATTTAGACAATTGATCCATCTAATTGAAAGAATGCAATGCAACACTAGTGCGGGCATCGACACTATCGAACATCTACACAATAATGGGCAGGGCGTGGTACTCGGTACAGTACAAAACGAACAACGAGTATTTGGAACAGGTATTATTGTACAGTATCGTACTTGTAGTAACGTGACAAGTATTATGAATTGTTATTAAATCAAAATGGGCCTTAATCGCGACAAAAACATTTCTACATCTTGGAACCCAGTGATTTATAGATGTTCGCGTCGCGGCGGTTTTCACCCTGAAAAAACTAAAGATACTGTCAGTGTTGTGTGTCATGACAACCCTGTGCTTTTGCAGGGCTGTGACAGCCCTACAGTTTAATAATATGAAAAGTGGGTAGTTGGCGAAACTACGCGCTCTCGCCGATATTGCCACCCGCATTTCTCCAGTCTTCTCGTGACCACGACCAATGCACTTGGTCGAAACGTCGAGGTAAATAAATAAATTACTAAATGTTTTTCTCGCGATTAAGCCCCGTTTTGATTTAATAACAATGTGTTCGAATCGCGAAAGTCTAAAAATTACAAGTATTATGAATCTTTGGCACTAGCTTTGACATAATATAACTACGGCCCTCATTCTGTTAATCACTCGAACTAGCTAAAATTCACTAAAAATCTTCAAAATGAAATAGCTCGTAACTTATCAACGCTAAAATTTTAATTCGTATAACTCCTTACAACGCTATCTCTAACATTAGACGAATTTTATTGTGTACGTAAGTGGCGATATATTTTACTTAAAATTAGCCGTAATTTTAACAAGATCTAATTTTAATGTTGTTATTGATAAGCGTCATACTAATTTGGGCCTTATCGAACTTATCTTATTTTCCAGAATTTTAGATGAACAAGAAAATCTCTACCATTGCATCGTTCAAGTTTTTACAAAAACGTACTGTTATCGTATTTGATTACCAGTGACTATATTATGGCTGAAAAAGGTAAAAACAATTTCGTATTAAGTTGTGTATGAAATCATCTTAATGTTTATTTTTTAAAAATTTTAGCTTCACGCGGTCCATGCATTTACGTAGAATCACATATAAAACATTTTCAGTCAAGTTAGATTCCATAAGCGAAAACTTTCTCCTCTTGTTTTGCCTACGAGAAAACTTTCTACTACCATTTTGTTACTCAGGTACTTGGTCTTCCTGGAAATAAGGAAAGACCTTGAGGGTGGTAGCTAGCCAAGCGGATACTCGAAAGTACCCTACTACAATGCTGGGGATTGAACCAGCGTCCGTCAGTTTGACAGCTATCATCGCTTCAAAAAAGCTTGAAAATCGCGCTCAAGAGTCATAGAATAGATATGTCAAGTAATAAATAAACGTAATTCCCCCTGTTTTAAGTATAGGTGACTCGGTAAGTTACGCACATAGAATTATTGTTGTATGTGCTTTGAGTTTTACAAATTAGTATGTATGTAATAACCACACGCACAAGTTGTGAGCGCAAATTGATAGGTGTGCGCAAACGCAAGGCAAGACTTAAGTGCGGCTACTCGTATTGATTGAATACGACGAGTGTGGCCGCTGGATAAGTGTGAAGCAGCCCTTAAATTAAGCTATTAAATGGCAAAGCGTACTTTTGCAAAAGAAACTGACCGTCATTAGCCCCTATTAGGTCTCTAACTATGGGCCTTATAAGCAAGCTCAAGGTTGCATGAGCTATAAAGAGAGCTGTGCTCGGGTTTTCTCTAAGAGTTCGAATTGGAAATGAGGAGCTCTTTAAAGAAAGTCACCGACTTAGCTCAACGGACTCGCAAGTTGAAATGTTGAGACGCTAGCACAGTGTATACAGATTGAATTTTAATTCGACTTCCAAGTAGGATCAGAGGTATGTAAAAGGTGTTTTTTTTTATTTATTATTATAAGCTTGCGTTTGACAACTGTATGTAAAGATAATGCCGTCCCGTTTCCTCTAAATTTCTTCATTTGGTCCTGCCTGCAGACAGAGTAGGTATAAAACCTTTATATACACTTTTAGTGAGATTTTAGCTAAGGTTTGAGTGATTAGTATTGTACTCGAAATACGTGGTATTCAGGTTTCGTAGGGTTGTCAGATAGTACTTCCTGTTTAATCTTAGTACACCACCGCTTCTCAAAAAAATAATTCCTCTCCTTACAATGGTTGTCTGGGAGAGATCGCTTCTTAGCGATAAGAACGCCAATTGTGCAACGTATTTTGCATTTGTTAATGTGTTATTTTATAAATGTTATTTTAAGTTGATGTACTTGTACAATAAAGTGTTATCTATCTATCTATCTATGTATGTATCTACATTTGCTTTAAAGACTGATTTTTTTTAATATGCATATGACAGATTGCGTTAATTAAAATACAAGATGTAGGTAACATAATCTTTATTGATAAAAAATACCATTTACAAAATCTCAGAAACTATACAAATTCAAAAACTTAACTTAAGTAAAGTTTTTGAACTTTTAGTAGAAAGGTACTTCTATTTTATTATTATGTATTTTCTTAATATTATATATATATTTCTATTCTGTTCTATATATATCATTTACTATTCGTAATTGTACTTCGTGAGGTACAATTTCCGATTGTTATTCGTCCTTGGGTTTCAGCACCTGTACGAACGAGCTTCGGTATGTTTCTGAGAGTTCTTTCCCCTCTTACTACATTCCGTTTGATAATTAAGAGTATGCAAACGAAGTTAATACCATATGATAAAGATTACATACACGTCAAGTTCAATGTTTAATATCGTAATATAAATCGATTTGCTGCAATTTTATGCTAATCGACATTTTAATAACGTCAACACTTCCTGCTGTTTCAGTTTCCATTTATAAATGTTTCTATCTTCTTGCGTCTGTATTATACTTATGTTGGAATTAAAAATATTATCAAGATAGCTGTGTAACCAAATCACCAAATTAACTTTAAAACTGTATAGGTCAAATATTCAAATAGAAATGGAAATGTAGCTTACACTTAAAACTATTCGGCTTTAGTTTTTTTATTAGAGGGTCGTCGTGGCTTAGTGATCAGAGATCAGATACTTTGGAAACGTGACCCTGGGTTCGAATCCTGGATGGGACAAATATGTCTGTGATAAACAAAATGTGAATGCATCCATACCTCCCGCGACACAGGGAACTGATAAATTATGATGAAACTGTATCATAATACTAAATTACTAAATACCAAATTATGTGCAGTTTCATACACTACTTTATCTAATCTCATAAAATAGATAATTAAATTTACGTCAAATCACAGCACATGTTTGAATTTATTTGTTAACTTTGAACGCCAAAATCCATTTGCTGGTCGCGCATGCGTGTTCCGCCGCGTCCACAGACTATATGTAGAAAAACTGCATTGCAACCTGCTTGGTCCAGCTGAAGTGGTATCTTAATGGAAAAAAAATTAACATTTCGATACAGTTGTCATAGAAGAGCTGTATCGAAATGTTAACTTTTTAAATTTATCTCGATATGGTATAATGTCTATCTGTAAAGACTGTCACTTATGTTCTGTTTTCGATTTTTTAATCTTTATATTTCAGTATGAGAATAGATAAATATTTATTGAGAGTACAGCACCCGTTATGATGAAATCTCTATAAGACAAATGTGAAATAAGACCGTTCATTTAATTTCAGATTGGTCTTGGTCTTATAGAAATTTGATCATAACGGGTTCAGTAGGTACTCTTTTTATTTGGAAGAAAATGTTTCCCTAAGCTCTCGGTTTCTGATAGGTTATTGATCTACGTAATATTTAGTTTGCGATTCGACACACAGATCGAAATGAAAATCATAAGATTGAATTTTTTTATGAATTTAAGAAAATCATAAGATTTTTAATGAAATTTGCTTCGAACATTTCAGACTTTTGCAAATTTTGATGGCACACATGCATATAATGTGCTCCTATTAATCTTTAGTTGTAGTTTTCAGCATAATTCTAATGTTCTTTTAAATAAGCTGTATCTGTTAAACTCAAAGATAGGGAGATGAACTGAACCCGATCATACTTGATTTTTTTAGTTTCGGATTCAAATTGTCTCAAGTCTGCGCGCATTCTTACAGCCTTTATGCCATAATTGTGTATCATCTCAACAATAACTGCATTAAAAGCCTAGCATAAGTGTGGTTTCAAATAAACTTATTATTTATTTATTATACAAATAGAATTCATGTTTTTTTTTATCGCCCTCAGACCCCCGCACTGGGATTTCCTGTGTTGCGGGAGGCATGGACACACAGGATCTCTCGTTGCCGAGCGTGGTACGGGCCATGCTCGAGAGCGACAGATCCTGGCAGGCGGTGGCCTCTTTCTGCGAAATCGTGATTTCGCAGAAGGAGGCCGCGGAGAGGATCAGAGAGGTCGACGCCCTCGCTGATCCTCTCCGACGTCGGCGCACGGGAGGGAGGAGAAGGCGATTTGCAGATCGCCTCCTCGCCCCACCCGTGTAGTAGGGTCATCGGTTGGGTTTATGGGCCCCAACCGACTCAATGGCCCTACGTGCCGGGGAGCGGCTGAAGGTCTGAGCTAAGCCGCTCCGTCTGCCGTTGGTCCGGTTGATGGCACCGGACCTTAAGCCGGGGCGGGATGGAAAGTACTTCCCCATCTCTCCCCGACAGGCTGCGTCTGCTCGCCGGGGTGGTTTGGTCGGTAGGGGCCCGGCTATATTCTATAGCCGGGTTGGTGTGACCATTAAACAGAGTCCGACAGAAGCCGTCTGTGTCCCATATGACAGGCGGAAGTCCGTAAAGGGATTAACCTCGTTAAAAAAAAAAAAAAAAAAAAAAAAAGGCATGGACACACAATCACAACACACAAACAACCAAGACCCGGGACAAACATCTATACTCATCCCACAATTAATTTGACACTGACCACTGCTCTACGGCGACCGTCAAACGGTGTTATTTTATAATTATTAAAAAATAATGTGCCTCATTTTATTGTATATCTTCGTTGCAGCAAATAAAAGACTTAATTTCAATTCTGATCTTATAACGTATCATGGACAGCTTTATACATTGATAATGTATCATGGACAGCTTTGCCGGTGTCGGAATTAATATAAAAATATATATGACTAATTAGGAAATTATATTTAACAAATCTGTATTTTTTTTTTAAACTGTTATTATAATAATCTTATGATTAATATTAGTACGCGAATAGAGACCATATTTTATATTGAAGTAAGACATTTGTTTATTTAAATTTCCATCAATTCGTGAGTCACCTTAGATACGGACGTGACTGTAACCTCGCACTGTTTCACATCGAATAAACTGTAATGATAGTGATGTGCGTCCCGACCGTAATTTACCAAGGATTGAGTTATTAGTATTGTAGGTACTGGAGATACGTGGTATTCAGGTTTGCTAGGGTTGCCAGGTTACATTTTCTTTACTGAATGTATTTTTTATATTTTTTTGATGTATGTAACAGATTCATCATCTCAGCCATAGGATGTCCACCGCTGGACATAGGCCTCCCCCATTGATTTCCACAAGGACCGGTTGGAAGCGGCCCGCATGCCCTGCACCCTTGCCTGCGATCTTAGTCAGGTCGTCTGTCCACCTGGTCGGTGACCGTCCTATGCTGCGCTTGCCAGTCCGTGATCTCTATTCGAGAACCTTTCGGCCCCAACGGCCATCGGTGACGGATTGCTTTGATTAAATTATTAAAACTACAAAAGATTCGTATCACTAGCTGCGCACCACAGTTTTACCCGTGCGGTGATGAAAAATGGCGATGACGCTGATGATGAAAATAAGCCTATGTGTTAATCCAAGGTATAAACTATGTCCATACCAAATTTCATCCAAATCCATCCATCCAAATTTTCTCATTTATAATATTAGTGGGATAATCTATTTATTTACATAATCTCAGAAACTATAAAAATTTAAATTTGGAAGTATGGAAATTTTATACAAGTTACTGACGTCACTGACCATCAAATGAGATAGAGGTCAAACGCTAGATCTATACAATAAAAAAAATTGAACATCAAGTGAGATAGCGGTCAAATACTAGATCAAAAAAAATTAAAAATAATATAGGTAACTAATAAAAGCACCTTTTAATTCCAAGACCAAACTTCAAAAATCAAAAACACTAACCGAGGGCAAATTGGGGAATGGGTCAGCTGTCAGCCCCATAGCGTTCAGCCGTTAATATTGGAGTTCCTGACCAAAATGTCGGTCATGGAATTATGCGGTGATTCCCAATAATGCCCACGGTATATAAAGTCCACAAATCTCGAGAGTATCTCTGTAATTACAAAACGTGACAACCTTATATATATTTTTTTATAAATTTGACGTCTAATGTGATTTTGATAATGTAGTGGGAAATTTGAGAGCATTAGAGCAAGATTGGGTTCTCAGTTATTAAGATGTCAGTCACGGCTATGAAATTTACATCTAGTTACCTTACTTGATTGGTTTTCAAAATCGTAAAATAGGTATTTGTTGTGATTTTGGGAGATAAAATTTACTATTGATTGGACTTATTCGGTTTCAACATCTCAATATCACATAGTTGAAATGTTATGTGGTTTTCAAGTATTACTTAAGGGCTTAACAGGTGCCGATTTTATTACAGAGGTTGCGGGTGTTTACAGGCAGAGAGGGGACAGGACTAATCTCGATACACGTTGAATTTCAAATATTACAAAATGTACTCTACATATAATATCTAAAAAACTTTATAATCACATTTTTAAACTTCTAATTTCCCTTCTTTTGGTGGTAATTTCAGGTGTATTTGTCGTTACTGCGAGAATTTTTGATAAAGGAACAACATCATCATCATCACCATCATCATTTCAGCCATAGGACGTCCACTGCTGGACATATGCCTCCCCCATTGATTTCCACAAGGACCTGTTGGAAGCGGCCCGCATTCAGCCCTTGCCTGCGACCTTAGTCAGGTCGTCTGTCCACCTGGTCGGTGGCCGTCCTATGCAAAAAAACGAACAACATGGTCACTTGAAACTATTTTTTTTACTAATCCAAACAGGATTAAGCTTTATGAACTGTTCTCATAAGTGGTATTTTTTAAAATTTGATTTTCGTATCATCCCCAAAGTTCCTTGGGGTCAGGCAGTCAATATTTTGGAATAAACTGTAGTTTATGTGCTATTCCATGATATAAACTAATTATTATTCCAAATTTCATGCAAATTGGTAAGTAGTAGTGACAGCGTGAAGCAGTAACAAACATACAAACGAGAGTCAAACTTTCCCCATTATAATATTAGTGTGATGTGGACATTTCATTTGTGATTTTGAGTTGTGTATTTAGCATATGGTAAAGCCTTAAGTTAGAGATGTAATACAATAAAAACGTTCATTTAGCGTGGCGTGTTGATTTGACATTTGATCTGTATATAGACAAGCGGGGGCGTGTCGAGCCTAGTTCTACGATTCGGCCAAAATGTACTTTTTTATTTTTTTTATTTACCAACCTGAATTTTACACTGATAAGTTGATAACTACATTGGTGTCATCGTCGTCTTTTGTCGTACATGTAAAAAACAAAAACGAAAATATTTATTATAATATTATGTAGTATTATAATATACATGTAATTCATAATTATATTATATAATAATATTTTTATTAAAATAGCATAATGGAAAACAATGATTTTTTGAAATAACACTTTACTTAGTCAAGTATTGTTTAAAACTTTCATGGCTTTTTACAATAAAATATTGCTTAACACGGGATACGCACCATGATTTAGATTTTGATTGAGGAACACTTTACTGTTTTAGAGAGAGCCACTTTAATTGATAGAAGACAGTGACAAAAGAACTTCATCAACTAACGCATCCCAAATAAAGGACAAATGTTACTACAGGTTCAAAACAGTCCCAATTCAGCTTCGTCATCAACTTACCATCATCACAAGAGCCCGACATGTTAATCCGAGATCATTAGCCACGATAAAGACATGCAGTCATTACCCTACAATATGGGACAAAAAATACCTTCATCAATTCAAAACGACCAAAAAAAGACAGACAGAGAGAGAGCGACAAACTTACACCCACGGATCTGTGGACGTAGTTAGGTTGGGGTAATTTGGGGGGTGCATTATATTTTTTTTGCATTTTTTTTGTTTATGTTATACAACAGAGTTAAATTATATATAACGAGTATAACATCTGTTCGAAAATTTTCCCTGTGGGCTACCGAAAAGAGAAGTTCTAAGAAAACCATTAAATGTATCGATCGACAGACCCACTTTCGTCGTCTATATTATTATTTCAATGTCTATTTGGCCACACTTTATAATCAACTTAAATCCAGAACTCGTCTTTTTAATATTTCCGCTATCTAAAGTGTAATGTATATTTAGTTGAGAGTCAAACCAGAATAAACTAATATTTAGCACTTACTTTCTTCGTAGATACTTTAAGTTTTTTAATATACATATTTATTTCAGTTGTTGTTAAGAATGACCACAAATGTATAATATACATACATAAATATACAATAAAAAGACAAAAAAAACTGATGCATACATTACATATTATATTAAATAGTCTAGTGGTCCTACCCGGCTTTGCACGGTTACATGATTGAAGTTTTAGTAAAAATCCCTATCTATTTATTTGCCTAAAAAGGAAAAAAATATCTATTACTCAGGGTTACTGTAGAATTCCAACGGTAAGAATTTTTGAAATCGGTCCGATAGCTTTTGAGATTATCCTTCATTTATGCAAATCTTTCCACTTTATAATATTAGTGTAGATGTAGATTATCTGCTGCGATGACAACACCAAGAATTGACTTAGAATGTTTGATTACTTCAACCACACTTAGCCCCTCTTTCAAAATCCTGACTACGCCCCTCACGTACCCCGAAGGAATAATAAGGTAATTTGTACAAGAAAAAAGTTGTGGTTGGACTGCACGACGCTTAATTTGATTATCGTTCGTCAAGTACTTTATGGGACTCCTAGTGCAGGAGTGAGATAAATACAGAATTTTGATGTACTTTTCCTGATACAACTTTCATATAAATACATATTATCGGCGTCGCATAGTAATGTTCTGATATTGTTTTAAAAGTGTTGTAAACTAGGTAACTTACTATATTAATTTAGGAACGATTCTAAAAGGATCAGGGGTCTTACTATCAGCTTTGTAAAAACCATTCAAGATCTGTTCTTGTAAACTAGGTAATTTACTATATTAATTTAGGAACGATTCTAAAAGGATCAGGGGTCTTACTATATTAATTTAGGAACGATTCTAAAAGTATCAGGAGTCTTACTATCAGCTTTGTAAAACCAGTCAAGTTCCGAGCAGTTCTAAAACCTGGCTTCTCAAACTGCTTAGTGTGAAATCATACCATCACCACGGCGTCACGCTCCTTTAGGTGAACGGTTCGAACAGTGATATCCTCTAAGGTGAACGGTTATTGTTGTCTCTGGCATGTTTTAGTCAGGTTTTAGAATATCTCGGAACTTGGTGGTTTGTCTTCATGGTTTTTAAAAACCAAAACCATGTAAGGCCCCAGATAGGTGCGGCATAAATAGGTAAAGCCTTTAGTGGTTCCAACGAGGTTTATAATACTAGGTACAATGTCTGCGTTATTGATGAACTTTGCCGAATAGTCTTCTTCTTTTTCTTGTTCTTATCCCATATTGCTAAAAGTGCTAATCAAATTGTTAAAGACTATATGTTTATGTATTAATCACACTCAGACCTCCGCACTAGGATTCCCTGTATCGCGGGAGGCTTGGACACACACAATCACACCACACAAACACCCAAAACCCGGGACAAATATTTACACTCATCGCACAAATGTTTGCCCCTGCCGGGATTCGAACCCGGGTATAAACGGTATAAACGATATGTTTTATTTAAGGTACTTTTTTTATAATTATTATTTATTTATTATTATTATATTCACATTCCTTTGGATGGGCATTGTACTATTACCCAATGCGCAACATCCGAGGTTCAAGAACTAAAAAATACAATCCCACTAATATTATAAATGCGAAAGTTTGTGTGTATGTGTGCATGTTTGTTACCTCTTCACGCTCAAACGTCTACACGGATTTCGATGAAATTTTGTGTGGAGATAGTTTAGACCCTGGATGAACACATAGGCTACTTTTCATCATCATAATTAATCATCACTACGCGGGTAAAGGCGCGAGGCGCACCTAGTATATACATAAACCTTAATTATAATATAAAATACTAATTAATAACACCTATGCCTGAAAATACCTGCCTACTTCTTCAATTTATATAAATTGGAAGTTATTACTTTATTGCCGCCATATGAAACTAAAAATTGTATTAAAAAATATGTTATTAGGTATGTTTTATATTATGTTACACCTATAGTACCAGGTGGGGTCGGCACGAGTAGGCTTAAAAAATAAATATAGTATAATGATAAAAGCTAATACTATAAATTTTAGTACCTGAACAAAACAGTTCTATGCATAATTATTAACCTCAACTATTAAGTTCCATATTCAAAATAAAATATACATTTATGCCCAATGAATAAAGCTTAAAGCGTCTCCAAGTTGTAATATCATTATATCCGTATCTGTTTAATTTATTGTAATAAGAAGCCCTATCTGCATACAATTACTATGTTATGTTTAATAATATAAAGACTTCTCAACTTCCCGGCCCCGAGACCCGATGCCTCTCATAACGGGCTTAACATGATTGAGAAATAGTTTCTATACAAAAATGCAACGTCATCTCTGTTTGTTATTTCTTACCACTAATGACGTAGTATGTGGCTTTAAAAAGTTATTAATTTATTATTTACGTTAAACATACTTCGATTAAAGTGTCATTAAAATTCCAGAAAGAAGTCTCACTACGATATGACCTCTAGTTAAGTTAACATTTGAGAAGGGCGGGTTGTCTTAACAAAAATAAAAGCATTTTGAGTCGAATTCGAAAGCGAGACCGCGAAACGAGTCCTAACGAACTTAAATGTGTACTTTTAATTCTTTTTCTACGCTGGCAAGACAGCATGTCGACGCACGAGAGTTCCTTCGGGCGATTTCGGAGTGAGTCGTTTTTTTATGTTGAGTTCGTCGGAGCTTGTTCTTGCGGGTAATGGCTTCATTATACAGCTTGGAATCTCGGCGAGAAGCTCGGGGGCCGATGCAAAAACTGGCTGCGCTCACAGACCTTCACATATCCAGCTAAACACAGTATGGACACTTAGAACATAGAATATGGAATGGCTATTCTAGATGGACTTTTATTAAAATAAAACACTTATAACTAATTACAATACTACAATAACATTTGAGCAATCCACTAGCTATTGGTAGCCTATAGATAACTCAAATGTTCTAACCCCCTACCGGCTGGCAGCGTGCTCAAAATGCTAGCAGCATTGCCACGTTGAATTGCAATGCTGATTCGTTGAGCCAAATATGTGCCAGCATTTTGGTCACGCGTCGCATTGATCAAACGCTCTGATAAATTTTGGAAAATCCGATGAGCTCCAGGTCCCCACGGGCCCAATGTCTGCACCCCAAACGGTTCAAATATGTAACCACTACCTAGGTTAGCATAATATGGCTGTTCTCCATTTTAACATTAAACTTTGTAAATGTAAAAGTTAGCTGCCATCATATTTTTAATTTGATTTATTAATTAAATGTAAGAATAATTCAATAATCTTATGTAAAATTGATTTATGATTCATTAAGTAACTTGCACGGATGCTAATTATACTCGTATAATTCGATAAATATTTATATATTTTTTTGTTTGCTGTGGTTCTAAGTTTAAGGAATTAATACCACCATACATTCAGTTTACAACTAAAAATTAAACTATTATTTGTAATAATAATGACACGTCAAAATGTGTGTTCGTGTATGTCACCTATATGTGTATGTTTTGATTGAATTCAATTGACAAGTCCTTACTGTTATTCGCATTACTGCTTTCCAAACCGCACACAAGTTCACGTGTTTTTGGACTTGTGGCATAATAATAATTCTCAATCGAAAATGTTACAGTAATCGTTTCTGAGTTATTAGTGTTATTACGCAATTATGTGCTCAGTTACGAAGGTTTTTTTTCTACCATATTCTGTCGTTTCCTTTGCAGTTTTGCGGTAGCCGTCAATGTCAATTTGGGGGCTCCAAATTCAAGTCGCTTCTTTATTCAGTTGACAGTATGATTGATTTTCATTATTTACTTACAACATAGTTATTATTACACAAATAGTAGTTTATGAAACTGTATCATAATAAGAGTTCTTAAAAAACGAGTGTAAGTTTAAGACATTTTTTTAGCATAAAAGTGACCGTTACATACCATGATAGTTCAAGAGTAACTATCATTCGAGACTTCGACAAGTTATTTCACAATTTTGAGTGTAGAGGTCGGTTCCATTTTTTGGTAAAAAAAACTTTTTCAACCTTTTCTGTGACCTTTGCTACTCACGGGATCAATCGTCATTGTGTATGTTCACCGATTTCTTCACCCGCAATTATAATGTCGTCCACGTATAGGTAGCAGTTTTCAGTTACTGAAGTGTAACTCAAAAACCGCTTGACCGATTTTGATGAAATTTAAATGGGGCCACACGGGAATGACCAGCTTTCGAATAAAAATCTTATGTTCTGAAGTAACACACATTAAAAAAAACATATGGGTTAAATTGGAAACTTCCTCCTTTTTAAAGTCGGATAAAAAACTTATTTATTATAGATTTATTTTATAGCATTACACGAGTGTTTTAAGAATCCTTATACATGATGATAATGAGAAATAAGAGGTCGATCTGATGGTCTTTAGCCTCAAAATTGATCTTGGAGGTGTCTTATCTTTGTCAGCGTTACTTCTGCAAGATATTGGAATTTTTTCGTTTTGTAGAGTGTTCGATGATATACATAGAACTAACTTCGCAGACTATATGTCTATATGTATTGTATAGGTACAAAAGAATTTAAAATAATAATAATAATATGGGAAAACATTCACACAAGGTCTTCAGGTCCCAAACTAGGCAGAGCCTGTACTATGGTAACCTGATGACTGATATATACTTATATACATACTTATATATATACTTATATACATACTCATATACATATACACACCCAAACACAGGTCAAACAGACATGTTCATACTCACAAATGTTTGACCTGTCCGGGAACCGAACCCAGGACCAGCGGCTCAGAAGGCAGAGTGCTACCAACTGCGCCAACCGGCCAGTCAAAATGAACAGATACATACGATACCATGATCATGGTGTTGTCTTGTTTTATTTATTGCCTGTGGAATTTTTGGATTGTAATTTTGAAGGATCACGAAATAAATAAATTAATGCCATGATACGGTAATATAACCAGTTTTGTAATTAATCGATATCAGTGTCCCTTCACTGGTTAAGTGCCAATTTGCTGTTGGGGGTCTCGAATCGTGGTTTTCCGGAATGACAACATCTCTCTTAAATTCGTTGAAGAATTACCCTTTTTTAGTATCGAAGTTTAAGCGTTTCGTTTTGTTTGCGCCTTGTAATTAACAAAGCCGTTGCGTTTCGGTAATAATGGAGAAATTACCAGTATTTTTGGGAAATCTATAATTATATCGGTTAAGTTTACAATTGCTTTATTAGTGAGATGCGATTCATAATTCGAGGACGCGCATAATTAACGGCACGCTTATTTATTTTGATGGTCAAATTATTTGTAAATAAGGCTAAAAATCTTTATTTATGGAGTTCCGTAGCCACTAAGGTTTTTTTTTTTTTTTAAGATTATAAGCTTGCGTTGACCACTGTCTCACCTGATGTTAAGCGACGACGCGGTCTAAGGTGGAGCACGCAAACTTAGAAGGAACCTATTCACTCGCGACTTGAAGACTCCGGGGTTGTACATATCGGGAAACACAGGTATAAGAAATCCTATTATTACGTTTCACTCTTTTGATCTATTATATATATCGTCTATCTATTATAATATATCGTTATATATTATAGTTGATCGAGGCGTATAATATATATTAGGAAACATAACATTAATTTGTAATTTGAAAAAAGGTACGGTAAATTGTATTTTTCCTTCATACATTCTAATATTGTGGTGATTTTATAAGAAATTTACACATGTTTGTAAAAACAAAGATTAATAACAATAGGTCACTATCTCACTTGAAAGTGATAGCAATAATTTAAAAGTTATTTGAATACGTATTAAAATGACCACCATAATGTGTAAAAATATAATCATAAGTCTGGGTGTGTATACATATGTATATAAGTATCAGTGTGTATATGTATATTAGTATCAGCCGTCAGGTTACAATAGTACAGGCTCTGCCTATTTTGGAACCTGAAGACCTTATGTGAATGTTGTCCCATATTATTATATTATTAACTACTTAATCGCCCAGTCAAATGCACGAAACGCTTAATAATTTATGCAGTGAAAAATGGCAATACATTACACATGTTAAAAACCGATTTCTGCGGCAGATAACAAACGACCCGAACAATAAAATACTTGTTGTGAACAAAAACAACATTAATCTGAACACAGCGAGTGTTTATCTCTATTCAAGCATTGAGGAGGTGCAATAAATATGGCGAGCACACGTCTGCAATTGAAACGTACACTACTTAATAACCGCTCGTGTGCGCTTGCGCTGTTATACTGCATATAACAGCAGTAAACGATCTCCAAATATGTGCGTATCGCGGTCAAAGAATAAGCCAATAGAAAAGCAACAACGGCTTTTTTAAAACAAGTAAGACAAATCTCTGGAATTTATCTTGCTTTATAGATCTAGCGTTTGACGACTATCTCACTTGATGGTAAGTGACGATGTGGTCGAAGGTGGCCTGAACACACTGTGTGGATGGTGATAGTTGTTCAAGTTTATGTTGGTTTCTTACACTATGCTGTAGATTTTTTAGAACAATTTCACTCGCACCGGCACCTCTGTCTGCTGCGACCGAGTGACCACCAGATTATTCACTAACCTTTACACCGCTAGATTAGATATATATATATATATACACATTTAACAGTAAAAAAAATAATGATCAACAAAACAATTGAAAGACAACAACTGTCACAATAGGCGGTCTCATCGCTGTCAGCATTTATTCGAGACAACCTTACCTTAGTTTATCATTGCTTTAAAAATATTCAAAAGTCTAAATAATTAAAAGTCGCGGAATCAACACTAAATATTGTTAATTAATATCTGTTTGTTATGGATTTCCGCAAGGTAATCTATAACCTTTCTTAAGTTGGTCAAAAATATTCACTTGTACTTGTTACTATGTCTGTGGCAGGTACAAGACATCAGAGTCTTGAGTAAACTAAAAGACTGTTTTACATATATATATATATTTCTGGAAGTGTGAAGTAGAAATAATTAAATTTGATTCCTATATACCTACAATATCTACATACGATACGCACTAAATACACATTATTTACAGATGTGTACGTGACATCCATGTATGTTCAAAATTGGACCTTTTTAAATAAATCGTTTGGCTTAAAAATTCGAGGAATGTAAGTACCTAACATAATATAGAGCTATATAGGCACATATTTCGACGCGCCTTTCGGTAATTAATTTGTATTTGTATAATGAGAGTGAAGAATATGGAATAGTTTCTAAGCTTGGAAATAGTTCCAAGCTAAAATCTTAACCCAGTATATAAAAAGCATAAGAACCTTAGACCAAACTGTAGGTAAATTACCTGTTTATTTGTATCGTGGTGAATACACAGTGCTTATCTTGATGGCCTTGGTCTTTAGCTTTCTTGATTCAAATTTTTATTACATTTGCAGTTGAGCTACTGGTCTTAGTTCTGTATAAAGATTGTATATTGGAGTAATACAAAGGCGATAGCGCAACGTGTGGCCAGCGCTTTACTTTTATCGATAATCTTACCTTCATGGGCTAGTAATAGCTAGTACATGGATGTGACCCCATGGGCTTAAAAGGGGTTCACAAAGACCGGTGAACCGGTCTACTTTTAAAGATTTCAAGGTTAGGTTAAGTTTTCTATTTTTTTATTTTAAGACTTAATATATTTACAATCAATTTATGTAAGCTAAAAAATATAGAAAAGGATCTGCTACCGTGCCCCTTAAATTTATCATAATGTCACCTTTCATATTTAAAATGTCTATTATCGATTGATCACATGTACGATAGCGTGCTATAGCTAGCTGTACGACACACGTTTTGCTCCCACTTTCATTAAATGTACTGCCGAGGAATTGAAGCCGTCAGTGTTTTCACTTCTGGAGTATTCAAGTCGCGACTGAATTGGTTTTTGGCTTTTAGACTTTTGCCAGAGACTACGCAATGAGGTGAAAAAGAGGTCAAATTTAAGCTCAGAGTGCCTTAAAACAAGAGGTAGGTACTATTCGAGTCGATGACAGCCTGATCAGCAGCTGATGCTGTGCTTCTGCACTTTCATTGTTTAAAGATTTTTAAGTAAGATGTCAGCTCGGGTATTTGGTTAGGAAGTAGTGCTATGTCATCAGTGTGGGAGACTAAATATTTGCCCATTGATTCTGACTAGATACACTTCAGATCAGATTACACTTGACATATTTAAAAAACTCTAGAATTGAATGTTTTAATAAGCTGTAAGGATTCGTGAAAGTTTTTTACACGGAGGAAATACTAAGAAAAATTAAGTTTTGTTTCTACAATAGTGCGTTGGGCGTTTATATGATATCGAAATCGATAATTTTTCTACCTATTTCCCATCACTATCGCTATGACAGGTGCGGTTTAGAAATTGACTTGGTTGATTAAGTATTGATTGTTAATCTTTCTTTTAATCATGGCAGTATTATATGATGAATTGGTTGAAATTGATGTTCATTATAGTTATTGATCCGTGATTGTGATAGAATTCATTTTTATTCGTTTTTGCTCGGTCTCTTTAATGTGCCTGTAATCTGCGAGACTGCAGTTAGATAATAACGATTTTTGTGATTTTAACCGTTTATATTCCTTCCGTGATATTCATATATAATAAGAAGTGGTACTTAAATAGGTAAAGTAACTTTAACTCGTAGAAAAAATACGACAGAAAATGACAAAGTTATGTGACTAATAATATAGATATATAATTACATTAAGGAGTCTTTACACTCATTGTGTAAACTGTGGAATTGTGTAAATTGTGGATGTTTGTGCTGTGATTGTGTGTGTCCATGCCTCCCGCGATACAGGGAATCCTAGTGCGGGGATCTGAGTGTGATAAAAAAAAAACTTTTATTTTTAGTTACACGACATAAGTGTAATTTAGTTAAGATATTATAAAAAACAGATTGAGATGGGTACGTCTTTTGAGAGGCATCACATTGTATATTTTTAATTAGTAATTTTATTGTAACAGAAATTTTGAATCTATCCTTTCCAGTGGTAGAACACTACTCGTAGTAGAACATTAAAGATAGGGTTTTATTTATACTTTACGTATCTCGCGTTTGACCATTATCTCAATTGATAGTCAGTGACGATGGGGTCGAAGATGTTATCACGCTAGACCTAGAATGCTTACTGGCTTTCGAGGACTGCTGCCTGACCACACTATGTGTTTGGTGACAGTTTTAAAAGCCTTAGAGTGGTAGCTAGCTAGGCGTGTACTCGAAAGTGCCCTATCACCATGCTGGGAATTCGATAACGGTGTTACTTTCACTGGAAGCGCAAGCCTATGGTGAGGATCGAATTAGCGTCCGTCAGTTTGACAGCAAATGCTCAAACCGCTGAGTTATCATCGCTTCAACATTTACAGTTTTAGCACGCGTCGCGTTCTCGTTGTACTTGCATAAACAGGTAATAATTACCCTTTTTGCAGATTAAACTATGGAAAATAAGGGTTAATTTCTATATAATATATTAAATATACCGCCGTGTATAGCGCCGTGGTGGTACCGGCCTAGAATAGTACTCCCCTCTCTTCCCGTGGGTGCCGTAAGAGTCGGCTAAGGGTTCATTTACCAGAAGGTGGGCAGCAGCGCCTTCTGAGGGTTGGAAATAATACTGCGCTCGCCAACCCGCCTGCCAAGCGTGGCGAGTCCCAATCCCTCCTATATGGGGGAGGCATACGCCCAGCAGTGGACGCACATGGCTGAGAGAAGAAGATATTAAATATGAAAACGAACCTTTATTTCCCTTCGTCACGCTATCACTACTTGAGAAAGACTTTGCCGATTTAGTTCATATTTTTTATAAGTTTTCAATACACATTGTCAAAGGTTTTTAAGTTAAAAAACATAAGTATATTGGTCAATTCCAAAAATAACGGCAATGAGAAAATCGTATTCCACGTGAAAGAAACCGCGGGTTTCAGCTAACATGACATAACTTTATGATGATTTTCAGATCAAAAATTAAAAAAAAAAGATTTTTATTGATCTATCAATAAAGCCATTAAAACATTAAGTGCCGATAGTTTATTACTTAATCACTATCGATCGAGTTGTAAAATGCCGTTTACAGATAAATTAGAAACTGTGACGAAAATTGCAATTTTTATATGATTACAGTATAATTCATATTTTATTGTTAACTATCAAATAAAACTACAGAAAGTCAATCACTTTTAATGGTACAATATAATATCTAGTTAGAGTTAGAGGATACTGAAATATTCTTTAGTGAAGACAGTTTTTGAAGCAATTAAAGCTCAGCGGGAGGAGCGTCGCCTGTCAAACTGACGGACACTGGTTCGATCCCCAACAAGAGCTTGAGGTTCCGGTGTAGGTTACCGTTATCATATCGTATCGTATCCCAGCATGGTGCATGGGTACCTTCGAATTCCCGTCTGGCTAGCTATCACCCTCAAGTTTGAAAAACTGTCACCAAGCACATAGTGTGTTCAGGCAGCAGTCCTTGAGAGCCAGTGAGCATTCTAGGTCTAGCGGGATAACATCTTCGACCACATCTTCACTGACCATCAAGTGAGATAGTGGTCAAACGCTAGATCTATACAGTATCAAAAAAAAGTTTTTTAACATAAAATATTAATAAGTTAAGGGAGTTTATACTGTTTCTACAGGTATAACGTGGCGCTTACGCGTAGTCAATATCGCACTGTGCGAGACGGGACGTTGCGAGTAACGCACCGCACTCAAGATCCTGATGAAGGCTTCCGGAAGAAGTCGAAACAATTGTCGATCGTGATATCGACTACGCGTAAGTGTCACGTTATACCCGTAGAAACAGTATAAACTCCCTTAATTTAGTAATATTTTTTGTTAAAAAACTTTTTTTTTATACTGTATAGATCTAGCGTTTGACTACTATCTCACTCACTATGGAAACAGTATAAAGCATTCTAATGCAGTTGCAATGCACTTAGAAATTTGGGTCGCGTCATCATTTCGTATGCAGTCGTACATGGGTTTCGCAGCAGCGGTGTCAACATAAAATCGATTCGCTCGATCGAACTATCGATAATCGAATAGCGTCACGTGTGGTCTCGATCGTATCGAGTCGTGCGAATTAGCTGTATGTTGTTAACTAGTGTTGTCCATTGCTGTTAGAAATTTCATTGTATGACTAAATATATAAACAAATAATTGTTTATTGCAAAGAGTTTACAGGCATACGGTACTTTCAAAAGCTTATTTGAAGGTAGTCTTAGGATTCCAGCACATCCAGTAATTTGGTTATTATAGAGCAGCATCAAATAAAGAGTACTAATTAAACTAATTAAAGAATATAAATACGAGTATACGATTAGATAGACAGTCAGTGGTACTGATTCTCTTGTTCAATTAAACCAAACTAAAATTGTGGAAAAAGTAAGATAAGTTCTTATATGGTTATGGTATATGGGTATGGTATCTACTACGCATTGTATCATAATTCAGTGTCAGTTTTGTGTCACTTAGTTTCTAAGCTTTTAATAATAATTAAACTATAATAAACCATATTCACATCACTAATGCTTACATAAAATCATTATGATGCGTGAATAGATTGTATTGACAACGCCTCGAGCGTTCATGTCCCGCCTTATCTACCACGTTTTATGGAGAATATGTGACTTATAATTTTGCCCATACGCATGTAGTTTGATAGTTTTAATTGTCATTAGCTGCGGCCCGCGCTTTCTCCCGCGTGGACCACGTTTCTCGCTACGTCAGTAATCCCACGAGAACTATACAATTCGGGATCAAAAGTAGCTTATGTTTTTCATTATATGTATACTTCTTTGCCAAAATTTATCAAAATCGGTTCAGCAGCTTAGGCTTGAAAATATAACAGATAGACTAAAGTAATAGCTAACAGAGTAATAATTGAATACTCGCTGATAGCAAGAATAACGCGAATTAAGTATGTAGTAACTTTCTGTACATATCTTAAATGGGTCATTACTATTAGATACTAGACGCTTTCTAGGTCTACCGTGATAACATCTTCGACTACATCGTCACTGACCATCAAACATACTACAACATTTAGTAAAGAACTCACGATTGATTAGAAAATTCTAACGAATTTTAAACTAAAATTTGTATGCTACGGTGCTACGCGCAGTGCTACGAACATTCGCTGTGATAAATATACGTAGCATTGGGCTTTATTTCATCATCATCACCATCATCATCATCTCAGCCATAGGATGACCACTGCTGGACATATGCCTTCCCCATATAGGGGGGATTTGCCAATACTCGCCACGCTTGGCAGGCGGGTTGGCGAGCGCTGTATGATTTCCGATCCTCAGAAGACGCTGCTGCCCACCTCCTGGTACGTTAGCCCTTAGCCGACTCTAACGGCACCCACGGGAAGAGATGGGGAGTACTATTCTAGGCCGGTACCACCACGGCCGAAACTCATTAATCTGAAGATATCATTGCATACCTTGCCTTAAAACGTATTACATATAATGCGAAGTAATTAGTTGTGCTTTTCTAAGAATGAAGCCCTTGCTTTTACTAAACACTTTTTACTTGTGTTGTCACTGAAGGCGCGATGTACTAGGTGCGATGGCTAGATAGCAGGGACGAGTCCCTACAAGATCTTAATCGGTATTAGCGCGAGGGACTGGGTATTATAGTTAGTACAAGTTACTAGATGATGGCTAGAAAAGGTTTATTTAGGACTAGCTGCGCTCTGGGGTTGTTCCCGCGTGGTGATGATAAACGGTGATGAAGGTGATGATGAAAATTAGCGTATGTGTTAATCCAGGGTATAAGCTATCTCCACACCAAATTTCATCGAAATCCGTTACACACACACAGCCGTTTGAGCGTGAAGAAGTAACAAACATACACACTTACACACAAACTTTCGCATTTATGTCTTAGTCCTATTGATATTACTGTTCACGCTCAAACGGCTGTACCGATTTTGATAAAATTTAGCATGAGGATAGGTTAGCCCCGGAATAACACATAGGCTGCTTTTGTCCCGAAAAAAATATAGTTCCCGTGGAATAATTGAGGTAGCGGATAAACCGTAATCCACGCGGATAAAACCGCGGGGCGCTACTAGTCAATAATAATGTCGAAATAAAATGGACGTACTGAAACATTTTTATAATTCATTGTACTTTTGTGCTTGATTTTATTGTACCAAACCCTTTATACAGGGCTCTTTACACACTTATATAAAGCTTTCTGGTGGCATTTAATTAACCCTTACAAGATTTATCGCGTCCACTTGCGCGTGCGCCATTGTTAGGGCTGCCATTCAGTTGAAATGTAAAAGTATAAACAATAGTCTAACCGCTGTGATATCCGGAAAAATAGATGAACGAAAGGAATAATGTACCATTAGTACAATCACTTCTCGCTTATTTAATGTTATTTTATATTAAAAAACAAAGAAAAAACATGTAATGAAATGGTGTAAAAACATAACCCTCCTTCTTTCGCAGTCGGGTAAAAAATCCTAACATGTCGATAAATAATAAGAATTACTTACACTGTTTTTAATGGGTATAACGTGGTACTTACGCGTAGTCGATATCACGATCGACAATTGTTTCGGCTTCTTCCGGAAGCCTTCATCAGGATCTTGAGTGCGGTGCGTTAGTCATAACGTCCCGTCGCACTGACCAGTGCGAGACGGGATCACTTCGGAAGAAGCCGAAACAATTGTCGATCGTGATATCGACTACCCGTAAGTACCACGTTATACCCGTTAAAAACAGTGTAAAGAATTACTTATTTTAAATAAAAAGAAAGAAAGAGATAGCTAATTACTTTTAACGCTGATTTTAAGTTACATACGACTTGATCACATATTATTTTTATTAAATCTCATACTGAAATATTAAGATTAAAAAATAAAAAACTTGAATGACAGTCTTTATAGAAAATATATATAAATAAATTTAAAAAAATCCATAATAAGACAGCTCTTCTATGTACAACTATATCGTAATGTGACTTTTTTAACAATTTAGATACAACTTTAGCTGGGCCAAGGAGGTTGCAATGCAGTTTTTCTACATGATCTATGGACGCGGCGCGAAACGCATGCGCAATCATCAAATGGATTTTGGAGCTAAACGTTTATTATAATTTTACGTGAAATTTCATTATCTATTTTATGAGATTAGATAAAGTAGTGTATGAAACTGCAAATAATTTGGTCTTATCATGATACAGTTTCATAAACAAATATTAAAATATTTTTTCCTACAAATAACTTCACAAAAACCAAGTCAATCGGTACTGCCAACCCTACTCCTTTTTGATGTAGTGCGTACAAGTACATACATATATGACCCGAATCAAGAAGTTTCTCAAAATCGATTTTACATTTAGGTTAATTGAAATATAGAGATTAAAAAATATGTTAATGCAATATTTTAATAGTGACGTGCTTTGCATCGATACTCTTTGTTGTTGTGTTATCCAATAACGCATCGATATGTCAACTTTGAATAATCGATCGGTTATAAAGAATAATTAATTATTATCTCCGGACCTTTATCGTTATTCATGAGTATTAGTTATTTATTGTAGTCTAGTTGCGCCCGCGGTTTCACCCGCGTGCTGATGAAAAACGGTGGTGATGATTGTATGACACTCACAAATAACGTTACTTTCTATTGGTAAAGTAATTGTCAATATCGGTTTTGTAGATCCAGAATTACCTAAAACCTCACAAACACAAACTTTACCCATTTATAATATTAATAGATTAATGTCAATGTCCAGGGAAATGATATACATATATTTGGAACGTCACAGATAATTAAGCATTATATTAGTGTGATTTTTTTGTTCTTCACTTAAGAACAAAAAAAAATAACAATATATAGCAATGTTTCTATTAATGTTAAAGCATTGGCTGAATTATACGTTAATATATATTGTAATTAAATAACTATCTGAACCACAAAGCTTACTACTGCTAAGTTTTTTTCTATGAGGAAACGCTATACACAGATAAACTGCTAAGATTAACTTTATTGTGAAGGTACAAACTTCCATTCATGTCGTTACAGCATTTTTCAAGATGGTTAGGACTGTAATCGAAAAATTCCTCGTTCATCGTAAAATAAAACATAAAAAACATACGGGTTGAATTGAGAACCTCCTCCTTTTTTTCGGGCTAGTTAAAAAAAAGAAAAAGCAGTGTTTGGAAAAATCAATTTACAATTTGTTAAAAAAATACTTGACTTATGATATACTGAGGCTTTGAACAAATCACTTCAGTTAAATTCCCTAAAAACACGCATACCTGATTCGTTAGCGGGTACCATAAAATTTCAACAAATTGGATCTGTCAAAAATCACCCCTTCATAAGGCGAAACGGCTTTATAAAGGTGCCTCCACACTCGCGTTAAGGCGGTCCCACACGACCGATAATTAAAGAGGCCACTGGATGATAAATAACCAACTGTCCGTGTTTTTACCGCAGATGTCATTATCTTCGTCGACTCTATCAGCCGTCACCCGATTGCCTTGGAATCATCTAGAGATGTTAAAACGACTTGCAAAGTTTATTGTGAAACCCGTTGAATTATTCGGTAAAGGCGCAGATTTCAAAAGGATTATACATTTTAAATTGATTTATCAACTTTTAGGCGGGCTCCGTCACCAAAAAATAATTCGTATAATGGTGTAGTTAAAGAGGATAATGTTGCGCGCTTGCGTAACTTCTCACACAATTTTCCTAATGAATGAATAAGTGCGAAAACATCGCTTAGTTTATTTTTGTCATTGTAACATAAAAACAGAATGACACATTATTTTAATAATTAATTCTGTTAGTGGTTTTAACAACTCTCATGTCATAATCGATGCAAGTGACAGCGTAGCGCATGAATAATCGAAAGGTCCGAGTTGATGAGTGCGTGTGAGAGCTTTTTTATCGTAATCACGACTGGTGTACAACTCTAGCCCGTTCCACGACCAGGTAGGGATGGGGGTGGTTGTCGAATTATCGATATAATCAATTTTAAGTTGGAAAGTTATACACATATCTAACAATAAGAATTTACATACGAACTTGTACACGGTGGCCTGTGTTGTTTTTTATTTTATTTTCTTAGACCTTGAATTAACAGATAGAATCCTTTTGATCTTAAAATCTAAAGGGATGAATAATGGGGTGTCGTTACTTCCTGGGTTTCTAGTACGTATGCCTGCTGCATAGTCCAGTCCATAGTTTAAAAAATGATATATGATATGAAATATAAACACTGCATAACAGCCTGGAATTTAAAGTTGCGGAATTAAAACTTAATATTGCTTATTTAAAACTTTCTGGTTTGGATTTCCGCAAAGTAATACATGAAGCCACAAAGTTTATTGTTATAAACTTTACATAGTTTAAACTTTCGTTATCAAGCGGCTAGGCGCTGTGGCTCAGTAGTCACTGACTTTATTTATGTGTCTCAGGGACTCTGAGTTCTAATCCCGGCAGGGGCAAACATTTGTGCGATGACTGTAGGTGTTTGTCCCGGATATTGGATGTTTGCGTGCTGTGTTTGTGCGTATTTGTGCCTCCCACGACAGGGAATCTTAGTGCAGGCGTTTGAGTGTGATAAATAAATAAATGTTTGCAACCAAATATGTCTACTAAATAAAATAAAGAACACACGGGTCGAATTGAGAACCTCCTATTTTTAATCCGGGGAAATAAATATCTTTTGCCCATAGCCAAATGTGTTGTCCTCGTTCTCCAGTCTTATTGTGACCACGACCAATGCGACTTGATCGCAACGGTTTACGGTCTTGTAACTTTAGAACTAAACTATAAACTAAACGAATTGTCTTCAATTTTGTTATTAATACTGACGTGGTTTTGATACATTATGAATGTATAAAATTACTTATCTATGGGCCTTCTGAGCAGGCTCAGAGTCGCACAACGAGCTATGGAAAGGGCTATGCTCGGGGTTTCTCTACGTGATCGAATCAGAAATGAGGAGATCCGTAGAAGAACGCAAGTCACCGATATAGCCCAGCGGATTAGCAAGTTGAAGTGGCAGTGGGCAGGGCACATAGCTCGAAGAACTGATGGCCGTTGGGGCCGAAAATTTCTAGAATGGAGACCACGGACTGGCAAGCGCAGCATAAGACGGCCACCGACCAGGTGGACAGACGACCTGACTAAGATCGCAGGCAAGGGCTGGATGCGGTCCTTGTGGAAATCAATGGGGGAGGCCTATGTCCAGCTGTGGACGTCCTATGGCTGAGATGATGATGATGATGATGACTTATCTATGGTATAAAACACGGTTCGCGGTTTCGGTTCGCCTAGTACTCTAGTACTCTCTCAGTACTAGACGAATCGCGACCGCGTCCGCGAGCGCCCGTATTCTCCTTAAAAAGTCCACCGAATGTGGTTGAAACTATAATCGGAACCCTCTGAGTTATTACGTGAGTGATTCCCGTGTTTTATACATTCATAATGTTAGCTTTAATTTTTCTTAAGTTACCGATATCTACAATGTAACCTACGTCCAGCTCCACAGTGACCCTAAAAAAGGTCAGTAAAAAATGCAGGAAACAAATAATAATAATTGACCGTAGAAAATTACTGGATTTTGGAGCCGCCGCCACCGCACGGTTCCCTTGTTAATACAAACTCGTTCGTGATTCTTTATGAACGAAGTGTTAAATTACACAAATTATAATTTCTTAATTTTAACATGTGTGTTATAAAGTGTTTTTTTAAGTTCTCATCAATATTAAGTCTAAAGTTCAGATCTGACGGAAATATTTTAAGCCCACGGAATAAAGTGTATTTTGTTACACATTATTTTTGCATATTGGTAGGGTACTTTTGAGTACCCGCTAGGCTATCTACAATTCGGTCGCCGTGGCGCAGCGGTTAGTGTCAGTGACATGACTTCTTTGTATAATTAGTTTAGTTAACTAAGTTATTAGAGAATAACCATCATTAGGATAATTTTAAACCTAATATGATGGCAAGATTTTAATGAATAATTTTTCTTTTCAGGTAACGTAGGATTGGTGACTGTTACTCTAATGTGGTGAGTATATATTATTGGAATTAAAATATAAATAGTGTGCTTTATTAATCTATTCTATATAATCATTTCACCATCATCTTCTCGACCATAGAACGTCCAATGCTGGATATATACCTCCATTGATCTTCATAAGGACCGGTTGGAAGCGCCCCGCATCCAGCCATTTCCTGGTGGACAGACAACCTGACTACGAGTCAGCTTCTCTTTCCACCGTCATTTGCTGCGCCTACGTGGTCTCCATTCGATGACCTTTCGACCCCAACGGTCAGCAGGTCTTTGAGCTATGTGGCCTGCCCCATTTCAACTTCCTAATCCACTGGGCTATATCGGTGACTTTCGTTCTTCTACGGATCTCCTCATTTCTGATTCGATCACATAGAGAAACCCCGAGCATAGCCCTCTCCATAGCTCGTTGTGCGACTTTGAGCCTGCTCACAAGGCCCATAGACAGATAGTAATCCATCATTAACTTGGAATGTTTCTCTAAAATATGCCATCACAGTTTCATTTCTATGTTATTTGCATCACTTTATACGTTTCTTACGAGTTTATGCATAAATACATACATAATTGCATTCTTTACAATTGCAACAAAAAACTTAATGGTCATTTTAACACAAATGTCGCGATATAACGACGTTAAATGCAAAAACTGTCATCCTATGACATTATTAACTAATGTCATTTTATTATAGACTAGTACAACCCGCGTCGTTACTCGTTCTACTGTTACATTTACAATACAATAGAGTCTCAATAAACCGGCATTATTGTTGCCGGATTATTGAAATGTTCGGATTATTGGACTGTAGGTATAGAAGAAATCATAGTATTATATTTTAAGAAGATAAATAAGTCTTATTTATTTATAATGGTAATGATAAGTCTTATTTATTTATAATGGTAATGATAAGCTTATGTTAGCAATTTTTGATTGAAAATTCTCGTGAGTTTGACAGATTATTATATAGATGTAGTATCCGGCTTTACTCACGTTTATAGACGAAGTTTTGACCTAGGTTTCGAGCATGTCCGATGCTCATCCTCAGGTGAGTTTACGCTGCCAGATCGCCGCGACCACATCTGGTAAACGTGAGTAAAGCCGGATACTACTTCTATATAATAAGCTTATGTTGCCGTTTGCTTGACGTGCATTAGCTAAAGTATTTCCACCTTGAAAATAACAGACAAATATGCTATTGTGATAATTTTTGAGGTTATACTGATGCCGGTGCGCGGGCGCAGAACGAGAGTAGGGAGGGGTGAGGGTGCCGGATTTTTGGACGTATCAGACTACAAAAATGCCGTATTAGTGAGACTCTACTGTATTGTTGCAGCAGCA
Organism: Apeira syringaria; assembly: GCA_934044485.1. NCBI lineage: Eukaryota > Metazoa > Arthropoda > Insecta > Lepidoptera > Geometridae > Apeira > Apeira syringaria. The sequence goes on along the minus strand of OW203672.1, from coordinate 4,496,258 downwards.
TTATTATAGTAAGTTATGTACTAGCTGGGCCCCGCGGTTTTACCCGCGTGGTGAAGATAAAAATAAGCCTATGTATCGCTGCCATCGAAATCGATGTAGCCGTTTTTGAGCGTGAAGAAGTAAAATACATACACACAAATCGCATTTATAATATTATGTAGGATTACTAGACAAACTGTAGTAATATAAACTAGGAATATTAGTAATACGTCGAGCCCCATCCATTTTGATCTGTAAATGTAAACAAATCTTTTCATACACTTTATTTGCTGCGTTTATATTGAAATTAAACCTGACAGAAAACTGATATAAAAACTACCGTGAAGACTCATAGTTAAATAGTAAACCGTTATGGTAAGTAAACTAAAAACACGCGTTTGTATTTCGTCGAATTAAACTTTGACTTTGACTTTGACTTTGAATTTGACTTTGACTTTGACTGACTTTGACTTTGACTTTGATTATTTTATGTAATACAAAACTCAGGTGGAACGTTACGCGGAACGTTACTATTTTTCATGAGTGTTGCTGGTATTCGTCAATTTATAAAACGTTATCACGTCAAAAGTAAAACTTCATTAACTTCAGTTCACCGTGAGAGTTCATAATTACAATACAACAGTTATTAATAGCTTGTAAGGTGTTCTAAGTACAAAATAATTGTTGTCATAAAATGCTATTTAAATTCACTTGAACTTCAAACGCAATAATCATCTTGTTATAATTTACACTGTTACAAATCACCTGTCACTTAAAATGTGAATTATCATTACTAACATTATAATTAACAGTTTTATACCGTTAAATATCATTAACTACATGTGTGGCTGTCTGTGCTAATAATGTCAGTATAGTTATTTAATTATTTATGTCACCTGCCGACATGTCTGTCGCATTTTTTCTTGAGTATTTAGGATTTTTTTTCAAATACTGAATTTTATTAGTTGATATTTTTTGCACCTAGTTAATGCATTTGGCATTGTATATTTCCATTTTCTATTTTATTAAGCTGTATGTTAAGATGATTGGTGGATATTAGTTTTAGTAGAGTAAGTTGCATTGCATTGTATGCTGAAGGGAGGGCGGTGCACATTGCCTTGTTTTGCACAATTGCATTTGTTGACGTGATAACGTTTTATAAATTGATGAATACTAGCAACACTCATGAAAAATAGTAACGTTCCGCGTAACGTTCCACCTGAGTTTTGTATTACATAAAAAATTACTAAAAAGTCAAAGTCATAAATGATTATGACGTTATCACGTAAATCTATCGTCCGTAAACCGACTTTACAGACAACCAATTATTTTTTTTGAAGTGAAAACTTCTTTAGCCGTGTTGTGCACTTTTGTATGGGGAAAAAATGTGTAACTCGCGTGAGATCGTAAAACGGTGAGTAAACCGACGTTGAAATTTAAACTTAAACGAGTTACGAATAAGGAACATTTCGTTTGTTGGTAGTTGTATTTGAAAAAGTCGTTTTTTTTAAAGTATTATTGAGTTCGGTTATCAAAACGCCGATATTATAAAGAGGAAAGGTTTCATTGTTTCAAAGAAAACGTCATCATGTTAATTCCATGTGTCCCACTAATATTATTGAACGCTTGAACGGATTTGAATGAAATTTGGTATGTCGATACTTCAGATCTCTGAATAACACATAGGCTACTTTACTTTAATCATCACCATCAAATACAAATAACTTTATTTTTCATACATTTGTGGTCTATAATAAATATGTAAGCCCATTGACCCCGAACTAGTTTGCGCTGTGTTTCGGGATACAATGGCTTCTCCTTTAAGTACGCCAAAGTATACAATAAACGAATAAAAGTCACTTAATAAATAAAAAAAATACAAATAATATGATCAAGCGCATATTCAATGCATAGTGTGTGTGTGTGTGTGTGTGTGTGTGTGTGTGTGTGTGTGAGTGTGTGTGAGTGTGTGTGAGTGTGTGTGTGTGCATGCGTGAGCGTCAATCATGTTCAAGTGTTCACTTCTGCCGGCACTCCCGGAGTGCTACTGACCCGTGTCACGATCCACGCGTTGATAATAATGCCATAAGTTATTTAAAATATATAAGCAAACGAAACCTTTATCATTTGCGCCTATCATACCATATCAAAAGCAAAAATAAACGAATTTTCTTCTGTAAACTCTAAGGCTTTCACGGCCGGCGTTGCATGTTGTGTGTATTACTTCCGGGCTGTTTGGCCGTGGTCTATGTGAAACTCATCAGTATCAGAGAAGACGCCGCGAAGGAGAGTTCTACGCTCTTGTCGCCGCTCGGACCTGAACCACTGAAGATGTCGACCGCAGTGATCGACGAAACGTCTGGAACAAAAGTTTCACATAGACCACGGCCAAACAGCCCGGAAGCAATACATACAACACGAATTTTCTTCTGTTAGAATGACCAAACTCATATGATTATAGAAACTGGGCTTAAGCGATCAACTTGTTAATTATAACTAATACCGTATAGTTGTGTATTTTTTGTGTATCGAGTATAAAGTATAACCGTTTCAAAGTCACAAATTTCTCTTAAATAATCCAATAAAATATCCCTTCTTGAGTATACAAAGCTCCAGGATCTCCAGAAGCGATAAAAAGAGGTAAGTTATTTGAATGGCCACAATAAGCTGGGTGTCGTCGGCGGAGCCATAGTAGAAACTATGGCGCGGCTGCATCCTGATTCTTAGAAAACCATGCTAGGGTGCGTGTGCGCATACCGAGCCCGGCTACCTGATTCGGATTGTTAACAGGGTATTTCTTTACTTTCCCGCTGCTGAAAATAATCGATTTCGTTGAAACCGATCCTCTTGAGAGTCGTGGTCGTTCCTAATGATAAAACTGAATTATTATGAAATGACTTAATCATGTTTTGATACAATATCTCTGAGTTTTTTGATTGTCTGATTGTTATATTCAATCTAAACTATTCTCACGAAATCTTGTCTATGAAATATACTATGTAATGTAAGAATGTCGACCGAGTCACGAGTGATTTGCTGAAGGAATTTTACCATTTAGTTGCATCGTGTTGTCTAATAAATATTTTTTCATTATAGATAATTTTTTAATTTATTTTATTTCATCGGTCGACTCGACGTACGGCAATTCGCCGTCGCTATATGGTAGATATACCACCTATACGCACGAAGCGTTATGCTTCCACTTTCTTAATGCGTACTGCCAAGGAATGGAACTCGTTGCCCGAGTCTGTGTTTCCCGATATGTACAATCCTGGAGTCTTCAAGTCGCGAGTGAATAGGTATCTTCTAGGTTTGCGTGCTAAATCCTAGACAACGTCATCACTTAACATCAGGTGAGACAGTTGTCAAACGCAAACTTATATTATGTAAAAAAACAAAAACAATATTCAGCTAAAAATGAATAATTGTTATGAGTACCAGAATGATATTATTTTATTTTTATTATTGACCTGTAATAATGCACTATTACCAATAATTTGATATTTAGAACGATGCAAATAAGGTTTATATTTGTATTGAATATCAATGACGGTCGCCGTGGCTCAGTGGTCAGTGTCAGTGACTTGATTTCTGTGTCTCCGGGACCCTGGGTTCGAATCCCGGCAGGGGCAAACATTTGTGCGATGAGTATAGGTGTTTGTCCCGGGTCTTGGTTGTTTGTGTGTTGTGATTGTGTGTGTCCATGCCTCCCGCGACACATTGAATCCTAGTGCGGGGGTCAGAGTGTGATAAAAAATTAATTGTTTGGTACTAATGACTAGACACTTACCTCTCGACTTGTATTCTAAAGCCAGCGTGATCAACCTTCGTCGAACACACGACGACATAGTGAACTATGACAGAATCAGAATCAGACGTGTGTATCAAAGGATAGACTTCGAGCCCGCAAACAAAGAAGTGATTCTAAGCTTTGTTGTTGCTATGTTTTGAGCCATAGAATTCCAAAAAGTACTCTTTTCCGTATTTTTTCCTTAAAGTAGCAATACTGTAGTTCTCAGCTTCTGTTTAACAAAAAAAGCAATTTAAAAGCGCAGTTTAATTTAGTAAACAGTCCAATAAAGAGCTTGGCGCGTGACTTAACGATGTTAAATGCTTCTGTACAATGTAACCCCAACTTAAATAAACTTAAGTGCAACTGTACTCGGAAACAATGAGCATATTGTGTTTATTTTTGATTTGTGGTGGATTCTGAAACGAGGAGGGGTTGCGTTTCGTTGGAGTAAGTTTTTATTCATATTGTATGCTATTTTTCAGATCAGCTGGCTTACTCTTGAACTCAGTTTCAATGTCAATCCTATTCTAATCCGAATCAGCTGTGCGAGTATGGATCGTCGACTCGATACAATTCGACAGTAAGTGCTTGTTCAGACATTGTGATATCCGCGCGGTTTGGAGGTCTCCATAGTTATAATGTGTGAACGCTATGTCTGAACATGTACTTACTGTCGAATTTTATCGAGTCGACGATCCATACTCGCACTGCAGTTCCATCACAATCTAACATCATTTTATAATTATTTCAAATTCCACGGAACTCGATTCCAATCGTGCGCTGGTGTTGTGTTCAAGAGTATCGATCTGCGCGAAGTTGATTAGAATCACAATTTAGAATCAGAATCGAGAGTCAAGAGTAGGCCGTAGGTTTGCTTTGGCTGATTTTTTTTTACATTTAATAGGTTGCATTTTTACAATGGCAGGTTGCATATAGATAATTTGATTGAAGAATCTTGCCAGTCAAGAAATCAAGCGAGATAATTATGCCAGGATCGCAACAAGTAGAAATTCGTGCTTTCTCCCTGATAGGTATAGGTGATTACATTAATAATATGCTAAGTGGAATTCAAATTCAAATTGAGAAGAATAAAAAAACATTGCCAAAGATATATATATATATATATGGGACAACATTCACACAAGGTCTTCAGGTCCCAAACTAGGCAGAGCCTGTACTATGGTAACCTGATGACTGATATATATACTTAAATACATACTTATATATATACTTATATACATATACACACCCAGACACAGGTCAAACAGACATGTTCATACACACAAATGTTTGACCTGTCCGGGACTCGAACCCGGGACCAGCGGCTCAGAAGGCAGAGTGCTACCAACTGCGCCAACCGGCCAGATGTTGTTAATGAACGAATACATTCCAGACTGCTCGTGTAGTGCTACTATAGCTTATTTGGCTGCGTCAGGATGGTATTCCGTAGTCTTAGGTTCACGTCAAACCCGTAAAGAAATATTTCTTTAAAGTATTTGAACGTTATGTATGCATGTAAGTTAAAACAATTATTATTATCATTATTCCAACCATTCCACTGCAACGTTAAGATCATAAAACAAGTCTTTAATATGTATGACATCAAATATAAATATAGTTTGTATAAAAAGTGAAATACGTTTGATTGTGGTAAAGCCATACTGTTTAAGCTTGAATAAAAAACTGAGAAAGTGAGGGTAGGCGTAACCGCAACTAAGCATGCGCACGCGCAAGCTTTAGTATTGATCGTGGTTTGTGGAGTACTTATACTTCATTATTATAAGTAATTACATACTTTATTTATTTATCTTACGGTTTTCACGTCAAAGCAGGTTTTCTAATGTTTACATATGAGATCTTCTTCTTAGTCCTGCACTCTTGGCGGAGTGGTCGTGGTTACAGTGATAGCTGGTGGGAGATCCTCGCTGACGTCCTTGTCCAGGATAGCAGCTCGCTTAGCGATGTTTTTTGATCACATATGAGATATCATGTTATTAATAATATAATTATTATATATTAATTTATGACCAAAATATTGGCACACATTTGGCTCAACGGATCAGCATTGCAATTCAACGTGGCAATGCTGCTAGTATGCTGGGCACGCTACCAAGAGGTAGCAGGTTGAGTTATCTATAGGCTGACAATACCTCGTGGATTGCTCGAATGTTTTTTTTAGTAGCTGTAGAATTGTAACTAGATATTAGTTTTTGATTTTAATAAAGGCGTCGCCCCGTATTTAAGAAAGTAGTATCCAAAAAAGCATGTGAATACATACTTATTAAATCTTTACAATAATAATAATAATTAACGTACCAGGAGGTGGGCAGCAGCGCCTTCTGAGGATCGAAAATCATACTGCGCTCGCCAACCCGCCTGCCAAGCGTGGCGAGTATTGGCAAATCCCCCTATATGGAGGAGGCATACGTCCAGCAGTGGACGCACATGGCTGAAGAAGAAGAAGAAGAAGAAATCTTTACAATATAATTGATATAACTCCAAGCGAACTAAAAAGCAAGGCGTTCTGCCAACAGCTTTTTAAAAAAAAACTCGATCAACATTCAGCTAATGTTGTAGCTTCGATTTATGCGACGGTTGCCAAAAACTTGGTCTTGAATTCTAATCAATTCAAATACCGAGACCGATGATAAAAACAGCTAAGTGACGGCTGATGAAATAAATTTGGGTAATCGAGTCTGTTAGTGATGCGAACTATTAAAATGCTCGAAAAAAATCTGGAGTGCTCTGAGCTGTAAATAGAATTTAATAATTATCCTATCCTACTAATATTATAATCTATCCTACTACGAGTAATATGTGTGTATGTTTGTTACTTTTTCACGCTCAAACGGCTATACTATTTCGATATTTTGGTTCTTAATTAAGATAATAAATTATGAAAAAAAAAAATGTTTGAATTTCCGATATATATCATACGATTTTTGATCCGTAGTAATAAATAGTGGTCTGAATATGCAACCATGGTCTAATTATTTTAACTACGACAGGTGCAACATGCAGACACGTAGAAGGAAATTACGATTAGTAACTTTTTTACTATAAAATGAAGTATTACGATGAGTTAAATGAATTTCATATAAAATTTAGTACATTTTATATCTACTTGTTTATTATAGGTGCCGTGGTAGTACCGGCCTAGAATAGTACTCCCCCATCTCTTCCCGCGGGTGCCGTAAGAGTCGGCTAAGGGATCGCGTACCAGGTGGTGGGCAGCAGCGCATTCTGAGGATCTGAAATCATACTGCGCTCGCCAGCTCGCCTGTCAAGCGTGTCGAGTATTGGCAAATCCCCTCTATATGGGGGAGGCATATGTCCAGCTGTGGATGTCATATGGCTGAGATGACGATGATGATGATGATTTATTATAGTTTGAATTTGGACCGGTCTTGCGGCTTGGCTACATAACAAGACTGTTTCCCATCCCTATTTGAACATCCGTGCACAAAAATGCATTATCAAGTAGAGACGCATGTCGAGACAATGTCTACAGCTAATTCATATTCAACCTACACTTAGGTAATTCAATTTAGGCTTTGGATGTCAGCCATTAGCGTTGATTTATTTTTATATTTAACTTCCTTTGGCGAAGACGAAAATTTCAAAGAATTTTTTGATGAACAACTTCCTTACAACACCTGCTGCATATTGTATTGCAAGTTTATAGCATTAAGTCGTTTGTATGCTCGCAATTAACCTACTTCAAAAAAAGGAGGAGATTCTCAATTCGACCCGTATGTTTTTATATATATATATTTTATGTTTTTTTTTTTTGAAGCTGGTGCTCACCGTGCCAAATCGGTCAAGCGGTTTTTGAGTTACACTCCAATAACTGAAAAATGCTACGCATACGTCGATGATATAATAGTTGCGGGTGGAGAAATCGATGAACATACACAATGACAATTGATCTCGTGAGTAGCAAAGGTCACTAAAAACGGTGAAAAAAATAATTACCAAAAATGGAACCTTCAACACTCAAAAGTATAAAATAACTCGTCTTAGTCGGTACCATGCGCACAATATTGTGATGATAGTTACTTTAGTAAACTATCATGGACTTCAACAAATTATTTCACACGTTTGATTATTAAAGAAGGTACCATTTTTCGGTTAAAAAAAATTACATAATAGAAACACATGCTTTTTTCATGGGGCAAATGCCTTTACTCAAATAAAACACTAATAACTAATTACAATACTGCAGCTACTACAATAACATTTGACCAATCGACTAGCTATTGGCAGCCTATAGATAACTCAAATGTTCTCACTCGCTACCGGCTGGCAGCGTGCCCAGAATGCTAGCAGCATTGCCACGTTGAATTGCAATGCTGATTCGTTGAGCCAAATATGTGCCCGCATTTTGGTCACGCGTTGCAACAACGTTTCAACACATGCTTGTTGAAACGTTTGCATTCTTCAAATGTTTTAACTTTGACACAGACGTGCAACAGCTTGGTGATTTGTCACAGACATGTTCATTTGCTTTGTCAATGTGTAGCAGAATATTTGAATGTACGTCTCGGAGTGAACACTCTTCGCTTTGTTGTCAGATATTTAGTGACGCTTCGTTGGTTCCGAATGACCAAGCTAAACTGGAAGGCAAACATTGGCCGAAGAACGTAACCTCGATATTTTTTAAAATATTGCCTAAGGAAGAGTTTTAGTTCGCTAAGCCGCCACAGGCGAAGCGATGATAACTCAGCAAGGCGGGGGGGAGTCGCCTGTCAAACTGACGGACACTGGTTCGATCCCCAACAACCTCCGCTTCCGGTGAAGGTAACACCGTTATCAAATTCCCACCATGGTGGTAGGGTAGGCAAGTTCGAAAAACTGTCCCCAAGCACATAGTGTGTTCAGACAGCGGTCCTTGAGAGCCAGTAAGCATTCTAGGTCTAGCGTGATAACATCTTCGGCCACATCTTCACTGACTGAATCAAGTGAGATAGTGGTCAAACGCTAGATCAATACAAGTATAACAGGTTCGACTGGCCGGTTGGCGCAGTTTGTTGCACTCTGCCTTCTGAGCCGCTGGTTCTGGGTTCGATTCCCGGACAGCTCAAACATTTGTGTGTATGAACATGTATGTTTGACCTGTGTCTGGGTGTGTATATAAATATATATATATATCAGTCATCAGGTTACCATAGTACAGGCTCTGCCTAGTTTGGGACCTGAAGACCTTGTGTGAATGTTAACAAATAAATAAAATAAATATAAAAAATAGACTAGTATGATATATTTAGCCTTATGCCTAACAGAAAATAAAATTAAAACACTTTGTAATTTCATACTTTTGTTATAAGTTTCTTTCAAAACACTCAACCGTCTGGAGTGTGAAAGGACAAACCGAAAGTAACTAACTACGAGCTGTTTGTTTTTAAAAAACATGGCTGCCTGCCAGTTCTTATTGCGTTGGTATTTCACGTCTTATCTCAATATACTCAAGTGTTGAGACATTTGTTGACCTTTTATTTATTTGTTCCGGGAATAATCCCTTACGTTTTATGTCTTCTCGGTCTGAAGGCTAACTAAAATAATATCAGCTTATTTTTTATTATAATAATATTGTAAATAAGTATTACGTAACGAAAATCACTGACACACAGATTAGCAAAGCAAAATACCTAATAGAGCTTCCCTAGGTGTCTACGAGATGGCGCTATATTTATTTATTAAACATAATCGTATAAAAGTTCCTTTAAAAAAATGTAATAATGCAATTTTATTTTTCTAGTTTCTAGATAGATAACTTTAATGCTTATGTTTATCCCTTTTTTTATAAATCTTCACCGTAACGGTTTTAGCAGTTTAATTTATGTTTATTAATAGTCTGTGTTTCCTGATATGTACAACTCCGGAGTCTTCAAGTCGCGAGTGAATAGGTTCCTTCTAAGTTTGCGTGCTCCACCTTAGACCGCGTCGTCGCTTAACATCAGGTGAGACAGTGGTCAAACGCAAGCTTATAATCTTAAAAAAAAAAAAAAAAAAAATTTTTGCAATGAAGATATATACGATAACATCCCGATGGATTTTTTATACTGTATACAGTATAAAAAACTACTGTACTGTACTGTATACAGTATAAAAAATCCAGGTCTGCATAGAGTATGCAGACCACAGAAAAGGTGGGATGACGACATAGGCAAGTAGCAGGAGTAACGTGGAATAGAGTGGCCTAAGATAGACAGGAATGGAAAAGGTTGGAGGAGGCCTTTGCCGATTGGCAAACAGACCTACAAAAATAAATATATATACCTATAGTTTTTAGTTCCTAATACATTTAAATAGATACTAAGTTGGTCTGAATAAAGGGCTTTATTATTTATTATTATTATTATTATAGAGTATGCATGATGCATACCTGCATCATTTATAGTTCCAAAAAAAGAAATCTATTAAACCAACTCGTAAAGAAGCCAGCCGCCGACTCGGCTCGTAAATTCAGAAAATGATCACCAATCAACGAATAAAAATAAATTGTAATGTAAATAAATAAGTTTCACCTACAAACTTTATTGTTCCGAGTTTATATTCTCGCTAGTTTTATATTTTACTTCCTTCGACCGTGTTAGGAATACTGTAACCAATCAACAAACTTAGCTATGCTATAAACAAAGTAAACACGTCTAAATTAAGCCTTACAGTGTACAAAATTAGGTTCAAACTCATTTGTAAGTAAAGGTGTGATGGCATAGATACATTTGTAAAACAGAGGCGTCAAGTCATTAAGAAGTCGACGCCGAAAAAGCTATTAAAAGTAAAAAACATAAATAAGGTCCTAGCCGTGAAGGTGCCTGTCTGTAATAGTCAAATAGGGTTACATTTCTAAGTGTCGTAAGTCTATTTAGAATGCTTTGTGCACGTTTGCGAAATACGTTTCTGGACTCGGGAAATAGCTAGTCGGTACTTTAGCTTGAAGTCTTTCCTATGGTGTATACATTGATTTGAGTGTGTGCTCTGAATGATTTAAATGTCAAATTGATTTACAACATTGTCTTTCAAAAGACATGGTGAAAAAAAGATTTATTACTATTTCTTTATTTGACAACTTGTAAAAGTTCCTTGGTAAGAAAGTCCACGTAATATTTTCAAATACGGCAGCGTAGAGGTTAGCTTTCGTTTGACAACAGACTTTCCCGACTACGCTTGGTTATGTCTTCTATACTTTATAGTGATGATTTATGATAATGAAAAGTAGCCTATGTGTTAATCCACGATCTAAACTATCTCCATACCAAATTTCATCGAAATCGGTGAATCCGTATAAGCGCGAAGAAGTAACAAACATACACACGCGTGTATGTGTGTAAGTGTGTATGTTTGTTACCTCTTCACGCTAAACCGGCTACACCGATTTCTATAAAATTTGTTATGGAGATAGTTTAAACCCTGGATTAAGACATAGGCTACTTTTATCCCGGAAAAAGTATAGTTCCCGTAAGATAATTGAAGTAGCGGGAAAATCGTAATCTAAAAGTATAGTTCCCGTAAGATAATTGAAGTAGCGGGAAAATCGTAATCTAAAAGTATAGTTCCCGTAAGATAATTGAAGTAGCGGGAAAATCGTAATCTAAAAGTATAGTTCCCGTAAGATAATTGAAGTAGCGGGAAAATCGTAATCTAAAAGTATAGTTCCCGTAAGATAATTGAAGTAGCGGGAAAATCGTAATCTAAAAGTATAGTTCCCGTAAGATAATTGAAGTAGCGGGAAAATCGTAATCTAAAAGTATAGTTCCCGTAAGATAATTGAAGTAGCGGGAAAATCGTAATCTAAAAGTATAGTTCCCGTAAGATAATTGAAGTAGCGGTAAAATCGTAATCTAAAAGTATAGTTCCCGTAAGATAATTGAAGTAGCGGGAAAATCGTAATCTATGCTGGTGAAACAGCGGGGCGCTACTAGTGTATATAATAACTTTATTAACTTAAGGTATTGTATGAGTCTCTGTTATGAGTTGTGCGCCAATCTAACAGTCCCCGGGTAGAATCCCTCACATATGGTTGAGCTTTAAATTAAGTCATAAACATCTTTATGCAATACTATATAAGGCACAGTTTAGTGCCGACATAGCTACGTCCCTTACGTTTGTATACTTTTTACCAAGTATGTATATGTGCAGAAGCAGTATTCCTTGAATGCCAGAAGACATTCTAAGTTTTCTAAGACCTAGCATTTTGACCGGTTCTGTGGCTATCCTCACCCTTGACCTCAAGTGAATTGGTGGAAAAGTGCTACAGATAATTATGCCAAAGTAGAGCATAGAGAAATAACTATAAATAGACATTAACGGAGTTTAATGGCCAATATGAAACGACTTCCAGTTCAGTGCGCCACGAGTCTAAGCGAGCCGGACGCACGTACATATTCCGCTTTGGGCTGGAAGCGTAAAGCCAAATCCTACACGCACAACTTTAGTTCCGTGTCATTATAAGCTCAAGTGTAAATGAATGGTAAAAGAAAGTGTTGACCCGTTACTGCGATAAAGTGCTAAAGCGTTCACTTGTTCGTTATCGAGTCTAGGACAGCGTCAACTCATTGTAATTTATGGATGTACTCGGCGCGTGTTCAGAGAATGCTAAAACCTGATGAAAGGATCCGAGGGTTTCGTGGTGGCGAAGGAACAGTTATGATATAAAGTGCTTGAAGAACTTGTACACTAGAAGAATTATTGTAGTCGTGTGAATGTTTCAATATATCGACAAATTCGTCAATGTAATTACGGCCAATGAAACAAGTAGGTCTACCTGAGAAATAACTTGAAAAAAAAAAATTGGTTGTCTGTAAAGTCGGTTTACGGACGATAGATTTACGTGATAACGACATAATCATGTATGACTTTGACTTTGACATTGACTTTGACATTAACATTAACATTGACATTGACCATTGATTATTGACCATTGACCATTGACCATTGACCATTGACCATTGACCATTGACTATTGACCATTGACCATTGTCCATTGACATTGACATTGACTTTGACTTTGAATATTTTATGTAATACAAAACTCAGGTGGAACGTTACGCGGAACGTTACTATTTTTCATTTTGGCATTCATCAATTTATAAAACGTTATCACGTCAAAAATTTTTAGTTTTCAATTTTGCGCATTTTTGTTAGCGCACAAAACTGGAAAACTACTCATGGGTTTATTTACATGGGTACATATTTCTAATTCGTGGTTTTTCAATTCAAAATTTAGGCAACAAATTGTTAAAAGAAGTAACAAATGGTTTTTCTATACTTAATACGTATTTTGCTCCGTAGTCAGACAACTTGTGATCAAAATATTAAATAGGTTGTTTCTGACGAAGGTTTTTATATTGTTTAACATAAAAAACTTCCATTACGACATTTTCATAATATTATAACTGCACCCTGCGGTTTTGCCTTCACGGAATTTTGAGTTTACAATTATCGTACATTTTCCCGGAATTTTATAGTTTTCCGGGAAATCTTAATTTATCGTCATAACCATAAGAACTTTTTACACAGTATAAAAAAAAAAAACATAAAACAGTAATGCCGTTCTCTAGTTATGGCGGGAATAAGGGAAATATTTTTTTTTAATAGTCTCTGTTAATGAATATTGTATATAGATATCCTTAACTTACTTCTCTGTCAAGAATACTCGTAAACTAGTTTTATACTTTTTTGGAGCTTGACGATGTAAAGTGCCGTGGTGGTACCGGCCTAGAATAGTACTCCCCCATCTCTTCCCGCGGGTGCCGTAAGAGTCGGCTAAGGGATCACGGGGTCAAGGTGGGCAGCAGCGTCCGCTGAAATCATACTGCGCTCGCCAACCCGCCTGCCCAGCGTGGCGAGAATTGGCAAATCCCCCCTATATGGGGGAGGCATATGTCCAGTAGTGGATGTCCAATTGCTGAAAAGAAGAAGACGAAGAAGAAGATGTTGTAAACTCGATAATTGAAAAACATGAAAAACCCCCTTTGCAATTATTTTGTGTACATAATTTAACATTTAAAATCACACAAAAAACATACCTTACTTCCCCTTGTGTTGCCATAATTAGAACACGAGTTAATTTGTAGCACAATGAATTAAAAATGCATAAATTTTAAATGCGAAATACTTGACGATCCTACACAGCCTTAATGAGATTTTTTCCGACTCTCTGAGTGGAAAATAACAAAATAAAGGTAAGTAAGTGATTACTGGCAGGTGGGGTAAGGTTATAATCAACAGCTGGCACTGGAAATATTTGTTATTTTATTTTTGTTTTAAGGAAACATTTAATACAATCGTTGTCTTTACTTAGTTTTGCTTGTAATCTTAGGTTTTACGCATTTAATACGAGAAATAAATTACAGTTTAAATTGTTTAAAAACGTTAAGAACTAGATGTCGACTCCATATTGGTCGTAATTAATGGGATATTGGTATAGCACTTATGAATGCCAATACTACAATTTCATTTTTATTATAACATGCGGGTAGTTAAACATAAAAAGGTAGTGTGACTTAAACTATCCGCAATGCAATAAAGCTGTTCTAATATCTATTTTTGAAGCGAAGATAGCTCAGCGGAGGGGAGCGTCGGCTGTTAAACTGATGGACACTGGTTCGTTCCCCAAAAATGGCTTGAGCTTTCGATGAAGTTAACACCGTTATCAAATTCTCAGCATGGTAGTAGGGTACTTTCGAGTACTGCCGGGCTAGCTACCACCCTCAAGTTTGAAAAATGTCACCAAACACATAGTGTGTTCAGGCAGCAGTCTTTGGGAGCCAGAGAGCATTCTAGGTCTAGCGTGAAACATCTTCGACCACATCGTCCCTGACCATCAAGGGAGATAGTGGTAACGTTGGACAAGCATTATCCAACATTGAGTTATATATAACTAGCTGCGCCCCGCGGTTTTACCCTCGTGGTGATGAAAAACGGCGATGATGTTGATGAATAAAATAACCCTATGTGTTAATCCAGTGTATAAGCTATCTCCATACCAAATATCATCGAAATCGGTGTAGCCATTTAAACGTGAAGAAGTAACAAACACACACAAACTTTCGCATTTATAATATTAGTAGAATAATAACAGCATTATAACAATTATCAATTCTTTTTATGGTTACGCGTTGACGAAATGAACTAGCAAAGTCAGTTAATATATATGAATTCTGTTTTACCTTATCAAGAAATGGCCATCAATACAGGGATACCAAGAGTAATGGTTCGTACACACGTGCCAAATGCAAACTAAGGGAACATGTGCAAATCTGTTGGAAAGCTGTAGAATTGAAAGTGTCAGAATGTGGCAGGCATCGTGCAATCGTGGCATAATTGCACCTTATCTACATACCAAACGACTGTGTTTCTTCTGAGAAATTCTTACACTACAAACTTATTACCTGAACAGGATTTATTATTTTAAATTAAAATTATTTTCAAAGTTCTTAACTCCGAAAGCCATAAGCAAACCTCCCAAAAAGTCTCGTACGGAATTCGAACCTACATCTTTGGGGATGCCTGTCCATCCATCAGTGACGCGGGTACGAGACCTTTTAACTTCGCCATACTGAGAAAGAACAGCAACGCCTGTGGGATATGAAAACCCATTGCAAACAAGCAAAGGCCATGTTTTCAATTCTCAAAGATGTCTCGAATAACTGTCTATAGGAGTCCAAAGCTACTCGACGTACCGTTTGCAAAGACTAATTGTTGCCAATCTATAGGAGTGCAAAGCTACTCGACGTACCGTTTGCAAAGACTAATTGTTGCCAATCTATAGGAGTCCAAAGCTACTCGACGTACCGTTAGCAAAGACTAACTACAGGCAGAATTCGTTCTTCATTCGGGCGTGCAAATGCTTTAACGATATATCCAATAAACTCGATATTGATATGTTTCACACCACTTCTGCAAAATTGAAACATGCACTTAGTTGTAAGTTTTTTGAAAGCTAAATATGTCTCTATGTATAGATAACTTATCTTTTTTTTTTTCTAACGGACTAATGCTGTTTGCCTCTACCGGCATTTACAGCTTCACCGGAGGGGGGACGAGCACAGATGGTGCTCAGCCCGGTATTTGTGCGGGCGCAGAAGGCGCACCGCCTAGTGAGGCTAGCGCTGACGGCGCTGTGCCACTAGGAGAGGACGAGGCGACTAGCTCAAGGGCACCACTGAGGTTCGGACCTCGGCTTGAGCTGTCGCCAGGACAGGGAGTTATCGGATCGAAGCTATCGGATCGATTATCTTTATTTATAATTATATATATTTACTCCACACATCTAGATGTCGTCCATAAACTTTTGTTTTGTTAACTAATTTGGCTATTTGTCGAAATTTATAATTGGCCTTCAGTGAATGTTTATTTATCACGTTTTATCGGCTAGCTGTTAATTACCCTGAAATTTTTAAAAATGCTAAAAATTGTTGAAAATGCTACTAGCGGTCGAACACATCTGAGATCTGTTCGTCAAGTACGTTATTCACATTAACAAGCTCTCCTACAAGCGCTTCTTTATAGACATGCATGGAAGCAAATTAGAGTATAAATAACCTAACTCACAGTGTTGATTTTATCAAATATTCACGAGTGAATAAGGTACCTTCTAGGCTTGCGTGCTGCATCTTAGACCGCGTCAACACTTAACATCAGAAGAAACAGTGATCAAACGCATGCTTAGAATATTCAAAAAATAATAGTTAAAACTATAACCCAACAACTGGCAGAGCGACTAATGCTGACTGCGACCTACAGACGATGGGTGGAGATTGTCACCTAGGACAAAGTATAAATGTCTTTTAATTATGCTCAGTAAATTTGAAATTTACCTTAAATTATTGTGTGTTAATTTAATTATTATTATTTTAGTTATATATACAACATGGATCTTGTGTCTGAAATAAATAAAAAAAATAAAAAATTAACTCTCTATTACGCGATTCTTGTCTCATACAGTATAGATTACTTTTCGTTCTGATATTCTATTTATATTACAAAATATATCACTTTACATATAATGTCCTACATCCACCATTCGCTGCGTAATATATCTACTCCCGCAATAACTAATAGTTGCACGAGTATGCGCAGACGACTTAAATGCTCTCTAATTAGACAATTCGTGTTCAAACCGCGCATGCGTCGAGCTGAGGCCATATAATGATTGTGTCTATTGTCTCACCTGACTTATAGGTACACAGAATAAAGTGTTGCAGTAGGTAAAGATTTGAATATAAAACTACTAGGTGCGCCCCACGGCTTCATCTGAGTGGACTACTGTCCCAAGCGAAGGTAGCGTGAGATAATATTAGTCTTGAAGTCGGTTAAATAAAAAGTAGCCTATACTTTTCCAAGATCCCATCGAGAGGCATAGACACAAAATTACAGCACACAATCACCCAAGACCAAACATCTACACTCATCGCACAAATGTTTGCTCCCGCCTGAATTCGAACCCAGGGTTCCGGAGACACAGAAGTCATGTCGCTGACCACTCCGCCACGGTTACCGTCAATTGCCATACCGGCAATTGACGGACAATAAATTCCTCAGAATTGTTCAGATTTAGGCGTGAAAACATAATAGACAGAGTGACCTTCACATTTTGTGTTATTATTTTGGATTGGATAACAAGCTTGTCTCTCACAAAGGTTTTTCAATACTGATGATATTTATCAACCATTCACTTGATGTTTATGTACGATTTGGTCAAAGCGACAACACCCTATAATCAAGGCGAGGTATCATCTTAGATCTGGAGTTATGACTGCCACTGAAGGTTTACTTGCGGCATTCTCGGTGTTTTGGTGACAGATTTTCAATTTTGAGGTCGAAAGCCAGACGTACTATGTGATCTACCACAAAGTACTACACCTTCTGTAGAATTCGTCACAATGTTACCTTTTAACCTGAATAACCGATTCCCTAGTTAGGACCCGAAAAGATGAGTTTTTATTTAAAGGTTACGTTAAGGTAAAGGTTAAAAAGGCTTACGACTGCCGTATCGGGGGTTGGCTCACATAATGACTTAGCTATCAGTGCCTTACAATTAACATTTATTTTGAGTTGTTTATGTTTCTGTGCATGATTTATATGTTGCATTGGGCTATCGGCCAAGCTGGCTAATGCCTTTATTAAAATAAAACACGAATAACTAATTACAATACTGAAACTACTACAATAACATTTGAGCAATCCACTAGCTATTAGTAGCCTATAGATAACTCAAATGTTCTAACCCGCTACCGGCTGGCAGCGTGCCCAGAATGCTAGCAGCATTGCCACGTTGAATTGCAATGCTGATTCGTTGAGCCAAATATGTGCCAGCATTTTGGTCACGCGTCGCATCGATCAAACGCTCAGATAAATTTCGGAAAATCCGATGGGCTCCAGGTCCCCACGGGCCCAATGTCTCTACCCGAAACGGTTCAAATATGTAACCACCACCTAGGTTAGCATATTTTCGCCGTTTCAATTGCTCCGCCGAATAAACCGCGGCGCCAGCCCTAAACTCTGAACGTTCGTTTCACGTTTCTCTTCACAAAATAGCGCATCTTCTTGAAATGCAAGTAGTGCTACTGTTTTAACTGTGGCTCATCTATACTAACTTATAATACGTCGCGAATGAGTCCGTGAGCGGACATCCAAACGAGCAGCTTAGCTAAGTTTTGGCGCTGTGACTTCAACTTGTGCATAATTGGTGAAGCCAACTTGATGCATATTGATTAACTAAGTATACCTTGTTGACATTGGTGAAATCTCAAGGGGTCGATGGAGCAGATTTCATTTATGCTGACAAACTTTTTGTAGTTGGAACGTTTATCAAGTAATATTGCATTAAGAAGTTTTCAATTAATGACATAAGTACTTCAGAATATTTGATCACTTAAGCCTTTATCAAATCCTAAATAGTCAATGTTGATTCTTTTCAGATTATTTTGTTGGAGGTCCAATGTCTACTAAACTTAAAACAAATACCACTTATGAGAACAGTTCATAAAGGTTAATTCTGATTGAACAAAATTTGAATTCATTTGCTAATTAGTGAAAAAAAATTGGTTGTCTGTAAAGTCGGTTTACGGACGATACATTTACGTGATAACGTCATAATCATTTATGACTTTGACTTTGACTTTGATTATTTTATGTAATACAAAACTCAGGTGGAACGTTACGCGGAACGTTACTATTTTTCATGAGTGTTGCTGGTATTCATCAATTTATAAAACGTTATCACGTCAAAAATATTATCGTACGATTATATTTTTCGACCGTACCGACAAATGCGCTTGAACTGTGTCCTACAACAGAAGAAAGGAAAGTAACTAATCTATAATGTGATTCGTAATTTTTTATTAGCCCGTAGGTCATTTGTAAAGTGCATATTTGTAAAATATTAAATCAATACGAATGCGAATTTGTCCGCCCTCTCTGCATGTAAATATACGCAAGCCCTATCAGAACTTGTTAAGCCCTTAATCGGAAATATTATTGGAAAAATCTACCGAAACGCATATAAATTAACAAACCTTACACTCATTTAACGTAAAAAAAGAACATTATTTTATAAGTCTGAAAACTATCGCGAGTTTCTTCCATAATTGTAATGTAACAAACCGACTAGGACTCACGTGGTAAACACTGGAAAATTACTCTCCGACCAGTTTCGAACTTATTTGCAGTTCTTCATCTGGGAGTTATGATCGTGCCAGGCGGCGAGCGCGAGCCTCAGCACGTAACTGGCGTTGAGACGGCTGCGCTGCATCAGTCAAATTGTCCCGGTGCGCACTGTCACTTGAGTCATTGTCACTGAAAGTCTCATTGTCACTGTCACTTTGGTGATGATGATGGTAGGAGGCCGGTTTACACACCATGCTTGTCTTGTTTACCACGTGAGTCCTAGTCGGTTTGTTACATTACAATTATTTTATAAGGTTTAAAGTCAACACAAAACAAATGAACGTTGCGCGGTTAAAACATACATGTAATATAACATATAACAATATGTATTTATGTAGGTATGTGAATAACTCGGGTAATTACTACAACTTCATTTCTTGGCTGCACAAACAACTAGCAAAAAATTGAGCCATCAAAGTAATTAAAATTATTTTTACTGCCTTCAGGTATGCCAAATATGTCTACATCAACTAGTTTTTCCATCTGTGGCAGTAATTAAGGTGTGGACGAATAAAAATGAGATGGATTAATTACTTATTGATTAATATTGAGAATATGTCAAACGTTATAATATGAATTTAAACTGTAAAGTGTTGTGCTTAAAATGTGTGCGTCCTTAAGATGATTATATACCGCATACTTGTCCATATAAAAAGATAAACCTTTTTTCTACCTTTTTCTCTTTCCAATTTCCTTATTTTTTTCACATAATTATTTATTGGGCATATAGTGAATGATAAGTTGAAAGCGAATAGATTGACATGGTATGGGCATATCATGAGGAGGGATGAAAAACATGTAACAAACAAAGTACTTAACATGAATGTGGATGGATACAGAGGTAGAGGAAGGCCGAAGAAGGTATGGATGGACTGTGTGAGGAATGATATGTTTATGAAAGGTGTGAGCAATGAGACGGATGAAAATGATAGAATAGAATGGAAGAGGAAAACATGTTGTGCCGATCCCACCTAGTGTGGGATAAAGACAAGAAGAAGAAGATATACGTCTTATTTTTTTTTCCAGTTTTTTATATCACTTTACAGTTCAGTTCATTACAAGCATCACAACCATTTATTTTTTTCGCTGACATGGTTAATTAAGTGAAGTGAAGTTAGTGAATCTTTTCGAAAAACCATAAACTCTAAAAAAGAAAAAGTATAATCCTAAAATACATCATATATATATTCAAGGAATTGATATTAATAACATTTTTTTAGAGAAGGGAAAGAGGTTTGCCCCGGAACGTAAATTCTATCAAAAAAAAATTAGCTACAAATATCACCAGCAGCAACTCTATCGGTTGTATAGGAAATTGCATAGAACGCTGAGATCGCAATACGTTTGCTTAATACGTACAACGCGAAAACGGTGTTTGGTATAGTGCTGTCCCGATGAGGATTTGGGAGCGAGACAATTGCCTCTTTGTTTGGCTTTTAGAACGGTGTGTCGTATAATTCCGGGTAAAGGGGTGGATACTTGTTTCTTTTCTCTTTTTTTATTATTATTTAATATTGTTTAAATATTCTAACTATTAAGGGTCAGTAAACTATTATCAGTTGACTGATAATACTTTTCATTTAATGTTTAAGTTGTTAGCTCTACTACTACTCTAATACTCGGTATTTTAGAATTTTGGCATACTGAGACTGGATGCCCTCCTTCAGGGAAATAATTCTAGTCCGTTTTTGCATACTTCGAAAGGCTGTCATTGCTTAGCCTCGCCTTGCCATCAAATTTTTCAGCAGTCATAGTCCTGGAAACCTCCCAGACTTGGACCGCTGAAAAATTTGCTAAAGTGCAGCTTTTGGATATTTCGTCTCAAAAGTTTGGAGACCTCTGGTCTAGAGGGACTGGATTACGATTTTAGAATATTTATATATTATATTTTTGTCCTCTCAGAAAAGACACAAGCTTGAATCCGCTCCCTGGCACCAATTATAGTAAATTTTAGTCTTTAAACAGTATTTATACGATGAAAATTTTAGGGCCAGGAACTGGCTTCCATAAAGTGAATGTTAAATGACACATACAAATTTGAGAGTCTGCTAATAACCCAATGGTAAACTAAAAATGCAATCCAGTCTTTTCAGTGTTCATTTCCGAGAAGGCTTGGAACAATTCGTCGACTAAAAACAATTAAATTGTAATTAAGGACCGTATTAAGAGAGGAGGTATGCGCGGGCGCATCAAGATACTTATTTTATGTATAGTGATGTAACTTAATGAGCAAGGTTCGTAGGATATCGATAAAATGGATCTGTATCTGTATATAGCGATCCAGAACCCTTAACCTTTAGTCATATTACTATTATTGAACACATCCTGTCAGCGCCCGGGAGAAAGTGATTTCTCGAAACGACGTTACTAAAAGGCACCATTATTATGAGTCGTCAAATCAATAGAGATATAAAGCTATTACATGACGAATAATTAAGTCGTAATATTTTTTAAATTAAATCTCTCGCTTTGAACTCTACTAAAGTATCAATATAATGTACAGCAAAGTCGGAAAAAAATTAGGTTGACCTGGTACGAAAAAGTAACCCAACCCCATCTTGTTTCGTGTGAAAGTGAAAGTAAGTACATAATACAAAAACTTTGACGCATTGAACTGTAGCTAAAAAGAAAAACACCCATTAATCCATTGCATTCAAAATTCACGATTCCATATTTGAATGGCCTATAAAATCCGACACTCGCAACGCCCGCCAATTTTGCATGCATAAACATCGTAAATCTCATTCAATGAAAATGAGTATCGATTATCGATATCGAGTTTAACGATCATTTCATTACGGAACTATATAACTGAACTCCAGCGATAAAAAAGTCGTATCTCACATATTTTCATAAAGAACTTACGCCTTTCTTACATTGAAAAGCATAAAGGCCGCGCGGTACATTGTAGAGCCACGTCCAAAACAATCACATCTTCATTAATTACAGAAGGAATTTTTGTGATGGCAATACTAAATATGGTGTGGTTCTCGTGACAAACGCCGGTCACAAATATATGACAACGAATTTTCTGCCGAATAGCGACAAGAAGTGGAACAAGTGCTATTGCGTGTTAGAAATGTCGACATTCATAGTGTTTTAAATAGTAAATATCATGTTAAATATTTTTATACTAACTTAAGTATAAAATCAACAATGAAAAAATTTAATTAATTACAAACTAATAAACATTTTTTTTTAGTTTTCATAATAAATTGAATTGTTAAAAAATGGTTGTAATCACATCTGACAGGTTGACAGATTTATATATATATGGCAACAATGATATCAAGCAGTGTTACAAAATCGCCATTAGTTGCACCACGCCCAATTTCCCCGTACGTGCTAATGACAGCGCAACCGCACCTCAATTTGTCGCTCCCGTTTTTGCCGGTCGACCCGTCCTCGTCGTCAGCATTCCTACGTAATCGGGACCCTTTCCCATCCCTATTAAGTAAACATAATTAGCAAATGTGCATAAGAATAACATTTGCAAACAATGTAGTTATTAAACGTTTTTTAATTGTCGATCAAGCCCAATTCATTATCAATAAAAATGTAATTGAGTCGTAGGTAACAATTTAAGAAAAGTCTAACACATGAAATCAAAAATCTTACTAAATTGACTTCATAGAAACGATTCTACCTTCGCCCACATCGTCACCGTATATCATTTAGCACAATGACAAAATCCTATACCCATAAATAATAACAATAAATATTGGCAAAGATATTAGCGAACTGTATCTTTAATTGCGTTTTTGGTAATACAATGAATGTGGTTGTTCGTATATCCAAAGCATATATACTTACAAAATAATAAAACTCATTTACTTGTGTGCATAGATCTACTGGATGCCGTAGGGACCCGGCTACGAATAGTACCCCCCCCCATCTCTACTCGTGGGTGCCGTAAGAATCGGGAAGATGGGCAGCCAGCGCCTTCTGTGGTTCACACATCATACTGCGCTCGCCAACCCGCCTATGCTGTGCAGTGCAAAATATGGTCCTTGTGGAAATCAACGGGGGAGGCCTATGTCAAGCAGTGGACGTCCTATGGCTGAGATTATGATAGATCTACTTGTTTATTTATTTGTATATATATTTGTAAGCCAATAACCCAACTTAAGACCAACATGTTTGTTTCAGACTCAACCAATGGAAAAATGACACGTCATCGCCAACAACGATAGCATCGAATAACAAGACAGTGATGGACAATATGGGCACGATAAAGCGGGAATGGACTTGATAAGACACAAATATAAACAAAATACTAATTAAACAAAACTGTTTACAAAATTACTTTTAAACTTAACAGAACCGGTCAATTACGAAGAGTACACAAATCCGAAAAAGCTTTATTTTTAAATCATGGCAATAATAAAGATGATAAACATTTTATTTACAACAGTGTTGGAAAAGTTTTATTTATAATAACAAAAGTGCCTTAGCAACGCGATTTTAGGAATAATAATAAAAAATAATTATGTGCCATCGGACGTTGTAACGTTACAGCGACAGATACAAAAGTAATAATAAAAGTGACTGAGTAAGTCACAATGCCAGAAGCTGGACTAAACACTGTATAAACTGTGACTGAAGTAGATGATGAATTGAATATGCCAGACCGAGAGTCGGTCGGCGCCGGGAGTGGGTTTCTACCGCTGCAGTTTCCCTCAGCATTTGCTGCCTTCCATGCCGCCACTCCACCAGGGGGTCAAGCTTCGGCGATGCATCACGCCACACATTATCATCACCATGCGCAGTGAGTACATTTTTCTTTCTTCCTGATCTCTAAATTACCAAATGAACTTATGTCCAGATAAATAGTCCTTACTTTACTTTGGCTAAGCTAAAGTCTTACAAGCTACACTTACACGAGCAGTGATAAGTACGGTTTTCACGTAAATAGACAGTACTTTAGCATCGTGGTTTCGATGAAAGTCAACCTAATGCTTAGCAAAGGCAGAGTCGTGATTCTTGTCGACTTAGCACTGGCTTAAGGTGCGTGATTGGTTGGTAATAATTTGAATTCTGGCTTCTGTGGCTATTATTACAGATAAACTTTACAGCTTACGTAGTATATAGGTTTGATTCTCTTTGTTCGTTTGTTACATTACTGACGCGATCACTGTCAACTCTTCTTTATTTAATTTTAAAACTATTATAATGATTTAAATACCAAAATAGAAAGAATTTATGTACATAAAAATAATTTAAATAATTTGCTTAAGCTCAAATATTATCAAATGACCTTAATTTCAATGATTAGATGATAAAATTCTTAACCAAATAAAATCCATTAATTATGAACGCTTCTTTAATCATAGACAACGATTGAAAGCATACTCTGGCTTAGCTAAAGCCGCACTTAGCTAAGTATTGTCGAAAGTATCGGTCATTTAATGCCTTTGCATTGCTAAGTCAATGTAGTACTTTACAAAGTCATACTTTCATCGAGTGCTTAGCATCGTCTATCTATCCGGACTTTAGAATCTTTGGTGCAAAGTGAGAAAGTTCTTTTCTGGTAACGATAAAGTCCGTAATAGTGTGAGTCAAATGGTAATCGTAAAATGTTGTTTTCTTTATTGAATTGCTGGTACTTTTACGTCAAGTTAGGTGTCAGTAATGTCAGTTTGGCTCTGACTAAAATTATGCGCAAACGATTGAAGGCTCCATTTCCTAAATAGACAATTTTGAGTCTTTTCAGCTTATTTTGTTAAAAGACCTACATGTCCAAAAAACTTCAGAATAATTATACTACCTGTCAGAACAGTTTTGTTATTAAACCTGACGCGGTTTTGACACGTTATGAATGTATAAAACACGGGAAATACTCACGTAGTAAGTCAGAGGGTTCCGACATGCGTTAGCATCTTATTATAGTTTGTGGTTCCGACTATCTAACTAGGCGAACCACAACCGCGTCCAAGAGCGCTCTGTGCTCTCCTTGAAAAAAAACCACAGAATTTGGTCGTAACTATAGTCGGAACCCTCTGACTTTCTACGTGAGCAATTGGTTTGTTCTATATATTCATAATATGAAAACAGTTAACAAAAGTTTATTCTGATTGAACTAAATTTAATTTTATTAACGATGGATTTTCAATTTATTGGAGAAAAATATTTTCGCGCGACCATATTTTTCCCGCTGTAACCACAAATGCGCTTGAACTGTGTCTTGCATCGGAAGAAAGCAAAATTAAAAAATCTTAAAATGTGATTAGTAATGTCGTTTCTTCCTATCAGCCGTCACAGATCTCAGAACACCCTTCTCGTTCATAGTGTACAGCTCTCACCCCCCTCACCCCCTCATCCTCACGGTGAAGCTGCAAATGCCAGAAAAATATAATGAAAAAAGTGGATGTTGTTCCTTATTCAATTTATCCGCTTCTTTTAGTTCAAGTAGACTCCTTACATTAAATCTTCTTTTAGTTCAAGTATACTCCTTAGATTAAATCTTCTATTCAACTTAGTTTAAGCTTAGCTGTGACACAGGGAATCCTAGTACAGCTACCAATGGCCATCCTAGGTGTATATTAGCTATTGTATTATTTATCCTTTATCACAAATGGTTTGTTAGTTTATTACTTAGGATTAGTTATTTTGTATTTGATTCGGGTGTAAATAAATAAATAAATAAAAAATAAGAAAAAAAAAATAGTCATCTAGTCATCTAAACTTAGTCCTAACGTGTAAAGGAGTGTTGCCCTATGAAATGGACAAATCGGTTGACTTTAGTTGAGTAAACCGCAGTCCGTGCATGCTACACGACTACACGCGTTGCGGTTAAAAGCAAAAGGAATTTACCGCACCTCTTGCCCTCATATTATATGCAATTTTCAACTTATTTAACGAGGTACCTCATAAAAAATGTCTCAATGTGATAATCTTTTTTTTCTGTAAGTACAATCCCTTTTTACTAACGGAAAGTTATTATTGGTCTTATCTAATACCTTGTACCAGTACTTGTATTATATATACTAGAGTTCCGCTTCGGCTGCCCAAGGGTAAAAAATTTAAAAAAAAATAATTATAAGGATTTTTAATTTTTTTGAAAATATAATATAGCCTATGTTACTCAGAATAAATGTAGCTTTCCAATCGTGAATGAATTTTTAACATCTGCCCAGTACTTTTTGAGCCAATTCGTTACAAACATACTTACATACAAATCTCTCCTCTTTATAATATTAGTATAGATAAACGGCTCCAACGATATTCATAAAATTTAGTTGTCTGGTTGTTGAGATGTGTTACGAATATTGCCGTTTTTTGGTATAACCTTTTTGAAGCAGACCGCGCTCACCTCGCTCTCTCGTTTAACATGTTGATTTTGACTTAATTCTATTGTATGTTCTATCGCCCTCGTGTTTAATGTGTAGGTACATAAAATCAATAAACTTAATACCTATTGTCATGTGTGTACAATAGCGCAATAAAGGAATATTGTATTCTACCACATAAATGCAAGTTTTCACTTCTGCCGGCACTCCCGGAGTTTTCATGGCGTTTTTTTTATATCGCCCATATTTCGTAAATGATATGCAATATTCTAATGTGTACTTCTGTTATTAATGAAATCGTCGAACGTTGTATCGGATTTATCTATAACCGAATGTATTCAGTTATAGTTTTATTCATAAACGAATATATTCGATTAGTTATCGAAGAGTCCTGAATCCGGCAGAGCCGCTTTTTTCGAGTGCAGCGACCAATCCATTATGTTGTATGCATCCTTTGCATTAAAGTCCATTTTAAGAACAAACGTTTCAATTGACAGCTTCCTGTCCATTTGTCACTTGTTGTTTGATCCATACATCGATCAAATGTTAAAGAAATTTTACGAGAGCATTTTATTGTGTCCAGTAACGGAAGATTAATGCTGTCGTCAAATCCAGCCGCTTTGGTGTCCGATGTTTCGCAGTAAATTATCATTAAGTAACACCTTGTCTCGTCCGCGCTCCATTTTATAGGGTATCGTAAACCACGGGTTATATACCGACTCTAATCTAATCTAAAATTTTCTACCTGCTCCCGATGTATAATCTAAATAAAAAGCTTTTAGTGAACCTGAAATAAAAATGGTTATGTTAATAGAGAATACGGATAAAAGGTGGTGTAAGGAAGGAATATGAATGCTGTGTGCAATTACGCACAAATACTTTTAATTGCGAATGAATACAACAAAGTCATACACCAGTTGTGCTTTGCGGTGTGTACCGGTTGAACTGTCACTCTACAGCTTATAATAAACTTTAGTTTCTACCTATTTTTAAATGTTTGTAAATAAAATTGTATAGCATAATATTATCAATGTACAAACTTTCATCCAAATGAATAGATCCGTTCAACCGGGCACTGAAAGATTGATGCACTGATTGATAGATCAACAAAGAGCTGAAACTGCTGGGTTATAAAATGTTGCAGTGAAAAATGCTAAGGGCTTATCAATATTGTATTCCAAGCATGGGTGTAGATTAAAAAATGCAACAGTGTAATGAGTTCGTAAAGTCGAGAGAGTCGAGAGTCGTAAATACTACCTAGATGGCGTTAAAGTCATAAAAATGTACCTGTCTTAGTGAATTGAGAGAAGAGTTTAAGAAGAAGATAATTGAGAGAAGCAAGTAACACTAGAATATTCTAGAATCGAAAATGCAATCATAATAAAAAATAAACACGTAATTCACAGACTAGTAAGAGGAAAAATGTCTCATTAATCTCTTGACAGTGACAGAATGATTTCAAACTACATATTATATATCTTTTTAAAAAAAATTGCCTCACGATGCGTTAGTCAAGTCCAATAGCAACTAGCCTTATAAAATAAAAGCTTGGTGTTGGTATCATGCACATGCTAAATGAACCACTCTATTTTATGGACTTGTCCAATAAACGTGGTCTGACGTGTAGAAGCTAAGGGACATGAACGGTCGTAATATTAAAGGACACTTGCGTTGCAAGCGAATCATAATAAAATTGCACATGTTGATAGTATCTAATGATAAAACAAAAATACATCTGTTTCATATTACCCATACATGCGTCAAAAGTGTGCGCATTGCAATGAACACAATCAAAATTGACAGTCACCGTAGCTCAGTGGTCAGTGACATAACTTCTGTTTCTCCAGGACCCTGGGCAAACATTTCTGCGATGAGTGTAGGTGTTTGTCCCGGGACTTGATTGTTTGTGTGCTTTGATTGTGTGTGTCCATGCCTCCTGATACAGGGAATCATAGTGCGGGGGTTTGAATGTAATAAATAAAGAAAATAATACAATATATATAATAAATAAATGTAAAAATTGTGTCAAACTGACGGACGGAAGCTCAAGCCTTTGGTGGGGGTCTAACCAGCACCCGTCAGTTTGACAGCTCCGTCAGAAACTCCCACCGCTGCGCTATCATCGTTTCAAACAAATGAGTAATAATATAAATTTTATAGACATGATAAGAAGAGAGCATAAAATTGGTTTTATAAAGACATCGCTTTCTTGGAAGTTCGTACCTTTGTGCGGGAAGGATTCAGCCACATCGCCGGATGGATGTATGCCGTTAGAGACAGTTTCTCGTTGGCTCATTTAACCCGCTGCTGCGATAATTGCCACCACGTGTTTATTTCCAACCGTTCTAATTATATCACGCACAATGGGTTGGACACGATTGGTTATTTTGGATTCGTTCGCTTCGTCAAAGTCAATTTTGTCCGGCCACAAAAGAGGTGTTGCCATTCGGCTGTCGTTTGATTCATTAGCTGGAACTCTTTGAACTGATGAATAGGCATTGGCTGCCATTGCATATATTTATCCTCCTTCAGTGTTTTCAGTTGTCTGTATCTGGTTTGGGACAAGTCAATCCGAATGTTTTGCTTCGGTTGGATTGTTACTATTTATTGCTTGTTTTATCTGTGCATTTGTCTTGTCTTCATTCACTGATTCACTGTTCATTTCGTCATTGTATTAACAATTAAATTACGTACTTTGTGCACGTGGAATATAATTTCCCTGTGTCAGAGTTGGACTAGATTAATGTTTTCATTTGTTTTACGCTGCAACTCGACTACGCTAGGATTCGATAGTGCTTTATGCTTGGTTTGTTAATAATTTTTGTACTCAACCTTTCATTCTTACTGTAAATAATCATGCATTTTGATTAAGCTTTATAACAGAACTTTTAATGCATAACATTATGTTACCATTATGCATAAACGTTTTTTTATTGATCAAGCTGCTATTGCGTAACTCACAAGAAAGCTATTCCTAGCCACATGTCACCACAAAAGCTCAATAATAAAGCGCTATTCATATGCCCGCATCCCACCGACCTCATTGTGATCGCGTCCTGTCTTCACAAATCATTGCCAGAAAAAAAATGATGTAAAGAGTAAAGACAAAGCATTATCGGGCATCGATTGGCCTACGTGCCACACACGTTGGCCATTGTTCCTCAACTTGTGAAGTGTCCGTGGCAATTAGAGAATACATCTTTATCATTCATTATT
Organism: Apeira syringaria; assembly: GCA_934044485.1. Lineage (NCBI taxonomy): Eukaryota > Metazoa > Arthropoda > Insecta > Lepidoptera > Geometridae > Apeira > Apeira syringaria. Next base: position 4,466,306 of record OW203672.1, on the reverse strand, counting down.
TATAATGTCTCTATCTTTTACATCAATGTTGTTATTACAAAATCCGATCGTGTCATCTGATATTGCATCGTTTTGTTCGAGATCTCTGATAGTTTTTCTTAAGATGCGTAAACACAAATGTTATTTGATGAATTTGATACTTTTTTATAGATTTCAATTAGGATTTGGTACGGTGATCGTATTTTGTCTTGCTTACGGTCTTATTCGTTACTTTAAAATGGATACGAAGATGTCATGTTAACGTTCACGCCTGTTCGCCCGACATTCCTCTTTTAATTTATCTTACCCTGGTATCTGAGATAAAGTAATAATTTATTATATAACTGCCAGAAGTCCGTGTAGGTAACATTTATTTTATGGAATAGATGCCAAAGAAGCTGATGCGCTGCCTGATAGTGAGTGATCACCGTTGCCTATAGATATGTGTAATACTGGGGGTATTACGATGGCTCTCCTTTTTAAATCCGTTTAAGATTTTATTTGTAGAATCCAATATTGTAGCTACTCGGAACTATTGACAGGGGGGGTTGTTTCATATTTTATAGGTATACTAGCGGTCCTCTCCGGCTTCGCTCGGGTAAAAAATATGAAACTAGCTTAGTGCTAGTGGTAATGTAGCATTCAAATGGTGAAACAATTTTTAAAATCGGTTCAGTACTTTTTGATCCAATTTGTGAAACATTCAAATATTTGCTCTTTATGATATTAAGTGTAGGTATGGCAAATACGAACGGTTGACAAGCATAATATGTGGACCCCATGAGACAATTACGTCTTTCAAGCGATGGCGGCTAGTACGATGGGAAAAACGTGATGCCGGAATAAGGTTGAAGAGTTCTATAGAACATACCCTGTTGTATATCATAAGATTATTAATCTCATAACAGTTTGCCTGTGTCTGTGGTGCAGTATTGTAGCTGCATGTATAACCCGCTACACGCCTACGCTAAACAAATAATGCATTAACAAAAAAAACATTACTCAATCATATTATAATTTTATTTGTTGTGTTCTCTTACAAATGCCTTTAATAAAATAAAACACTAATAACTAATTACATGACTGCAGCTACTACAATAACATTTGAGCAATCCACTATTTGTAGCCTATAGATAACTCAAATGTTCTAACCCGCTACCGGCCGGCAGCGTGCCCAGAATGCTAGCAGCTTTGCCACGTTGAATTGCAATGCTGATTCGTTGAGCCAAATATGTGCCAGCATTTTGGTCACGCGTCGCATCGATCAAATGCTCAGATAAATTTTGGAAAATCCGATGAGCTCCAGGTCCCCACGGGCCCAATGACTCGACCCTAAAAGGTTCAAATATGTAACACTATAGGTTAGCATATTTTCGCCGTTTCAATTGCTCCGCCGAATAAGCCGCGGCGCCAGCACTAACATGTGTCTCAGGAAGATGTGACGGCGCCAAAGTGTCAAAGCATGTAGCGTACCACAATAAAGGCCGCCCTAACTTCCAGGGAATAATGCCGTCAGGTCTTTTACCATCGTCACGCATGAGACCATTCGGTTCAAGAAGGTTCTTTTACTAACATAACATATATTTTCTATTAGCAATGGAGAATATGTTAGATGTTTAGTTAATTGACAACTTAGGCACAATATTAAATCGTATTATCAAGTTAGTTTAGCTTATTTTCCAAAACTGTCGCCCTGGTACTTGTAGTTGGATGGTAATTCTGAAACCGTGCAGTTCACATGGTTTGACTTGAGTAAATAATTTAATATGCCTTCCAAACAATGCACAAGAAAAACAAGAAGCTGTCGATTTACAACCTTAGCGCTGGACTTTTGATTGATTTATTTGTTTTGCCTTCGGACCTGAGCTTTTATTCATAATTTCAAATAAATAATGTAAACGTCACCTTAACTAATTAAGGAGCCTTGTGAATATTGACTTGGAAATGAGAAAGTGATTTATTAATTATTATTCTTGACAACAATAGCTACAGCAAATCAGTGTGTACCTTGTACCAGATATATTATAATGTTTGTACGAAGAAATTACAATCAATTTAAGAAATGTTTAAATACCGTAATAGGATAACCCATTCTTTGCTATTCCAAAGCTGAAATTTTTAAACCAGTATCTAAAGTTACAAAAGCTAGTCTAATACAATATTAATTATGAATAATTATTATCGGGGTTTATTCGTCTTTACAAGCGCTTCCAGAACGCGGCAATCAGTGGTCGCCGCGGTCTGACAGCGTAAACTTATCTGATGGGCATCGGACGCTGTCCGATGCCCATCAGGTAAGTTAATCTTGTATTTTTTAAAAATCAAATACAATATTAATTGTGTATAATTATTATCAGGGTTTACTCGTCTTTTGCAGGCGCTTCCAGAACGCGGCAATCAGTGGTCGCCGCGGTCTGACAGCGTAAACTTACCAGATGGGCATCGGACTGTCCGATGCCCATCTGGTAAGTTAATCTTGTAATTTTTTAAAATTATTAATTTAATAAATTTTTCATTCATCATTTAATCATGACCGATTTAGACATGCCCGAAATGTAAGTCGATATACTTCGACTATAAACGTGAGTAAAGCCGGTATACATCAATAATAAAGTGTTAAATTCACGAGAATTCCCAATCAAATAATTATGTCTTTATTCTAGGATAATTTTTATATCATTTTCTGGCGCAATTAAACTGAATATCTCAGATTTCTGGTTGCTTTTTGTACTGATATATAGCCATCAACTTAAAAAAAAAAGATTTGATAGCTGGACTATCTTTAAGGAAGTCGCCAGCAATTTGACGAAGTAACACCACATGTGCCGACAAAGTGAGATATTTATTGACGCCATCCTATCTGGCCAATATTTATCTATTGTCCCTTTTCCTACTTATAAACAACCCTCTAATGGTGCGAACAAAAAATCTGACAATGAAACCATGTGTCGTCTAACGCACACTGTCGATTTTAGAATAAAGATCTGACCATAGTCGGTCAATCGCGGTCGTGAATGGTGTTCCGGTCATAAATTGCCTGATCCCGGCATCCTGTTTGACAGTCATTACTGTGACCACGCCTCGGGCGTAAATAGAACGGGAATTATCCTGGGAAATGCCAGCGTGTGCCCTAAATAGGGATTTGATAGCTGCTGAGAATGTTGCAGTCCAAATGCGGACTTAACTAGGATGTGTGTATTAAAGTGCACATAATTGTTTGCTAAAAATATATAATTTTTTTTTATTTTTTTATTTTTTTTATTCACAATAGGCAGGCGTTTGACCACTATCTCACCTGATGTTAATGTATTAATGTGGAAACACAGACTTAGGCAATGAGTTCCACTCGTTTACTGTATATTATTGGTAAGGTTTTCTGTTTTTTTTTTAATCACACTCAGACACCCGCATTAGGATTCCCTGTATCGCGGGAGGCATGGACACACACAATCACAGCACACAAACATTCAAGACCCCGGACATACATTTACACTCATCGCACAAATGTTTGCCCCTGCCGGGATTCGAACCCAGGGTCGCGGTGACACAGAAGTCATGTCGATGACACAAACCACTGCGCCACGGGACCGTCAATCAACCGTCGTATGCAATTATACTTTGCTTAAAACGAATGGGGAATGCATTTAATACAGTATTTTTGATCGCCGAGGTCACGTGATCCAGCACTGTGATTTTTTTTGAAATAAATTCGTATAGATACAACAGTAATTAAGAAAGAAAAAACAATCCTGACTATGTACTGACTAGACAATGCCTGTTCATTATAATCGAATTGTTGCCAGGGCAATAAAGACAAGCCGGCGGGTTTTCGTATCCACACTGGCAATATAATTTTTCCCACCTAAACAATGACTTTTGTAACTCCTTGTCGATTGGCGGTTCAACAGCATGCACCGCTTTTTGGTGCGTCGGTGCATTTTCGTCAATTTTCAAACCTTTATCTATCTATAATCTTATCTATAAATTGGCAAACGTTTAATGTATGAGGCAGCTGTTCTGGAGTGCCAATCTTCATATTAAAGAAAGAAAGAAATCCTTCCACATATAATTGACACATGGGATTCACAAACTGTGCGATTCAACCGATTGTTTTTGCCATACACCTGCAAAATGTGGAACGAGCTTCCTCCCTTGGTATTCCCGAGTAGCTACAATATGGGATTCTTCAAAAGGAGAGGTAACAGAGTCTTAAAAGAATTGGAAACGTATTATAATGCCCCGTAAAACATTTACCAACTGCAAGACCAACTTTTTGATAGATTAAATTTATAAATTAAGTGCCAATTATGATAAGCACTAATCGTCATGCTAGGAGCTTCACATTTAACATTAAGTTATTATAACGCCTACAACTTTAACTAAATAATATTCAACAATTTTAAAACGCTGTAATTAAATTACCGTTTTTTATTTCCAATAATCGAACAAACGGTCCATAAAAACGGTTTAATAACGAAAAAAGTATGAAAACGTTTCGGTCATGCAACGTCGCGTGCGCTGGCGCACGGTAGCCGAAACAATCGCGAGTGTGCGCCCGATCTGCGTGTAAAATCGGCTCATTAAAATCTTATTGTGTGCGCGCAGTCTTAGGTAAAGACGTAATTTATTGAACTGGTTGATTATTTGATAAGTTTTTAGGATTACTTTGATAATATTCTTTTGAAATCAAATATCCATATCATATCATAAATTGAATCCCGTTTCCCGAAATGGGATGAAGAGATCATGGATCTCCTCTATTTATTCTTACGGATGAGGTGATAATAAAAATGAAAATAAGTGATTTCTTTGTTAATTGACTTTTAAAGTGTATTAAAGTGCGTTTTTTTTATAATTTGAAGAGTGACAAAATTTCATACTCGTGTCTGCTTCATCATCATCATCATAATCTCAGCCATAGGACGTCCACTGCTGGACATAGGCCTCCCCCATTCATTTCCACAAGGACCTGTTGGAAGCGGCCCGCATCCAGCCCTTGCCTGCGATCGTAGTCAGGTTGTCTGTCCACCTGGTCGGTGGCCGTCCTATGCTGCGCTTGCCAGTCCGTGGTCTCCATTCTATAACTCCTCGGCCCCAACAGCCATAAGTTATAATGTTAGTTATAAGATGTTTATGTTATCAGCCATCGTGTCTGCTTACTAAGCGCAATTTGACCATCGGGAAATTTTGTTAATGGAACGAAAGTTTCACTAGTTATTTTATTCAAGAAAATTTCGCTTTAATCTTCAAGATTCTTCCTATATTAATTATGTACAATAACTGGGCTTCAAAGTTTAGGTTTCAAAAATCTTACGCAAAATTAAAAATTTTATTGACGTGATAACGTTTTATAAATTGATGAATACCAGCAACACTCATGAAAAATAGTAACGTTCCGCGTAACGTTCCACCTGAGTTTGGTATTACATAAAATAATCAAAGTCAAAGTCAAAGTCAAGGTCAAAGCAAAAGTCAAAGTCAATGTCAAAGTCAAAGTCAGTCAAAGTCAAAGTGAAAGTCAGTCAAAGTCAAAGTCAGTCAAAGTCAAAGTCATAAATGATTATGACGTTATCACGTAAATCTATCGTCCGTAAACCGACTTTACAGACAACCAATTTTTTTTTATTATTGGGAATAGGCAAGCGTTTGACCACTATCTCATTTGTGTTAAGTGATGATGCGGTCTACGATGGAGTACGCCTGTACATACGCCTATAGGAACTTTGTTCCCATTGTGTTTTTTTTAAATGGCCACTCTTTGGTTATCTATTGGTTAGCCAATAAAGGCTAATTTGATACGTCATGGGCGACACGGTTCCCTATAGAAAACAATCGCGCGTATTTCAGTCGCGCGATTTAATGTAGCGAGTTCCTTACGGAAAATATTTTTTATGACTGCGGGTACTTAGCTAAATGAATTTAGGTTTTAATGAAGTATTATGAATGATAAATAGTAAACTGTTTTTATAGGTACCGTATAAATGCACAGTGAAAAAAAATCATTGTCTTTATAGTTATAAAAAAAATGGAACCGACTTCAACACTCAAAAGTATGAAATAACTTGTTGAAGTCAGTACCATGATAGTTCAAAAGTAACTATTATCAAAATATTGTAAGCATGGTACCGACTTCGACAAGTTATTTCATACTTTTGAGTGTTGAAGTCTAGATAGTCGAGGTCTAGAAATACCGGTAAAGTCTAGCTGAAACAGGCACATGCAAAAGATAGCCTGGCTAGGGATTAAAGTATATTTAAAAATATTGATGTGTGATGTTGGGCTTAAAAAACGAATAAGTCTTTATTTACATTTTATTACAAAGTACCTTACAGATAAACTTGAAAAGCAAAACGTGATAAATATTAATGCTATTTCGCTAGAACCGTTTTTGGAATAGCAATAGTGCTATCAATTATATACGCAACAGAGAATATAAATAATAATTTTAAAAAATGCATTTGTCTCGATCTGAAAATTAACGTTACAATGTAAGGAGTTTTAAATCATTACGCTTAAATAGGCAAGATGCGAGTGTATATATGTATATATATATATATATATATATGCCTTTTGAGGATAGGAAATCATACTGCGCTCGCCAACCTGCCTACCAAGCATGGCGAGTATTGGCAAATCCCCCCTATATGGGGGAGGCATATGTCCAGCAGTGGACGCACATGGTTGAGAGAAAAAGAAGAAGAAGGCTATACAAGGCACAGAAACGCAAACGAAACCTTTGTAGACCGTTGAACGATTACCTTCGTCGTTATTAAAAAAATACTACAATCACGCTTACATAATTAATTTCTCATCATGTAACATTATAAATATTCTTGGCAAGACAGTATGACAATCAAATTTGCTTACAATAAACTAGGTGTAAGAATTATTTTTAGAATCTTAGTGGGAGGCAAACAGAAGAGCTGATGAGTGATTGACCTAAATCATATATATAAACTCTTTTCAGAAATGTCACTTATAAGCAAATTGTTATTTAAAGCAATGGTAGCTCAGCGGTGGAGGCGTCGGCAGTCAAATTGATGGACGCTGGTTCGATCCTATGGCTGAATGTAAATGGCCAGACCCTGAGTCTGTGTTTCCCGATATGTACAACCCCGGAGCCTTCAAGTCGCGAGTAAATAGGTTCCTTCTAAGTTTGCATGCTCCACCTTAGACCGCGTCGTCGCTTAACATCAGGTGAGACAGTGGTCAAAGGCAAGCTTATAATCTTTGAAAAAAAAAAAAAAACCCTCAAGTAAATATTAAAACAATAGAAAATGAAATCACGATTTTATAAATTTTAGGCATATTTGTGTGTCTTGATTATGATGGCACCTTTTTGTTTTAATTGCGTACATTTTAACACAATTACCACAAGAAACATCAGTACATCAACTCTCTAGTTGGAGATTTACTTGCGATGTATTTTATTTATTTTATTTTATTTTCTTGGCTTACTGTTAAAGTTACAAATTAGCACAACAAATATTATACGGAAGAGCCATTTACAAGCCTCCACAGATAATGGAGATACAGTAATAGTACGTAAAAACTAGAAAAAAAGATGTAATTTACAATACAACAAAACCAACTAATGTCGTAAGGTACAACCAGAGTGTTGGTTAGTGCCGTGTGTATTGACGCCGAACTACTCGCAAATAAGTCGATGTATGGATTAAGTTTGAGAGTATCGTTGAGAGCCATTATTGAGCGTATAAAAAATGAATTTTGGCGATAGTAGGTGCGTGCGCTAGGGGCATGAATGAGATTACTCAGTTGCCGGATTTGGGATAATGTAGACTAAAGTCTGTAGTAGACTAAAGTCTGTAGTAGAGTAAAGCTGTAACACAATACGGTATCAAAGCGCGTTAGTTCAGAAACGAAACACCTGTCTGTGTTTACAGAGACAACAACTCCCTACTCGACGGCTTGAGGCATGAGCTGTAGCGTGAATAACCTTTTTTATAATATTATACGTTTTTATTTCTATTTTGAGTTAGACAAGATTTTCGCAGCAAAAAGTTTTGGTCAACGATGACGGCGATGTATGTAATAATAATAATTTGTTGTGTTAATTATACGAAGATAAAATACACTGTGACTGCCGCAATCCATCGGTTATTTGGAAATAAATTATCAAAAACGAACCATGGGTATTATTTATTAATACTTTAGCACTATTTAGTACATGGAGGACTTAACGCTAAATAGCATTTTCTACCAGTCAACCACAAGGTGAAAGAAAAGTGGTAGCGGTGCAACAGTAAAAAAAACGAAAATTCAAAGTAGTGATGCAAACGTGTGGCGAATAATATATATATGTAATATAAACATGTAGGTACTGGGGTATTGTTGTGTCCAATAGGTATTGTTATGAGTCTGTGATTTTGCCCACTCACAACAGTGCCCATGGTGTATTTAAAAAATAACATCATTTAGCGTAATCAGGTTATACATAATTATAATATACATTTTTAAGTTTTTACGGATATTATCATTTGTTTTGTCGTGGCATGTTTGTCATTTTTACGAATCATTACGATCAAGTATTTTAGTAATTAGATACACACCACATAATTATTCAAAACAGTACATGATCCTAACAGTTAAAGGTTATTTTATTTATTTATCTGTAGAATTTGTAGTTAATAATTGTATACTCGCATAACGCTTTAACCTCTCAACAAGAGAAGAAAATTATAAAAAAGGAATATTATTAACAAGCCTTAAATTTAGTCACCGAATTAAACAGTCATACATACATAGAAAGATTAAAATGAGTGCGAGATCCTTTCGCTTGTACCACGAGCAATATTCTAGAATGATGTAAATATAGACCAGTGAAGGGTTAAATTTGACCAGATTTTGGTGTCTAATGGAGAATGAAGTTCCGGGAGCTACTCGGAGTCAATTGTAAAACAAATTATTTGTATATGTTTTATATTTATTTACTGTGACTATAAGAGACGATTTTTTCCTAACGGACTAATGCTGTTTGCCCCTACCGGCATTTACAGCTTCACCGGAGGGGGGGCGAGCACAGATGGTGCTCAGCCCGGTATTTGTGCGGGCGCAGAAGGCGCACCGCCTAGTGAGGCTAGCGCTGACGGCGCTGTGCCACTAGGAGAGGACGAGGCGACTAGCTCAAGGGCACCACTGAGGTTCGGACCTCGGGTTGAGCTGTCGCCAGGACAGGGAGTTATCGGATCGACTTGCCCCGGTACCAAAGTGGTCCGTAAGTGGGCCCTAAGGATGTTTGCTCTTTGACTATTTGGAGAGAATCTAACCAGGATGTTTTTGCCTCGAGCTCGCCGTCGAGCTCGGTGTCTGACTGTGTATACCAGGGACTCTCGACCTTGTATTCTACCGGGACGACCGGGGGCCGACGCTAAAGCTAGCGACAAGGCGACAGCGATGGGGTTGTCCGAGTCATCCAATACATGCCTAGGGCGGCGTCGTCGGGGGGGTTGAAGGTGCGGGTGTGTCGGGGTGGTGCACTATAAGAGACGACTTCCAAAAAGAGGTAATCAATTCGTTTCATTTTATGTTTGTTACCTCTAAACTTTCAGCACTTCTCTACGATGGTATCTATAATGGATAATCATGAATTTGCTAACTGAAACAATTTTGATGAAATAGAAAAAATAAAAGTAGCCAAAAAAAATTAAAAAGATTCAAACATTTTTGAGTTAAAAAAATAAACAATTACTAATATCATAGTTTTTTGAAAGTTAACAAGTTGGAATCAACTTATAATAAAGTGGGAATATTCACTTCTAAGTATGGTAACAAAACGACAGCTGCGAAATGCTTTTGTAATAAAATTTCCAAGTTATGATGTCTTTTATTATGTGACAGTCATGACTATATTTTTATCAAAAATATTATACATATAAAGTTACTGTTACACGTTTGTGTAGAATCGTAAAAGTAACATCTTATTTTGGGTAACAGGGCAAGAGAAGGCGCGTCAGCGGTTATTTTTCTGTTATTATTTATGGGATAGCAAGCAATACTAGCAAAAGGCCCACAAGATTTCAAGTGGTAACCACAAGACACATACAATGTGACACATGCAATTCGTAAAGAACTGCACTGCGCCCGTCACCCTGAGACATGTTTATTCAATAAATTTTATTTTTTTGTCGAATTTAATATGTTAGAAATAGCAAATGGGTTGGCTTAACATTTTTCTGGCCACACTATAATTAGTTAAAAATTTCAGAGACTTTATTTGACGTTAAAACCAAAAGTTTAACAAATAAATTGAATACCAATCGAAAGTATAAAGCCCATACCATATTTAATACCAATAGAGTATGCAAACGTTGGGTTGTCTATTTCTTCCCGCAGTAACTACTAGGTTGGCAGGTATAAACATGTCATCATCATTATCATCATCATCATCTCAGCCATAGGACGTCCACTGCTGGACATAAGCTTCCCCCATTGATTTCCACATGGAACGGTTAGAAGCTGCCCGCATCCAGCTCTTGCCTTCGATCTTAGTCAGGTCGTCTGTCCACCTGGTCGGTGACCGTTCTATGCTGCGCTTGCCAGTCCGCGGTCTCCACTCGAGAACCTTTCGACCCCAATCCCCTGCCATCGGTTCTTCGAGCTATGTGCCCTGCCCACTGCCACTTCAACTTGCTAATCCGCTGGGCTATGTCGGTGACTTTTGTTCTCCTACGGATCTCCTCATTTCTGATTCGATCGCGTAGAGAAACTCCGAGCATTGCCCTCTCCATAGCTCGTTGTGCGACTTTGAGCCTGCTTAGAAGGCCCATAGTCAGGGAGCACGTTTCAGATCCATAAGTCATCACTGATAACACACACTGTTCGAAGACCTTCGTTCAGGCATTGTGGTATAAACATGTATATATACTAGCTATTTTCACGAGATCTCAAAGAGAGAAAGCTACGTATCCCGTGCGCTAGAAGATCACGAGACGCAGCATTGGTTCTACTACCGGTACAGCTGCGCGTGGCTCTACTGCCGGTTTGTTTTGGCCTGAAAGCTATTTTTAACCGACTTCAAAAAAAGAAGGAGGTTCTCAATTCGACCCGTATGTTTCTTTTTTTAATTTGTTTTTGTTACCGCATAACTTCTGACTAGGTGAACCGATTTTGATCGTTCTTTTTTTATTTCAAAGCTGGTGCTTCCCGTGTAGTCCCATTTAAATTTCATCAAAATCGAAAGAACACTTGTTGAGTTACAAGTCAAAAACTGAAAAATGCGTGCTTATACATAGACTATAATAAAGTAGCCGGTGAAGACATCGGTGAACATACCTACATCACAATGACAATTGTTCCCATGAGTAACAAGGGTCACTAAAAAGAGTGAAAAAAATTTTTTTACCAAAAAATGGAACCGACTTTTACACTCAAAAGTATGAAATAACTTGTCGAAGTCGGTACCATGATAGTTCAAAAGTAACTGATATCAAAATATTGTGCTCATGGTACCGATTTCAACAAGTTAATTCATACTTTTGAGTGTTGAAGTCTGTTCCATTTTTTGGTAAACATTTTTTTTATGCCTTGATTTGATCAAAATTATCTTTTTCTTAAGTTATTTCCATCGCGTCGAGCCTCAAACTAATACTGAGGCTTTCGATTATTCTAAAACTCTCTCATTCTCATTACTTGTACCACTCGTCAGCTTCATCGTTACCTCGGTCTTTTCACAAATCGATGCAAATTTTTTGGTAACCAATAGTCGTAAAGGTACGTTTTACAATTTTATTATTTCATATTGACAAAGTGGGCTAAAATGACATTATTTTAATATTTCTTTGAACAACTGCGGACTTGGGTACTAATTTTACATACCTTTTTAGGAAATGTTTTTACCTCTGCAATCTGTTTTTAGTAACTTGAGTGTTATATTTTGTCAAATATTTGTTTCAAAAAAGGTGTACATTCCATATTTCAAACTGTTGAGTTTCAACCTTGTTCCGTTTCGAGCTTCTGCTTTGTACTGTCCAATTAGTCGACTCATTTTTACAAAAGTGGCATTTCACGCTTTCTTATAATGTGGTCAAGGATTTTAGAAGACTTTAGACCTATAATGTTGAGCCAAAGCTGCCAAAGTACGTTTAGTGACAGATTTTCAAATTGAGAGCGGTAGCTAGATAGGTATTTGTAGTCTATGGTTTTCCTAAATGCGCCCTTCTTCTTTTGTATTAACTAATATTTATTTATTTACTTACTTGTTTAGTTCAACCATAATGTATATAGATCTGTGTATTGTATGTAGTGTTGTTTAAGTCAGTAATAAATAATTTACTTTCTTTCTTTCTTTCTTTACTTAATGGTACCAAACACACCTTACTACACAGAAACCATCATCACTAACTTTTCATCGTCGTCGTCTGACTTTTAATCTCAGATCAAGAACCATTCATTATCCAAAAACTAAACAACTTTTGCAGTCTACGTTTCATCCTTTAAAAGCCTTAAAAACTCCACTTGTTATTGCCAAGGGTCAAAACCCTTTTCCCATATATACTAACTGCCAATTATTCTGTAACTAGACGCATAAAACGACTGTAGCATTACTAACTGTTTACTATACTGTGGCTCGTAAAGTCAGCGTCTCAATAAAAAATGCCCTAGAGCGGGTCTGGAGAGGTTTTACGACTCATTCCGAGCTTTTTATAACGTGTATACTACTATACACATATAGTAAGTTGGTTCATATTGTTGAGGTAACATTTATCTAGATTCTAGACATATTATCTTACCGAGCTTTTCATCTCCAATAACGAATCCGTTTTCGTTATTCTTTCTCCTTATTTTTAAAGTTTGTATGCACCTACGAGACTTTCGCTTATAAAACAAATTCGAATAAGATGACACAAGAAAAATACTCAATATGTTTATTGCAATTATATGTCATACATTTAGGTGTCTTAAAAGTATATGTTAGTTGTACATATGACCCTGTAAGGGTCATATACGATATATATATATATATATATATATATATATATATATATATATATACTCTGACCCGAAGTTAAGAGCTTCCGTTTGGCTACTTCCTGATCCAGAAAATGTCACTAGTCCCTAGAACAGCGGTGTGTCCTAGCTATTCAGCTATTCAGCCGCTGTTCTTGAGACATTATTGGCCGTACTATAAAAAAATGTTTTGACGTGATAACGTTTTATAAATTGATGAATACCAGCAACACTCATGAAAAATAGTAACGTTCCACCTGAGTTTTGTATTACATAAAATAATCAAAGTCAAAGTCAGTCAAAGTCAAAGTCAGTCAAAGTCAAAGTCAGTCACAGTCAAAGTCATAACTGATTATGACGTTATCACGTAAATATATCGTCCTTAAACCGACTTTAGACAACCAATTTTTTTTTCGAAAGATTAAAGGCTTGTATTTGACTTCTGTCTCACCTGATGTTAAGCTTAGAAGGTAATTGTTCACTCGCAACTTGAAGACTCTGGAATTGTAACCATCGGGAAACGCACGGGTTGTGAGTCTCGCTCCCCGGCAGTAGATATGATAAAAGTGGAAGCAAAACGCTTCGTACGTAAAGTTGGTATATCTACCATGTAGCGGTGGCGCATCGCCGGGCTACTTGGATTTATTTTCGTTTGTGTCATCTTATTCGAATTTGTTTTATAAGCGGTAGCCTCGTAGGAGCATACAAACTTTAAAAAAGAACATGATGGTGTTTTTAGCATTGGTAGCATTACATGGAGTATCATTCATTAGTGGAACTAAAATTCATCACTATAGGATACTAATGATACCTTACTGGTTATCTTAGAGCGTTTTGTAATCACTTTTAAACAGATCAGGACCGCCTGATCGTAAATGATAATATAAGATTCGAATGACAAAAAATTCTTAACTTGAGGATGTGCATTAAGCTCGATCACAGCAATACATATTTTTTGGCTAGTTTTCATTGATATATTTTGTAAAATGTACTTTTAGGCTTTTTTGTCTAAAGAGAAAATAATAATAATAATATAATAATAATAATATGGGACAACATTCACACAAGGTCTTCAGGTCCCAAACTAGGCAGAGCCTGTACTATGGTAATCTGATGACTGATATATATACTTAAATACATACTTATATATATACTTTTTTTTTATTCAAATACACACCCAGACACAGGTCAAACAGACATGTTCATACACACAAATGTTTGACCTGTCCGGGAATCGAACCCGGGACCAGCGGCTCAGAAGGCAGAGTGCTACCAACTGCGCCAACCGGCCAGTCAAAAAATGATTATTACAAATGGACAACACAGTGATTCTAATTTTGTTATTCTGTCTGTCTGCCCAGTATACTTAGGCATGTCATTGACCTTATCCAATCAGTACAACCACCAATAAGTACCCTTCATTCCACATCGAGTCAACTAGCTGATTGTTGACGAAGCGATGACGTCATGTAGAAAGCACTAAAGTTATACACAGGGCGTTCGTTGTGAGAGGTCAATCAATAGGTGCATTCAGCACTAAATAGTACCATGTCACTGTAAGGACGTACGGCAATTCGCCATCGCTATATGGAAGATATACCACCTATAGGTACGAAGCGTTTTTTTTTATATTTTTATTTATTTATTAACATTCACACAAAGTCTTCAGGTCCCAAACTAGGCAGAGCCTGTGCTATGGTAACCTGATGACTGATATATATACTTATAGACACCCAGACACAAGTCAAACAGACATGTTCATACACACAAATGTTTGACCTGTCCGGGAATCGAACCCGGGACAAGCGGCTCAGAAGGCAGAGCGCTACCAACTGCGCCAACCGGCCAGCCAAAGTTTTGCTTCCACTTTTTTAATGCGTACTGTCAAGGAATGGAACTCGTTGCCCGAGTCTGTGTTTCCCGATATGTACAATCCTGGAGTCTTCAAGTCGCGAGTGAATAGGTACCTTATAGGTTTGCGTGCTAAATGTTAGACAACGTCATCACTTAACATCAGGTGAGACAGTTGTCAAACGCAAACTTATAATATGTAAAAAAGAAAGGAATGAGACAGTTGATTCTGTTCTTTATATCATAGACTTAACAGCTGACTCAAGTTTGTTCTGCCTTTTAATAATAGGTGGGGAGTAGGAGGGTGAAAATTATTTTGCGATTCTAATACCTACGAAATATACAACAAAAATACCAAAAAAATGGAACCGACTTCAACACTTAAAAGTGTGAAATAACTTGTTGAAGTCGGTACCATGATAGTTCAAAAGTAACTAATATCAAAATATTGTGCTCATGGTACCGACTTCAACAAGTTATTTCACACTTTTGTTGTAATTGAAATCGGTTCCATTTTTTGGTAAAAAATTTTTTTTCACTCTTTTTAGTGACCTTTGTTACTCATGGGGTCAATTGTCATTACGGTGTAGGTATGTGACAAACTCAAAAACCACTTGTCCTTATATACCTATACTTACTAGTAGCGACCTGCAGTTTCACCCGCGTGGATTACGGTATTCCCGCTACCTCAATTATCCCACGAGAACTATACTTTTTCCGAGATAAAAGTATGTGTTCATCCAGAGCGTAAACTATCTCCGTACCAAATTTCATTGAAATCGGTGTAGCCGTTTGAGCGTGAAGAAGTAACAAACATAAACACAAACTTTACCATTTATAATATAAGTGGGATATATATAACAAGTTTACATTATATTGTAAACTGTTTTCTAATTGCCAAAGGGGTGTCAGCTGTCTTCTGAATATGTTTTTTAATTTACAATAACAAGTCGTTATTCTCATTGTCCCTTTTTTCTCCTATTCTTCTCTAATCTATAATGTATTGTTCTGACTGGACAGATTAAATACACTTTTGAATAAGCAAACTGCATTTTCGTTATATGAAAAATTGTCAATTCACTATCAGATATAAAATCATAATCATACTTTTATAGGTACCTACACACTCGAAATAGAAACCCGAGAACGGCTGATTTTATTGTATGAAATGTATGTTCTTTGGGATAAAGGTAGAGCGATAGAATGATTTTATGCTTACGTGCAAATGCTTATTCTTAGTTTATTTCTACCACCTAACATTCCAGCTTGGTATTGTGGTACATAATAAACATCACAGGACTGTCAATCATTAAATGAATATGAAAGTCCTCAACGAGATAAGGTATATAAATGCTCTTTTGTGAAGTACGTTGACATCACAAGGGCACAATGTACGAACGACTAGGATGGGCATAAATGTCAATCTGCATGCAAGTAGTTAAATGATATAAATATGGGCGGAACATTGACAATGGTCAGTGTGAAATGAGAAACTAGTAGATATAGGATAATATGTGAACCATCTTGCTTATTTCATCATTATAGTCAACTCAGCCGTGGGGTACACTGTTGGCCGTAGCCGACACCGTTGATCTCCCCAAGCACTGGTTGAAAAAGCGTGTTCCCGCGTTTTAGATAAGACAAATTAAATTTGCAGATATTCAAACAAATTCTTTCATGACTAGAAAGTTGAACAATTCTTTATAAAGCAGCAGGGGATGGGTATGTCCTTTGTAAACAATATACCTTGAACTAAATAGATTTAAGTCTGAAAACTATGGCGAGTTTCTTCCATAATTGTAATGTAACAAACCGAGTGTTTACCACGTGAGTCCTATTCGGTTTGTTACATTACAATTAAATAGATTTACATATAATAGTTTTGTTAAAGAATTCATCGACTTTATCTTTTTTCATAATATAATCTCTCGATACGACAAGATACAAAAAAGGCTTTCTTTTTTAACCGACTTCAAAAAAGAAGGTGGTTACTCAAATTGACCGTATATATATATTTATTTTGAATGTGTGTTCGCATATAACTTCGTCGTTTATGAACCGATTTTGATGATTCTTTTTTGTTTGATAAAGTATACTTCCGTGGTGGTCCCATTTAAATTTAATCAAAATAAGACTAGCGGTTTTTGAGTTACACTACAATAATTGAAAAGTGCTACGCATACCTAGACGACATTATAGTTGCGGATGAAGACATCGGAGAACATACACAATAACAATTGATCCCGTGAGTAGCAAAGGTCACTGAAAAAGGAGAAAATTTTTTTGACGTGATAACGTTTTATAAATTGATGAATGCCAAAATGAAAAATAGTAACGTTCCGCGTAACGTTCCACCTAAGTTTTATCTAGATCTAGATAATATAATCAAAGTCAAAGTCAAAGTCAAAGTCAGAGTCAAAGTCAAAGTCAATGGTCAATGGTCAATGGTCAATGAATGGTCAATGGTCAATGGTCAATGTCAATGTCATTGACATCAATGACAATGACAATGTCAATGACAATGACAATGGCAATGACAATGACAATGACAAAGTCAAGTTATATACAATAAACTTCTGTATTCTGTATAAAGTCAAAGTCAAAGTCATACATGATTATGTCGTTATCACGTAAATCTATCGTCCGTAAACCGACTTTACAGACAACCAATTTTTTTACCAAAAAATGGAACCGACCTCAACACTCAAAAGTGTGAAATAACTTGTCGAAGTCGGTACCATGAGCACAATATTGTGATCGTAGTTACTTTTGTGAACTATCATGGTACCGACTTCAACAAGTTATTTCACACTTTTGAGTGTTGATGTCGGTTCCATTATTTGGTAAAAAAATGAATATTTCTTTTATGTAGCAATGTTGGCTATATTTCTGTATGAATTGTGTATTTTTTATAGTTAAGTTATATTTTTCCTTTATTTTTTTTACTTTTTAAACAACTTATTCATTCCCGCTGATCCTATCATCCGTCAACACTATATTTTAAATGAGGGCATTAAAAATTTATGAAACCATTTTTAGAAGTTAATAAATACATCATTATGATTGAATAAGTCATTGAAACACATTGAGTTATATTGTATTACAAAACATCTGTAAAGTTATCTATTACGTCTGTTTAGGTCACATTCTGATACCCTTTGCAATGATATTTATTGCTAAATAGCTTGGTAGCAAGCACCGACAGAGTCAAGACGATAACAAAAATATTGCCAGAGTATTGAATGGTTCGAGATATTATTTTAATGAATTTATGAGATAACTATTTCGTATTCTGTGAGCGTTCAATGATAACCTGAGAATTGTTTGCTATGTCAATACTGGAAATAATCACTAGAAGAAGAAAATATTTATTTACATACATCTTTGACACAATACACTATGCACTAGAAGTACAAGCAATAGATTGTATAGGCTTTATGGCGGGCGCCTGATACGTAGTAAATGCAATATTGTTATATAATGCAAAATAAGTTTTGGGGTGTTTTTATGTGTAAGGAATTATTATTAGTCTTATCTATAAGTTATTTTATAAATGTATAATACAACACGAAGAAAAAATTGGTCAGTCAATTTGTCTGTATGTACATGGACATGTACCTACTCGAAGGTATCTATATAAAAACAGGCAGACATACAGTCACATATTTAAACACGTAATTTTTGTATTATGTGCGTCATTAATATAGCCCAACATTTTATTACCCGACTACTGTCAGTGTAAGCAAAAAAAGGGATTATGGTTCAACATAGAGAAGCTGGTTTTTCATTCAACAGGATAAACTTCCGAATTTGTACGGGAGTCCCATACAAATTTCATCAACATCGGTTCAGTATTTTTGACGGATAAGTAGTAGATAAAGTCGGTATTCATAGATTTTAATCTTGTTTCATACATGTTAGTACTTTTTATTATAAATGTATTCAATGCACGAAAACACGGCTCTACGCCATTATTATGTATAAATGAAGATGAAAGCTTCCGAAGTCAAGGTCTATCAGTAGATCTCAGGAAGTCTTCCGTCGTCGGCATCCGCGCCCAGAATAGCCGTACATCATAATTCATCGAGTCCGATGACCTACAGCGGAAATGACCGTTCTAGGTACGTAGTGATGGGCCGGCTCGTCATGACGCACTTGTCGCTTACGGAAAAGTACGGATAATGGGGAATATATAAGTAATCTAAATTGGATGTAAACTCTAAGGCTTTCACGGCCGGCGTTGCATGTTTCGTTGTCGACATCTTCAGTGGTTCAGGTCCGAGCGGCGACAAGAGCGTAGAACTCTCCTTGTCGATGTCGACCGCAGTGATCGACGAAACGTCTGCAACACAAGTTTCACTTAGACCACGGCCAAACAGCCCGAAAGCAATACATACAACAATCTAAATTGGGTTTATTTTTAAGCAAAACTTTATGGCCTCGACAGTACACTTACCTTAACCAATATTTTCTAATTTAACTACCTACATAAAACTTTAATCAAAAAGTGCAAAATATAATGTTTATTTAATTACATAAAACTTTAATCAACAAGTGCAAAATTACTATTTGTTATAATTTACGAAAACAATCTACAAAATATTGATAATTGCAAAACGTAGTGTGACGATGGACGGAATCTATAATATGCATTTACAATATACATTTAGAAGTAGTAACAGAAATCATATGTAAAATATTGTATAATATTGTAATTATATTAAATACCGCATTTCTAATCTTAAAGATAGTTACTAAAACCGAAAGCTCAAAATCGAATAAGAATATGATCCGCCGATGGTTTGCTTGACTGCTAACACTTTCGGAAAAACTTTTCATTAGCCACTCTGCTTACTCCCATTCACAGGCGTTCGCACATACCACTGTCATATGGACACATATTTCTTATAACCGAATTTTAAACAAAATTATCCGTCGTTGAAGAATTATCGGATTGTCCCATCACTATACCGCAGGCAATACTGACGCGAAGCTATAAAATAACGCCAGATGATTTATTTGTAAACAGACGGCGCGGTGCGTACGTCAGTCAACGCACGCTGGTAATATGAGGGTACAAGCAATGAGAGTGCTGGATGGTTTCCTTATTGGAGCATGAATGGGAATTGAGGGGCATATTATAACACACAGAGAGGATCTTTCCCATCATGATGTACATATTTAATTTTAAGTATCATACTGTTTCTATTGGCCGTGGTGGTACCGGCCTAGAATAGTACTCCCCCATCTCTTCCCGCGGGTGCCGTAAGAGTCGGCTAAGGGATCACGTACCAGAAGGTGGGCAGCAGCGCCTTCTGAGGATTGGAAATCATACTGCGCTCGCCAACCCGCCTGCCAAGCGTGGCGAGTATTGGCAAATCCCCCCTATATGGGGGAGGCATATGTCCAGCAGTGGACGCACATGGCTGAGAGAAGAAGAAGAAGAAGACTGTTTCTATAGAATAAGTTTCAGTTTTGTTTCAATTATGTTTTTACTCGTTATAGCGTTATATGTCAAGAAAATAGGTAAACACGGCTAGTTTTAATTTCTATTCTAAGGGGTGGGCGCTGTAAGTTGAAACACAGGCAGTGAGCCTAGTTCGGCGACAGATACCCAAAATTTAATATGTGCATAACTCTAGCCATTTAAGATGATGTAAGTGCGCAATTTTATCTGAATAAACTTTTTATTATTTTATTATTATTATATTCGAACTTGATTGGGAGTATTTGTTAGTTCTTTGACATTGTGGGTTGAAAAGAGAAAAGAACACTGGTTTAATGATTGTGAGTATGACTACGAGAAAAATAAACAGTATTATATGTATTATATAGCAGTTAGATAAGGGGACAATTAGGCTGACAATTCTACTGTTCCTCAAAGTAATAAAAATTCTGTTACGTCTGAATGTTTTTAATCTGTTTTTCAACTAAGTATAAACAAATTTATATTCTGTATCTTTATTTGAAAACTTTCTGTACCTACTTATATATACTTATTAGTTGAGAGTGTGTAAAAATTACACAGATAATTTTGCAGGTAGTGGGTAAGCGTGCAGTCCTGAAAGTTAAAATAGCGGTTAACTGTTAGCTAATTAGGTCGTAAAACCAGGGACTGGCAAGCGCAGTGTAATGTCAACCACCTGACGTGATGTACATAATAAGGGTCTTCGGATCAAGCTGGATCTAGGCCTCTTCCAACCGGTGCTTGTGAAAAACAATGGGCTCTCCCATTGTTTTAATCAAGTCAAGTAAATAAATGTCAAACAGAGCACGTCATTGGCTTGAAACGCTTTGTAGCAAAAATGTAACGCAATGAAAATGATTCTAGGATTTTTATCCAAATATTCCTAGGCAGAGTATCAAACTTCCTATCGATTTAGAATGGGTGCTTTTGGGCACTTTAATTTTAAGTGTAAGTCGGAATAGTCACCAATGGGTAAAGTTTTGCCAATAGAAACTAATTTTAGTAGACACACAGTAAAATAATTCGGTTTTACAAGCTTATTTTGGTTTTCTTTACGCCTGTACCATGCGCACACGCACCCGACCCGTTTGTTTACAAAAGCAGATTTGTTTATTTTCACTGCATATGGATTAAAAAGCTACCAAACTCCATTTTGGGAGTTTATAGCCCTTTTTATTTAGAAGTTTAACGAAATAAAAATATTTTATTATGTAATATAATAAAGAAATTTAATGCATTGAATAATAATTGCAATAACATTAACTAAACTAGTCATAGCTTTTTGTTATTAACTATTATTCCAGATTCAAACTGCACATTATAAAAGTACGTATATTAAGTTGCCGCATTCCTAACTCACACTATCTATATATATAATATAGGTTTTAGTTATATGCAGGTTATTTTTTTAAGTCTAGTATCGTATTCTTTATATGCTATTTTTTCCCGCCGCCTTGTGTTATTTTTTCATCTTTTACTCTGGCACTAGGGCACAAGCATAGGTACAAATTGATAATGCTTATAAATATTTGATCACGATTCAAATTTTATTTTCTTTAATACGTATTCAAGTTTTTTTTTTTTAACTCTAACGTTAATCCTTTTGGTTTGACCCGCGTGTTCTATAATTTTATGTAATTGCTATCAATAGTAAAACAAAAAATTGGTTGTCTGTAAAGTCGGTTTACGGACGATAGATTTACGTGATAACGTCATAATCATTTATGACTTCGACTTTGACTTTGATTATTTTATGTAATACAAAACTCAGGTGGAACGTTACGCGGAACGTTACTATTTTTCATGAGTGTTGCTGGTACTCATCAATTTATAAAACGTTATCACGTCAAAAAACTAGCTGTCATGCCACGTAGAGTTCGCAGTAAATTCAAAGTCTAACTATGTATGATCTTACACATGAATTACTAAAATTACAGCATTAAAAGTGCATCGTTCATGTCCTTTATAAATGTTAGTTGATGATATTCCAAAAGTGTTTCCTTAGCGTTTCATTTAAGGAACCTTGGTACGGAAGTAAGCTGGAACCGCTGGATAATCGACCAAGACTCCATTACACATCGGTTCAAGCTATACGTAGATCGATCAGGCAGTTTCTTTTTTCGTTTTTAATGGAGAGTCGATTCCTTCGTTGAAAAAAGTAATACTAATAACCAATTACAATACTGCAGCTAACAATAACATTTGAGCTACTAGCTATTGTCAGCTTATAGATAACTGAAATGCTCTAACCCGCCACCAGTTGGCAGCGTGCCCAGTATGCTAGCAGCATTGGCATGTTGCATTGCAATGCTGATTCGTTGAGCCCAATATGTGCCAGCATTTTGGCCACGCGTCACATCGATGAAACGCTTTGATAAGTTTTGGAAATTCCGATGAGCTCCCGGTCCCCACGAGATTGTTATTAATTATTATCCCTCCCATTTTAAATTATATATGCTATAAGAAGTGCCGTGGTGGTACCGGCATAGAATAGTACTCCCCCATCTCTTCCCGTGGGTGTCGAACGAGTCGGCTAAGGGATCATCTACCAGAAGGTGGGCAGCAGCGCCTTCTGAGGATCGGAAATCATACTGCGCTCGCCAACCCGCCTGCCAAGCGTGGCGAGAATTGGCAAATTCCCCCTTTATGGGGAGGCATTTGTCCTGCTGTGGATGTCCAATTGCTGAGAAGAAGAAGATAAGAAGTGCTTGAAATGCACGTCATTCCAATCATTGTATAGATAAAAGCATATCAATGTATTCTCTGTCCAAGCCCTTGCAAAATGTTAAACAATAAAATCTCAAACAGCCGTCATAAATAATGTCACAGTTTAACTGGAAACAGTAAATCAAGTCCAAATTAATGAGAGCGATGTTTCGACACATGTCTGAATAGATGCAATAAAACTATTATTTTTACTGGTTTCTAACGAGCCAACATTTTATAGACGTCTCAATCGTACCAAAGTTGTCATAAAATAAAAGAGAATAATAAAATTGCGCAACTTTGTCTGAATCTTTACTGTGATCATAACTCAGTCGGTTATAAAACAACATTTGAATTATGATTATCATTTTGAGGGAATATTTATAATGAAAAGATGATAAACGATAATCTGTTTATATCATTCACGTCTAAAATGATTGACGCACCAATTAAAAAATCTTGTAATAGGTTAATCAAAGAATCTCAACATTTTATCTTAAAACATATTG
The DNA here is from genome assembly GCA_934044485.1 of Apeira syringaria. NCBI lineage: Eukaryota > Metazoa > Arthropoda > Insecta > Lepidoptera > Geometridae > Apeira > Apeira syringaria. Next base: position 4,442,828 of record OW203672.1, on the reverse strand, counting down.
AACATTTTTATGTGGTTGTTTTTTTTAATAGAATTTTATGGAATAGATTTTGACCATACGACATATAGAATTGAGAGTTTTTTTTATTAAACTCCGTAATTTGAGAAATGAGAATAATGTATACTCAATCGAACAAAATAAACGAATAAAAAAAAAACTTCACAAGCCGTCCGAATTTAATACTTCCTTCTACGTCTAAGGGGATGTTTTTCTGGGCGATTATTCTGTAGTTGTCTTCAAATCCTACAAGTAGCCGACTTGTTTCCTCCAAAAATTTTATCGTAAGTTTCGCCTAGTATGATGTTATTGAAATAACCGTTAAACCTTTTAAAAAGAACTGATATGTGGGTATGATGATCTATTACATGTATTAATGTACAGTCTTGTTCTTTCCTATTCGTACATCTGGGAGACCACAGAGTATAACATAACTCTGCCGTAGAATGCACCTAAACTTATGAAACACTAGCTGCACCCCGCGGTATACCATCGTGGTGATGATTGTTGATAATGATGAAAAGTAGCCTATGTGTTATTCCGGGACCTGAAGTATCTACATACCATGTTTCATCTCGATCCGTTCAGCCGTTCTGGCGTAATTCCAGTGATGCCATCCATTCATCCATCCATCCATCTTTCATATAATATTAGTGGGATTAATTATAGAACGCGGTCCAAATTATTTTTATTCAACAGGAATGCTAAGAATAATACCAAGCAATAATAAAATCCAAACGACTCACAATTGAGATGAAATAACTAAAGTTTTGATGATCTACGATTTCGTTTATGGCCCAAACCATGAGGGCTCAATTATTGGGTCAAAGGTTTATTGTTCTGGTCAATTGTTTTGTTTATTAGACAATCTGTGGGGGAAAAGAGTAATGGCTTTCTCAGCTCAATTAAAGTTTGTACGTCCAACGTTTTAAATGGAGCCACATGTTTGAGAGGTTCCATTTTACTAATATGTTTTAGATAAGAGTATTTTAAGTATCAGCTGTAGATTATAGAAGACTTAAGGAATGGTACCAACGTACAAAATCCTCCGATCAGGGTTAACGCAAGCTGAGGTGGTAAAAAAAATATAGATACAAATCTCAAGATTTTTCATGAAGGAATGTTCAATCCTAAAATAAAATTAAGGCCCCCTTTAAATAAAACATGTAATGTTTTAGCTGTCTGTAAGCTGCATGTATTAATTTACAGGTTTTAAATTCAGGAAGGCACCTTACAAAGCTAATGCCAACTCACCGACCATTGAACCATTCGCTTTGTTCGTGGAACAACCCTAGGACCCTTCGCTTGCTCAGATATCAATCCAAGCACTGACGCCGAAAATCAACTCACAAGTAAAACACATAACTAATTAACATCCGTCAAGAGCGTTGCTTACAATTATCGATTTCATTATTGTGTAAACAGCGCCTAAATAGGACCGCTATCTGACTTCTGACATGTAACTATGATCTATGAAACACTTAATATAGGCCAATTAAATTGATAAGAAAATCGTTCACCTACAGGGAAGTATCAATACATTTTGATATTTCCAAATATTTCGATAATAAATACTGTCCGACCTTATTATAACGATAACGTTTGTTCGAGAACAAAGTTTAGATTATTATCATCACACTAATATTATAGAGAAGAAAGTTTGTGTGTATGTTTTTTACTCCTTCACGCTCAAACGGTAGCATCGATTCCTATGAAATTTAGACCCTAGATTAACACATGGGCTACTTTCACCCTGACAATAATTGCTGTTGCCGTGGGATAAGCAAATAATTGAAAATAATCTCTGTTACTCCTTCACTGTACGATTTCGATGAAATTTGGTATGAAGATAGGTTATCCCGGAAAAAGTATAGTTCTCGCGGGGTAATGGAGCTAGTGGGAAAAGCGCAATAATCCACGCTGGTGTAACCGCGGCGTGCTATGTATGCGGTTTGACTGTGGCTTTGCAAAAAGTACGATTTCCAAAATGATTAGGGTCTCCGAGTTATGTGATTTATTAATTGGTGTTTAAATCAAACATACTCAGAGGAGTACAATGAGGATTAATAAAGGTGCCATAACTTATAAATATGTGGTACATACCTATCTCAAAAATAGATGTGGCATCTCACAAGGTTCTATGTGCAGACCAGCTTTATTCGCTCTGTTTTTTACACAACGTTGTCTTAATGCTAATACAAATGACATTCAAATTCAATACAATTTACCTTCACACAACCGCCTGCAATAAAAATAATTTATTTATAGACCTGACTATATGAAGATTGATATGTCCCACGAACATAGCCAATTAAATACGTTTCAATTATCTCCGTACACCGCGTGCTCTGGTAGGAATACAAACTATGTTCTCTTAAGATTATTTTGATATATCTCTATTTGGTCACAAACAGAATGCACTAATCCAGATAGTACCTAAAAAGAAAGCAAAAACAAGACTCTTCACTTCTTTTATAAAATATACCTGTAGTAGGTAAAGGAACTTTTATACATTCATAATGATTTATTTATTGAATTACAACACTTGCACCGCTTTAATGCAGTTTTACTACTACGTATTTGCTTACATAGGTACTTAGCTGGAAATAATTATGTATTTTAAGCAGAAGAAACTATAAGTACTGACTTCGAACCTACTTATCCCAGTAACATTGCAAAATAAAAAAAACATTACCACCAATAATAGCGTAAGCGTAGAGCGAAAGGTAGAGGATAGTTCTATCATTTATCCACCCGCATAGTACTATCACTTTATTCGTAATGAGCGCGCATGTAACAGTAAGAGTCCTACCTCACACCACTCGATGTGGGAAAAGGGTTACAACAGTGTCGAAATATCGAAAGCTGAAACGTCCCGTACAAACATACAGAGATACGGTAAATCTCGTTTCTAAAGTGAACTCTTTTTTTAGTGCCAGTATAAAAATATATTGTATTACAATCGATAACCTTGAACAAAGGAACCAGATTAAACTAGTATGTACTAGAATACATTAAAAAAGGATTGACATATCAGCTTGTAGATTTTATAGGCAAGATAGGCTGAGCGCATTTCTAATTTAATGTCTCTTGGGAGATTAGTTGAAATAAGAGTTCGGTAGTCAAATGGAAATGTATCGTTTTTTAAATCTATTCGATTCGCACTTTAGTTGATACTTAAATTTAAAAATAAATATACCTTGTTGACCATAACATTGAAAGCTTTTTGTATATAATAAATAGAAAGATGTTTTACTATTACCTTACCTGTTGATGCGATCTTGAATGTTTGATTTTGTTTTTATTTGGCTATGATAAAAATTATTTGTAATTTAATTATTATTAGACCTATTTTTGGTACCTTTATGACATTCTGTTTGAATTTGATGCATCATTGCATCATTGAAAAGTTGCATCATTTACTTACACGGAACAGCAAAGCTCCTAAATTTTGTACAAGATGAAAATCCAAGACTATTACAGTCATGGATCTTCATCTTCTACTATTTAATAATAGGTATAAATACTATTGCGATATAAATATAGTGGAAATATTGAAGATTGGAACTACTTGGTAGATTGGAAATATTCTATTGCCACTATATTTATCTTTACTTTTTTTATGCCAGCCTTTACATTCTCTTCTCTCGTAACTGCTTAACTGGTCTTCCCTACCTCGGACATGATGTCAATGCTACCAACTTGGAAAGTCACAAAAACAAACATACCGTCAAAGTGTTCAAATGCATAATACATTGGATTGACACGTCACCGTGTAGATTGTAGGTGAGATTGGACCGCCTTCGCGATTCATTGTTCCTTTATCTCTCGGTGGGTTCGCTACACTTGTCCATACAAATAATGTGCTATTGTTCTAGGTTGTATTGTTTAACTTTCCATGATTTGAACACCATTCTATTAATAAAGTAAACATTTTAAGACGAACATATTGTATTCAAAGAATAAACTTAGCTATCTACGTTTTTAAGAACACGAAATTGATCGAAATTATATATATATATATATATATATATATATATATATATATATATATATATATATATATATATATATATATATATATATATATATATATCTATCATCGCACAAATGTTTGCCCCTGCCGGGATTCGAACCCAGGGTCCCGAAGACACAGAAGTTATGCACTGACACTGACCACTGCGCCACGGCGACCGTCTATGTATATTGTTTTTTTTCTTAATAAAATACAAAGTGTCGTGCACGCACTAATCACTCAGGGGATGAAATCTGATTGTCGCGGCGTCGTGCCTTGGTGATCTAGTGGCACTGACTTTAGAAACGCAATCGAATCCCAGCTGAAGCAAATATTACTGTGGTGAGCACAGATATTTGTTATAGAAGCTTTGTGTAATGTGATTGTGTGTGTCCACACTTCCCACGACACAGGGTATCCTAGTGCGAATGTGTGTGTGAGTATAAATGGGTTTTTAATTTATTTATTATTAGGAAACTGTCGACGTATAACTTAACTCAGGTACAAAAACTTATGTATAAAAAAGAGTTATTGACAAGTATCCAACGATAGGTCTCAGCAGATTTTAAATTTCAAAAAATCCTTTTAAGTACTCTCTTACGAAACATTTATGACTAAACCCAAAACTTAAAGCGCTGTGGTCTTACTGAGCGTCATATATAAGTAACTATCTGCGCGTTGATCTATCAGTTAGCAAATCAGTCAGTAACTTTCCTCTTATCCCACCCCACTTCCTACTAATATTATAAATGTGAAAGTTTGGAGGGATGGATGTTTGTTACTCAATCACGCCAGAACGGCTGAATGGATTTGGATGAAAATTGGTATGTAGATACTTCAGGTCCTGGAACAACACATAGGCTACTTTTCATCATCATTATCATCAATTATCATCACGAGAGTCAAACCGCGGGGCGCAGCTGACTTCGACAAGTTATTTCACACTTTTGCTTTGAGTGTTGAAGTCGGTTGCATTTTTTGTTAAAAATTTTTTTTTTCACCCTTTTCAGTGACCTTTGCTACTCACGGGATCAATTAATTGTCATTGTGTGTTCTGCGATGTCTTCAACCGCGACAATAATATCATCAAGATACGCGTAGAACTTTTCAGTTATTGAAGTATAACTCAAAAACCGCTTGTCTGATTTTGATGAAATTAATGGGACTACCAAGGAAGTATACTCTATCTAACAAAAAAAGAATCATTAAAATCGGTTCATAAACGACGAAGTTATCCGGGAACACACATAAAAAATATAAAAAAAACATATATGCGGTCGAATTGAGTAACCTCCTTTTTGAAGTCGGTTAAAAAATATCACATACTCATTTAAAGTCTAATCAATAATAATTAGGTTTGTCGCTAAAGCGGTCGATACACGGTGACCATTGTGAAATCATGGCGTGAACACACTACCTCCTTGTGGTCTCCCGCAGTCACGGACCTTCTTGGAATGAAGACCCTTATTCACACACGTATACAGCGTGACTCATTTGTTCCTCTTTCTTTTATCTTTTATACATACTAGTCCATAGTGTATACATAATGTAGGTGTAGTTTTTTAGACCCGATTGCTATGAGAATAACAGTAACTACATAACACAACAGCTATAACTAAAATAGGTTTTTGTTTCTGGAAGAAACTTTTACAGTAATTGATTTGGATACGCCAAGAAGTTGATAGTTCCTGGTAGACAACAGGTTAAGTGAAAAGTTTTATTGTATTAACACGTTTATCTTCGCACTTCTGCTAAAATGTTACAATTGTTAGTGATAAGTGTTATTCGTTTTATCATTCCGCTTGAATATTATAATAAATTTGATGTGACAATTATGTGGGCTTTTTCAAGAATCGAATACACACTCTCATCACACTTATCGTCTGGCCGGTTGGCTCAGTTGGTAGCACTCTGCCTTCTGAGCCGCTGGTCCCGGGTTCGATTCCCGGACAGGTCAAACATATGTGTGTATGAACATGTCTGTTTGACCTGTGTCTGGGTGTGTATATGTATATAAGTATATATCAGTCATCAGGTTACCATAGTACAGGCTCCGCCTAGTTTGGGACCTGAAGACCTTGTGTGAATGTTGTTCCATATTATATCATTATTACACTCTGCTGCACGAATGCTTACTGCTGTGAGCGATTTCTTCACGGTGCTACAGCTGCGAGCTTACAGTACTTACAATTAAGCATAAAGTTGTAGGCATTGACTTTAGCAAGATTTGCTAAAGTCCAATACGCTAACACTTCTTACACGTATAGATCTAGCAAGTATAGACAATTGTTCTAGACCTTTGGTAGAAAAGTTGGGAATACTAATTTCGGCATATTACTCATCTGAAGCGCCCAACAACGGCTTGAGCTTCCGGTGAAGGTAACACCGTTATCAAATTTTTCTTTTTTTTCTTTATTAACATACACACCCGCACACAGGTCAAACAGACATGTTCATACACACAAATGTTTGACCTGTCCGGGAATCGAACCCGGGACCAGCGGTTCAGAAGGCAGAGTGCTACCAACTGTGCGGCCAGCCGTAAAGCCCGTAAAAATTCTAGGTCTAGCGTGATAACATCTTCGACAACATCGTCAATGACCATCAAGTGAGATAGTGGTCAAACGCTAGATCTATACAGTATAAAAGTCCTGTTAAAACAACAGTCAGTCACAAAACAGGTTTACAAAAATGGAATTTCACAACGCTTCAAAATACAAACAGCGATGAAGTGATTTATACCTGTCAAGTTGTTCCTTAATTATATCGTTCTGTGAATTAAAAGATCTTAATCTGTTCCGTAGGTGTTACCGCTCACATTACTTTACAATATTATCTTGACATACGTATGAGCTTATTAAAAAAAAACTGTTTTATGTACTTAATGCTTCGTTTCGAAGCGAAAAGCCTAATCAAACATATGCCATTGGTAGTCAGCGATCAAAGTTGGGATCGCAGAAAACATTTCTTAACCTATGTGATCGGTTAAACCTGCTTAGACAAGCTCCATTATGAGCTCTTGTTAGAAGTATATGGTAGATATGCTACCTAAACGTACGAAGCGTTTTGCTTCCACTTAATGCGTACTGCCAAGGAATGGAACTCGTTGCCTGAGTCTGTGCTTCCCGATACTTACAATCCTGGAGTCTTCAAAGTTTCGAATGAATAGGTACCTTCTAGGCTGGCGTGCGCCATCCTAGACAACGTCATCACTTAACATCAGATGAGCCAGTTGTCAAACGCAAGCTTTTAGGTAAAAAAAGTAAACTTTCTGTAATATCACTTTAAATTGCGGCACTAAAATAAATCATGCTGTACCCGCGCTCAAAGCTTTTCGAGTTAATTCTCACAGAAGGTACGAAAAGTGTTATTTTTTATTCATTGGTCCCAATTCTCAGTGTGGACCTCTATAAATCTGTCGTCTCGACACCTCGGACGCCGAGGATTAAAGAGCCTTTAATAAAGACCAGCTTTTCACATCATTTGTCCGAGAAATCTTGAAAAATGGCTTATTCCCGTTGAAACCCGCATAAAAGTTAAATCGTTCACTGAATTCTTGATGAAAAATCGCAAATGTTAAGAAATATTTAAATACCTACGAAAAATTTATGAGTTGCAAACATTTAGTAACTTTTCGAAAAATAATAATAAATATATAGTTGTTACGGGTTTGACTGAGTTTTTACTTGTTGAACACTTCTGAACACAGCTTTCTTGATTTGAATAAGGATCTATTGACTTGACCCTTATTTATGGAAGTAATAGAGTTCACGGTTTCCTCTCATTGCTGGCAACAAACTGATCAATGACTTCAGTTTGGAGGCTGTGAAATATTTAAGACGAGATCTCGTTTTAGATTTTATATTATATTAATTATTAGAAAATTGTACAATTTTAAGTTTATTCGTCGTGTTTATCTTCTATTTGCTTACTACTAATTCCTGATCATATTTTTAATGCAATTGGGTTTTATCTTTATGCCTGTCTGTTTATTATTCTACGCCTGATCGAATTGTTTTTTTTTTATAATTTATGGTATAGAATTTTAAGGGGACGTAGCCGTGGGCGGCTAGCTAGTTATATACCTATTAGATCAACTATAATTTATTCACCATTTGTTTACGCTATCAAATGCATAGAACATTATGTCGCTGTCATACAGACTAATTGGATATTTCGCGAAAAAACCAGAGCTACCGTAAAAAGCGCGCTCGCTGTCCGCTGTAATTGAAAACTGGTTGTATGAAACATTCATGACACCGTAATTGAGTCGTACTGACGTGCCCTATTAGACTTTCAAAATGGCTGACAATCCTTACCTGTCAATTGCCAGTGATTTACACGAAAACTGAGCAAAAACTGACGTAATCATGTTTATAATGACAACAATTGTAGCAATTACAGATAGCAGACGCAATTAGTAAAATTGCAGAAGACAATTAAAACTACATTACAAAAATAGCGTGTTGTTAATAGCGCCGTATTTGAATTGCTGTATTTGAGTGTATGTGTAGTTGTAATGTTTTATGAGAAAATCTGCTTAGTTATCATTACATTAAATTATACTTTATTACAATAGCATTGAATAGTTATTATGTTTTAATCATAGACGTACAGCAGAAAATAAAAAGTGTAAACAAACACTCAAGTCTGAGAGCATACGTCTGCGCGAAATCTGTAAAACTTGTTTCACGTCCACAAAACTTTCTTCGTAACGTTGTTGATATCTTCGTCCTTTTCTTGCATATAGATCACCTATGTTAGCTTTGTGTGCGAGATAAAGAAGGAAAACATGAAGACGTCACGCGGGCAAAGGCGCGCGTTTTTGCACTCGTTTTATTTGTAAGCCGCCTTTTTTTTTCTTTTTCGAAGGCTACGTCTTTGTTCTGAGTCGGGAGAGCAATCCGAGGCTGGTAAGGATAATTTCTTTATTCCGCTGGCCCACCCGACAATTTTCTTTAGCTGCATTATTATGAGCTTGATTTGTTTAATAATTTTATTACTGACCGCATTGCGCTATTGCGTTTTTGTTTTTTTTCGTGCGTTTAGCGATGAGATTAGAATTTTCTTTTGCTATGCACGTGGGAAATTCTTTAATTTATTTTGCTTGCCTTACTCAGCGTTAGAGTTCCTTTTTATAGTTTTTGAATGCTACTCTATTAGATAAATTAATATAAATACATATATCTTCTTTTCTTAACCATGTGGATCCACTGCTGGACGTATGCCTCCCCAATATAGGGGGATTTGCCAATACTCGCCACGCTTGGCAGGCGGGTTGGCGAGCGCAGTATGATTTCCGATCCTCAGAAGGCGCTGTTGCCCACCTTCTGGTACGTTATCCCGTAGCCGACTCTTACAGCACCCACGGGAAGGGATGGGGGAGTACTATTCTAGGCCGGTACCACCACGGCCTAATACCTAATAAATCGGGAGAATTGCGTCCTTATAAAGTACAACATTTAAAATAACCTAAATGTCTGTTAACATTATCTGAGTTGGAATTTTTCGGAATCAGAGATATAGTTTAGTCAAGTTGTCGGTATATTGTCGATTCACATGCGTGTCTATGAGTATATTTAGATAATACTTAACCAAATTCTTTTTATAGCGATGGGAAAGGTTCATATTCTTATGATGTTTGGTGTGATCTTATCGTCTGGTTGGTGACAATTGTCAAAATTGATAGTGGTATTTACTTAAAACCATTGCATGTACACCTATGTTTAATCACCAGCCACACCATTTTTTATCTTAAGACCAGACTAAATAGAATTCAAATTCAAAATTAAATCGCTATTTTGATAACAATAATTTAAAAACAAACTACCTTCTCACTGCCCAATAATTTACACAGACACATTTCGTCCTTACTCACAGCTGTTTGTTAATCTTTTTTTTTATCCGAAAGCGTCCAGACATATTACGTCACAGAGTCACGGATGCCTCTGTATCGAGGTTGGACCTCTTTTTACACCACGGAACCCTACGGTTAGACCTTGGAGATAGCGCGCCGGGATGCCATGCCTTTAATTCTCAATTTTGGAATGTTTTGGCGGGAAAAAGTTAAGTGTCATTGTATCTTTTAGAGGTTATTTCATTAATACTCATCTCCGCTTCGTAATTAGCTAATTATTGCAAAGATCTTGATGTTCGGCATTTCGGAGGCAATAAAAGAAGAAATTTTGGTCATTTTGTGTCTTGATTTCGGCTAATGTTTAAAAAAAACTAAATACCTCTAATGAATATGTTAAATCTTAAGTTCGACAACATAATAAGGACCAGAACATACTAGGCCATGATGAGTACGAAAACTTTTTTAGGCGATTCGCATGATGCGTCGACTTATTTTTGATTATTTGCAAGATGCGTCGATTTAGACCAAAAAAAATATTATTTATTTATTTATTTAAAAGATCACCAACACGGTGTACACCAATACATTTCAAAGGGAACAAGCATTCTTAAATAAATTCAGTGTCACAGCAATTATAGGTGAAAACAGCGTGTGAAAATTTGAGATAAAATCACAAAATATCGTAACATATTAAAAATATTGAAGGTGGCTTTATACAAAAATACCATAGCTACTTTTGAATTATATATTAAATGTTATGTGTATTATGAGCTTGCGTTTGACCACTATCTCACCTGATGTTAAGAGTTGACGCGGTCTAAGATGGAGCACACAATCCTATATCAATAATCCTATTCACTCGTGACTTGGAGACTCCAGGATGAATCCGTAATTTATTTCGCATTGTGATTTGAATGTTATTATATTGCCAAGGTCATCTTTTTATCTTAGGCAAGGGCTGCTTCACCACCATCATAATGATGATAACGGCAGTGAGGATGTCAGTGATCTCTCTCAGCCATGGGGCGTCCACTGCTGGACATATGCCTCCTCCATATAGGGGGGATTTATCAATACTCGCCACGCTTGGCAGGCGGGTTGGCGAGCGCAGTATGATTTTTAATCCTCACAACGCGCTGCTTCTTCTGCCGCGCCACCTTCTGGTACGTGGTCCCTTAGCCGACTCTTACGGCACCCGCGGGAAGAGATGGCTAAGTACTATTCTAGGCCGATACCACCACGGCACTACTATGTCAGATGATGATGATGATGATGATGATGATGATGATGATGATGATGATGATGATGATCAATTTGTTTTTTTTCGCAGGCTAGCAGCTGCGGCGGCTGCGGCGGCGGGCGCGGCCACCAGTGAACTGAGCTACCTCGCCCTTCACCCCGCCTATCGTCCCGTGCCTTACGACCACCCCTTGTATAATGCTAATACTCTAAGAGGTGAGTGAAGTTCATATCACAATAATATTATATAATACTAGTAGCACCCCGCGGTTTCACCCGCGTGGATTACGGTTTACCCGCTACATCAATCATTCCACGGGAATCATACATTTTATCGAGATAAAAAGTAGCCTATGTGCTATTCCAGATTTTAATCTATCTCTATGCCAAATTTCATCCAGATCCGTATAGCCGTTCTGGCGTGATTGATTAACAAACATCCATCCATCCATCCAAACTTTGACATTTATAATACGAGTATTAGTGGAATAAATAAATAAAACTAATATATTGGGCGAAATTTTGTTTCTAGTTTATCGTTTGTCTGTTATGCTACTTCATCACTCTCAAATTTGGAATGAAGATAGCTTATAACCTGGAAAACATATAGGCTACATTTTATTCCAATAATATTGTCTGTTCCCGTGGGATGACAGGAAGACACAAAAATCGTCAATACCTAGTACAATTTTATTGCGGGTAATATCGCGGGGCATAGCTAGTTTAACATTGCTCCTCTTAATCCAAGTACTATTGACAGTAATTTACAAAGGTCCCCTACCATAAATATACAAGATCTTACCTTAGCTGACTGCCTAATATGAATTATCGTATCTGACAGATATCCATTTACGAGTTTAAGACACCCAGAATACCTATATCCACTAGGAAATATCGTATTCGAAAATGAATTTCACTCCTAAGCTGAAGGCGCTATAAAAGGTGAATTCAACGGATAACGCATTGCGTTGTGCCTTGTCGCGTTTGTAAATGGAATGGGGACACCGCAAAATGTTCGGTAAAAATTAAACTAGTTGGCGCCGTATGAAGTCTTATCTCAACTAAAGATGAACTGCATAATATATGTCTTTTAATACGCCATTTAATTTTGACATATAACATTGACGGTTGCCGTGGCGCAGTGGTCAGTGTCAGTGACTTGACTTCTGTGTCTCCGGGACCCTGGATTCGAATCCCGGCAGGGGCAAACATTTGTGCGATGAGTATAGGTGTTTGTCCCGGGTCTTGGGTATTTGTGTGTTGTGATTGTGTGTGTCCATGCCTCCCGCGACACAGGGAATCCTAGTGCGGGGGTCTGAGAGTGATAAAAAAATAAATAACAAAGGCTTGTTGCTACTTTTCCGAAAAATTCGTTGAACGAGAACAGTATCTACTCCATACGTGAAAGAGCTTGCGGTTGATACAAGTTGAATAACATAACATAAACATTTATTAAGGTAAAAGGCATTTACTAATAAAAAAAAAAAAATTGGAACCGACTACAACACTCAAAAGTGTGAAATATTGTGATAAACAACATTTAATTTTTTTCACCCTTTTTAGTACTACCGTTTTTAGAGTACCATTGCTACTCACGGCATCAATTGATCATTGTGTATGTTCACCGATTTCTCCAACTGCAACTATAATGTCACCCACGTATGCTTAGCACTTTTCAGTTATTTGAGTGTAACTCAAGAACAGCTTGACCGATTTTGATGAAATTTCAATGGGACTACACAGGGAGCACCAGCTTTCAAATAAAAAAGAATGATCTGAATCGGTTTTGAAATTTCTGAAGTAACAAACATAAAAAAGAAACAAAAAAAACACACGCGTCGAATTAAGAACCTCCTCCTTTTTTGAAATCGTTTCATGATTATTGAATCACTTGGTACCAATGATAATACAGTCCTTGGTACTCAAACTAGGCTCGTGAAAGCCCGTGACATGAGTTCCAAGACTCTTCGGTCTTCGATGTAAATGCTTCCACTTTTGCAAAGCTTGTTGGCTGCCAATAAGCCTCAGCCTCTACAATGTCTACCAACTCGATATTAAAATAATTATTATAGACTCTTAAATACTGTTAGGTACTACTTAAAATACTCGAACCATACTAGATGCTATAAAGTGGTAAAACAATGAAAACAATCCGATACCCAGCGATTGAACTTGAGAGCTATTGACTGCACTTCATAAATTATAGGGTTGCCACCTTACATGCGGATAATTTGAGCAAACTGTAAATACTGGCGTCCATTTCCTCTGTTGATCTTCGATATATATATATGGTAGTTATGGGTAATTAGTCATTACTAAGGAAGTTATTATAATAAGTGGAAAGTTTGAGATGACGAAATTGGATATTTGTGTAAGATTAGGACTGTTACAACAGCTATAAAATATTTTTTGACGTGATAACGTTTTATAAATTGATGAATACCAGCAACACTCATGAAAAATAGTAACGTTCCGCGTAACGTTCCACCTGAGTTTTGTATTACACATTACATAAAATAATCAAAGTCAAAGTCATAAATGACTATGACGTTATCACGTAAGTCTATCGTCCGTAAACCGACTTTACAGATAACCAATTTTTTATTCATGCATTCTTTAAGAGGATAAAATAAAAATTACAACGTAATTAAAATATATTTTTGAGTGACTTTTGTGATAATGATAATAGTAACACTATCAAACGTAACAAACTTGTAAAAAAGAGGGTAGACCGATTTGTATGCTCCTAAAAGCACCTACCTGCTGATACTTCAGTTTACTCGTGAAAATGGCGTATGCAAATATACCGAAATATCGAGAAACAAAAACAAATAAAGCACATAGGAAATATCCCGATAATCACGCTAACTGTTGTAAATATACACGCTGTCATTTTATCGTGACAACCCTAGCTTGTGTGAACGATGTAATGCTAAACCGCAGCAACCAAAGATAAACGTGTAACTCAAAACTGTTATTGCAAATAATGTGCATGCTCAGACACTGTTTATGCAATTATTTCATGTTCTTAATGTTACAAGAAGCCATTGGATTACATTACATTACTGGGAAATAATAGATAATGCCTATCATTGTGTGACTTAAAAAAACAGCTTGTTCTTATTGCCTGCACTATGATTGGCTGACATAAATAACGCATTTTATTCGCATTTTAAACTGTGCGACTTCACGAATAAAATGCGTTACTTTTAAGTGCGTGTCTTCGCTAATTTATTTCATACTTTTGAGTGTTGAAGTCGGTTCCATTTTTTTTTTTTTTTTTTTTTACCATTTGCTCACGGGATCCATTGTCATTGTATATGTTCACCGATGTCTTCAACCACAACTATAATATCATCGACGTATGCGTAGCACTTTTCAGTTATTGGAGTGTAACTTAAAAACCGCTTCACCGATTTTAATGAAATTTAAATGGGACCACACGGGAATCACCAGCTTTCAAATAAAAAAGAACCATCAAAATCGGTTCACCCAGTTGAAAGTTGTGACGTAACAAACATTTAAAAAAACATATCTATGTGTATTATCATAGCTTTTAGAATTTATCTAAGTTGCAATGATTTAAAGATTAATCTAGAGGCCGTGGTGGTACCGGCCTAGAATAGTACTCCCCCATCTCTTCCCGCGGGTGCCGTAAGAGTCGGATAAGGGACCACGTACCAAAAGGTGGGCAGCAGCGCCTTCTGAGGATTGGAAATCATCCTGCGCTCGCCAACCCGCCTGCCAAGCGTGACGAGTATTGGCAAATCCCCCCTGTGTGGGGGAGGCATATGTCCAGCAGTGGACGCACATGACTGAGAGAAAAAGAATGAAATGAAAGATTAATCAGTGTGTCGTGAGTTTAGCTCTCTGAAATGCCTCATTATCACACAAATATTATAATGGCGAAAGTTTGTTTTTCACCAAACGCACACAGTGTGTTCAAGCAGCTGTATTTAAGATCCATTCAAGATTCAATTCTAGCCTGATTCCACCTTCCACCACATCGTCACTGAACGTTAGTATTAAATAAATATTATTGTATGCATTTTATTTTAGTTTTATAATAATTTGAGATCTTACTTCCACCATTCTTACCATCTGACTAAAAATTTTATTTTTCATTATTATAAATGCTTATAAAATAATATATACGGGTAGGTTGGCTTCTACATTGTAACGCTTATTATATATATATTTATATATATATTATCTTACTCTATTGTAATTTATTTATTCTTATCGCCGTAAACCATAACAGAGCTGAAACAATTCTACTCTCAATTGAAATAAACCCCGCATTGAAATCAATGCAACCATACAAAAATATCTTATTAAATGAAAGACTTAACAGCCATTAAAAGCAATTGAGTTACGTCCTTCTTTTACTACACAAGTGTGGTATCTCCACAGCCGACCCGTTCGAACCTTACACTATCCTCTCAATTTATCTATACACAGAGGTGTTAATTAGGACTTAAACTCACGACTGCAGCTTCCATTCCTAACTCCAACACCCCAACCAAAATCTATCCTTAATCCTTGTATGCAAAGTTTAAAATACATCTGGGGCCAAAGACGATGACAGATACGTAAAAGTGGCCATTATAAGACGGGCGTAAGTCACGGGTCGGATGGCATGCGGTAACGAAGGGTTGCTTTTCGTAATGGCAATTAAGACGTCTGATTGTATACCTTTTATGGTGCACTTGTTGTAAGAACTGACATTAGAGATTGCTTAGAAAATATTGGACAATATTTTTTTTTATTTAATCTCATAATGAAATATGTATATAGATTAATAAATTAAAAACCAAACTTGCATGACAGTCTCTACAGACAAGCCATCGAAATACATATAAAATATTACATTATGATACAGCCCTTCTATGGATAACTGTATCATAATGTAACTTTTTTACCATTAAGATACAACTACAGCTGGACCAAGGAGGTTGCAATGCAGTTTTTCTACATAATCTGTGGACGCGGCGCAACACGCATGCGCGATCAGCAAAAGGATTTTGGCGCTAAACGTTTACAAATAAATACAAAATGCTGTAATTTCACGTAAATTTCTTTATCTATTTTAACACATTAGATAAAGTAGTGTATAAAACTGTACATAAGTTGGTATTAAAACACTCGTGTAATGCTTACTTCGTTGCAATTGCTTCGCTTGCGGCTCGTTTTTGTAACTTACACTCGTATTTTAAGAACACTTATTATGACACAGTTTCATAAACTACTATTTATTTATAATATTACACAATAATTGATAATAAATTAAATCATTTGAGAAAAACGCCCTCACATACATACACAACACATACAGTGTAGTAATAGTAATCGCAGCCATATGACGTTCACTGCTGGACATATGCCTCCTCATATAGGGGGGATTTGCCAATACTTGCCACGCTTGGCAGGCGGGTTGGCGAGCGCAGTATTATTTCTTATCCTCAGAAGGCGCTGCTGCCTATACCTTCTGGTACGTGACCCCTAAGCCGACTCTTACGGCACCCGCGCGAAGAGATAGGGGAGTACTATTCGAGGCCGGTACCACCAAGGGACGTACCACGGCTTACAGTGTGTGCTATTGAAACCTGATAAATTTCATTAAAGCCGTGATAATAATATAGTTGGTGCTGCTTCATAATTATTAGATATATTCGAATGATAAAGAAGGCTCTAGTCTCCTAATACAAATACTTTAATTTACAAAGAAAGCTGCAAAACTATGGCTAAAGCATTCTGTATTTGTAGTGCTCGATATTTCACTACGGCGAAAGTCCACTTCAACATTCAGAAACGTTCAGAGGAAAAATTATCCATGGGGTAACTAACCATCACCTTGTGATAATAATAGCCCAGCGGAAAAGCGATGAAACCGTCAACCATCCCACCTTTTATAACCAACCCAGTAGACAATGAAGACAAATTCGAAACGTGTGGAATGCAGCGAAAGAAAGGGTTACAATTAGAGATACAGTGAATAGTGATATGACCGAACACCTAATACCGAATATTCGGTGCTGCTGTCAGCCAAACACCGAATATTTGGTATAGATCTAGTGCATTTCACGCAAACAGATTATAACACGTTTCGACGCGGTGCGTGCGTGCGGGGGTAACAGGGACCGGGAGTATTTGGCTCGTTATCCGGCAAGTCGTGTCACAACGGGCTGTGTTTTATGTTATCGTACATAAAATTTAGTCATTATTGTTTAATATGGCTTATTATTTATAGATCATTTATAGAATGCCGAAAAACTTGTGTTTATTCAACATAATCGGCCTTACTTTCCAACATCGAGACTAACAAATAAATTGTTATTTGGTACTAAAATAAATATTTTTATGATTAAATTTCGTATATTCGGTATTCGGCCAAATAGTAGGACGAATACTGAAAAAGATAGCCAATACCGAATATTTGCCGAATATTCGTTACATCTCTAGTTACAATACAATATACATTTCCAATAAAATAGCATCTCACTTACCGGCTATGCTTGAGAATTATCAAATTGTGAAAGCTGCATAGCGACTAAAGATTCATTAACACCGCATTGAAGTTTACTTCAATGCGTTTTAAGTACTTTACAACGGATTATTCTGTATGTTTAACATGACCATACTAATGTCGCCTATTGTTGGCTCGTATGGGATCATGTTAGTAAGTTGCATGACTGTGTTTTTATAAACTCTGTTTAATAGCCAAGAGGTATATCTCTAGAGCAGGGGTAGCCAACACTTTGAGATACGTAAAAAGAAAAAGTTATGGTTTAAAACAAAAAAAAAGAGTTTGAAGAAAACTTTTCATTTGTAATATTTAATTATTTTCTTTAGGGTCCGTAAGTTAACATTAAGGAGCCGCATGCGGGTCCCAAGTTACTGGCTGCCGACCCCTGATCTAGACAAATGCATAATGGAGATAAAATCTGCCAGGTTTTGATGGATATTTATAAATTAATCAAATATCTATTAAATGTAATTTCGGAGCCTATTCAATGCAAACAAACAAATTCAAATTAATCAAATCTTTCCTCTTTTATATTATACTAGCTAACCCGACAAACGTTGTCTTGTCCAAACCATACTGTACTCTAATTAGTTTGTTAACTAGACATATTGTCAAACAACTGACAAAAACACTATTGTTACATTAAAAATTTATATTGTCAAAAGCACTAAGGAGGTTGAATTAGAAAATCTAATATAGACAAAGTTTCTTAAATATTCTAATTTTCCGCTCAACTAATTTTTTTCTTTCATAATATCTTTCTCCTGGAAATAACAAACACAACCAAAAAAGAATTATTGAAATTGGCCCAGCCGTTTACGCGTGATGTCGTGACCAAGGGGATTAGGGATTATTTTTTACATATATAGATTATATTTAGTATGTGTAATAAATATCAGAACGAACGCCAATTTTCCGTTACTTTTTAAATTGAAAAAAAAAGGTATGCATTTTTCTATCGCAACTTGTTTTTTTTAAATTTATATCCACGTCTCGCACTCGCGGGTAACAATGTAACTTAACCCTTTCCGACCGTGCCGTATTCCCAAAACGAAACTGTTTATAACAAAAAAAAAAAACTATATGTAAAAAAGTTCGCGACTGGTGTCCGCTTACAGGAGCAGTGCCGGTTGGGTATCGGGTGGCACTCTGAATATCTATATAACGGTCAATTAGGCACTATTTTTTGGCACTGTTTTGGGACGTGTTAATACAAAATGGTAGCAACCATTTATTAATATTATATTTAATGACATTAGGGCTTGAATCTAAAAAAATACCCGAGTTCAAATAAAAAAAAATCTTCCGCCGGTTCTAGCCATAGGTGATTTAAAAATCATTCAAACTAAAAATAAAATAGTTAAATAGAATTACCTAGATATAGTTTTAGGTTTAATATTAACATTTAAGGTGTAAATAAAGCCGGACTTAGGCTTAAGTAAAGTATGACGAAATGCGGCCAGAAAAACGATATATACGGTGATGGCAATGGCATACAGTTCAAATTGCAATTAAATTTTTAAGGCTTTTATTGAAATATGTACTTAAAAATGTGAATATGATTTCAAGATCACTGTAAACTTTCTATTTCAAAACACAATACATATAAAAAACCCGCAACCTAAAATCTGCTATAGGCACGACGAGTCACCGAAATCATTGTAAGTTTAATATACAAAAGTCAATTTTTACATATACAGATTATATTAGTATATGTAATAAATATCAAAACGAACGCCAATTTTCCGTTACTTTTTTAAATTGAAAAAAAAAGGTATGCATTTTTCTATCGCAACTTATTTTTATATAATTTATATCCACGTCTCGCACTCGCGGGTAACAATGTAACTTATTCCCAAAACGAAACTGTTTATAACAAGAAAAACTATATGTAAAAAAGTATGTATTATGATTATAATAAATAACAATATCACTATCGCCATTCTAATAGACGATGAAAAACTTGTCATTATTTTCTATACAAATATATAACAAAACACGTTTAATTATTCAAAAAAACGTGCATTATTATAAGTATACACAACACAATAAATGAGTGATGTTTATTGGAAGACCTTCAACCAATCAAGATTTTAATGCTCACTGGGTTTATATTATACAACCAGCCCAATATTTATGTTGTTTCATCTATAAATTGATATTTTGTTAGATGCTAGCTGATGATGATGCTGCTCAATGTTAATAGATGTTTAATCATAGATGCTGCTCATTATTTCGGTCAATTGTAATAGTGCCTACGGTACATTATAGGTAATATATTTTCTTCAATACTCCCAGTGACAGGAAGGACTTTTGCCTAGCAATGGGAACGTAATGGGGTGGTAATGGCTTTACTTTTGTCATAAATGCCTCAACAAAATGATATAACCGATACCGTTGGAATGCCTTGAATTTACGAACCTTTAAAACATTTAAAATAGCAAATAATGCTGATCCATGTGCACCAAAATATCCTTGGCAACGTAAATTTATTTACTTAATCGATTCGGATCGTTAATTTTATTCAAGAGCCGAATAACTTTGTTTTAATGACTTCATTGTGAGACGACATAAAGGTTTTTTTTACGAGTTCCAGACATTTTAGTGCTTTTAGAATTCACTTTGTGTTGCTGTCATTTTTGCTTAAATGATTTAATCAGTTTTTGCATGAATCTAACTGGCCACACGTAATATTTTGGTGTCGGTTTAATGTTCAACCAAACCTCTCACTCTTTTCAAACTTTATTGTTATTTGATTATGAAAACTATCGCGTATTCAGTATCGTTTAGGGTTCCGCACCCAAAGGGTAAAACGGGACCCTATTACTAAGACTCCATTGTTCGTCCGTCTGTCCGTTCGTCTGTCACCAGGCTGTGTCTCATGAACCCTGATAGTTACACAGTTGAAATTTTTACAGATGTATTTCTGTTGCCGCTTTAATAACTAATACTAAGTCATTTATTGTTATTGTTAATATGAAATTAAGTTAATACGTAATTAAGTCACAACACCGCCCGAATCAATTTTTGTCAAAGTTTAACTTGTAAGATATTGTGGCGGCTAAAAAGTAGGTACATAGTATTATTTTTTAGTTTCATATTTATTAGTTTTATTTTATACAACTAATGCCAATTCATATGAAATATAGGAAAAGGCTAAAAATGCAAACGTTTGCTTAGTATAATAACTCAAGAAGCATGAGATATTAGTTTCCATAACCTTCATTTTTAATTTTATGACGTACAAATTACTGAGGCACATAAAATATTTAAGTGCCTGATATAATAAAATGTTTATATTAATAAAGATAAGCAAATTTTATTACAACAAAATATACTAATAATGCTCATAGTTTAGGAGTCTATTATAAACATTAAATTATTTAAAAGACTAATTTGATTAGCTTTTATTAGTAAGTATATACTTGCTAATATTAATTTTATTACTTTTTACTAATTATTTATTAATTATTATTATTGTTTATTTTATCTAAAATTTAAAATCGAATGACTTCATTGAACTTCTTTCAGCAGTCTTTTGAGGCATTATTATGAAAAGAAGCTTATTTTGTATATACATAAGAATACTTATTATATAAATACACAAATTTTCCTAACCAAATAGATTATCAAAATTAGTATAGTTTTTAATTTAATTAAATGTATTGAATTTCTTTTTTTTCCATGAATGGTGGCATCTTGCATAACTTGACCTTTAACGGGCTAACTGAAACGCCTCAGCGTCGAGTTACCACCGGATCACAGCTTAACAGACAGCTACCACCGGACCCAGTGTTATGGTACACAGACCCACTTGACCATGTCTGACCTTCAGTAGACCTGTCTCGATATCATTAGCCATTTTATATACCGACTTAGTGATTAAATCTTTGTTAATGAGAAGGTAGAATTTAACTGCCTCGTCCCATTTTAACATTTAATTTGATTATTTCATAGTCAGTTAGTACGCAAAAGGCAATGCATATAATACTTTTGAATACCCAAGCATGTGTGAAACTACAATTTTAAGAGAAAAATATTTTTTATAACGTAGGTATGTACTATAAATTGCTTCGAAAAGTAAAATCTATACTTATACCCACATACGTTTGTAAGTATATTTGAGACATTTTGCTCAACTGTTTAAATATTTTTTTTAAGAATTCATGTAAATATATTTTGAAAATAACTTTAAAATTAGTCAGACGACTATAAATCAAAATCAATAAAGATATTGACGATACAGTTATCACGTTACTTTGATTTTAAATTATATACGTACTAGTTGCACCGCGCGGTTTCACCTGCGTCGACTACAGTTTTTCCGCATCCTCAGATATCCCACTGCACCCACACTTTTTTGACATAAAGAGTGGCCTACATCCCTTATCATAATCGGTTCAGTGGTTTAGACGTGAAAACGTAACAGACAAATAGAGTTGCTTTCACATTTTATAATATTATTAGATTTTTATTGTATCCCAGAGGAACCATATTATTTCGAGATCAAAAGTAGCCTTTGTTTTTATTCCGAATTTCATACAAATCTATCAAGCCGTCAAGAAATGAAGAGGTTACAAAACACATTCATGTAGATATGTATACACACAAACTTTCGCATATATAACATTAGTGTGATGTTCTTCTTCTTTTCTTCTAGCGTTTCTCTGCCAGTGTCAAAGTTTGGCCAGTGTACGGTATGTAGGTACTTATATGAAAAAATGCCCTGTATAACAAAATAATTTAAATTAAGTATTGTAATATATGGTTAAGGTTAGAAGCAATAAATGTAGTAATTATAACTACAAGCGAATATTATTAGACTTAATAAAACTATAAAAAATATAAACAAATGGAGTAAGAATCAAGGAATGTAGATATTTGACTGGCCGGTTGGCGCAGTTGGTAGCACTCTGCCTTCTGAGCGGCCCCGGGTTCTATTCCCGAACAGGTCAAACATTTGTGCGTATGATATGTCTGTTTGACCTGTGTCTGGGTGTGTATATGTATATAAGTATGTATATCAGTCATCAGGTTACCATAGTACATGCTCTGCCTAGTTTGGCACCTGAAGACCTTGTGTAAATGTTAATAAAAAAATTTAATAATAATTATAATTTGAAATTAACAGGTCGAGGGATTTCAAGACCTAAAGCATCATATAAAGAATAGGATCACTTGGGACAGTAGAAGAAAATGTGTTCCATAGTTAGTGTGATCAAAGATGCAATAGGTAAGTTATCAATCTAACCGACACATCTGAAAAGATGGTCAAAATCAAGCGCGTTTTATTAACACGAGTCTATACAGCTGGTTGGTTGTCGTAAGCCAACTGCAAAATTTCACGACACAAGTGACAAGTCGAAACTTAATAACTTACTCAGAAATACAACAGCAAATTAGGAGCTCCGGACCGAAACCGGCTCCGAAACCCTACACCGTTTTACCAAACTCCCCGACACATATAAATCGTATTTTTATTCAAATCATTCGTACGTGCCGCGATAAAGCCTTTTTAAAAACAAATAACCGCTCATTCAACCGAAAAATTTAGATACGAAAGCATACCTTAACACAATTGAATAAAACTGATAATTCTCAAAATGAGATTAGTAAAAATACACGAAGGACACGAAACTTTACAGTTGCAGTAACAGAGTTGTAGATACAGTAAATATAAGTGATCCTGTTAAGATGCTCAATCCTGACCACGACAATGATAAGAGAAACTAAGTGCATTATGTAAACGAGGTAAATTATAATCTGATAACAAAGGCAGAAGAATCAGAACTGTACGTAATAAATGCATCAGATAAGACTCACGATGATGATGTAAAGTAGATCATCTTTAGAAATACAGAGAACATGATACAAGCGTTGTTAAATAGGTTTTCTTTAGTGATTCTAAATTTAGTAAAGTTAATGTAGCACAGCAGGATGTATATACGTTATTTATATAAATTGAATTCAGAATTGCGCAAGTATAATTTTATATTTACCTTTAAGGGAATTTTCAAGGGTGGCGAGTTGAATAATCGACTACTCGTGTTTGCCTTTTAAATAAAGTTGTTAACACCGATACCTTCATTATTCCGTTTTTTACGATGAAAATGATAATCACCATATTTTGCTGCTCCAAACTTTTTGCTTCTCGGAATTTCATGAAACATTTTAATCAAGTCGCTAATGGTACAGCTGCCAATCACCATCGGCGTCATATTGCGGTCGAATAATTTTATTTTTTAGTAATATTATTGCAAAAAATAATGACCATAATAAAATGAACACTTGTGCAATTCGTGGAAGTTGCCACGATCTGGAAATGTTTAAATGTAATAAAAGTTTTATCCCGGCGGGATAAAATCGTAAAATTGGATCAAAACATGAGAAGTGGCTACACGCTGGCAATGAAAACCGATATTTTGTGTATGTCTTTATTCCGATAATCGTAAACTCGAATCCTGTTTTAGTTTCACTGCACAGTTTAAACCTGTCAAATGGTGAAGAGAGAAGAAGCGATGACAGCTTAGCGGGGGGAGCGTCGCCTGTCACACTGACGGACACTGGTTCGATCCCCAACAATAGCTAGAGCTTCCGGTGAAGGTAACACCGTTATCAAATTCCCAAAATGGTGGTAGGGTACTTTCGAATACCCGCCTTGCTAGCTACCACCCTCAAGTTTGAAAAACTGTCACCAAACACATAGTGTGTTCAGGAAGCAGTCCTTGAGAGCCAGTGAGCATTCTAGGTCTTGCGTGATAACATCTTCGACCACATCGTCACTGAAAAATAATGTTCACGTTGTTCATGTTGCGTCTCAATTTAAAAATAGCCAAAACGAAGAAATATCTCCATTATATTAACTACAGTATTCTGATTTAGTATTACATTCAAATTATTTTAAGGAAAAATCGGCTACTAATGGGACTTGAACCGACCACAGAATACTACAGAACGTAAGTTCCGCCTAGCATCTTGTTAATGCAATAAACCATAAAACTTATAGTCTAGTATTTTCATCATCATCATCACCATCAACATTATCATTGTCATCATCATCATCATCATCTCAACCATAGGTCGTCCACTGCTGTGTACATATAGACCCTATAGTAGTACTAGAAATATCTCTGCATTTTGTGTTTGAACAGACATTTTGTGTGTAACACAAAAAAGCAAAACAATTTAATAAAATATATAACACAATGTCGTTGAACTCGTAAAGGGATTAATCAATCATACAAAAGATTGAATATGTGTTTTTTGCTCTCCAATAAATTGCCTCAAATCCCAATTTACAAAATGTCACAAGCCAAGTTGACACGTTCAGTTTGTGTTCATTTTTTTACTTTTCGTCAAATATGTTTGGATGAGATTTGAGCTAAGGATGGTGAATTGTTATATTAAATACTAACTGCGCCCCGCGGTTTTACCCTCGTGGTGATAAAAAATAGTGATGATAAAAATAAGCCTATGTGTGAATCTAAGGTATAAGCTATCTCCATACCAAATGTCA
This sequence comes from Apeira syringaria, assembly GCA_934044485.1. Lineage (NCBI taxonomy): Eukaryota > Metazoa > Arthropoda > Insecta > Lepidoptera > Geometridae > Apeira > Apeira syringaria. The sequence goes on along the minus strand of OW203672.1, from coordinate 4,417,678 downwards.
TATAAATCCAATCCGTTTGAGCGTGATTGAGTAACAAACATACATTCATACTCACCAACTTTCGCATTTATGATATTAAGTTGTAGGAAATACATAATCTATGCCATAAAAGATGAAACAGTTGTCTGTCTTATTGCTGCAATTTGTATGTTTGCATGCTGTGATTGTATTTTTGGACAGATATTGCGGGGTGAGAGAATGAGGAAAAAATACTATTTCATTATAAGACAATAACTGAACGATGTACAAAAACTTTTGATGTGTTTGTGCATATATTTTTGACCAGGGCAAGCAAAAGGATTCTAAGAAAATTATATAAAAGTATGAATGGAAACGCGTGCCAATTCCCAAATCAAATTAATTGTATATTTTGTATTTTAATGACTATATGTTTTAGATTCTAGATTAACGAACTAAAAAGGCCTATATTGAATAAAAATGTCGCCAGACTTGACCGTAACTCACAGCCATAACCTTTGCCTTATCTCTGTCTTACCAAAATAAAAATAAAAAAAAACTCCTTGAACACGTTTTAGAAAGAGACGGCGACACAGCGCCCGCGCATGACAAGTCACCGGATAAATGCATTTTAAATGGAAGGCTTAATTTTGATCTCGGGCTCGTTAATTCAATGGGTTTTCGTTCTGTGAAACACAATTACTGAGTGTGTTTTAACGGTTCATAAAGCATGCAATTTTATTGTTGATAAGTTTATTTCTTTAATCAGTGTTAAAATATTTTATTTAATTGCTGACATCCATAGCGTGAAACTAAAGTTCTAAAAACTACCTGGTGAAATGACACTCATTCCTTCTAATTAGATGCGTGTGTTAAGGCTTTACCATTCGCTTAATAAATTAATAGAGCCTTAAAATACCATTACCGATGCATCAGGATTTGTCCCGCCCTTTCTACCTGTAAACACCCGTAAGCCTCGTGAATTCGCCCTGTTAAACCCTTAAGTGGGATGCTACTTAAGTACCCAGTTGCACCTTTCTTGTGCAGTAAACACGCGTAAGTATATTGCGACGCAATCAGCGAAGAAGCTCAAAAAGTACAAATATAGTCGAGACCTTGGAGCCAAGAGCACGTAGTGTAAATTTTTTAATGATCAGAGTGCCTGGTTGTAGGCGATTACGTTAAAAAAATTCTGCATAACGAAATAAGGTAGCAATGCAAGGAGGAAGCATTTTGGGGAATTTGTTTTCTGCACCGCTTGCTGTAAGAAAGTTATAAATCTTTTGATAATTCATGTTTGTATTACCGTACAACGAAATATGGAATTATATAATATAAATAAATCTTGGTTAAAATACTGACCAATATTTGCATTTTTTGTACAGTAATTGTTTGACTACAGCACAAAAAAAATACAATAATTTATGGATACGGGAATTACTCACGTGGTCAGTCAAAGGGCTATAGTTACTATACGAGTATGTTATCTTCGCCAAAGTATTATTTGCCTTGACCATGGTATGAAAAACCGGCCGTTAGTTGCCCCTTTTACCATTAATTGACCTTTTTGTAAATGGATCAAAAACCGGCTTTAACTCTATTCATACAATATAACCAACACAATCTAAAGGTTTCAATATTTTTTTATTCACAGTAAAAAGTTACCTAACTATTTTCGATTAACTTCCCAATATTTCAATCAAACACCTACGAAAGGTAATCATCACAAACCACAACCGGAGATTTTCATTAGAAAACCCTCACAGACGCTTGTTTTTTTCCCCGTAGAACCAGTCCAATCATGATCGATTTAAAAACTCGGCTCGGTATCGATTGATTCGCTCTCTATCGGAATTGAGACATCGAGAACTGGTTTTGAGATGGGTCAAGATTGTGGCCCAAGGTATTAACTGAGGCGAGTTGAATCTCTTGTTTCATTGCTTCACGTTCAATCATGTTGAAGTCGATTGCTTTTGCACGACTCAACCTTATACTAACACTTGATTTTTTAGCTTATACCTTTGATGTCTTTTCGTATCAGAATGTGATGGAGTTTTAAGTACGCATATATTTGCATAGTTTTCAAACTATAGAACCCCGATTTCTACTGGGGCTAAAAGCAGTAATGAGTCAATTTCGATACACTTTCTGTGACTGAGATAGAGTATTTGCATTTGAATAATTCAAGAACCCAAAAAAGGTTTTATAACGAACAATATAAACCGGAAAAAACATTAACAAAAACAACCAAATTGATAATCTCTTACTTCTCTGAAGATGGTTAAACATGTTATGTATGTTTTCTTACAGTGATTGCCCCAGTGAGATACAATGCAATGCAAAAGATGAAATGGTAGGTGACACTCATATTTCGTTAAATAATAATTACCGTGCTATAGCACAGTTTAGATGATAGTATTCCAAGAAACATTTTGTTTCCGGCAATGGAGGAGTCCAATAATGATGTCCCCGTAACGATTTTTTGTCTCAACATTATTTGATCAGATTTTTCTATTTTTCCCTAGCTACTTTACATCTCCGCTGCCGCAAAAAGAGAGATTTTCTGCAAATTCTCTATTTAATATTTCATAAATTTCCCTCTCATGCAAATCGTTCAATTATGTTCATTATTACAGTAATTTGATATTTAAGTGTTAAGTGTGAAGTGTATAGAACTGACACTTCACACTTAAATATCAAAGTTACCTCAATTTCCATAATAAATATAATTTTTTTTACACGCAAACCTAGAAGGTACCTTTCACTCGCGACTTGAAGACTCCAGGATTGTACATATCGGGAAACACAGACTCGGGCAACGAGTTCCATTCCTTGGCTGTACGCATTAAGAAAGTGGAAGCAAAACGCTTCGTACGTATAGGTGGTATATCTACCATATAGCGATGGCGAATTGCCGTAAGTCGAGTCGACCGATGATAGAAAGGTTGAAAAAAACTGTTACATTGTATATTACTTTCAGAGTAAGATATCCTAATAACTAAGGGTCTTGGCTGAAAACCAGCGCCAATCGCTAGTATCTGCATTTGGCACAATGCTGAGCCAAGACCTATTCAACCTCACTAAATTTAAGATCCATTGTCATTTGTAATGTTTTAATTCATGTTCTATAATTACATATATTGTATACAATAGTGACATTACCCATGCTCTGTCCTTGTTATGTGTGTGTGTTGAATAAATGATTATTCTATTCTATATCATATTCTTCCGTAAAAAAATAACCGCTGTACGTAAGCTGTAAGTCACCGACTTGTACCAAGCTCCAACACCCACGCCACATATTATTTCTTCCCAGAAAACTTTGATGTCAGTTTTTAATCCCGCCTTGATAACGCTAAATTACTTTACGTGTTCGGCTAATGTTATGTTACAGTAATGAGCGAGATGATACTCTACTTCCTTCTCTTATTTACTCTGCTCAGATGTAATAAAGGAGGAGGCTTCTTTTACTGAAGTCGGTTAAAAAGAAAAACTGTGAGTAACTAGTCTAAAACTTACCGCCAATACAGCTGCAACAGCTTAAATCTCAATTCGTCTGTTTTTTTTTTACTTCAGACCTTTCGACTGGGTGAACCGATTATGATGATTCTTTTTTTATTTGAAAGCTGGTGCTTCTACTGGTTACGTGAGTTATGTCTACTTAGATGCCTGCGTAATTGCGGGTGAAAAAATCGGTGAACATACACAATGACAATTGATCCCGTGAGTAGCAAAGGTCACTGAAAAAGATGATTTACTTTAACACTCAAAAGTGTGAAATAACATGTCGAAGTCGGTACCATATGCACAATATTTAGAAAATAGTTACTTTAGAACAATCATGGTACCCACTTCAATAAAATATTTTACACATTTGAGTGTTGAAGGCAGTTCAATTTTTTAGTATTTTTTGATTTCTACTCCTCATTCAACACGACGCGTGGCCAATCTGCAATTTGCTGACAGTTTTTCAAAGTTAAAGGCGGTAGCTAGCCAGGCGGGTACTTGTATGCAAGTATTTGTGAATCAACAAATGTAGTGAGGATACCCTCAAGCTAGGTGGAGCGCCGATCTTCGCAAAATGGTCGGTAGAAGCAGGATTCGAGATTCAAAAGAACTTGTCATAAGAAGAAGTGACAGATGAAAGAACTTCTTCAACGCCATGCCATTCTAACCGTTTTTCGATTATTTTATTGGTAAAGTATACATACATATACATTAAAAAATTTCAAATAAGAAAATACATAAGTATACCTTAAATTTCAATAAATGAAAAGCAAAGAAATATAAGACATTAAATAATAATAACTATAGGATTTACAAGGCGCGCTCTCTAAGAACTATGCGCGCTCTTCACACACCCACACACACACACACACACGTTTATTAGTTAAAGGAGACAATTTATTCATCCTCTGGGACCTTACTTTAATGAACCAATCGAAGGTAATGCAGAACCTACGACACAAGAATCATTTCTTAGTGTAGATTCTGCACGTCAATATTTAAGTGGAATTTGTATACTTTTTACGAAAATAAATTGAAATCGAATTGAAATTGCTAAGGTTATTCTGAGTTACCAAGATATGTTCGTAGGTCATGTCTCATATAATTAAGACCCACATGTATGAAAACGTAATTATGCTATAAATATGTTCTTATGACTTCATTTGATCTGATTTAATGTGACCTAGAAGCTATTATCGTCATATTCTTACACAAAAAAATCAAACAATTTATTATGTCTCAATGTTGTCAGGCGGAAATTTAATCAAATATATCCCACTATTATTATAAATGTCAAAGTTTGGATGGATGTTTGTTACTTAAAACCAGAACGGCTTAAAGGATCTGGATAAAATATTGCACATAGGCTACTTTTGATCCCGGTAAAATTTACCGGGATTTTTTTAAATTTTTAACATTCACACAAGATCTTCTTCTTCAAGATCGTACTATGGTAACCTGATGACTGATATATATACTTATATACATATACACACCCAGACATAGGTTAAACAGACATGTTCATAAACACAAATGTTTGACCTGTCCGGGAATCGAACCCGGGATCAGATTATTATTATTATTAACTGCATCAATTATTTCAGTATAATAATTGATGTAGCGGGAAAACGGTAATCCACGCGAGTGAAACCGCGGGGTGCTACTAGTGATATATATTTATGTTTTTTAATGGCTGATTTTGATGGTTCATTATCGATTGTATTGTATGTTGTAAATTGATCAATCGGTCTCACGTCGTTTATGTCTAATATCACTTTTATCTCTAATTTCACGGAGAGTTACATGCTTATAGTTTTTATATCCTTTGATTACAGCAACTTTGAATTACGTTTGATGCCTATTTATGTGATTTTTCTTTCTTTTTAGAAATATAATGATATTGGTTCCCCTATTCAACTAAACTGAAATACTGGAAAATAAGATAAGTAAGATAATTGCGTATACAGTTACGATAAAGTCTAAATTAGTATGACACATATCAACAACAGTAAAATTTATTCTTTTTAATTAGATTGCGGGTAGTTTTAGGAGAAATAAGTCTTCACTTAATTGGTACTGACTGAAACTACCCGTATTTGGCCAGCATTTGAATAAAACTCGCCTCATATTATATACATAGATAGCGTCGCATGGAGTTAATTTAATAATTAAACGCATCATCACTTAACATCAGGTGAGATAGTGGTCAAACGCTTGCCTATACCCAATAAAAAAAAAAAAATACAAAAAAAAAAACGATATAAGCTATAGGTACACGGTTATATTTCGTTCAAAAATGTGTTCAAAAACATCGAATGAAACTTGGGAGCTCTGCTTATAAAGAGTATCTACACTATCACTTAACGCAGAAAAATGTGCAATAATTGGAATGAAATCTAAGTTAACCACTGTTGTAGAACTAAATTAAGCATGAAACTGCGGTAAACTCACATTTCAGTCCACTAAATTTATTAATAACACAAATAAAAGTGACAGCATGTGTTGCCACTAATTAAAATTAATAGTTTTAATCCCGCATTGCCATGTCAACAGAAATGTGTGCCACGGAAAACATAAATCACCCAACACACCCCTGCGTTCAAAACTGTTCTGGATAGTTCCAAGAAAGTGAATTATCAAGTTAACACGTGTTTTTTTGTGTGCAAATGCGAATTTCTCGCGCATGTGGTGTGGCGACACTGGCGACATTTCTGTTGATCTGTGTTTTGTTTTGCAGTAACTTTCGCCGGTTCTGTGGCGTCGGGCGGTTTGAAATTTGACACTGTTGTGCCACAAGCGGACGAGTCAATTTTAACATCTGTTGATTTGCTGACACATTTTAGCTGACGCGAAAATATCTTAATTATGAACAATATGAATACTCTTTTGTTCTTTGTTATCGTCTAATTTTTAAGCATATATACTAATTAAACCGTTGATTTAAAACGTTAGCAATATAACATATTATTTCATTTTTTATAAATAAAGTAACGAAATACTCGATTCCTTTTTCTTGGATATTTAATTTATTACGCAAATACAATTATCACAATTAAAATAGACAGGGAGTTAATTAATTTGTTTATAAAAAGCCGTTTTCAAAACATGAACCTTTTTTTATTATGTTATTCGTTGTTTGTTAGCTGACGTTATAACCCTCCTTCTTTCGCAGTCGGGTAATAAAAAAAGGAATAACTATAATTTAATCTCATTAGATACAAAAATAACTCCCAAAGATATTTCTAGTAGTACCTACAGCGAAAATGTTACGCTGCTAAGTCTGTTGAACTTCGTAATTTTATATTTTTATGATTTGATTTGGATGGGTTTATTTTGTTTTTTCTACCTTTATTGTGCCATGCAATTTTTTTAAACATGGAATAAATCAATGAAGATGAAAAGCTGTAAAGCACCATTCGCCTTAACTTTTGTGTAAATAAATCATTACGGGGAACAGCACAGGCTCTATAAATTTCGTTCAAAAACGTGACGCTGACAATTTATGGTGATGGCGTGTGTACTTACGACACTCGTATATTTTTAATTACGGGTCTGTTTGAAACGTCATTCAACATAAAAACCTCTTTCAATATACTTTAATATTAACATTTCTTCATACCGCCGTAAATGAAGACAAAGGGTCGTCAGTGTTTTGCATAACTAACTTGATCTAATTAAATTGCCGACGTAATATTGCCTAGAGCATATTTTAGATAAAGATTTAAAAAAAAAAAAAATTGTTTGCGGCTGGTAATAAGTAAGAAGTATGGAAGTAGCATATTTCCTGTCACGTCTAGCTATTTCATATATTGATTGCTGGCTCACAAAGAAACTAATTATATTTTTTTATTTTTTTATTTCTACACACAGACCCCCGCACTAGGATCCCCTGTATCGCGGGAGGCATGGACACACACAATCACAGCACACAACACCCAAGACCCGGGACAAACATCTACACATCGTACAAATGTTTGCCTCGGCCGGGATTCGAACCCAGGGTCCCGGAGACACAGTAGTCATGTCACTGACACTAACCACTGCGCCACGGCGACCGTCGAGATATGTGAGATATGTGGTGTATAAGATTTGTTCAACTTCTATATAGCACAATTATATGTGGTGTATAAGATGTGTTCAACTTCTATATAGCACAATTATATGTGGTGTATAAGATTTGTTCAACTTCTATATAGCACAATTATATGTGGTGTATAAGATGTGTTCAACTTCTATATAGCACAATTATATGTGGTGTATAAGATTTGTTCAACTTCTATATAGCACAATTATATGTGGTGTATAAGATGTGTTCAACTTCTATATAGCACAATTATATGTGGGGTATAAGATTTGTTCAACTTCTATATAGCACAATTATATGTAAGTAGCAAGAATAGACGTAAAAGTTTTCAAGTACGTCTATTCTTGTCAACAGAAAACCACAATAATTAAGACTACCCTAAACAAGTCGTTAAGAGGCCGGAAACGCATGCGCACAGCTTGTTGGTGTTGAATTTCTTCCGATTTCGAAGTTGCCAGTAAACATAGATCCCTAAAGATACAATTTCATGTTACGTCTGTGAAGAATTAAGTTTAATTTAATAAACTTGTTTCTTTTCATATACAGTACAATAAAATAATTGTTTATTGATTCTTTATTTTTTAAAATATTACACATATATAAATATGTACACATATTTATATATGTGTAATATTTTTAATTTTATGGATGGATGTTTGTTACTCAATAACGCTCAAACGGATGGATAGATTTGGATGAAATTTGGTATGGAGATAGCTTTTACCTTGGATTAACACATAGGCTTATTTTCATCATCACCGTTTGTCATCATCACGCGGGTAAAACCGCGGGACGCAGCTAGTAATTATTATAACCATCCCCATAGTTTAAAGTATTCCCCATAATTACACCCTAACGAGGTGCCAATATACGCTGGCTAACCATCAGACCCTCAGATATAATGGGGCTCCAATTATATCTGTGAACTTTACAACTGAGGTCGTTAATTTAGTCCAAATATAATTATCATTATCACCGTGTTTGTTTTATTAATGATCAGTTAACATATCAGTATAGTATTTGAGTTATGTGCTTTTGGAATACTACATTTTGTTGTCATAATACTTAAAATTTAAATTGGTTAGAATGTTTTATTTGCATGGTACAACATTTTAACCAGCAGCGTGCAAATATTTATTGTAATATTGAAACATTTGATTAGAACAAAATATAATTTAAAAATAATAATATATTAATGCCAACCCGCCTGCCAAGCGTGGCGAGTATTGGCAAATCCCCCCCTATATGGGGGAGGCATACGTCCAACAGTGGACGCACATAGCTGAGAAAAAAAAAAAAAAATTATAATAATATAATACATTATTGATTAGGTGAACGGAGACGTCCTAAGTAATATAATAATACAATTTTACACACAAAACGATACAATACGTTTACAATAAAGTACACCACAGTATACTTTATTGTAAACGTATTGTATTGTGTCCTAACTTTTCTTTAAAAATGAAGTCCATCAATGTTTCGCTTGTTTTTAATTCGGCTTCGATATAAAAAAAGACTTTCAAGAAATGATTATTGAATGATTTCGTTCAACACAGATGCTTTTTTTAAATACATCTAGAATTTGACTACTATCTCACTTGATGGCCTGTGATGAGTGTTGAGTGTGGTAGTTAGCCAAGCATGTACCTACTCGAAAGTATTCTACCACCATGCTGGGAATTTAATAATGGTGTTACGTTCACCGAAGTTCAAGATATTGGTGTGGATCGAACCAGCATCCGTAAGTTTGACAGCCGACGCTCCCACCGCTGATCTATCATCGCATCTAAAATTCGCTCGCTGCTAAACCAAGATTTGCTGTTAACCGAAATACAGTAGTGCTCTAAAATCTCAATTATGAACCACTTTAAAAAATATAAAGCACTTAAAAAAAGATACATCTTAATGAATAAATCATAAACGTTGATCGTGAAATAAAGTTGAAACGATTTGCCAGAAAGAGATGGCATGCGAAAATTGAGTGTGAAAGAAAAGGATGGTATTAACTAGATCCATCAAGGTGCAATTATGCTGTTAAGAATATAATTTTGCGCTGTTAAAGCGATGGATGCGTCACATCGCAGATAACTTTTTTTTATTATTTAAGATTGAGACATAATAACTGAGTAAGCGGTGCCTTAACAGGGTTCTGCTAGCAGGGTGGTACGGTGGTTTAAATTGTTTATCTCTTTCACAAGACGTGTATCTCTTTTTTTCCTAGTTGATTTTATTTAAAAAATGTCAAATAAGTTAAATAAAAATGTTAAATAACCAATGATATTATATGTTTATATCAGGTAGGTGTCGCACGAGCGCGCGGAAACTGAGGCGGCAAAATTAAGTAAATTGTAGTAATTTTCATTACGACGCGTATTTCAAGCGCATGTCTAAACATATAGCTAGCCTTCTCTATATTATTTGTACCGTATTATCTGTCGCAGTAAGCATGTTTATGTCACAAAGGAACAAAATCTGAGCACCGCGCAGTATGAATATACGTCATCTTTAGTAAAACATCATTGGAAATAACTTGTGGAAGTCGGTGCCATGAGCACAATATTGTGATGATACTTTTGTGAACTATCATGGTACCGATTTCAACAAGTTATTTTTTTTATCACACTCAGACCCCCGCTCTAGGATTCCCTGTGTCGCAGGAGGCATGGATACGAACAATAACAGCACACAAATACCCAAGACCCGGGACAAACATCTACACTCATCGCACAAATGTTTGCCCCTGCCGGGATTCGAACCCAGGGTCCAACTAACCACTGCGCCACGGCGACCGTAACCGGTAAAAAAATTCCATAATCCATAATAATGATTTCAAAAGGCTAACAACGCGCTGAAATTTCAGCTTGTTAAACCCTTATGTAACAGTTGCCTAAAAAATAGTTGAACAATATAAAAAAGATAATTGTCAGTATTGCGTTACCTATTCATTTATAATCAAAATAAAGTTTATATGTGTTTACATTATACACTTTTCATGACTTAATTTTTTATCGTTTCCTTCGGATTGACTCATAAAGTATATTAAATCAAAGCGGTTATCTACCTGCTCGTGTGGTAGAGGTCAATTTCAGACCTTTCAATCAACTCAAATCTTCATCAAAACTAAATGCTGGCTTTATTTTTATATCAATTTCTTAGAACCACCTGCGATATACTTAGCACTACATGGGCTACCTGAACAAACCCGTGATTTTTTTCACATATGTGATTAAAACATAAAAACTTCGTTAGTGAGCGCATGAGGTTTTTGCCACAAATTCAACAAATCGTTTTATGACAGTTGATTGTTACTAACAAGAGCGGGTTTGGTGATTATTGAGGTGTGAACCACTGTGCATTATTAAATATTAATAGAATTGTTTTTGTCTGTATGTCGTTTGATCACTATTATAGATATTGCCAATGAACGGTGCAGTCGACAATTTAAAATGGTCGTTTAGGGTGGCAAGTGTATTGCCAAATACGTGGAATTGGTCACTGCACATTCACAGTCACAACTCTCGCCTTTCGTCATGATTTGCATTGGAAACTACATTGAGTCAAAAGCACAATTTTTTTTTAAATTCGTTGTTCGTAATTTAAGTGGTTCTGGTTTTCTGGCAAAACAAAACTTCACACTACTACGGTCTTGCATCCTGTAATAAAGTCTTGACGGGGGGTCCCCTACCCCCCATGGAGGTGAAAAATACTTTTACCCTATTCTCACATCTACCAAATATATTTAAAAAAGCAAATATACCAAAGAACATATCAAAAAATACCAAATATACAAAAAAACTATACATGTGAATTGGGATTTTTATATATTAGAAGAAGAAGATGTAGATATATTTTTCGCGATTGTTTTACTACATAACACTGGCATCTTATATGCTCGAACATACCCTATATATAAATGGTAAATGGATGGTAAAGCAAATAACTAGCCTTAACATTATACCTGGCAACCATGATGAATATCCCGATTCCGAAACCAGTTTCTTACATAACGATATTCGTAACCACTCTATCACCCATTGCCCGACCCCATAATTAAGTGGATAAGAGCATCTCATTCATTTTTGCCCGTGAATATTCAAGACCATAAAATATACGTATTCTGACATTTCGAATTCAAGCAGTAACGCCTTCATCTCGCCGCTCATTCGAATATTATAACTCGTAACTTACGAGTGACTCTCATTAGTAACCCCGTTACAAAGTCACTTCGTCCAAAGATGCCGCCCAACAAAGCCATTGACATTCATATTTTAACGCCAAACGTGACCACGAAACCACTAGATGTCTACGAGACTAATTTTACGCCCAATCGAATCGAATAAAAATTAATACATCAAATCGACTCAAATCGATAACCCGTTCGGACAAAAACCGACCCAATAGAAACACTGGCCGCGTCCATGTTCGATCAAACGGAAAAAGAACGTAAAGACACTTTTCGAACGGACTTTTTGCGCGCGGTTACACCAATGTCGTTAGGGTGACCATAGTAAGGTAATGGAATTCGGGTCAGGCTCAAATCCGATCAATGATAAGGTTTTTCTTTTTGTTTCCAAAGTGGACACGTCGAATCCGCCGGCTCACTCAAAAGATGAAGACATAAAAATTTTCGCGGTGTCCGTGCGGCGCGTCAAAAGGGGACCACATGCGATATTTTCGTGGGATTTTTGGTGGCATCGTTTTGTTGGGTCTGCCAAATTGGTGGTCGATGACGCCTTCGCCTCCCAAACCTATTATTTCTGACTAAAACGACCGCACTGAACACCGGCAAAGGAGCGTGATCAACAAATCAAAATCGTTTTAACCTTTTTTTGTTTCGCAGCTTCGGCGTGTTTGTTTTCTTAGGTATAAACGATGTGATTATAAATATTAATTCGTAGCTAGAATAACGCCTCTTTAATAAACGTTTTAAGTAAGTTTTGATTATAAACAACGGGAAAACATATGAACTAGTCTTGCGTGCTCAAATATACTTGAAACCTACTTAGTATTCTTTGTTCGTAAGCATAGTTGGGACTGATTACCTAGTACAATTTAGTATATGAGTAAAGAACGTACACAATTCAACTTCCGAGAAAGTAATAAAAATGTCGTAATATATTCAACTGGTTAACAATGAGATGTAAAATTCAAATAAGGGAGCTATTTTTACGACCCACATAAAAATTTGTTAATGATATTAATTCAGTAGTAAGTCGTTAAATATGACCTTCGAAACAAAATGGCGGCGATACAAACAAGATGGCGATGAATACAGAGTAGAATTTTCAGCATTGACGTTGTCAGCCGTGAAATAGGGTGTCCAATTAGTGAGACATATCGGGACATTCCTTATTTAGTGCTGAATCGTTTCCCGTGAAATGGCTCGTAAAAGGCACCCGAGGTTTATTAATCACGATTCGCGTTAAGTGAATCGTTTATATTCAGAGTGGTCGCAGCATGTTGACAACTCAATCTTCTGTTGTTATGGCTGGTTAGACAAACTATAATATTGGACAGTACTGAAGATTTAAATATTTTGGTACTATTAACTTTTGCATTATGGGGCTTTTCCGTAGCCCTTTACTTAATGCATTTGAGAAATACTACAAGTGATTAATTTTTACATTCAAATTTTTAAATACAGTCGAGTATCATAAGTACAAATACTTAGCACGTAACATAGGAATCATATTATATGTATATATGCAATAAAAAAGTTCCTAATAATGACCGTGTAAAAACCTTTTTCCAAGGATTTCCCAAGGTTTTAAACTCTTTATATAAAATAATTGCTCTTTGCTGTCACAAACAAAATATATCGTATATATATACCCTTATTGGAAACGTACCACGACCGCACTGTTGCGAGTCGCTGGTTAAATAATACCATTAGGAGGTACCTATTATTCACAAAAAGGTCAGGACAACATAACAATGAAATATTGAGCACCTTCCTGGATATTGGATCGAAATCAGCGGAAACGATTTGAATGACTCGTTATAATTTGAAAACATTTTGATATTCATGTTTATTTATATACTGTCTTCTTTGATAATCGCCATGATCTTTTATAAAAGCAAAACGAAAACGGGGTCGACAGGAGTGAAAACTTTAATTATCAATATCAATAAACTGTCAAAATGTTAGTGAAGCGAACTCATAATATTGCTTACAGTAAAGCGCTTTTGTATATAAGTTTTTAATGTCATTTATAAAAATACCTATATCTTTTTTTTGACGAAGGATCTTACCTTGAGTTTACGCCTTAAACTGCATGTTGCCGGCAACACTCTCGCTAGTCTAAGTAGACTAAGATGGTAAGTTATAAGGATTTAAGATTGTTTAAAAGTTTAACAGGTGTCAATGACATTACAGAGGCTCGCGGGTGTTTACAGGCGAAGAGGGCGAGGCCAAACCTTATGCGTGCTAATTTAATATATTACAAATATTTAGAGATTACCCACGTGCTCAAAAAAAAAATTATGTATTTACACTCTTGAATTTCTTTTCTTCTGGTGTTAGACACAGTTTAAGCTCATTTTTTGATACTGCGAACATTTTCTATATAGGAAATTATTTCCAGAAACCAGATTTATTCATTAATAAATTAGCAAATGAAATCAAATTTTATTCATTCAGCACTCACTTTCATAAACAACTTCATCAATAAAGTAATGTTCGATCGCCCAATTAGTCCATTCAATCTTCCCATATTCGATTAATTTCAGTCCTAACGCAGCGTGTTTTTTTTTTTTGGCCATGAAGCAGATTGCGTCAAATGTAGCGAAATGTGATACTGTTTTACAGTGACGTAGTAAGTATGGGTGACTAAGATGAACTTGATTTGTAGGCTATAAACCGAACAGCCGACTGACAACTAGCCGCTTCTATGGAAGATACATTAATATTCTCATTTACATATAAATGTAATTTTGGAATGGTTTATTAGGGTATAGTGTTGGCTTCCATGTTTAAATTAATAGAGTTATTGCAGTTTTCAATTGCCTTATAGCTCAATTAGTTGAGTAACGCAAATGAGTTGTCTATGTCGATAAAATACTTTTTTGTTTAATATATTATACTACCAGACTAATATTTATTTAGATTTATTAATCTAAATATTATATACTATAATGTTTAATTGTTATATGTATACAATTAAACATTATATTACATAACATTAATATCATAGTAAAACAATGAAAAGAAACTGACTAAAGCAGGTGTACATGGGGAAGTGAATGGTAGTGCTAGATGAAGAAGGCCTAGACGTTCCGATATCAGATTAAGGAAGTTTTTATACTGAATAGACCTAGCGTTTGACCACTATCTCACTTGATGGTCAGTGAGGATGTGGTCGAAGATGCTATCACGCTAGACCAAGAATGCTAACTGGCTCTCAGAGACTGCTGCCTGAACACACTATTTGTTTGGTGACAGTTTTTGAGGGTGGTATCTATCCGGGCGGGTACTCGAAATTACCCAACCAACCATCATGCAGCATGCATGGAAGTTCTACGAAGGGACCAGGTTAAACCGACGCTCTTGTTTGAAAGGTTTGATGAGCGATAATGAAGCGAAAGAATTGTGTTGGGATTGTAGCAATTGGGAGGCTGTGGTCTCTGCCTACCATATAGGAAAGCGTGAATTGTATGTGAATCTATTCGCTAGATTATCAGAAACAAAGTCATCGGAATGATAGACAAAGATTTGAGTTCGTGACGTAATGATTGTAGCAATTGGGAGGCTGTGGTCTCTGCCTACCATACGGAAAAGCGTGAATTGTATGTGAATCTATTCGCTAGATTATCAGAAACAAAGTCGTCAGAATGATAGACAAAGATTTGAGTTTGTGACGCTTAGCAATTGGGAGGCTGTGGTCTCTGCCTACCATACGGAAAAGCGTGAATTGTATGTGAATCTATTCGCTAGATTATCAGAAACAAAGTCGTCAGAATGATAGACAAAGATTTGAGTTCGTGACGTAATGATTGTAGCAATTGGGAGGCTGTGGTCTCTACCTACCATACGGGAAAGCGTGAATTGTATGTGAATCTATTCGCTAGATTATCAGAAACAAAGTCGTCAGAATGATAGACAAAGATTTGAGTTCGTGACGTAATGATTGTAGCAATTGGGAGGCTGTGGTCTCTACCTACCATACGGGAAAGCGTGAATTGTATGTGAATCTATTCGCTAGATTATCAGAAACAAAGTCATCGGAATGATAGACAAAGATTTGAGTTCGTGACGTAATGATTGTAGCAATTGGGAGGCTGTGGTCTCTACCTACCATACGGGAAAGCGTGAATTGTATGTGAATCTATTCGCTAGATTATCAGAAACAAAGTCATCGGAATGATAGACAAAGATTTGAGTTCGTGACGTAATGATTGTAGCAATTGGGAGGCTGTGGTCTCTGCCTACCATACAGGAAAGCGTGAATTGTATGTGAATCTATTCGCTAGATTATCAGAAACAAAGTCATCGGAATGATAGACAAAGATTTGAGTTCGTGACGTAATGATTGTAGCAATTGGGAGGCTGTGGTCTCTGCCTACCATACGGGAAAGCGTGAATTGTATGTGAATCTATTCGCTAGATTATCAGAAACAAAGTCATCGGAATGATAGACAAAGATTTGAGTTCGTGACGTAATGATTGTAGCAATTGGGAGGCTGTGGTCTCTACCTACCATACGGGAAAGCGTGAATTGTATGTGAATCTATTCGCTAGATTATCAAAAACAAAGTCGTCAGAATGATAGACAAAGATTTGAGTTTGTGACGCTTAGCAATTGGGAGGCTGTGGTCTCTGCCTACCATACAGGAAAGCGTGAATTGTATGTGAATCTATTCGCTAGATTATCAGAAACAAAGTCATCGGAATGATAGACAAAGATTTGAGTTCGTGACGTAATGATTGTAGCAATTGGGAGGCTGTGGTCTCTACCTACCATACGGGAAAGCGTAAATTGTATGTGAATCTATTCGCTAGATTATCAGAAACAAAGTCATCGGAATGATAGACAAAGATTTGAGTTCGTGACGTAATGATTGTAGCAATTGGGAGGCTGTGGTCTCTACCTACCATACGGGAAAGCGTAAATTGTATGTGAATCTATTCGCTAGATTATCAGAAACAAAGTCATCGGAATGATAGACAAAGATTTGAGTTCGTGACGTAATGATTGTAGCAATTGGGAGGCTGTGGTCTCTACCTACCATACGGGAAAGCGTGAATTGTATGTGAATCTATTCGCTAGATTATCAGAAACAAAGTCGTCAGAATGATAGACAAAGATTTGAGTTTGTGACGCTTAGCAATTGGGAGGCTGTGGTCTCTGCCTACCATACGGGAAAGCGTGAATTGTATGTGAATCTATTCGCTAGATTATCAGAAACAAAGTCATCGGAATGATAGACAAAGATTTGAGTTCGTGACGTAATGATTGTAGCAATTGGGAGGCTGTGGTCTCTACCTACCATACGGGAAAGCGTGAATTGTATGTGAATCTATTCGCTAGATTATCAGAAACAAAGTCGTCAGAATGATAGACAAAGATTTGAGTTCGTGACGTAATGATTGTAGCAATTGGGAGGCTGTGGTCTCTGCCTACCATACGGGAAAGCGTGAATTGTATGTGAATCTATTCGCTAGATTATCAGAAACAAAGTCATCGGAATGATAGACAAAGATTTGAGTTCGTGACGTAATGATTGTAGCAATTGGGAGGCTGTGGTCTCTACCTACCATACGGGAAAGCGTGAATTGTATGTGAATCTATTCGCTAGATTATCAGAAACAAAATCGTCAGAATGATAGACAAAGATTTGAGTTTGTGACGCTTAGCAATTGGGAGGCTGTGGTCTCTGCCTACCATACGGGAAAGCGTGAATTGTATGTGAATCTATTCGCTAGATTATCAGAAACAAAGTCATCGGAATGATAGACAAAGATTTGAGTTCGTGACGTAATGATTGTAGCAATTGGGAGGCTGTGGTCTCTACCTACCATACGGGAAAGCGTGAATTGTATGTGAATCTATTCGCTAGATTATCAGAAACAAAGTCGTCAGAATGATAGACAAAGATTTGAGTTTGTGACGTAATGATTGTAGCAATTGGGAGGCTGTGGTCTCTGCCTACTATACGGGAAAGCGTGAATATATGTATGTGAATCTATTTGCTAGATTATCAGAAACAAAGTCGTCAGAATGATAGACAAAGATTTGAGTTCGTGACGTAATGATTTAAATGAAAATGTTATATTTTGTTTCAGGTCTGGAATACCTAAATGCAGCGAGGAGTTTACACCCTGAACTGCACGTAGCCGGCAGCACCCTCGCTAGTCAGGATTTCCAACTTAGTTTAGATGGTAAGTTATCAGGATATAGAGTCTGTGTTTCCCGGTATGTACAATCCTGGAGTCTTCAAGTCGCGAGTGAATAGGTACCTTCTAGGTTTGCGTGCTAAATCCTAGACAACGTCATCACTTAACATCAGGTGAGACAGTTGTCAAACGCAAACCTATAAGATGTAAAAAAAAATGTAATTGTCGTCATATAAAAAGAACGCTTAGCGATAGTGGAGGAGATGCGTTTGCGCACAGGTACCTATACTACTGTGGTTAGTTAAGTACCTTTTATGATTGTATATATATCACTTATTACGGATTAAATTACGGATTTGCAAGTTGAAATGGCAGTGGCTAGGGCACACAGCTCGAAGAATCGATGGCTGTTGAGGTCGCCAGATTCTCGAATGGACACCACGGACTGGCAAGCGTAGCATAGGACGGACGGACGGACGACCTGACTAAGACCGCAAGTAAGAGCTGGATGCGGGCTGCTTTCATGTGGTACTTGTGGAAGTCAATGGGGGAGGTCTTTGTCCAGCAGTGCTCGTCCAATGGCTGAGATGATGATGATGATGAAGACTACACTCATAAAACAATAGCCTTGCAAGTAGTCATGCCACTTCTGATTACCCATTCAAGGCATGACTGAGGAGTGCATTCCTAAACGCAGTAGATTAATAGCGCTTACGTAAAAAAAAAAAAAAAAAAAAAAAAACTAGCACATGTTAAATGCTCTCCGTCAAACAAGCAAGGTTACCAACCTTGCATATTTTTTGTCTCATAATCTTAAATCTTCTTCTTCTTGCCCTTATACCACACTATAAAAAGAAAGGAAGTGGGATAGGCTCAACATGATTTCCTCTTTAACTCTCTTCTATCATTAGCTGTCTAAGTGCTCACTTAATTTAAATAATAGTCCTACTTATATTATAAATGCGAAAGTTTGTGAGTATGGATGTATGTTTCTTACTATTTTACGCCTAAACGGCTGGTTGGATTTGGATGAAGTTTGATATGGAGATAACTTATACCCTGGATTAACACATAAGTTTATTTGCATCATCACCACGCCGGTAAAAACGCGGGGCGCAGCTATAGTGAATAATATGAATAATAAATAATCACTAATAATCTTAAGCCAACGCGTAATTTAACTATTACAGGTTCTAGAATAGCATCGCCCACGAGACTGAGGTTATCTGGTGGAGCCATAGCAGCATCAGTTAATCGGAAGCGAGCTGTGTCTTGGAGTCCATACTCTGCCGAATCATTAGACTTGGCGGCGGTGATCAGGGCATCTCCGGCTAGCTTGGCTGTAAGAGCACCTTCAGCGGCTTCTACTGGCAGCTATGGTCATCTAAGTGCAGGTAAGCAGAGTGACCTCTTGTACCTACAGTTGAACAAATGTGAAAAGGAGTTTCTCGTACTTTTCGGCTATAACCACCTACACTACGTATTTCACAGAGTCCTACAAACGCAGCATTTACCAATATACGACTCTCTTTTAGAATTTGTCTACAACATTGCTTGTCGGTTCTGAAGAAAAAAGACAGCTTGCTGTCTTTTGACGTGATAACGTTTTATAAATTGATGAATACTAGCAACACTCATGAAAAATAGTAACGTTCGGCGTAACGTTCCACCTGAGTTTTGTATTACATAAAATAATCAAAGTCAAAGTCAGTCATAAATGATTATGACGTTATCACGTAAATCTATCGTCCGTAAACCGACTTTACAGACAACCAATTTTTTATCTAGTTTAGTGATTGAAGCTTATACGGTATATCGTAATATGCATCATCATCATCATCATAGATCGCCTAAATGAATTGTATTATAATTACATAGGCGTATTATGTCATGTCTGATATCTATCGTTAAAATTATGAACACTACTTTAATATGCACTACTTTTAAACGCGGCCCGCGCACGTATTGTACACTAAAGTTTGGCCCACAATACGTCAAAGGTTGACCATACCTGCCTTTTCTGAAGTGATGAAAGCTCAGAGGGGGAAGCGTCGCCTGTCAAACTGAGGGACACTGGTTCGATCCCCAACAACAGCTTGAGCTTCCGGTGAAGGTAACACCGTTATCAAATTAGTAGACTTTCGAATACCCGCCTGGCTAGCTACCCCCAAGTTTGAAAAGCTGTCACCAAGCACATAGTTTGTTCAGGCAGCAGTCCTTGAGAGCCAGTGAGCATTCTAGGTCTAGCGTGATAATATCTTCGACCACATCTTCACTGACCATCAAGTGATAGTGGTCAAACGCTAGATCTATACAGTATAAAAAAATGTATTGCCCTAAGAGATAGAGAAAGTATTAGGTACCACGCTGGACAATATTCTGTTTGGCGAATACGCTTGTGTTTACAGATAGAACTATGTACATACATACTAAAACAGCAACCACTGACTGTCGGATTAGTTCCGAAGCTCGAAACTTAGAATTGGTTTAATTGTAACCGAAGGAAATCGTTGCGTGTTTAGACACGCATGTGAATGGCCAAAGTATTCGAACTGTTAAGATTTAAGGCGAAGTGCGCTGTAACAAATTGAAGTCGTTATACGTCCCTATTATGTTTATTTGTAGGTGCGATATCACCCGCCCTGTCCTTATCACACGCGTCCCTGGCGCAGCAACTCCTGGCACGGGGAGGTGTGATGGGTAGCAACGGCGTTCTCGGTGGTGGCGTGCTGCTGGACCCCGCCCACCAGCAGGCGGCAGCGGCGGCGGCACACCACGCGGCGCACGCGCATTTAGTCGCTGGAATCCACAGGTACGACTCGTACTTTTGATTAAAGGCCCTGGCTCGAAGAGGCGTCATGCATCCAAAATTTCATGCGTTGAATTTACAAGTGACTTAATCACCAGTTACAACGGAGTATATATTAGAGAGACTTGACAAAACTTTCAAAATTTTGAAGAAGTTGTAGAATATTTTATTGACAAACAATAAACAAAAGTTTTATTTTCATCGTCATATCTGTTGTTTTAATCTTCACGTAATAAAAATTGTATGTTTCTTCTTCCCTTTATCAGATCTCATATATCGTCACCAACGCAACTCTTGATGGGTCCAGTAGACGTGAGACCAGGGTTGGGTCTGGATGGGACTCCTCCCCAGCATCTACAACAGCCACCTCAACAGCCCGAGATTACTAGTATCATGGAGGCTGACAGGTGAGTCGTATGAGAAGAATATTTGAAATATAGAATAATAAAAATAAAATAAAAAAGCCTTTTATTTCTTCCAGAAAGTGCTAATTTACAAAGTTGATTTACAAAGGTATTAGTTTTAGATACGTTTTTAATAAGTAATGTAAATGTTGTAATGTGTAAATTATTCTGTAAGAACCCCTCTACAGGTAAAGGGCTCCTCCAAATTGAGCTAGTTTTCTTTGGATTGCGCTGTTTGTATCCAGTTTGGACCCGCTATGCGTTTAATTTCATCCTCCCATCTGTTGAAAGGTCTTCCTATCTTTCTTTTGCCCACTGGCCCCCTCCATTCTGTAATAATATAGAAGAAAATAATATAAAATAATCATTATTAATTGCATATGAATTTAGGAATGAAAAATATGAATTGCGTTTAAATTGCCTTAGAGACAGTAGGCAACACTGATGCAGGGATATATGTGAAAGAGGAAGTGATGAGAGAGGCAAGAAGCGGCGTAAGATGGCGTAAGACGAGTACAACTGAATTGTTATATTCTAAGAAGTTTTCCGAAATAGTACATAAATTCAACCGTTCAAGTACTTTATTTTGCTCCCAATCCTTCTACATTCATATCGTGGTACGCGTGTGAGTCTCAATTTTGAGTATATAGGTACGATTTTTGATTTGTAACTGTGGCATTTGTTAAATGGAATTGGTTTGTTACATGGCTTGGATGTCAGTTACTCTTTGTAGAATTAGTACACATTCACAAAATTTAAATGTGAAAAAGAACGATGTTCGATCGATTTTGTAAAAAAAATTTTACCAAAAAATGGAACCGACTTCAACACTCAAAAGTATCAAATAACTTGTTGAAGTCGGTACCATGATAGTTCAAAAGTAACTGATATCAAAATATTGTGCTCAATGTACCGACTTCGACAAGTTATTTCATGTTGAAGTCGGTTCCATTTTATGGTAAAATATTTTTTTTCACTTTTTTTAGTGACCTTTGTTACTCATGAGATCAATTGTCATTGTGGAGTCGGCACAAGCTTTTAAATAAGAAAAGAACGATCAAAATCGGTTCACCCAGTCGGAAGTTATGCGGTAACAAACACATAAAAAAAACATATGGGTCGAATTGAGAAACTCCTCATTTTTTTGAAGTCGGTTAAAAACAATTTCCCCATGATATTATTCAGTATGGTATCTGCGAGTCTACAGATGCATAATAGGCAATAGAGTACAATATTTTTTTATACCATTTTTCTCGCTCTGATCTAAGTTTGTTATACGTTCCGCAGTGCATCAGGCATGACCCAGCGCAAGTCACCCTCGGGTCTGATGTCTCGCGACCACCACAGTAACAAGCCATTATCAGCTGCAGCTGAAAGCACGGTCCATGACGGATTGGACTCGAAGGATGAGCCCGGAGATTTTATTGAAACTAACTGTCATTGGGTAAGTTGTTATTTTCAGCATGTTTATATGACCCAAACATGTTAATGCCAAAAGACGATGACGAAACGGCAATTTTACTTGATCATATGACGCTAACGCCGCCTCTTTTTGGCAGTGGTTTGCAGTATTGCAAATAATAAAACGCTTGATGATCGCTTCTATTTAAAATATCGATAGAGGCATTTGATAAAATTTTGCTGTGAATGTATATAAAACACGAGAATTACTCACGTAATAAGTCAGAGTATTCCGACTATAGTTTCAACCAGATTCCGTGGTGATTTTCAAGGAGAATACGGGGCGCCCGCAGGCGCGATCGCGGTTCGCCTAGTACTGTATTTATTTAAAAAAAAATGTTGTTAAGTAGTTTACAAATTACTAAGAGCTTATTATGTTTTTTGTAGAGCAGGCATGTTTTTATAAAACGCATTGTTAATAAAGATTTTAGTTTTCCCAAGTCTGTGTTGATCGAAACGGACAATACTGGATTTTTGATGAGTATGTGTCTCCTAAGCTAGCGTTCTATGTCTTTGATCACATCATCACTAACTTAAATGTGTGAAATATTATAGGTACTCAAGCAAAAGCATCTATCAAAAACGTCACTTATCCAAAATATTCTCTCATGTTTTTTTTTTTCTAACGATACGATAAAAAAGCCGCAAAAACTAATTGTTACCCTTCCATATTCCAGGTGGATTGCAAGCTCGAGTTTCCAACGCAGGATGACCTGGTAAAGCACATCAACACAGATCACATCCACGCCAGCAAGAAGGCATTCGTCTGCCGCTGGGTCGGCTGCTCCAGAGACGAGAAACCGTTCAAGGCTCAGTATATGCTGGTGGTTCACATGAGACGGCATACCGGAGAGAAGCCACACAAGTGCACGGTCAGTATTTTGCTGGTAATCGGTATTCGCGATAATCCAGTAAGGCTAGACAAGATGCATCGCTTCCTAGCGATTTTCAAAGTTATCTCAAACTCGCGAAGCTGTCGCTCTTTTCAAAATGGCATTTGTCTACGAGTTTGTTTGGATTTGGCGCTCGGGAGAATAGAAACGTATTATACATTGTCTGCCA
Organism: Apeira syringaria; assembly: GCA_934044485.1. NCBI lineage: Eukaryota > Metazoa > Arthropoda > Insecta > Lepidoptera > Geometridae > Apeira > Apeira syringaria. Next base: position 4,394,057 of record OW203672.1, on the reverse strand, counting down.
ATTTTCGATTCGCTTTCGTTGATTACTTGATATATCGCTTTGAAATGTCAGTTTCACACATTTTATAAGTTGTATCTCAGCGTCAGAATGTTACGTCTAGGACTACTGTTCACCGTTATTTCAACCATAGAACGACAATATAGTTTTATGGTTAATTGCACTGACGTCACGCTAAGCGGAACTTAGCGGAAAGAATCGGCTACCCATGGGAGATGAATCCACGAATACAGAATACCGTCCTGTCGTGACTTTATGGCGTAACATTTATCACACATATGTGATATTATATTCGCTACATGGTAGATATACCACCGTTACGCACGAAGCGTTTTGCTTCCACATTTATAATGCGTACTGCCAGGGAGTCGAACTCACTGCCGGAGTCTGTGTTTCCCGATAGGTACAACCCCGACCCCAGTCTTCAAGTCGCGAGTGAATAGGTTCCTTCTAAGTTTAAGTGCAACACCTTAGACCGCGTCGTCACTTAATATCAGGTGAGACAGTGGTCAAAGGTAACCTTATAATTAGTAAAAAAAAAACCAACCAAAAGCCGTAGATTTTTTTCTTTCTAAAATTGACCTTAAGTTCCGCCTAATATGACGTTAACGCAATGAACCGTAAAACTCTTAAAATAGTTTGGTCTTTTCACGCTGCATTATGGAAAACGTGAGCAATAAATGATTTGTCACAAAAAACTAATTAATATGTAGGACTCAAATTTAAAAAAGCATTTCTCTATTTTGCTAAGTATGAATTCAAATACAGAATATACTAACATGTAATTTGACTAGTAGCTTCAGCGTATGCTACATTTTAAGCCAAATTCAAGATGTCACGAAAGAAAATAAAAAAAAAAATATTATAGGGCCGATGCCTTTACTATAATCAATCAAATCACATCAAATAATTGTCCTCACAAAAGATTTCTTAAGCTAAATAGACACTTTAGTGGATACAAATATAAACCTAACTTTGTGAGGGACTGGTGCCTGTAATAGGTTATAAAAACCTGTGACAGGTCGCCAGGCTACCTCCCGCGGATAGGTAATAAATGTAGTGAAACTTTACGAAGATCATAAAAGTTAAATGTGCATTATTACAGGTTGACATTAATTATGTGAGTGTGTAAGTGTACATTTACGTGTATGTATAATAAAATACATACTAATAAATAATTACAACACTACAGCTACTACAAAAACATTTGAGCAAAAAAAATTGGAAGGCATATGCCAAGCCGTGTATGTCCAACGATTGATTATATGATATTGATGATGATATTTAGTTTTTTCTGAACACACTCACCCCTACACTAAAATTCCCTGTGTCGCGGGAAGTGTGGACAAACACAATGACATGACAACAAACATGCAAGACCCGGGAAAAATATCGATATGCTCATGAAATGTTTTCTTCTGCCGGAATTCGAACCCAGGATGCCTGGGGATCAGAAGTCCTGCCACTGACGACTCAATGAAGACCGTCAATATTGGAAATGAATTATAGGATCTTAGTTTGAGTTTAGGAAAACGGTCTTGTAAATGTAATTGATATAGTATATTTTATTTAGATTTATATCGTTATATATTCTGTGTCATAATTTACAATTTACTCATCACTATGGCACATTAACTTACTTTTTATTTTCTCTATTTCCAGTTTGAAGGCTGCTGTAAAGCGTACTCCAGATTAGAAAACCTAAAGACTCATCTACGGAGTCACACTGGAGAGAAGCCGTACACATGCGAATATCCCGGCTGTGCCAAAGCGTTCTCGAATGCCAGCGATCGAGCGAAACATCAAAACAGAACGCACAGCAATGAGGTAAGAAACTGTCTCAAGTATATGTCAGCCTGGTACTTCAATGAGTTCTTGGTTAAACCTAGATACATTATTTTTAGGGTTCCGTACCTCAAAAGGATAAACGGAAACCTTATAGGATCACTTTGTTGTTCGGCTGTCTGTCTATCTGTGCGTCTGTCTGTCAAGACCCTTTTTCTCAGAAACGCGTAGAGGTATCAAGCTGAAATTTATTTCAAATACTTAAGTCTTACCCTTGGAGGTGTGAAAAAAACAAACTTCTAAGCCAACCTAATCAAAAGATGCAGCCGTTTATGCTGCAAATTTTCGGCACTCGCAAGGGAATCAAAACCTGGGAATGGGAAAAAGAAATTTGGTACGAAGCACCGTCTTTTAGTTCATATAAAGGAAAGCAAAAAGCATAAATTTTTATTTATTTATACATATACATTATAAAATAAAAATATTTTTAATAATTTTAAACTTATAGATATCTACAGGTTTTTAAGGAACCCTCGGTGCGAGAGTCCGAGTCGCACTTGGCCGGTTTATTTCTGTGCTGTAAGGACACATAACAAACTCGGTGTAATTTCAACTCTTTCTACATTCTGTCAACTTTTCTTCTCTTCAACATTTTCGCAAGCGATGTATACCAAAATACCCCGATTATGAGAGATTCGTTATACATTGTATTACATGTATAATTCATAAGATTATGGCAATTTACTGAAAATTGAAAATGTATGGTGATACGTTGGTAATTACTCATTGTCCATACCAAAAATGGTAACATTCGATCCAGCCAACCGTAGTCACTCGATATCAGAAGAGAAAAAAAAATTGTTTGTTCCACTTTTCGACATTTGTGCACATCACGGACTTTTAGAACTTAAGTATTGTTTTAAACTTTCATGGCTTTTCATAATATATATATATATATATATTGTTTAACACGGGATACGCACATTTTAGAACTTAACTTATTTATTTCACTCTCTTGTCTTTCACGATGTTATACTTAGTAGAATTGTTTACCACTTCGCTGCGGCGAACAAACGAATTCATGTATAATCTTGGATATACTATGGATACTAATGCGAATTGCGGAATTAAAATGCAGGTATTGTTCTTGATTGATTTCAGAAACCTTATGTGTGTAAAGCTCCAGGCTGCACGAAGCGGTACACCGATCCATCATCGTTGCGGAAACATGTGAAGACCGTGCATGGAGCTGAGTTCTACGCCAGTAAGAAACATAAAGGTAAGAAACCGCCCCTTTCGTTCAACTTTTATATTATGGGGTGTGTTACAAGCTTTACCACAAGCTGGGGTGTGTTACAAGCTTTACCACAAGCTGGGGTGTGTTACAAGCTTTACCACAAGCTGGGGTGTGTTACAAGCTTTACCACAAATTGGGGTGTGTTACAAGCTTTACCACAAGTTGGGGTGTGTTACAAGCTTTACCACAAGCTGGGGTGTGTTACAAGCTTTACCACAAGTTGGGGTGTGTTACAAGCTTTACCACAAGTTGGGATGTGTTACAAGTTTTACCACAAGTTGGGGTGTGTTACAAGCTTTAGCACAAGTTGGGGTGTGTTACAAGCTTTAGCACAAGTTGGGGTGTGTTACAAGCTTTACCACAACCTGGGGTGTGTTACAAGCTTTACACAAGTTGGGGTGTGTTACAAGCTTTACCACAAGTTGGGGTGTGTTACAAGCTTTACCACAAATTGGGGTGTGTTAAAAGCTTTACCACAAGTTGGGGTGTGTTACAAGCTTTACCACAAGCTGGGGTGTGTTACAAGCTTTACCACAAATTGGGGTGTGTTAAAAGCTTTACCACAAGTTGGGGTGTGTTACAAGCTTTACCACAAGCTGGGGTGTGTTACAAGCTATACCACAAGTTGGGGTGTGTTACAAGCTTTACCACAAGTTGGGATGTGTTACAAGCTTTACCACAAGTTGGGGTGTGTTACAAGCTTTAGCACAAGTTGGGGTGTGTTACAAGCTTTTCCACTAGTTGTGGTGTGTTACAAGTTTTACCACAAGTTTGGGTGTGTTACAAGCTTTACAACAAGTTTCGAGAAATGCTTTGTCAAGACAAACCGAACATTGGTATTTGGACAGTGTAAACAAGTGTTTTTTGTATCGTGTGTTATCTAACACTTATATAAAAATCTCGTGTCACGGTATTTTTGACGACTGTCACAAAACACATAGTGTATTCAGGCAGCAGTCCTTGAGAGCCAGTAAACGTTCTAGATCTAGTGTGATAACATTTTTGTCATCGTCACTGACCATCAAGTGAGATAGTGGTCAAACGCTAGATCTATACAGTATAAAGAACATCGTCTTCGCTGTATACGTGTTTTTTACAATAAACTTAACTCAGAATAATTTATGAGACTTTCTCCGTATTCTTCCAGGTTGCAGTCGAGGAGATGACTCGGCAGAATCTGGTGGTGGTGGGGCTGGATCCTCGCCTCGATCTGAAGAGGGGGGAGTTCCCATCGGCATGCGGGGGCATACCTCTTCTGCTTCGGTCAAGAGCGAAAGCCCCGCGTCTCCGTTACCCCATGGGCTACATACTCCTGCACATCAGGTGAGAACTATTTGTATCTGGCGTCTATGGCTTGATTAACTCTTGAACTTTCTTCTTATTTAAAGACCTTGGTCGTATCAGTGTAGTAGATGCAGTTTTCTCCTCCTCTTTCACCTTTTATACAGCATGACAACATTTTTTGGGGGTTCCATAAAAGCAAAAAAAAAGACGTGTGGCACTCTGGGACTGCAGCGGTAAAGCTTGCATGGCATTTTCAACATCAACTTATGCAATTAATATATTAATAACTTATGCAGTAACGCCAATACAACGCCACCTAGAGGCAAGTTGCTGAACTAAACAGACAAGCGTGATATTTCAAAAAAGTCATTAAAAGTTCTGCTATTCATCGATAGATGGCAAAACTAAAAAGTATCACCGCTGTGCCAGTCGCAGTGAGGGGTGTTAGGTTATTTTCGTTACGGAATTTCTGGATTCGGTCTCCACGCTCAAGGCCCGCGATAGAAGCAATGCTATAGCTTAAAAACAAAACCCTTATAGGATTACTATGTATTGTCCGTCTGTCAATACCCTTTTTCTCAGAAACGCGTGGAGGTATCAAGCTAAAATTCATATCAAATATTCAAGTGTACTGTCCGTTAAACATGTGAAAAAATCAAACTTCTAAGCCAACGTAATCAAAAGATATAGCCGTTTATGCTAAAAAAATTCGACACTCGCAAGGGAATCAAAATGTACAGGCTACTTCCCGTGTACTCAGAAGCTTGAAATTTGATTCGAAGCACAGATGAAGGAAAAATTGCGAAAAACATAAATTTTTAGTTTCATCATATAAACAAAATATTTTTAATAAATTCAAACTTATACCTACAGGTTTGTACGGAACCCTCGGTGTGCGAGTCCGACTCGCACTTGGCCGGTGTTTATTTTAATTTGGTTCATGTATCTTAGCTAACATTCACCTCCCTCTATACCTTTGTTCTCGATAAAATATTACTCGAGAAGTTGTAGGACATCGGTATAAGGGCCCTGATGTAAGGGGGTTCTCCTAAAATAAGGTTTGAAATTTGATTGTAATGTTTCAGTTGTCGGCACAATGTGGAGAAATCGAGTTCGGAGGTTCCGGTCTTGGTGGATTCGGAGATGAGAATCACGGCGGCCACGGATACTTCAGACTTGATGGAGAGGTATGCATCACCGTTCATTTGTTATTGACAGTATTATACTGACAGTTGAAGACTGACGTTTGTAATTTGAATACTACATTTTAAATATTTTTCTCATTACTCATTTGGTTAACGGTCAATATCAGTTTTTGATAAAGTGTTACAGCGTTACCGTGAGAATTTTTGATAAAAGGGAAATATGATATTTCGAAAATTTTTCTTCACTAATAAATTGGCTAAAATAAAAAAACTAACCCGAGGTCCCGGAAACACAGAAGTCGTGTTAATGACACTAACCACTGCGCCACGGCGGCCGTCGTATCAATATGAACTTAATCAATATGAATCAATATTGAACGATATATCCAATCCAAAATGATCAATATGAATCAATTGATCAATATTGCGTTTTTGTCTAAATATAAGGTCCTATTTTTCCAGGTGGAGCAAGAAGTAGTGGGTGAAGTGGGGCAGCTGCCCCTCATGCTACGAGCCATGGTGGCTATCGGAGAGCCTCGAGCTCATCACCACATGCCGCGGTATGGGAACAAAATGGGCGTCGGAAGACTTATGCCGCCTCCTCATGCAGCTGATATTGGCGGTGGTAAGTACCATGTAGGACCACTTTCTCATAGTTATTTAGTTAATTGATTAATGTGATGCTAGGCGGAACTTACGTCGAAATGTGACCTGTGTCACCCAGACACAGGTCAAACAAACATGTTCATGCACACAAATTTTTGACCTGTCCGGGAATCGAACCCGGGACCAGCGGCTCAGAAGGCAGAGTGCTACCAACTGCGACAACTGGCCAGTCAAAACACACACACACACACACACACACACACACACACACACACACACAACACACACACAACACACACACACAACACACACACACACACACAACACACACACAACACACATACACACTCACTCGTCGTATTATGCCCTTGTATTACTAATCTTGTGATTATTAATTCCCGCGCAAGTGAACAAAGGTGTTCAAAGGTGTTTAAAGCGCGTCATACTACAGTTATTATTAACACAACATATAATTATGTTTTTGTAAAGGTGGAATCCAAGGTCGGACGGAGCTTGGCACCACAAACGTGACTGTGGACTTGAAGACTGGTGCCCCTAACGCGAGGCGGGATTCGGGAATATCTTCAGGGAGCAGTCTTTATAGTGCTAGGTAAGTTTTAATATCAAACTATATGCTGTTTCTTAGCCGATTCTTAGATAATAACAATAAAACCGATACAAACTCTATGATATGTTTTTTTTTTATTCATTATTTTTTATACAGGGTTTTTTCTTAGAGAATATGACACCCTTATTGATAATCAAATTAAGCTACAACAATTAACTAGCCCCAGTCTTCACGACTGCGTGGTACAATGCATACACTGTTCTGGCATCCGCAGAGTCAGGTTGTAATATATGTTAATCCTACTAATATTATAAATGCGAAAGTTTGTGTGTATATGTGTATGTTTGTTACTTCTTCACGCTAAAACGGCTACATCGATTTTGATGAAATTTGGTATGAAGATAGTTAAACCCTGGAATAACACATAGGCTACTTTTATTCCGGAAAAAGTATTGTTCCCGTGGGGTAATTGAGGTAGCGGGAAAACGGTAATCCACGCGAGTGAAACCGCGGGGCCCTGCTAGTATATATTAGATTATAAAATGACAATTACAAAAATGGGGTGCTTCGTTTACATTGGAAAGAGGTGTACTACGTAGATGCAAAGTGACCCCAAGCCTCGCAAAATGCTCAAGTTATCAATCGAGCTGGTCGAAATTGTAAGTGCTAATTTTACCTAGTTATTCAATTAAAATTTTTTATTTTTTTATTTTTTTGTTTTATATATTATAAGTTTGCGTTTGACAACTGTCTCACCTGATGTTAAGTGATGACGTTGTCTAGGATTTAGCACGCAAACCTAGAAGGTACCTATTCACTCGCGACTTGAAGACTCCAGGATTGTACATATCGGGAAACACAGACTCGGGCAACGAGTTCCATTCCTTGGCAGTACGCATTAAGAAAGTGGAAGCATAACGCTTCGTGCGTATAGGTGGTAGGGTATATCTACCATATAGCGATGGCGAATTGCCGTACGTCGAGTCGACCGATGATAGAAAGGGGATGGTGGAATCAGATTGTGTAATTCCAGTGCACATTCTCCGAAATGCACCCGATAGAAAACCGATAGGCTTGCTACTCTACGCCGGTGTTCAAGGCTCTGAAGCCTATGTTCCACCAAAGAGTTACAGCCGATGATTCTTTTGGCTCGCCTCTCGATTGACTCCAGAGATCACAACCTTAAGCTCACTAGGTATATCACAATGATCTGATTTCCACCAGGTCATCAGACATATCTCGGAAAAGCAGCCAAGCATCGGTGGTGTCTGGTGCGGTGACCACGGGCGTCGTCGGGCCGCAGCGCCTAGTCGCACAACACGCACCCGTATATGACCAACTGTCTCCTGATAATAGTCGAAGGTACCTTTTTTATCACATTTAGACCCCGCACTAAGATTCCCTGTGTCGCGGGAGGCATAGACACTCACAATCACAGCACACAAACACCCAAGACCCGGGACAAACATTCACACTCATCGCACAAATTTTTGCCCCGGCCGGGATTAAAAAGGCTCACCGAAGACACAGAAGTCATGACACTGACCATTGAGCCACGGTGAACGCTAATTTATTGAAAAAGATTATTTTATACTGTTTCTACGGGTATACCGTGACACTTACGCGTAGTCGATATCATACGACGATAAAGAACACAAAAGGATGAAAATATTACTACCAAATACATCTAAAATTGGAGCGTAGATAATGTATATTACAAATTTTTTTAATTTCACTTCAATCATCATCATCATCATCATCATCATCTCAGCCATAGGACGTCCACTGCTGGACATAGGCCTCCCCCATTGATATCCACAAGGACCTGTTGGAAGCGGCCCGCATCCAGCCCTTGCCTGCGATCTTAGTCAGGTCGTCTGTCCACCTGGTCGGTGGCCGTCCTATGCTGCGCTTGCCAGTCCGTGGTCTCCACTCGAGAACCTTTCGATCCCAACGGCCATCGGTTCTTCGAACTATATGCCCTGCCCACTGCCACTTCAACTTGCTAATCCGCTGGGCTATATCGGTGACTTTCGTTCTTCTACGGATCTCCTCATTTCTGATTCGACCGCGTAGAGAAACTCTGAGCATAGCCCTCTCCATAGCTCGTTGTGCGACTCTGAGCCTATTCAGAAGGCCCACAGTCAGGGACCTCGGTTCAGATCCGTAAGTCATCACTGGTAACACACACTGTTATATATTTCACTTCAATACATGCAGTATTTCCGAAGTTATAACGACGAGAAATTGAAGCCCTTATTTGAATTTCCGAGATTACGCGCGCTCATACTATTACGTGACGCCTCGGTTCAGCCTGCGACCGCGAGAAAAATAAAAACATAGTTTTTCTTGTACATTTATTTGGCATTTAAAGTAAAAAACGTTTGCCAGACCCATTGTTTCGGCTTCTTCCGGAATCCTTCATCAGGATCTTGACTGTGTTGTAACGTCCCGTCTGGAACTGTGGGCTGTCGGCCCGTAATGATCGAGAGAAGCTTTCAAAAAGAGTTCTAAGATCCTGATGAAGGCTTCCGGAAGAAGCCGAAACAACGACAGCGGCAAAACTTTTTCAATTTCAAAAACTATTTAGCGCCATCTATTGGGTACTTTCATTATTACTATATTATTTTTATTTTTAGAAAATGCCTCATCACAACTGTATATTATGTATGTATATGACCCGTTTGACATTGCAAACATAAAACCCTAACCTACTTCGTACCCTTATTTTTATATATATATATTCCTATTTTATAGTGTGTATTTGTAATGTGTATGTGTGCATTAGTAATACTGTAATGTATTTTTCCAGATCTAGTCAAGTATCGTGCGTGGGCTACGCTCCAGCGCCATCGTCGGCCCTCGCTGCAGTGCAAGCTGTGAGGACGTCGCAAGGGAATCAGGTAAGCTGATTAACACCTCGGTAGTTTTAGCGATTTTTCAACTCCCTTTCTCCCCTTGGTGATATGTCGTGAGATTTTGCTGGTCCTCCTCCCTCACCCATAATCTCACGTGAGACTTTTGAAAATACATATTTTTAATGTAAATAAATGAATATGGGCTTGATTTTGTTGGATTTAATCAGGATTTGTTATTTGAGATTATTAATATCGTACCACACAATAAATATTTTTACCTAATTTTTCCCAGTTTGTACGTGAGTATTTGTCGAACCCACCCTCTCCCCCATGTGAGTTTGGGTAAGATTCGGCTGGACCTCCTTCCCCCCGTAAACACCTCACGTAATTAATGGACGTCCCCTTAACTGAATGATATTATTACTCATAATCATGGTCGTTTTTTCTTTTTTTTTATCAATGTTCATTTTTCCCTGCTTTATCCAACATGCTTGTTTAAGAAACATTTCTGCGGGCCGGTGTTTGCCCACCCCTTGAATAGAAGATAGTATCTGATTTAGTTGAAACTACTGGATGTATAATATAAATTAATATGTACTTACCATAGTGAAAATACCTACAGTGCTTCAGAATATTACAGCGCTCCAATTATCCTTGTAGTATAAATAATATTTATTATTTGATGGGGGAAAAGGAGCTCTTTCCTGTTCACATTGTTTTGAACTTTTGTCTAAATTAAAAAAAAAACAACAGTATAAATAAGTACCAATAATGCTTTACTAAAGCACAGCAAACGTACTTGTTTGAACGGGATAGTCATTTTATTGAAGAGTTTACTTTTAGGTCACTGATAGCATATGTGATAACTCAAAGTAATATACGTACCCTTTATTTGAATTTAACAATCATGTAAGTTCTAAACTTTTCCAAACAATATAATTATAAATACAAAATATCAAGGTTTCCGTCTATTTGATAAAAGTTTGGTATGACGTAGCAAGCGATAAAGCATTCAATTCAATTCAATCACTTTATTTGCATGAATATGGATATGTTATGATTTAAAATTAATTTCAAACCACAATTTAAACCACTGTAATGTTTGACTGTTTTGTAGGCCGTGCTACTCCGTGGAGTCACCTGTTCAGAAGTGCGAGCTGAAGAGTTGACCTTGGAGCTGGATCCAAACATCCAGGTGAAGGAAGAAGCCAGGCGTCTCTCCGAGCAATCAAACCTCAGTGATCAGACTCAAGGCTATCAACCGTATCCTTGTGGAGCGGATGATGTGGTGAGTGCATTTTTAATATAAAAACCACTGCTCCTGTAAGAAATCTACGTGACACAGATTTTATAACTATACTACTATACATAAGTACTTAAATAATTCTAGTTTTTCTATGTATATTTTATTTAATAACTGGAATTGTAATTATGTACCTATTTCGGAGGGGGCGTTGATATCTGCGACACAGTTTTACACTACTGCAGGTGTCATCGATTCTGCACTATTTATCGTATTGTTTTTAGTTCTGGGGGCCTACCACCAACTCTTATAGCAGTATTATTGTAATCTTACTTTGAATTTTCGTACCACAAGGCCACATAAGCAATGTTACTTTAATGTTGTTTAGACTAAGCAGTTTTGTGACGTAAACCTCTATTTCGTTCACTCAAAGCGTACCATGAGCCAGAGCCAACGAAAGCGACAACGCTTATATGAAAATATAATGTTGTCTCGCTTGCCCTTACAGCAGGAATGTTTCTTCGTTCATTCTACACGTCACTGAGCGATAATAAAACAATAATGTTTTAAGACGTTCATGGTACGAATCTGAGCATTATTACTAGCTTGAAGTATGACGTTCTTGAAACATGATGGTTTTGTAAAAGTTGATGGTACGGCCCCTGATTAAATAAACAAACTTGATACACGAGACAAGTGGATTTTGTAACAGATTCTGCATACGGTATAGGTGCGTTTCATATTTCGCTCACAGTGCACACTTTCTCACGTAAGCTTTGAGTGGTTGGTTCATTTATCTGAGTACGTAAGGATTTAGCTGTACCGAGATGAATTTAGAACAGACAGTGCTGACGCCGTGTGTGAAAGCGCGCGAATGCTATAAAATGTCAGTTCCCATTAAATTCATCATAGTTACTTGACTATGAAATTCATATTAAATACTTCACTTCCGTACTCTACGGGCACTGTATGGGTACTTTTTTCTGAAAGTGTCAATTGTGTTTTTAATGTTTTGTGAAAGGATTATAATTTTTGTGATAATTTGTAAAAGCGCCATCTGTTGCGTATAATTCACATCTGTACAACTTTTCTACATGTAGACTAGATGGCGCCACAGAAAAAAATGAAACACGCAAGCATTTCATTCTCTAGACCCCACTGTTAGTGAATTTTACCCTAACTGATCTACGATGGATCACGCCATGTCAGCTTAACGCTGTCATAGCCTAGTAAGTTTTGGGTGCGCTCATCATCTCGAGAAGGGTTTGGTGGCGCGGTATAGAGTATCATTAAATAAGCAGAATTATAAATTGAAAGTTCGTTTCGTAGGGATATATTTATTAAATTTAGTATTATTATTTAAATGCATGTTATTTTTAAAATAACATGTATATGAATAAATCTAAAATTGAATTTAATACTAAAATTAATATGCCAGCCTGTCTTTGTGTTGTCCTTATTAAGCGATTTAAAAAAAAGAAGCAGGTTACTCAATTCGACTGTATATTTTTTTTTAATGTGTTTTAGCGGATAGCTTTGTCGTTTATGAACTGATTTTGATGATTATTTTTTGTTTGATAGGTTCCATTTAAATTTCATCAAAATCGGACAAGTTGTTTTTGAGTTACAGTGCAATAACTGAAAAGTGCTACGAATACCTCGACGATATTATAGTCGTAGGTGAAGACATCGGTGCGCATACATAATAGCAATTGATCCCGTGAGTAGCGAAGGACACTGAAAAGTGTTAAAAAAAAACACAAAAAATAGAATCGACTTCAAAACTCAAAAGTGTGAAATAACTTGTTGAAGTCTGTACCATGAGCACAATATTTTGATTGTTGAAGTCGGTTCCATTTTTTGGTATTTATTTTTTAATTAGAAGCAGCTTATGAGGGAACGATAGGTATTACATATATATAATATATATTTATATGATATATACGATAGGTAGTTAGGATTAAAGTACTGTAAGTATTACGAAAATGTGAAAAATAGTATTTTTTCTGTTTTTTCAGGGCGATGGGACATTCCCGTTCAAGACCGAAAACGACCAGGAGAGCATAACATACAAAGAATCCAGGTCTAACTCCACTAACACTGTGGTGGTCACCGCGCAGGTCCATCATCCCAACCAGGAGGTCAATCTGGAACAGGTAAAAACAATTTATAAATTTTCATTATTTTAGTCATTGGATATTGATTTTTTTAAAATGTATTTACACTAACCCCCGTACTAGGGTTCCTTGTGTCGCGGGAGGCATGGAATATCACAGCACACAAACATCCAAGATGCGGGACAAACAACCCGATTGGTCGGTTGGCGCAGTTGGTAGCACTCTGCCTTCTGAGCCGCTGGCCCCGGGTTCGATTCCCGGACAGGTCAAACATTTGTGTGTATGAACATGTCTGTTTGACCTGTGTCTGGGTGTGTATATGTATATAAGTATATATATCAGTCATCAGGTTACCATAGTACAGGCTCTGCCTAGTTTGGGACCTGAAGACCTTGTGTGAATGTTAATAAATAATAAATAGCCTGTCCCTTGAACCACTGCAGGTTAACATAAATAATTAATAGAACACTATTATCTATTATCTGTCTTAGTTAAAACATTGCCCTATCTGTTACAGGTCGCCGAAGGTGAGATGGTCGAGAACAAGCTGGTGATACCAGACGAAATGATGCAATATCTTAACCAATCCATATTGGGAACCGACACGGTAACACCAGCCAAAACTGACTCCACCCCGCTTGAGCCGGAGAAGACCAACCAAAAAGACAACACCAAAGACAATGAACAGAACCCAATTAACTCAAGTGAAAAAATAAGTGATGTAGCGACCAGTGACGATTCTCTACTTAAAAACTTAGGTGCCATAGGAAGTGATCTCAACATAAGTGATATTCCAGTCGATTTAAGATCTTTAGACGTTAGTATGTCGGGAAACAGCGGTTCCCTTCTAGGTACTAAATCGCTTGACGATAGTAAAAATACCCCTATTCCAGACAAGGTGATTCCTGAAGTTTGTGAAAAGGAAAAAGACAATACAAAACCACCAACGAGTATACCAACGAGTGTGGCAACAAATCCGCTTCAGTCCTTGCAAACAATGACTGCAAACCAAACTGATCAATCAAATAGAATGAGAAGTAACCAAATGTCTCAAAAGCAGAATCCTACTCCGAAAACATTAGTAATGAACCAGAATGTGCTCAGTCCTCAGAGCTTAGCGCACAACATGCTGAGTCCTCAAAGCCTTCCTCACAGCGCTATGAGCCCTCAAAGTGTTATGAGCCCTCATATACCTCAAAGTGTTATGAGTCCGCCAAGCGTGTACAACGTCATGAGCCCGCAAAGTGTTATGAGTGTTATGTCACCCCAGCATAACGTAATGAGTCCACAAAGCATGCAAAGCTTGATGAGCCCACAAATGTCAAACCAAATGATGAGCCCACGACATCAAGGAAGTCCAATGTCCCAAAATATGACCAGTCCAATGGTGAATATGCCAAGTCCGATGAATCAAAACATGACCAGTCCTATGCCGCAAAATATAGCAAGTCCAATGAGCCATGGCATGCCAAGCCCAATGCACCCTGGGATGCACAGCCCCATGGCACAGGGCATGACTAGTCCCATGATTCAAAACCTGAATAACATGACAATGAATGGACCTCAAGTCAATCAAAATCAAATGATGAACATGAATCAAAATCAGATTATGAACGGTCCACAGATGACTGTACCTCCCAACTACATCAATAGACAAAACTGCAATCTGAAAATGCCCAACAGAAATAATATGCCAAACCAATATCATAATCAGAATTACGCTCAGGCTCCTCCATACCCTGTTCAAAATCAAAACGTCACCAGGCCCACCATTCAGCAGCAGCATCAATACCAAATGATGCAGCAATTTAATCAAAATCAGATGTTGATGCAACCAATAAACAATCAGCAGACTATGCCTTACAATAATCAAATACTGAACTATCCACAGCCTGTTAATTACCAAAACAATCAAATGCATCAAATGCAGATGTCCAGGTCATCAGTCATGAGTGTAGACAACAGTGGTAACATGAGTCGGGGAACCATGAACAACTATTGCGAACAACAGAACCAGTGTCCGCCAATGCCGCCTCCTCAGTACAACCAGATCCAATATCCTCAACCTCCACCTTACAACGCCGTCGTGAACGCTGCCAATGTCATGGGACCGCCTCCTCCCAAAAACAACCACCAGTACAACCAGGGGATGATGAACAATAATCAATATTATAACCACCAGCGTCCCTACAATCAGTGGGACTATCCCGGAAACCAGTTCAACAAGCACAACTTGCAGAAGTCTGTCCAGAATTCCGTTAACATGTCGACTGGAAGTCAGAAACCAAACGGGGCGAGGACTTCAATGAACAGCCAAATGAAAAGCGAGCAGCAGACTGATTGCAGCATGAACAGCTTGCGAAGCCAAACCAACCAAACAAATCAAGCTGAGGTCCAAGTCTGGGATATATCCCAGTCTCAAATAGAAGCGTCCAATGGTAGAAAAAAGAACCAAACTAGTAATAATACCAACAACAATGTTAATAACGATAGTACAATGCGTCAAGATACCTATCAGAGAACTTTAGAATATGTAGAGAATTGTGAAAATTGGAAAAGTTCTGAAATGGTATCCAGCAGTACCCACCCGTTGCAAGGAGGTGACAATATGGTTGTGAATGATCTTCAGACTTCCTTGTCATCGTTCTATGAAGAGAACCAATACCTGCAATTGATTCAGTAGTGAAATAATTGTTGTGTTAATGACCCTAGTGGCTAGTGTATGTGTGTATTCAAATCCAGTGCTATACAGCTTTAGTTAATTAATTGAGTCAATAGTTATGTAAGTCGATATGGAACGATAACTATGTATTTTTTACGAGTATATAATATATAAGAGTGCCTTACCTACATTGTACATCTTCAAAACGATGTCTGAAGCCAATAATCAAAATTCTTGGCTTCACGGTTCGTGCATTTATTTTCCGTTCATTGCGATACTTCGTTCCATTGCGACAAAATCATTATAAATTGTTAATAAGGGTTAACACACGTCAGTATTTAATCGACTCAGGTCGTCTTGCAATGAGTGGAATTCATTGCCTAAATCTGTGTTTCCGCGTGAATACAATGAATGTTTTGTATTATAAATTAATGACAAAAAAGATTTTAAACTTAGATGGTTAATAAACAGTAATACAGATTGTCAACTACTAGTTACATACAATCTGGGTGTCTTTAACTCACCAGTGAATAGGTATCATTTAGGCAGGCGTGCTCCGTCCTATACCGCATCATCAATTAACATCAGGTGAGATGGTGGTCAAACGCTTCCCTATCCACCATTAAAAAAAATATCCGAGACTTTTGGCTTAGCTCCGATCAGGTCGTGATGTTTGCCTGCAAATTTTGATTTAATCCGATATTAAGGTTGTAATCTCGATTAATTTCGTTGATGCAAGACGGCCTTAGATCAATTTTTGATCCGAAATTAATGCAACAAATATTTAAACAACGGCAACTGATTGTTAAAGTTCTGATAAATACCAACTTTTGTCGTCAGTCGCGTTACATTTTTTTTCCATCGGTTCCTTGATCGGTATGTTTAACAACTGAGTACGGGTCAAAAAGTATTTAACAATTGTTTTTCAATTGGCTACTTCTTGTAACTGTTACTATGAATTAAAAAACCGGCCCTTATTGAAATTTTGCTGGGTGATTTCCGATCAATGCATTTTATAACCGTAGAATGCGGCACATATAATGCGGTGTGTAGATTTGATCAAAAGTTGGGCAACGTCAGGTGTAATATTAAAACTCACGTTCATAATTACTTTACACTGTTTTTTACGGGTATAACGTGGTACTTACGCGTAGTCGATATCACGATCGACAATTGTTTCGGATTCTTCCGGAAGCCTTCATCAGGATCTTGAGTGCGGTGCGTTCGTCGTAACGTCCCGTCTCGCACTGCGGGCGGCAGCGCGTGATGCTCGACAGGACGCCGCGGGCTGTGGAGGCGGGTGAGGGGGTGACGGTTGCGTCATCACATCTATGTGTGGGGATCCGTCTTCATCGCTGCTGCTTTCTTCGGACCGGATCCTGGCCGTGTGACACGCGTGGCTGACTATGTCTCTGCACTCCTCCGACACGCTTTATACTGTACCATAGAGAAGTCGAAACAATTGTCGATCGTGATATCGACTACGCGTAAGTACCACGTTATACCAGTAAAAAACAGTGTAAAGTAACGTCAGGTGTGTTACAGTAGTCGATTCTATTTATCGACTATACAAAAAACTGGCGTGTGAATACTCCCTTAGACTCTATTTTGCAGAATCTCGTTATTTTTATTATAATGTGTCTTATGTCATTCGTGTAATTAAAACAACTAATATTAATATAGATCTGACTCAATGGTGCATAGCAACAAAGGTTGTAAACAAATCTCTTTTGGAGACTGATTATTTATAAATATATTTTTAAAAGCTTAGGTAAACGAAATTTTTAAAGTACATTACACAGTTCTGTAAAAGACAACGCGGTCGTGAATAAATCTATGTACATAACTAAGATTAAAAGTCTTCCAGTTTTAAAATGTAATTAAGTACAATATTTTTGAATTATTTTTACGCATTTACATAAAGTATGTTTATGTATAGATTATAAATAAAATGTACATACATGTGTACATAAATAAATCGCTTAATAATGCAAGGGTTGATGTGCCTTCTAGAAAAATAATTCCTCGAAAATAATTGTTTATATTATTTTTTCTAATTACATTAGTATGTAAGAATTTGTAATGTTATAATTAGTTGAAATGATAGATATATAGACTTAGAAATATTCTGAGATTATTAGATAATATAGCTACTTAAATGAAAGGTTGTAAAAAAGTAGTTTTACTCTATTTTTGCTGAGTTGTTAAAGTTTTACGTAATTTTCGATAACAGCAATAATGTTTTGATATTGTCGAATCTCTTAGTTATAATTTTAATAATGAGATTACTAGTGTTAGGTATTTGTTAATGTTTTATTTAAATAAAATATAAGTGATTTCAACGAACGCACAAAAAGAACAAAACGAATTGTATTCCCGAGTAAATTATTGTTGTAAATGTTTCAGTAAAGGCATCTTGACATTCTGTGACAATATTATTATGAAACTATTAAATAAATTTTCTTTTATGAAATGTTTTTTTTCTATTTTAATCAAAGAACCTATAATATCAGCCTATTATTTAACAATTTCTGCGTGTGTTGGCGGGGCCAGTATTTTAACGAGTTAGCTTTATTGCCTCTGAAATCTCGCAGACCCATATTCAATCGCATGTATAGTTAGCAATTGTCCCAGAGTAGCAACAAAGCCACCCGCTATTTTGGCTTGGGTGCGAATGCTACAAGTAATATTTAAACAACATTTGTTTAAATATTCTTTAGGCCGTAGACTAAATGTCCATGGGCTTAAGGGATCTTATTATTGCAATATACAGATTAGCAAGTTAAGGTGCAGGGCAGGGCTGAATGAGGGCCGCTTCCATTCGGTCCTTGTGGAAATTAATGGGGGAGGCGTATGTCCAGCAGTGGACATACTATGGCTGAGATGATGATGATTACAATAAACGATCATTTGTGATAACACTCGTAAAGGGTTCGCGGCGGGTTAAACTTATGCCATCTCGTCCGATCAACAATGAAGCAATTCTCTGCGACCTTGGATTGGTGAGCGTTATCCGAATTTCAACGAAGAGCTTCCGTGCTTCGAGGGCAATAAGCCGTCGGACCCGGTGGTTGTCTTAGATCTTAGAACAACAATCATTAGGTCACGTCAGAGGCACTGGAACGACTTTAGGTTTGCCACTTAACTTATCGACTAGTGAGACCAGTTAAGACAAAACAATTCATAAACAATGCAATAGTAATTCAAATGTAATCATAAAAAAACTTTTTTACATTACATGTCATAAAAATTACATGTATAAATCTATATTATGGGGCGTCCATTAATTACGTGAGGTGTTTTGGGGTCAAGCTGAACCTCACCCATTCTTACTTGAGGGAGAGGTTGCTTTCGACAAATGTATTATTAAATTAAATAAAAATATTTTTCGTGTGATTCTATTCTACGTTCTTAATATTGTCATATCGTAGACCTAAGCTACATAAAATATATAAGTCAATTATTGTTTTAGTTTTGTTTTAAATAAATCACAATCAAGCACAGCTAAATAGCTAAATCTCATCGTCAAAATTACCTTACGTAATTTATGGACGCACCCATTTACCTATCCGCAAATGAGATTCTATAAATTTTGCTACATTATTAATAAGCAGAGTGAACAAAACGCTTCGGAGGGCTTACTAGAGTTCGTAGTACTAGCGTCGCTGTCATTAATCTCCGATAGGCATGTGCAGATTTGATATTGAAACGCAATAAGACTCGCTGATACTTTTACTGGCAGGTAGAGATAGCAACTACCAGTCAAATAAATACAAATACAAATTTATTTATTCACGGAAAAATTAAAATAAAATCCACATTGAAAGACTTGCCTGCTGCTTTAGTATACACTGTGTTGCAGCAGACAGTGTCTAATGAAGTAAGAAAATTAATAATAATAACAATAACATCTTGCTAACGGAGAGTATTTACACAGGCATAACCTAGTAGCCAGAATCATCCATCAGCAACTTGCTATTCAATATGGCCTTGTTCAATCCGAAGTGCCGTACTACAAGTACACACCAGCGCCAGTTCTTGAGAATGGTCGTGCGTTGCTCTACTGGGACCGCTCTATCATCACGGACAGGACTATTGTTGCCAATAAGCCTGATATCGTTGTGGTCGACCGGTCTCAACGCCGGGCAGTGCTCATCGACATCACCATCCCGCATGACGAGAACCTCGTAAAGGCTGAGAAGGACAAACTCAGCAAGTACCTTGACTTAGCTCACGAGGTAACCGCCATGTGGGATGTTGACTCGACGATCATTGTCCCGATAGTCGTTTCGACGAACGGCTTAATAGCGAAGAGCCTCGATCAACATCTTAAGAGGCTCTCGCTAGACGGTTGGATCAAGAGTCAAATGCAGAAGGCGGTACTCCTTGAAACGGCGCGTATTGTCCGGAGGTTCCTCACTCTGCGGCCCTAACCACCGGTAGCTTGGGCCCTGCCCCGCTGCTGGCGGAACTCTAGGTTTAGGTTTTTTATAATATCTTTATAAATTTTTGTTTTTGATATTTATACTGTAAAAAAACTAAACCTAAGAAAAAAAGAAAATAAAGAGATAACAATAATAAATAATAATAAAAATGTAAGTAAGATATTGAAAACTACTGCCAAGTCGCCGGAACGACACGAAAACGGCCGAGTAGGTCGCGTTTCCAACCAGTGGTAATGTAATGGCGTAATTATATAAATTGATTATTCCGTATTCAAAATATTTATATCACTAACGTACGAGTAGTAGGAGTGAAAAAACATTTTTAGTAATAAACATAAAAAAATCGCTTATAACTTGAAAAATGTTGATATTGTAAATTTGATTTTTTGTTTCATTCAATTGAAATGTATCTTGGTATACTAACCGATTATATATTTTTGCTATTCAACTGGGACAGCTAGAAATTCACAAGGCTGTAATTCTGAGACTAGGTGGTCCGTGTCTCCAGTCGAGAACCTTTCGATCCCAAATTGCTTTTAAAGTGTTGATAATTATTTATAATCATTACTTAAAAATAATTATCAAAACTAAAAGCAATTTGGAAGCGAAAGGTTCTCGACTGGCGGACTGCAATGGCAAGCGCAGCATAGGATGGCCACCAACAAGGGGCACAGAAGGCCTGTCTAAGATCGCAGTAAGAGCTGGATGCGTGCCGCTTCCATTCGCTCCTTGTGGAAATTAATGAGGGAGACATATATGTCCAGCTGTGGGCGTCCTATGTCTGAGATGACGATGATGACATTAAAAGCTAATGCAGTAGTGTAATATTTTGTCTAGTGGTAATGCGATAGTAGGCAATATGTAAATAGAAAACTACAAGCATGAATTTTATACACACGTACATTATATATTCAGGCATCTTTCACCATCCTTCCAAATGCTACGATCCCGACACACTTCTTTCGCTTCATCCAGGCATCAGACCTTTCATACAAGAGCGTCGATAGAGTAGTACTCTTGACCTGCGGGTCAATGGATGCGATACCCGAGATAATTTATGTCGTGGTTTTTACCACGGCCGGGCTATGGCGGTATCGCATCATAGCCCGGCTGGCCCTTTCGGAAGCTTGAATTAATGCAAAAAGTGAGACCCAGCATAAACCTGAATAATAATTACAAAGATTTCTTATTGTAAAATTAGGAATCACTTCACTTCTGTTTAGTAAGAGACACTTTTCATGCCATCAATTCCAACCTCGTGACCGTCTAATTCTGTGGATGAACTAGAATCTCATGACAGAATGTGTTCCCACGACCAATGTCTCTATGATTTAAGTATTTTTTTAAACAGATAGTTGTCTGTGACCGACATGAGTTCCTTTTACGAAATCCGGTTAAATTTAAGACAATGATTTCCCGAAAATTCAAAAAAAACAGCCATTCTGCTTGTCTAGAATAGAGTTACAGAAATAAACGCAGTAGTTTACATTCCACGCAGTTACGTCACCGCCTAACATCAAAATAGACGATTTATTTCAGACAGCGTTGCCAGCAGACGTTACTAAATAAAATGGCGTATGAAAATTTCTTTATAACAGATCGACACATCTGTATGCCCCCGATAATGTCGCCATAATAGATGAATTTGTGCAATTTGAACCGATTTTCTCTCTCGATTCCTGACGTCATAGACAATCAATCATACGCCTCAAATTTCTACGTTGAATTAGGAGGATTAGGTAGCAGTGTCCATAGTTTTATCGTCATCGATTCAGTGGCTGCGCGTAGAGCCATCCTTGTCTATCCATGGATAGATAGACGACACTTTAGTTCAGCACATTATTTAAATAATTTTGTTTTAAAAACAGTACTATCGGTGAAAATTCCTGGTAGTCTTTAGCTAGGAAGACACGCAAGATTGATAATTATGTAGGAAATGAGAATTCAAGCATTAGTAAAATATTACTAAGAATAATTAGATTACTTCGACTTCGACCAAAAAAGGAGGTTATGTCATTAATAAAAAGATGAGTCAAGTCAGAGTTCCGACTAGTTACCTTACTTACCTTACCTGTTCCTCCTCGTAATGGATGCACTGACATCAGACATCCAGGACGAGGCATCCTGGTGCATGCTGTTCGCCGATGACATTTCTTAAACACTGTGATAGTGCAACGAAGACTCCTATTTTTTTAAAAATTTATTTAAGAATCTTCAGACAGTACATAACAAAAAAATACAATTGAATGCGAAAAATATAAGTATAGGTAGTTGATGTACCAACAGCGAAGACCACAGATTAATTCTAATGCAATAGCATTAGAATTAACAAGAGAATCACTACCAATAGGTAGTGATTCTCTTGTTCAACTAAACTAAATTAAAACTCTAGATAATATGATATACAAGATAAGTACTTATGTGGTAACGATAAAGTCCATATCAGTATGACACTTATCCATAACAGCACTAAAATTAAATATATTTATTAAATTTGCGGGTAGTTTTACGTAAAATAAGTCGCCACTTATTCGGTGCCCACCAAACCTACCCGCAATTGGTCAGCAATTAAAGTAAGGATTCAATGGAGTTATATGAATTTGAATTTTAGCGTAAATATAATAAGAGCTATCTTCAAAACGAAGAACATTAGTGAATTTTAGCTATTGCGAGTGATTAACAGAATTAGGGCCTGTCCCAGCGACTAGCTTAATCACTGGCTGACCTTCGAACAAGATAAAATCGCGAACTTTTTTTTTATTTTTTTTATTCACAATAGGCAGGCGTTTGACCACTATCTCACCTGATGTTAAGTGATGATGCGGTCTGCGATGATTCACGCCTGCCTAGAAGATACCTTCACTCGTGACTTGAAGATGCCCAGATTGTATTCATGTGGAAACACAGACTTGGGCAATGAGTTCCAAGCTTCTTATCACCCCAAGCAGCGCAACTAGTGCCAAACTAAAATACCTTTTTGTTCTTACTATTAATTGGCCGGTGTATTTCTGTACGGCTATAATTAAACAGAGGTTAGACAGGTGCTTGTACACTCATTAGAGATATGATGAAATTTTTGTGAGATGTTTTGAAACGGTGCGGACAATTAGATTTGTTGTTTTGTCTTTTAAATTTTAATTGTGAAGGACTGGACGTGAATATTTTACGGAAACACACATATTTATTTTATTCTGCAAATCGCACGCAATGCGATTAACCTTTCATCATCATCATCATCTCAGCCATAGGACGTCCACGGCTGGATAAAAGCCTCCCCCATTGATTTCCTCTAGGACCGGATGTAAGCGGTCCGCATCCAGCCCTTACCTGCGATCTTAGTCAAGTCGTCGTTTGATGAAAAAATAAATCATGTAATTTAATTTAGTAATATTAATTGAGTTTATATAAGTTTAGTGCTTAATTGTGTACCTAATTATTATGAATTTAAAATGTGACTGTTATATTGATAATGTTATGAGTCAGTGTTACTTGATGAATAAATGAATTTAATTTTTAATAATTTTAATAAGGTTTAATAATTATTATTTAGAGTCATAAAACCTACCTATAGGTAGGTTTATATTATATCATGTATGATTTTTTTCGATATAATCCAATAGTCCGATTATTATAATAATCCAGGACCCCGCAATTTTTAAGTGTGCCAGATAAGTAAGAATCCACTGTACCTAGTTTATTTCATGTAAATTTTACTCTAATTTTTTATTTTTATTTATTTATTATTTCAGAGATGAGGAGATCCGTAGAAGAACGAAAGTCACCGATATAGCCCAGCGGATTAGCAAGTTGAAGTGGCAGTGGGCAGGGCACATAGTTCGAAGAACCGATGGCCATTGGGGCCGAAAGGTTCTCGAATGGAGACCACGGACTGGCAAGCGCAGCATAGGACGGCCACCGACCAGGTGGACAGACGACCTGACTAAGATCGCAGGCAAGGGCTGAATGCGGGTCGCTTCCAACCGGTCCTTGTGGAAATCAATGGGGGAGGCCTTTGTCCAGCAGTGGACGTCCTATGGCTGAGATGATGATGATTTATTATTTATTTATCACACTTAGATTTACTTTACAGACGAAGAGCACGACAACTTAACTTACTCTTATTAATCCACCCACAGTTAATACAAATAGGTACGAACGCTGCCTTATTTAAACTATTTCTTTCTTTCTTTCTTATTGTACGTTCCAGTGAAGACTGTTAGCTAACTCGTCTTGTTGACTTGTAGACTCGTGACGCGTTCAACTCTAGATTATATGTGACAGGTACATAATTATATATATAGACATTTCACAAGTGCGGTCATTCATAAATTTGATCACATGTTTTTATGAACCGAAATCATAAAATGTTACGCGTCATTAAATTTAATGTTACACGGAAATAAGACGTTAGAAATATTAAAATGTTGTTTTCAAATGATTCTGGGATGATTTTCCATGAAAATTGTGACTCGTAATTATCAATTTCGAAGGTTTCGTTCTCTTCATAAAAAAATTGGTTGTCTGCAAAGTCGGTTTACGGACGACAGATTTACGTGATAACGTCATAATCATTTATGACTTTGACTTCGACTTCGACTTCGACTTCGACTTCGACTTCGACTTCGACTTCGACTTCGACTTCGACTTCGACTTCGACTTCGACTTCGACTTCGACTTCGACTTCGACTTCGACTTCGACTTCGACTTCGACTTCGACTTCGACTTCGACTTCGACTTCGACTTCGACTTCGACTTCGACTTCGACTTCGACTTCGACTTCGACTTCGACTTCGACTTCGACTTCGACTTCGACTTCGACTTCGACTTCGACTTCGACTTCGACTT
Source organism: Apeira syringaria (assembly GCA_934044485.1). Classification (NCBI taxonomy): domain Eukaryota; kingdom Metazoa; phylum Arthropoda; class Insecta; order Lepidoptera; family Geometridae; genus Apeira; species Apeira syringaria. The sequence continues at coordinate 4,369,205 of OW203672.1, read as the reverse complement.
CGACTTCGACTTCGACTTCGACTTCGACTTCGACTTCGACTTCGACTTCGACTTCGACTTCGACTTCGACTTCGACTTCGACTTCGACTTCGACTTCGACTTCGACTTCGACTTCGACTTCGACTTCGACTTCGACTTCGACTTCGACTTCGACTTCGACTTCGACTTCGACTTCGACTTCGACTTCGACTTCGACTTCGACTTCGACTTCGACTTTGACTTTGACTTTGATTATTTTATGTTATACAAAACTCAGGCGGAACGTTACGCGGAACGTTACTATTTTTCATGAGTGTTGCTGGTATTCATCAATTTATAAAACGTTATCACGTCAAAAATAAAAATGATTATACTTTTGTACTTTAATATTGCCGGTCACGCACACCTCTCTTTATTCTAATTTATGCTCTATTCTGATTTGTTTCTGTCTATTTTAAGGCTGAACTAGCGCAGCAGAGCACCGCCACCGACAAGGTGGACAGACCTGACTAAGATAACTGGAAAGGGGATACAAGCCCCTTGCAACCGGTCCTTATGGAAGTATATGCAGAAGACTTCTAGCAGTAGATGTTCTATGACTGAGATGATGATGATAATGATTATTTTAAGGCTTCAATGCAACAGCTATAAGAATGTATTATTGTTTCTAGATAAACATACAAGGTGTCCAAAATTCAGAAGTTTTGCATTTTCAAACGAATTCGATAAATTGCTTGTTAATCATTTGCTCACATAAGACTTGAACTGTCCTTATGGGGCATTTCAGCAAGAGTACATCTTAATGAGTTTGTACTGTTTAAAATAAAGCACCAAATTTTATTATGATATAAGTGGCAAACAAGTAGACGGGGTTGGTGGTAAGCGATCACTGTAATATCAAGATAACCGAGATAGGTGGTCCATCTCTAAGTTCCAGATAAATAGTCCTTACTTTACTTGGCTTAGCCAAAGTCTTACTATCGCGCCGTGCTGAGTACGGTTTTCACTTATATACTTAAATAGTGTAGTAGTAAGAAATAGTTAATGACTTTGTAAAGTCCTTAACTTTGTAAAGGAGTGTTTAGCATCGTCTATTTATCCGGACCTAAGACTTTGGCTTAGTCAAAGTAAAGGACTATTTATCTGGACATAAGTGTTATCTTGAACAAAGCACAGCTGCCTAGAGCCAAGACCTAGTATAATAACGCTTTGCATAATAAAACAGTTTACAATAAGAGGACAGAAATAATTTATGATTTCCGGTACCAACACCTGGCATCTTGGCAAAATACTCAAGTAAACACGACGACCTCGACCTGGGTTTGATACAAAAAGAAATGGAAATTCGTTGTTAATTTAGCCAGTCGAAATGATCCCCATAGATACATTTTAGATAATATCTCCAAGAATTGTTTTCAATTTTCATGGCTATCCCGTGTTACGTGTTAAACAATAATGTGTTATGAAAACACATTATTGTTTGACACGGGATACGCACCATGATTTTGATGGAGCTCCCGATATTTCGGCGCGGTTCCACGCACCATGATCACGGAGAGATTGAAATCTTAAATCATGCCAGAAATCTTTTCAAGAATCCTCGTAGCGCGGAGGGGATAAAAAATAACAGTTTAGTCCATTAAGCGAAGACCACTCGCTGTTGACCTTGTCTATGTGTTAGATTAAAAGCCTTTATATTTTAGAGAAAATAATTTATTTGAGCTGCTTATTGTACAGCGTTCAAAATGGAAGAGGCCATCGACATCACCTAGTGATGTGACGGTGTAAAAGTGTTGTACTTATGATACTAGACTATTTTACATTATCGATTAGATTTTTCTTATACTTAATATAGATAAATATATCAAATTATTTGTTTTGAATTATTGATTGAACACTATGCAATCTTAAACGATCTACTAGGTTCATCATAATTCCAGCCATAGGACGTCCACTGCTGGAAATATGCCTCCCTCATCGATCTCCACAGGAACCGGTTGGAACCGCCACGCATCCAGCCCCATCTGCGATCGTGGTCAGGTCGTCTATCCATCGTTCGTGGACGTTCTACGCTGCGCTTGCCTGTCCTTGGTCTCCATTCAAGAAGCATTCGACCCCAACTAGGTTAATAAAAACTATCTGTCACATTGGATGAATAACAATCATTCTATTCAAGAACTCATAGTATTGTGGCAGTGGCCATCAATAGTAGGCTAGATACTGCTCGCTCACTTTTTTACGCAAGCTCTATAATTATAGTGACACTTAGCATTTTTTTAGTGTCTTGTATCAGTGTACATTATGTTGGGGTTCAAATAAATAAATAAATAAATTGTAGAAAATTCAAAGATGCATGTATGTTTATTAGCTCACTTAGATTGAACAATTATAGAATATATACAAAATAGAAATGTTCAATCTCCTCATCGCTCCGATGGTGGACAGGTAGATAAGGAATAATCTCCTTGCGGATATTTTTTTTTTGTATCACACTCAGACCCTTGCAGTAGGATTCCCTGTATTGCGGGAGGCATGGACACACACAATCACAGCACACAAACATCCAAGACCCGGGACAAACATCTACACTCATCGCACAAATGTTTGCACCTGCCGGGATTCGAACCCAGGGTCCCAGTAGACACAGAAGTAGCGCAGGTGTTTGATGCGGGTCTTGGATGTTTGTGTGCTGTATTTGTGTGCCAATGCCTCCCGCGACACAGGGAATCCTAGAGCGGGGGTTAGAGTGTGATAAAAGAAATAGTTTGAGTATCTTATAAATAAATAAATATAATCTTTATTCTTCATAGATACATGACATTTTTCACTTAAATGGTGCACCTGAAACCTAAACCGGGTTTGAAACCCGTGGTATAAGTCTCAGGACTCTATCGTCGTAAAATAAATAAAAAATCCGAAAATGTAATAAATCCGTTGCTGTGGTTATGGCAAATCAAAGCCGGCGCGTGAGCAGCAATAAATATAATGAAAATATTGACAATATAAATTATCAATCATCAATACCATTTACTCTTCAACAAGGGCCGATTGATACATACTTCCGGTTGCGAGACGGCGATTCAGAGCTGTGCCAAGTGGCTCCGGTATCTTTTAAAATTAATATCAGCAAAATTAGGAGACATGATTAATAATGCGGAGCTGCTGAAAAGTTTGTTCTATTAGTTACGAGGAGCTCACCCGTGGCCCCAACAACAAAATTTCAAAGCAAGATAGGGGTTTTCAATTATTGTATACAATTAGTTATAGATACAAATCTTTGAATAAGCCAGGTCAAGAGTAGGTAGTCTAAACAAATGTGACGGAAGCTTTCCTAAACCCTAAGTGTGTGTGTTTTTAAGTGTTTATTCAAAAGCTACCATTTATTTATGTACCATGTTTTTTACGTAATTTTAGTACTCAATTTTGTTTTGTCTATACTAGGCGAACCGCGACCGCGTCCGCGAGCGCCTTGTATTCTCCTTGAAAAAGGCCACCGAATGGTTGAAACTATAGTCGGAACCCTCTGACTTATTACGTGTGTAATTCCCGTGTTTTATACATTCTGGATTCGGTCTCCACGCTCAAGGCCCGCGATAGAAGCTATGCAATCGCTTAAAAGTTCCCTCATTAAATATGTACTGATCTAATACTTCTGCCACAGGAGAATGCATTAAATCTACCAAGCATTGCAGGTTCTCGAACTAGTGTTTATGTAAGATCGTTTATATGTGCAATTGTCCAAATGAGTATTTAATAATTAATTGAATGCATTTACTTTACCATAGGACTATAGGCCTTGTGAGCAGGCTCAAAGTCGCACTACGAGCTATAATGGAGGGGGCTGTGCTTGGGCTTTCTCTACGTGATCGAATCAGAAATGGGGAGATCCGTAGAAGAACGCAAGCCACTGACATAGCCCAGCGGATTAGCAAATTGAAGTGGCAGTGGGCAGGACACATAGCTCGAAGAACTGATGGCTGTTGGAGTGGAAAGGTTCTCGAATGGAGGCCACGGCCTGGCAAGGGAAGTATAGGACTACTGACAGGGTGCACAGATGACCTTCAATATTATCTAAGAACCGGCTAGGACTCAAGTGATATTTGCTCTTATTATCTGAATATGCCAGGCGACCGCCGCCTGGCGCAATCTTAACTCCCAGATGAAGAACTGCAAATGATTTTGAAATTGGTCGGAGTGTAACTTTCCAGCAAATATTTTTCTTTTTTCTTTTCTCAGCTATGTGCGTCCACTGTTGGACGTATGCCTCCCCCATATAGGGGGGATTTGCCAATACTCGCCACGCTTGGCAGGCGGGTTGGCGAGCGCAGTATGATTTCCGATCCTCAGAAGGCGCTGCTGCCCACCTCCTGGTACGTTATCCCTTAGCCGACTCTTACGGCACCCGCGGGAAGAGATGGGGGAGTACTATTCTAGGCCGGTACCACCACGGCACATAACGGCACCAGCAAATATTACATGAGTCTAACACTGTTCTTAGATAATAATGAACGAAACTCGCGAAAGTATTCAAACTTCGACAGACGACCTGACTGAGGTCGCAGGAAAGGGTTGGATATCCGCCGCTTCCATCTGTTCCTTGGGGAAATCAATGGGAGAAGTCTATGTGCAAAAGACGGCCTGTGGCAGAGATAATGATGATGATAATGAATTACTTTAAAAACCTGGACTTGTTACGGAAGAAATTGTTACACAATTTTATTGCAAGAGTTTATTGCGCAGTACGTCACAAAATAAAGTTGCACTTGGTTTCCTTAACTACGATTCACCCGAGGAGTAAAATAACTGGTATCAGTATGCCGATGACAAGAACTGCTATTGAAACCATCTTGAATTTATTCTCTCCTGAATTTACTCTAATATAAGCTGTCAGTCTTTGAACGCCGCCTACATTATAGCTGCAGCGTTCATACTCTTTCAGCTGTTCCACAAATCCCGGGTTTGGATTGATGATGTGCCGTTTCCGTTTGACGTAAGAGGAAGCTTGATCGTACGTCATATTGTATTTTTGCATGAGGTAAGCAATGACGATCGTGGCAGATCGCGATACACCGATATGACAGTGAACGATGACTTTACCATGTTGAAGCCCGTCCTCGATAAAGGAGTTTGCCACCGGGAAGAACGGTAAAAGTTGAGTGTCAGCGGAATCATCAGCTTTGATGAATAGGTTGGCAATGTTGGTGTTAACGAAAGTGGAACTCGGTAGGCGCGTATTTTCGACGGTGAGCACATGGGTGATACCGAGGTTCTTGAGCAATGCTTGGTCTCCCGCGGCCACGGCATTGCTTATGTAGAGTCCTGGATAAGAAAAAACATGTTTGATATTTGATGTTTAGTTAGTTGTGCTGCCGAATAAGGGCTATGTTCCCATGTGCTCGCTCTCTCATTTACTGCTTTATTCCAATTTCCTTTAGATTGAACATTAATCTGTAATAGAAATATCCGCTGTCTTATTTCTTCTGGAATTTGTCGTATATCATTATTTCAATCATTATTTTACTGAACTGTTACTAGATCAAACGAATAATCAACAATATTTAAACCTTTGTATTTTTTCGTTAATTGCTCCAAAATGTTATTAATTTGATAATTATATACCATGTTATTTACAATTCAGTGTAAATGGTCGTACTATTAGTATCCTCAAACAAATAGTAATCGGTTTTAAAAGTAAAGTGGTTTGATAACTGACTAGTTGATAATGATCGAAACTGTTATATGATCATACTTTTATTTGGTTTATGAACACACCTTATATTCAAAGAAGAAGTACCAAAACAGGAATAAGAAACCCGACTATAACAGCCGTGACAGAAGCTATTTTCATTCTGTGCTTTCTAACATTCACGTTCATATACGCTTCTAATCTCTGACAGACTTTTACATTGTAGTTGAGCCGTTCGTACTCTCGAAGTTGGCGCACGAAACCCTCGTTAGGATTGATTATAGACCTTCTTTCCTTCACATAAGCATATGCTTCGTCAAAGCCTATTTTATGCTTCGCCATAACATACGCAATGACTAGCGTGGCGGACCGGGAAACTCCGACGTGACAGTGGACGATAACATTTCCATTTTGGAGTCCTTTATCAATGAATTTGTTTGTCATTGAAAAATAGGCCAGGAGATTTGTACGGGGAAGGTCCGGGGCCCATATGTACATTCTACGTATATTGGTATTCTTGAAAGTCGATCTCGGTAGGCGATGCTCGGCCACTGTAAGTACGTGGGTGATATTAAGACGGTTGAGCACATCTCGGTCCGCCGCGGCGTTGGCATTGCTTATGTAGAGCCCTGAGTGAGAAAAAAAAAATCCTTAAACGTGTTGGCACTACACGGGGTCGGTTGGTCCTGACATGATTATTGACTTGGTTTTAAGGTACCTAATAATAAAGAAATCATTTTGTTTTCGCAGCTCAAGATACTTTTAGGCAACACTGAGACAGTTTGCTAAAAATCTTTTTATTCTTCTTGTCCTTCTCCCACAAGAGATGGGGTCAGCTCTAAATGTTTTTCTCTTCCACTCTATCATTAGTCATCTCAATGCTCACACTTTTTGTAAAACTATCATTATTAACGCAGTCTACCCATACCTTCTTCGGCCTTCCTCTACTTCTATATCTATCCACATTCATGTTAATTCTTTTTGTTATATGTTTTTCATCCCTTCCCATACCATGCACTTTCAGTTTATCATTCAGTGGTGCTACTTTCAAGCGTCCTATAATATGTTCATTCCTTATCTTGTCCATACGATTAACAAATATTATTCATAGTTTTTTTAAGGATGGCGTCATATTTTTTAAGTATATAGGTAGTGATTCGCTTATTCAACTGAACTAAACTAAAATTTTGGAAAACTAAATCAGTTCTTATACGGTTACGATAAAGTCTGAATTAGTATGAGACTTATCAATAACATCACTTAAATTAAAATATATTTATTAAATTTGCGGGTAGTTTTTGCGAAATTAAGTTGCCATTTATTTGGTGCCTACTAAAACTACCCGCAATTGGCCAACAGTTGAATAAAACTCGTCTAATATTAGTAAGAGCGTTGTATGGAGTTATACGAATTTGAATTTCAGCGTAAATAGAATACGAGCTATTTCAATTTGAAGAATTTTAGTGAATTTTAGCTAGTTTATGTGATTAACAGAATTAGGGCCACTTTTTGTTTTAAAAAATTATCATGCATATTGTTTTTTAATTTATTACCATTTGAACAACTGACGTATATTATAGAACTGTAAAACTATGTTTTGAATAACTATCACTTGGTCTGTTCAACTCAACACCTTCAACCGATGAGCACCGCGGCAGGGACCAGTACTCCAACAGCGACGGCCGCCAACGATGCAATTTTGTACTTGTGCTTTCTTGCATTGACATTCATATACGCTTCCAGCCTTTTTAATCCATTGACGTCATACCCAAGCTGCTCGTACTGTTGAAGCTGGACCACAAATCCGGAATTAGGATTGATAAATCGCCGCCTTTGTTTGACATACGTATACGCTTGTTCGAACGTCAACCTGTATTTCTCCATCAGATAGGCAATGACGAGCGTAGCGGATCTAGACACTCCAAAATGGCAATGGACAAGCACTTTACCCTTACGTATTCCCTCTTCAATGAATGCATTAGCCATCGGAAAGTATGGCATGAGGTTGGTGGTAGGAAGATCATAGGCTCTAATGAAGAGGGTGCTAATATTTGAGTTCGTGAAGGTGGACTTCGGTAGCCGACGAGCTTCGATGGTGAGCACATGAGTGATGCCAAGATCTTTGAGCACAGATCGATCGGCCGCGGCCCTAGCATTGCTCAGGTAGAGGCCTGGGACAACAGAGAGGAAAATAATTTATTCTTGATGGCTTTCATCGGTTTTGCCGCAAAGTGCGTTTTTGGCAAATCTTCATCAATTCTAGGAGTTCATTTTTACAAAGTGATACAAACTTATTCGTGCCTAATGATACAAATTATGCGGCATTTTTTTAAAAGCGTACTTACATACGCTACGTGACGAAATGATCAAAATTTATTTATGAATATCATACAATTTAGTAAACTATTCAGTGCAGGGTTTGCCTGTACCCTTACGGGCGAAAGTTTCAGAAATTACCTTTTAACCTAGTGAAATTTGTAATGTAACAAACCGACTAGGACTCACGTGGTAAACACTGGAAAATTACTCTCCGACCAGTTTCGAACATATTTGCAGTTCTTCATCTGGGAGTTATGATCGTGCCAGGAGGAAATTGACTGATGCAGCGCAGCCGTCTCAACGCCAGTTACGTGCTGAGGCTCGCGCTCGCCGCCTGGCACAATCATAACTCCCAGATGAAGAACTGCAAATAAGTTCGAAACTGGTCGGAGAGTAATTTTCCAGTGTTTACCACGTGAGTCCTAGTCGGTTTGTTACATTACAACTAGTGAAATTTCCCGAAACTTTACCGGACATAGATACTAAAAGGTCATAGATAGATAAGTAGTCCATGTATACTATACATTAAAGTTTATGCGTCAAAAATTAATAGTACATTTCGCAGTGTATGATAAAAATAACTCATAGAAACCCATAGAAAAAGAACTCTTTACCCATAGAAAATCCAAAATTTAATCTATGATATAAGATATTGAAAGAAGAATACATGATAATTATAAATAATTAAAGAACAAAGCAATATGCACGCGCTCACATTTAAAGTTTAAATAGGTCGCGTCTTTTGCAATTTTTTCATAAATTATTATATTCACTTATTAAATTTAATAAATAATACGCAAGAGTTTCATCCATTTATGCATAATAAAATGCGTGAGCACTTTAAAAAGCTCGCTCCTATACTTCTTGACAACACATAAATCGTTATACTTTCTAGGAACATATTACTTTGTTCTGAATTGACCATGTGGTGGAACAGACCTGGTAAGATTTGACTGTAGCAAGCTTGAGTGCAGAGATCGATCTTTGTATACAGAGCCTTCCTGGACCAGTTCTTCAGACCAGCTAAGGCTACGACTGGTCTCGGGATGCTGAGGAAAGCGACAACGAAAGCGCTTTTCAACATTACCATTAAAATACGCTGACACTTAGCATACTAAAAATGTGTTAGTGAATCACATTCTGGGTTCTTTTTTTAGGTTTTTTGATCATGTTTGCTAAATAATTTTGGTATGGTGTTGATGAAGGGATGCTTGACTTTTGATTTGGTTCTTTTTGGTTTGCTGTCATGTTTTGTCGCAATGCTATGGTACGAGTTCTTTATGCCATTCCGCCATAAATAACAACTTTCAAAAAGGATTATTAACTGTCATAAAAGGAGATTCGAATACGATAGAATGCCAAGAGTATTTATTGCCTTGTTTTAATTTCTTGCAGGATGATTAATTTTGCTGTTTTCATAAAATTTGCTCTACACATTTATGTTCAAATTAAATAAAGTATTAACTATATTTTTTATGAATCAGCTGGCAAACAAGCATATGGGCCGCCTGATGTTGAGCGATCACCGTCGCCTATGGATATCTGTAACACTGGGGGCATTACGATACGTTGCCAATCCTTTTAAGACTCTGTTAACTCTCCTTTTGAAGAATTCCATATTCTAGAGAACATAAGCACATACAGTTTACAGTCGCAGTACAGTTTACAATAGGTATGGTCTCTCCTAACTAACATTCCTCCTATTTCATCCGGGCTTGGGACCGGCATCGGCGAAGTTATAATTCTATATATTGTTATTAAATCAAACGGGGCTTAATCGCGAGACAAACAATTAGTAATTTATTTACCTTGACGTTTCGACCAAGTTGCATTGGTCGTGGTCACGAAAAGACTGATTTGAAGTTGAGTCTTCTTCACGCGTTTGACCACTGTCTCACCTGATGTTAAGCGAGTTTATATTTGAACAATAAGGTATTTGTTGACTAGATTATATGCTTTTGACATACGGACAGACATTCCAATCAAGGAACATTGATTGTGGTTACTATCAGACCGAATGTCAGTATATTAATTGGTATCTTACTATGAGACTCAGTCTACTTGTGACCCAGTCAATGTTCTCGATCGAAACGCCGAGATGTGTCACAAATAAACATATTTCTATATTTAAATGTGCGCAAAAAGACCCGAAAGCTAAATTTAAAACATGCTTTCGATTCGCGAAAATATGAAACATCTCATTTTTTTAACTTTTTATTTATTTTTACGATCCTAGGTCCTACTAGGTCCTAGTATTTTTTGTTGTTGTACTGATGTAGTGTTTGTAAACACTACATCAGTATACTACACAACAAAAAATACTAGGACCTAGTTTTTTTGACTTCATTTGATCACACTCAGACCCCCGCACTAGGATTCCCTGTGTCGCGGGACACACACACACACACACACACCCAAGACCCCGTTTGTTTGTCCCGGACAAACATCTACACTTATCGCACAAATGCTTGCCCCTGCCGGGATACGAACCCCATCCCGGAGACACAGAAGTCATGGCAATGACCACTGCGCCACGGCGACCGTCAATTTACAAATTACACTCAACTCTTAGTAATTAGTAGTTTAATAAACATCTCGTTTTGGGGTTAGAATGTGGACATATTTTGTCATTTTGATTCTAGGTTCTAATTTCGACGTTCTAAATCCAAAGTCAGAACTATAGAACACAAATGCTAGCTAACCGCTTCGCCCACGTTATTTCTCAAAGTCAATCGTTTCAAGTCCGACGAAGGTTTATCTCTGACTCACTAAGTGCCACAGTTCATTTGCTATACCTGTAAACTGTTCTCGATTTCTGTAATTCTATCAGGCAGTGACTAATATCTGTACAAGATTGATTACTATAGATAGATGAATGGTGGTTTAGACTGGCCGGTTGGCGCAGTTCGTAGCACTCTGCCTTCTAAGCCGCTGGTCCCGGGTTCGATTCCCGGACAGTTCAAACATTTGTGTGTATGAATATGTCTGTTTGACCTGTGTCAGGGTGTGTATATGAATATAAGTATGTATATAAGTATATCATCAGGTTACCATAGTACAGGTTCTGCCTAGTTTGGGACCCGAAGACCTTGTGTGAATGTTGTCCCATTTTATTAAATATATATATAGATATATATATTTATAAATATATAGATATATATATTTATTATATTATAAAATTATATAATTGTAATAGTATTAATCACAGTAATACTATAAAGGTGAAAGTTTATCTGTCTATCGTTTACGTGTTTGACTTCTTCACTCTGAAATGGCTGAACGGATTTGCATGAAATTTGGAATGAAGATAGGTAGATGAGATAGCCTTAGAATAGCTATGGCTTTCTATCCCGAAAATATTGTCTGTTCCCGGTACTGCGTACCATTCGCCGTAGGTAAGACTGACTTATCAGTTATTATACATATTATAGCTATATTACTCAGCTCCCACACGTCCTTATGAAACAAAATATTCCCGTTTCTGTGAATCTGTATGATATGTGAAAATACAAGACGTGTCTGTCAATCGAAATTCTTCAATTTCCTAGAAATGGAACTTTGAAGAATCAAATGTATTCAAACGGTGTACCTAATTGCAGTGTCTTACAGTCGTTAGATTTATCTGAGACATATAGTTGCAAAACAAAAAATGTTCTTTTTTTTCGTTTTAAACTATATAGATGTAGCGTTTGACCACTATCTCACTTGATGGTCAGTGACAATGTGGTCGAAGATGTTATCACACTAGATCTAGAATATACAAACATTCACACTTACAAGTGTATATACAGCACCTTTCAAAGTCACTAATTCACTACCTAACACAAACACCAGACCTCCAGGAATTAAAAAAAACAAAATACATTAATTTTACAAAACAGTAACAAACACATGTCACATACATTTGTTTCTAACAATTGATATGCAAGCTCCGCTTTTTAAAATTAAGATAAATATTTGCAAATAAGAAGTTTTTTTTTCAGTTCCAGTGATTAACAGAATTAGGGCCAGGATTATTTATGTTTATTGACTATTTTGGTTGTTTTTAAATATTAGCCAAATTTATTGGTTGATAGTTGTATGGTAGACAAAGTTTTTGTTTATTATTCATCCTATATTGTGTGGGCGCCTCATGAGATAAAATATAGACTTATTTTTTTTTTTTTTTTCTTTATTTAAAGAGCTTTTTCGCTAATGCGAATATGCCGCTCTGTGAAACCTAAATCTATATACACTCTATTTTCTAATACTAATAAACACAATACATTCATCCTCTAATTTTAAGACCGTACTTAACTAATTCTAGTATCATTTTTGCCTTATCAGAATGAGGGTAAGACAAGTAGGCATTACATGCACCAATGGAACTGTCACTAAATAATCTACGTCTAGGCCCTTCGTTACGAACACATTCCATTAGAATGTGATATACGTCTTCGATGGAGCGCATACAGAACAAGTTCGCTAGATACTTGTACTGGAAAAGATTTGGCGTCTACCCGTTCTATCCTTTGATGTATCCAACCTTGTTCGTTTTAGGCATGGTTGGCTACAACAAGTTAGAAATTAGAAGGGATGTGGCAAGAGCCGTATATTTGATTAAGGTGTTCAGGGGAACCATGACCGATCCGACCACCTTAGAAATGATGAAGTAGTGCGCGCCAGACGGGTACGTGACGCGACGTAGACGCCCACCTCTGCTCGCCGTGCCATACGGACGGACTAATCTGTTGAATAAAGCGCCATTAACAAGAACGCTTAAAGCACTCAACCAGGCCGCAGAGAATATTGACTTGTTCCACTGTTCACTGAGCGAGTTCGTAAGGACTATTACGTATAATTTATGTTATAAATAAACTAAACTAACTAATTAACTTATGTGTCTGACTACAGTAAACTGTTAAGAATTAACTACTCTATTGTATTAGGAACTAGCCTGTAATGATAGATGTATTGCTTGATAAATAAATAAATAAATAAATATTTTATGCTAAAACTAGAATAAGTGTGATGTAATGGCATCACTTAGCGTCATTCAATTAAATTACAGTAATATTAGAAAGAAAGATAGAAATACGTTTATTCGTGACATAGGCAACACCACAACAGTAAAAAATATAAAAACACAGTAATACTAAGAACATATAAATACATACAAGTAATAACATATAATAACGTAATACAGGAACTCATTCCTGGCATCGCGCAACACTTACAACAAAGATTAGTTAAAGCTATATGTTATATGCTATATGTTATTACTTGTATGTATTTATATGTTCTTAGTATTACTGTGTTTTTATATTTTTTACTGTTGTGGTGTTGCCTATGTCACGAATAAACGTATTTCTCAGAACTCAGCATTATGCTAAGGTTGGATCACCGTCGCGCTGATTTTCAGTAGGAACTCAGACTGGCATCACGAACGTACATGTAACTAATAGTTTAATTACCATTAGGCGATTATATCGACTACGAGTACATTGTTGAAACAAATTTTGTGTAAGTTTCAAGCAAGGAGGTTCAATTTTCTTTTATATAATTTATGTTTTAGTATTAGTAGGTATTTATTTAAGTAGTTAGTCTAGTCTAGTAAAAAATAATATATGTATAAAATCACTGGTTTTTAAATACAAGCATAAGAGATTGTGCAACATGGGAATAAAACAAATAAAAAAAATAAAAAAATAATAATTAAATGGTGTTGCAATAATAATAAAGTCAAGACATTGAGCACTGGAAAACATAATACTGTAACTCTCGTAACTGTGCGAACGTGACCTATATTACGTATCTAGGTCACGTAGAGATGTACTGACAGAAGGACGTCAAAAATCAACTATCTCATCTCACAATTAACTTCGTTATTTTACTATTTAACCACAAAAAATATTCGCTGTAAAATATTTGTTTCTGTAAAGGCAGAGCAGTTACATATATCTTGAAATAAAATCCTACTAATATTATAATTGCGAATGTTTGTGTGTATGTTTGTTACTTCTTCACGCTCGAACGGCTACACCAATTTCGATGAAACTTGGTATGGAGATAGTTTAAACACTGGATTAATCACATAGGCTACTTTTATCCCGGAGAAAGTATAGTTCCCGTGGGAGAATTGAGGTAGCGAGAAAACCGTAATCCACGCGGGTGAAACCGCGGGGTGCTACTAGTATAGAATATATATAAACAATATCCAAATTATACGTTTTTATTGAAAAAAAGATAATGAGGTCGATAATGTACTAAACGCTATCAAATAACTTAGATTTCACATCGTAGTGTAGGTACAGTATTCTACGAGTCAAGCGCTTTCATTTGATACCCAAATTTAGGCGGCTGTGAAACAAAAAAAAACATTTTATTGGCGGCCATATTGGATTTGATTTTTTTTTCAAATTCTCTAATCAAATAGACAAACCCTTTCATTTAATACCCATATTGAGGCCATTGTGAAAAAATATGTAATCCGCCATTTTAAGGCGGCCGCCATCTTGGATTTGCAATGATACTGAATATATTACATTGTATTGTTTTCAGAATTAAAGATGTGTATCTAATATCCGATCCATCTATCTACAGAAAGACTGTAAAATTTAAATTAATAAATGGCCCAAATAACAAAACAAAACGACCAGGGCATGCTAAATAAAACCGTTTAAAAATACAAATAGTTCCTATTTAATAAAAAATGATTCTATGTTCGGTTAGGAAAAATCACACAAATCAAATAGTTCACGCCGCACAATATACATAACAGCACGGCGGAAGGAATGAATAACATCTGTTGCTGTTACTATAATTCGAATTTGGTTATTGTAAAATAATTCGATTATCTACTTCTAATAAACGAAAATTATTAGGTTGAAGATCTGAAGATGGAATCTTAAATGAATTAAATTCAATATTATAAAAGTCAGAATATTCGTAACTTCAATATCATTGATGTGCTATTATTTGCCCCCGCAAATAAAATTACTCTTGGATTTTTTTTCTTTGAATCTGTCGCTTGACTGGCGTTTGAATCGCCGAGTTAAACGCTCAACTGACGAAAAAAGTAAATTTATCATATCTCTAAAATGTATATGCACTTGAGCCGAAATCAAGAGACAAGAGATCATTATACGTAGATAATTAATAATCAAAAGTTGAATCAAATATGACTCTATATCTATATATATATATATGATTATATATTCAGATGACTGCAATATATATCTAAGCTAATAGGTTGGCAACAGCTAGTGGATTGTTCAAATGTTATTGTAGAAGTTGTAGTATTGTAATTCGTTTATATTGACCTACTAATCTACACCGAAAAAAACAGTCCCTCTCCTAAGAAAAAATAATTAAAGTATGTCTGTCGATTGACACACGTGTGAAACGGTGGAAATCTAAGATCTACGCTCACGTCGTCTACATGCTATTGCACAACATTTCGCAATTCTGTGACAAATTTGCGAAATGGAACGGCGCCATTAATATAGTGTGACCGTCACTTAAGCTCGCTGTGATTGCATGGGGGTAATCGCACCTAACACATTATGTATCTATTGTTTTTACCCGACTTCTAAAAAAGGAGGAGGTTCTTAATTCGACCTGTATGTGTTTTTTATGTTTGTTACCGTATAACTTTCGACTGGGTGCACCGATTTGAATCATTCTTCATTTATTTGAAAGCTGGTACTTTTTGTGTAGTCCCATTTAAATTTCATCGAAATCGGACAAGCGGTTTTTGAGTTACACTCCAATAACTGAAAAGTGCTACGCATACGTCTGGTATTATAGTTGCAGTGGAGAAATCGTTGAACATACACAATGACAATTGATCCCGTGAGTAGCAAAGGTCACTGAAAAGGGTGAAAAAAATTTTTTACCAAAACATGGAACCGACTTCAACACTCAAAAGTGTGAAATAACTTGTCGAAGTCGGTACCATGGTAGTTCAAAAGTAACTGTTATCAAAATATTGTGCTCATGGTACCAACTTCGACAAGTTATTTCACACTTTTGAGTTTTAAAGTCGGTTCCATGTTTTGGTAAAACTTTTTTTTCACCCTTTTCAGAGATGTTTGCTACTCACGGGATCAATTGTCATTGTGTATGTTCAACGATTTCTCCGCTGCAACTATATTACCATCGACGTATGCCTAGCACTTTTCAGTTATTGGAGTGTAAATCTAAAACCGCTTGTCCGATTTTTTTTGTCTTGTTGTTTATTTAACCAATTGTAGACACAATTCCTTCCGCATCTCCCGCAAGTGGTCTCAACGCATTCCCTGATCCTTATTGTATATACCGATTGTGACTTTTCTTTTTACCCGTGCAAAGCCGGGGCAGACTCCTAGTATAGAATAAAATACAAACCTTATGCGAAATACAGAATGTCAATGAAACCTCTTCAAATGAAAGGTAATTTTTTTCGCCGTAGAGTCGTAGATGTTGTCATACCAGATTAATTTTAATAATAATCATCATCATCATCATCATCTCAGCCATAGGACGTCCACTGCTGGACATAGGCCTCCCCCATTGATATCCACAAGGACCTGTTGGAAGCGGCCCGCATCCAGCCCTTGCCTGCGATCTTAGTCAGGTCGTCTGTCCATTTTAATAATAACATTTAATAATATTAAAAAAAATCATTTGACTTTTCATTGCCAATACAAAATGTGTATAAAACGTGTATGTATGGTATCTTTTAAAAACCTTTACGGATATCGTACTAGACATCCGAATATTATAAACACTTAATTTCGCACGCAATATTTACGGGGCAACTTTTTTAAATATTGTATTTTACATTCGATATTTAAAAAAGTAGCCCCAGCGCTTAGTAGCCATTATAATTAGCGTCTATTTTGGCCGCAGAGTTAGAGCCGCGCTGTAGCCAAGCTGACTCAGCGCCCTAGCGACCTTCGATCTGGGTTAACGCCATCAACTGCACTTTTATACCATCTCCGTCCCAAAACGGCCTATTTATACATTTCACTGCGATTTATACCAAAGGCTAGGTATTATAAGTGTTGTGTACACAATGAGCGGTATTTTCGGAGCATCGAGCGGCGAGTAGGCTGCGCTGTACCAGTGTAGTGGCTAGCGTGCGCGGAACCGGACCGCTGTCGCGATCGTGTCAAGTGAAAGTGTCAGCGTTGGTGTAAGTGGAGTGGTTTTTAACGCTTCGGATCTCTCAGTGCCTCAGTGGGAATAACATAGCTAACAACGCAAGCTGTGCTAACAAACTAACGCATGGTATAAGTGTTGCGTGGGTTTGGGTGTGGGCAGGGAAATTTGATAAGCCAATGCTTGGCCACTTTTGTATGCAGCGGGTGGCGGGTGGCTATTTTTGAACCGGCGTCCGCGCAGTCGCCGCTATGGGCGGGCGCGCGAAGCCCGCCAGACGAATGCTCTGCGGATGTGGAAAATGCTGTTTGGGTGGTTATCATATAAATAGAACTGTATGGATAGCTTGGAAACGTGATCACTGTCGTGTTCATGTACAGTTAACCTTCGAGCCCCCGCAAATAAAATTATTCTTGAATTTTTTTTTGAATCTGTCGCTTGACTGGCGTGTGAATCGCCGAGTTGAACGCTCAACTGACGAAAAAAGTAAATTTATCATATCTCTAAAATGTGCACTTGAGCCGAAATCAAGAGACAAGAGATCATTATACAATAGATAATTAGTAATCAAAAGTTGAATCAAATATGTATGTTTAAATTTCAAATATATAAAGCGTAAGTTGGTATTTGATGCTGGTAAATTTCCGTAAAGTTCAGCTGAATTCAGCCATTATGTATGCAAAAAATGCTCAATTTGTGTTTCGACAAAAATTATAATGATTTCTATGATACAATTTTATTTTCTAAGTATTCCTAGTTTTGATTTTCGAAAACTTGTCTTTCATTTAGGAAGTTTCTTTGCCCATGGTATTATAACGTTTTTCCACGAAATATTCTGTTCTCAGTAGCGGAGAATTTATTACTTTCGTTTAATAATTGACTGTTTGAGTTAATACTGCACCAATGCCGAAATGATTGGCACTATCTCTCTCAGTATGTACGTCAAATGTTTTCGAATCTCCCCATTTACTTCCACAAACCGGATAGAAGCGGATTGCATCCAGTTTCCTCTAGCGATCCTTGTCACCAGACAACCAGATCTAACCCCTTTGTCACCAGACGTCCTATGCTGGGCTTGTGAACTTCATGGTCTCCTATGTCTCTGTCTCTGGGAAGCTTGTGATCCCATCGGCGACCAGTTCCAATAGATATATTTATTTATTTATCAAATATATGTATATATATATTATATGCCGTGTCCACTACCATTTCAACTAAAATAACTATTTATCAGTGAATTTCGTTGTTTTTCGTATGTCATCATATCTGATTCAAGCTTGTTGAGAAATTCTATTCTCTCTACAACGCCCATTGTGTGATTTAAGACTGTCTTATGAGGCCTATAGAGACTACTTTTGGGTTCCATATGTCATCACTGATACACACTATTCTAAAACCTTTATTTTGAACCATTTTTATAGTACTAGCTCCGCCTCACGGTTTCACCCGCATGGACTATGGTTTTCTCCTTACTTCAGTTATACGTCGTAGCGTAATGCTATATAGCCTAAAGCTTTCCTCGTTAAATAGACAATCCAACACAAAAAATATTGTTATAATTCCAACCAGTAGTTCCTAAGATTAGTGCGTTCAATCAAATACACAAACAAACACTTCAGCTTTTTTTTATCACACTTAGATTAGATAGACCCGCACTAGGATTCCCTGTGTCGCGGGAGGCATGGACACATACAATCACAACACACAAACACCCAAGACCCGGGACAAACATCTACACTCATCGCACAAATGATTCCCCCTGACAGGATTCTAACCCAGGGTCCCGGAGACACAGAAGTCATGTCACTGACACTGACCACTGCGCCACGGCGATATAATATTAGTACAGATTTAGGAGGAGTTATCCAGTGTTATCTGGGTAGAAGACTCGAAGACTAGGCACAAATACTATTATACTTAATTTCGGTCCTACGAAAGTATCTATCAAATTCTGCTTGCACTGCACAAACATAATTTAACGTTCTACTAGCGTAGAACTCTCCTTCGCGGCGTCTTCTCTGAGAAGACGCCGCGAAGGAGAGTTCTACGCTCTTGTCGCCGCTCGGACCTGAACCACTGAAGATGTCGACCGCAGTGATCGACGAAACGTCTGGAACAAAAGTTTCACATAGACCACGGCCAAACAGCCCGAAAGCAATACATACAACATGCGACGCCGGCCGTGAAAGCCTTAGAGTTTACATAATTTAACAGTTTTTATTGGCAATACAATTTAGTTATATAAAACTTCCCATATATTCGACCATTTTACATTATAGTCTATATGCTATAAATGTCAAAAATTATGATACGTTCACATTAAATTATTAGTCAGATTCGCCAAAATAATCTTAAGAAACGTCAGAAGCGAGAAGGAACAGTAAATAACAATTTTACCACATAACTAATTTTGACAGCCTTAGCACTTAAATATTGCCCATTTTATGATAAAAACGACCTTATATACACGATGTGAAGAACCTTGGTATGTATTAGAACAGAAAATAGACTTGTTAACCTAATTGCTTATATTTATGAAATAGACCGTAGACATTTACTTTGGTTTTCTAAAATTGGACCATTACATTATTATAATAAGGTTTATTATTGCTTGGCAGCTGGTTTTATGTCATACTCTGATTCTCGCTACACACAGCTGAAAATTGATATCACGAAGAATGGTAAATTTCTAAGGCTCTACGTAGCTCGTAGCCCAGAGCGTTTCGTAGATAACCTAGCTACGAACTGCTACGGGATTTACTACAATAATAATCTTAAGTTTGTATAAGGAAAGAATAAGAATGTGAAAACTTGGCAATACATAAAAGGATAAAAAGTAGCCTATGTGCTATTCCAGACTATAATCTATCTCTGTGCTAAATTTCATCCAGATCCGTTCTGCCGTTCTGGCGTGATTGAGTAACAAACATCCATCCATCCATCCAAACTTTGACATTTATAATATTACTAGTAGCGCCCCGCGGTTTCACCCGCGTGGATTACGGTTTTCCCGCTACCTCAATTATCCCACGGGAAGTATACGGAGGAAAGATTTGAGTGTTTGTTTGTTTGGTTGCATTGAATAGGCCACGAAACTACTAAACTCATTTAAAAAAAAAAAATATTCACCGTTGGGTAGCTACACTATCCCCGGGTGACATAGACAATAAGTCAGGGTTTTTTATATTTTTGTTTTATACTTATTATAAGTTTGCGTTTGACAACAGTCTCACCTAGGTTAAGTGATGACGTTGTCTAGGATTTAGCACGCAAACCTAGAAAGTATCTATTGTCTATCTCTAGCATACATATTTCAACCCATCACACATTGTTCCACTGGCAGTTTATACATCTTGATGTTGGTAGCTGATTTTTATAAATACTTTATAAATCTAGTTTTCTCCTATCTCGATGGGGAGGCCTATGTCCAGCAGTGGACGTCCTATGGCTGAGATGATGATGACCACTATCTCAATTGATGATATAGTGGTGAAACGCACAGTGACGAAAGTGGTCGAAGATGTAATCACGCTAGATTTGTTACTGCCTCTCGAAAGAAATCACAACTCACAACATCAACTGTGGATTTTCTGTGCCAAAATTGTGCATAACTTTCACCAGAGAAAAGGAACAAATCAGGTACAATAATTGTGCTTAGAATTTTTTTGTATCCGTAGATCATCTGTAAAGTACATTTATCTAATCTCATATTGAAATATAAATATTAAATAAATCAAAAACAGAACTTGAATGACAGTCTTTATAGACAATATCGAAATAAATTTAAAAAGTTAACATTTCGATACAGTTCTCCTATGACAACTGTATCGAAATGTTAACTTTTTTCCATTAAAATACAACTTCAGCTGGACTAAGGAGGTTGCAATGCAGTTTTTCTACACATAGTCTGTGGACGCGGCAGCGCAACACGCATGTGCGACCAGCAAATGGATTTTGGCGCTAAATGTTTCCAAATAAATGCAAACATATGCTGTGATTATACGTAAATTTCTAAAATCTGTTTTATGAGACTAGATAAAGTAGTGTATGAAATTGCACATAATTTAGTCTTAAAACACTCGTGTAATGCTATAAATAAATTCGTTTTTTAACTCACACTCATGTTTTAAGCACCCTTATTATGATACAGTTTCACAAACTACTATTTTTTAATATCACGCAACAGGATTTGGCCCGCCCTCTCTCCCTGTAAACACCCGCGGGTCTCGGTAATCATCCTTAAATCTTAATAATTAACAATCCCTTAAATTGAAAACAATGAACTGACTATACGCATGTTGATCTGACAGTTTCTTTGGCATAGGTACAAGAAGCAAGCGTTAAAAATGCTCATTTGCCCTTTATGCAATTCTTTTTTCTGTGACTGATTGCTTTGTTTTTATACGTGAAGATAAATACTCTGTAACCATGATTATGCGAACGAGGTTGCACGCAAAAAGCACTCTTATCTTGATTTTAATTAATTTGTTTATGCTTCAGTTAATACATAATGCTGGGTAGTAATTGCTTGCCAGATCTGATAGTAATGTATAAATACATGTGTACAGCTATAATTGTCCATTAGATTTGCTATAATCTAGATGTATCGTTTACAGTAAATACGTTTTAAAAGCCTAAGGTCAGAGTGTCAGTGTGTGTGTTTGATTATGCATACTTTCGTTCATCATCATCTCAGCCATGGAACGTCCACTGCTAAACATAGGCCTCTCCCATTGATATCGACAAGTACCGGATAGAAATGCCCACATCCAGCCCTTACCTGTGATCTTAGTCAGGTCGTCTGTCCACCTTGTCCGTGTGGCCGTCTTATGCTACGCTTGCCAGTTCGTGGTCTCCATTCGAGAGCCTTGCCCTGGTTCTTCCTGAGGCGCCTAACTGGCACATCCCGTATATTGATTATAAACTAATTTACGCAGCAATCTTAATTAAATATGTTTTTCTTTCTTAAGATGGTCTTAAAGTCATTTTGGTGGTAATTTAATTAGCCAGTGAAGACCAGGAATTCCTTCCATAGTTTTGTGCAAAATTAAAATGTATTTCGATCAAAACGGACTGTTGTTCTGAGTAACAAACTAGGACGAAAAAAGGTTATTGAAACGAAATGTATTTACTTACTTTACAAAACTAATGACGCCGATGTCGTGAAAATGCAAGCGATGTTGTGAAAATTCCAACGAAAAATAATCTTGATCATTTTAAAAGGTGCAAAATTAGAGAAGAAACATAAAGCGGTGTCTTTATTTTTTAACCGAAATAACCTTGTCGCAGTCAGTATCATGAGCACAATATTGTGATGATAGTTACTTTTGTGGACTATCCTGGTACCGACTTCAACAAAGTTATTTCATAATTTTGAGTGTTGAAGTCGGTTCCAATTTTTGGTAAAAAAAATAAAATATTTCTACCATTCTACCCAGCTTTACTCTGCTGTCTTGAGCCATTTTTATACATGTTTCGATGGAATACCATGAGTACAGCCACGTCGCAAGTGCGCTGAAATAGGATTTATCCAACGCTTCAAATTTAAAATATAAAATTTATTCTTGACAATTCAATTCAAACTTTAATTTGTTACTGAATCTTCTAATTGGAAATTCTATTATCTACTTTTGCTCAAACTCATAACACAGCTGACCAATGAATCATTTGTTTTCTTCTTAGAAAGTCAATAGCAATTGCTATGAAACAATTTACTAAACTTTTATAATATTTAATGATAATAAAAAAAAATATTATGATTAGAATCCTTCCAGAATACAGTATGGTCGATACGTACCTATTCATTTCTCAGCATACAGTATTATAAGTATCTTTATCTCACTCTGATTATCATGCATGGTCTTTTCAGCATTTATCACAAGCATTTATAAATCTGTCTTGGTGTGAAGAACCA
This sequence comes from Apeira syringaria, assembly GCA_934044485.1. Taxonomy (NCBI): domain Eukaryota; kingdom Metazoa; phylum Arthropoda; class Insecta; order Lepidoptera; family Geometridae; genus Apeira; species Apeira syringaria. The sequence continues at coordinate 4,346,184 of OW203672.1, read as the reverse complement.
GCATTATTTGCCTCATAGCAGTAGTAAGGTAATGCTTACTTCTGTGTCCAGACAATAGTGTTGTTTGTATTAAAGTTAAAGATAAAACAGATGAGCTCCCATCGCTTACAAAACGCAAATAATCTATCATGTGTATTAAAATCCTCGACGAAAAGTGCTTCTATTTATAGCAACAGAATATACCCATAGTTATCAGGTCAGCCAACTCTGATTTGGCTATCCGACGGCGTCACGTGGGCGGCATGCTCTGGCGTGATGGCTGTCAAGCGTCAAGCGCTGTCAGAGCGATCAGCATCGGTTCAAAAGTTAACGCATGATTATATGACGAAACAAAACGATTAAATGCAATGGAAAATTACATCATAGTAAGGATCTCTTCAACGAGCGATTAGAAGTGGCTTGTATCCAGCTTACATTTAAATTAAATTATTATATATGTGGTATCCGGCTTTACTCACGTTTATAGTCGAAAGTTTCGACCTAGGTTTCGAACATGTCCGATGCTCATTCTCAGGTGACTTTACGCTGCCAGATCGCGGCGACCACTTAAATTAAATTGTCTTTTTTACACTAACGCAAACAACAAAAACAGAAATAGATTATAGATAAACAATCATCATCATCATCATCTCAGCCATAGGACGTCCACTGCTGGACATAGGCCTCTCCCATTGATATCCCAAGGACTGGTTGGAAGCGGCCCGCACCCAGTCCTTGCGTGCTAATCTCACTAATATTATAAATGTGAAAGTTACGATGGATGGATGTTTGTTACTCCATCACGCCAAAACGCTGAACGGATCTAGATGAAATTGGGTATGGAGATAGCTTATACCCTGGATTAACACATAGGCTTATTTTCATCATCACCATCATCACCGTTTTTCATCACCACGCGGGTAAAACCGCGGGGCGCAGCTAGTACATAATTTTTAGTTTTAATACCGCGACTTTTAATTATTCCAGTCATCTTACGTAACCGGAAACTCTCAACACTCGACCTTGTGGAGATACTCCTGCACAGTTCCTTGAATAATTTTGAACTTGGTTATGAGATCCATAGCTAGTGAAAGTAATTCTCTTGTTCAGCTAAACTAAACTAAAATAAGGTTACGATAAGGTCCAAAATAGTATGACAGTTATAAACAACATTAAAGTGCTGGTCCTTACCTTGCACAAAGAATAAGCATTGCAATTCAACGTGGCAATGCCGCCAGCATTTTGGGAACTTTACCAACTGGTAGCGGATTGTTAGATTAACAAGTAGAAGGTATGTAAATTTGTATACTATACAAAATTTTATATGTTATATAATGATTAAACAAATAAATAATCAAGGAAAAAAGTAAATAAAACTACCGGCAATTTGCTACAACTGAATGCAATTTTTCTTATAATAGAAATAGTGTAGTTAGTGGAGTTATACGAATTTAAATTTTCGCCTAAATTTAATCCGAGATATTTCATTTTGAAGAATTTTAGTGAATTTTAGCTAGTTTGAGTAGTTCACAGAATAAGGACCAGTATCACGTTAAATTTTCCATATGTCGTTCCTATTATGCTAAATTATATTGGAAAATGTTATAATTGAGTGACACCAAACATTTATTTTTATCTAACTAGCTGTCCCTGTAGACCTCGTCCTGCCCGGAAAAGCTTTAAGCTATAATATGCCTCCCTCTCCATTTATGTTGGAATGACAGTGGCGCAATCTGTCGAAAATTGGTCGTACCAACTCCGAAACCTTCTTTGGCAACAACAACTTTGCTATTAAAACTGACGTCGTTTTAACACATTATGAATGTATAAAACACGGGAATTACACCTCCGCCTAGTACTAGGCGAACCGCGTCCGCGTCCTTTCTCCTTGCCACAGACCACCGAATGTGGTTAAAACTATAGTCGGAACCATCTGACTTATTACGTGAGTAATTCCCGTGTTTTATACATTCATAACAACTTTGCTAAAAATCATCACATGATCAAATGCTTAGTTTACGATTCTATAAAGACAAACATTCTTTTAAGCTATGGCATAGCTCTTATCGCGAGCCTTGAGCGTGGAGACCGAATCCAGAAATTCCGTAACGAAAATAACCTAACACCCCCCACTCCGACCGGCACAGCGGTGATACTTTTTAGGTTTGCCATCTATCGATAAATAGCAGAAGTTTTAATGACTTTTTTAAAATATCACGCTTGTCTATTTAGTTCAGCAACTCGACTCTAAGTGGCATTGGTTGTATCGGCGTTACTGCATAAGTTATTAATATATGAATTGCATAAGTTGATAAAAAATGCTATGCAATAGCTTTACCGCGGCAGTCCCCGAGTGCCACACGTCTTTTTTTATATGTAAGATTATACTGAGTGCATATAGTGATATGTCTATGTATGTAAGCTGCTCATCATTACTGCTACTAGTCTTCAATATCTACACTGTCCTACATATCAGGACATAGTTTATTTCCTGTTAGAAAGTAGAGCAACGTCCGACTCTGGCGGTCTATTTCAAGAATAACCTGACTGGGCCGACAGGATCCGTATCGTGACGTCATTGATCAGCTGTTGCCATCGGTGAAGAATTTGTTTTATATATAGATATGTTTTCTGAACACTTATCACAGAACATATAGAATTCATATCGCAAGTTGTTCCTGCAAATGTAAATTTTTTATTAGATGTTGGTTGTCGTACACTTGTTGGTCTGTGACGATGTGGTCGAAAATGTAGATCGCTAGACCGAGAATGTTTACTGGCTTTCAAATACTGCTGCCTGAACACACTATGTGAGAGTTTTTCAAACTTGAGGGTGGTAGCTAGCCAGGCGGATATTCGAAAGTACCTTACCACCATGCAGGGCATTTGATAACGGTGTTACCTTCACGGAAAGCTCAAGCCGTTAGTGGGAATATTTAAACATACCTATATCTAATGCTTGTCCTATTCCCGATGATTTCCGCGAAGGCAATTATTCGACTGCGAAGAACTTATTATGATTACTCAAATGAACTAACCAGATACCGGCTGGCAGCGTGCACAGAATATTAGCAGCATTGCCACGTTGAATTGCAATGCTGATTCGTTGAGCCAAATATGTGCGTCACGCGTCGCATCGATCAAGAAGCAAGTACACGAAAATATTCCAGGATTAAAAACGAAATCATAAATTCTGTCTACATTAAAAAAAAACCTGAGTAACTTACTAGTAAGAAGAAACCTTGGTCATTGACAGCCACTGTCACTGTTAAAATGACAGAGCTATTTCAGCATGGGTAGGTAATGTCCGCCGAAGCTCGCGCGCCGTCTCTCGATGCACTGATCAGACATCGCGTTGCCAGATTTCGATCTTCGCTCTTTGGATCTGGTAATGCGATCATTCAGGTTTTAGTGTCCCAAAGTAATTGCAATTATAATAATAATAATAAAATGGGACAACATTCACACAAGGTCTTCAGGTCCCAAACTAGACAGAGCCTGTACTATGGTAACCTGATGACTGATATATACATACTTATATATATATATACTTATACAGACGTATACACACCCAGAGACAGGTCAAATCTGTTCGAAATTGCTAATGTGTAAATTTTAATTTGAAAATTGTTTATTTAATTATTTTATGACGTCTTCAGAATTAAATATTTAATATTTTTATTTAATAATTTATAATGGACTTTTTGTGCCGTGGTGGTACCGGCCTAGAATAGTACTCCCCCATCTCTTCCCGCGGGTGCCGTAAGAGTCGGCTAAGGGATAACGTACCAGGAGGTGGGCAGCAGCGCCTTCTGAGGATCGGAAATCATACTGCGCTCGCCAACCCGCCTGCCAAGCGTGGCGAGTATTGGCAAATCCCCCCTATATGGGGGAGGCATACGTCCAACAGTGGACGCACATAGCTGAGAAAAAAAAAAAAAAAAAAAAAAAAAAAAAAAAAAAAAAAAAAATGGACTTTTTTTATTTGAAACGTTGCTCTCCACAGACTCCAGGGTCCGTGCCATTTATTAACGTATAACTTAATTGATAGATTGATAATTTTATAGACATTTTTCGTACAGTGAGGAACACAATTTATAAATATTATAATGGACTTTAGTTCTCTGGCAATAAAATGAACTTGAAAAAAATTTAAAAGCGCCATCTATTGGGTATGTTAACTTATTACCAGTTTCTCTTAGAAAACGCCTAATGATATCGATGTCGTATGGTCTTTTCTCTAGTCACTATAATCGAAGGGCGCGTTCTGTAAATTGTTTTTTATACATGTAATAATAACAAACACTTAACACTATTTATTTTAACCAGTGAATTCTGAATGCTGGAATACCTCTCAATCCAGCAGGTTAACCTTCAATTCTCAACGCAAAAATAAACGTGTACTGAACCACTGCTATTCTCGTCTAATCGTAGCCACAGAAGACCTTAGCATAAATATTTTTCACACAAGATTATCACCTGTCCCTTTTCCACTCAAGCGGAAACGTACCGCTGTCCCGCTCGTGATGGCTACGCGCCAACATTGTCATGTTACGAAATATGAAAATGTAAAAGTTACAGTTGTGGTTGTTAGATTGTGATTTATTCATTTCGGAATCAACGTGGAGCTAAAGTTCTATATCAACGCTAATTCTTTTTAATAAAATTTGTATGTGGTTATAGGTTATTTACTTATCCTCTTCTTTCTTTTGTTGTGTTTCTTGTTTAAATATAAGTATATTTATTATTATTATTTGCATCGGTTTATAAGTTAATGTTGTCCTGAGGTTCGTGAGGTCATGTTTATGGGCACCGACTGAACATCAGTGACTGAGGCTTTTGTCTTAGTTTTATGCTGAGTCGGGCCCATATTCATGACACTCACAACATCATTATTACTCTGTTCTTTATTGTTTTTGTATGTATCTCTTGTGTAATGTGTGTTGTGAGTGTCTTGAATAAATGTGGTTTCTTTCTATCTTTCTTTCTTCTTCTTCCTATTTGTAATATAAGTTACATGTCGCTGGTTAAATGAAAATCATACATATTACCATTGAAATTAAGATTATATTTTCCTAAGCTGCAACGTGACAGTTACGAGAGTTTGGATTGCGATAAAAAACAACATGGCGACTTTGGCAATTTAGAATCATTTATGTTATCTATATGAAGCGGTGATAGCTCAACTGTAGAAACGTCGGTTGTCACACTGTCGGAACGCTGGACACGTTCGTCACCAAAGGCTTGAGTTTCCAATGACGTTAACACCGTTATCAAATTCCCAGCATGGTAATAGGGTGCTTTTGAGTACCCGCCTGGATCTACCACTCTTAAGTTTGAAAAACTGTCACCAAACACATAGTTCCAGCGGGATAATTGAAGTAGCAGAAATACCGTAGTCGAACACATATGTCATAAACATATGTGTTCAGGCAGCAGTCCTTGAGGGTCAGTAAATATTACAGCTCTAGCATCTTCAACCTCGTCACTCACCATCAAGTGAGATAGGGGTCAAATGCTAAATCTATAGAGTATATAAAAATGGGAAAGATCTTCGCGAGCTCCAAACCGATAACTGGCAAGAGGTGGCTCAAGATCGAACAAAGTGGCACATATTATTATCGGAGGCCAAGACTTATTTTGGGTCCCTGCGCCATGCTGAATGAATGAATGAATATAAAAATGCCGCCTACTATCTAACGCAAACAAACTTTACAAACAAGAGTGCTGATATACAGATAGTTTAACCGCAACCAAGTTGGCACCATGAAGTGCGATCTTGGCATTGCACGGAGGTAGCCCGGTTTTCATTTTCAATTCAATAGTTTTATAAACATCATAGGTAAAGGTCAAAAGCCTCAATACCTTATATTATAATATATTTGCTTCTACAAAGGAAGTTATGTGACGTGGCGTCGAAACCGGATCGTTAGCCCGGCTACTTGTCAAACAAGTTGACATTTTGTAAACTGACATCCAGGAAGCTCGGCTTGTCGGTCGGTCACGTGTCAGAAAATATTTATAGGTTTCCGAACGTTATGTTGTGAGTTTGAGATGTCAAGATTGCAACTTACTTAAAACAAGTTAGCTGCTTATTTAAAAAAAAAAACACTAAAAATACGCACAAATATATCCAAGAACGGTATTATCGCATGAAGCAATTTCTTGCAGGCAGCTAAATAGCAAGAAATTTATATAAGTTTTATTAATTTAAGGCTGCAAATACTAAAATCACAGAAAATGTTTGTTTGGGTTGCCTGTGCAGTTCAAATGATTGCAAAATTTTGGATTACACAATTCAGTTTGCACATTTCAGAGCAATATTTGAGGTTGGTTCAATAAACCTATGTTATATATGCAGGCGTGTTGCTCAAAATTCAGAAGTGTTTATACAAAAAGTTGAAAGCAATCAGATACTATTGGAGAACTGTTTTAGGGATATATGCACTACAACAGAAGACTTCAAGTCACAACAAGAACCACCTATAGCACTCAACCAAACACCTTTAGATATTATCAGTATCACTGGAACAGACTACAATGACTGTGAAAAGACTTGCAGTGTCTTCAAAGTGACTCACAGTAATACTAAAGTGACTTGCAGTAACAATGGTGAGATTAACGATGAATCTTTGTTAATATGCAATGATGTTTTGTGTAATACACATTTAGAAGATATGCAAGTCAATTGTGATAGAAAATTAAAAAGAAGAAAGAAGGAAGATTGTATAGAAGAGCAATTTACGAATGATAAGATAAATATAAAATTAGAAATGAAAGAAGAAGATATAGTGTTTGATCATGTGGAACATGTAGACAATAATGACGATTTTCAAAATGCGTATGTAAAAGAAGAAGACGACTGCCTACTAAAACCTTTATTAAAAAAAGAAATACAAATAGAAGGCATAGAAGAAATAAGTCTAGAAACAACATCCAAAAGGAATAAAGTTACAAAGGGAGAAAGATCTAAAACTATAAGGAAGGTGATTAAACAGCCAAAAGCTTTAAATTATGATGAATCAACAGGAATAGAAAAAAATTACATAACAAAGGAAGAATGCATGGAAGAGAGAAAACAACTGGCACTCGATAAAAAATACACAAACCGTCCTTACAGGTGTGACGATTGCCTGAAAGGGTTCAGATTTAAATCCAGCTATAACGTGCACATGGAGAAGCATAGCCCGGCTGTGGGCTCCTTTATATGTGAGATTTGTAAACTTAGAATGGATACTGAAGAAAAACTGCAAAAGCATAAAAGATGTCACTCAATACGTCACAAATGCACTGAGTGTGGTATTGTGCGAAGCAATCGCGGTACCATCAAAGATCACTTTGCCGCTTACCATAGACAAGGCGAGCGGGCTTTCGTGTGTCCGTACTGCAGTAAAGCATTCAAACGTCAAACATCCCAGAGGAAGCACGTGAGATATACGCATTTGAATAAAGAACGAGTGACGTGCGCGTACTGTCTCAAAAGTTACGCCAATAAGAGTGTCCTCAAAACTCATATGATGCTGAGTCATCCGAAAGAGGTGTCGGCCCCGGCGGTGACGAAGCTGTTCCGTTGCGAAGAATGTGGCATGACTTTCATGACACCGTCGATGCTGACTAAGCACGGGACCAAGCACTCACTCACCAGGGACTTCTACTGTGTCGAATGTGACAAAGCATTCAAGTCAGAAGATGGCCTGAAACAGCATTTGAAAACTGTACAGCCTCATATCAATCATTCGGAACTGCGGCTATCGTGCCCGCATTGCGATAAGAGATTCGCCATTAGAAGAGCTCTCGACCGACATATGAACAGAGTGCATTTGGATATAAGACCTTTTAGATGCGATAAATGTGACAAGGAGTACGTGAATAATTGGTCATTGATCCTCCACAAGCGTCACGTGCACGAAGGCTACCGGAGACCCCTGCGGTACCCCTGTAAGATGTGTGATAAAGTATTCCGCCGTAACGCAAATCTCAAGGCGCATATCCGAACCCACACCGGCGAGAGGCCATACCAATGCTGCTTGTGTCCCGCGCAGTTCAGTCAGTCCGGCGTTCTCGCCACCCACGTCAAACTGATACATCTCAAACTGACGAGGGACGGCAGACCGAAGGCTGATTCTGTGAAATAACTTTGTAAATTATTGTCATTAAAGTCTCATCTCAGTCATAATCAATGTTAAGCGTAACACGTTTCCGCTGCCCGGACACGCCTTCTACTTGTTAAAAACAATATCGGTTTCAGTTTCAATCACTTATTGCTTCAATCTAATACACTATGCTATGCTAAGCCGTGGGGTACCGGCTTAGAATAGTACCCCCCCCATGTCTTCCCGTGGGTGTCGTAAGAGTCGACTAAGGGATCACGTACCAGAAGGATGGGCAGCAGCGCCTTCTGAGACTCACATTTTGTACTGCGCTCGCCAACCCGCCTGCCAAGCGTGGTGAGTATTGGCAAACCCCCCCCTATGATAGAACAAAATATGACCAGGCCCCCAGTCCCCGGCAGCTCCGCTAAAGCTGGCTCCGGTAGCGGCCAGTGTAACGGTGGAGCAGGGGGTGCGAAGAATCCCCGGCAGACGCACGGCTACCACTCCCTCATTAAACGACCTCTGGCCCTGGTAACACATAACGTAAGAACTTTGTTGGCAGACGAGAGGATCGTCGAGCTGGAAGAAGAAATGAGTAAGTTACACTGGGATATCCTAGGGTTATGTGAAGTCCGTAGAGAGGGTGAGGACACCATAACCCTCAAATCCGGTAACTTGCTCTACTACCGGGAAGGCGACCAAAAGTCCCAAGGTGGTGTCGGATTTCTCGTTCGCAAGTCCCTAACTAACAACATTATTACCATCGATAGCGTTTCGAGTAGGGTGGCATACCTAATACTCAGAATATCAAGTAGATATTCGTTGAAGGTCATTCAGGTATATGCACCGACCTCGAAACTCGGAACCGATGAGGAGGTAGAGGCTATGTATGAGGACATTAGTAGGGCCATGCATACCTCCAAGACCCATTATACTGTTGTTATGGGGGACTTTAACGCAAAGTTGGGCAAAAGAAGTGATGGAGAGTTGAGAGTGGGGCAATTTGGTTATGGACAACGGAACCCCAGGGGACAGAGGCTGGCCGACTTCATGGAGAAAGAGGGACTCTTTATGATGAACTCTTTCTTTCAGAAGCCGCCTCACAGGAAATGGACCTGGTTGAGTCCTAACGGTTCCACGAGAAATGAGATCGATTTCATCATGACCACCAAGAAACAAATATTCAATGATGTCTCTGTGATCAACATGGTGAAAACCGGTAGTGATCACCGCATAGTAAGAGGCATATTGAATATTAATGTTAAACTTGAGAGGTCCCGTTTGATGAAATCCACGCTCCGACCTCAAAATGTCCATATTCAAAACCCCGAGAGCTTTCAACTTGAGCTATCCAATCGCTTTGCTTGCCTTGAGAACTGTGCGTCGGTGGACGAGACCAACAACAGGTTTGTAGAAACTGTCCACGCAGTGGGGTCTAAGTTCTTCAAACCCCGCCGCACAAATGGACCTCAAAAACTCTCCAGCCATACCCTTGACCTCATGGCTGAACGACGCTCGTTGCAACTGCAATCATCCGATGACGCTGCGTCATATAGGCAGCTCAATAGACAAATATGGAAATCCTTGCGACACGACATCCGTACCTTTAATACAAATCGTATTAAAGATACGATCGAACGGAGAAAAGGCTCCAAAGTGTTTGCAAGAGACCGGTCTATTGGGCAAAGCCAGATGACTAAGCTGAAGAGAGATGATGGCAGTATAGCGTCGACCAAAGCAGAGGTGCTTGGAGAGATTGAGAGTGTTGCACAAGCTCAAGGACGCCCTGCGTCCGTGGCTGCGTTGCCTTTATTTCGGTTCGATGGAGGAGATTACTATTAATATAAATAATTCAGAGATTGAGGAAATTAAACACAGTATATTCGTATTGGTCAGTTTTTGAAGAGCGTCTGACATTGACATTTATTACAGACTACTATATTCTAGAGATGTTACGTTCGGAACCTCAACATCCTCCCAACACAGAAAGAAATAATAATGATATTAAAAATAGTTCAATACAATGAGGCGTAACATCAGTCATATCAATAGAGAAATTCTTAAAATCAAAGTTTATGTAGATTTACAGTATACTCACACAGCAATCATAGAGGACAATTTTTTACCAAAAATATATTAGCCTAAGTATAAGAAATCATAAATAACAATATTTACTATTCCTATGCGATAGCCAATATCTGTCGCTTAGAATTTATAACATTATCTGCCTTGTGATTCGTCAAAAGAAACTTACAAAGCAGCAAACAAACAAATTTCACATAATATTATAAGAGATTAGACCTAGCATAAGAAAACATAAATTCACATTTACTATTCATATGTAGGATCCAATAATATATTATAAAATAACAAATAAAACAATAGCTGCAATGCAATGGTGCAGATAATTACCCAATTACTATAATTATTCAATTACAATAATTAATACATTACAACTATTCTCATGAAAAATTTACAATAATTTTCTAGAGAATCACCTGAAAACATTAAATAGTGTCATAACTTGACTTTATCAAGTTCTTTAGACATATTTAAATAATTAGGTAAATTTTCCTTGTCATTTAATTAATACAAATCTACATAAGCATGTATTTCAGTGCTTAAATGTTAATCATATGTCACATATAAAATAAAAGATTATGTAGTCTACATAATAAATAACACCTGAGTGTGTCTCTCCTAACCTAGAAAGAAAATTGTTAACATATGATGAAATATGCTTTGGTGCCAACAATAATTAAAAGTCAAATATAAGTAAGTATATGTTATTGTTTGCTTATCATCTATAATCTATACTTACTAGGCATCACTACTTTCCTGCCATGGCGAGTGACCTTTTCAGGCTCATTAGGAACTTGTGTGTTCACATCTTTCGCCTGGACTGATACCTTCTTGTTGGCTATAGGTTCTAGTGAATATTTACCTTTTGCATCCTGTTTCTGCTTAAGTAGGACCGGTAGTTCACCTGATGAGATTTCCAATGAGTATAGTCGCTGTATGGGTCTTACCTTAATTCCCATGGCTGTTTTTACTGATGCTGTTCTGCTAACACCATCCTTTCCTGTGTATATCTCAGTAATAATACCCAATGGCCACTTAATTCTCTTTTCCTCGGTTTCTATTAATACTACCTGACCTTTCCTAAGTTCTTCATACTTTCCTTTATCTCTACCTCTTTGTATTAGTTCAGTGAGATATTCTGAATGAAATCTATGACGAAAATCATCGCGTAGCTTTTGTAAGTATTTTAACCGGACATTCAAGCTCTTAGAGTCAAGGAGATCCAGGTCAGTAGTATCAGAACCAGGCAAAGGTTGCAGAAAACAAGCTGGAGTCAGGGGTTCGAGGGAATCAGCATTGTCATCTTGAATATAAGTCAATGGTCGATTATTCATTATTGACTCACATTCACAAAGTATAGTATGGAGTTCGTCATAAGTTATACAAGCCTTACCCAGAATTTTACGTAAAAGCTCTTTCATAGATCTAATGAGGCGTTCGAAAAAACCTCCCCACCAAGCACCAGTAGGTGCATTGAGTTTCCAATGTATTTTTTCAGTACAGGTTTCCCGCTGAACCTTCTCCCAGTCTACACTATCTAGAAGGTTCTTAGTAGCAGCCAGGTTTGTACCATTGTCTGAATACATTACTTTAATACGGCCTCTTCTAGCAATAAATCTTCTCAGTGTTAACAAGAATGCAGAACAAGAAAGAGACTGAGTCAATTCTAAATGGACTGCTCGGTAAACTGCACAGGTGTATAGAACAATCCAGCATTTCTCACCATTTTTCAGGAAGAGGGGCCCAGCCAGATCCACTCCAGAAACCTGAAACGGTAAGGAGCTCTGTATACGATCTACAGGGAGAGGTGCAACTGGTGCCTGCATCCTTTGGGCTCTGTATCTTTTACATATCATACAGTTATTTAGTACTGACCTGACAAGTCTCCGAATGCCAATGACCCAATGTGATTTTCTGATGTCAGTGATTAAGATGTTTGGGCCTGCATGTTGCAGGTTAGCATGCTTCCATTCTACCAACCTACGTACTATTTCGTTCCTGGCTGGTAACAAAATAGGGCACCTGGTATTCTCAGGCATGTCAGATAATGAAAGCTTAGTCTTAACTCTCACCAACTGTTCCCGGTCTTGAAAGGTATGTATATTTTTACATTTTAATTCTAAGATATCCTTATTTTCCCGTTGCACTAGCAAGAGTAGCTTTCTCTCAGCTGCATCATATTCCTCTCCTGTGATGTTTCCTAACATGCTTACCTTCTTTTTCAGGCATTTTTGTGTGAACCTAATTATCCAGGCAATTACACGTACAATTTTACTATACTTACTGAAATATAGAAGCCTGTTTGAGAAGTTACTATCTGAGGATACATTTATAACACTGACAGTCTTTTTGAGTTCCTTCTTGACCTCTGCATCATCGACTTTCACTATAGAACTTGGCCATTTATCAAGACTGCACATCAAGAAGTCTGGACCATCAATCCACCTGCTCTCCAGTAGCTGTTTTGCATCACAGCCTCGCGAAGGCAGATCCGCCCAGTTATAAGAACCCGGAATATGAGACCATTTACCAGTTTTTGTTCCTTCTCTTATTTCTTTAACGCGATTGCCTACAAATACATTCCATGATAAATTATTGCATATCCAGTACAAGGTGACACTGGAATCAGTCCAATAATACTCATCACAGGCCAAATTTAGGCTTTTCCTAGATTCTGCTAGTAGTCTCACACCTATCACTGCAGACATCAATTCAAGTCTAGGAATGGATATTACTTTTGGTGGTGTTAATCTAGACTTTGCTGCCACCAATCGGACAGTAATCTCATCACCTTTTTCAGCCCGTAGAAATATGCAAGCCGCCATTGCATATTTACTTGCATCACAGAACAGATGCAAGCTCAGTTTGCAGTCAGTCAATTTATTACCTGCTAGTCTCCTAGGTATTTTACATTTTAATAAATATTTTAAATTATCATACCATTTTAGGAATTTATTTGCCAAATCCTGAGGCAGAGATTCATCCCACGTTAACTCCCGGCTCCATATTTCTCGCAGCAGCAGCCGTGGCGCCAAGGTGACTGGGCATGTAAATCCTATGGGATCAAATACTTTCTGAGTCAACGATAGTACCACTCTTTTAGTCAGCTTACCTAACATCTCTGGAAGAGGCAGATTTACAACACTACATGAAAGCTCATCAGAGACTATGTCCCATTGTAGACCTAGTACAGATATAATATCCTTACCAGTTTCATTTATCTGAAGTGGTGATGTTGTCCACATTCTCAAGTCGAACTGTGCACTTTTCATGACTTCTTTGGCTTCATGTATAAATCTGCGTGCATCTTCTTCTGATTCTAAGCTTGTAAGACAATTATCTACATAAAATGAGTTCTTAAGATGCTGAGCAGTCTGCTCATACTCACCTGATATATTGTCCAAGTGATGAATTATAGTAGCCGAGAGCAAAAATGGACTTGAAGTCAGTCCAAACACAACTCGACAGTGCCTATATTCTACTACCTTTTTTAGAGACTCATCTTCCCACCACAGAAACTTCAAGTACTCTCTCCCCTCAGGCTTCAGACTTATTTGAAGGAAAGCTTTGGCAATATCGGCAGTTATACCAATAGCTCCTTTCCTAAATCCAATTAGTAGTTTAGGTATATGCTCAATAAAATTAATACCTTTATCTAAGCATGCATTTAGACTCAGCCCATTTCTATCCGGACAGGAGGCATCAAAGACTGGTCTCATCGCACTGGTTAGACTAGATTCTTTTAATACAGCTTTATGTGGCAAATAATGTCCAGAAATATTACCATGATGTATACCAGAAGGCTCAATAATACCCAATCTAAGCCATTCCTGTAAAATAGCATCATAGTCATGGTACTTACCACTTAAAATTAGCTTTTTAGTGTTTGAATCCAACCTCTTTTTAGCCTTATCATAATTAGGCAATAAATCATCAAAACCCACCTTGAATGGAAGCTCCACTTCATATCTGCCATCTGGTAGTCTTCTCACTGATTCCTCGAACAGGCTTACTGCCTCTGCCTCACCTTGTGCTCTGGACTTCATCTCTACTGAATCATGTATACCAAGAGTCTCAAACGCCCAAAAATCTGTTAAATTATCATTAGGAGACATTGACATACAAAACATGGAGAAAGCATTGCTATCAGGCGAAGTGCTAAATTGTTTACCCTGTATTATCCAACCCAATTTAGTCCTGATGGCCACCAAACCATTTTCCATCATAATGATACTACTCGTTAACATAAACCCTAAAAAATCAGCTCCTATTAATATACTTATTTCTTTGATATCATGCTTCAGGTCAGATAAAGATATCTGATGCCTTTTCAAAATTTTGCATGTATCATGATTTAAGTTCAATTTTGGAATATTTCCACAGATTGTGGCCTGACTAAGAAATTCAATATTCATTTTAAAATTTGAATCTAAATTTTCTACTATTACATTATAAGTGTTGTGTGATTCTAACTTAGTTTTAATATTACCAAACAAGCAGTGGTTCAAGTCTTCTTTACCCGTAGGAGTTAACCCCAGCTTCTTTGCCACATCCTCCCGGATATAGCTCCGTTGTGACCCACTGTCAAACAGGGCTCGAACAGGCAAAACTTGATCTTCATTTCGCAAGTGAATCACAAGAGTTTGGAGTAGGGTTTCTGTGCTGTTGTTTTGAGTTGATAGACTTGTTGTGTTGGTGTTAAGCTTCTCATATTGTTGATTCTTTTCATGTCCCTTTCCAGTACATAGGGCTGTAGAGTGCCTCTTCTGGCATATGAAACATTTTACATAAGCTCTGCATGCTTTTGGATGATGTCCTATTTTCAGGCATATAGTACATGCCTTTTTCTTTCTTACTATGTCTTGTCTTTGTTCAGTAGTGAGGTTATGCAGCTTGTAACAATCCGAGCTTGAGTGAGACTTTTTATCACACCATAGACAGTGGTTCTCGGGTTGATATTTCCTTTTTTCAATATTATTGTGTGCTATAAGGCAATTTGCAGTGGCCTCATGACCATTAGATTGAGTTTGGGTATTACCTAGTCTCCTAGTAATTTCTACCCTTTGAATACTCTCTATCTCTGCTTTTAAAAAGCCCATCAGGCTGACAAGGACCTCCTCAGGATTTTTTGTCCGTATTTGTCCCTTATTTCGTTCCCATATTTTCAAAGTTTCAAGGGGAAGGGCAGACTCAATCAGAGGCAGAATAAACGCTTGGTATTTGCTAATGCCTAAGCTTTCTAGGGCTCTCAAGTTGGCATTCAGCTTATCATAAAGCTCAACGAGATTGGACTTTCCTTTTAAAACCAAGGCAAGAAGTTCTCTGACATATACTTCAATTAATAGTTCTTCTCGTGCATACCTCTGTTTCAGCTCTTCGATGCATTCCACATAAGCATTTCCAGTGGGTGGGTAGCTAGTTACGAGTGTGTGAACGTCGGTGTCAGGTTCAATATTTTGTCTTAAATAATACATTTTATCGTCATTGTCCAACCCCGGGTCCCCGTCTATTTTTTGAAATTGACCCCAAAAACATAACCAATTTCTTATGTTGCCATCAAATTTCTGAATCTTTATTTCAGGGAGCTTAAAATATTTGTTTTGGTGTGTGCGTTCCCCGCTATTAATAGTTTTGTTGGATTTATTAATAATAATGTTATATTTGGTTTGAATCCCAATAAATCTACTATTATACTCCTCCGCATTCAAGATTTCTTTCTCGATTTGTGAGTCCGTACCCTTGTCTAGTACATCTGTTTGAATATTAGAGTTAAGGTCTGTAATACGGGTATGCAAGTTTTCTATTCTATTGTACTCACATGAAAGTTCGGTTAATTTACCTTCACCGGCATTGAATATTTCCTCGATGGCGTTGGCCGCGATGGTAAACAGCCTTCGCAGTATTGTTCTTTGCTTAGTGTATCTATTTGCTTCTTCATTAGACGAGGATGTTGATGGGGCTGAAATTTTACATGCGGCGATGTCGCCCTCCATGTTAGAGTTGTGAGCCGGCGATGGGGTGAAAACAAATCGACTAAAATCTTCTTATTTAAACGTGTCACGGTCGCCAGATGTTGCACAAGCTCAAGGACGCCCTGCGTCCGTGGCTGCGTTGCCTTTATTTCGGTTCGATGGAGGAGATTACTATTAATATAAATAATTCAGAGATTGAGGAAATTAAACACAGTATATTCGTATTGGTCAGTTTTTGAAGAGCGTCTGACATTGACATTTATTACAGACTACTATATTCTAGAGATGTTACGTTCGGAACCTCAACAGAGAGGTTCTATGGGCAGCTATACACTTCGGTCGCTAAACCTGTTGATAGCTTGGCCAAAGACCCAAGAGCCAAGCTAACCCGACACTATACCGAAGACATCCCGGACATCAGCCTGTACGAGATTAGGATGGCTCTGAAGCAGCTTAAGAAAAACAAGGCGCCGGGTGACGACGGAATCACAGCAGAGCTTCTGAAAGCGGGTGGCTCACCGATACTGAAAGTCCTTCAGAAGCTCTTTAATTCCGTTGTCCTCGAAGGTTCAACGCCGGAAGCATGGAACAGAAGCGTAGCGGTGTTGTTCTTTAAGAAGGGTGACAACACATTGCTTAAGAACTACAGACCCATTTCGCTTCTGAGCCATGTTTACAAGCTGTTTTCAAGAGTCATCGCGAATCGTCTCGAACGCAGGTTTGATGACTTCCAGCCTCCCGAACAAGCCGGTTTCCGAAAAGGCTACAGCACCATAGATCACATCCATACGCTGCGGCAAGTTATACAGAAGACCGAGGAGTATAACTTGCCCTTATGTCTAGCGTTTGTGGACTATGAGAAAGCCTTTGATTCGATCGAGACGTGGGCGGTGCTTGAGTCTCTCCAGCGGTGCCGTATTGACCATCGGTATATCGAAGTGTTGAAGTGTTTGTACAATAACGCCACCATGTCGGTCCGAGTACAAGAGCAAATTTCGAAGGCGATTCCATTGCAACGAGGCGTGAGACAGGGAGACGTTATCTCTCCGAAACTGTTCACTGCCGCATTGGAAGACGCCTTCAAGCTCTTGGAATGGCAAGGATTCGGCATCAACATCAACGGCGAGTACATCACTCACCTTCGGTTTGCCGACGATATTGTGGTCATGGCAGAATCGATGGAAGACCTCAGCACGATGCTCGAAGACCTCAACAGAGTTTCCCTAAGGGTGGGCCTTAAAATGAACATGGACAAGACGAAAATTATGTCGAATGCCCATGTTGCGCCCGCCCCCATATCAGTTGGGAACTCGATTCTCAAAGTTGTTGACCACTACGTATATCTAGGACATACAGTCCAATTAGGTAAGTCCAACTTTGAGAAAGAGGCCAATCGTCGAATCCAACTCGGCTGGGCAGCGTTCGGGAAGCTACGAGACGTCTTCTCGTCAAAAATACCACAATGCCTGAAAACGAGAGTCTTCGAACAGTGTGTGTTACCAGTGATGACTTACGGATCTGAAACGTGGTCCCTGACTATGGGCCTTCTGAACAGGCTCAGAGTCGCACAACGAGCTATGGAGAGGGCTATGCTCGGAATTTCTCTACGCGATCGAATCAGAAATGAGGAGATCCGTAGAAGAACAAAAGTCACCGACATAGCCCAGCGGATTAGCAAGTTGAAGTGGCAGTGGGCAGGGCACATAGCTCGAAGAACCGATGGCCGTTGGGGTGGAAAGGTTCTCGAGTGGAGACCACGGACTGGCAAGCGCAGCATAGGACGGCCACCGACCAGGTGGACAGACGACCTGACTAAGATCGCAGGCAAGGGCTGGATGCGGGCCGCTTCCAACAGGTCCTTGTGGAGGTCAATGGGGGAGGCCTATGTCCAGCAGTGGACGTCCTATGGCTGAGATGATGATGATGATGATGAATTTAAGGCGGCAGTTTGCTACAAAAACAACAAAAAATTCACGATTTGTTTTAACAGTAGCTTACAGCTTACTTGATAGTCAGCGGCGATGTGGTTGAAAGTGGAATCACTAGATCAAATCTAGACTTCGAATCTTGACTAGCTCTCAAGAGCACCTGCCGGAACAGACTGTACTATGTTAAGTAATTTAAATACTTCAGGGTGGTAGCTAGTCACACTTGTACTGAAAATCATCTTCCCTCTCACACCTGCCTACAAAGGCAGTGATAGTATTACTGCAGATAATCCTACTACTATTATAAATGCGAAAGTTTGTGTGTATATGTGTATGTTTACTTCTTCATGCTCAAACGGCTACACCGATTTAGATGAAATGTGGTATGGAGATAGTTTAAGCCCTGGATTAACACATAAGCTACTTTTATCCCGCAAAAGTAAAGTTCCCGTGCGATTGAGGTAGCGAGAAAACCGTAATCCACGCGGGCGAAACCGTGGACGCGGTTTTTATCTTGTCTATCTTGTACAAGATATGAGAGCTCTAAAACTAATGTTCTGAATCATTTCTATTAAACATGAGTCGAAACTCGAAAGTACCTTACCACACCTAGGTACCTTCTAGGTTTGCGTGCTAAATCCTAGACAACGTCATCACTTAACATCAGGTGAGACAGTTGTCAAACGCAAACTTATAATAGTACAAAAAAAAAAAAAACCTTTGTGGGAATTTGGTACCTTCAGCGGAAGCTCAAGCCGTTATTGGGGATCGAACCAGTAACCGTCGGTATGACAGCCGACGCTCCCCTGGCTGAGCTATCATCGCTTCTATGGCATACATGGTGTTTCAGATATTAGGTTACGGATATGTTTGAATGTAAAGTAAATACCCATTATGCGTCAAAGAACGCATGACCTTGAAATTCATGAAAAGATCTTCATTAAATGTAGCTAAGAACCACTTGTACACGTCAGTTTTCAAACAAAAAAAACACATCAAAATTGTTACATCCATTTAGGAGCTACGATGCCGTTGCCATACATTCAGACCCACATACATGTCAAAAATTTAACACCCCTCATTTTGCGTCGGCAGCTAAAAATAGCAGGAGATGCAAAATAATTCTTTCGTCTTAAAACATTTTGGTTACTCACAGACCTGCACACCTGAATCAGTCTATTTATAAATTATGAGACTATAAATGAGTGTGCTATTAGAGCACACTCATTTTCTATATACAATTATAAACTACAAGTATTTATGGTACTAAGTAGATTGCGTCCGTTATTAAAATAAGTCCCGATGCAATAACAAAAGCGCGAAGAAAATTTCCTGTAGAGCATTTTGTTTCATTTACCTATTTAGTGGACTGGCCGGTTGGCGCAGTTGCACTCTGCCTTCTGAGCCGCTGGTCCCGGGTTCGATTCCCGGACAGGTAAAACATTTGTGTGTATGAAAATGTATGTTTGACCTGTGTCTGGGTGTGTATATGTATATAAGTATATACATCAGTCATTAGATTACCATAGCACAGGCTCTGCCTAGTTTGGGACCAGAAGACCTTATGTGAATGTTAAAAAAAAAAAAGTTCTGAACAACTCTTACACCAGAAAAAAGTCCAACTATTATGATTCGCTTATTTTTTGTTGAGCCCGTGGATTAATTGTAAGGTAGGTTAGTTACATTTTGTAATATCACGTCATGGCATCAGGACTTGCCTCGTCCCATCTGCATGTAAATACCCGCGAGCCTATGTAATGTCTTCGGCACATCTGAAACCAACACTTAATTTTTTTAAAAAATCTATTTAGATCTAGCATTGGACCACTTGATGGTCAGTAACGATGTGGTCGAAGATACATGCTACACCTAGAATGCTTACTGCCTCTCAAGGACTGCTGTCTGAACACACTAGGTGTGTGGTGACAGTTTTTTAAACTTAAGGGCTGTACCTAGCCAGGGTATTCGAAAGTGTCCTAAAACTAAGCTGGGTATTTGATAACGGTGTGATTTTCATCGGAAGCTCAAGCCGTTGCCACGTTGGTGGGGATTGAACCAGCGTCTGTCAGTTTGACAGCCGACGCTCCTACCGTTGAGTTATCATTGTTTCAATATTGTAAATAAGGTAGTACATAGTGTTTAGTAGTCGTGCTAATTAATACATATAAGTGTAATATAATATAATATAAAAATATAAGTGTAAATGTGTCATATAATAAATCTGAATCACGAAAACGGCGCCAAGGAATTTCATGAAATTTAGTATGCAGAGGGTTCCGGAGGCGATACATCGATCTAATTAGGTATTTTTAAAAAAACGTCGTTTTATCAGGCAATAAAAAACTGATGCAATATCATTAGAATATGATTCTTCTTGATATATATTGGCTAGTAGTAATACTTCTTAAACAACAACTGAACTGTTTTACCGACATAGCAACACTAAATCTATTCGAGCATAGATGGCGTTGTTAAGCAACAGTAGGCCAATGATTGTTTGGTTTGAGGTTCTTTCTTCTTTGTCGTTACACTCTTGGCAGAGTGGTCGTGGTCGTCATGACAGGGGTGGTGGCGAGCTTCACAATTCGTCGCCATTCCTCTCGTACTGTCGCTTGCCTCGTGCATTCGTGGAGTGGACCATTAAATGGTTTGAGGTTAGTCCAAGAAAATCAATTGTTTACTTATTAATCTATGTAAACAATTGATTTTCTTGGACTTTAAAAATCTAGCTAAGCTCGGTCATCCGAATACTTTAGTAATAACTTACACATACGATAACTCGTATGGAATTTGTGGCACCAGCGTATGTTTCCTGAAATAACCATTGATGTAACAAGAAATGCGTCACAGTTTCGAGTTTGATTCCGTAATGGTGTTTCGTATTGGGTGTTTTACTGACTGTCGGCTCATAAAAAAGTTTGCTACAAAACGAAACAAGTCATGAAATAAAGTCAATATGCCTCTCAGATAATAGAAGTGTTTCTGCTGAATTTGCGTAACAATAAAATATTTAATTTATCTTGATAAATCTTAGCGATGAGGTGAAACTGACGGTAATGATGATAAACCTCGTAAAATATATTCAGCTTATTTTGAATACTGCAAGACATCAGGGCTGAACGGATTTAGAAGAAATTTGGCACCAAGATAGATTATAGTATGGAAAAGCACATAGGTTATTTGTTATCCCGGAAACATAATAAAAAAATTCTAAACGAAGTATTATGACTGAATTAATATTTAGTCATAGTATTATGACCAAATTGATATTTAGTCATAATACTTCGTTTAGAATTTAATTTATTATGTTTCCGGGATAACAAATAACCTATGTGCTTGTCCATACTATAATCTATCTTGGTGCCAAATTTCTTCTAAATCCGTTCAGCCCTTTTGATGTCTTTGACTAACAAACATCCATCCATCCATCCAACTTTTGCTTTTATGAAAATAATATTAAGATGATACTGAATAATCTGGGTGCCGTCAGGTCACGAGTAGTTCTTAGTTTCTTAGTATTCTCTTTGAAAAAGACCACCGAATGTGGTCGAAACTATAGTCAGAACCCTCTGAATTACTACGTGAGTAACTCCCGTGGTTTATACATTAATTATGTGTCAATACCACGTGAGTTGTAATATCAAAATTAATAACAAGAAAGTAATAGGTATACTTATGGAAAATTGTATACAGCATCTGATTATCATCATCTCAGCGGTTTTAGACGTCTACTGCTGGACATATGACTATTGATCTCCATAAGGACCGGCTAGAAGCGGCCTACATCCAGCCTCTTCCTGCGATCTTAGTCAGGTCGCTTGTCCACCTGGTCGGTGGCCGTCCTATGCTGCGCTTGCCAGTCCGTGGTCTCCATTCGAGAACCTTTCCACTCCATCGGCCATCAGCTCTACAAGCTTTGTGTCCTGCTCTATATAGCATCCATTATTACTCTAATTTGTGTTTTATATAATATCCAACCAGTCATGAAAATGAAAGTGGTTCACATCACAACAAATTCTCAATAGTGCCCGTGTTCTCCACGTGGTCACATAAATCTTCGTAAGTATGTGTTTTAACATGTAGTTAAGGAAAATTTACGTATGTGAGAACATTAAATTCCAATAACATATACTGGAACTGCTAATAAAACCATATGTACATGCCGTAAAAAGAACATGGGTAGTTAAATATCGAAAAATAGATGAGGAAATTGGAAATTACTGGTGTAAGATAAAAAGCAGATCCGTAGAATATATAAAAAACCGGCCGAGTCGGACTGGCTCACCGAGGGTTCCGTACAAACCTGTAGGTATATCTTTAAAATTATTAAAAATATTTTTATCATTGGATTAACTTAAAATTTATGCTTTTCCCAATTTTTCCTTTATCTGTGCTATGAGATGTCCCTGTGGAGATCGATGAAGGAGACCTGTATTGAGCCTATGTAGGCGTCCTATGGCTGCGATGATGACATAAGAAAATAATGCAGGATAACACTGGATGCAGGGCGTTTTAAACCAATTATTTCAAATCAAACATTAAATTATAGAGATACCACGATTTTTTAATATCGAAAATGACATAAAGAGACACACAGATTTTTATACCAATTGAAATTTGTTGTATGTATTGCTTCCGGGCTGTTTGGCCGTGGTCTAAGTGAAACTTGTGTTCCAGACGTTTCGTCGATCACTGCAGTCGACATCTTCAGTGGTTCAGGTCCGAGCGGCGACAAGAGCGTAGAACTCTCCTTCGTAACAGAGACGACGCTGCGAAGGAGAGTTCTACGCTCTTGTCGCCGCAAGGCCAAACAGCCCGGAAGCAATACATACAACATGCAACGCCGGCCGTGAAAGCCTTAGAGTTTACAATTGAAATTTGATTTTATATTAAAAATGTCATGTTCAGTCTAAAAAAGTATATTACTACATACTGATTAATCAAGCATTCATGCTTGTTAATAATCTTTCCAATCTGTCTGGTCACGTTAAAACAATGTCTATCCGTTGCCAAGACGACCTCGTCTAATGTCGAGTTATATAGACTAGATAAACTATTGTATGCTTGCCAAGCTCTTGAACTTTTTCCAAACAAAAGACTAACGACTAATTAGAAACAATAATACGGCACAATGGCTACACTTGTTTGAATTGTTCGCCAATAAATTATGGTACCTGTTAGCAGCCAGTACCTGTTTATATACATTTTATTACATTATTAATTTTATGGGAGACTCGCGATGACAGCAGTTTAAAAGTTAATTTGAGATTAACTATGCATATACTACCACGTAGTCTTGACCGAGATCGATATTATATTCGTTCGAAATGTCGAGGTTACCCAAATGCCAGGACAGTGTTACTGGGCGACCGAGCTTCGCCGTGCGTTTTGTAATAAGCTACAGTATGTACGAGATGGCTTTAAAAATCAGTACTTACTTACTAAAAAAGTCTTGTTTGAAATAGTTTAACATAATTTGTGCACTTCACGCTCAAACGGTTGTACGGATTTGGAGAAATTTGGTATGGATATAGGTTAGACCCTGAAATAATACATAGACTACTTTCCATGACAAACATAGTTCCCGCGGGATACTAAAGGACAGGTAGTGAGGTAGCGGAATAACGTAATCCACGCGAGAGAAACCGCGGGGCGCTACTAGTGTTAAAAACTCGAACGTTTGGGTGTATTAATTACTACTACACAAATGCGTAGTTTATAGGTGACAGGAACACGTCAGAATAGCTTAACGAATCGAGATGAAATTCAGCACCGAAATAGATTATAATCTGTAATAGCACATAGGTTTATGTCAAAAAAGTGCGGTTCCCGTAGGGTAACTAAGGCGACGTGAAAAAATAATTCACATGGCCCTAATTACCCTAATAGGTAATTAAAAGTTCTTAAACCCCGTTTTCATACCAGTACCTATTATAAAACCTATTTCATTATTTTGTATCTTTTAAATCCTTTTTATCTTTCACTTAGCTTACAACGTTTAATAAATAAAATACAAGTAATTTATTGCAGGCATCAGACCCAGAGTAATACAAGAAAACTTAATTTTAATAGTACAATAATCTACCTTAATAAAATGACTTTAATGCAATACGTCTAACATTACCCTTAAGTAGAGGCAAAGTTCAACTCCCCGTCAATTACAAGCAGAAAGAGTGTGAATAGAAAAGAATTTGACTAATGAGACGTGTTTCAGATCACAATTAGACTAACCATCTTAGACAGGCTGTGACGATAGCTGACGTGTTACTTGCGAGAAATTGGAATGACTAACGTTACATACGTTAGTCCATACGTTTTAGATGAGAAAAATCAGCTGTTAGTGGGAGTGAAACCCACGAAGATAATATTAGTGGTAGCATATAAGACCGCCATTATTTTACTTTTGCGTCATTGTATTTTTTTAGTAACTCCGCATTGATCATATATACAACATACAATTATTTGTACTATCAACTATTATTTACTAGTAGTTTATACAATGGTATAAAATACCAACAATATGGTGAGGCGTGTAAATAGCCTACACCAGTGTGTACTTGCGTACGTTTATAATTATTTATGTCATTTATATTTCAAACCTAAAATTATGGTTGAATTGCGTTGATTGATAAACCCTCAAGAAAACACAGTATATAATACAATAGCTGCATTGTAATGCAGCTATGAAATATGCCCACGTACCTGCAGAACATCCATAGATCGCCCACAATCTTTCTAGACGTGCATTACAGAAGAATCCTCGATTATAGTGCTGGTCGCGTGTACATTGTGGTGGCCGGCCGGTATCACACAAATGTGAGTCCCTTTCAATCTCTGCTCACAACTATAACTGCACGTATGTAATTGCGGTTATGTATTTTTCTTGAGGATAATCTATTATTTCGTTATTTTATATTAAAAGAATGCGAAAGCGTGATGTGAAAAAATATATGTGCGTTTTATATGAAAAATCTGTTACAGCTAATAAGGGTTCTTAAAACACGAGTGTAAGTTAAAAAAACGAGCCGTAGGCGAGTTTTTTCTATAGCATTACACGAGTGTTTAAGACCAAATTATGAGCAGTTTCATACACTACTTTGTCTAATCTCGGAAAGATCATAATATTAAGGTAAAATTACATATTATGTTTACTGCATTTATCATTTATTTGCAAACATTTAGCGCCAAAATCCATTTGCTGATCGCGCATGCGTGTTGCGCCGCGTCCATAGATTATTATATAGAAAAACTGCCTTGCAACCTCTTCTTGGTTGCAAGTAGTATTTTAATAGTAAAAGAAGTTTCAATATGATACAGTTGACCATAGAAGAGCTGTATCATAATGTAACTTAAAAATTATTTCGATATACTGTCTATAAAAGTCTGTCACTTAAGTTTTGTGTTTGATTTTTTAATCTTTATATTTCAGTGTAAGGTTAGATAAAATTAATTAATTTATTTTGCATGACATCTACCTACATATATTATAGCAACCAACATAACATGACAGTATTTGTCATAAGAAATAATATTTATCGTTAATCCAATGCTATTTCTAATCCCGTTAACTGCAATAAAGACTGCAAGACGTCCGTGATTTAATAGGGAGAAGTTTTGTAATTATCATATAACAAGGAGAGTGATTATAATCACTGCCTTTTTTACTGTATAGGTCTAGCGTTTGACCACTATCTCACTTGATGGTCAGTGACAATGTGGTCGAAGATTTTATCACGCTAGACCTAGAATGCTTACTGGCTCTCAAGGACTGCTGCCTGAACTCGCTATGTGTTTGATGGCAGTTCATTTCAAACTTGAGGGTGGTACTCGAAAGTACCCTACCACCATACTGGGAATTTGATAACGGTGTTACCTCCACCAGAAGCTCAAGCTGTTGTTAGGGATCGAAGTAGTGTCTGTCAGTTTGACAGCTGACGCTCCCCCCGCTTAGCTATCATCGCTTCACAGAAAGTTTGAAGAACTTTCAGCATAAACAGAGTATGTTTAAGCAGCTGTCTTTGAGAACCTCCAGGTCTTGAGTGATTCAGTTATCAGCTACATCCTCACTGATCATCAAGTGAGGTAGTGGTCAAACGATAGATCTATATAGTATAACTAGCAGACCGCCCCGGGTACACGCATGGGTAAAAAATTTATAATTGAAAACTTATAAGGATCCCTACTTTTAAAAAATATATAAAATAGCCTATGTCACTTGGGGATAGTGTAGCTTCCCAACAGTGAAAGAATTTTTCAAATCGATTCAGTAGTTTCGAAGCCTATACAATTCATTCATTCATCGTAGCCATAGGACGTCCACTGCTGGACATATGCGTCCCCCTATAGGAGGGATTAACCAATACTCGCCACGCTTGGCAGGCGGGTTGGCGAGCGCAGTATGGATATATCCTCAGTAGACGCTGCTGCACACCTTCGGTACGTGATCCCTTAGCCGACTCTTACGGCACCCGCGGGAAGAGATGGGGGGGAGTATTATTCTAGGTCGGTACCACCACAGCGCCTATACAATGCAAACAATCAAATCTTTCCTCTTTATAATTTTACTATCTAAAAGCACAAACACATCCGTAAATGGCTTCTGAAGTAATTTATACTTAGGTAAATTGAAAGCATGACTCATTAGCCCCGTATTATATAGCTCTCAGTGTAACACCTTGCCAATTTGCACGACTGATTTACTGATTAATTGTTTACACACATGCATCTCGCCTGACGTTCGGACAAACATTGTGTTATAATAGTTTATAGAATTACATTTGTTAACCATTGACGCATTCTAAGCAACATATAATTTAATATTTGAGAAGCAACACATGCGCGTTTTATACTCAAACCTTCAGAATACCATTGAGAAATTGGTCGTTCTAATTCAAGAGCTAGTTTCGTAATGTACAATTTATATATGCAACAGGACGGTTTACTTTTTCACTTAAGTTAAAAATTTACTAGCGATTCTCTGTTGAATTTTTTTAAATTTTTTTATTTATTTATTTATTAACATTCACACAAGGTCTTCAAGTCCCAAACTAGGCAGAGCCTGTGCTATGGTAACATGATGACTGATATATACTTATATATATACATATACACACCCAGACACAGGTCAAACAGACATATTCATACACACAAATGTTTGACCTGTCCGGGAATCGAACCCGTTATGTAATGTTTATTACAAGATTCAATGCTATTGTAACGGAAATAACACATCTAAGCAACTTACTAGCTTAGTTTTTATATCAGATGAACAGATTCACATAAAACTAGTGAAGTGAACATCTATTTTTATTCACCCAATTCGATTATATATATATTATAGATATTATATATAGATAGTAGAGAAACCAATGATGTCCTGATAAATACAGCATTATGTATCAAATAAATAAATAAATAAGTATATTATGAAAGGTTTGATGATAACTTTATTCAATTGATCTTAAAAAATATAATAAAACCTAGACTAAAAACTTAAATAAATATAAGAAATAATAGCTAAAAGTATATATTTAACACTTAATTTTAAGATAAAAGACCAACCAAGGAAAACGTCACCAGAATCCTGGCGAAATTGTTTCAAATTAATTGTAAAATTAATACTTTATGTCTAAAGCGTAGCAAGACTTGACCAACCGATGAAGCGATGATAGCTCAGCGAGGGGGGGCGTCGCCTGTCAAACTGACGGACACTGGTTCAATCCCCAACAACAGCATGGGCTTCCGGTGTAGGTAACACCGTTATCAAATTCCCAGCATGGTGGTAGGGTACTTTCGAATTCCCGCCTGGCTAGCTACCACCTTCAAGTTTGAAAAACTGTCAGCAAACACATAGTGTGTTCTGGCAGCTGTCCTTGAGAGCCAGTTAGCATTCTAGATCTAGCGTGATAACATATTCGACCAGATCGTCGCTGACCATCAAGTGAGATAGTGGTCAAACGCTAGATCAGTTTAAAAAAAAACGTAGCAAGACTTGACCAACAGGATGTTTGGTCCACTGAAAATGCCAGCAGCTGTGCGTCGGCGCCGATATTTTTTTAGCCCACACGAACCCTGAAATAGATTCCTGTTGCTGTCAATCCATTCATGCATCGATGTACCTAAAACTCAATATTAATCACAAGTCACAATACGAGGAAAACATTGTTGTGAAAACAATAGTTCTTGGAAACTGTGCAAACTCTCCGCCATTTTGTTTTCCGGAATATCAAACGGAAATTCTTTACGTGCTTGTGTTATAATATTTAACTTAATTTTTTTTTTAAAATTCACAATAGGCAGGCGTTTGACTACTATCTCGCCTGATGTTAAGTGATGATGCGATCTACGATGATTCACGCCTGCCTAGAAGATACCTGTTCACTCGTGACTTGAAGATGCCCAGATTGTATTCATGTGGAAACACAGACTTAAGCAATGAGTTCCACTCGTTACCTGTACGCACTATGAATGTGGAAGCAAAACGCTTAGTGCGACAGGGTGGAACGTCTACCATATATGGATGTCGCATTGCAGTCCGTCTGGTCGTTTTTTGATGGAATGGGGAAGGAGGTACCAAGTTATGTAACTCCAGAGCACACTCCCCGAAATGTATCCGGTAAAAAACCGATAAGCTAGCGACTCTACGTCGGTACTGCAGGCTTTGAAGTCGTGTCTCAAAGAATTAATAATAATTAATTAATTAATCTCATCTTTAATTACTTTTTCGACTTCATATTGTTAACATGGACTACCTAACCCATTATTTGGGTCTTCAATAAAAATAATTGTTATCAATGCTGCGTTAATTTTAGCTTCCTCACCAGATTTATCAATATTTATAACCATACATCATCGCTATCATTTTGCGTAATGAAATTTCCCCTATTGAACTGCCAATAGGTCTTGGATAGTTTTGTACTATCTAGTTGCTATGTCATCGTAGCTTGCTCGTCTGTAATATAAATATACTAGTAGCGCCCCGCGCTTTCACCTGCGTGGACTACGGTTATTCCGCTACCTCAATTATCCCGCGTAAACTATGTTTTTCCGGGATAATAAAAGTCTATGCGTTAATCCACACATACATACATACACACAAACTTTCGCATTTATATTATTAGTAGGATAATAGTGGGATAAAATCAGTAATAAATTCATACCAATACTCTATATATTATGCTTGACATACGCAACCCTGAGTTGAACAATGCCATCTACATCAAAGTCAACTCTTGCATTAATCATAACCTCAAAACTAGAATACCCGTAGACAATTCTGTTGATTTATCGGTCACCTGACTCCATCTCCAGTTGCCAACGGGTTATATTGAGACCGTTGAAAAAAAATTTACGACACAATCTGATTTACGATGTCTCAGAAACATGGGCCACTTGCTTTTGAGAATCACGAATGGAAAAGTCAGTTTCAATATTGTTAGCGTTTATATTATTTGTGATGTTGATAAATGAAGTACTTTTGTAGATGATCATTGGTGTGCTACTTAATTGTATTCAAAGAAATAATATTTAGTTGATACTACAGTTCGAGTTACGTATATTGGTCGCAAATAATTGGCAAATCCCCCCTATATGGGGGAGGCATATGTCCAGCAGTGGATATCTGATTGCTGAGAAGAAGAAGAAGATATTGGTCGCACGTGGTTTCTAAGAAAAAGTGACTCAAAAAGTCATGAAACCGGTCGGAATATTTACTCAACTAATATACGTAAGTGAAAGCGTAGTTTCTACTAAATATGTAATGTATGAAACTGTTAAACCACCGTTACGAAATTCCCAGCATGGTGGTATGGTACTTTAAAATACCTGTCTGGCTAGCTACCACTCTCAAGTTAGAAAAATTGTCAGCAAATACATAGTGTGTTCAGGCAGAACAGTTCTTGAGGGCGAGTAAACATTCTAGGTCTAGTGTGATAGCATCTTCGACCACATCGTCACTGACTATCAAGTCAGATATTGGTCATGCGCTAGATCTATAAAGCGTAAAAAATATTTTAATATAAATACGTTTTTAAAGAATTGGTTGAAAGGTGTTATGTCACATTTATAATGGAAAATGGCTAATTTTGCTTCAATCCTGTTCAAGGTTAAGAAATTCAATGTAGGATATAAATGATAATAAAATCATGTCAAATAAACGTGTAATTTTTAAAAGATGACTAAAGATGCTGCTTTAGTACTTGAGCAAAAACGCTACAAAGTAATTACAATACTTCAACTTCTACACTAACAGTAATTGAGTAAAATGTAATCAATAATGTAATTGTAATCTATATTAGTAGTTAAGTTATCGTTAAAAATGTAAACGTGAAAGTTTCTGAGTATGGATGTATGGATGTTGGTTAGTTTCTCACGCCTGAATGACCAAACGATTGGGAGGAATTCGTCACAGAGGTAGATAATCTGGAATAGTACATAAGCTACTTTTAATTTCAGAAAAATGTAAGTTCCCTTGGCATAACCGAGTCTACACTGGTGAAAACGCGGAGTGCATCTGAGTAGAAAAATATATAATTTAATTAGGGGTAATATAATCCGTTTCGGAAAAGGAAGAACAGGACGAACGATCCATTCCGAAATCAGAATAAGAAGTTATATGAAAGGGCCAGGTGAAGAGTACTTTAAACCGATGCTATTGTATGAAAGGTCTGATAAGCGTGGCTGAAGCTAAGGAAGTGTATCGGTATCGTATTGATTGGAAAGCTGTGGTGTCTGTCTATGTATCCATGTAATTTAATCAAATAAATATTATATTTCATAAAGTTTAACATGTTTATTGTTCATAACAATACTGCCAAACTATCCACTACAACTCTGAGAGCCTCGGGTTCGAGCCCTATCCCAACAGCGATATCAACAATTGAGATAGCCAAAGGCATTAGATCGGCGTCTATGTTCGGTGGAAAACACCTCTGCAATACTACGTCACAACATGACGAGTCGGTTATCCAACCGTGGCTGCAGCTTCCCACGCGCGTTCCTTCGTCCCGGCCTCGGCCGCAAGCCAACATTTTCATAGTTTAGTTACGATTTCGAAAACGACCCGACGCCTCCCGCCGCCGGCGACAACCGATTTCTCACGAAATTCACTTGCTTTCGTCAAGTTCTCGATCGTCTCTACAATATTTGTGTTAGTGTTTTATTGACTTCAGTGCATAGTGACTCTATTGGATTTTTACCGTGTTTGGGTATGTATTTCGCTTTAAATACTTGTATGAGAGCTTTATCTTTTGATACGAACTCTATTCATAATTTATTCATAGAATTACTTGAAGCAATATTATACTATCGTTAGAATTTGCCAGTTATAATTAAATATAGAGGCCCTAGTTTGGACCCTTGTGGAACTCCCAGCAAAGTTTTAGCATTCATAAATGATTCCTTTTTTTTAAATGTATAAAACTCGCTATGAATATATAAGTGAATCAAAGCATAACTTTATTTCTGTAAAATTATGAAAATGTATTAAATTTAATATATAAATAAAATATATCAGTAAAAGTGATTAGGTAATACGAGGCATCTGCATGTTATAAAATTTCTCGCTTCGTTTGCTTCGAAACGAGAATTCGGGGCCTTCGGATGTTACAGAAATAGAACGAGACGTTTCGTTCACTCTCGTGAAACTTTTTATTCAAGACACCGTCAAGCTTACACTTCACCTTGCTAATGTAGATGGCGCTGACCGACATATGAGTGAAAGAGATATGATTCATCTTCTTGAACCGTCGAGTAGGTACTTTGGCCAGGAGTGGAGGTGCTTTGAAATATTAGCTCACAGTGCCAAGGGTGATGAGTGGCTTTTAGCTTGACTGATTGATGATTGATCACAATGCAAGTTAGCTCATTTCAGTTTTACACTTTAATATATGAAAAAAAAATATATTTGTTAGACAACACGATGCAACTACATGGTAAAATTCCCTACAGGCCCAAACTAGGCATAGCCTGTATCTTGGTGACGCAAGTAAGAATTAACGGTACAAGATTAAGTCGCGCGCAGGTGCTTAACATAAAATTGAAGAATCTAAACAAAACCTATCATTAAATATATTCCTAGACTCCTATGTAGTTTTAATTGTAATATAATACAATATATCTTTATATTTTTGTTAGCACTACTGTTATACACAGAAAATATTTATTTAATTCTTTAATAATTAATTTTAACTGATTTTAAATTATTTCATCAGTAGAATGATAAAGGGAATTGTAAAAGTAACACAGGACAAATTTTAATATGAGTTCTGCGGGTTAAAAAAAATCATGTGCGCCCGCGCAGTTGAAACTGCAGGGCACAGCTAGTAATTATTAGAATGAAAAACTACTTTAGCACATTTAAGATTTTATACCAGTAGCATGCTACATTATCACAAAGAACCAAGTAATATCCTTCCTATTTGTTACTCCTTCACGCTTAAACCGCTGCACTGATTTCCATGAAATTTGGTATGGAGATAGGTTAAGCCCTGGAATGAAGCATCGGCTACTCTTATCCCGGAAAAAGTATAGTTGCCGTGGGATAATTATGGTAGCGGGAAAGCCGTAATCCACGCGCTAGAAACTAGCGGGGCGCTACTAGTATTATTTAAAAATGACAGCTACGAAAAGTCCTATTGAGGTGGAAAATAAAATACCTTTATAATATAGCATTGCAGGCATTGTGAAATCTACTAATAATATAACGAAATATTCAACTAAAGAAACCATATTGAAATGTTAAAAAATCACGCTAACATATTATTATATAGATTGGTAGCGTCTAGTAGATAGGATAGGCGGGCCAAAGTTCGGGTAGAACTACGTCTGTCGAGCAGCTAGGTAAGATCGACGCTTAGGTAGGTAATTTTTAAAATGTCTCACTGTCTAAATTCTTTGTAAGCTTGTTTAAAGAATGGTTGTAAGTTGACTTAACTGAAAAACAATAACCACATTCAAGAATAGTCATTAACTTCGTGTCTATTTATAATGAACAGGCATCATATACATAAGTATACTATAATTGTCTAGCTCGGACAAAATGTAGTTTCGGCTGTTAGGAAACACAGATCAGTTGCAAGTAATAATCTGTATGCTGTGACTTGAAGGTGACCTTGACATCATTCATAAAATTTAAATAATAAATAGTATAAATAATGACAAGAAAAGCTAACTGAAAACTGAAACTGAATTTATTCTTAATCTAATTCTGTAAAGATATTGGGACAAACTATTTCAATGATTGCACTTTCATTAGTCCTTGATAAGTGTCCTCTTCTTGGAGTCCTTATGTCGATAGAAGTTCACAGTTAAAAATAAAATAAAGAGTTATTTAATTAATAACAACATTGACTTTGACGGTCGTCATGGCTTAGTAATCAATGACACAGACTTTAAGAGCGCGACTCCGGGTTCGGATCCTGACTGGTGCATACATTTATGTGATGAGATGGTTTTTCTCGGGTCTGGGATGTTTGTGTACTGTGATTGTGTGTGTGTCCGTGCTTAAGTGTGTAAGTGTAAGTGTGTGTAAGTGTGTTTGTTTGTTTATTAACTTAACCATATTCACATTAAACATACATTAATGGCCTATAAATATTTTAAATAGGATTGGATTATGAGATTGTTATATTGTTACGTTTTCGCGTCCTATCAACTACGGCGGGAGTCCGAGTGTGATTAAAAAAAATACGCACACCTTTCATAATCTTGACATTCTTCAAGAAGTAGATGCCTACATTCTTCGGCCTACTTCTATCTGTATATCCATCCACATATATGCTAAAAATACGGCCGTGCCGTGGTGGTACCGGCCTAGAATAGTACTCCCCCATCTCTTCCCGCGGGTGCCGTAAGAGTCGGCTAAGGGATAACGTACCAGGAGGTGGGCAGCAGCGCCTTCTGAGGATCGGAAATCATACTGCGCTCGCCAACCCGCCTGCCAAGCGTGGCGAGTATTGGCAATCCCCCCTATATGGGGGAGGCATACGTCCAACAGTGGACGCACATAGCTGAGAAAAGAAAGAAAAATATGCTAAAAATATCCATGATTACATACAGTAGTAATAAGAAAATGAGCCGAAACTACATCCACTTCCAACGGTGCAACTTTGTACTGAATCTTGTATAGAGTTTATACATTTCCTGTGTGTGTATAGAGTTTCTATTTGTGTGTGTTATTTACAAAACGTGATAACTACCAGTTTGTATGATTATTATAATGATGCTGTTGAAAATACGAGAACAAAATAAATGATAATACATTTAAAGCAATCGATTTTTTCACGGTACCGGAGTAATCGAACATAATCTATATATTATACTGAAGCGAAGATAGCTCAGCGGTTGGAGCGTCAGCTCTCAAACTGATAGATGCTGGTTCGATTCGCACTAACGGCTTCCGGTTAAGAAAACTTCGCTATCGAATTTCCTGGATGGTGGTAGGGTATTTTCGAGGCTGACTAGCTACCACCCTCAAGTTCAAAAAATGGTCACCAAAACATAGTGTCATCAGGCAGCAGTCCTAGAGAGCCAGTAAATATTCTAGGTCTAATAGCGTGATTACATCTTCGACCACATCGTCACTGCCATCAAGTGAGATAGTGGTCAAACGTTAGAGCTATAAAGTATAAGTAGTATAAATAAATAATAAAGTATACGACGGGTTTTTTGAATATTTTGGAATGGTTAAGAAATAATTTCGCACGAATTGCTTTATTTATGAGTATTGTAGAAAATACTTAAACAAACCCAAAATAACAGGTTTATTTTATAATTTTAGGCTACTTTATAACTGCAGAATTACTGAAAACAATAAACCACTGTATCCAAACTGTATTGCTCATAGCTATTGCTATATTGCTTATAGCTATTGCTATATTGTGTATAGCTATAATCAATATAGCAATTGCTTATAATTATTGCTATATTGTGTATAGCTATAAGCAATATAGCAATTGCTTATAATTATTGCTATATTGCCTATAGCTATTGCTATATTGTAAACTCTAAGGCTTTCACGGCCGGCGTTGCATGTTGTATGTATTGCTTCCCGGCTGTTTGACCGTGGTCTATGTGAAACTTTTGTTCCAGACGTTTCGTCGATCACTGCGGTCGACATCTTCAGTGGTTCAGGTGCTGACATATTTCTTTTTCTTTTACAGAAAACCTCCAAAACGGGTGTGCAACTTCTACCGTAATGACCTGTAGCTAGCACTATGGGGGTTTCCGACGACTTAGCCCCGAGTTTTACCCAGAAGCCGGCGCTCAGGCAGGAGGATGACGGCAACAAGCTCGTCTTCGAATGTCAGCTGCTGGCGTCTCCCAAGCCGGAGATATCCTGGTACAGAAGCGATGAACTTCTCAAGGAGGACGGCAGGACTAAGTTTAAGTAAGTACTTCTAGTTCTTGTCAAAAGAATAGCATTTTGATGATATGAAACGATGATAACCTCGGAGTAATGAGTGTTGGCCGTCACTAAGACGATCGCTGGTTAGATTGACCACCGGTAACATCGTTATCAAACACTCCGGATGGTGGTAGGGTTCATTTCAGTAACCAACTGGCTAGTTAACACCCATAAGTTTGAAAATGTGTAACAAACACACAATGTTAAAATAGCTCGATTTGCAAGCCAGTCAAAACCATAAGCGTGATTCTATCTTTGATAGTAGTTGATGACCACATAGTCACATTCCATTCAGTCATATTTGTGTGGCAGTAAGAGGAATCTCGTATCAGAAATCAGTACAATAATTTTAAAAAGTAATGTGTCGAATAATTTGAGGTTAAGTCTATTCTAAAGAATCGAAACTAACAAGGTAATGACATATACAACAAATAACTACTAAATTATTTATAAAATAGAAAAAAAAGAAAGACACAGAATGTAAAATAGTTGATATCCCTAAAGAATTGCTCAATGAATTATGCTTATGCCAAATATATACATATAATTACATATATTTTGAAAGAGTACATTTATCGTTATTGATATTCGTTCGTAAATATATATTTAAAAAAAGGCTAAATAAGTTTTACGTACAGTTGAACGTAACAGTTTAACGAAGCTATAAATGGTGGAATTTTATTTGAAAAAAAAACTCTCCCACCCGGAGGAAAACTAGTCTAAATATCTTCGAGTTGTGCCGGTTCGATTTCTGCGTATGGCAATCAGGTTTTCGAAAAACTTTGAATGCAGATTTGTTTCTTTATCAAAAATAAAGTAATTTTTCCTTAGAGTAACATTGCTATCTCCAGTATTTAGAGTACTTTTCCTCCGGGTGGGGTCATATAAAATTCCAAACTAAAATATTAAAATTATATTATGTGAATATAGTATGTATACCATAATAAAATGGTCGACGCGATCTGGCAGCGTAAACTCAACTGAGGATGAGCATGGGACATGCTCGAAACCTAGGTCGAAACTTCGACTATAAACGTGAGTAAAGCCGGATAAAACATCTATATCATTACTATAATATAAACTTAAAGTGTAAGTCGGTGGGCCAAATCTCACGTAATACTATAAATTTATAGGTAAAAATTAATGAGTGAAAACTGATTGCACTAAGTGCAGAGTAGTGCGTAAACTGATAAGATAGACAGATTGCCTGTATACTTTGATATATATTATGAAAGATTCAGTAGTAAGTTGGACGTAGGTCACTTTTAACCTATCTATGTGGCCATGAACAAAAAAATTTTTTAACAAAAAATGCAACTGACTTCAACACTCAAAAGTGTGATATAACTTGTTGAAGTTATTTCACAATTTTGAGTGTTGAAGTCAGTTGCATTTTTTGTAAAAAAAATTTTTTTTCACCCTTTTCAGTGACCTTTGCTACTCACGGGATCAATTAATTGTCATTGTGTTTTGCGATGTCTTCAACCGCGACAATAATATCAAGATACGCGTAGCACTTTTCAGTTATTGCAGTATAAATCAAAAATCAAAACCGCTTGTCCGATTTTGATGAAATTTGAATGGGACCACCGCGGAAGTATACCCTAACAAAAAAAAATCATCAAAATCGGTATATAAACGACGAAGTTATACGCGAACACACATAAAAAAAACATATATACGGTCGAGTTGAGTAACCTCCTTTTTTTGAAGTCGGTTAAAAAGAGAAATAAATGACTCTGAGTAAATTAGCACTGAGATACATACGGGTAAACTGATGATAATGATGCTGAAATGATTGCGAATTTCATGGAAACCTCGACTGTCAGTTATAGGTAAGTAATTACCAGCTATCATCTTGTGCTACGTTATACGAATAGATTAAAAATGTCCTCCTACAAAAACAAATTTGAGAGAATTTTTATCATCCTGCAGAACGTTACTTTTCATTTTGCAAACTTATACACATGATACATGTCGTTCTATAAAACTTTATTTGACGAAAGTCATATTGGGTAGAGTTGCTTTTCATGTCAACTGTTTGAACTAATTTTGCACACACAAACAAAACCCGAACAGAAATAACTGAAGTCAGATCTAAGTTTGGTATCTCTGTATAGCCATCAAGGTCCTGGCAACAATATCACACCTGAAGTTCATTTATGTCATTCGCTACCTCATAACTATCCTCTCACTTCAATAACGGTTTCAATAGTGACAAGTCCGTTGCTGATTGAAACATCGCTATTAAATTCACTTTCTGTACATACTATTTCCAACTTTATTGAAAATGTTTTCGATTTCAACGTTAATGGGTCAACGTCCTTTATCACCTTGTTTTTCTTTACTACGTGTTTGTTGATCCAGTACTTCCTTTGAAGTATTGAAGCCAGAGACATTTGCGATAGACGACACACTTGGCACAGCCGTGTGTAACGGTAGTCCGACATTCATTGAAAAGAAATTCGATTTCAATTCTAAATTGAGAATGACTTCATTAATTGTATTGATATCAATCTTTGTATAAATATTGTTTAACACGGGATTAGCACCATGATTTTGATTTTGATTGAGTTCCCGATATTTCGGCGCGGTTCCACGCACCATGATCACGGAGAGACTGAAGAAAGCGGTAGATTTTTTTTTTTTACATTTGGTAGGTACAATATAATATACTGTACTTACCTACTCATCATACTTTATAAAGATAGTGACAGCCCTAGTTAAAATTCCGATTAACCTCTCGGTCGAACCTATTATCCCCGTTAGGGGTAAATTGGAATCCAAGAAGGTTTTTGTTGAATTTCTCATAATATATCCATAATTTGAGGATCTAAAGCTACTTAGCACCTAGAAGAGCTTACCACACATTCTTCTGTATACCTTCAAATGCCCTATGTGTTACGGAAAAAGGTTAAAATTCCAATTGAAAGTAAAAATTGGGCCAATTTACCCCGTTTTACGGTATCTAAAAATCTGGTTTCACAATGTTTGTTATAGAACTCCTCCGAAACTTACTGCCGCTTGCCTTATTTATATGTTTTTTTGTGTATATTTAATTCCCACATAACTCGTTGTCCTGTCACATAAATTATCGAAATGTCAAAGTGACACAATACTTTGTGACGTGATAACGTTTTATAAATTGATGAATACCAGCAACACTCATGAAAAATAGTAACATTCCGCGTAACGTTCCACCTGAGTTTTGTATTACATAAAATAATCAAAGTCAAAGTCAGTCAAAGTCAAAGTCAAAGTCATCTATCTAACTACTAATCTATCGTCCGTAAACCGACTTTACAGACAACCAATTTTTTTTGTGTATATTTAATTCCCACATAACTCGTCCTGTCACATAATTTTTGAAATGTCAAAGTGACACGATACTTTTTTTTTTATCACACTCAGTTATTTAAATCACTTCACGTCAATTTCGTTCAATAATGTGGTGTCCCCCATTTATTTATTGAGATTTTAGTTTTTCTGTATTGACATATATATCCTATATATATTTATCCGTCGATATTGAGGTGAAGTAGTTTAAATGAAGTATCATGTCACTTTGACATTTCGAAAATCTATATGAGACAGAACGACTATTGCAAGTTTAAGTTAATAAATTAGATTGGATTGTTTATTCACTTTGTAAAAATTATACGTTATATTAGGGAATTACCGATTTCATCATCATCATCATCATCATCATCTCAGCCATAGGACGTCCACTGCTGGACATAGGCCTCCCCCATTGATTTCCACAAGGACCGGTTGGAAGCGGCCCGCATCCAGCCCTTGCCTGCGATCTTACATTAACGATTACCGATTTAACATTTATAATATTTTACAATAATTTAAACTAAACAGAATGTCTATTAAAATAACACTCACCTTTAGTCTTGGTGCAAGGGTAACATTTATTAAAATATACACATATTTCAATATTTTTTTTTCAAAATGGCAGATGCTTTCATTTAAATAAAACACTAATAACTAATTAATACTGCAGCTACTACAATAACATTTGAGCAATCCACTAGCTATTGGTAGCCTCTTCGATCAAGAATACAACTCTTGATCGAAGGGTAGCCTATAGATAACTCAAATGCTCTAACCCGCTACCGGCTGGCAGCGTGCCCAGAGTGCTAGCAGCATTGCCACGTGGAATTACAATGCTGATTCGTTGAGCCAAATATGTGCCAGCGTGTTGGTTACGCGTCGCATCGATCAAACGCTCTGATAAGTTTTGGAAAATCATTATATCAAAACACTACATTTTCGCAATATAAAATACATAAGAACGAAATATAGAAAAAAAGTAAATTAAAAAAATGTTTACCAAAAAATAGAACTGACTTCAACACTCAAAAGTATGAAATAACTTGTTGAAGTCGGTACCATGATAGTTCTGAAAAGTAACTGATATCAAAATATTGTGCTCATGGTACCGACTTCGACAAGTTATTTCATACTTTTGAGTGTTGAAGTCGGTTCCATTTTTCTTGGAAAAAAATCTTTTTCACTCTTTTTAGTGACCTTTATTACTCATGGGATCAATTGTCATTGTGGTGTAGGTATGTGCACCGATGTCTTCACCCGCTACTATAATATCGTGTAGTATAAGCATGCATATTCAGTTTTTGACTTGTAACTCAAAAAGTGCTCGTCCGATTTTGATGAAATTTAAATGGGACCACACGGAAAGCATCAGCTTTCAAATAAAAAAACTATCAAAATCTGTCTACCCAGTCGGAAGTTATGCGGTATAATATCGTGTAGGTATAAGCACGCATATTCAGTTTTTGACTTGTAACTCAAAAAGTGCTCGTCCGATTTTGATGAAATTTAAATGGGTCACTCGGAAAGCATCAGCTTTTAAATAAAAAAGAACGATCAAAATCGGTTCACCCAGTCGGAAGTTATGTGGTAACAAACACAAAAAAAAAAAAACAATCATACGGGTCAAATTGAGAACCTCCTCCTTTTTTGAAGTAGGTTAAAAAGAGCCCTAAAATAGGAGTACAAAGTAAGTATTAGGTACGGAAATGTAATGATACAGTGATAGTGATACGTGACGCATTTTACCATTTTCTTTGAAGAGGTTATTTAAATCAGGAAATACAAACAGATTAAACGATGTTACATTTGCAGAGTAGGTTCTAGAGTATAAACAGCAAGATTGTTTCATATCTTCAGATCAAAGATCTTCAAATAAACGACACTCATAATTTGAGAATGTTTATTTCTCTGAATGCGTTATCTTTTCTATAGTTGATACGTTTCCAAGAACACAATATTTTCGTTATGAAGTCAGTAGAAATTTTGCGGAGCACAAGATTATTTTTTTATTGTCTTAATGACATTATCCGCTACAAAACAGCTGTTGAAGAAACAAAAAAATAGAATAAATCTAAAGTAGGTACTGACTGTATACCACATATACATATTTACATATATATTAAGAAAAGTACCTAGTCATATCTTCAAACTGTGAAAGAAATCATCAGGGTCATAGGTGCAACAATTTTAAGTTTTTTATTATATTTCTCTTGCACATCACATCCACAATTTTGAATCTATCCTGTCCATCCAAAGGTTGTCCGTAAGATATCGCATTAGCGATAAGAGCGCTGATTGTACAACCATAATCCAGAATTAGAACGCTAAAGACTTATTACGAGTTAGTTATACTTATGTATGATGATTACAGTACCTACCTGGGGGCGGGGCGTTTAGCTGTCACGTTTACTCCCCCCCCCCCCCCCAACCAAACTGACACCGTCTCGTCACTAGCCTCTCCCCGCGGACCTACCTCGCGTCTCTATTGTCTATGCGGGCACGCGCCGCGCGTTAATTCCAAACACAACCTTAATATTTTATCATTTCCCAGGATCCAAAGCATCGCCAACAACAAGTTCCTGGTGGTGCTTGAGCTAGACGACGTGATCGAGACAGACGCGGGGCTGTACAAAGTGAAGGCTAAGAACAAGATGGGCGAGGTGGCCGCTTCCATCAACCTTAACTTTAGCCGTGAGTATCTCATTCGTACATTTCAAACTCCTGTGGGAAGAGAGAAGTAGTTTTAATGAATTTGGTTTGCACGCATCAAAAATACAAATAAACGTGATAAACCTGATAAAACGGAAGACCAGCACAACGCTGAGTTGAGGCCGATTTGCTACTGTTTTGTATCAATGTTTTCTAAAATTGGAGTTTTTTGTATTTTAGTCATTTTAAAAATTGGGTTCGATAAATTTCGCTGAAATTTCGCATGTAAAATTTATGAATGAATGAATAATGAATGAATAAAAGTTTTTTTTTTATCACACTCAGACCCCCGCACTAGGATTCCCTGTGTCGCGGGAGGCATGGACACACACAATCACAACACACAAACACCCAAGACCCGGGACCCGGCAGGGGGAAACATTTGTGCGATGAGTATAGGTTACTCATCGCACAAATGTTTGCCCCTGCCGGGATTTGAACCCAGGGTCCCGGAGTCACAGAAGTCAAGTCACTGACACTGACCACTTTGCCACGGCGACCGTCAAAACAGTTTATTTCATATAAATATGTTAGAGTAACATTGTAATATTAGCTTAATATTATTTTATAGTTACTAATATTACAATGTTACTCTACCATATTTATATCAAATAAACTTTTATTCATTCATTCATAAATTTTACATGCGAATTAAATTTCAGCGAAATTTATCGACTCTAATTTTAAAAATTGCTAAAATACAAAAAAACTCCATTAAGATGAAAAAGATGCATATCAAAATGCGATAGACAGAACAAACGACAAACATTTGATTAATTAAGTCCCACATAGTGATCCCGAGAAGCTACCATATACTCGTAGAATAAAGATAACATAAAAAGCAATGATGTTTTACTAAAAATGACGTATATTCATACTGCGAGGTGCTCAGATTTTGTTCCTTTACGACATAAACATGCTTACTGCGACAGATAATACGGTACAAATAATATAGAAAAGGATAGCTATATGTTTAGACTTGCGCGTGAAATACGCGTCACAATGAAAATTACTACAATTGACTTAATTTTGCCGCCTCAGTTTCCGCGCGCTTGTGCGACATCTACCTCATATAAACATATAATATCATTGATATAAATTGTTAAAAAGGATTGGCAACGTATCGTAATGCCCGCAGAATTACAGATATATAACGGGACCGTTTCATACAAGAGCGTCGGCTTAGATTACTCTTGACCTGACCCTTTCTTAGAACTTCCTCAATCTGATTTCGTTCGTCTAGGCCTTCCTCTTTCAAAACTACCATTCACTTGTATACTTGCTAAGTAAATCTTTCGCCTGAACTCACTCATATTTAGTCTATAGAATACAATTTTATAAATTAACTACCCACGGTAACCTACGTAAATATTCAATTTTATCTGAACAGAGTTTAAACAGTAAATAAACAAAAAATAACACCGAAAATTCTAAAATACAAAGCACATCAAAAAAATCTCCAACTATCGCGGCAAAATTTGGTCATTTTACTAATAGCACCAATCATATAAACATGTCAAAATTTGCCCAAACATTTGTCACAACAATACAACAGTAATGTAACACCCAGCCAATAAAAATGCCTTCGCAAATAACTGCATTAGTCATGGACCGAAATACATTATGTCTAAGAAAAAGTTTAGTGTTGTACCCACGCCAACAGCGAGCGAGACGTGACCAAAGTCACATACATTCTGAGAAGAAAATGGATCGCTGAATTCTCATTACGATAACTGACAAACATTTTTATGGTGCTCCTCAATTTACCGATATTTGTGGTTATTTGATTTTTACTTTGAATATACGGCTGGTTTGTTTATATGAGGTTTTTACATTTCACAGATATATATAATGGCATGAAATTAAATAGGCGTGTATGTGCGTGTGAATGGGATTGTTTGTTTGTTTTTTATATTCAATCGTGCTAACTGAAACAAGCATGGTATCTATTAGAATAAAGAAAATAATTTATTGCTGACATATTTTTTTAATTTATTTTATTTTTTTATATTATTTAGTTCAACCATAATGTATATAAATTGAATTCGCGATACTGCAAAAAGGACAAATTATAAGTTTTAGATATAATTACATTTAACGCACTTTTTCAAACTTGAGGGTGGTAGCTAGCTACGCGGGTACTCGAAAGTACCCTACCACCATTCTGGGAATTTGATAATAGAAATCTTCACCGAA
Organism: Apeira syringaria; assembly: GCA_934044485.1. Classification (NCBI taxonomy): domain Eukaryota; kingdom Metazoa; phylum Arthropoda; class Insecta; order Lepidoptera; family Geometridae; genus Apeira; species Apeira syringaria. The sequence continues at coordinate 4,302,482 of OW203672.1, read as the reverse complement.
TGCTCAAGCCGTTGGCGGATATTGAACCAGCGTCTGTCGGTTTAACCACTGACGCTCCCACCGCGTTAATACAAAAATATAACACGCACACAACACTATCTTATTACATTAGAAAGATACACAGAATAATAATAAAATAATTATAGTAGGTACCTGTTGTAGGTACCTACATACCTAATATTTTAGTGTTGCACGATGCCAGAAATAAATCCCTACTCAGAATTATGTGAGGGTTTCACGACCTTCGTTCTGATTTTTAGTAGGAACTGAACATTGTCTGGCAGGTATTAGATTATTAGTAGAATGATAAAAGCCGGCGGTTGGCACCAGGTTTCCGTATATTAGGTATCATCTATGGCACCAGGTGAACGATTGAGGCTAGGACAGATTCAATGTTAATAACCTTATTTCTGATCTACCCGCACATTTGCACATTTGCAAACCATTCAGAAGTTAGTTCTGATTCTAGCATCTGTTTTCTAGCTTGAGACGTTTTGAACTCGAAAACATACCGATATAGGACTTGATATAAGCCGGTGGTTAGCACCAGGTGGACTATTGAGGCTAGGGCAGATTCAATGTTAATAACCTTATTTCTGATCTACCCGCGCATTTGCACATTTGCAAACCATTCAGAAGTTAGTTCTGATTCTAGCATCTGTTTTCGAGCTTAAAACGTTTTGAACTCGAAAACATAGCGATATAGGACTTGACTTAACTAGTACATTATTGTAAAATTCATTTTTGCTAGGCGTCGATAAGAAATTTCGGTAGTACCTAAACTAACTCCACTATAAATTATTTCCCGACCCATTAAATCTACACTTATATTACAAAGAGGAAAGATTTGATTGCTTGTTTGCATTGAATAGGTTCCAAAACTATAGAAGCAATTTGTGAAAATTCTATAGTGTTATTTTTTCAGTTATTCGACTAATTTCTTCGATAAAATGTGATTTGCCGCAAATAACGACCAATATCAAAACTAACCACAGTTTAACCAGTGTGAAAATATACTCTCTATTCACATAAATGGCAAAATACGTTTGTATGGAAATCGAACCTACCTTAAGTACCAATTTGGAATTTATTCTAAACGTATTAAGACCATATAAAGATCTCATCATTTTACACATTTTTTGCTAGTTTCATTAAACAACATAATTGCTACCATTGGCCCTAATTCTGTTAATCACATAAACTAGCTAAAATTCACTAAAATTCTTCAAATTGAAATAGCTCGTATTCTATTTACGCTGAAATTCAAATTCGTATACATCCATATAACGCTCTCACTAATATTATACGAGTTTTATTCAACTGTTGGCCCATTGCGGGTAGTTTTAGTAGGCACCAAATAAATGGCAACTTAATTTCGCTAAAACTACCCGCAAATTTAATAAATATATATTAATTTTAGAGATGTTATTGATAAGTCTCATACTTATTTAGACTTTATCGTAATAAGAACTGATTTAGTTTTCCAAAATTTTGGTTTAGTTCAGTTGAATAAGCGAATCACTACCAATGTCTTACAAAAAATATAGCACTCAACAGTTCATTTTCTAACAGCTTACTTTTAACCGTCAGTAAAAAATCTATTCCGTCATTCTGAAACGTACTGTTTATGAAATAATAATAAATTTTTAATTAATAGTTGTTTTATTATAAAAATATCGTTAAACACGGGATACGCACTATGATTTAGATTTTGATTGAGTTCTGTCTGTCATTAACATTTCAATATATTTTTACATAATACCGCTTTCTTCAGTCTCTCCGTGATCATGGTGCGTGGAACCGTGCCGAAATATCGGGAACTCAATCAAAATCTAAATCATGGTGCGAATCCCGTGTTAAACAATATTTCTATTGTGAAAAGCCATGAAAGTTTAAAACAATAGTTGTTTTATTATTTCATAAACAGTAGGTTAATTAACTAACTTAAAGATAATAAACTTATATTATCATAGATTTCGGGTAATACATGGTGTTATAAAATAGTTCTGTCCTGCCAAAATCTACCTTTACAGACGTATGAATAGGTATAAATCACATATTATATCCTTAAAAATATAAAATGAGCACATACTTTTATCAGCTTAGTAAACAGTTTCGTCATATTTTATGGTCCAAAAAAAAAATCGTTTAAACTATAGAAACATTTCTCAGTTAACCACCGCGTCAGGTTTATCTTTAATCTACTAAATGTCAAGTCTATGAATTCATTGGGAATTTTATTAAAATTTTTAACACACATTATATAATTATGATTACAAGTGAGAGTCGATCTTGTTGTAGATCTACAAAAATTATACACTATATTGAGATCTTATTTGACGAGTTTTCAGCGAACTGGCTTTGGTTGGAAAAGGTCATTTACTTAAACTTAAAAACGCACACATCAACAACATATATAGAGGTCAAGATCAATATTTTGTAATTTCTAAAATAAGATCTACAGGATTCAATTTTTCGTAAGTGAAGCCGTATGTTGACTGGCCGGTTGGCGCAGTTGGTAGCACTCTGCCTTCTGAGCCGCTGGTCCCGGGTTCGATTCCCGGACAGGTCAAACATTTGTGTGCATGAACATGTCTGTTTGACCTGTGTTTGGGTGTGTATATGTATATAAGTATATATATCAGTCATCAGGTTACCATAGCACAGGCTCTGCCTAGTTTGGGACCTGAAGACCTTGTGTGAATGTTAATAAATATAAAAAAAATATATATGTTCCCATAGAAACTAGATTCATATGGTTTCTGTACCGGTATATAACGGTAAAATACAAAACCACGAAACCGGCAACTGAGTTCTAAAAACCTCGAGTTTTATTTCTAGAAAATATCATCGCTGCGAATGTTTATGTCTGGAAGCTCTTGGCAAAAAACAAGGTGGATGTTAGAATGATCTGTGAGGTGTCTGTTCTACTTATAAATGAACTATCCAATGTTTTATATTCCATGCCCGTGTCAGCAACACATTTTATTTCTGTATATCCAGCTTCTTACTCCAGTTTTAAATATAAACACATTGATCATTAATTCAGTCTAATAACTAATTAATCATTTCTTGTGTTTCAGCCGCTGATGAAGAAAAACAGAAGTGAGTACATTGTCCTTATATTTTAATAAGTTTTAGTAATAATTGATTCAAATTGTGATATAAAAATCGCCTTTTATGTGTCTTAGTTTTGGATAAGTTAGAGTAGACTTTATAACTGATATAATTGCTAAAACCTCCGTTCAATTTAATTTAATAGCATTCATGCGGGTTTGACGTAAAAACTTATTCAACCAATATCACTATCAGGCTTCATTAAAAGAAGCTTTCATGGGGTCCTGCCTATATATAAAGGCTTCGCAACTGTCTTATTAGTTAATGTTTTTTTTTTACTTGTTACAAGCTTGCGTTTGACAAATTGTATTGTTTGTTATTGGTCATAGATTCTAAATATACATAGCTTTATAGTTTCATCGTCAAATCTACCATACTCTTCCAGTCCATACCACACACCACGTTTCTTATAGTGTCCAAACTAGGTTTAAACCTAGTGTCAAGACTATAAGAAACTTTCTATGTAATAAATTGTTGAAGTCGTTTTTTCGTACCTACTTAGTTTTTTCGGAATAAATAGATGATGTATTCAGACTATAACTTTTCTATATTCAAATTTACATACAGAGATCCATGCGGCCTTTTTTGTTTGACGAGCAACACCCATTCAAACTTCAGCATTTATTATAGAAGTAATATTGACCGCAAGATAATAGCCGATCATATAGCAATTTGTACCTTAGAGCATGAACCTAAAGCCCTATTCAAATATCTTTTTCAGACAAGTGGACGGTAAAGCGCCTACGTTCGCGCGCAAGCCGGCCATCAGACAAGAAGATGATGGCAAAAGGCTTATTTTCGAGTGCCGTATCGAAGCTGAACCGGTACCGAGTGTCTCCTGGTTCCACAACAATGTGGATGTTGTTATGGATGCGAGGCATAAGGTAAAGATTATCATCAAATATATTGGAGGTAGTAAATGAAAATTTGATACTTTCAAACCTAGCCTTGCCTCCTAGCCTAGCGGTGAGAGCGCCTGCTATCAACCTGGATTCGCCCCGGACACTGGTTCGTTCCCCACCAACGGCTTGAGTTGCCGATGGAGGCAATAGCGTAATCAAACTACAGCGTGTTGGTAGGGTACTTTCCGGAACCCACTTGGTTAGCTATCAGGTGGTAGCCTCATGTTTGAAAAATTATTACTAAACACGCTGTGTCCTTAAAAGTCAGACAGTCTAGGTCTACCGTGATTTCACCGTCAAACAAATCGTCGCCGACCACTAGAGGTGAAACGCTAGATCTATAAAATCTCTATAAATTCCTAACATGGCCTATCGACTTCTTTTCGGATACAAACATCTGAATAGAATCAGTTCATGCAAATGCCACAGTCAATGCTATGCAGTTAGTCATTTAGCACCGTATAGATAGGTAGGCTTTGTGATAACTGTTATCATATCTAAACGCCTGCTACCATAATTACAAAACTAGCGTTATTAGTGTGTAAGCTACAATACTAGTCGCTAATTTATTTATTTTATTTATCAACATTCACACAAGGTCTTCAAGTCCCAAACTAGGCAGAGCCTGTACTATGGTAACCTGATGACTGATATATATATACTTATATACATATACACACCCAGACACAGGTCAAACAGACATGTTCATACACACAAATGTTTGACTTGTCCGGGAATCGAACCCGGGACCAGCGGCTCAGAAGACTAAGTGCTACCAACTGAAATGAAAATAAACTTATTTTCATCAGAGGACAACATTACACAAATACATTTCAAATTACACGAAACAAAATACCATAGCAAGTAATGCTGCTCGATGTCAGGAATGAGTTTCGACTCGTCATACACTAGGGTTAAATTAATTAATTAAATTAATTATTAACCATGGCGCTGGTTTTCAATCGATACTTATTATTGACATCACAAACGGAGGTTGTACTGATTACTCGTCAGATTGTAGCACAATGCAAGAAACAGATAAGACACGCTTTCTTAAAAAAGAAAAAGAAAAAGCTTTACATAACATACAATTTGAAATCATAAGTAAAAACATCACACTTCATGCAATGTGTTTGTTTTCAGACTACATGCAAATGGTTAAGAAATATTGTTTTGTCACAACCTTTAGAAAGACTAATTTAACAAAAGGTCTAAAAAAAAAGGAATTTGGTATTGGACGATCAAACCATACCCTTTGGTAGCTTAACTCTCCATAGATTGACAATGCAATATTAAGTAGAAAAAAAATTGTAATAGCATTAAGATTGAGATCTGAACACATTCTAGGCAATACATTTTTATCATCATCTCAGCCATAGGACATCCACTGCTGGACATATGCCTCCCCCATTGATTTCCACAAGGACCTGTTGGAAGCGGCTCGCATCCAGCCCTTGCCTGCGATCTTAGTCAGGTCGTCTGTCCACCTAGTCGGTGGCCGTCCTATGCTGCGCTTGCCAGTCCGTGGTCTCCATTCGAGAACTTTTCGGCCCCAACATTTTTGTATTATACACATAGCGCAGGCTCTGCCTAGCTTGGGACCTGAAGACCTTGTGTGAATGTTAATAAATAAAAATAAAAATAAAAAATAAAAGATACGGCTAGACGGCTAGACGGCTGTACTTGTACTTGTACTTGCGTCTAATTGTAATTAGTTAATATATAGTGAAGTACATTGTGATAGTTAAAATGAGGGCGACATACTCGCAATGGCGGCAAAGCCCTTTATTACTTAATTTAAAAGTGTTTGGGGTATATTTAAAAGTACTTCAAGATGGCCTTGACCTTAATACACTTGGCCGGTAATTATGTCAGATGAGAATCAATTCATACAATGACCTTCTTTTAGGGATCATCTGTCAAACATTACTTGTTAATTGGAGTTTCAAATTTTAGCATTTTTATACATTACAATATGTTACAGAGTTAAAAATTTGATGGCTTACCCATTGCAGATGTAAATTGATTAATGTTGGACACAACAACGAAACAATTTTAGTAACCATACCTAGGAAAGTTTCAGATATTTCTGAAATATACTTTTTTGCATTTTTAAAAATCTGGTATACGGGATATTTTAAAAATTTATACTAGCTGTTCTCTAAGGTTTCACCTGCGTGACCTACGACTTTAATATCACACTTGAACAAACAAACGCATTCGCACTCACGAAAAGAAACATCTATGCTCATCATAGAAATGTTTGCCCCAGCCGCGGTTCGAACTCGGGGTCTCGATTCTAAGGTCAGCATCACTGATCGCTGATCCACTACGACCGTCAAATATCTCATGACAACATTGCTTTTTTTACTGAAAGAAGTGATTATAAAATATGCATGTTACTTATACACTCGAGCTAGCATGTTATAAAAGGTTAAAACCCAAATTCAATTTTAAATGTTTGATTATTCCAGAGTACAGTAAGCAAAGATGGTAAATCATACTATGCTTCACTGGAGATCAACAACGTAACGGTAGAAGACGCGGGAAAGTACCGAGTAACAGCCAAGAACGAGCTCGGAGAAAGTAACGCCACGATCAGCTTAAACTTCGACAGTAAGTTAATTTAAAAAATCATTATGAACATAATTAGTCGCGGTCACAGATAGGAGGTGGGTCATTACTCACCTAAAAAGTTAACATCACATTGAGAAACCTTTTCAAATGTATAAAATCTCTGAAAAAGAAAAAACAGGTGACGCCCCCTTCTTTCTCAAATCTTTAGCTGGGTCCGCGCCTGCTTATAATGATTGTAAACATTGGGTAAATTATTATACACACAAAATTTATTTTTGTGACAATATTCAGGATGAAACATACGTTAAGCTTTTATATAACTTTAATGGAATAATGTCGTAATTAATCATTGATAAACGAAAAAGTCCCTTTGAGACAATATAGCTACATGTTATTAAAATTTACGCTTATTATTACTTTACACTGTTTATGATTGTGTTATGAGTATAACGTGACACTTACGCGTAGTCGATATCACGATCTCAACGATTGTATCGGCTTCCTTCGGAAGTGCGGGGCGTTACGACGAACGCACCGCACTCAAGAAGACTTCGGGAAGAAGTAGAAATAACTGTCGATCGGCTACGCGTAAGTATCACGTTATACCCGTATAACCAGTGTAAGGAGGTAAATCTGTTACATATTATACTACATCATATGCTTTAAGTTGTTTTAACCTTAGCGATTTTAATTGTGTGATTTTAATGCATTAGTTTTATGGAATAGTCACATCGGCGATACGTAGATATTGCAGCAAAGCTTGTGTTATCATCAACTAATTCAGTTACTCTACATAATACACTTGTTTTAATTCGATTTAAGATGTTTTCTTTGTTTATGTATGTTTATAATATACTTTAATAGGGAATAAACATATTTTTATGGCACATATACACCACATTACTACACAATACATTAAAATACATCATCATTAATGATTAGTTTCTCACCAAATCTATCGTTTTAATCACTAACTTCCAATGCATGTCTTACATTTATATTCTTCTTTACAATTATGTAGTTTAATAATTACTTGTATAACCTATTTTTAGCTGAATATAGGCTTTTATTAACACTCACTCATGCAAATTTGTAGTTAGTTAAAAAGCAATTTCTGTGCTTTAGCAAATGCACTATTAATTTACTAATCAAGACGCAACTGTCATGCGTACCGTTTGTTAGACTGGACGTAGAATGAGAAGATTATACACGAATAATCCAAAACTATATTTATGTATGTATTCGATATCATATCTATTGTTTCTATTGCATTCTTAAATTAACTCTATTTGAATCTGGCTGAGTATGTTATACACAAAACTAAAAGAAAACATCTTAAAATTGATGAGCAAAATTTTAACACGATCGCTGCAAATATTTGTGTGTCATAGTATTTATGAATAAATACTAATTTTAAATGATTGGAATAGGCGACGAAGCGCCCGTACCTGAAGACTTTATCAAACCGACATTTACGGAGAGACCTGTCATCAGGCAATCGGATGATGGTACCAAAATCACGTTCGAATGTCGATGTGTTGGCAAACCGAAACCAACCATCACATGGTAAGCAGCACACATATAGAGCATCTTAACTGCACTTATATAATGTAACTATATTAACATTTACACCCAATGACACAGGTATCATGGAAAGAAGTTAATAAAAGAAAGTAGTAGATATAAAATTACGTTAGAAGAGGATCAAACGTTATATCATATGGCGCGACTCGAAATCATAGGCGTAGAGAATTCGGACAGAGGAGAATACAGGGCTTTAGCAAAAAACAAACATGGTGAAGGCGTCGCAAAAATCAATCTTAATTTTGAAGGTGGAGGCAAACCAAAGTAAGAGCACAAAAATATGATTATATAATACCAATGCTGGAAGTAGTATTTGTTATTAAATCTTTTGTTTTTTGAACAGAATACCTGATGGTAAAGCACCGAGGTTCCCTAAAAAGCCGACAATTAGGCAAGAAGGGGATGTGTTGATTATGGAATGTCAGCTTGAAGCATATCCTGTTCCGGACATCACGTGGTTCCATGGTGAAAAGGAGATTAAAGATGGAGCAAAAATGAAGATGTCTAGAAAAGCGATAGCAAAAAATACATTTAATTTGACGTTAGAAATTTTAAGCCCGTCTAGAGAAGACGGTGGTAATTATAGGTGTAACGCTTTTAACTTGTTTGGTGAGAGCAATGCAAATATTGCTCTAAATTTCCAAGGTAAAAAATAGGAGTTTATTTTATACAACTTCAAACTAATCACGAATACGTAGTAAAATAATGTACGCATACAGTAGCAGTTAGCATGCAAGGCTTCTGGCTTTAGCGCTGCATGACGCTTATATTGATAAGTTTAAAATACGTAATCAATCGTAATTATCTCTTTAGGTGGGGATGATGAGAATGGTTTCGCTCCATCATTCATCGAGAAACCTCGAATCATTCCCAACGAGGATGGCACACTCATATCGATGCGTTGTGTCTGCAAAGCTAAGCCGGCGGCTGAAGTCACGTGGTACCGAGGGACAACTGTCATCAAAGCTAGCACAAAAATAGAAATTAAATCAAAAATACTCGAGGAAGATGTTTATGAGTTAGTGTTGCTCTTAAGTAACCCGTCGGCAGCGGATGGTGGCGCTTACCGCTGTCACGTGAAGAATGAATTTGGAGAGAGTAATGCTAACCTTAACCTTAACATTGAGGCTGAACCGGAACCGGAAGGGGAAGGTCCAACGTTTGTTGAAAAACCTACAATTCAGTCTAAAGAAAATGGCAAATTAGTTATAATGGGATGCAAAGTCAAAGCTAGTCCTAAACCGACAATTGTGTGGTACCACGAGGGTAAAGAAATCAAAGAATCTACGAAAATTAAGACCAGGATTGAGGTTAAAGAAGATATTTACACAATTATCTTGGAGCTTATCGATCCTGGCATTGAAGACTCCGGATTGTATAAATGTAACATTAAAAATGAACTTGGAGAGCTCAATGCAAATCTTACGCTCAATATTGAAAGTAAGTCTGAGCATCACTTTAATATATCAAATATATCTATAATCTATCAACAATTTTTACGCATATTTTCCTTTATTCACAGTCATTCCAGTTATCAAAGAGAAACCGAAGGTCATTAAGATAGTTAAAAAGAAGACTGTTATTGTTGAATGTAAAGTGTTAAGTAAATTTGCACCATCATGTACTTGGTTCAAGGAGGCCAGTGCAGTCAAAGAGGACTCTAGGCACACTGTACTTATTGAGCCCGTGAGAGAGGTAAGTGAATAAAACAGGTAAAAAAACGACAATCTTACAAAGAAAAACCCATTTGGATGCGTTTCTGACACTATCGTATCTATTACTTCATTTTACTTACTGAAACTAAACAGAGGAATACCTTTCAATGACTGTTTCATAATGAAACCTCGCAAAATACGAATCACAACTTTTAAATACTTAAGTGAGTTCTTTGATTCTTAAAATGAATACTGGCAAATACAATAAGTTTTTGTTGTATGCAAATATACAACAATGGTGTCTAAAATAAACCTCATTTGTCTTTTTTTAGGGTGAATTCACAGTAAAATTGGAAATTTCAAACGTGACGCAAACAGACAAGGGTTCATATAAGCTCCTCGCAAAGAACGAGAAAGGTGAGGCTACATCACAACTTGTCGAAATAACCGACATTCCTGAAGAGAAGGGATCGCCCCCGCAGATCATCAAACACTTCAGAAGTTTGGTAAGTTAGAAAGGAACAAAACAATAGTTTTCATAGTTTTCTTTTTTAATTATTAATGCTTAAAGCATATTAAAGGATTTTATACAAATGGGCTCATTTGATAATTGTACACTGTTTCTAATAATTAATAAACTGCACAGGCAAGAAAAGAAAACGAAGAGGCAGAATTCGTAGCTGTTCTAAAGACATCAGACCAATCCTGCAGATGCACATGGTACAAGAACTCTACCATAATTCGGGAATCCTCAGAGGTCAATACGTCATTCGATGGTACAAACGCTAGACTTATCATCAGAAAAGTGTCTTCTAAGTACGTCGCCAACTACAGAGTTGTGATCAAGAACGAGTTTGGAGAAGACGAGTCTAGTGCTGACTTGACACTAGTAGAAGAAAAGGTATGTCTACCAAATCAAACCCAATCAAAATAAAATGACAATTTACAACACGCGAATATTTAATACACATGAATTCCGTGATTTTTGTCACTTTTCCCTCCTCCTTGTCACATTTTTGAGACCCTCTCCCCCTGGTTTGACGTCACACTCTATGTAATTAATTTTTTTTAAATACTTAACTTGCCATCATCAAATATAGGCTTTTGAAGAAGGAGAAGAAGATTTGGTAAATTATAGATTTGCCTTATTTTCCCCGAGATAAATATTATTATTATATTTTGAATTTATTAACTCCGAACACAACACCGCTTGCGTCGGGCAGTAAATGTGATTTTTTAGCTGTAAAAATAAGAATTTAACATGTGACGTTACAATGATTAAGACCCTTATCCCTTGTCACACTATGCCACACTTAGTAGACCCCTTCCCACCCTTTATGGGTAGTAATCATGATTTACAGATTAATCAAATAGTAACAGTGCGGTTCCTAATATTTTTTATTATTTTTAATGGGATAATATATATAATTTATATCAAAACATTATTACACAATTGTGTAAAATCTTATAAGTGTCCCGTTATATTATTTTATATCATTTCAACTGTTCGGCTGATCTGAAAATTATTATTACTTTATGAATTGAACCACCACCTTGAGGTAAAATTTAATTCTAACTTACGTCACCTATAACAGGGGTAATGAGACGTTTTATAAAAATAAAACTAATAATAATGAAAGTACCCAATAGATGACGCTTTATAGCATTTGAATCGACGTCACTATCAAGATATCAATGACAAATATTTACTCTTACTAGTCGGTGAATCAGGTATATTTTTCACTATGATTTCGTTTTTTATCCTGGAAAATTCTCGTGTTACGTGCTTCTCTGAATTGTCTTCTTACTCTCAATTTATTCTTTCAATTTACAATGACTGGTAAATTTCTATGACTATTAAGGTCATCTAGTCTCCTTTTAGTAGACAAATATATATCAGTGAACTGATTTAATTCAAAACGATTCAGAATTATTATGTTCTAATGTGTAAAACAAAAACGCCGCTGCTATTTGTCATTTACGGGTATCTAATTTTAACAGAAAACACTGAAATTAGCTCTGCTATTAGTCATAAGATGGAGAGAATAATGAAGACGACGCACATTAGCAAAATGATGAGTAGCCCAGTTAAGATTAGAAAAGTATTTTTGCTTGCTATGAATACTCACCTTTAGTAAAGATATGCATAAATTTTTAATATTTCCACAGAAAAAGAAGAAGGAAGAAGAAGAGGAAGAAACTACCGTTATCGAAGAGTCTGAAGAAGAAATGTCTATTGTAGAAGAAAAATCTGTTATAGAAGAAAACCACGTGGAAGAACGTAAGAAGGTAAATATTTAAGTAAACTGGTACATACCAATGCTTATATATAGGTATATAACAATTTAAGGACTTTCTAAAACGTATATTTTATTACTATTATAACTGTATAATAGTAATAAAGTATACGTTTTAGAAGGTAGGTGGTTTATACATTCACTGGAATGTATAAACCACCTGCACATGAAACCATATTGCAAAAAACAGTATATATTTGGTTCACTAACGCAAAAATACATTATAAAAAAATATGCAGTTACGTACGTACGTATAAAACTCATATCAACAATAATTCTAATCAGTTGACATTGTTAATTTGTGTACGGCGATGAGCTGCACATTGACACATTTAGATCATAATATTTGAAGCTATTATATTTGCTAGTGTTTTTCGATAAAACAAATGCAACAAGATGATACCTCTATTAATATATAGAATCTTATACGGACCTGGTTTTAGGCCGCCTAGGTAAAAGTAACTCAACACATGTTGCTTGATGTTACTTGATGGCAACTAATTTTAATTATAACTTGCAGGAACAGGAAGAAAAGAAAACGATTGAAGAAAAGAAAGCTGCTACTAAAAAGGTAACTAAAAAGGAGGAAGTAAGTATCGAACAGAAGAAAGATGAAATATCTGTCGAGTCTAAGAAAACAGAATCTAAAATGGAAGCCAAGAAGGTAACTATTTTAACATGTTATTATTGATTACAAAACATTTTAATTTGTAGTATGCCACAATAATTTAAAAATTCATCTCATAATTGAATAAATCCTCCATTATAAATGCGAAAGTTTGTGTGTATGTGTGTATGTTTGTTACTTCTTCACGCTCAAACAGCTACATTAATTTTGATGAAATTTGGTATAGAGATAGTTTAAGCCCTGGATTAACACATAGGCTACTTTTGTCCAGGAAAAAGTATAGTTCCCGTGGGATAATTGAGGTGGCGGGAACACCGTAATCTATGCGGGTGAAACCGCGGGGCGCTACAAATTCAAAATAAAATTATGTCCACTCGACATAAACTTCAAATGTTTAGACTATCCGTGAATCTATACTATTTTTGCAACTACGTGTTTGCTTAAAATCATACTGTCACGTTTTGTGTAAAAGAGTGAATAAAGTGGAATCTCTTTAACTCGACCCTCGTTAAGTTGTAAACCTCAGTAAGTCGAAAAAAATGCCATTTCCTTCCATTGAACCCCCAAATACGCGGTATTTGGAATTATTTAGACTTTGTGACTGAAACAAAATGTAATTTCCCTACGAAATAATGATAATACACACTTTTTATACTCTTTAACTCGAATTTCAAAAAGGAGACTAAGTCGTAGTTAGTAAAATACATTGACTTCTTACTTGGAATTTCCAGAAATATGTTATAGCAATAAAATCCAAAATGAATGTTCGGCTTTGAGTCAAAAACTTAGATTAATTGTTATTAAAATTTGACTCTACAAATTGAAAAATATACTTAGTGATCGCGCCTTTGTAAGTCAAAAGTCCACTGTAATAAAATTCTATAATAAAGTAGGATTAAAACTTAGCACCTCATTTGTGTCTTTTTAGATTGAATCCAAATTCGAAGAGACCAAAAACGCTGAATTGGAAGTGGAAGAAACGAAGAAGGCTATGCAAAGAAAGGCTTCAAAGACAGAAGAAGAAAAGAAGGCTCTTCTCGAGAAACTTGAAAAGAAGAAACCCGAACCAGAACCGGAGAAAAAGATTGAAGGCATTCCAAAACTTAAACCCGTTAAACCAAAAGAAGAACCAGTTGAAGAAAAGAAAGAAGCTGCAACTGCGAAAAAAACGGTCACCAAAAAGGTTGTAAAGAAAAAAGTCGAAGCGAAAAAGGCAGAGGTAGGTCATGTGTCCCATTACAAATTTGGTGTCAGGAAATCATGTATATATAAATTATGTTTTCTGTTGTATGTCCTACGTAGACTAGGCCATATTTTGTCCTTAGATCGTGTCAATCGTTAGTTTGAATTGTTTTTTAATATATTAGCTTGTATTGAAAATTGAACACAGGTTTTTCCCATGCTGGTAACATGTTAATGTTGTGTGTTTTGTGTTAACATTTGTGGCTTATTTAGGACGAAATCGAGTTCGTCGACGATTACGAGCGACCTGTTTTGGAGAAATACGAAAGAATTACACCAACACCACTCGCTAAAAAACCAAAAGAGGAAGACACACCCAAGGTAAACACACTACACTCTAACTTTACACGGAACTACTTACATCTTCATTTTGAATTATTTTAGTTTGACAATTTATTGTTATTATGTGTAGGGTAAACGCGCTTCTATTGCGGAAAGTGTAAGGAGTGAACAAGATAGTGAAGAAGAAATATCTATTGCATCATCAATTTCAGAGAAAAAAATGAAAATTGATTCTAAGGGAAAGGTATGCAGTGCCTTTAATTATTATATATCATTAAAGTTGAAATACATATAGTGACTTAATTATTAAATTGAAATATTTGTATAACGTACATATATTTATGCAGGTTGAAGATGAAAAGCCTGAACCTAGAAGGCTCAGCATTAAAAAAGGTCTGCCTAAGGCTGAGGAACCGGTTGATGAACTAACAAAGATAAAATTAAATAAGTCTGCCACAAAACCAACCGATGAAAAGCTTGAAGAACCTCAGGTTGCTAGCATTAAGAAACCTCTTAAGAAACCTGAAGATGGAAAAGAGTTTATAGATGACTACGAAAGACCTGAACTAGAAAAATATGATAAAATTACTCCCACTGCATCTGACAGGGCCAAAAAACAAAACGGTGTTGATCAGGTAGCTAAAATGAATCTCTATGACGATATACAATTTTCGTTATCTTCGTGCTAAATTATATAGAAAGTGCTAAACTATGCTACTTTTGTAATTATTAGACTTTCGCGATTCGAACACATTGTTAGTAAATCAATCGGGGCTTGATCGCAAGAAAAACATTTAGTAATTTATTTACCTCGACGTTTCGACCAAGTTGCATTGGTTGTAGTCACGAGTAGACAGTCTTCTCGTGACCATGACCAATGCAACTTGGCGATCAAGCCCCGATTGATTTATTAACAATGTGCTACTTTTGACAATACATATTATAATCTTTTATAATTAAAACTTATTCATTATATAGGCTGCTCCTGAATTTATCGACGACTATGAAAGACCCGAACTTGAAAAGTACGAAAAATACGAACGCGGTTCAAAAGACAAACGTTTAAGTAACGCTCAGGTAAATAAAACAACCTTATGATATCATCATTCTTCAAATGAGACCCAAAACTTCGGATATCAATGGACTCCACGTCATCTGGCTTGCTAACCCTATGCTCAATAGCTATTGATCATTAAGTATTCTGGGTCGTCAACGTCATCTGTCAACACGCCTTAACTTAGAAAGGCCAGGCTAACTAAGAATATCCAAACTATTAAATTCTGTTTTGTTGCCATAGCCTCATTAAATATGACTGCGCAGCTGCAACTAAACTCAACAGAAGAAATTTTGAATGTAACTTATTTGGGAAAGTTTATTTACTGATTAGCAAGCTTTAAAGCTTCTAAGCGCTCATAGGGTTACTTATGTGGCTTTTTCCGATCGACTGGGTCAAAGAATCTATTTCTCGGTCGTATCTTGGATGCTACTGGCATTTTCAACAGAGTATCTCCATGATTTGGATTGGACATTAAAGCGTTGGTTCCGATTGGTTATCTTAGCTTAACAGTCTTTGGGCCCTTGGACCTTGGTCCTGAAACTCCGATATTAGGCTGACCTATCTACCAGCCCGCATTGGCCAGACACGTGTATCAATACAACGTATGAAATGATCATTCTATTATTATACTAAGCTTTAAGAGTATTTCGTGTTACAATTAGTATTCACCATAGGAGTTCTAAAAACTATCCTTTTAGTATAATTGTGTTGATAGGTTACGTTTCCTAACCATAAGTCGGTCAGTGAAAATAATTGAAAATATATATTCATCACGAGTTCCAGTGTCTCCGTAGTGTCTAGGTAAAGCTTTTGAGCTGGCAATCCAGAGAATAGGGAATCAAGTCCTGACCAAATCTGATAAATTAAATTAATTTAAAATATTTTTATTTACTTTATGAACAAAATAATAAATTATTAACGTATATATTTTAATAGGATGACGTCGACATGATGAAAGGCAAAATTAAGCCCAAAGACAACGAACCAGAGCCAGAAGTTCCTACGTTACGTAAACGATCTGTCGCTAAAGACAAGGTACTATCTACTTTACTTCGTATTGATAGACATTTTAATTGCTTTTTTTAAAGACATATAATAACATATTAATGTACTATAGGACGATGAACAAAAATCAGAGGAAAAACCAAAAGCAAAAACTTCCAAAAAAAGCGAACCCACTAAAAAGAGGCCATCACTTAAAGAAAAAGAGGTACACTACACATTTTTAATATTTTTGAACCATAACTTGTTTGAGGACATTTTATCTATCGTTACAATTGTCTGTGCACACACTTTTTAAACACACTCACACATAAAAGTAAGGTAATGTTTATGCAAAATAATTTTCTGACGTATTAAATCTGACGCTTGGGCTGTATGGAATGGCAGAAAACAGTACGCTTTGCTTATCTGTGTTTAACTTCTATTTCGAATCTTTTCAATATTTTAGGTGCAGTGTGATGGTAGGTAAGAAATATTTTCACTCCGATTTAGTTAACATTATTATACTGTTCCGAATTCATGTGACACTAAATGATTACTCTAGCACAGAGTTCATATGACTCGGATAAGCAGTTTTTATTTATTATACTGTCTTTTTTACTAACTTACTACTTACTTTACTCATTTTCCTAACTTACAAACATTGAACACGCAGGTTGAAGTTGAAGAATTTGTCGATGACTACGAGAGACCAGTTCTTGAGAAATACGAAAAGATTACTCCGACACCAATTGAAAAAAAGAAAAAGGTACAAACAATGACATATAAGGCACTGACGCCATACTTTAATAAAAAGATAAAAGGTCTAAATTTATTAAACGATTTGTAATTATTTATTAGGATGACAAAAAGCCGGAGGAAGATACACTTTCATCAGCTACGGCAACTAGACGTCGATCTGTTAAAGATAAAACAAAAGATGAACCAGAGGTAGGACACATCGTATTATTCAGATATATGCATTCAGAATAATAATTGGAAGATTAAAATAAAATATTTTTTCTCAGCCTATGGACGTTGATGAAAGCGTCAACTTATCCAAACCTAAAACACCATCAAAGCCTGGACAACAACCTGAGGACGTTTCGCTTACACACAAAACACCCGCTGAATTCACACCTACGGTTAGTACGGTGCCTCAAAATATACACATAACTATTACTCACTGAAACTTATTTACACTGGGCCACAAATATAGCTAAAGATTTACCCCCTTACTTATAAACGTTGAATAAGCTGCGAATAGTAATTCAGTGTTTTGTTCCGTTCTTTCAACGTCAAACTGTCATATAAGCGACAAAGACAAAACACTGAATAACTATTCATAGGTTATCCAACGTTTATAAGTAAGGGGGACAGTCATCTGAAACAAAAACTTCAACGCTTCCAATATTTAGAAGCTCTATGAAGTAAGGATTGTAATAAATAAATTTTTGTTCTAGTTTGTAAGGTGCTTTTTATATTCTTGATATTCTTACCAAGTTTTGAACTGAATATGATTTAATATAATATTAATTTTAATATTAAGTTTTGTAACCATAAAATTAATAACGTAATAAGTTAATCAATCAATAAATCATTTATTTGTATAAAACATGTGTTTTATAAAAAAAATTATACTTTTATATAAAGTTGAACTTATGTTTTGCCTGACAAGGCATACAAATACAATACTATTTACAAAATGATATCATACTTTGAAAACTAGTTATTAAAATTGTCGAATATTTAATGTCATACATAATGCCAAATAGTAGCGAAATTTAAATATATCTTAAACGGTTAAATGTCAATGATTTCAAAAGTAAAAAGTTAAGATCGGTAAGTAAAAAGTGGTATACTTTTTACTTTGCCGAATTCATTAGTTAAAAAGAAAACCTATAGCCCAAGACCATAAAAAACTGGTGAACATTATAAAAGTTGTTTTGTACCTTAAATCAGACATAAGTTCAATATTATAAAAGAAAAAAGATGACCACTTTTCACTAGATTCCGAAAAAAAAGGGTTGTGGTAAGAAATCTGGATTTTTTAGACCATTTAGTATGTTCTAGTGGTTCAACACGGTTTGGTATACTTAACATCATATCTTTGAGCCGATTAATATATTGTTTATTGCCATATAAAAACTCCACTTTTTTTAAAATATTACACTGGCGTGAACTCAGAATCCCACGCCGATTCACTATTCGAGAGTTACTTTGAAACAAGGAAGCGTTCTCGCCATACACAAAACCAATGGACTACCATTGCTGGAATTGGTGCTGTTGTTCAATTATACTAGATAGGTGTTAAATATGGACTACCATAGCTGGAATTGGTGCTGTTGTTCAATTATACTAGATAGGTGTTAAATATGGACTACCATAGCTGGAATTGGTGCTGTTGTTGAATTATACTAGATAGGTGTTAAATAAGAAAGTTTTTACACTGCTACGATAAAGTCCAAATCAGTTTGACACTTAAAAAATGCCTTTCGATATTATTTAAATGTGACAGAATGACGAATTCATCCTATGCTTAAATTGTGTAAGAGAAGAAATGTTTTAAAACTACGAAACCACAAGACTAATAATATATTGTTTTCCTTTAAATGTGGGTAGTTATAAGTAAAATAAGCCGTCAAGTTATTTGGTGCCGCGTGAGATAAGATAATAAGTTATTATACGAATTTGAATTGTAGCGTTAATAAAAATATTTTATATTCAGAATTTTAAAGAATATATCTATGTAATTAAATAAGCTTTATGATGCTTTATTTAACGATGAAATAAGCTTCGATTTAGTTTTTCTTTGAAATAATTTCTCGATTATTTTAAAAGTTATGGCATTTTTATAACCAACTAGCTTGTTTTGTGGCCCAGTAATATAATACTGAGACAACAATTATAATTTTATTTCATAATTATGTAGGAAGATGAAGCCGAAGCAAAACTTAAGATAAAGAAACCAGAAATCATTGAAGAAAAAACACTCAAAAGACCTTCACCAAAAGGAAAGGAAGGACCAAAGGTACAAAAAATCAGATTTGAAATGTTAAGCAATTTTTACTTTAAATGAATAATAATTTAATACATCATTGGAAATTTTAGTAAATTGTAAAAAAATCATAATTCACAGACAGCGTCAACTGATGTCGCGTTAAGACGAAAATCGTCAACGCGAGACATATTGACGAGATTGTGTGTGCTTGTTAAGGTAATCTGGTTCTGTCCAGTTTGCTGTGACTATAACGAGCCAGGATTTCAACTTTCTCAATTTTATTATGCACCAACTAAACTACAGCTTTTACACACCTGTACACCAAATTGCACATAAATTAGCCTTACAATTTAGTATCATATTTTCACAACATTTTGGAACATTTATGGAATATTTTCTCCACCTTGTATAAATAGTAGTAGTAGTATTAGTAGCAGTATATAAATAGAATCCAGTACTTATTATGCACACGTACTTATATCGGTTAGTATACACACACTTTCTTCGGTCACTCTTCTCATTTTGTATATATAATTTCTGTTTCCTCGTGGGGTCAGGGTGAGGACACTGAAGAGTCTGTCAATGTCACGAAGCCCCGTACAAAAACAAGCACGACTGCTCCCGATGACGCTTCTCTTACACAAAAGACTCCAGCAAAGAAAAAGCCAACGGTAGCTATCTTTTACAATTTTTTTGATTATCTCAGTTTATAAGTAGGCAATATTTACAAATCTTACAAACTCTATAAAAACGCTATTATTGGTTTTTCCTAGGAAGGACAAGAAGCTGCGCAACTTAAGATCAAAAAACCTGCTGTCGTCAAAAAAGATGACGAAGAGGTAGAAAATAGTTTTAATAATAACAAAGTAAAAGGCCGTTAACAGGTTGTTGCAAAAGCAAACTGAGATAATTAAAAAAACAAAACTAACACTGACATTTTGAGCATTTAACTTGAAGGCTTGGTCTTTTACAACACAATTTGCCGCACATGCACATTAATCTAACACACCTGCACTTACGACGTAAGCTTCAGTAGAATACCATGTTAAAGCTTTTGTTGATTCTTTAGGAGCCACTGACAGTACAGGGTGGAAAATTCGAGAAGCCACAGCTCAAGAAAATTGTTAAGAAGCCAACAGAAAAGCCTAAGATGGCTCAAACTAATAACGAGGAAAATGAAGATTCGGTAAACATTGTTTAAACCATAACCAGATGGTGTCGTCCTACTGTGTGCACACGCACAATACACTTTATCAATTACTTTGCATATTGCATTCCCACGAAGATTTTATGCACTGATTCTTTATTACATATACTACAGCACACTTCTACAATTTCTTGTCATCTCGGCATCTATTTCGCTGTTTTGGTCGTCGAAAGTCGCATGCTGCATGTTTGTGCTTGTAATGTAATTTTTTACAGGACCTTTTTTATTACAGAATTTACAAGAAGTTTAATGCGTGATTTGACAATAATGTGCCACAATCCTGTGTCTATTTCAGCTTACCATAAATAGTACATCATAAGAATTGAAAAATAAACTTCATTGCCTAACTCTGTGTTTCCGCATGAATACAATATAGGTGTCTTCAAGTCACAGGTGAATAGGTATCTTCTAGGCAAGCGTGTGCCATCGTTGACCAAATCATCACTTAACATTAGATGAGATGGTGGTCAATCTTACCTTTTCTAAATAAAAAATAATTAAGCACCTTAGAATGGTTGAATACCACTTAGACGGCTGTATTATTGCTTTTTTTACAAAATTCTGTAGCAGTTTTGAACGAAACTTAAAAATTGCATATATGTCTAAAACCATCTGGGCATCTTCAAGTCACGAGTGAACAGGTATCTTCTAGGCAGGCGTGAATCATCGTAGACCGCATCATCACTTAACATCAGGTGAGATAGTGGTCAAACGCCTGCCTATTGTGAATAAAAAAAAAAAAAAAAAAAAAAAAAAACCAAGGAAAACGGTGATTTATAAATAATCTGTAAGAGCCAATTTCATTAAAGATTTTCTGTGTATTTTATATTTATATAAAATCATATTTAAAAATAAAATATGCTAAGTAAAGCAAAATAAATAGGCTTCATTATGCATAAATAATGCATAGTGAAGTCCACTTGTTCTATGCATCATTTTATTAATAATAGTGCTAACTTGGTAATTCATATTTTCAGTTTGAACTGGACTTTGTTGATGATTATGAGAGGCCAGTACTTGAAAAGTATGAAAAGGTCTCACCAACACCCCTGGTTAAAGAAAAGAAACAAAAGGAAGAAGTTAAGGTAAGAAATTCAAATAAACTAAATGTTATTTTAACTTGATTTGACTTGTTCATTTCAAGATCAAATGTCATTTATGATATTTTGGATATTGTTGAAGATAAGATCATAAAAATAAACAACAAGAACAACAACAACAAGTTTGAAGATATTTAACTAATAATTTAAATGCAGGTAGCGGCAATTGCCGTTGATAGAAGAGCGCAACATCTCGAAATAACGGTAATAAATAAATGGATGATAATTATATACGTAGCATGAACACATGACTTGTATATATATGAATATCACGATCATACAAATGCAGACATAAACACACAAATTTGACAACTTAGCATTAGCGAAGAGGCATTCTGCCATGTGCTGACTTACACGGACAAATTATTTTACTTTCAACAAGAATAGTATCGTCGTAGTATCGTGAAAATTTTGTTGCATAATAGGGTAGAATAATACAAACCATATACACAATGTATGGTTTTTACCTAGAAATAGGACCCGAAGTTTGAAGTTAAATGAGATATAATTGTTAATACTATCTTTTCAACAACAAAAACATATTTTTTTAAGTAAAGTGAGTAAACTCACCGCTCTTTGCAAGTTTTTAGACAAAATCAAAATTCAAGAACTCAAAATTTAGACCAGATAAATCATACTTTCTCAAAGTGGGCTCTGGAAACCTAAAGGGGGGACGGGAAGGGGGTATGAATATATAGCAAACTTTAATTAAATTAACTATAACATTGACATCCATAGTTATTGTTCAGATGTGGTGTTCGACTTCGTCTATGCGCTTTCGGAATTATTTGTAGCCATTTCTGACATTCAATAAAATTAGTTGTGAATCAGTAAACATTTTAAGTCTCACCGTGATTCCATCTTCGACCAGTTCCTCACTGACAGTAGAGCGAGATATCTCTTCTACTTAGGCACATAAATATTAAGAAACAAGTTTAAAAACTTGTTTCTAAATATTTATGTACAAAGCCATTGAGCACACATTCAAATTCCTACGTTAAAATTGATACCTACACTTTCACCATAAAAATATATTATCCTTACATATTATATGTTTTACCCTCTTCCTGTTTGGTTTCCCTCTTGTACATAAAACCATGGTAATTTAATTAAATTTCAATCTTTATGTTACTATGTGATGTGTGCTAATAAGTCCCATTGTATTTTTTTATATAGACCGAGAGCCGACGAACATCGATTCAGAACAGTGAGGTTTGTATATAAAATTGAAGCCTTTATGCGTGAGGCTTTATAATTTTAGGCACGGTTTTGTGCGTTAATGTAGCATTTTCTTAATAATTAGATTACTTGAATTCCTTTCAGTTAAACTTTTCGTACATTGTAAATATATTGCTATTTTTCAATCGCTTAAATGAATTCAACCTATTTTAACACAACATATAATAAGTACGTTTTATAGCTGAGAATATACAGTTATTACTATAAAAGATGTATATTAATGATTACATTTATGTTATATATCGAAAACAGGTACAAGAGGAATACAAGTCTGAAAGCCGAAAGAGCTCCATTGTTGAAAACAAAGGTGTTAAGGTTAGCAAGTTGATGAAAAAGATAAAAGCTTTGATGCAAATTTAACCTTAGACAAACGGCTTTTTTGCACTTATCCATTAGACTTAAGCTTTAAGTTGTAGGCAAATAATTATTGGCTCGGTGGTGATGATGATGATGATGATTATCATTTTTTGATAATCATTTTTTGATTGGCACATTATTTGACACATTATTATATAGATGTAGTATCCGGCTTTACTCACGTTTACCAGATGTGGTCACCGCGATCTGGCAGCGTAAACTCACCTGAGGATGAGCATTGGACATGCTCGAAACCTAGATTGAAACTTCGACTGTAAACGTGAGTAAAGCCGGATACTACATCTATATAATGATGATGATCATTATTATGATCGCTTCTTAACCCACTAAAATTTTAAAATCCATATTTTTACGACCGCACGTTCAACAGATGGTTCGAAAGAGTTATCTTAAGCAAGTTTGAAGCCGGACTAGGGCTTATCTTTATAAGAAGAGCTCTAGCCCTAACTAAAGCTAAAAGCTAATGGTGATGTTTAGGCTAATCTAAACGAAAACCGATTATTATATTAAACCGATGGTTACGCTGCCTGACTTTATTCACGTAATTGTAAGTAAGGTCCATTATAACGCTGTTTAAATACATGCATGGTGAACAAGCTTATTCATCATCATCATCATCATCTCAGCCATAGGACGTCCACTGCTGGACAAATGCCTCCCCCATTGATTTCCACAAGGACCGGTTGGAAGCGGCCCGCATCCAGCCCTTGCCTGCGATCTTAGTCAGGTCGTCTGTCCACCTAGTCGGTGGACAAGCTTATTGAACTAAACTAAATTTAACACATTTAATTTGGCAAAATTACGCCTATGGTACAAATTAGATAAAGTGTTTCCTGATTTTTTTATGTTATCAGGCCACATTTTCAACGTTTTATATGCAAACTTAACAAGTTATAATTGATGATTTTGGTTATATAAACACTATAATATAACGACAGATTCAGAAATGCACTAATTTTTAAAGTGACTGTAAATATTTAAAATCTCAATATAAATAACGTAAATTTAATATCGTTTAGTATCAATTAAATCAAAATAAAGAAATGTGGCACAGTAAAAATAAGGAATCAAAATACTTAACTTTAATATCATAAATGGTGCAATAAGTTTGTTATGATTATATGTGATGAGAAACAATGTATTTTATATTCTTAGATCACAAAAGAGTCCGCTGAATCAAGAAAATCTTCGATAGCCAGTGTGGCTGAGCAAAAAGAAGTCACAGCGGTAAAAAAGACTGGCTTAAAGGTACGCGACATATCATCGTTTAATAATATTAAGAGTCGTCAAGAGTATTGTGTTATTTGATAATAATAAATTAATGCGTTTTTAAAACAATAAAGATTAACAAGTTTAGCCAGTTCTAAGCAAAACCAATCTATCAATTATTTAGCGATAATTGTTGATACCCATAGTAAGAGATTAGCGAAAGCTACAGAAAGGTCTATTAATTTATTATTCAAACATCAAAACTCTTGACAACTCACGTAATGTAAAGAAAATACACCCTTCCTCTTATCATGCGAAGCAAATCCTCGATGCAATAATATGCTGTTTAGATTTAGTTGTGTTTTTTGGAAAAGTTGTTTCCATTGCCAGCACTTGTACTATACATAAGCTTTAGTAAATAGCATAAAATACAAGGCTTTTGGAGTTCCCATAGGAGCATTCTGTACATTTATAGACGCATTATTATCGACAACTACACAATTACACTGTAGTGAGAAAAAGTTTCGAAATACAATTTTGATATTGCCGAAATACGATAACACAAATTCAAATACAATAAGAAACAGACAGAAAATCAAAATTGTATTTCTCAACTTCATAGTTTAAGATTTATGCAACCCAATTATGACGCTTATTTTTATCCTTATTAACTTGGTTTTTAGAGTACCATTAAAGAACCAGAGGTAAAGGAGATCGAACAAGTGAAACTTAAGGTAAGTTCACTGACAAAAGCAAATGCATGTCATGTTCTACGTGAAATATATTGTCATTGTATCGTACCTTTTGAAATCCTCTTTTGTATATATGTTTTTTCGAATACAATATCAAACAATCGATACGAGTCTGAAAATATGTGTATAATATAATAATGTATAGTACACTTTCAAACAGGAATGCACTGGTACAATAATTATAATGTAAATATTAAGATGAGCATATTATTTTTGTAAATAGGGTAAAGAGGCAGAAGATGAGGTAACGACAGAATCAGATAAACCTTCAGATAAAACATTACCTTGGCGACCAACGAAAACTGACACACAGGTATATACTTAAGCAATTTACACTCTCATACACTTTCACATATTCACAACATATATCACATATCCATAACATTGTAATTTTAAGGTTATGATAAAATACGTAATTTATAAGATACAATTTACAATGGTTTATTTTCTTGATTTTGTTAGGAGACAATACAAACAGTTGAACCTAAACGCAGGGAAAGTCTTGACAATAAACCTCAAAACAAACCTGAGCCAAGACGACGACAAAGCAATATTGAGGTAAGCATTAGCAAGTTATGTACATGTACTGTATTAGGTTTATTATTATGCAGTACCTACATCAAATCGCTAGTATGATTGAAATTAAAATTTACAAAATCACACAGAGTTCCAAACATACAGAGGAGACTGAAGTAACAGAGAAAACAGGCATTAAAAGAAAGCCTTCAAACGATAATCCAAAAGAACCAATACGACGACGTCATAGCAAATCCAATGAGGTATTTTACGTGGATTATATTTTTTATTTACTTTTATTTTAACTATTTTATCTTGAGCAATCATTTGTTAATCGAAATCATTATGATAATATCATAGAAATAGTAAATTTAGAAAAAAAAAACATTCAGAGGAAAATTTCAATTCATCGGCCAAGTGCCAAGGCCAACGATGATTTAGTAGAATATTTTTAAGGGTATAAAGAACTAGAATACATATAACATGCTTTCAAGTTCATTTTTAAAAGTACAATTTAGAAAAGAAGACGATATTATTTTTCTTAATGTTATTTTTAACAGAATAAAGAAAATGTGAATGCTATGGATGTTGATGAAGCATCAGACGAACCAGATGTTCAGAACAGGTCAACGAGTGTTAAAGATAAACTCACTGAAATTCCAAAACACAAATCAAGCAAAGTTGAAGAGGTATAATCTTTTCTTTGTATTTAAACATTATTGAGGTGTAGGATTTTTTAAATACAACACTTAATACTAGTTTTTTAATTAGCTTCCTAAGAAAAATTGGAAGCCTTTCGTATCTGATAATAGGTTTAGCGTATCAGCGATATCTAAATTGATTGTAAATTTTTACGATTTGATCGCAGATATATGACATCAAACAATGCCCATGCAAATAATTTTGTTATAGAGTATAATTAACTCAATGAATGGATTTCGCGTTGGAATATTGTCGATTGGTAAATGCAAAGTTGAGTCAACTTTTTCTCAGTTTAATTATTACGAAATAATTTTGTATTTTTTTAACAAATTTATTTAGCACAGAGCAAGTTCAATTTAATTTCCAGCCGGTGAAATTGGCCAAGGCGTAAATGTGTTACTTGTGTACACCTTGGCGCAGAGGCAATATCGCAATTAATAAGGTTGATCTGAGTTGTCCTTAGTTAATTTAATTCAAATATTATGAAAACTTTTGTACACCGTTTTTTATATTCACATTTACCATTGAACACATTGAGAAAGAACCAGAACCTGGATACATTACTAAACGCTAAACTCGAAGAATCCAAATACCCTTGGCGTAAATTTAACAAAAAAGATGAAGTAGTTACGTTTAAAACGCTGTACATTATTATAATATAAAATAATTGTGTAAGTTTAAAAATAAAATCATTACTGTTAATCAGGTTAAGAAAGATAATGACAAAGACATTTTGCCAATTGAAAAACCACCAGAATCTAAGCTTCCATTGCGTACTTCAAGTATAACTGAGGTAAATAAAACAATTGTATATTGTTATACTCGTACTTTTAAAAGATTTTAAAATAATAACTAGTTACTGTATCACTTCTTAGGAAACTACGATCGCTATTACTGACAATTTGAAACCTGAAGTCTACCCAACTGAAGAAAACATACCTAAGGTTATATTTTTAAAATATAATGAATTAATATACTTTTTATATAGATGTGATAAAGTATTATTCATAAATGTTTTATTTCTATAGGTGATTAATGAGAATCCTAATTTAGAAGACAAATTAAAACCTGTCCAATCATCGTTCTTGTCAAGACGCAGGTCTTATGAGGTAATGTCGATAGTACGGTAATACTATACACAGATACTTTGTAGCTAGTGGTTCACTGAGAATGTATTCATAAGGAGATAACTTTTTATAGGATCCAGAAGAAAAAAATTGGCTGGACGAAATTGCCGAAGAGCTTGAACAAAATCAGAAGGTAGATACAAAACTAAAAATGATAAACATAATTTGATATGTCGAGTACATTGATTTTCTGCGAATAAAAAAAATACTTTAATATTTTGATAGGAGCCTGCTGTTGACACACCTAAATCACTGAACACACCTACACAACCAACATATCCATGGAGAAAACCACGTACAGAGGTACAATATGCACATACTTCTATTTATATACATGAATTGAACGAATTGAATTGAATTTGAATAGGATACAATTTTTTTTTTCGCTACACCTTATTTGAGTTGAATAATTGTAAAAGAACTAATTATTATTTATACCACTAGGCAGAAACGTTAAAAACTCCAGAGCCTGATAAGAAACAAGCTGAAGTAACATTCGCTCTCATTGTATCATATAATATAATATAATAATGTATACCTAGTGTATAATGTATAGCAAACATTCAAACAGGAATGCACTGGTACAATACTGTATAATGTAAATATTAAGATGAGCATATTATTTTTGTAAATAGGGTAGATAGACAAAAGATGAGGTAACGACATAATCATAAAAACCTTCAGATAAAACATTACCTTGGCGACCAACGAAAACTGACACACAAGTATATTCTTAAACAATTTACACTCTCATACACTTTCACATATTCACAACATATTTCACATATCCTAGCATTGTAATTTTAAAGTTATGATAAAATACGTAATTCAGAAGATAAAATTTACAATGGTTTATTTTCTTGATTTTGTTAGGAGGCAATACAAACAGTTGAACCTAAACGCAGGGAAAGTTTTGACAATAAACCTCAAAACAAACCTGAGCCAAGACGACGACAAAGCAATATTGAGGTAAGCATTAGCAAGTTATGTACATGTACTGTATTAGGTTTATTATTATACAGTACCTACATCAAATCGCTAGTATGATTGAAATTAAAATTTACAAAATCACACAGAGTTCCAAGCTTAAAGAGGAGACTGAAGTAACAGAAAAAACAGGCATTAAAAGAAAGCCTTTAAATGATAATCCAAAAGAACCACAACGACGACGTCATAGCAAATCCAATGAGGTATTTTACGTGAATTATATTTTTTTATTACTTTTTTAGAAAAACAAACATTCAAAGGAAAATATTAATTCATCGGCCAAGTGCCAAAGCCAACGATGATGAAGTAAAATATTTTTTAAGGATACAAAACCTAGAGTACATACAACATGCTCTTAAGTTCAATTTAAAAATACACTTTAGATAAGCAGACGATATTATTTTTCTGAATGTTATTTTTCACAGAATAAAGAAAATGTGAATGCTATGGATTTTGATAAAGCATCAGACGAACCAGATGTTCAGAACAGGTCAACGAGTTTTAAAGATAAACCCACTGAAATTCCAAAACACAAATCAAGCAATGTTGAAAAGGTAGAATCTTTTATTTGTGTTTAAACATTATTGAGATGTAGGATTTTTTAAGTTCAACACTTAATACTAGCTTTTTAGATAGCTTTTTTTAAGAAAATTGTAAAGTCTTTCGTACTCGATAATAGGTTTAGCGTATCAGCAAGATCTCAATTGATCATAAGTTTATTTATTATTTATTACGATTTGATCGCAGATATATGACATCATACAATACCCACGCAAATAATTTTGTCTATTGTATAGTTAACTCAATGGATGGATTTCGCGTTGAAATATTGACGGGTTGGTTAAATGCAGTGTCACGTCAAGTTTTTCTCAGTTTAATGATTACGAAAAAATTCTGTATTTTATTTAACAAATTTATTTAGCACCGTAATGATCAATTTATTTCCCTGCCGGTTAAATTGGCCGAGGCGTAAATGTGATACTTGTGTAGCACACCTGGCGCAGAGGCAATATAGCAATTAATGAGGTTAATCTGAGTTGTCATTAATTAATTTAATTAAACTATTATAAAACTATTTCACACCCATTTTTTTTATATCCACATTTACCATTGATCAGATTGAGAAATAACTAGAACTTAAAAACCTGGATACACTACTAGACGTTAAGCTCAAAGAATCCAAATTACCTTGGCGTAAATCTAACAAAAAGGATGAGGTAGTTACGTTTAAAACACTACATTATTATAATAATAAAAAAAAGTAATATTGATGTTATATAGTGTTTCTAGTTAAGAACTTTATGTGGGAAGATAATACGCAACTTATTATTATAATACAAAATTATTGTGTTAGTTTAAAAATATAATCATTATTGTTAATCAGGTCAAGAAAGATAATGACAAAGGCATTTTGCCAATTGACAAACCAGCAGAATCTAAGCTTCTATTGCGTACGTCAAGTATAACTGAGGTAAATAAAACAATTGTATTTTGTTGTACTTTTAAAAGATTTTAAAATAATAACTAATTACTGTATCACTTCTTAGGAAAGTACAATCGCTATTACTGACAATTTGAAACCTGAAGTCTACCCAACTGAAGAAAACATACCTAAGGTTATATTTTTAAAATATAATGAATTAATATACTTTTTATATAGATGTGATAAAGTATTATTCATAAATGTTTTATTTCTATAGGTGATTAATGAGAATCCTAATTTAGAAGACAAATTAAGACCTGTCCAATCATCGTTCTTGTCAAGACGCAGGTCTTATGAGGTAATATCGATAGTACGGTAATACTATACACAGATATTTTGTAGCTAGTGGCTCACTGAGAATGTATTCATAAGGAGATAACTTTTTATAGGATCCAGAAGAAAAAAATTGGCTTGACGAAATTGCCGAAGAGCTCGAACAAAATCAGAAGGTAGATACAAAACTAAAAATGATAAACATAATTTGATATGTCGAGTACATTGATTTTCTGCGAATAAAAAAAATACTTTAATATTTTGATAGGAGCCTGCTGTTGACACACCTAAATCACTTGACACACCTACACAACCAACATATCCATGGAGAAAACCACGTACAGAGGTACAATATGCACACACTTCTATTTATATACATGAATTGAACGAATTGAATTTGAATAGGATACAATTTTTTTTTTCGCTACACTTTATTTGAGTTGAAGAATTATAAAAGAACTAATTATTATTTATACCACTAGGCAGAAACGTTAAAAACCCCAGAACCAGATAAGAAACAAGCTGAAGTAACGTTCTCTTGGCAAGCAATTCCTGAAATACCTCAGGTAGTTATAAAATTATGACCATAATAAAATAATTCAAAATTTGCATAATGGATCACAAGTCACATGTTAAGACGTCAATTTTTTTAACAAATAGGCTGAACAAACCCCAGGGTTAGAAGAGAACTTTAAACCGACACTACTTGAGACACCTGATCCTGCACCCTGGAGAAGAGCTCGATCTCCCCAGGTACATTTTTACGGGCCTATTAGGACTAACCTGTCTAGCAATTAAAAATACTTTATACCTATATGACACATGATGATAAACAACAATCTTCTCATATCTTCTCACATTACAGAAATAGATACTTCCAGCTTATATCCATAACTTCATATCTATTTCTGTTTCAATACATAAACAATGTGATTTTTTTCTGCACACATCAACACACTCAAACCAAAATCAACACACATGCACGCGCAAACATACACTCACAAATCCCTTAGAACTTGGCTTTGAAAAGCTTTTTATCACCAACTAAACGCACACTTTTCGTTTGGTCGCCATTAAAAATTAAATTTGTTCTTTAGGCTGAACCGACTGAAAGCAAAGATAAGCCACCTACGTTACAAATACCACAACCAGCTTATCACAACAAATCTGATGAGGTACACTTCAGATCCGAATTTCAACCGCACTGTAGCACTGCACTTGTTTTAGGATTTTAGCACTAGCTATTAGCACTTGCACAAAAACTATTAGTTAAGCACTGTTAATTCGACTAAAAAGTTCAGTAGTTAGAAGTATACCAAATTTTTAATTTTATTACTCTCTTTCAGAGCTATGTCTTTTAAGTGTAAATATTGTATATTCCAAGCATAATATTATCTGCACTTTATCTTTTGTCTTTTGGTGTTCTCACATTTCCAGCTTATGCTTTTGCTTCAATAAATCCTTTTCCTCTTGTGTTCTTTGTCTATTCGTGTCCTTTATTTCAAGGAAACTAAGGTAAGTATACATATGTACGTATTTATATTATTTTTAATCGTTTTATGGGATATCACATTTTTTAGGAACATTCTCTATGTACAATAGCACAACTATTACAGTAACAATTGATTAACCTACTATTCCTACCTTTTAACCTACCTGTTATTTTAATATCTTTTCATTTTCATTTTTTTACTTGAATTCTTCACGAAATTCTTTACTTGTATGTAATTACAATCAAAAATAAATCCAATATTATATTTGTATTTAGTGCATATGATTTGCCAATTGAAAAAGTTATATTATTTATTACCAAATAATTGACAACGAAACCAACCCGAATTTTCTTTTTCCGAAATTCTGTTAAGTTTTTCTTCATAAATATTACTATTATAGATTTTTGGATTGAATTACAGAAAGTGGCTGTCAAAGAAGAAAAAGTAGAAGAAGTGGCCAAGAAGGCTAAAATCACTTCGGTTAAGAAGAAGGCAGAAGAGTTGCCAGAAATTCCTGACTATGAAAGGCCAGAACTCGAGAAATATGAACCAAATGACTTCACGCCTTCAACAAGAGACAAACCAGAAAAAGACAAGGTAAGATTCGTTCAAGATAAATATGCTATCGCCAGCTAGACAAAAATGAGTTTTCGTTATCAAAACCACATTAGCTATGCCTATCACTGCAATGAAGATTGTACTATACCTACCTACGTATTATATCTACCAAGTTGCTGACTATGTAATTTAAAAAAAATATTTTCTGGAACACATAGGTATACATTGTTAGATCCATTTGAAAGAAATAAAATTTCTTATGACTTGGTCACTGTAGTGGCTCTCTTTTGTTTTGTATTGAAGCGTAAGTCTTAAGACGCTTACAGATTATAATAGAAAAATAATTGAACGTCCTGACTATTATTTAAAGATTTTTGTAAGCCTGAAATAATTCAAGATATTAATTTCATTGTTTTCCTACAGCCAGTTCCTAAGGTACCTGAAATCAAGGCACCTGAAGAACAACTGGCAGCGCCTAAAATTGAAGTTAGTCGTGAAAAATCTCCCAAGCCAGAATTACCAAGAAAACCTTCCTTGGTTCCTGGAGTTCCAGCAAGACGTGGGTCTCTCATTCCCCCACCAGAGGAAATGGGAAGACGTCCTTCTCTGATAATCAGCGACGAGGTATGTATCTTTGTACTGTCAAAACTTAATTGCATAATTTATAATATTTTTTAATATCTATTTAAATACAAAATATTATGTGATCCATTTCAGTAAAGGTATGAATAGATTTCTATGCTATATTGTGCCGTCTATATGTAGATATTAGACAAATTATTTTTTTATTGTATAATATGAAATGCGTCAACATTTCCATTATAAATTGTCATTTAATTTAAGAATTGCGGCCTATAACATTTCAAGACTATATTTCATATTCTATTAAAACCATCGATTATATTACTGTACGATGTAATTTGTATGAATGTTGACGTTATTTTGTATGATTTTTTGACCCTGTTAGCGTAGTAGATACCCCTATCTCTTAAGCCGAACCCTTAACAGACTACCTTAGATTATTCCCCATGCAAAGAAATGTACTCCGATTATCTACACAAAGATGATCATTTCGAATTCCGCCCCTGAGTGCTTTTTAGTGACCAAGAAAGTTTGTTTACAATGGATTGAAGCTTATGCCCCACAACTCCCCGCTTTTAGACATAGAATGTAGTCTCACTGCGGATAATGTAAAAACACCGTTTCAAATGACATATGTAGCGATATTAAGACCGTGCAAAACGTAATCCACAGGAGAATAGAAAACTAAGACCTGGTGAGGTGATTGAAGAGAAGAAGGTAAAAGCAAGAAATGCTAAGAATCACTATCTGAATGCTAAACGTTACGTTGCCGTAATACTATTTTTAACTTCTGTAAACGGGACTGTTAATGCATTTGCATCGGATGAGGTTTAAAATACTGTCGTAATCGTATCTACTAGATAATAACATAATCATAAGTTTAATTTGTTGGATTATGTAGTTATCTAGAATCTAAAAACGTTTTGTCGTCGAAGCACAGAGCTACATTGCACACACTTGTGGAGTAAATGCACACAGATAAACCGCACAGCTTGTAAGCACGTACGCACACAAATAACGGTAACGAACACCATCGCGTCGACAAGTATTTTGATAAGAATGGTGTGTCGAAGAAGGCTTGTGTTACCCATCGTAAACCGGACACTAACATCAAAGATTAACACGGAGACGTGGCAGTATGTAATGTAATAACTCTTGCACACGCCTGGTTAGGTCTGCACCAAATAATGAGCACGAGTCAGAGTAGGGCACCAAGGTTCGGCGGCGGAGAAGTAGGTAGGAAATAAGGACAATTGTCACAAAGGGGTTATTATCAATATTTTTTAACAACAGGTCACCAAATTACGTCCCGGAGAAGTTTTAGACGAGAGAAAGGTGAGATCGAATGGGTCTGGTCAGTTTTAGGTGGAAGCTGCTCGCTTTTGCAAGGCATTTTGTCCTAGTTTTATTTTTCTTCTTTTTAAAACGCTACTACACGGACGATAATTGTTACGATTGGTCTAAATATTTGTTCAATTTTTATTAATAACTCTTTAACCAGAACTATAATGTTTTTTACAGTTCTTATACATCACAGATACACCCACAAGATGAACAATATATCTACATGCATTTACAAGAAACTTTTCATTTTACGTACATTTCAATAAATATAACTACCCTCCCTCTACTGCAAACACTCTAAAACACATCAGTGGAGATGTTTAGTATTGTGTCGATTCTTTTCTGTTCCTTTAGCAAATTTAGTAGCTTTAATCAAATAAATCAATTACTTTACCCTTATAGATTGTATTAGTCCCTACCTATTGTTTCAGATCTTGTTAGGTATTAGTATTTAGTTACCGCTTAGCCAACCAGCGGTGAAAATGTGACAATATCGCTGGAGTTTTGATCTTATTTTAGCAAAAGAGCCAATGTTGTTTTATGTTATTAAAATGCGAGTTAATATTAATAATATTTATAATTTTATAATTGGTTCTTTTATTAAAAGTGCTTTGTAGTTGTCTGTTAGAAGAGCTGACGTATCCTACTTGAAATTTAAAAATAACATTTTAAATTTTTGCTTAAAAAATCTTCCAATGGCTTTTTAGCTTTTTTGTTTCGAATAACATATTATCGACTACGATAATATGTAGCACAAATTAACTGTCCTATTCTACATTTTTTAAAATAACAGGCTTATGACTCTTACATCAGCACTCATGAAAATCATTACTAGCACAACCACAATTCAAAAATCACACTTCATAATAATACACTACATATCTACATCGTAAACACACACACATAAATAAATAGAGGTATTATTTTGTACATAATTTACTTTTAATTTATGCACACATTAACAGAGAATGTTTTTACTAAAACTTTTATTTTTTCCAAAAAAGAAACGAGGTAGCAGACCGGGTGAAGTCGCGGAAGAGGTACATAAGTTGTGTGAAAAATATATGTTTAGAAAAATATGTGTCATAGAAAAAAAATGTTTTAGATACGTGGCTAACATAGATATTTTCGAAGTGATTAATTCCAAAGTGAATAATCAATATATTTTGTATTAAAAACAAATTACAAAAGAGAACATATGTACTTGATATTTATGTAAGTATTTTATGTAACTGAATTTAATCTTCAAGGTTCAACAAAACATATTTTATCAGTTGATCAGTTTACCTGATTGTCTTTTGAAATCTACTTTAATTAACTTCTATATAGTGCGTCTAACACCTTGTCATTCTAACACTATAAATATAATTTAAACAAAATGCAGCATGTTTCCGTTTAATATAATTGAAATATAAACAAATTAACAGACGCAAATTTTACCAAAATTTAACATGTACCTAATGGCCTTTTATTATATTGGTAAACTTTGTGGTCAATAATTATGTTCCTTTGCATTTAACATCAAAAGCGTTAGCACCAGTTTACTAAGATTTTTCCGATCTATGATCAAACAAAAACTTTGTAAAATGATTTGTTATTATGTCATTGACATTGTTTGATCATGGACAGTTTTCAAAACAAATGTCACAAAACGAATGAAACATTTATAGCACAAAAATTGCAGTCTCAAAATAAATGTTTTTAAATTTGTACTCGCTGTCACTTATATCAAAGAACAACAAATATAGAAGCAGAAGCTAAACAAAGAAATCTATAATTAACAAGCAATAATTTCAAGTCCAACGCCAAAATATCTGTATCCATGACGTAAATAGCCGTTTGGCGCAACGTGTATTAGTCATATTGTAACTACGTTTGAAATGCAAACAAATGTACCTACCTATCTACCAGACACAAAATATAAAAAGTATATATAAAAAAAGAATACCAAAGCGTTTTCTAAATAATAATGTTGGTAAATTTTAAAATATAAAGAAAGCGTTGAAAGCAAATATGTTTCGTGAAATAAAGAATATATTAAAGCAACGGATGCAAAGGCATATTAAAAATTAAAAATAAATCAGCAATAAACAGTAGTTATACTATACACCTGAGTAGTAAAATGTCGTATAGACCGACTGACGTGAGTGTTTTAAGCATTGTAAATGAAGCGAAAAGAGGTACGAGCCAGAAGTATTGCAATGCATTCTTATGATTGATCGTTGTTCTTATAGATATGACTGCAAAAACTGGGCCAAGAGCTTGTTCTTGAAACGTTCTCACCCTTAAGTACGACGGTGTTGCCAGGTAGAGTGAATTATGACCGTTGCATTCTCTTTATGAGCCGCATATAAAGCGTTCTGCGGTACGATAGTGTGTGGTATCTGTTGACAAAAAAATATAGTAATAAAATTACAATAAAGCGTATACTAAGATTAATAAAACTTACGAAACATGCTTTCTAAAAAACTATTCAAATAAAAAAAAACAACAAATTACTTCAGGTATTTTGAAACAATAGATAACAATTTTACAATTATTATGCCATCAAACAACATTAAATACTTTTAATAATAGAAGAATATTTGTGGGGACTGAACTA
This sequence comes from Apeira syringaria, assembly GCA_934044485.1. Classification (NCBI taxonomy): domain Eukaryota; kingdom Metazoa; phylum Arthropoda; class Insecta; order Lepidoptera; family Geometridae; genus Apeira; species Apeira syringaria. Next base: position 4,265,607 of record OW203672.1, on the reverse strand, counting down.
AAAGCTCAATTATATAGGCTTAAAAAATCCATTGCCTGTTAATTATTAATACAAAGTTATTTTCTACAAACTTGCAAAAGTATGTTTTATATCGGGTATATCAATTTAAACTTGCTGTACTGTTTATAAATGAAATCAGAATAATAATTTTGAAAGAAAAGTCAACAACATTGAAAGTGAACATATATCCACCATATATCGTTGTTCAATGAAAACAATTTTATACAATATTCGACGAATAATTATTTTGACAACATTGTTACTTTTGCCGGGTTTGGCGATGGTAAAAATAATATAAAGGACGATTCGTAAATAGAAATAATACACTTAGTGATTGACGCTATGGACATAAAGGAGGGGCTGAATACCTTAGGTGCGCGTGGGCAGGCTGCTGCTCGACTTTTGAGCAGTGTGGACTAGACGAACACTATTTTGCATTCTCTAAAAATGTTGGCAAAGTCACAGGTGCCATTGTTGTCGATAAATTTGTCACATTATAGACAGCTGCATGCCAAAACAGAGCCGAAAGATTAATTTACAAAATGATTGAAATATATACTCGAAGGGTAATTCAAACAGTTCTAATCGACTCTAACTCGATAAACTGCAAACTAGCAAATACACTGCCGAAAATAAAATCTAGCTGGCAAAACTAAGCACCATGCTAACAGATCCTCAAAGAGCAAAAGTGTTTTTTTTCCCGTGCATACATTGTTTGGAAATGGAATTAAAAGTGGCGATCTCTTTACTACGGAAAACTTGTCTTAAATATTTTGGGTTTATTTTATTTTCTTGCAAACGTAGTTATTAGTATAGGGTAACAAATGGCGCTGAAAAGCCATTATTACTCTGTTTATATACACTCCTTCGCTAAAATTCGGGAGTAGATAGTACCTTGTAAAGCGTAGGTCATTTTAGCTTCTTGCGTAACAATCTACTATTACAATGTAAAAATTATGCCGTTTTTAAGAGGCTTAAAAAATATTGAATTTATATTGAGGATTTAGTGCGAAATGCAACTGCAGAAAGAAAATGCTTTACGAACTTTATCATTAAACGTCAGCCCCTTATTTAGAAACAAAAAAACAACAAATGAATGATGCTTCAACACGCTGTCAACAAAGCGACGACATTAAGAAGTTTAATTGCATTCTCGTCATCTATTGACCGCTTCATGACAGAACTGTCAACACTACAAGCCAGAATTTTATCGACTCTTTAACAATGTAGTTATTTGTAGCGCTGGCTTCTATGCCAACGTTTAACTAAATGCTATACATTAATAACTACGTGCTAATCAATCTATATATCACCTTGCTCGAACTCTCAATAAGTATAATTTATAAATAGGAATTTCTCGTCTTTGCGCTTGATTTGGATTACGAATAATTGAGACAGGACGTTTGAGAATGCGTTCAGTTATTGACAAAGCAATCTAAAGAGTCAATTGAAACCAGCTTCAAAATAGGAACACTTCCAGTAAAACAGCTGTGCGACATTCAACATGATAAATAGGTATTATTGACAAGACGAATATTATCAGCACTAACGAATGAAATTCGTGTCAGCACTCTGTACGGATCTATATGAACACGTCCAAGAACATGCTGCATGGATGGCTCACCTTAATCTGATAATTAATTGAATTGGTCGGCTGATTTGTGTTGCGCACAAATAGAAACCCGCGCCCCCCTCTCGTCACCCGCCTCTATGTCGCGACGACCACGCTCACGACCCCCTGGTTCAGTCTTTTGACATTCGCGCCCATTTTTAGATGGAACGAAACTACGAATTGCCCTCAATCGAAAAACAAAAACGACGCAAAAAATAAAATAAATAAAAAGTAACACTTTAAACAATAAAGCAGCATTTAGATTATGATTTTTTTACTGTGATTATGGATAAGTTGAACAAACGGATGTATTTTGCAAAACTTGTATTATTAGATTAGAAATCATGAGAATCAAAAAAGAGACTGTAATGGATTAAACTAATTTAAGTATTTATAATTTAACTAGTTAACGTTTCTTCAGTATTGTGGCATTTTGGTGTTTACATGTAATTAACAAGAATGGCAGCGGTGGCTAAAAAGCTTTCTATTCCTAAACTTGCGCCAGCAGCGGTAAGTACTCCTTTTTATATGTGTTATGTACTTTTCTTGATCTGTTACACACACAATTATTCGGATGTCAAAGGTCATAAAAGTTTAATGTGTCATTTTATTGGAATTTTTTTTTGTATTGTACAGTTATTATAAATTCAAATAATAATGAAATTTGGTTTTAATTAGCTGTCTGAGAGATTACAAAGCCTATAAAAAAATTTACACATCTCTGTGCGACATTGCCCAATCCTTTGCTCAATGAAAATATTTTTCAGCGAGATATCAAATGCCGTCTTGTTAGCCTTCGCAAACAATAGTGTTACAGGAATTATAATATCTAATCTGTTGATCGACATTCGTGCATGTTGCTGAATTGTACCTCAAAGCTATAAACAATTTTTTTTTTACAATTAATTAAAGCTTATATACAAATAATATATGTAAGCTGTAATGTATATGACTATCCTGTTATCGTGGTACATAATAGGATAGTTAAATTTCAGGAATCCTTATTTTTATTATATACCCACTTTCGCCGTTTCTTAACTAATAAAGCTCAAAAATTTCTTAATAGAATTACTTATTCACTCTTTATTACCTCTCTTATCTTTATCATATAACGAAATGCGTATTTCGTTATTTATTTTATTTTATGTAGCAATACAATTCAGTCACAGTAGGTCGACGAGTACTTAGCGTCAAAAATAAGATAGCTCGTCAGTAATACATGGTAATTTGATATTATGTATGATTCCATATTTTCTATAGCCTGTAAACTCCCATCAGTTATATTATTACAGTCAACACTCGCGGTGCACTCATCAGGAAGTCCAGATTCATTGTCAGCCATTTGGCTGGGTTCATAATGTATCTTCACATTTGTCAAAACCACCTAATGTTACCTTGCTGTAATTCTTGGGCTATTATTTATTTTATTAGTGTCTGGGACTGTGATAATTTTAATATCTATATCGTCTTTCAAGAAGAGTTATTTTAAAAACATATTTAAAACTTTCTCCTACGTATCGTTTGATCTCATCCTCACCTGACATCGTATATATATAGTTTTTATGGCCTTTGACAACGCGATATAAACGTCAAGATCTAGTACTTTCTATGTTTCTTTTTCATTTCAAAGATGATATTTTTTTAAATCGTATGAACAGTGGCGTTGATAAATTCAGTAGCAGTTTAACAAAACCTGCTATTATTGGGAAATAAGTGCAGAGTTTTATACTTAATTTAATTATAATATTTCTTAGAAACTGTAGTATTGACATTTAATACTTATTAACAATTAAATAATTTCGCAACTCTTACACTAAAGTATTATCATTGCGGTAACGCTGTATTTATGAAGGCAACTGTACCCATCAGTATATTCGTTTCTCATGTAAGAATTTATTTTAAAATGCAATATGAAATATTCTTTTAAGTCTTTTCATTTTATTTATCCATTTGATTTAATTTTACCATTTTACTAAAAAAAAATTTCTATAATCGTGATTAACAACTTGTTCATATTTTGTATACAATAAGAAACACCTAACTAATTATAATATTGATGCTACAGCGACGAAAATCGGGAGACGCCAGGAGGCCTTCCGTTCAAGACCTGGAGGATCTTATTAATAAGCCTTCTGTGCCTCTGAAACCTCTTGGAAACGAAGGGCCGCCAGTTATTGTTGACGTACAAGAAAGCTACTCTGCTGTTGAAGGTAACCAATCAATCATTAATTCTAAAATCATCTACAATTATATAGCAAAACCTAAATTATAAATGTTTTATCTAGATCAAACTGGATACCTCACTGTTCAAGTGGAAGGAAACCCAGCACCCACATTCAAGTTTTACAAGGGTGTTTCGGAATTAATTGAGGGTGGCCGTTTCAAGTTTATCACCGATGGTGAAACCGGTCTTATTACCCTATGCATGAGAAAAGTTAAACCTAATGATGAAGGGAAATACAAAATTGTCGTTAGCAACATCCATGGAGAAGATTCCGCTGAGATGCAGCTTTATGTGTCAGGTAAGACTAATATATTCAAAAACGTTATATTGGTCTATTTTATTCATGGAATTAAAATCATCAGCCCACACGACAAAAGTCACGCATTTTTATGCATTTTACATATTTAACTTTTGAAGTCAAAATACGAACGAAAATTAATTGTAGATTCCAGTGGCATGGACTTCCGTGCTATGCTCAAAAAGAGGAAATACGCCAAATGGGGAGAAAAGAAAGATGATCCTGACTGGGGTGATCTCAAGGAAACTGAGAAACCAATACCACCTCTTAAGAAAGTTGAAAAGGTAAGGTTTGATGTACATTTGAAAAAATATAATATCTTATGGACGGAAAAGTGAAGACTTAATGGTGATGTAAATAATGATTTTAAAATAAAATTTAAAATACAGATGATTCAAGATAGTGTAGAAGTTATTTAACCAGTAACACCTACACTGTCATGAAATAATCTATTAAAATGACAAACATAAAAAAATACATAAATAAATGAACAGACAGCTCCATCGGCCCTTGTGTTATATATTTGACATTTTACTTGAGATACACCATTACCATTATTTGATATTTATTTCAAATTTTTATAATTTATTTTGTAAAAATCTTGTTTAATACCGTACAAATTCATCGTATCATCATATATCAAATTATAATGCAAATTTAATAGCATATCTCATTGCTTTACTCATTTATAATCAATTTTTGTGCATAATATGTAATTTATGTACGTACCATACGAAGCTTTTGTATCAACATTTTAATATCAAGTCATTATTATCTGTCCTAACTAATACAAAACTTTGTTTAAGCGTGGTAATTTTTTACATTACTTCTCAAAGTATATGTTGAATGCTTAATATATGCCCTAAACATTTTTTAAGCTCTAATACTTTTATATCCTATTTATATTGAGTTCAATATAGATACGTCTTTGTATTTGTTCAATAAGACTTCGTATGCATCATGATATTTGGTTCTTAGGGCTTAGAGACTGGATATTTCGAGGAAAATGGCTTCCTTGTGGCTATCTCCGAGGGTGTTGAAATGGGTAGATTCCCAGCTGACAGGCGCAGGAACTCTTCAAACTGGGACTGGATTAAGGTCATCGAATTTCAAACAGTATCATCGTTCATTCCATCTTACATTTCCGCTATTTTCAAATTGTTATCGTCCTCCATTTGTATTTATTTCTTATATTTTACACAATTTAATTATAGTAAAAATACAATTCTACATTTTTTAGTTTCAATATGCCAAGGACAAGCATATTAAACTCCATTTGACGTAGTTTTGTTTAATTTAAAAAAAATATGTCAATGCCAGACGTTGTTTATGTTTATATTTTGCATTTGTCACTGAGCAATGAATGAATTTATTATTATGTACAATAGTTCATAACGTGATTGGTTTTAAGTTTAATATTAATTATAAGCCATGGCTGGGTGGATGCCCAAAACTATCTACTGTTGGTTCCGTGTTAGTACTATACATACGAATTTTATTAGGCAATAAATTTTTAATCGAAACGCTTGCATTAGACACGGCATAAATTTAACAATTACATCATCGTCATTTGCATTTGGCTTTCTTAAGATTGCTTCCTACACACGCTATCATAAAGAGTTACTTATCAAGTAACAAGTTATTATACAATTCTAGGGTATTTACGAAATAAGGAGACGTATGTCTTTACCAGAAATAGTACCTGATTGGCCTACATTGATGGAGGCTGTCAAAATAAAGGTTCGATAAGAGGAGGAGTTAAAAGTAAAACTTAAACACAAAGACTTTCTGTTCTTTTGAATATGATGCGGTATCTATTCTTATTTATTATTTCTGTAATCTTTGAGCAAATATGTTAGTTAATCACATCATTAAATAAAATTAAATTTTGATGAATAAATACTTGTAATACATATGTAATAAAAAATTATGAAAGTTAACATATTTTAAAAGGACAGAAATGCTCTTCTAAATATTGACTGAGTTAAATCCACGAATGATAAACTAAAACTAAAACATACCTCTGAAAGTATCGTCGTCTTCCGATACACAATTCAAATATCAGATTCAAAATCCAAGAGTTCCAATCTACATGTTTTATTTACAAAGATATATATAAAAGTAATAATCTTCTAAAATTAAACAAATTTTTGGACGACGTTACATTCTGAGCGTACTAAATAAAACGCATTAAACTGAATTTTAAAATAACTCACAGAGGTTGTGTATACCACTTCACCTTTCTTTAACTACATGAACATGATTTTCAGGGAATGTAAGTGGAATGAATTTGATGACTAAGTGACTTTTTCCATTGGATTTTTGTCAGTATTGTCAATTGCAGGTGTATCTTTGACGACAGGTTGAAGGGCTTCTGTCATGTCATGCTAAATGTTGTTTATATTCATATATATCATTGATTTCAGCTGATGCATCCGATGTTTTGCAGATGTTGGAATTTTTGCCAAATTATTCCTTAATTTTGTATATTCTTTTGAATGTTTATTTAATTACAAAAATGTATGTGTAGCTTTTAAGAAAATCGATGGACGGTACGAAGTGATGGTACAAATTATGTCTTTTTGGCGAAGAGTACACTAAGAAAATGAATATTTTGTAGAGAACCCATAATAGAAGACCCTCACTAGCAGAACTGATCCCAGATTGGCCGGTCCTTCACTCGTTCAAAAGAGACGAGGTTTGACAATAAAGACAATGTCAATAGACGGCACAGTGCATCTTGCAAGTCTATCACCAAAAGCAAAACTCGCACTATTGTATTTTACTTGTGCTGGAAATTCCAAATTGTTCAATGAATTTATAGAAGCTTTTGCATTGATGTCTCATAAGCAATTTGTTTTATTGAAATCTGCAGTTGATTTATTGAATCGTTTCTCATGTCTCAGAAGTTGACATTGAGTATATATAACATCATATATATATATATATATATATATATATATAATATAAAATTCTGTATGAACGTAACAGCGCGAAAAACATTTGGTTATATTTGACTCGAGATTTCGACCAAGGTTCATACCCGTGACCACGACTGGTTTCTATTCCGTAAAAATTCTTATAAAATATTTGATTGGTACTAAATTATAATATTACTATCAACAAGTAACATTGCTTTCTAGGCAGTCATATTAAATTGTATTATATAAATAGTCATATTGTTTAATGTATCTCATTTAAAAGCAGAAGTACTTAGCCATCTCTGACCTTCCACTTTTATTTAGATCAACCATTTTTCAACTGGCATTAGAGCAACTGTTTCGTTAAATTGAACTTTTTGAATTTCAGCGTTAGGGTTACCACAAAAAAATCAATAGACTGCACAACTGCCTACTCTTCTATTCTGTAGCAAAATTTCTGGGCACTTTTTCATCGATACTATTAGCAGCACAAAGCACAGGCACAAATCAATGTTTAGGGTATTATCGATGTTCACATTTATCAAAAATGATGAATCTTTCGAATAAAAGTAATAATTGTGTGTATTACGAACGTTTTATTGTGCGAATTACTATTACTACCAAATGATAAATTCATCATTTTTGTTCGTCAAATTGTATATAACACTTGAAAAATATTTTATTATTTGTCACAGTTGCACATCTATTCTTTAAAATTATAGAAATTCCAATTTCTGTACAATAGCATGGATTTCACCTTGACGATAAGAAAATGGCTGATGACCCTAACGCCTCAGTTCATTTCATAGATTTTATGGTTTTTGTTAAACTGCACACCGTGACCGTTGATTTTAAGTAGATAAGAGGGGGAGTCATTTACGGTCAGCACTTTACAGCTTTTGGTATGAAAAGCACTTGGTTTTTGTATGCATTTATTATTACTTATTACAACAGGTTTTTTAATTGTCACTGGATTATGGCTTTTCAGAAGCAAGAGTCGTTCTTGAAGCCCCTCGTAGATCAATTCGCAAAGGAAGGCAAGGATAAGAAGGTTACATTCGAAGCTATATTTACGAAACCTAATTCCAAGCCGAAATGGTTTTTCCGTAAGGATGTAAGTATTATTATTTAAATGTGTAATAGATGATTAGATATAACCTACTTTACGCTATTTCTGTTTTTAGGAACTATTTCCAGGCAGTAAATACAAGATGACCAACGAGCAAGACTCGTACAAGCTGATTATCATGGGTCCTAAAGTGGAAGATACCGGCAAGATAACCATAGAAATTGGTGGCATTACTAGCACTGCTTTCTTGCAAGTCGATGAGCCTGACCCGACATATACCTTCACCAAACCATTGAAAAAGAACACTAGTGGTTACACGAAGCACGAGGTTACTCTTGAATGTACTGTGTCTAACAGTCTCGCTATTGTATCGTGGTGGAAGGGAGAAACGAAATTGGAAGACGGTGATGTGTTCCAAATCTCCAAAGATTTGTCCGGTGTTTGCAGACTTCTCATCAAAAATGCTACATTTGAAGATGCTGGCAAATACACGTGTAAGATTGAAAAGCAGCCTGACAAGACTGAGACGGACGTTAAAATTGTAGGTGAGTTGAAGTATAATCTTTTTTGGTCTTTTACAAGTGAAGCAATGTAAGTGAACATAGTAAAGGGTAGTGAGAGCTGACGACAAGACAACCGGTGTATTGAATCCAACGTCTGAACTGAACCTTTAACTGAAAGAAGACTCCTAAAGAAACCCACAACATAATGATAGGACTGTTTCTAGTGTTCTTCCAGCTAGCCACCACCCTCAATTATCCGCCATCACATAGAATCTTGAAGCGTTTTGGCAGCTGATTTTGTGTCTGTCGATTTCTTATGTCTAGGTAGTATAATACCGCTTTTGAATACATTGTCGATGGCCCTAAGGTAAGATAGTGGTCATATGAGAAAAGCCAACCTCTCTGCTGCCGCACTCAATAAAAATGTGGAAATCTTTCGTCTTAAACTTACAATGGGCACCAATACGATTAGCTAATCTAAATTTGAAGCAGAAAGTAATATTCTTTAGCCAAGGTCTTAAACAATTCGTAATTCCTTTAGGGTTTTACTAAGCCAAGTTCAATCCAACGTATAACACCGTTCTTTCTAAGTATTGAACCCTTTCTTCAAATTTCTTAATTTAATTTTACCTCTTTTTATTGAACCTCGCACTATGAAGATGCCTTCATAGTGCTAATGGTCTGGTAATCAAAGCGGTAATGTCACAAAGAATAATCGTCTTTTTTTTCTTTATTTAATGAGCTTTTTCGCTAATGCTAATATGCCGCTGAATAAACATTTCTATTGCTTTCAGAATATCCTTACAAGTTCACGAAGGTCCTCAAATCGCAGCAAGCGATTGAAAAGGATACCATCACATTGCTGTGCGAGCTTGATGACGCTGGTGGAGACGTGAAATGGTAAGAACCTTAAATAAAAAAAAACATAACGATTCCATTTTATTTTCCTCGCGTGGTGCCGCAAAATATGAAGTCTTTATTTAAAAAATTACACAAATTTGTGAAATCTGCCCTAATCCACGTGAAATAGGTGTGAATGTATGTATAACCATTCAATTTCCGCTTGTAGTAGTGCTGATTGGTATCTTTTTTGCAAAGCATCGCTATAATTTATAAAAAATAAATTAAAGCGCTAAAACTGTCCCGAAATGGAAAAAACCCTTTGTTTTGAAGCTTGACCAATTTATTTTTCTTCATTTTTATATTATTTTTTAGATTGAGGCTCAGAAGGCCCTTAGTCAGATTTTTACTTGAGTTTGGATAATACAATTTTTAACATAATATTCTTTCAAGTTGATTGACATCTATATTTCAAATTTGATAATGAACCAAAAAAAAAGTCAACATAGATTGGTCAAATTAATAAATAGATAAAGATTGTATAATGTTCTACAGTGTATGTTATTTTGGACCCCTTTCACCTACTAGTCCTTTAAACTCATCTAATAATGTATTATGTGCTCAATAGTTTTTATAACAAATTATGTGGTGGACCAGTGTTTTGCATGAGTTCATTTCAATTGGTTTTTTATTTAGGTTCAAGAACAACGAACCGCTGAAGAGTGATAAGCGCATCACTATCGTCAAGGAGGGACGCAAGCGCAAGGTGGTGATCAAGGACGCTAAGGTCACAGACGCTGGCAACTTTAAATGTGTCAGCAACGCTGATGAAACGGCATGTGAATTGATTGTCAATTGTAAGTAGAACATAATTATATATAAAAAAGAAATATGTAAATAATTTATTTTGCTACGGATCACAAAAAATATTCTTAACGGCAATTATTATTTTTTATCACTATAAAAAAAACTCAGTCACCAAACACATAGTGTGTTCAGGCAGCAGTCCTTGAGAGCCAGTGAGCATTCTAGATCTAGCGTGATAACATCGTCGACCACATCGTCACTGACCATCAAGTGAGATAGTGGGCAAACGCTATATACGGTATACAAAAACATTTTCCTTTTAAAAGTAATTTAATCCGACATCAAAAAAAGGAGGAGGTGACCAACTCTGTGTATTTTCTTTTAAGTTTGTTACTTTAAAATTCTGTAATTTATGAACTGAGTTGGATTTTTTTTTTCATTTAAAGGTTATCATTACATCAGACTTATCAGAAAATATAATAATACTGATAACCAACCACTTCTATTTATTATTTATTTATTTGATTAATAAATAATATATAAAAATCTATATACATAGTAATAAATAATAAAAATATAAAATAATATAGATCAAATTGGTTTTTACAATGAATAAACTGCGTAATTATATTATATTCCCTATTTTAAGCTACTGTACCTTCTGTAAGAGATTGCTTTAGCGATAAAATTCATTTATTCATCAAGTAACACTGACTCATAACATTATCAATATAACAGTCACATTTTAAATTCATAATAATTACACAATTAAGCACTAAACTTATATAAACTCAATTAATATTACTAAATTAAATTACATTTTATGTCAATATTACATTAGATTTAATAATAAAAATTACAGTGTCATTCTAATAAGACCTAAAATAAGGCCCCAGATTGTATAAACATAAGCTCCAAGTTTGTTTGACCTGTGTCTGGGTGTATATATGTATATAAGTATATATATCAGTCATCAGGTTACCATAGCACAGGCTCTGCCTAGTTTGGGACCTGAAGACCTTGTGTGAGTGTTAATAAATAAAATAAAATAAATAAAAATAAGTAGTATGATATTATATACTTTTCTTGTACATTTTATGATTTGCATAAAGAGTTATTCTATTATATCAACATAAATATGTGAATCCAAGGTTAACGCATTGGTTTCTATTGCACTATATCACTGTCATGGTCAAATTACACGGGATAGGCAAAATAATATGCCATTGTTTAAGTCCGCCAGACCAAGATTACATTGACATCAATGCAACTATTGTATTTTTAGAATTTGACACAGCCAGTTGTTCTCCAGAATTCATAATTGTTACACTTAAACAAAGTCTAGTTCGGTAATATGCAAATATAGTGAACTATTAACTACAACATTTCTCATCTTAATTCAAAGACTTTTGAAAATCCATAAATTACTTCAGTAACGCATGAATCGTTTTTCAAATGAAATAGTTAAAAAATCTCTTATTGTTTATGATCCATAGAGTTCTTCATACTTATAATTAATAGACAGTGACATGACTTCTGTGTCTCCGAGACCCTGGGTTCGAATCCCGGTAGGGCAAACATTTGTGCGATGAGTTTTGGTGTTTTTTTGTTTTTTTTTTTATTACACTTAGACCCTCCCGCACTAGGATTGTTTGTCCCGGGTCTTGGATGTTTGTGTGATGTGATTGTGTGTGTGTCGATGCCTCCCGCGATACAGGGAATTCTAGTGCGGGAGTATGAGTGTGATAAAAAATAAAAAATTGCAAATGTTTGTGTCGTCACTAGCCCCCACACTAGGATACCCTGTGTTGTGGGTGGACTAGTGTCTTCCAAAAGGGTACATTATGATAGCTACATAATATATAAGGTGACAACATTACAAAGGTATTACGTAAGTCCAGTACAGGACAATGTAAGAAGTGTCGGATGAATTGCTTTTCTGTTTAATGTGATCGTGTGGTACTTACCATCGCCGGTACCATTAAGTTACAATGAAGTAGATGAACTTCTTTATTTTGTCTGCCTGGAAACGGTTTACCACTAATCCTGATTTTTCAGACTCAAATCGCTTCAACAAGAAGTTGAAGGACACTGAAGCAATTGAGAGGGATAAGGTGGTTCTTGAAGTGGAACTGCAAGATCAGACTGCTGAAGCAGTGTGGTCGTTCAATGGACAGCCGATTGTACCTAATGAAAGGTAAGAGGTTTTACAATTAATAACATATCATATGTCATTGCTTGACAACTGTCTTAGTTGAGTGATACCTCAAAGCTCGCTAGGAATACCCAGTGTAGACCTGCCCCCAAAATAGTGACAGGATTACAAACTTGAGAAAGTAGACATTGACATAACTTTATTTAGTGCCAAAAAATACATATTGAACAGAAAAAATTATAAAATATATAAAATTATAAGTTTTTACTAGGTCAGCTTGACTACAATTCATTAGAAGTAAGAAGACTCTTAGATCAGATGACCATGTGTTGCAAAGTTCTTAGAGGAGCAGTGGACTCCCTAAACTTGCACAACCTACTTTGCAGGCTATATGTACCAGATAAGTACAGGCGTGCCAGGCGACATGTGTTGTTTAGCGTGCCTTCTTGTCGCACAGCGGCTCGCGACAATTCTCCTTTGTGTCGGTCTCTTCGCCACCTCAATGCACTTCTGGATGCCAACCCTGATATCGACTTTTTTATTGACAACTGGAAGGCTATTATTGACGTATGCTTGACATACTGTGAGAAACAGTAATTCACATTATATGTATGATAAATTGATAATTTTGACTTAGTGTATTTTTCATATTTTTGTTCGTTTGCATTATAACTGTTTATATTAACTTTATGCACTCAATGTAATGTGGTAATTGTAATTGCTATCTTGCGTTTTTATCACAATAAATAAATAAATAAAATAAATAAATAAACATGTTATTAACAAACGCTAGATTTTTTTGCCATAAGCCGACCGCAACTCAGCATATTATGCTGGGTGCATTTTAGAACCCAACGCTGGTCTTTCATTGGCATCTGGAAGTGACGTCACGCACATAGTACGAACGGAAACTAAATAGTGATTTAGCACCTTTATCCTTTTTTATTATTATCATGTATATTTTCACCGAAGGTTTAAGCTCGAGATCGGAAGCGAAGCTCGAATCCCGAAAACGATTGATATTTAGGCTCAAACTTGCCATGCTTTAAATACTCTATATATAAGTGTTTTAATGGTAATGTTCCCCAAGCTTTTTAATTCATAATCTATTAAATAAGTCTTGTCTTCAATTATGTGTCTGGGTGTGTCTATGTATATAAGTGTATATATCAGTCATCAGGCTACCATTGCACAGGTTCTCTGCCTAGTTTGGGACCTGAAGACTCTGTGTGAATGTTAATAATAATAAATAATTATGCCAACATTCGTATCTCCAACAGGATTGAAATCAAGAACCTGGGTGGAGGAAAGCACCAGCTAATCTTCAACAAATTGGAGATGGAAGATGACGGCGAGATTCTCTGCGAGAGCGGTAAACTCAGCTCTTCTTGTAAACTGACAGTAAAGAAAGGAGAATCTAAGCCCACCATTGACTGCCCTGATGAGTTCAACGGCCCAGCTGACAGACCCTTCGTTATTGAGGTGCCTTACAAAAGTAAGTGACATTAATTATTTGATTTATATGTGGGGTAAATAAAGTTGATTTTTGGCGTGATTGCTTGGATTGAAACCTGAGCAAGCGAAAGTTTCAAACCACGAAAAGCTAAAAAAGCTTTACCCGTGAGTGAAACACAACAATTTTCCCTACACTAGCACTAACTAATAAGGAACTTGCAAGGCAACCTGCGGAAATAATTCTTTCAAATTCACTTATTTGCTTGTGAATCTATATATATAAAAATGAAACCCGTTTTCCGTTGTCACGACATAACATGAAAACGGCTTGACTGATTTAGATAAAATTTGGTATAAAGATACATGGGACTTTGGAGAAGGACATAGGCTACTTTTTGTCCTGGAAGAAGTATGGTTCCCGTGGGATAACTGAGTCAGCGGGAAAAACGTAGTGCACGCGGGTGAAACCGCGGGGCGCAGCTAGTAAAATATAATTTTCCTGTCAGAAATTGTTGCGTAAATATAGCAATTGATAGATAGTGTGGTGAAAAGGTATTCATTATAAAACTTGGCAAGTAGGTACTTGGAAATAAGTTTACTAGGCTAATTATTATTATTTATACATAAAGTTTCAATATTCCCAGTAAAGATATATTGTATCTACTACTTAAGTTTTCTTCTCAGTTTCCGGCACCCGACAGACTCCGATAGAAGCTAAATTATGGAAAGACGGAAAGGTTTTGCCCGCAAAAGAAGTTGAGGTCATTGTCGAACAAGAGAAAGTCCTCTTCAAGATGAAGAAGCCAGCTCGCGAAGGCACAGGAAAATACCAGATCAAACTATCCAACGCTCAAGGAGAAGACAGCAAGGATGTCAGCATAATCATGCAGAGTGTGCCTTCAGCTCCTCAGAACGTGGAGGTTGCTGAAGTGTTCCAGACTTCTTGTCTGGTAACGTGGAAGGCACCACAAGACGATGGAGGATCTCCCCTCATCAAATATGTCATAGAAAGACAGGTCAGTCATGAAAGTTTGTATTAAAAAAGAAACTGCAATTTCCGAAATCTCTCGTTCCGTGTACACTTAAATTCATATTGTTCGTTCATAATATTAGAACAATCTGCAGATAGTTTTCGTAAGAACCAAATTACATGTCAACTTGTTTTATGGAAAATTATCCACCAGATTCAGATTGTCTTTCATACGTCCTATAGAAAATTGGATTTATCGTAAATGTAATATAAGAACTTAATTCTATTAGTACCTACTCTTTACGTAGTTTTATTGAACACGAAAATTACTACCATTACCTAATTTTTAAAGTAAACGTTTTACGTCTTATCAAGCATTAATCAATCGAGATAATTTGGCGCTCTCGCGCATGTTTTGTATTCTAGATTTGGTTAACTGTGATGCTATGTACACGCATATCATTTACAATACTTCATAACTCTGACATATCCTTTCTAAATGTAATAATCATAGTATAGAACGCTTGAAGATTTTTTTTTTTGTTTTTTTACTTTTTATACGAGTAAGCTTGCGTTTCATAACTGTCTCACCTGATGTTAAGTGATGACGTTGTCTAAGATGTAGCACGCACACCTTGAAGGTTCACTGGTGACTTGAAGACTCCAGAATTGTACATATCGGAAAAGACAGACTCGGGCAACGAGTTCCATTCCTTTTGATAAGCAATTGGGCCGCTTTATTTTAATTTCTGAACGGGTAACTTTCTTTTTATAGGACTTGTCTCTCAAAGCTGGCTGGGATAATGTGGCTGAAGTTCCACAAGGAGAACCACTTAAATTCAAGGTGGAAGACCTGGTACCAAAAAAGACATACAAGTTCAGGATTCGGGCTGTCAACAAGGTGGGATCCAGCGAACCTGGTATTTTTTCAAAACCTGTGCTGGCCAAAGATCCTTGGGGTGAGTATCATTTATACCGATATCAATTGTCTTTGAATTTGCAAAATCTTTTTATCTATATTTTGAAACATAGTGTCACCGAATACTTTAATAAATCCAATCATTATATTTAAGATGAACCATCGAAGCCCAAAAAGTTGGAGCTCGTTGATTGGGACAAAGACCATGCAGATCTCAAATGGGAGAAGCCAGAAAACGACGGTGGTGCAGAAATCACTGGTTACGTCATCGAGTACAAGGAGAAGTTCGGCAAGGACTGGGTAAAGGGCAAAGAAGTTCCTGGTGATTGCCTGAAGGCAACGCAAGATGGCTTGAAGGAAGGTTGCACTTATGAGTTCAGAGTCCGTGCTGTTAACAAAGCTGGACCTGGTGAACCAAGTGACACCACTAAACCTATTGTAGCCAAGTGCAGATTCGGTAAGAAACTTTTTAACCTGTAATTTTTTGTTGTCCTGGACCTACCCCACGTCTTTTAAAAGCATAACTATACTCTGTCCAATGTAGCTTAATCATTTTGACAGCTCATGCCACAAAGTTTCTTATATTTTTAGTATAACTGTCATACACATAATTATTTACTTCATGAATGGCTACTGCCCACTTATGATAGTGACGGGATATGCACAACAAAGTACATGAACAACTACAGACTATCAAAAATCCGTGTTGAAATAAATGAAAGATATAAAAATCACGTATGAATGTATTGGTATTGGCTCTTTACTGGCAAAGTATGTTTGATTAACGGTACCTACTGATTGCGTGTCAGCTATATATTCTCAGCTGTCATTCTTATAATTTTAATTAAGTTAATGATGATTATAATAAAGAAACGAATAAAGTGCAAGTTTCATGTAGCTAATAATTATTTACAATTATTGTTCCTTAGAAATTAATAATTATGTTTTTTTATTATTATTAACATTTAGGTGACCTTGACCTTTCGTGACCTTTGACCTTGAAAATTGATAGACGGAGATATCTCTTTTCAAGTTCATTATGAAACTTTGTAGCCTTGTTTATCGATAGTATTAAGTTACAAAAAGCTTCCGATGACGTGGCCACAAAATCGAACTTTAATTACAGTCAAGCCATACATAATTGGAGAGGGTCTGCAAAGTATGATCATCAAGAAGGGCCAGATTATCTCCTTCGATATCAAATACGGGGGTGAACCTGAGCCTGAAGTTAAATGGATGCATGGGGAAGAGGTACGTACATAATAACTTTATTTAACTCATAATAATTACATTTTCAGTCACCGAAAAGCACATCATACATGCATACAAAAAAAAGAAAAAAAACAAACTGAAAATACATATATGACAAACTTATATAAATATTATATAGAACAGTTTTAATAATTCCGATAGACATGATTAAAAAGATCTTTATTGAATCATTTACATACATAATTAATTGACTAAGCAAAAAAAACTGTGTTTTTAAGTAGGTATATTACATAATATATGTTAAAAAACTGTTATTCTGTCATATCAACAATGTTATTCTGTCATCAACTGATATTCAGTCTGTGTTATTTTGTTGTAACGTCCAGTTTGAGAACCTAATAAAAAAAAAATTAAAAAAAATCATTTTTTTTTATAATGGCATAACTTACACATTTTGCCATTGATCATCAGTCTCCATTGGTTATTATTTCTAACTAAACTGTTTTATTTATTTTTTCCAAAAAAGAAACGCGGGAAGCCGTTTACGGAGAAGGTCAGATGGTTGAAACTTGATTTTATCTCACACTTTATGTTCTAAATCATTTTAATTTTTATTTACCAACGTTTTATGCAACTTTACATTTACAACAATGTGCTAACAAAAATTTACACTTTACATACTTCTTAACATTTTTTCAAATTGAATCATTCATACTAGAAAGACTTAATGTAAGTCATCATAATATAATAATAAGTCGAACACGATTTCGACGAATCGAACTTCATTTACAACAAATTTTATTGGCATAAAGATTTTGTTTGCCTAATAAAAGTATACACATGATAATTTGATGATTATTGACACAGTCATTTGTATTTTAGAAATGATTCAGTTTGCAATGAATGAATTCTAAATTTAGCTTCGGACGCGACCTCTAAATTGGTTACAAACACCTTTTGGAAGACGTCAACTATAGCTGCAAATCAATATTCAATTTCAACATAAATTGAACTTTGAATACAGCTTTATATACCTATCGACTTCTGTGCTTTCAATGTTGTAACTCTCAAAACTATTTTAATTGGCATTGAGAAGAAACAGATCAAAAATAACCATCGAATTTAAAAGCAAAATCAGAGAACACTTGTTCCAAATCGAAAAAAGTTAGCCTGGCAAATGACAGTCAACATGTTTAATTACCAGAAGATTATAGCACTAATATAAAGTGTCTTTATTTTGTTTGATATTTATTTACACATGTCAAAATGTCCGTACCTTATATGCGTAATGTCCACTTTGTTTGAACTTGGCTTGACACGCTGCCGCGTGTCTAGATCAAATGCGACCAAACAAAGATAGATGACATATTTTTCATATTCTTTTGACGTTCGGTATAACTTCACGTGACGAAATTGACCTAAATTTTAACAATATCAAATTTAATGAGGCGTCCTAAAAGATTATAAATGATTTAATAGACATTAGATATTGTTTTTGATTTGTTTCTTTCACTCTGTTTTACTCTACATTTACACTTCACTTCTTTTATCGTAGCAGAATGTTACGAAAGGTGCACTTTCTCTACCACATTTAGAAATGTAGAAGACATTGTAGAAATGCACCATTCCAGCTACACTTTGGTAACTCTCTCTCTGCGATGATCTCTTCAGTTGTGATAACACTTGGCACTTGGCAGTACGACTCTACGATGGTGACTGCTTCATAACATTTTAACACAAATAAAATTCAAATCTTTTGGGTTGTGTCTGCTTGAATTTTATCGGATTTATCAACACTTTACCTGAACTTTAAGCATTTTTATAGTTTATTGCACAGTGATAGTAGGTATCTATTATCTTCGACCAAATCCTTGATCTCTTGAGCAATAGGCTCATGGCCTTGGGCGGGTATGATGCAAGCTACTGGGAAATCTCCACACTCATTGTCTGGTATACCTGTCACAGCCAAGCCATGCTCTCCACGGTATGGACGTATGACTGCCTCAATCTTAGCAAGAGATATCTGAAATCAATTTCGAGTATAATGTAATGTCATTGTTACTGCATATAATTAGGGTTCATATAATTTGTAAAGTATGTTTTTTAATATATGATTTATTTTTAATCTAGTTAATTTTACGAGCGTTATTTTATTCGGTATATGTCTCCATGCTATTTCGGGAACGGCCTAGATTTGGACGCAACTTAGAACAGATGACGTTGTGTATAACAAGTTTATCCATGTAGATAGTATGCCTAGAAAACGCAGAGCGAAGCTCTGTTGCGGTGTACTATAGTGATCAATATACCTGCAGACCTTATGTGAATGTTAATAATAAAAAAATAAAATAAAAACGTGTGGCACTCGGGACTGCCGCGGTAAAGCTATTGCATAGCATTTTTTATCAACTTATTCAATTAATATATTAATAACTTATGCAGTAACGCCGATACATCCAATGCCACCTAGAGGCGAGTTGCTGAACTAAAAAGACAAGTGTGATATTTCAAAAAAGTCATTAAAAGTTTTGCTATTTATCGATAGATGGCAAAACTAAAAAGTATCACCGCTGTGCCGGTCGGGGGTGTTAGGTTATTTTCATTACGGAATTTCTGGATTCAGTCTCCACGCTCAAGGCCCGCGATAGAAGCTATGCAATAGCTTAAAAAAATATCACTGCTTGTATTGGATTTGTATAAAACTATTTTCATCAGGTAGGTAATGCTTTGATGAATCCATTAATTCTGATAAAAAGTAGATGCAACTCTTGCCTTGCCATTTTCTCATATCAATTCTTATTATAGGAGATCAAGGACGATGGTGACCGTGTCACCATAGACAAGTACGAGAAGAACACTGTCCTCACAGTGAGGAAGACCACCAGGCCTGACAGCGGAAAGTACAAGCTGGTACTCACAAACTCTTCGGGCACGTGCGAGAGCGTTGCCGACGTTGTTGTACTAGGTACGTGGTTAAGGGTTTGGTCTACTATCCTATTTCTCTGCAAGAGCGAACTGCTAACCGCTAAGTGATGGCAGTTATGCCCAGAGGGCAATTTGTAGCAATATTTTTTTTATGTTCTCGTTTTTTTTAACCTTAGCTAATTTAATTCGGCGAAAATCTTAGTCCGACAAAAAGGGGTAGACTGAAAAACAGCGTTTCGTTTGCTACATTGTAAATGAAACACAAGCTCAGTCCATCCCTATTGCTCTATAATTACTCAAGTTAATGTGTCAGCGTATATACTAAGTTGAAGATTATTTAAGTAGGATATTTTTAATAGTGTTTATTTCTCTAGATCTACTGTAGTACCTTATTATGCTTGAGCAATAAATGGATGTTTTTTTTTTCATTTTTAACCGTTACTATTTAAGTGCTTGTTTCAAAGCAGTAGCATACATGCATTATTATAGTTCTTTGATTCAGTTAAGGGTTAATAAGGAAAAAAACAAATGAGGTCAAATACCTATATATCATACTAGCTGCGTCTCGCGCTGTTACCCGCGGTGAAATGGTACGTCGTGTTGACGATTTTTGTGTCTTTCTTATTGTATATATTTAATTGAATTATTTTCTTCCAGATAAACCAAACAGACCCAATGGTCCCATAGAGATCGCGGACATCCGTGCCGAGAAGGCGACCGTTAAATGGCAGAAACCGGATGATTGGCAGGGATCAGATATTACTGGTTACACACTTGAGAAAATGGATATGGTAAGACATTTTTATTACAATTGTAAGCATTCTCTACTCATCTACAGAAAAAGCTTAATATTAGCGGGGCATTTGCGCTAGGTATTTAATTCTGATTCTTATTATTACCAGGATACAGGCAACTGGGTGCCGTGCGGTGAAACAGGACCAGAGCCTACGGAATTCACGGTTAAGGGACTAACTCCGAACCACAAATACAAGTTCAGGGTCCGCGCGGTCAACAAAGAAGGCGAATCTGACCCTCTGGAGACAGAAGGCTTCATTCTGGCAAAGAACCCTTACGGTATGACAAGATACACGCTCATTGTTCATTCTTATTCTCACTCTAGGCTATTTCTAACTTTAACTGGTGACATATTAGGTACAGTTAGCTTCAAAGTTTGTGTCTCGAGAGTTGCCTGCAAAGGAATATTATGTCCTTACCTGGATGAATGAATGATTCATATGAAATTGATGAAATTGGTATTGTGTCAAAACAGACCCTTATTGGAGAGTTATATGCTTTAATAAGCGCTCTATATTCATTACTGATCTGGGGCCTTACTATCAGCTTTGTAAAAACCATACAAGTTCCGAGCATTTCTAAATCCTGGCTTAAACGGCTTAGTGTAGTCATACCATCACCACGGCATCACGCTCCTATCGGTGAACGGTTCGAACATTGATATCCTCAAAGGTGAACGGTTATTGTTGTCTCTGGCATGTATAAGCCAGGTTTTAGAACTGCTCAGAACTTGAATGGATTTTACAAATCTGATAGTAAGGCCTATATATTAAATTTTTTTCTCGTCAGTTTAATGGGCAAAGTTTTCCCCGTTTTTTGTATAAAAATATAAAAAAATAGGAACACAAGAAGTACGTATATAGTATATTTTTAAATCACTCGACATACCTACTAAAAACATTCGAAGTGAAAACAAGATAAGCAGCAAGAATACAAAACACAGGCAGAATGCGCAGAAAGCGCGATGCCAAAGAAGAAGAAAAAAAGCTGGCCACTGATTCAGTGCTGCCAACCCTACGTCTTTTTACGTAGATCTACGTATTTTATTCCTTTCCTGCAAACCTTCATACTTTAGTCCCAGAATATACGTATCATAAAATTTTAAAAATTAGCAAGATAACATTAAAATGAGGCTGCATTGTGTCAAATAAATTATCTCGTCATGGTGTCAATTAGGGACTACTAATTTACGCCGTGACGAGACGTTTTGTTTTACACAGTCACATGAGTCACAGCACAGCTCTATGGTGTTAATATATAATAATGGTAAATATATATTTCTACTTTGTGTTATTGTGTGGCGAGGCAAGACTGCGTTAGAATGAAACGTATTGTTCATATTGTTATTAAATCAAACGGGGCGGGTCGTGGTCACGAGAAGACTTCTCGTGACCACGACCAATGCAACTTGGTCGAAACGTCGAGGTAAATAAATTACTAAATGTTTTTCTCGCGATTAAGCCCCGTTTGATTTAATAACAATGTGTTCGAATCGCAAAAGTCTAAAAATTACGTATTGTTCATATGCCAATTAAGCCTAATTTTAATGTTATTTTGCAAATTAGTAAAATTTCATGAAAAAAGATTTAAAGAAAATAATTACGATAAAGTTCCTACTACTCCAATGAATCGTAGGGAAAGACGCGAGCTACTTTCAGGCTAAGCTTCTAGCTTATGTGTGCAACTTGATGCAACTAAACTTGAAGGAGTATTAAACAAAAGAAAAGTAAGCGAAAATTTCGAATATTATTTCGATTAAAAGAGTTGATAAGTTGAATGTTTTAACTATATTTAAGTCAAATAAATAGAGCAGGATACTGAAAAATATTTCAACGCTGAAATAAAAAACCAGTCATCATTTCACCCTAAAAAAGAACTACGTAGACCTACGAGATCTACGTACTTTTCACATGCAAATATTACAATCGAATCGAATCTGGCCTACGTGTTTTCTAAAATCCGAGCTGGCAACCCTGCACTGATCTCAAATTCGAAAATTTGAAATATCAGCTGGAGTGCCTAAAGTTTGTGATTAATTTGTCTTCGCGCCAGCCACGCGCGAATCTCTATCCATGTAATGTCGCCAATTATACGAGTTCCTCCGTGGCACCAGCGCCGCAAAAACAGTTCGAAGGATGATGTGTATGGGGAAGCTACCGTAAAAGAAAACACGATACGATGTTGGTTCCAACGTTTTGGTTCTGAAGATTTTGATTTACAGAACAAACCCGTGGGCGGCTAGAGACCCCAGTTGAGTATCATTTGCAAACCATGATGGAATAGCTACCCCTTAAACAACCGAGACTAGTCAATTGCTCTGGCCCACTGCTGCTGCTTCAGGACAACACTAAACCACACACTGCACAACATACAGTCTCTAAATTAGAGGAGCTTCGATTGGAATGTCAGTGATACCTACCATACTCCGTGGACAATGCTCGAACAGATTATCACTTGTTCCAGAATTTGGACAACTTCTTGAAAGGAAAAAAATTAAATTACACAACTAACAAAACTACCTTCAAAAATAGGGAGTATTGATTCTTGGTCCCGCAATTTTTGCAGCAAAGGAATCAATTAACTAATTACCATTATAATGGTGAAAGTGCATGGGTAAGAATGGTACAGCTTTGATAATTGTTTTTTTTAAAGTTCTGCTTTTTCCATAACAAATGCCAATTTAAAAAAATTGTAGGTAAGGATGTAATATTTAGTTATATATAGTATTATTTATTGACACACTAAAGTCAACTTAAATTACTTGTAAAACTTAATAAAAACCTTGTTTTGAAGATTCATCCATATATTTTACCTTTTCAGATCCACCAAAGGCGCCAAGCAAGCCTGTGATCATCGATTACGACAATGTATCAGCAACTCTGCAATGGGAGGCCCCATCGGACAATGGTGGCAGGCCTGTGCTTGGTTATGTTATCGAAATGAAAGATAAATTTGCACCTGATTGGATTGAGGTAAGCTTTCATGAAAATATCAGAGAATGTTCTTGATCTTAGCAAAGTTTTTCAAGTAGGGGGCATTCCCTTTAAAAACTTAGATAGAGAAGTAACGACTGTCAAAAATGTGAGTGTTTGCAGGTTTAACATTTAACTATGAGTTGTCATGGTAGTTTTATTTTATTAATATTTCTCAAAGTTTTTGAGACTTATTAATTTGATCACTTGCATTGAATTGAAAGAAGCAAATTGGACTAGTAAGTTCCTCCAAAAGAGACCTTTGTTAACTGTAAACATCGCATTGGTGGTCTTGGTAGCTTATTGGAAGAGCATCTTGGGCTGGCACAAAATATACCCATCTTTTGTATTGTAGCAAAAAAAACTATATATAAGAAATTTGTTTTTTGCTTAGCTGCATTATCAATATATATTTATCTACTACATAATGTTGGTTAAATGTTTATTTTTTTTAAATTAATGGGCTAGATAATAGGAATACTTACATAGCTTATATTAAAAAAAACAGAATTATATCTATCTACCCAATTTTCTTCAGGTCACCAAAACCAATGACACTAAAACAGAGTACAAGGTTGAAGGCCTCAAAGAGAAAATGATATATCAGTTCCGTGTCAAAGCTTATAACAAGGCTGGTGTTGGCAATGCTTCAGAGCCCACAGACAACCATCTCTGCAAGCATAAGAACTGTAAGTATTGTGCATTACAATAACAATTAAAATTGTATTCCATTATCAGAGTAACAAACATTTCCACTAATTTTTTTTTAAATTTATTTTATAAAGGCAACAACATGTTGGCGCCGTGAAGCCTTAACAAAAATCACATAAATATTAGGGTCTATTAATTAAAAACTAATCAATTAATAATAGATAATTGATATTCAAAGTACAGATAGTATTCCAGTTCAATTGCTGTAGGTGGATGTGCAAAAGCCCTTCAAACTGTGACATACAATTAAGACTGAATATCATCTTCATTTTACCATTTAATAATTTTTTCACATCTGCCATAAATTTTGTTTTTAATCTCGTAAATAATGGTTTTTAGTTACCTATATATAGTTATTAATTTTTAATATTATCATAAATTTGTTTCAAAATAAACTATACCCCTACCTATGCTTCGCAAGTAGACCAATGGCAACTTACACATTATAATTAGCCAAATATATATATATCTCTGTCTGGCTTTCGCAGGCACTAAACCAACTCAAGTGTGATAGAAATATTAGCTTATACTTTATATACCTTTGGTTGTATTCTAAGTTGGATTGCAATAGTTCATATAAGTGCTTTTATTCTACTATTATAATAAATGCGAAAGTTTGTGAGTATGGATGTATGTTTGTTACTCTTTCACGCCTCAACGGCTTGATGGCTTTGGATGAAATTTGGTATGGAGATAGTTTATACGCTAGATTAAGACATAGGCTTATTTTGGTCATCACCATCATTACCATTTTTCATCGAACGGGTAATAAAAACGGATTTGAATGAAATTTGGTATGTAGATACTTCAGATTCCGGAATAGCACATAGGCTACTTTCATCATCGTAATGAATCATCACCACTTGGGAGACTACTTTCATCATCGTCATGAATCATCACCACTAGGGTAAAAACGCAGGGCGCAGCTAGTAAAGTTAATATATTCTGTACTGTTTAATATTGCCTGAGTGCTATTCTTATTATTATTTGCACCCACAGTAAAGCCTCGCATCGAACGTAGCACATTCAAGTCTATTATCATCAAGGCTGGACGGACCCACAAGTGGTCTGTGGATGTGACAGGTGAACCAGCACCCGAGATGACATGGCAAGTATATTTTACCATATTGTTGAATATGTAAGACCAACTCAAGTTTTCTTAGTGAAGTTGGTAAGATTTACTTACAATTGATCTAAAAAACATGGCTGGGCTTAGATTGTCCAAATCTGTTTTATGAATTTTCATACTTTTTGCACTCTAGCTTACAACTTACCGTATCACGCGCTACATCTTGATAAAATTTGTTGACTAGCAATGATTTCCCCAATGGCTAAATTAAATAAATTAGTGGAGTGCTACCGTAGCTTAATTGAATGAAGCGAAGGACGGTATTCTGTCGTGGGTTCAAGTCCCACTGGTAGTCGAATTTTTTCCTTGAAATAATTTGAACGTCAGTTCCGCCTAGCATGTTGTTAATGCAATAAACCATAAAACTCTATTTTGCTTCTCCCTATATGCAGGTCATGGCGCGAGGGCATCAAGCTTGTGAACACTGAACGGATCAAGATTGAAAACAAAGAATATCATACTGATTTCACCATTATGAACGCTGTGAGACGAGACACGGGCAAATATACACTGAGGGCTGAAAACTGTAATGGCTTCGACCAGGAGACAGTTGAACTCACTGTACTGAGCAAGCCTAGCTCACCTAAAGGTAACGAGTAACTTGCTGATAACCATTTGAAGCGATGATAGCTCAGCGGGGGGAGTGTTGGCTGTTAAACTGACAGACACTGGTTCGATCCCCAACAACAGCTTAAGCTTCCGGTGATGGTTACACTGTTATCAAATTCCCAGGATAGTGCTAGGGTACTTTCTAGTACCCGCCTGGCTAGCTACCACCCTCAAGTTTGAAAAACTGTCACCAAACACATAGTGTGTTCAGGCAGCGGTCCTTGAGAGCCAGTGAGCATTCTAGGTCTAGCGTTATAACATCTTTGATCACATCGTCACATAAGTTCGTCATAAGTTCTCCCTAGCATTTGGTTAATGCGATACACTATAAAAAAAGGTGAGGTGAGTGAGGTGTTCATCCTAAACATATGATATACAAATAATTTCCTTCTTTTACTTCGTAATAAGCAAAGTCATTGTATGACTTCCTTAAAAAGAATTTTATATTAAAGCCAAACTTCACTGTATAATTACTTCATAATAAGCGGTTGACCAATATAGGCAGTCATAATAATGTAATTATAAGTAATGTAAAATATTTGTAGAGCTTAATAATAAGCTTAGCTGAAGTATTTAAAACTTAAATATAGTAGCTAGGTGGGTACCGATCAGTAGGCTACCACCTTACTGGAAGCTGAAGCGTTTTGCGGGGATTGAATATCAGAATGACAAGCGACGCTCATGCCACTTGGTTATTATTGCCTCAAAAGAAGGCACGGTGAAGGTTTTTATTATGCTATAATTTCTAAAATTCGATTTTTATTTGCATGTTAGTCCTAATTCAATCTATATAACTCTTCTTCAAATATAGTTTTAAATTAGATAATGCAAGACTGCTCTGGCACTATTATGTAGTGTCTGCCACTTAACAGAATCAGAGGTACTGGGCAGAGCCATTTTGGCCTGAGCTGTTTATGCTTGCTGACTTGAAGATTATTTTATTTATTTTTGTTAATAAAAACTTACACTGGCTTAACGCACATATCTAGTATAAATAAGAAGATAATCAAATATATGCAGCTTCTATCTACATATTCTACTCTACAGGTCCTTTGGAAGTGACAGACATAACTGCTGAAGGCTGCAAAGTGAAGTGGGAAAAACCAGAAGATGATGGCGGTTCTCCAGTCAAGGAGTATGAGCTGGAAAAGATGGATCTTGCCACCGGCAAGTGGGTCCGTGTTGGCAGGTTAGTATGATGACAACATTGGTAGCCTATTGATTTAGGGCTACAACACCGTTTATGAGTTATAATTGAAAAGCTGATGCGTAAAAATGAAACATAAGCTCAGAACATTCTCGAAAACTGCAGAATCTGCTCGAACGTTCAAGAGTTACCATGCCACAGACATTGCAAATGGAGATCTTAAACTTATTGCAAATGTTAATTACTGGATAAGTGGATAATAATAAATATTTAATGTTATATTGGGTGGTTTTTAAGTTGCTAACAATGTCTTCCAAACTCCATTTTTGGCGTAAACCAAATAAGCATGTTTGGGACAGATTTGATTTAAAGCAGTGCATTTAAAAAACTGTATCACTGTAGAAAATGTACTTTTCTGTCCATATAGAGGAGTTCCATCAGGACTCACACTAAGTATCAACTTTGAACCATATTTATTTACGGTAATAACCTGTTATATTTAAATTAGCGTTTTGAAGACACCCATTTCTAATTATTTATTATATTATATATATTATTATTATTGATATATGTAAACTTTTCCTCCTCTCTCAGAGTGGCCGGGGACAAGAAGCCGCTGGAGATGGATGTGACTGGCCTAGAGCCCGGTCACCAATACAAGTTCCGGGTGACAGCTGTCAACGACGAAGGGGACTCGGAACCGCTGGAAACTGAAAAGGCTATACTGGCTAAGAATCCTTTCGGTAAGTTTATAATTAAATATCTAAATGGAAACAAGACGTCTTCTATTTTTTAACCGACTTCAAAAAAAGGAGGGTACCTAATTCGACCGAATATGTTTTTTTTTGTTTTTTTTTTTTGTGTGTGCGGATAATTTCGTCGTTTATGAACCGATTTTGATGATTTTCTTTTAGATAGCCTACTTCCGTGGTGGTCCCGCGATCCGCGAACACACATAAAAAAAAACATATGTACGGGCGAATTAAGTAACCCCTTTTTTTTGAAGTCGGTTAAAATACATAAAAAGCAAAAAAAAATCATACTATCGAACATATATAACCTCCTCCTTTTTTTTGAAGTCGGAAACAACGCTTTGTATATGTACGGTGGCGTTTAGTCAAACCGATGAAAGAATCGATGGACATTGTAGAATTGAATTGAAATTTTAATTCAAATTTTGGTGAGTCATGAAACCGTTAAACACGATAATATCTCTTGTAGACGTATCCGGCAAGCCCGGGAACGTGGCCGTGGCTGACCACGACAACCAAAGCGCGGAGATCAAATGGGACCCTCCCAAAGACGATGGTGGAGCTCCGGTCCTCAAGTACATCATACAGAAGAAACCAAAGGGCGGCGATTGGGAGAACGCTGCCGAGGTAAATAATTCCATTGATTGCCAACACTTTTTTATACTTTATAGCGTTTGCCACTATCTCACTTGATTGTCAGTGACGATCTGGTCGTAGATGTTATCACGCTGGACCTAAATGCTTAAATGCAGTTTTTCAAACTTGGGGTTGGTACCTGGGAATTTGATAACAGTGATACAAGCTGTTGTTGGGAATCGAACCAGTGTATGTCAGTTTGACAGTTAAAGCTCCCTCCGCTGAACTATCATCGCTTCACGATGTAATTATAATTTATATTATTCTATTTTATAATTATACGTATTATTTATGTATTTTGGCTTGCCTTTATGATAAATAAATAAAATGTTTAAGAACATTTACGTCCGCGATCCTGACAGCCTGCTTCTGCGTCTTAGCGGGTATCACAAGCTGTTCTCATAGTTGCTCGGGCAGCGAGCAACAGAGATAATTATGCTCGAGGTTATTGTCCCGTACAACCCCGAGCATAATTATCTCTGTTGCATATTTATCGAATTAGTAAAAAGTAGTTAAATTAAGAGGTCAATGAATACAGCGAAAAAAATATACTCACCGACATAGCCCAGTAAGTTTGCATGTTGAATTGCTTGACAGTAGACATGAGGAAAGCTCATACATTATATAAGAGAGCATATGTAAATAATAATGTATCAAATACATGAGAATTTTAATTAAATCGAATATTTTTTTTATATAAAATTGATTAAACAAATATCAAATTACTCCAAATGGATACAAATGAAATAAACTGTACTCAGATGACTGCAACGACCAGACACGCCATTACCTCTTTCAAAATCTTTTAGTAACGCGTTGTATCTCCTAGGTTCCTGGTAACCTGAATTCGGGGAAGGTGGAAGGTCTACCGGAAGGTGGCGAGTTCCAGTTCCGCGTGATTGCGGTCAACAAGGCTGGAAACTCGGAGCCTTCTGAGCCCACAGGAATGACTACCATCAGACACAAAGCGCGTAAGTACCCACATTTTCAACTGACTTAAAATAATGAGTTTCTTGATTCGAATTTATAATTTATAAATGATACCTATAACTTCCGTTCGAATTTTTGAAAGAAAAATTCGGCTACAGTTTGTATGTGAACCCACGACTACAGAATACCGTTCTGTCGCTTAGTTATCTAAGCTATAGTAGCACTCCTTTATCCGCCCGAATTTATTTATTTATTTTATTTTTATTCTCTTAGGAATACTACAGCTTATATGGAATGCTAATGGATATTTGTAAATAAATTAATGTAAGCTTTTTAAAGTTTCCGCATATGGGTAATAAAGTGCACAGTACATATTCCTTCCTTTTACATCTGAGGGGATATTTTTCTTAACGACATCTATCTTTAATTGTTTGAACTATTTAACTGAACTATTAGTAGGACATTGCAGTGTAACGTATCAAGCGAAGGCACCATAGGTACCCTGATACTAAGAGTTTTATGGCTTATTGTAACATCATGCTAGGCGCAGCTTACTACTGTTACCTATAACTTCGTTTGTTATAAACCTATTTGAAAAGAATCATGAGGAAAATCAAAAGGGTATAATTATATAAATGTATTTTCAGATTGGAGCCAAGGAAATTGCATTAAAATCAATTAGTTATTTTGTATTGCCAAGAGAATGTTAAAAATGTTTCACGGATACCGGAAACTGGCTTTTAATATGAAAATAAGACAAACACTTGATTTATTCCTGTTGTAGTTGCAAACATTTCAGGTTTTTTTCTACAACACTGGTGTGTTTGAATCTATAAGACATACAAAGATTTGTCCCTAGGAAGCATGTCATCGCTTTTAGTGAAAAGAAAAACTGATATATTTAAAAAAACCTTATATTCAGTTCAGGACACGAACCTGGTCGTTATCATCATCATTTCAGCCATAGGATGTCTATTGCTGGACATATGCGTCCCCCATAGATTTCCACGAGGACCTGTTGGAAGTGGCCGGCATCAAGCGCTTGCCTGCAATCTTAGTCAGGCTGTAAGTCCACTTGATCGATGGCAGTTCTATGCTGCGCTTGCCAGTCCGTGGTCTTCATTCGAGTAGATTTCGATCCACCTGGTCTTTTGAAAAAAAGAAATTACATTTTTTCTGTTTCATTGTGGATTGTGTAGGTCATTAGCAGTAAATATTAGTATAAAACATGATATACTCAAATGAATAAAATGCATTGTGTTTTTTACATATTTGTAATGTGTTACAGTGAAGCCGCGTATCGACCGCACTAACCTGAAGGCTCTTGCTGTTCGTGCCGGCAAGCCGATATTCTTCGACGTTAACGTCAAGGGTGAACCCGCACCTAAGGTGCAGTGGTTCCGGAAATGGAAGAACGAAGAAACTGAGGTAAATAATTTCATACTTTCCTAGATATTGAACCTGGGGAGAGTAACATAAGCGTTAATTTATAACATTTTCACATATGGGTATTATTACATGAGGATACAATATTATTACTTACATATATTGAAAATTTGTTTTATACCTGCATTTTATCAACATACTAAATCCAAAATGTTAGCAGTGAAAGCGAAGCATGTCGGGTTTCGCGTTAGTCGCACTTATCGGACCTTAAAGCTTGAGTTAGATATAGCGCGAACATGAGCTCATTAGTTTGCTACTAATTTAGTGAGTGACATGACTTATGTGTCTCCGGGGACCCTGGGTTCGAATCCCGGCCGGAGCAAACATTTGGGCGATGAGTGTGGATGTTTGTCCCGGGTCTTGGATGTTTGTGTGCTGTGATTGTGTGCCATTGCTTGTCCATGCCTCCCGCGACACGGAATCCTAGTGCGGGGGGTTAAGTGTAATAAATAAATTTGCCCAATCTACTTCCAGAAAGATCTACGTAATAAAATTATTGAATTTTGTAAATTTCCCCTGTTTATAAACTTAAAATATTTATTATTGTGCTTAAGAGTAAAATGGGCCGCATGGTATAACATTCCATTAAATCAGTGGTTCACAACCTGTTATTTACCAGGGACCACTTAGATTCATTTTATGTATGCACGGACTCTGTTGTACAAGAAAATAAACTCGATCAATCCTAAAATTAACTTTATTTTAGTAGAATTTGGGAGAAAATCTACTGGGTACTGCTGTATCTGAAGAGATGTTTTCCATTCAGGATCTTATGTGCATACAAACATTCAACTTCTTCTTTCTCTTCTGATGCCTTGTGCGGGGGTGCCACAATCGCCAATGTCAATTCACACAGAAGTGAAAAGGCAAATATTCTGGAGTCATAATCAGTAATTTTTATTATTTATTTGTAACTGAGGATATTTCATCTGAAACGATGTTTACTGTACAGATATCACAAAACAACATGCAATAATATACTAATGTTATACATACATCTTACTAATATTATAAATGTGAAAGTTTGGATGGATGGATGTTTTTTACTCAATCACGCTCTAACGGATTTGGATGAAATTTTGTATGTAGATACTTTAGGTCCCAGAATAACACATAGGCTACTTTTTATCATCATCACCACGAGAGTAAAACCGCGGGGCGCAGGTAGTTATATATAAATATACACTCATAGAGGAATATAAAATAATTTGATTTTTCAGGTTACCGAGAATGTAATAAATGTAGATTACAACACAAAACTGGACGTGAAAGAAGCCGTACGTGCTATGACCGGCACATACAGAATCCTCGCCACTAACGAGCTCGGGAAGGACGAGGCTGATGTGGAGATCACTGTTCTGTCCTCGCCCAGCAAGCCTGGTGGTCCGCTTAAGGTCACCGATGTCACCAAGAATGGATGCAAGCTGGCTTGGAAGAAACCAGAAGATGATGGCGGTAAGCCTAGATTCATTATGGTGTACGGTTAGGGTACCAGTTTGTCTTTCCCCTTTGTCGTTGGACTTTCGTCTACATGACAGCAGTTCCAGTCCATCCATCATGAGTTCTCCGGAATTTATGTCTGCACACTGCTATTTCAGTAACCTTAGTGTTTTTCCATTTCTGATGAAATCTTTTTGAACTCTGAACATAGACATCTCTGGATCTATTTGTATGACTGAGCTTGCTAATGAGGGGTCATATTTAGAGCTTGAGTTTCAGTTTTATATTTCAAGAATTATTATAGCTCATTTATCATGTGTGGCTTCATCACTGGTCCCATCACGATTATGTCATCACACTGATCTCAGAGACAATATTTAATTTATGTATATATCCAATTTCCAGGTAAACCTGTGACCGGCTATGTGGTTGAGAAGCTGAATAAAGCGACGGGACGCTGGGTCCCTGTTGGCAAGACTGACGATACTGAAATGGAAATCAAGGGTCTCCAGGAAGGAGAGGAATACGAGTTTAGAGTGAAGGCGGTGAATGAAGAGGGAGAATCGGAACCGCTCAAGACTGACCACTCGATACTCGCCAAGAATCCTTATGGTAAGTTATCTCTTCTTTTTTTAGCCTTAATCGACCAAATATTTGGTGTAAGCCTCCTTCAATCTTCTCCACTCTCTTCTGTCTTGGGCAATTAGGGTCCAGTTGTTGCTTTTTTGATAACATCCTTCCATCTCATCTGTGGTCGCTATCGAGGTCTTTTCTGGTCCCATTGTCTCCATTCTAACACTCTTTTACACCAAGAGTTTTGCTTTCTGGCTACATCACCAGCCCACTCCCACTTCAACTTTGCTACCCTTTTTACAACGTCTGATACTTTCCTATGTTTACGAAGCCACATATTGGTTTTTCTGTCCCTCAGGTCAAAACCACCATTTTTCTTTCCATTGCCCTTTGCGCTACTTGTAGTTTATACAGAATGGCTTTAATCGAAACCAAAGATTCCGCGCCGTATCTAAGGACTGGTAGTATGCATTCGTCAAAGATCTGAGCATTTTGTTGTGCTGACAGGTTCTTTTTGGTTTTCTGTTGGGCATTATGCCTCCTTATTGATCTCCAGAAGGCTCGGTTGGATGCTGCCTGTATCCAGCTGGCTCCCTACCATTGTCAGGTCTTTCCATTGGCCAGTTTGTGGTCTTCACTCCTTAAACCCTATCGCCCGATTAGCCATAATTTCTATGTAATGTGTCTTCACAGCCATTTCTATCAATCAATCAATCAATAATTTTAATTCAGATAAATCTATATAATTCGCTGGACTATGTCAGTGACTTTCTTTTATTGTATACCGCTGTTTGTAGATTACAAGTATACAGATCTTCTTGACTCTGTAGTATGATAATATACAGTTGTCAAACGCAAACTTATAATATGTAAAAAAAAATAAAAAATAAAAAAATATAAATTCATGATTAGTGAACGTGATGGTTTAAAATTTTGCACCCCATTTAATTAGTATGCATGGCGAGGCCTTATTTTTATTTTGTGTTTTAGATATCCCCGGAAAGCCGTCAGTTCCAACACTGGAGGACTGGGACGTTGAT
This sequence comes from Apeira syringaria, assembly GCA_934044485.1. Classification (NCBI taxonomy): domain Eukaryota; kingdom Metazoa; phylum Arthropoda; class Insecta; order Lepidoptera; family Geometridae; genus Apeira; species Apeira syringaria. Next base: position 4,231,517 of record OW203672.1, on the reverse strand, counting down.
CGCGTGGACCTGAAATGGGAAGCACCTAAAAACAATGGCGGTGCTCCCATCACTGGATACGTCATTGAGAAGAAGGAGAAGTTTGGACAGTGGACCGAGGCGCTTACTACTACGGTCAGTATTCTCCTTTTCTCATTATGAACACACTGATCAACAACAACAAATTATAGTTTTATGGTTTATTCATTCATTCGTTCATCGCAGCCATAGGACTTCACTGCTGGACATATTTCTCCCCATATAGAGGGGACTTACCAATACTCGCCATGCTTTGCAGCCGGTTTGGCGAGCGCAGTATGGTTTCCTATCCTCAGAAGGCGCTAGCCGACTCTTACGGTATCAACAGGAAGAGATGGGGGGTTACTATTCTATGCCGGTACCCCACGGCAACGGCATTATTGGTGTATGGTTTTTTGCTTTAACATAATGCGAGGCGGAACTTACGTGAAAATTTTTTAAGGAAAATTTGGCTACTAGTGTGATATGAACTCACGACTACCGTTCCGTCCCACTAGTAGCCGATTTTTTTCATATTTCAAAGTTTAGTGTTTAATAACTGTCTCGCTTGGTGGTCAATGACCATTTTGTTGAGTAATCACGCTGGAATTAGAGTGATGTCTGACTATTAAGGATTGACCGCTATCCTATCCAACATACTGCGTGTTCAAAGACAGACTTTCAAACTTGAGGGTAGAGCCAGGGCATTAGAAAGTACCCTAACACCATGCCAAATGCTAAAACTTTACGTCCGAGTCACTATCTATATGACTTAATTAGTTATTAGGACAGAGTAAAAGCATAAGAACATCTTTTGACAAACTAATATGGCACTTTTGCACTATTACATAATTAATGATATTGAAATCGATAGCTCAACCATAGGTCGGATACAATAAATTGCAGTCAACATTTTTGTAAATATTTTATTTCTTCAGTCAGTATTATTTCTGTCGATATCTATACTCTGTAACTCCATAGTCTATATAAGACCTATCACTTTGATTTGATCTATGTTAATAAATTAAGGGTGCGTTTCATTTGAAAGCCAATTGCACAAATTGACTGTAATTTTGAAAACTACTGGAATGAAACGTCCCCTCTCTAATTTACTTTTTCTCTTCTTTCTTTTGTTGTGTTTCTTGTTTAAATATAAGTATATTTATTATTATTATTATTTACATAGGTTTATAAGTTAATGTTGTCGTGAGGTCATGTCTATGGGCACCGACTGAAAATCAGTGACTGAGGCTTTTGCCTTAGTTTTTTGCTGAGTCGGGGCCCATATTCATGACACTCACAACATCATTATTACTCTGTTCTTTATTGTTTTTGTATGTATCTCTTGTGTAATGTGTGTTGTGAGTGTCTTGAATAAATGTGGTTTCTTTCTTTCTTTCTTTCACTCTATAAAGGCGAAAGTTTATTTGTCGACTGAATGGGTTTGCATAAAATGAAGATAGCTTATATGCAAGGAAAACACAAGGGCTATTTTTTACCCCCTAAATATTGTCTGCTCCCATGGCATGACGGAAAGACGCATAAATTTATTCTCCAGAAAAAGGTTCGTTCCCGTGGATAATTTGAGTAGCGGGAAAACCGTAGTCTAACTAACTTAACCTTGTATAATGTTGTTATATGTAGACCCCAGAATGCAAGGCTCGAGTACCAGACCTGAAGGAAGGCAACACGTATCAGTTCCGCGTCCGCGCCGTGAACAAGGCGGGCCCGGGAGAGCCTGGAGACGCCACGCAGCCACACGTCGCAAAGGCACGCTTCTGTAAGTTTTTTTAATTATTTTTTTATTAACATTCACACACGGTCTTCAGAACCTGTGCTATGGTAACCTGATGACTGATATATATACTTATATACATATACACACCCAGACACAGGTCAAACAGACATGTTCATGCACACAAATGTTTGACCTGTCCGGGAATCGAACCCGGGACCAGCGGCTCAGAAGGCAGAGTGCTACCAACTGCGCCTACCGGCCAGTCAAATTATCATCACCATCTTACCCATAGGACGACCACTGCTGGACATATGCCTCCCCATTGATTTCCACAAGGACCGGATAGTAAGCGATCCGCGTCACCTATGCTTATCTGTTCTTATAATATGCTTCCGACCCTATTAAGATTCTGTTAACCCCTTTTTAAAGAACCTCAACCTGTAGGTACTGTGAAATTCAATTAAATATGCGAAAAATAATATTATTCTTTTTTTCTTTTACGGAGACAGTGGCCCGTCTGCATAATTAAATAAATTGCCACCTATTGCACTAAAAAAGCTTACTATTATGGCATTACGTTATTATATATTAAGAAGACAAACATTCTTAGTAATAATAAAAACATTAAAAAAAATGCTAAACTGCTGCCAAGAGCTGTTGACGTTGGGCCTTTCAATTTAATTTATACCGTGATAAGTACATTGTACAATCTAATACAAGTACAATACGAATATTAGATAGAAATGATCTGGTACCGAGAATGTACGAAACGATTGTTATGAACGGTATGTTATAACTGTCTCAAATCATGATCTAGTAGATTAGTATCTGGAAACCCAAAGGGTACGTGATACAGTCTTAATTTGAAGAATTTTTACGGACTTAAAAAAAGGGGGAGGTTCTCTATCGACCCGTATGTTTTTTAATATTTTTAATGTTTATCTCAGAATTTTCGACTGGGTGAACCGATTTTAATTATTCTTTTTTTTATTTGAAAGCTCGTGCTTCCCGCGTGGTCCCATTTAAATTGAAACATGTAGAAGCAGTATTTTATTATTATTTAATTTAATGAAATAGTATTATTATGTTATAAAAGTCAGTTAAATAAGTCAATGTTATATTATTTTATCTCTAACTGTTTGTTAAACTGAGTCATTTATTACGGGAAAGCGTAGAAGCCTATAACACAGGCTAGCGCCTAGCGTAGGTATCTGATCTTATTTATTGTGAAAACTATAATTGTAATATGTTTGTAAAACATGTAAAAAAAAAATGAAAAATAAAATAAAAATAAACATGTCCAGTAATTGAAAATTTTGTGCTAATAAAGATTATTATTATTATTATTTACTTCTATTTATAAAATATAATTAACATCATGCTAGGCAGAACTTCAGTTCAAATATTTGAAGGAAAAAATTCGGCTGCTAGTGGGACTTGAACCCACGACTACAGAATACCGTCCTGTCGCTTTGTCCAACTAAGCTATAGCAGCCCATACCACTAGGGCCGAATTACTTCCTTCGTTATTAAATATATCTTTAATGTTTCTTTAATTAATTAATTCCTTATAAAATATTGTTTTATGTGCATTGCAGTGAAACCACATATCAACCGCGACAAGATGCACGCTATACGTATTCGTGCTGGCGCAACGATCAAGTTCGACGTCGACATCCGCGGTGAACCGCCGCCGACCAAGACTTGGACCTTCGCTGGAAAGGTAACCTTGCTATCTTCATTTACAGGTCACTAAGTCAGTCTAAGCTGCGTTCCAAAATGGGCAATTATCGCCTGGAAAAGATTACTCAATACTTATGTGTACAAAAAAAGTGAAAACTATCGCGAGTTTCTTCCATAATTGTAATGTAACAAACCGACTAGGACTCACGTGGTAAACACTGGAAAATTACTCTCCGACCACCACTCGCCGCCTGGCACGATCATAACTCCCAGATGAAGAACTGCAAATAAGTTCGAAACTGGTCCGAGAGTAATTTTCCAGTGTTTACCACGTGAGTCCTAGTCGGTTTGTTACATTACAATTACAAAACAAGTTTTTTTCCTAATAATTTCCTGAATAGTTTTATACGTGGAAACTGTCTTCGCTTGTTCTTAATACACTATATGTCCGATAGACTTATTCATTAAGCTGTTTGTTTTCCATTAAATAAATATACAGGAACAACACATGCCCCGGGCAGGGTGGCGCAATATAAATGCAATATTGCGAGTACTCTGTCTGAGTCTGTCTCATTCGTAAACTTAACGTTGACACATCTGAAGTTTTGGTACCAGCACGGTCTCATCTGATAGTTGAATACTATTTCCTTGGAAAATTGGAGTCAATTATTACTCAACCAAATTTGTATGTATAACAAATTGCCAATCAGCATCCGAAACTTAAAAGCTTCTTCTTCTTCTTCTCTCAGCCATGTGCGTCCACTGCTGGACATATGCCTCCCCCATATAGGGGGGATTTGCCAATACTCGCCACGCTTGGCATGCGGGTTGGCGAGCGCAGTATGATTTACAATCCTCAGAAGGCGCTGCTGCCCACCTTCTGGTACGTGATCCCTTAGCCGACTCTTACGGCACCCACGGGAAGAGATGGGGGAGTACTATTCTAGACCGGTACCACCACAGCCAATTTAAAAGCTATTGAGTTTAAAAAGAAGCTCAGGCATTTCTTCGAGACTAATCCATTTTACTCATTAAAGGAATTCGCAAATCTACATCTTGTGGAATCTTCATTCTAGACTATAAATTGACTCGTTTTATTCTAATTATTGACTTCTAGTGAACATCTTTTTGACTGTTATTTATTGGATTTTTAATAGCATAAGTGCATAAAAAATATTTTTATATAATTGTTATATTTAATGATATATCTAATTAATGAAGTAATGATTTTTACAAATTCATAATTAAATATTGTATTATGTGAATTGCCTAGTATGACTAATGTTATAAGGCCAATAAATTATACTATTCTATTCTATTCAACTTGTCATTGACTTAATGACTTTTTTTTTTTTTTTTTTTACTATTATAAGTTTGCGTTTGACAACTGTCTCACCTGATGTTAAGTGATGACGTTGTCTAGGATTTAGCACGCAAACCTAGAAGGTACCTATTCACTCGAGACTTGAAGACTCCAGGATTGTACATATCGGGAAACACAGACTCGGGCAACGAGTTCCATTCCTTGGCAGTACGCATTAAGAAAGTGGAAGCAAAACGCTTCGTGCGTATAGGTGGTATATCTACCATATAGCGATGGCGAATTGCCGTACGTCGAGTCGACCGATAGAAAGGGGATGGTGACAATTAATAAAATTAATGACATTCCGCAACTGAAACTTACTCGACGCTCATTGCTTGACACAGATAAAAGCGTTTTGGATAAAAAGTTCCCCTTAAAATGATCCTGCAGCCTTACCATATTATTTTCACACATTAGGCTATATGTAAAAAACTAAGACAAACAATGATGTTTTACTAAAGATGACGTATATTCATACTGCACGGTGCTCAGATTTTGTTCCTTTACGCGACATAAACATGCTTACTGCGACAGATAATACGGTACAAATAATATAGAAAAGGATAGCTATATGTTTAGACTTGCGCTTGAAATACGCGTCGTAATTAAAATTACTACAATTGACTTAATTTTGCCGCCTCAGTTTCCGTGCTCTTGTACCACATCTAACTCATATAAACATATAATATCATTGAAGACAAATGAAAGAAACACACACATGAAAATTTCAATCGAAGTAGTTTTTTTATAATATTTTATATATTATGTACTGCCGAAAGCGTTTCCTGTATTAATTCATATTCATATTCATTTATTTCATAATCATGGGTTTACAGTAGTCACAAATAAAATTTAATTATATCTTATTACAATGACTTGTTGTTTAAAACTTCTCACAATAAAAGGTAATTATTCCTCACTTAGACTATCGAAGCGGGACCTGGAATCAAACTGGACAACGAAGACTACAACACCAAGCTGCAAATATACGAGTCTAGCTGGAAGAACACCGGCATTTACACTCTCAAGGCAGAAAACGACTCCGGTGTAGATGAGGCTACCGTAGAAGTGACTGTACTTGGTAAGATATATGTCATATATATCTCATATCTTTAGTCTTATGGTTTATTGCATTAACAACATGCTAGGTGGAACTTACGTTCAAATATTTGAAGGGAAAAATTCGGCTGCTAGTGTGACCAGGAGGATGGGCAGCAAAGCCTTCTCAGTCACAAAATATACTGCGCTCGCCAACCCGCCTGCCAACCGTGGCGAGTATTGGCAATACCCCCCCCCCCCCCCCAAATGGGGGAGGCATATGTTCAGCAGTGGACGTCTTTTGGGTGAGATGATGACGATGATACTCGATAGCTCTCTCTTTAGTTCCGTATACTTTCGGACTTTGGGTACACCATTTCCTTACATTTGATGACTTTGGGGTTCCATATCTTATTCTTTTAGCATGTATACGGATACTGAAATACTTTTTGTGCTTATTTGACAGACAAGCCAGGCAAGCCTGAAGCTCCGCTGGAAGTTTCTGATGTTCACGCGGACCACGTGAAGCTCGCGTGGAAGAAGCCCAAGCACACGGGAGGGTTGCCCCTCAGTGCCTACGTCGTGGAGAAAATGGACACGCTCACTGGAAAGTGGGTGCCCGCTGGAACTATCGACCCGGACACCACCGAGGCTACTGTTACTGGTGAGTAAATTAAGTGAATTAGACCTTATGATCTTGCAATAACAGGCTCTAGGGGTTTAGAGGTCTGTTTTTATGCCATATACTTTTATCAAATTATTTACGCCAAAATAGTCCTTAGCTGCATGTAATGAAAGTCTACTGTGATATGTAGTTCGCAACTGATTCACTATTGAAATAGTGTCAATAATTGGACTGAATATTGTCATTTTTTTTTAAATGTATTTATTTATTGTGATAAAAACGCAAGATAGCAATTACAATTACCACATCAATTACAATATTACATTGAGTACATAAAGTTAATATAAACAGTTACATAACGCAACGCAAAAGAACAAAAAAAAAAGAAAAACATACTAAGTCAAAATTATCAATTTGTCATACATATAATATCAGAGTGAATTACTGTTTCTCACAGTATGTCAAGCATGCGTCAATAATAGCCTTCCAGTTGTCAATAAAAAAGTCAATATCAGGGTTGGCATCCAGAAGTGCATTGAGGTGGCGAAGAGACCGACACAAAGGAAAATTGTCGCGAGCCGCTGTGCGACAAGAAGGCACGCTAAACAACACATGTCGCCTGGCACGCCTGTAGCTATCTGGTACATATAGCCTGCAAAGTAGGTTGTGCAAGTTTAGGGAGTCCATTGCTCCTCTAAGAACTTTGCAACACATGGTCATCTGATCTAAGAGTCTTCTTACTTCTAATGAATTGTAGTCAAGCTGACCTAGTAACAACTTAGTGGGTTATAAAAAAGGGTAATAGCCGTAAAGCCTTTTGTATAATGCTTTCAAAAAGGTCATATATCTCACAACTCTGCTATTGAGAATATATAGTATATACGAGCAATATGTTACAAGTAGGCGTTATTTCATTGTTTAAATACTGTGAGGATATGTTTTTCTCTCGAATTAGGGTTAAAAAAAAAACTACCATAAATTTCTTTTAAATTCTTTAAAATGATAAAGCCTGTATAATAGTTATAAATTTAGTATTTTTAATCATCAGTGTCATACTATTTTGGACATTATCGTAACCATGTAAAAACTACTATCCAAGCGTTTCGAAGCGATGATAGCTCAGCGGGAGGAGCGTCCTTTTTTTTTTTTTTGACGTGATAACGTTTTATAAATTGATGAATACCAACAACACTCATGAAAAATGGTAACGTTCCGCGTAACGTTCCACCTGAGTTATGTATTACATAAAATAATCAAAGTCAAAGTCAAAGTCAGTCAAAGTCAAAGTCATAAATGATTATGACGTTATCACGTAAATCTATCGTCCTTAACCGACTTTACAGACAACCAATTTTTTTATTTGCATGAATATGGGTACATTATGATATAAAATTAGTAACAGTATTTGTAGTCCGCCATAACAACCTCATACGAGGTATGCAAATGTTAAAATAAAACTATATTAAAATTAGTAGCTATTTGTCATGGTAAACATAATATCTGCAAGATGTTTTCTCCAGGAAATCCTTGACAGAATAAAAACTCTCGTCAATTAACCATTTTTTTAATTCTGGGAATAATCTACGATTAGGCTATTCCAATAAATGTTTTGGAATGCTATTATAAATAAGAGGTGCCATGTAAAGGCCTTTTGACCTTGTAATCGTTATGGATACAACATCTGTAATAAATATGTAGCAGAAGTTTCTAAATATATGAAGAACATTGTATAGGTCATTGCATTGACAACATGATAGGTTGAACTTACATTCAAATTAAAGAACAAACATCCCGGTATGATGTTGTTAATGAATGAATAAATTCAGACTGCTACTATAACTTAGTCCACAAAGAGATAGGACGGTTTTCTGTAGGGGTGGGTTCAAGAACCATTAAGAAACGATTTAAAAAAAATTGAAAGTGAATTTTAACTTTTCTAGTTACAAAATAAATTAAATAATAACCCTTCCAATATTTTAAACAACTGTACACTATGAATTTTCTATCTGACTAAAATGAACTATTATTGATAGCATCTTCTTCTTACATATAAAAGTGAATGTTTGTCTATATGTCCTTTATAGAATCGTAAACTATGCATTTGATCATGCGATGATTCTTAGCAAAGCTGTTGTGCACGAGCCAAAGAAGGTTTCTGAGATTTTTTTTCTGCTTTTCCGGGCGACGTCTGCCGGGTCAGCTAGTACTATATGAAAATACTATAAATTTTTATTTTGTATGACATCAGGCCTAGAACCCGGCCACACATACCAGTTCCGCGTGAAGGCACTGAACGAGGAAGGTGAATCGGAACCTCTGGAGACCGACCACGGCATCCTCGCGAAGAATCCATACGACGTGCCCGCGCCACCCGGCCTGCCCGACATCGTGGACTGGGATGAGAAATCGGCCAAGTTGAAGTGGGAGCCCCCTATTAGGGACAATGGAGCCCCTATCACTGGATATATCATCGAAGTTATGGATAGAGATCGCGGCGAGTTCGTGAAGGTGAATATGAAAAAGGTTTTTTTTATACACACTTAAATCCCCGCACTAGGATTCCCTGAGTCGCGGGAAACATGGACACACACAAACGCCCAAGACCCGGGACAAACATCTACATTCATCGCATAAATGTTTGCCCCTGCCGGGAATCGACCCCAGGGTCCCGGAGACGCAGAAGTCATGTCACTGACACTGATCACTGCGCCACGGTGACCGTCGAATTTTGTTGTTCAATTATGCAATGATAGGTGTGTTCGAGATGCACAAGTGGCGTTTTTGGCAATGGACAACTGAACAAGCGTTCGATTCGGGAATGTGGCATTTGTGGCAAAAACAATATGTCCCAAATCGAACGACACATACATGTCATTTACACGAGAGCTGTCAAATACGACGATTCATTTAAATATTCATGACTTATAAATGTTTCAATACATCTACCGAATCTTAACAAGAATTACATTTTCATGGTTTTGTATTTATACTCATATTTGCTGTAGATGTCAATCTTTAAGTTGTCAATAAACGATCACAAAAGACCCAGCCTTGGAGGTGGGTCAAAAGTGGCAGTTCACGGTGGCGTTTTTAACACTTTTCATGCATCTCGAACGGTGAACGAAAACAGTTAAAAACGCCACCTGTGCCAAAAAGAACGCGAATCGTTGCTACTTTAAAGAGAGTATCTAAAAAAGTAAAAAGTATAATAGAAACTTGGGTGCATATCTATCAAAAAAGATGTAGTGTTTGTATTGCTTATGTTCCCATTTTGTATGTACAGGCTGCAGAAGTCCAAGGCAATGTCTGCCAAGGCACAGTTCCAAAGCTGGAAGAAGGAAATCAGTATCAGTTCCGGATCCGCGCCCTCAACAAAGCGGGACAGTCGGAACCTTCAGAGAATACCAACTGGCACACGGCTAAGCCAAGATTCTGTAAGTGACACATACGTGTATAATTCAATGATTATAATTAAATATAAACTCTAAGGCTTTCACGGCCGGCGTTGCATGTTGTATGTATTGCTTCCGGGCTGTTTGGCCGTGGTCCAAGTGAAACTTGTGTTCCAGACACTGAGAGAATACTCTCTATACTCTCTGATACTCAGTATCAGAGAAGACGCCGCGAAGGAGAGTTCTACGCTCTTGTCGCCGCTCGGACCTGAACCACTGAAGATGTTGAACGCAGTGATCGACGAAACGTCTGGAACACAAGTTTCACTTGGACCACGGCCCAACAGCCCGGAAGCAATACATACAACATATAATTAAATAATTAAAAAAAGAAAAATGTTTAAAATGGCGATTTTCTTTATCATATAATTTCATAAGCTTCCATTTTAAAAATCGAATTTGCAAAAAGGCGATTTCTCTTACGAAGTATTTATTGGTGCAGTGAAACCACGAATTGATCGCACCAACCTGAACCCGCTGATTGTGAAGGCTGGTCTGCCCGTCTCCCTGGACATTAAGGTCTTCGGTGAACCACCGGCAACCGTCACTTGGTACTTCAAGGGAGAAGAGCTGAAGAACAGGTAAGCAAGACTACTTCTAAATAAAAATGGACAGAAAAGTCCCACAGAATATGAACTACTTCAATGATAATTTAGGTACATGTGAAACCATAAAACAATTAAGATGCTAATTAACGCCAAATATTTACTTCAATTTATTTTTAAAATGAATATTATATTCAACATTGGCCCAAAATTCTGTTAATCATTCGAAGTAGCTAAAATGCACTAAGATTTTTCAAAATGAAATAGCTTGTATTCTATTTACGCTAAAATTCAAATTGGAATAACTCCGTACAACGCGGTCTCTAATATTAGACGAGTGTTATTCAATTGCTGGCCAATTGAGAGTTATTTTTATACTGTATAGATCTAGCGTTTGACCACTATATCACTTGATGGTCCATGACGATGCGGTCAAGGATGTTATCACGCTAGACCTAGAACGCTGAATGGCTCTCAAGGACTGCTGTCTGAACAGACTATGTGCTTGGTGACAGTTTTTCAAACTTGAGGGTTGTTGCTAGCCAGGCGGGTATTCGAAAGTACCCTACCACCATGCTGGGAATTTGATAACAGTGTTACCTTCACCGGAAGCTCAAGCTGTTGTTGGGGATCGAACCAGTGCCAGTCAGTTTGACAGGCGACGCTCCCCCCGCTGAGCTATTATCGCTTCAAAGGGTAGTCTTATTCACCACTAAATGGCGACTTTTTTCTTAAAACTACCTGCAATTTTAATAAAACGCTTAAAAGTATTGAATTTCACAACCATAACACAGCCTTTAATTTAAATGATTACATTTATTATTAGGGAAAACCTCGAGATAATAAACGTGGACTACAACACCAAGTTCCTCATGATGAAGACGAAACGCGCCAACACTGGCAAGTACGTCATCAAGGCGAAGAACGAGGTCGGCGAGGACGAAGCCGATATCGAGATCACTGTGCTTGGTGAGATTTTTTTATACTGTATAGATTGTTTGATCAGTATCTCACTTGATGGTCACTGACGATGTGGTCGAAGATGTTTTCACGCTAGACCTAGAATGCTCACTGGCTCTCAAGGAATGCTGCCTGAACACACTATGTGTTCGATGACATTTTTTCAAACTTGAGGGTGGTAGCTAGTCAGGCGAGTACTCGAAAGTACCCTACCACCGTGCTTGGATAACGGTGTTACCTTCACCGGAAGCTCAAGCTGTTGTTGGGGCAATTATTTGATTGATGTCTCACTAATGGCCACTGCATCAATAATTAAGTTTTTTTTTTACATATAAGTTTGCGTTTGACAACTGTCTCACCTGATGTTAAGTGATGACGTTGTCTAGGACTTAGCACGCAAACCTAGAAGGTACTCCACACTCGCGACTTGAAGACTCTAGTATAACAGAAGAAGAAGATAAAATCTCCTACATTGACATTACTCAGTTGATAAGTTTGAATACTATTGTGTTCAATCCATCTATTACCACTGTTCGAACGCAGTACTAACATAAAATAATAGATGGCGACACCAACTATTCTACATCGCGGTGACAAGATTCTCCAGACACTGACATTAGTTTAGCGCAAATTTCCTTCGGTTATTATCGGTTCAATCAAACCGAAGTGTAAGATTCTTAAACACATAGCTGTTACAAGCAAGCGGGTGTATTAATTTGGGACCTGTTTCAACACTTTCAACAATTGCATATGTCTCCTTCGTCATCCTACCAAGATTAGGTCGAATCTATAGGTAGAAGAAGTGATTATGATCTCGTCAAGCATAATATGACAGATTGACGTGATGAAATGTAGGGCGGGGTAAATAATGCTCGTAAGGAGTTCGTGAACGCCGAATATCTGCTTGATGCAGGGCTTGGTCGATGGACCTGCAGAACGCATGCCTGGAGGGATAACGAGAAGAGCATATCCCACGATGGTATTATGACAGGGCATCAAATAAAATTCAAAAGTGGAGATTCACACTATAGGCATTGTCAGTGTTGTGTAGACCCGAGTACTTTGAGTATGCAATCTAATATTTATCTGAGCCCGAGTAAGTGTACAAAAATATTACAAATAAGCGGTCCGTCCTGGCTTCGCACGGTTACATGATTGAAGTATGAGTAAGGATCTCTATTATTTCTGGCCTAAAAAAAGACCTCTGTTACTCAGAGATAATGTAGAACTCTAATAGTGAAATAATTTTTGAAATCCGTCCAGTAGTTTTTGAGTTTATCCGTAACAAACATACAAATCTTTCCTCTTTATAATATTAGTGTAGATAGATAGATAGATTAACTCTTTATTGCAAATCATAAAATGTACATTAAAAGTTTATTTTATACTAATCGTAGCTTATGGTTATACAATCGGCGGTCTGATCGCTAAAGCTGTAGATACTTAGATGTAACTAGAAATTATAACCTTCTTTGGTTTACAGGCAAGCCTAGCAAGCCTGAAGGCCCGTTGGAGGTGGCTGACGTCACCAAGAACGGTTGCTCGCTGTCGTGGAAGAAACCAGAAGATGATGGTGGAACTCCTATCGAATATTACGAGATTGAGAAGCTGGATCCCCTTACTGGTGAGCAAGAAAGTGTAATGTGTCTCAAATACTAATTTACAAACCCATCAACATCATCAAGATTGTATTGTACTACGACTTTGTATCTGTACCTGTCAGTTCATACTTGTTGTACTGTACGGGTCTGTTTGATATGTATTTTTTTTTATTCACAATAGACAGGCATTTTACCACTATCTCACCTGATGTTAAGTGATGATGCGGTCTACGATGATTCACGCCTGCGTAGAAGATACCTCTTCACTCGTGACTTGAAGATGCCCAGATTGTATCCATGTGGAAACGCAGACTTAGGCAATGAATTCCACTCGTTAGCTGTACGCACTATGAATGTGGAAGCAAAACGCTTCGTGCGACAGGGTGGAACGTCTACCATGTATGGATGTAGCATTGCAGTCCGTCTGGTCGTTTTTTGATGGAATGGGGAAGAAGGAACCAAGTTATGTAACTGCAGCCTACTGTCTAGTAGGTACTAGACAGTACTACCTCACTAGTACTTCAAATAGCCCATCAATTGAGCGATGTGCGTGCATACACGTAGAGAACCTTGATCATGCCTTTTCCGGGGCTCATTCTGTAACTTTGAGCTTTTTTATATGACCCACACTTCGAGACCACTTATCAGTTTCACATGCTTCTGGCGACTATAGGAATTATCTTCTAGACATTACACATAACGTTATTTATTATAATATCATCAAACATTTATCTCGACAAGTGCTCTATTCGAAGCAAACATACATCCTTTTGCGATCCCTTTGGTCATATGCCCCATCTTGCCAGTCTTTTTAAGATATGTTTTCCTAGGCTACTCAACTTTCCGTCCCCATCAGCAATCTTAGTTCTGTGTAATATCCATGTGTATATTCTACCCATAAATACTTGACCATGTATCACCATCAATCTGTGCTTGCCAACCCGATTTCGAGGCGTGGGGTCTCTAATTCCAGAATGAACATTAACCACAACAGTTAATAGCTGTATACCTGAGTAAATATTATATATACCAAGACACTGTAGTGGTAATAATAAACAACTCACCATGTATGATACTGGGTTTTTTTACCTATTCACTCGCGACTTGATGGTGGTCAAGTCACTGCTCCCCACAACACAGGGAATCCTAGTGTGGAGACCAGTGAACAATCACATTGATTTGTGAACTAACTGTATTATATAATATTATAAGCAAATCCGCTCTACTCTGGGCAACAATGTCTATGAAGCAGTACACGCTGCTACTGACAGAAACCGATGGCGTCATATCGTGAAAGACTGTGTCTTGTAGAGAGGATCACGACCTTCAGTAATGAAGATAAACGACGCAAGGAGGAGGAAGCTAAGATACTTTATTATTCCTAAACAGTATTCTACAGAACGGCGCATCTCTTATTATTATGTGTTTAAATCAATCCCGGTGTAATACTTAATCCCCTTCACGTGCTTTGCCTTTAGAATACAATCAAAATTTTTGTATTATTAGTTGTAGTTGTAGTATTTATTTTGTATTAGTTGTACTACACCACAAAATGTAAAGATTCTACCTATACGCTAAGTACGCAAAATTGGTTAACAAATCGCACTCGAGTCCCAAGATACAGGCCTTGTGCTTAGTTTGGGGCTCGCGGGAAATAGGTGTAGCTCGTACATAATTACTTAATATTATTCTGCACATTCTGTATTCTGCACATTCTGCACATCTTTCCAGGACAATGGCTACCATGCGGCACTGCCAAAGACACCAAAGCCAACATCACTGGCCTGTCGGAGGGCAAGCCGTATAAGTTCAGAGTGAAGGCCGTCAACAAGGAAGGCGAGTCCGAGGAGTTGGAAACTGACAAGCCTATCATCGCTAAGAATCCATTCGGTAAGTCTATTAGCAAATAATAGTGAATGTTGCTTCGTTTTTGTTCCAATATTTGTATATATATATATATATATATATATATAACATTCACACAAGGTCTTCAGGTCCCAAACTAGGCAAAGCCTGTACTATGGTAACCTGACGACTGATATATAAACTTGTATACATATATACACACCCAGGCACAGGTCAAACAGACATGTTCATCAAACAAATGTTTGACCCGTCCTGGAATCAAACCCGGGACCAGCGGCTCAGAAGGCAGAGTGCTATCAACTGCGCCAACCGGCCAGACGTCAATTAACGTATATACGTCGCCTAGGTGTGCTAGACCTTAATTTTTGACACTAATAAGTCTAATTTGGACATCTTTTGCGTATAAAAGCCATATTTAATGTATTTTTTATATTTACAGACGAGCCCGGCAAACCCGGCCGTCCCGAGCCTCGCAACTGGGATAAGGACTTTGTTGACCTCGAGTGGACCCCGCCTAAGGAAGACGGCGGTGCACCTATTACAGGATACATCGTACAGAAGAGGGAGAAGGGTGGAAGGTAATCGAACATATCATTGCTACCACTTGATTGAATAGACTTATATAATATGGGACAACATTCACACAAGGTCTTCAGGTCCCAAACTAGGCAGAGCCTGTACTATGGTAACCTGATGACTGATATATATACTTATATACATATACACACCCAGACACAGGTCAAACAGACATGTTCATACACACAAATGTTTGACCTGTCCGGGAATCACATACCACATAAGTCTTGACATTTGGGGTATGTGCAGTGATGCACTATGCACGTGCGTATCGGTTTTCTATCGGATACATTTCGGCGAATGTGCACTGGAATTACACAATTTAATTCCACCATCTCCATTCTATCATCCTTATGTCATCATCACCATTATATAATCCACAGCATGGTGGTAGCGTACTTTCCATTACCCGCCTGGCTAGTTACCAGGTTTATTAGGTTTGCGTGCTACATCCTAGACAACGTCATCACTTAACATCAGGGGAAACAGTTGTCAAACTCAAGCTTATAATAAGTAAAAAGAAAATCCACCATCAGAACTGTCATCAAACACTCTGTGTGCTCAGGCAGTTATCCTTGAGAGCGAGACAACACTAGGTCTAGATCGAGGTGGTCGAATGGTAACAAACAAACAAAATAGGTTTATTTGAAAGAATATTGTCTTATAGTAGGTGTTTTATGAAATACAAGTATCAAATATTCTACCTAGACAGGTGTACAAATATTTCTATGGACATATATTATAGTTAAACTTTTAAAATTATATATTTATTTCATTAAACTTGTCTTTCAAAAATTCATTTACCTCGTAATAACATTTGTCAATAAGAAATTTGAATAACTTATATTTAAAACTATTAAAATTTAATTCTTTAAAACAATCTGGCAATTTAGTAGATCTTTTTGGTAGATCTATAAAGTACAAAAAAAGAAGCAAGTACAAAGAAAGAAAGAAAAATGTATACACTATTGTTACGGATACAACCAAACCAATAAAAGAATCAATATTAATCTTACTTGTCTCCCATTTTTCTTGCAGGTCTTGGCAAGACTGCCTCAAGACATCCGGCGACCGTCCCACTGCCCACGTGACCGACGTGGAAGAGGGGCGCGAGTACGAGTTCCGTGTGATTGCCGTGAACAAAGCGGGACAGAGCGAGCCCAGCGAACCTAGCAAGTCTGTCGTTGCTAAGCCCAGATTCTGTAAGTGGTTTTACATAACTGCCATCCCAATGGTTGGAGGAATGTTTTTTTTTTTTTTTTTTTTTAACTTTCACACAAGGTCTTCAGGTCCCAAAATAGGGAGTGCCTTTACTATGGTAACCTGATGAGTGATATACACACCCAAACACACATATTTTATAATACAAATTTCTTTAAAATACAAATTTCTTTATTCACGGAAAAAAAAAAAAAAAAAAAAAATTTAACAAAGTATACATAGAAAGCCCTGCTGCTTTAGTGCTGCTTTAGTATACACTGTGTTGCAGCAGACAGTGTCTTCCCCAAAATAGGCATAGAACATGAATCATCTTAAAAAATAATATAATAATACAGTACGTTAGAACAATAAATAATAATTCCTAAACTATATAAATAAAATTATCTAATCTAAAAATTGAAAATAAAAACATGTATCAATCGACTCTTACAAAAAGTTTTTCCGTTGCTTCATAATCTAGATGCTGCAACCATGCTTTTATTATAGGCTTCAGTTTGCGGAATGTCAGTTTCTTAACCCTTTTTATGTCGTGGAGTTTGTTATATAGTAAGGGGGACAGGTGATTAAAATGCCGCCAACAAATGGCACTCTTGCATGCGGGAATAGGGCACTTATCGCGCCTTTTTCTGGTTTCAGGTAGTTGTGGAACTGTTTTTAAATGGTATCTTTTTATACTTAGTTCTATAAATAATTTCCTAACAGAGAAAACATCGCACTTTTCGTAGAGATCTGTTGTTGCATATCTAAAGGGTAGAGCCATGATAACTTTAAGTAGGGCACGTTGTGCCCGTTCAACTTTGATTAAGTGGCTCTTTGCTGCACCACCCCACGAACAGATGCAATAACTTATAATACACTCTCCCAAAGCTTTGTAAGTTTGTAATAACAGTCGTTTGTCCGCCACTGGACGAAGTGTTTTAAAGAGATATATGAGTCTCCTAATGCGTTTAGAGACGACCTCAATATGCTCTTTCCATGCCATTTTGCTATCTATAGTCACTCCAAGATATTTAGTACTGTCAACAGCTGACAATACATCACATGTACAGTTAACTCGTGTATTATAATTACGATTGCATGGGAAAGTATGTGCATAAATTTTGAAGTCGGGCGGTATTTTATTAGCTTCAGTTTTTTTAAAACAAATATATTTAGTTTTATTTGTATTTAGAGACAAAAGATTGTCTTCCAACCATGCTGTTATACAAGATAATCCTTCCTCGGCTAATTTTCTTACTTTATTCCAAGAAGAATCATGAAAAATTAGGACAGTATCATCTGCAAACATGAGGATATCCGCATTTTGTAGTTTTGCCTTGCACAGTTCATTTATATATATCAAAAATAGCGTAGGCCCGAGCGTACTACCCTGCGGAACCCCGTAGTTGCAAGCAGCACTGTCACTCTCAAGGATACCAATTCTTACTTGTTGCCTACGATCAGTAAGGTAATCTGAGAACCAATTATGTACATTTCCTCTTATACCAAGTTTTTCCAATCGTGCTAGTAGTATGGGTATCAAGACGGTGTCAAATGCTTTTTGAAGATCCAAGAAAACCCCAATACATTTTTCTCCTCTATCAAGATATTTGGTGATAAGAGATGTAACGTGAAGGACAGCATCGTCAGTTGACTTTTTAGCTCTAAATCCATACTGATAATCAACGTATTTTTCATTACTAATCATAAGTTCGGTTAGTTATTCTATAGGTTTGAATTTATTAAGCTCAAGTCGCTGTTTTAAAGCTCACAGTCATATTGGCGTATTAAAATTTACACACAACCTGCCTTTTTACTCAAACAATAATTAATTTCATACCTATTTCCCTCCAACAGTGGCACCAAAGATCGATCGCAAGAACCTTCAAAAACGCAAGATCAAGGTTGGCCTCGACCTCAGATTCGAAGCCGACGTCAAAGGCGAACCAGAGCCCACCATCACTTGGACTTTCAAGGATCAAGTGCAGAAATCTCAGGGACGTATCACTATCGAGAACAAAGAGTACCATACCTCATACCTTTTGATCAAAGTGACGAGAGAAGACACAGGCAAATATACTGTCACTGCGAAGAACGATTCCGGTACAGATACTGTTGATATTGAAGTACAAGTCGTCAGCAAACCGACCAAACCTAAAGGACCGTTGAAGGTTTGTGCACTATCATATCATCAATTATAAATGTATAAAACACGGGAGTTACTCACGTAATAAGTCAGAGGGTTCCGACTCAGTACTAGGTGAATCGCGACCGCGTCCGCGAGTGCCCCGTATTCTCCTTGAAAAAGACCACCGAATGTGGTTGAAACTATAGTCGGAACCCTCTGACTTATTACGGGAGTAATTCCCCTGTTTTATACATTTATAATGTGTCAAAACCACGTCAGTTTGAATAACAATATATCTTCAATATTGATACAGTTTTAGTGTCCTTAATTCTGTTAATCACTCGAACTAGCTAAAATTCACTAAAATCCTTCAATAGAAATAGCTCGTATTGTATTTACGCTAAAGTTCATATTCGAACAACTACATTTAATCATGTGCCGTGGTGGTACCGGCCTAGAATAGTACTCCCCCATTACTTCCCGCGGGTGCCGTAAGAGTCGGCTAAGGGACCACGTACCAGAAGATGGGCAGCAGCGCCTTCTGAGGATTGAAAATTATACTGCGCTCGCCAACCCGCCTGCCAAGCGTGGCGAGTATTGGCAAATCCCCCATATATAGGGGAGGCATAAGTCCAGCAGTGGACGCCCCATGGCTGAGAGAGAGTACATTTAATCTTATCCTTAATTTAAGACGAGTTCTATTCAATTGCTGGCCAATTGCGGGTAGTTTTAGTGAGCACCAAATAAGTAGTGACTTATTTTTCGTAAAACTACCCGCAATCTTAATAAACACATCTAATTTTAGTGTTGTTATGGATAAGTGTCACTGATTTGGATTTTATTGTGTCCACATACGTTTAACAAGAGAATCACTACCATTATTTTATTTATTGATATAAAAAACGATTACACCAATTACATTTAGACATAGACGTTATTTTGCAACAAAAAAACATTATGAACAAACAGCCGGTTTTGTGACAATAACTTTTGGTTATTGTCACAAAACCGGCTTTTACAAAATCAACTCTGAACAACACTAATATAGATAGATAGATAGATAGATATAAAACTCTTTATTTGCACACTATTTAAAAACTACACACATAAAGAAAACAAACAAATATAGATACAGTGATACAAAGGGCGGCCTTATTGCTTAAAGCGATTTCTTCCAGGCAACCATATAATTAACAAGTAAGTTACGTCTTATTAAGGTATCAATATGAATGACTGTAGGTTACAATTTTCTGTATCCATATGTTCGCTGATATGCGTTTAATAATAGTAATATCAATAATAATGATGGTTTTGCTTTCCAGGTCTCCGACGTGAAAGCTGACGGCTGCAAACTCAAATGGGAGCCACCAGAAGACGACGGCGGCGAACCAGTTGAAGCGTACGTCGTGGAGCGTATGGACACAGAATCTGGACGATGGGTCCCAGTATGCACTACCAAGACACCCGAGGCTGACGTCACAGGCCTCAATGAGGGCAAAGACTACATGTTTAGGGTCAAAGCTGTCAATCCTGAGGGAGAGAGTGAGCCGTTAGTAACTGAGACGGCTACAACAGCTAAGAATCCATATGGTGAGTACAGTTCAGTTAACATGCTGTAATATTTTATTGTCCTTTTTAGGTTTCCGTACCCAAAGGGTAAAACGGACGAGCAGTATTACTAAGACCCCGCTGTCCGTCCGTCTGTCTGACACCAGGCTGTATCTCATGAACAGTGATAGTTGGACAGTTGATATTTTCACAGATGTATTTCTGTTGCCGCTATAATAAATACTAAAAAACAGAATAAAACAATTATGTAAGGGGGCTCCCATACAACTAGCGTGATTTTTTTGCTCGATATTGATAGTGAACAGTGAAAAATGAAAAAAAAATGAAAAAATATTTATTTCAGCCTTTAGACAATACAATAAAAATACAAATGTAAAAATACAATTGAATTTGTGTGAGTCACACTCAAAGCTGTATCTAACAAACAAAATGGTGTATTATCTAATGCTGGGAAAGCCTTAACATTTAAACCGAATGATCTTGTGATCTTCACACTAGGCAAGCCTGTAACGTGGAGATTTAATTTATTTATTTTTTTATTTTTTTTTTAAATGTATTTATATATATATATATATATATATATATATATATATATATATATATTTTTTTTTTTAACCTTCACACAATGTCTTCAGGTCCCAAACTAGGCAGAGCCTGTATTATGGTAACCTGATGACTGATATATATACTTATATACATATACACACCCAGACACAGGTCAAACAGACATGTTCATACACACAAATGTTTGACCTGTTCGGGAATCGAACCCGGGATAATTAATTTAATTAAGTGGCAACAGTGAATATTGCAAGCTTCTACACACTTGAAATATTCCCAGAATATTTGGTTATATATTCACTTAAAAATAAAAAATGAAATTGAAATAAAACAAATATTTATAGATAATGGTACGGAACCCTTCGTGCGCGGGTCCGACTCTCACTTGCCGATGTTTATCCTTATTATTAAAAAAAAAATATATACGTCGTTAATTTTTGAATGTATTGTCCTCTTCAGGCGAGCCGGATCCACCTGGCAAGCCAGAATTCAAGGACTGGAGTAAGGAGCATGTGGACCTCAAATGGGAGAAACCAGCTAACGATGGCGGAGCGCCCATTACTGCATACATTGTCGAGAAGAAGGATAGGGATACCGGCAAATGGGTCAAAGCTGCTGAGGTGAGGGATGCTTTCAGTCATATATGTGATTAAACAATAAATAGAGATGGTAGACTTGACAAAATGCCTAGTATATGAATGAATGTTCGCAATTTTGTCACAGTATTTGTTTCTAAATTATTTATTCAATTTAGGTTGTTGTATTTTGGTAGTATTCACCGATCTCTATAAATATTACTGATCAACCTGTGTGTGGACTGATAAAGGCACCCTTTGGGCAGACACTTGCTGAGCCAAGATCCTCTGGAACCACCCACATCAGGTTTTCCATCAATTGATTCAGATAAATCATGTCTCATCCGAACACAATCCCTCAGAAAGTGCTCACAATTTCCAGCACACCACACATATCACAGCCGGGGCTTCTAACTTAATGCATTAAATATTTGAACTGTTTTAAAGGCATGTGTCCAGAGCGTAATCTGTGAGCAACCACCATTAAGTCTGGTACTGATTTTATCTGTTGGATTCGGAAACTTCTTTATCTTAACGTCCTATAGAACAAGTCAATCTATAACCACACTCAAATAAATCGTTATCTATAATCGATCGATCCGTTGTCGATAAATATATCACAATTATGTGATATTTTTTTAAAAGCTGTATATATGGAATGGCACGAAAAGAAAAAACAAAGGGCGAGATTTATTCTAGAAGTAAAATATTATACAAATACAAATACATTTATTCCTTAAATGGTGCACTTTTTACATGCTTAAACTACTTAGAATTATACACTATGAGTACAATGTTGCGTATGACAATATTATAATAATATTGTATTATAATATAAAATTATATTAATACTGTTTAGGTGGAAGTTCACCAACATTTAAACGTTTGATCATCAGTTGACCTAGGTTGTCAACTGTATGGTAAAAACTGTTTGAGCGACAGTTAAATTGATAATCGGATGTTTTAAATTTTGGTGAACTCGGCCCTTAGCTAAATACAAAGTCTGTATGCTTAAGCAACGTATGCTCAAGGATATATGATATCCTCTGCATTTACCTATACTTAAAAAGGTATCACTTTACTAATGTAATACTCTATCTTTAGGTACCTGGAAACAAGACTGAAGCGCGCGTCCCAGATTTGATAGAAGGCAAGACTTACCAGTTCCGTGTAAAGGCCGTCAACAAGGCCGGCCCAGGAAAACCATCCACGGCCACCGACAGTCTGCTCGCTAAGGATAGGTTTGGTAAGTTTAATGTAGATTCCGAAAGCATATATTTAAAAGCTTATTGATGTTAAAGCTAGCTCCAAAAACATAACCCAGTGGTAATAGAGGAGACTCCAAAGCCTGCAGCATCGACGTAATGTCGCTAGTTTATCGGTTTTTTATCGGATACATTTCGGGGAGTGCGCTCTGGAGTTGCATAATTTGATTCCGCCATCCCCATTCTATCTTAGGACGACCAGACGGACGGCAATGCGACATCCATACATGGTGGACGTTCCAACTTGTCGCACGAAGCGTTTTGCTTCCACATTCTTAGTGCGTACAGCTAACGAATGGAACTCCTTGCCTAACTCTGTATTTCCGAAAAAATACGACCTGGGTATCTTCAAGTCACGAGTGAATAGGTATCTTCTAGGCAGGCGTGCTCCATCGTAGACCGCATCATCACTTAACATCAGGTGAGATAGTGGTTAAACGCCTGCCTATTCCCAATAAAAAATAATAAAAAAATTTTTTTTTTACCGAATACGTTTAAACAAGCAATTCTTGTATATATGTATAACTGAATCTCGGAAACGGCTCCAACGATTTTCATGAAATTCAGAATAAGGGGGGTTTTCGGGGTCGATAAACCGATCTAGCTAGGTTTAATTTTTAGCAAACGTCGTTTTATCCGTGTTTTCTGACAAGCAAAAACTGCTACATCATTAGAATATGAATCTTCCTGACATCTATTCGGGAGTAGTAATACTACTTAAACAACAACTAAACTGTTTCAACGACACAACAACACTAAAGCTATTGACAATAGATGGCGTTGTTAACACTTATATATTATTGAAGAACCGATCAAAGCTCGGTCACCTAGATAATTTTATTTATATTGGTACATATTTATACTAGTACTATAGCTACAATGGCTGACTGGAAAACAAAAGCAAGGGACAGAGAGATTTGGAGTAAACTGGAGGAGGCCTATACCCGGAATGGGGTTCCAGCAACAGAAAACTTAAGACTAAGTAAATTTTGTGCATTGTTATGTTGTTGGAATCAAATAAAAGGCTAAATAATAATAATAATAATAGCTACAATGGTGCCAAAAAATATCCCTTCTTAATTTGGTTTTATAAAACCAAATTAAGAAGGTTTTATAAAACCAAATTGGGTTATATTATGATAGAAAAAAAAACGGCGCTTTCATTATAAAAGTACAAGTCATCAAGTCAAAAATTCAACTGAACTAAACTAAAATTTTGGAAAACTAAATCAGTTCTTATATGGTTACGATAAAGTCTAAATTGGTATGAGACTTATCAATAACATCTCTAAAATTTAATGTATTTATTTAATTTGCGGGTAGTTTTAGCGAAATTAAGTCGCCACTTATTTGGTGCCTACTAAAACTACCCGCAATTGGCCAGCAATGGAATATAACTCATCTAATATTAGTGAGTGCGTTGTATGGAGTTATACGAACTTGAATTTTAGGGTAAATAGAATACGAACTATTTCTACTTGAAGAATTTTAGTGAGTTTTAATTAGTTCGTGGGTTTAACAGAATTAGGGCCAATAGCTACAAGAAATAATAACTAATATTTTCGAGTATCAATAGAGTTGTCAATGCTAAAGTGTCGGTCACCTTTGAAAGCGTTATTTTCTGGATTTGTGAGAGAGATGAATAAAAATTATGTTATTTCTGTATAGCGCCGCCGAAGATCGACCGCACAAACATGCGCGACATCACTATCAAGGCCGGGAACCACATCAGGCTGGACGTCAAAGTCAGCGGCGAACCACCACCAACGAAGACTTGGTAAGGTCACCTCAATGTTACTCACTTCTGTCCAGGGCCCGTAGACAAAGCGAAAACCGTTAAATGTGAAAAGTGAAATAACTTGAATAATATTGTGCTCATGGTACCGAGTCTTTTTTTTTATTCACACAAGGTCTTCAGGTCCCAAACTAGGCAGTGCCTGTACTATGGTAACCTGATGACTGATATATACTTATATACATACTTATATATATACTTATATACATATACACACCCAAACACAGGTCAAACAGACATGTTCATACACAGAAATGTTTGACCTGTCAGGGAATCGAACCCGGGACCAGCGGCTCAGAAGGCAGAGTGCTACCAACTGCGCCAACCGGCCAAATGTAAAATGTAAAACGAAACTCAGTTTCAATGTCAATCCAATCATAATCCGAATCAGTTCAAATCTGATAGCACGTCGTTTTTTATTTATGTCAAATTCCATCCAACTCGATTCTAATCGTGATGCGTTCTAGAGTATTAATCTGCGCGAAGTCGATCAAAATCACAATTTACCATCGGAATTTAGTGTCAATAGTAAGTCCGCTGAACTTGAATGTATAAAACACGGTAATTACTCACGTAATAAATCAGAGTGTTCCGAATATAGTTTCAACCACATTCGGTGGTCTTTTTCATGGAGGATACGGGGCGCTCGCATTCGCGGCCGCGGTTTGCCTAGTACTGGCCTTACCGCCAGTACTAGGCGAACAGCAACCGCGCGCTCGAGCGCCCCGTGTTCTCCTTAAAAAAGACCACGTCAGTTTTAATAACAAAATCCGCTGATCTTTTTGTAATTTCAATAGGTTCCACAACAAGGAGCGTCTGTCTTCACGAGATGACCTCTCAGTGGACGCGGAAGACTACAAGACCAAGCTGTCTGTGGTGATCGCGTCGCGCAAGCACAGCGGCACGTACACCCTCAAGGCCGAGAACAGCAGCGGGAAAGACGAAGCCACTATTCAAGTCATCGTGCTAGATGTTCCCGCCAAACCGGAAGGACCGCTCAAGGTAAGACATCTTCTAAACTATAATCCTTAACACTCAATTTCATACTTACATGATTAATAATAATAATAATAACGTTTATTGATATATCACTTTGTTACAAACTTAAGCATTTTTCGGCCGCCAAACTAGGTCAACCTGTATTTTGGGGACCTCCTTCCTATTTATTTATTTATTTATTTTTATTTATTTATTCATTTATTAAATATTATGTATTTGATTCACGTTTTTCAAAAAAATTAATTTAACTTTAAGTTTACAATAATTACAATAAATACAATAAAAATTTAATCTGTGGTCTTCGCTGTTGGGACATCAACTACCTATACTTATATTTTTTCTGAAGATCCTTAAATAAATTTAAAAAAAAAAACAATATGAATATCAGTTCAAATATTTGAAGGAAAAAATTCGGCTGCTAGTGGGACTTGAACCCACGACTACAGAATACCGTCCTGTCGCTTTGTCCAACTAAGCTATAGCAGCCCATACCACTAGGGCCGAATTACTTCCTTCCTTTATTAACATCTTGCGGGGATGTCTTAATGTCAAATATTTAAACTGAAGTTCTGCCTAGCATAGCGTTAATGCGATACACAATAAAATCTCTTACAATATGAATAGTTACATATTTACAATGCCACGGTAGTGTGTGTGCGCGCGCGTGCGTGAGTTTGTGTGTGAGGATGATGATTGTGAGCTATTGAAGGTAAATGAGAGATGAGACAGAATATAGCGCCATCCATTTTGATGATTCGTTCATTTTTTATTTTTTTACTTATTATAAATAGGTATATGTAGTATAACAGAGAAAATAAATAGGTATCTAACTAGATTTTCACACTTATCACAAATCCTGTAAGAAATTGATTTAAGCGATAAGGCCGCGAATTGTTTTTTATATATTTTTATACATTTATTTTATTTTGTAATTTTGTGGTGGTCAATAAAGTGTTTTGAGTGATTGATTGATTATTCGCTCAATAAACTTTATATATGTTTTATGCCTTAATTAAATCTTGTAAAACTTTTTCCTTAGATCTCAGATGTCCACAAAGAAGGTTGCACTCTTAAGTGGGCCCCGCCTGCTGACGACGGCGGTGCTCCCATCGACCATTATCTGGTCGAGAAGCTCGACACTGAAACTGGACGATGGATGCCGGCACTCAAGACTAAAGACCCTAAGGTATGTAAAATGGAATGAAATTGACTTTCAATTTCAATTTTAAAAAAACAGGTTTATATGTAAACCGCTATTTTGTATCAATATTAGGAACAATTAACCTAAATAACCTAAATTAACCATTTAGTAATTTACCTCGACATTTCGACCAAGTTGCATTGGTCGTGGTCACAAGAAGACTGATTAAGCCCCGTTTGATTAAATAACAATGTGTTCGAATCGCGAAAGTCTAAAAATTACAATTCGCTAAAAGTGTTCCATGAAATACTCCCCTCTAGTTTTCTGACAATATATAGAGGCCATGACGAAATTATGGCAGACCACTAACAGGTATGACTTCTTTTGAATGTAGACTGGAAAAGAAATATCAAGATTAAACAATGAAAAATAATAAATTCTTGGTTTTTATCTCTCACCACACCAAAACACACAAGGTTTTTTTTTTACTTATTATAAGTTTGCGTTTGACACCTGTCTCACCTGATGTTAAGTGGTGACATTGTGTGTGTTCATGCAGCTGTCCTATAGACTCAGTTAACATTCTGAGTGTAGCGTAATTCCACCTTTGACCATGTTGTCGCTGACCATCAAGTGGAATAGTGGTCAAACGTTAGTTGTATAAAAACAGTGTTGCTATAAAATCACTATCATGCACTAAGATTAAACTACTGAAGAAGCCCTTTTTTGTGTTTGTGATGATTTATTTAAAAGTAATAACTACGACGGGTTACCCCCTCCATGGGGGGAGGAAGGTCCCCAAGGACCCCCTTACCATGTACCTTCTCTAAGCGCGATCCCTAAATACAAAAATGCGCGTGCCCTATTTGTCAAAAAAATATATATGATTTTAAGAATCACCATTATTATAGATGACATCAGAAATGCTTAGTCTTGGTAAATACAAATTTGCACACCTAAAACAGCACCAACACACACCATTAATATAGTCATAGTCACTTTATTGGTAAATACAACATGACAAGTCAAATATATGGCGAACTTAATAATTTTAATGACATCTGTAACCTTTACATCAGTAGGGGATTTACCAATAGGCTGAGTAGGCTGGAGCCTGGGGCGGCAGAATTTGAGAGATTTTTTATTTCTACCCCATCTTTGAATCTGGTGGCGAATGTGAATTGAAGCTGATGTAATGGAGTAGTCACTAAGTTTCAACTTCTTTTTAAAAAAACTGTATATCAGACAGCAAAGTGGAAAGCGGCCGAACGGCAAATGTGTAAATCCGCCACTGCTTTACACACTTATATGTCAAAATTGAACATGATTGATGATGATGATTAAATATTTGACTATGTGTTATTCCAGGACCTAAAGTATTTACATACCAAATTTCATCCAAGTGCGATCAGCCGTTCTGGCGTGATTGAGCAACAATCATCCATCCATCCATCCAAACTTTCAGATTTGTAATATTAGTGGGACAAATAGAATTTACATGATGACGTATTTTTTGAAACATTGAAATCTTTCCTCTTTATAAAATATGCGTTTTGATAACCGAACTCAAAAATACTTTTAACAAAACGACTTATAAAATAACACTACCAACAAACGAAAATGTTCCTTATTCATATCACATTTAAGTTTAAATTTCCACGGTGGTCCTATCGGTCTGACGATCTTACGATCTGACGCGAGTTCAAAATTTTTTCGCCATACAAATATGCACAACGCCGCTAAAGAAGTTTTCACTTCAAAAATTAAATCACATCAATTTTATATAGGTTTTTTTTTCTGGAAGTAATTTTTACGCATATTTGCTATTATTTAATGTTATGTTTGTTTCAAGGCCGAAATCGAGAACCTCGTGCCTGGACACGAGTACAAGTTCAGAGTGTCTGCAGTCAACAACGAAGGTGCTTCGGAGCCGCTGGAGGGAGAACATTCCATCATCGCAAAGAATCCCTTCGGTAATATTTTTTTACTTTCATTCTCTCTCTCTCAGCCATGGGGCGTTCACTGCTGGACATATGGCTCCCCCATATAATGGGGATTTGCCAATACTCGCCACGCTTGGCGAACGCAGTATAATTTTCAATCCTCAAAAGGCGCTGCTGCCCACCTTCTGGTACGTGGTCCCTTAGCCGACTCTTACGGCACCCGCGAGAAAGGCACGCTTGGCTGTGCATATAGAAGAGTGTTGGTTCCAACACTAATCCATGGTAGTGAAAGTTGTGTGTGACAGAATAAGAATGAATGCAGAATAAATTCACTTGTAATAAGAAGTATGATTGGAGTGAAACTGAGTGGCAGCGAAATGAATTGTGTGACACTTTATAGGGGAATGTTGTGGTGTAAACATAATAATACCTTTATTAAAATAAAGTGTACAATGTGTGTATTAGGCTATTTTGGATGCACACATTTATTATAGAGTATATGCTGCTGATTAAGGCTTAACACTCGTGCTTCAGCATACAGCGCTCTTCCCTGAGAGTTGAGGCAAACGAACAGTGACTAAGATTGAGAAAACTGTGTCATATTCTCTGGAGAAAATGAACGGAAGAAGATTAACTAAGCAGATATACATAGGTACAGTAAATGGTAGTGTTGGAAAAGGTAGGCCTAGGCGAACTTTCCGAAATCAGATTGAGAACGATCTAAGAAAGGGTCAAGGCAAAATTATTCTAAGCCGACACTCTTGTATGTAAGGTCTGATGAGTTTGGATGAAGCGAAGAAAGTGTGTCGGGTTCGTAGTAATTGGAAGCTTAAAATTTTAAAAAAAAGTCAACACAGATATGTAATTTTCCCTCGAAAGGCTATCCTTTTGATTTGAACTTACAAGCCAGCTACACTATCGGTTTCATTATAAGCAATAAATTTCACAACAGCAAGAAAATCTCATGAAATGCGGCCCAAAATTCAATGCGCCACTACTTAATAACGTTTCAGTAACTGTCATCCATCAGGAGCGCTATTCAATAGTTACGGATGTGACAGATTGTTTACTTGGCTTGCAATGCTCATGCTGTTTATTTCGATGTCATCTAAATTTAACCTCCATTGTTCCTTACAGATGAGCCCGGAAAACCCGGAACCCCAGAAGTGGTCGATTGGGACAAGGACCATGTCGATCTCAAGTGGGACAAGCCCCTCAAGGATGGGGGTGCGCCTATCACCGGATATATTATCGAAAAGAGGGAGGTTGGCTCGCCAAAATGGGTGAAAGCTGCTGAGGTATGTTACCTAGAATACCATTGTTTAAGCTTGTGTATAGAGTGGCTAATACCGTTATCTCGGTAAAAGAGGTTGGAAAAATGGAACCGACTTCAACACTCAAAAATATGAAATAACTTGTCGAAGTCGGTACCATGAGCATAATGTTTTGATAATAGTTCCTTTTGAACTATCATGGTACCGACGTAAAAAAATTTATTTCACTCTTTTCATCTTTGCTGACTATCAATTGTTATTGTGTATGTTCACCGATTTCTGCACCCGCAATTAGGAAGTTGTCCAAGTAGACGTAAGACTTTTGAGTTATTGGAGTGTAACTCAGAAATCGCTTGTCCGATTTTGATGAAATTTAAATGGGACCAACTCGGGGAATCCGTCCAAAAATGGGGAAAAAATCGGTGAATATACATAAAAAAAAGGAAAATAATACATACAGTTGAACACATAACCTCCTCCTTTTTTGAAGTCGGTTAAAATGTAGCAAGATTACCCATTTACATTTCAATAATCCGAATTCCTCTACAATCTGAAAGACCCTGAAACCCAGCTCAAAGCCCTAAAACAAAAAAGCAGTATAAGAGTAATCTGAAGCTATTGCAAGGATTTCACATTGTCGAATCTGCGTTAAAATAAATGAATGCATGGAAAGGTCGGAAGATGTAGACATTTCAATTGAAGGAAAATCCAAATGCCAAAGAAAAACAAATTCTTTGGCATTTTCAAAGGAATTTAATAATATTGAATGATAAAAATTTGTATTCTCCTTCAAAGGTAATATGACAATATTCCCTTTAAAAAAATACCTTTTAGAATATTTACATATTAGAATCCGAACGCCTCATTAATCTGATTAGGGTGTTATACTGCGGTGTTTGGATTATCGAGGTCCT
The DNA here is from genome assembly GCA_934044485.1 of Apeira syringaria. Lineage (NCBI taxonomy): Eukaryota > Metazoa > Arthropoda > Insecta > Lepidoptera > Geometridae > Apeira > Apeira syringaria. Next base: position 4,200,709 of record OW203672.1, on the reverse strand, counting down.
GAGCTAGTGTTTTCCAAAGATTGAGAAATAATTCTCTCACACCCAATTTTGGACGGCATAGTTATACACGTTGTTTGTAGGTTGGCCCGAACGATAACGAGAAAGCAACAGTGCCGAACCTAGACGAAGGCGTGGAGTACGAGTTCCGTGTAAAGGCTATTAACGAGGCTGGCCCCAGCGAGCCCAGCGACGCCAGCAAGTCCGTCGTATGCAAGCCTAGAAGACGTGAGTATTCCTTCTTAAATCCATAATGTTTGCAGGAATGATAGGCCTTAAGATGCTGAGTGTTGGGTTCCATTGCGTAGTTTTCCAATCTGCCTAAAGGTCTTTCTTCAGATATTTTTTAATTTTTTTTTATTCACAATAGACAGGGGTTTGACCTCTATCTTACCTAATGTTAAGTGATGATGCGGTCTAGGATGAATCACGCTTGTCCAGAAGATACCTGTTCACTCATGAATGAACATGACTGAACGGCTAAGGCAGAATGCATGGAACAATTTGCAAGAAGAGTGTCAACTTATCAACTACTTTTTGCCTCATGAATGTATAAAACACGGAAATTTATCACGTAGTTAGTCTGAGGGTTCCGACTATAGTTTTAACCACATTCAGTGGTCTTTCTCAAGAAGAACGGGGCGCTCGCGGACGCGGTAGCGGTTCGTCTAGTACTTTTTGCCTGTTACTTATTAATAGTTTGAAAATATACACAAATATGTGTAATAAATGATTTTGTTCATTTAATTTGCTCCATAGAATTAAAACCGTGGCACACTTCCCAGTTTGAAAATATACACAAATAAGTGTAATAAATGATTTTGTTCATTTAATTTGCTTTATAGAAATAAACGTTGTTCACTTTCCTCTCTTGTCAAGTAGACCTTTCGTTAATGTTACACATAATTTTACTAACTATAAAATTGTTACTATAGTCAAAAAGCCAGTCGAGGTACATACTCGAATACAAATGCGTAAATGCGTATAAATCCATTGGACGTCCAAACAACCGTGTCCTATAAAAATATCATATATATATATTTTTTTTATTGAATTGAAGAAGACACCTGCATACGCCCGTCGCTATTTGTACATTAAAAAGTAAAACTACCAGATGTGGATAAGACGAAACGGATGTGGAAAGATGAAACTTTTTGTTTCCATTTAGTCCATCTTAGTTTATTCTTCAAGATCTAGACTTAAATCTTATATGTCATGTTTTTCCAGTGGCCCCCAAGATTGACCGTCGCAACCTCCGCACCATTAAGGTCCACGAGGGGGAGCCGATTTCTCTGGATGTCAAGGTTATCGGAGAACCGGCGCCTGAAGTCACGTGGACTCTAAATGGAAAGACCGTTACAAGCGGCAATGGACTCAAACGTAAGTAAAGTTAGGAGAAGTGAGAGTCACTTGGTTGTAAACTCATTTCTTTCTCCTTTTTTATTTCAAATTCTCCGATGCTAATTAATAATTTTATGTGCAGTGGTAGAGCTACCAAATCTGAGCAAGTACCAACACTCAAGCCCGCGTCGCAAAGACTCTGGCACGTACAAGATCCAAGCCGTTAACAAGTACGGACAGGACACGGCTGAATTGGAAATTATTGTAACTTGTGAGTATATTTATTGTTTCTTTTGAATGTTTTTTATTTAATATTATTTATTTACACTCAAACCCCCGCACTAGGGTTCCCTGTGTCGCGGGAGGCATGTACATAATACCCTATTCGAAATTGCCTCAACATACGAGTAATCACAATTTACACACAACAAACCTTATCCATAAATATAATAATACATTTTAAATTTGCAAAATTTTCATTGTCAGGATTATCAATAATGCAGTGTTTCTGCTTGAGCATCTGTCGACCTAGTTCTCACTGCAGTGATCAGTATAATAATTTCAATAAAGCTTGTTGTGATGGTGACAACGGCGAAGATTTTTAAAGACATAATTGTTATGCCGTGTGCTGTTTTGAACTTTTTTCTGCTGTAGTTTATAAAACCTAATGAGACTTTATCGATTGAGAAACATTTAGCCATCAGGTATTTAGTCATCACCTCAAAAACCTCAGCCAATACAACTTGATCGTAACGTTGAGCTAAATATTATTCATGCAATAAAGTCACGGTAAATCATATAAAATAGGTGTTTAGATCGGGAAGGTTCATTTTTATTAAGGCGCTGTAAATAAACAAATCGTAACTTATAAAAGTGATTAAAAATTATGTCCAGGAGACAGGGCGTCATTTTTTCAGTTTGAGTTATTTGGTTTATTATAAAAGAGTATTCAGGAGTTGAAATACGATTAGATATAATCCTGTCGATACTGTATACTTTCAAAAACATGCTTTTAATCAATTAAAAATTATTATATTATATCTTTTGAAATAATGAAAATATTCATACAAAACTTAGTCTGTTTGGTAGGTATTAGATGTAAAGTCAAGAAACAGTAACAACTTTAATTACGATATTCATAAATGCTGATTTATTAATTTTAATAAATTCCTAGTCCTGCCCTGTGTAGCTGGCTAGTCCGCGCCGCTCTCCACCCGCTCATTCTGACTGTGACCACTGTCAACGTCGGGCCTATGTTTGATCGCTCTGTACTCTCATACATTCGTAACTTATTTTAAACAGATAATTGGCAATTTATCGTAATGCCCCCATTATTACAGATGTTTATTAGTGACGGTGATCGCTTACCATTAGGCGGCCCGTTTCCTTTTTTTCCACGTATTACATAAAAAAGATCGCGTGCTATTTACTCAAACTTTTGGGAAAAAGGCGCCTTAAATTTATTTTTAGCCTCCCTTGGACTACCAAAAAACGTTTTGTGTTTAATATAAATGGAGATGGTAAATTTAGGTAATATAAAATGGTTTTTTTAACAGCCAAACCCGAAAAACCAGAGGGCCCACTAGAAGTGTCGGATATCCACAAAGACGGGTGCAAACTCAACTGGAAGCGGCCTAAAGACGACGGCGGTGAACCCATCGAGGCTTATCTCGTCGAGAAATATGATCCTGAAACTGGTACCTGGTTGCCTGTTGGCAAGACCCTCGGGAATGTTCCAGAAATGGAGGTATGTAGTGTAAAAACTTCTAGTGTAATTACTTCACTTGTATATTATATATACAAGTGAAACTTGTATATATAATATACATAATATACAAGTATATAATATACATAATAATAACAATATATATAATATACAAGTTTCACTTATGTATATTATACATAAGTGAAACTTGACTAATTTATGCTATATATCTCTTGCTTGTTGAAATATGGACACTAAGTATAATAAGTTAGCGATTGTTTTTCGATCTCATGGTATTTAGGCAGGGTTGGCGTAATAAGAAATAAAAAAATAATCATTCAAAAATAATACGTTTATTACTGAAAAAATACCATGCCATACTATAAGCTATCACTTTTATGGTACTTAGTTAAATATACATATAACTAGGTATTCAAATGTTATGCAAATATACAAATACTATATCTTTGAGTTGTTACCTGATTGAGCCAAAAGAAGTGTTATGTTGATATCTAATTATAAATTCTATTTCATTAATAATTTCATTTCATCTGCAAATCCTATTGAGTTGGCTGTCAAAAAATAATCATTTATTCAGTCCAATTTTTTTTAAATTAAATAGTCACACATGGTCTTCAGGTTTCCAGGCCTGATGACTGATATATATATAATTATATACATATATACTCACCCAGACACAGGTATTATTTAATTAACAACCATATTTAAAAAAATAGATAATATGATGATTTTATAAGACTTGATATTGTTTCCAGGTCGATGGGCTGATCCCAGGTCACGAGTACAAGTTCCGTGTGAAGGCTCTGAACAAGGAGGGTGAATCGGAGCCGCTTGAGACCTTCGGCACAATCGTTGCCAAGGATCCATTCAGTAAGTACTCTTTGTCAGCACCATTGCTGGTGTAAGCTGTTCACTGCCTAGACATTTTTATAGATAAGGATGTTTTATTCATATATAAGTCTAGCATATGACCATTTTTTCATACTTTTTATTGATCTACTGTTTGACCACTATCTCGCGTGATGGTCGTTCCATGTGGTCGCTACACCTGACTTACTCACTAGATGTTAATTATGATATGCTTGAATAGTTTCAAGCATATCATAATTATCTAGTGAGTAGTACTCTCTAGTAGTGAGTCCTAGTTTTTGTGTGACACAATCTGTCACACTTGTGTGACACAGTGTGTCACACTTGTGTGATTGTAGTATCACACAAAATCTACGATGTTTCGTGACATCCAAGCAGTACTTCATGTGTGTTAACACATGTGTTTGTGGTCATCAAACTTAAGGGAAGTAGCTAGCCAGCTCGCCGCTAAAATGTCTTCTAACATCATGGTGTTGGTTTGACCACGAGGTTACTGTCTTGGCATCAGAAATCCACCACCCCATGACCATCATATGATTCAAGCTAATAATTAATAATTTAATTTCCACTTACCAGCTGTTCCCGACGCTCCATCAGCCCCAGTCCCGGACGACTGGTCCGCGTCACACGTAGACCTCAAATGGGAACCTCCACTAACAGATGGAGGATCACCCATTATTGGATACATTGTAGAGAAAAAGGACAAGTACAGCCCCTTGTGGGAGAAGGCTATCGAGACTCATACACCTACTCCTAGTGCCACTGTTAATGGGTAAGTCTGACACACTATGCATATGTATTTACCTATATGGTCTGAGATACGGCTTAAGAAATATATGTATGCTAGTAGCACCCCGCGGTTTCACCCGCGTGGATTACGGTTTTCTCGTTACCTCAATTATACCATGGGAACTATACTTTTTCCTGTATAAAAGTAGCCTATGTGTTAATCTATGGTTTTAACTATCTCCATACCAAATTTCATCGAAATCGGTGTAGACGTTTAAGCGTGAAGATGTAACAAACATACACACATACACACAAACTTTCGCATTTATAATACTAGCTGCGCCCCACGGTTGTACCCGCGTGGTGATGAAAAACGGTGATGATGAAAATAAGCCTGTGTTAATTCAGGGTATAAGTTATATCCATACCAAATTTCATCGAAATCGGTGTAGCCGTTTGAGCGGGAAGAAGTAACAAACATACACACTTACACACATACACACAAACTCTCGCATGCATTATATTAGTAGGATAAATGGGTTGCTGAGCTAAGTCCCGGACCTTTAAAAATCTCTCTGCGTCCTTGTCTCTCGGGATGAGCATGGCTATGGAGCAATAAAAAAAAGCAAGCTTTAAAAAATGTACCCTTTTGCAGACTTATTGAAGGCAACGAATACCAGTTCCGAGTGATCGCCATCAACAAGGCTGGGCAGAGCAAGCCCTCAGAGTCGAGCAAGAACTTCTTGGCCAAGCCGAGGTTCCTGGCCCCCAAGATCGACAGGAGACACCTGCGTGACGTCACGCTATCGGCCGGATCTACGCTCAAACTGGAAGCGGCGATCACTGGAGAACCCGCACCTGCCGTTGAATGGAGGTACTTTAATTAGAAGAAAAACATCGATTGTCTTCCACCGCCAATAAGGAAGTCAGCAAGATAGGCGTAATACTTTTTAGTTATTAGAGTGTAACTCAAAAACTGGTTGACTGTTTTAGATTAAATTTAAATGGGCTACCTTGGGAGTATTTAACCTCCGTAAAATTGATTTAACTATAGAGTTTATTTCGCTCATTCGTATAGACGAAGGAGCGATAATACGCCGTGATACGTGACACTCCGCGCACCCCGCGTGCAACGATCCATTTGCCAAGGAAAAGTAAACTTTATTCTGGCCCATCCTGTATATCCTGTACAAAAGCTCAAAAATAATTATAATTACCTTCCAACAATTCCTGTCTAATACTTACGTTTAATAAGTTCAAAAGTTACCAGGAAGAAGTATCACATTCAAGGTTTGGTCGTAGATATGATATTTCTACTTTATTTGAGTAGCCTTTAATGGTCATGCTTAAATATTCACTCTAGTATATAGCAAAAACACCACCTTGTGGTTGTATGTCATACATTGATGGATATAAGTGTCCTTCTATGAATCAAAAGCATTGGTTGCATGCAGCGTGCATTTTTAACCTTCTGAACTCATTTTTTTAATTTTTATTACTTATTTAATTTAAGTTTGCTTTGACAACTGTCATTGGGTATCCCGTTTAAAATATATAGTAATATCAAATAATAATCATTGCTTTGTCCTCATCAGGTACCAGAACATGCCCCTGCGAGCATCGAAGGCGGTCGCTATTGAAAATCCTGACTATTTCACCAAGCTGGTCATCAGGCCGGTGAGGAGAGACGATTCTGGCGAGTACACGGTCACTGCGGTGAATTCCAGTGGCAAGGACACGGTCACAATCAATGTGGTGGTCACGGACAAGCCGGCCAAGCCTGAAGGACCACTACAGGTAGATTCTTACTCATTGTGTTACTCAACAAATACGGATTTGCTATTTGGTCTAGGATACGGCTTAAGAAATATATACCATCATCTGTTAATAAAAAGGATTACAGAAAATGTAGATGGATACGTTGCACCTGGGTTGCCGAGCTAAGCCTGGGCCTATACTGTTAAATAACCCAATAATTATAAAATCTCTGCGTCCCTGTCTCTCCCATGGAGTAGCACGCGCAACGCTTCTCTGTCACGCTCCCTACTCGCGCTTCAATCTGAACCTTTTTAAAATCTAAGAAACCATGAACATGACACTGTTTTGGGTGGGCCACCAAACACTGTTGGATAGGCAATAAAATAAGCATTAATTTAAAATAAATTTCAGTAAAATAACACTGTTTAACAATTAAGTTAATATTGTTGAATAGTATAGTTACAGGATTTCGCTAGGCAACCCATGTGCAATGTATCAATCTGCATATTAATTAACATATAAACGGTGTCTTAACTAAATAACAGATGAGGGTAGATTTTTCGTAGTTGTATCTTGTACTAGTTTGTTTGCACAGCATAATGTATGACGTTCAGGCTTATGTGCAACATTGAACATCCTATATATATATATTTTTTTTTTTTTATCACACTCAGACCCCCGCACTAGGATTCCCTGTATCGCGGGAGGCATGGACACACAATCACAGCACACAAACATCCAAGACCCGGGACAAACATCTACACTACAATCTTCGCACAAATGTTTGCCCCTGCCGGGATTCGAACCCAGGGTCCCGGAGACACAGAATTCATGTCGATGACACAAACCACTGCGCCACGGGACCGTCGATATCTGAAACGATGATGAAACAGATGTTATCGCTATTAATTTATTATTTATTTTGTTCTCTGGTAGACTGGATGACATTAACATAGACAAGACGCTATGTACTGAGACATGAATAAATTAAACTTAATGAAGAAAAATATTTTTCACCACACTAGCTGTCAACCTCTAGTTTCACTCATTGATTTCCGACAGGAAAATTGTATTTTATTTACAAGTGATTAAAAAGATTTTTGATATTCGAGAAGACGCCTCAAAAAGCTAATGTCAACTCGCTGACCAATCAGAGAAGAATGCACTTAACACGCGCCCGAGTTCCTTGTTAGTTAGTGCTGGTGTGGGGAAAATTGTTGTGTTTCACTCATGGATTAAGTTTTTAAGTGTGTCGTGTTTTGAAACTTTCGCTACGCTCGGGGCTCTTGTTTTGAACCACTCGCTTTGTTTGTGGTTCCATCCTAGCACCCCTTGCTTGCTAAGGTTTTAGTCCAAGCACTCACGGCAAAATAAACTTTACCCACATGTAAAATAAATAACTATTGTCTACCAAAGGAGATTAATTGATCAAAAAGTTCCCGATGTACACAGTAGTAATAAATTATTCATTATAAAAATCTTTAAAAAAAAAAGTAAATTACAGCAAATAATTAATTACTTTGTTATTAAGTAACTATAGTCGGAACCCTCTGACTTATTACGTGAGTAATTCCCGTGTTTTATACATTCATAATTAATTACTTATTTATAATTCTGTTCTGTTTCACGTAGATCTCGGATGTTCACAAAGATGGCGCCACCCTCAAATGGAAGCGTCCAAAAGACGACGGCGGCGCACCGATCGAATACTACCAGATCGATAAGCTGGACACGGAGACTGGCTGCTGGGTACCCTGCGCCCGCTCAGATGAACCCAGTCAGTATAACTTCTATCTGGTTTGGAATTTAGTTAATTGTACCAATTACTTGCCGATGCCAATGGAAAAAAAATCATCAGGTTACCATACCTGTGCTATCACAGGCTCTGCCTAGTTTGGGACCTTGAGTTAATGTTAATAAATAAATAATAATAATAATGAGTTGTCGTGGCTCAGTCCGCAGTGGTATGACTTGTGATCCCCGGGGACATTGAGGTCGAATCCCGGCAGGGGCAAATATTTATGCGATGAGTGTAGGTGTTTATCCCGTGTCTTGGATTATTGTGCAGATTCAGATTCAGATTATTTATTTACCATAATAACATTTGTTGTTGTTATTAAATCAAACGGGGCTTAATCGCGAGAAAAACATTAAGTAATTTATTACTATTTATTTATTATTATATTCACCCTGAAAAAACTAAAGATACTGTCAGTGTTGTGTGTCGTGACAACCCTGTGCTTTTGCAGGGCTGTGTCAGCCCTACAGTTTAATAATATCAAAAGTGGGTAGTTGGCGAAACTACGCGCTCTCGCCGATATTGCCACTCGCATTTCTCCAGTCTTCTCGTGACCACGACCAATGCAACTGGTCGAAACGTCGAGGTAAATAAATTACTAAATGTTTTTCTCGCGATTAAGCCCCGTTTGATTTAATAACAATGTGTTCGAATCGCGAAAGTCTAAAAATAACATTCGTTATTTTCGGTAAGTCATTTACATACAATACATGTTTATAATTACTTATTAAATTGATTAATTAATAATATATATTTTAAAGACTGGTCCATATGAAAGTGGAAATATTGACGTCAATTATTCGATTATATCGATAATGAGCAAGTGCATGCATACAATTTTAAGTCACTGAAAAGACTTTTCTGATAGTTTCATATCCATGAACTCATCCAATTTATAGAATGCATTACTATTCAAGAAATATTTGATTTCACGTTTGAACTCTTGGTATTTTAATTGAGTTGTAGATTTAGGTAACTTATTGTAAATATTTATTTTCGTATATATGCCATGCCTTTGGGTCTTTACGAGAGAACGCGAGAAGTGCGTTGTAATCGTGTATGTCCATGCCTCCCGCGACACGAAAAACCTATTGCGAGGGTTTGAGTGTGAGAACAACTCAAGTACTAACAGCTTACTTCAACACTTATATTAAGTCTATCCTTTATACCCTGGTAAAGCTGTAAAGTATCTGGACAGAATAAAGCCCATACTTATAATACCCAAATAAGAATAAGCACGTGTTTGAGCTTTTTTATCACAATAGTACTTTTTACATTTACTCAATTCGCAATTCGCCATCGCTATATGATAGATATACCACCTATACGTACGAAGCGTTTTGCTTCCACTTAATGCGTACTGCCAAGGAATGGAACTCGTTGCCCGAGTCTGTGTTTCCCGATATGTACAATCCTGGAGTCTTCAAGTCGCGAGTGAATAGGTACCTTCTAGGTTTGCGTGCTAAATCCTAGACAACTTCATCACTTAACATCAGGTGAGACAGTTGGCAAACGCAATCTTTTAATATGTAAAAAAAAAAAATTCAAGGCGTATGAGTGACATATTGACCACTCTGTGAACATGTGAGATAGATGGCACTACTAAATCCTCATCTCAATAAGTCCTCTTCTTGTTTCAGAATGTGACGTAACAGGCTTGACTCCTGGCAAAGAGTACAGATTCCGAGTGTCCGCGGTGAACTCCGAGGGTGAATCTGAACCCCTCACCTCTGAACAGTCTGTTGTAGCCAAGAACCCATTCGACGAGCCTGGTAAGTATCGTTTATGTTTTTTCAAACCTATGCAATGGTTCTTGTGTGTGAAGTTTAGGCAATCAATGTATAAAAAAGGTAACTTATTGTTAAATTTCTGATAAATACTTAAGTTTTTCGTCAGTTGTGGTTACGTTTTATCATCCCACGGTAGCATATTTTGACTATTGATAAAAAAACCATAATTAATTTTCATCGGGAGCATAGAACGTCCACCGACCAGGTGGACAGACGACCTGACTAAGATCGCAGGTAAGGGATGCGGGCCGCTTCCATCCAGTCCTTGTGGAAATCAATGGGGGAGCCATATGTCCTGCCGTGGACGTCCTATGGTTGAGATGATGATGATAATTAATTTAACCATACATTGTCTTGTCTATTCATATATATATGTCATTGTGCCGTGGTGGTACCGGCCTTGCCCTGGTGGTACCGGCCTAGAATAGTACTCCCCCATCTCTTCCCGCGGGTGCCGTAAGAGTCGGCTAAGGGATCACGTACCAGAAGTTGTGCAGCAGCGCCTTCTGAGGATAGGCAGACTAGACTGCGCTCGCCAACCTGCCTGCCAAGCGTGGCCAGTATTGGCAAATCCCCCCTATATATGGGGAGGCATAAATAAAAAACATGTCAAGCAGTGGATGTCCTATGGCTGCGTTGAATGAATGAATCACATATATTAGGCTCAGTTTGGTGCTATTGAGCTTGACTAAGTTTGTTAATGTAATTTGAGTTTTATTGTAAGCATTGATTAGAACTTAAGTTAGTAATTATGTTATTCAAAATCCCTTCCTTAATAGAATACCAGAAAGTCACAAAAATACGCACAGAAGATGCACTATTACATTGTCATCAAGGCATTATGGAAAATATTATTATTAAGAATATTATGCTAATATTAACGTTGTAATAAATCCCCAGGCGCACCCGGCACACCATCAGTTACAGACTGGGACAAAGACCATGTGGACCTCAAATGGACTCCACCGACCAACGATGGTGGTGCCCCCATCGAGGGGTACATTGTTGAAAAGAAGGACAAGTTTGGAAACTGGGAGAAAGCTCTCGAAGTACCCGCTGGCAAGACTACTGCAACTGTGCCCGACCTTGTAGAAGGACAGACTTATGAGTTCAGGTAGGACATATTTGCAGAGTGCCGTGGGTGGTACCGACCCAGAATAGTACTTCCCCATCTATTCCAGTGGGTGCCGTAAGAGACCAGCCTGCCAAGTGTGGCGAGTATTGGCAAATCCCCCCTATATAGAGGAGGCATATGTCCAGCTGTGGAAGTCCTATGGCCGAGAAGAAGATATTTGCATATTTGAACTGTATTTTCACAACTGGGCAATTTCATATCATGTAAACATACAAATATGTACATACATATAATATATATATCAATTCATGCAAACCTGACCTAAAAGAAAATATTATAAACCTAGAGCTGCGCCACTCAATTCTATTGTACCAGATTTCATTACCAACCGCTGATGGGTATTTTGTTTGAAAGGTTTAGTATATCCTTGCTGAGACTACACCGAAAAAATTATATTCGAAAACTGAGCCATGGTTACAACAACCATAATTGTAAGCAAAACCTTGAAATATTCAAGGAGCGGAAAATCGCAACAGACAAATAGAAACATAGGCAAATAGTGCAAAACTAAGCGCGCCTCTAATTACAGTTGTATTATAATAACATTCTTTTCTCACTACAGTCGTGAGACAGTCCCCTTCATTGACTCACAAAAAATTTAAAACGTAATTGAAATTGTAGAGTTTTTCCTCTAGATATAACGCCTTAGTCTTGGCCAAGCTTGATCCCCTGCAGGTTAATGATGCTGTAAATAACCACACCAGAAGCAGGCGTTATGATGCGTATTACCTTTTTGTAAGCTTACTGTATTTGTATAATTTACTCCGGTATGAATGGTTGATTACTTTCTAAAGCTGTTTATTTATAAATTTCAGGGTACGCGCTGTGAACAAGGCCGGACCAGGAGAAGCGTCTGACAGCACTCATCCAATTGTGGCCAAGCCCAGAAACCTTGCTCCTAAGATCGACAGAACCAATCTGATTGATATCAAGATCAAGGTTGGACAGAAGTTTGGATTCGATGTCAAGGTCAGCATGAAATCACATTGTCTTATCATATATTATTAAACAAACAATTTTCATGAATATTAACGTAAACTGCTTAATGACTTGGATAATGTTTGTACATACATAGATAATGAAAAGCTTAACAAGTTTTTCTATCTAGGTCTTGCTTAGGAATACGCCGAGTAAAGCTCGGTGGCTTAGTAAATGTTTGTAAGTATTTAATAGTAATGATTATTGGTATGTGTAAATGAGACTTACATATTATATTAGCTGCCATATTTAAGTACTATCATAAATAGTTTTATATTAAAATAGAAACTGGATTAGAGTTCTTAACTTCTTTACAAGATCAATTCAGTTCAATCGTTTTATGTTCTGAACATGTAACAAAGAACTTATAAATTATGAAGTAGCACTTGCATATAACAATAGCAATGAATATGAGTCCATCTATATGTATTTAATCTATATTATCGTGTTATACTTTACCCATAATAAATCATCCAACATTTATATCATTATTTTCTGACTACAAAATGTTTGCGGTTTCATTACACATTTTAACATCCATGATGGCAAGACCAGAACGGTTTCATTTTAAATTAGAATTTCGAATTCTTAAGATATGAAAAAAAATAGGCAATACATATCCTTTAACAAGCAATTCGCATATGAAGGCAAAACTTACTATCATGAAGAATGCAAATCAGTTCAAAACTGGTCAAGATTAATTTTCCTAAATATCACATGAGTTAGTTCTAGCAAACTCACGATAGTTTTCAATCGCAATCTATTCTTGTTCGTAATTTTAATCATTTATACACTGGCATTTTAAAGAAGACTATGAATTTAGATGAAAGTTCCGACTGTGTTCCGCTTCGTATGATATATAGAAACATTTCTAGAGATCATGCAAACTTGAAAAGCAAAATATTAATGTTCAACTGTCCATTTAACATGTTAAAACCATTTTGAGTCTGAAAACTATCGCGAGTTTCTTCCATAATTGTAATGTAACAAACCGACTAGGACGCACGTGGTAAACACTGGAAAATTACTCTCCGACCAGTTTCGAACTTATTTGCAGTTCTTCATCTGGGAGTTATAATCGTGCCAGGCGGCGAGCGCGAGCCTCAGCACGTAACTGGCGTTGTTGTTTGTTTGAACCATGTCCATATAATGATACATCAAATAATAATAATTTATAATAATAATAATATCTTTATTCAACAAAAAGGTTTACAATATTTACAATATATTAGGCTATTTTAGATGCACAAATTTTTTTTAATAATAAATGTATAATAATTGCACATCACAATTTAATTAATATTTCAAATAAATATGGGATATATTTAACCAATTCTTTAATGCTCCAGGTTACTGGTGAACCAATGCCCGAGACTAAATGGTTCCTTGCCAAGAAGGAAGTCAAATCATCGGGTGACATGAAGGTCCAGCACAGCGATTACAATACAAAGATCAACTGCAAGGTAGCCACCAGAGCAGACAGTGGCAGATACACCATCACTGCTGAAAACATCAACGGCAAAGACGTCGCTGAAGTGGAAGTCATCGTGCTGAGTGTGCCCAGTCCTCCGGGAGGTCCTCTCAAGGTCAGTACCTCTGTTTTCCTAGAAATGATCAGGGAACAGTAGCCCAGAAGTATATACCATAGATAGAGAAGTATATATCAGTACGGCCGCTCTTCAAAGAATAGGGAATCATGACCTTGCCATCCCTACACATATTCCAAGTCGCAACATATGCATATGAAAATATGGAAGCCTACTCCAGAAGAGGGGATGTTCATGACTGCAACACTCGTAATTCTAGCAAACTTGCCAGCGTGCCTTGCTCCTTGGCGAAAACCGCTAAGACAATCCATGTGATGGGACCTCAGGTTTACAATAAGTTACCGAATGATATCCTCACTGTGTCACTGTGTGAATATCTCAGTATTCAAAATAAAATTGAAAAAATGGCTGATAGACCAATCATTCTATTCCTACAAGGAATTCATAGATTTTAAATAAGACAAGACAGGTAGCTTTGGATACCTTTTATATTATATAATTTAATTTTTCTTTTATTTCTTAAAAAAATTAACATATCAAGTTTTTAATTTATAATTAAGTTAAGATTTTTTATTTATTATTTTATATTTATTCAAACACTGACTTTTAATCAAAATGTTACCAATAAAAATGACTATGACTATACGAACAGTATTATATACCTCTGCGCTACATAATGATTAAGCCTTACATCACAGGACAATTTCAAAACAGGCATTCTACTAGGATTTACAAATAGAACAAATCATAGATACTATCTAAAATTTGAAACAAAACCTGCACAGATTTATAAAGATACCATTTTGCAATCCCTAAAAATACCATATACTCATAATACCATAAATACCATCTTGCTATCTTATATCAAGAATTGTATTAAACATTGTTTACTGATTTATAAAAATGGTACTTTTTCGAATTCGAATTTCGAATTGTGAATCTCTCTATTACTTAATGCATATGGATGGCAATATTTTTTGAATATAACGAACTGAATTCGCGTTTAAAACCCTATCGGGTCTCTTTATGAAATGCATTTTTAAAATAAATACAAAATGTTTTAAAACAAAATCATCGAAAAGATGAGCTCCCCCTATTATATGGTTCCCAGTTCTTAATTATGGGTGCCATGCCACAAAAATATTTCGGTTGAATAATAACAACGGGATATATTGTTTCTCTAGGTATCGGACGTACACGCAAATGGTGCCAAACTGTCATGGAACCCACCAGCTGACGATGGCGGTCAACCTATAGAGAAATACGTTGTAGAACGTATGGACGAAGCGACTGGGCGTTGGGTGAATGCAGGCGAGACCGATGGACCACAGACTAGTCTAGCTGTTGACGGTCTCACGCCTGGACATAAGTACAAGTTCAGAGTCAGGGCTGTTAATAGGTCAGTATATGTTTAACTGTGGTCAAGCTTACATTTTTCTAAACAGAAATATTGTTCCAATCATTTTCGATTGGCTCTAATTCTGTTCATCTAAATCACACAAACTAGCTAAAATTCACTAAAATTCTTCAAATTGAAATAGCTCGTATTCTATTTATTCTAAAACTCAAATTCGTATAACTCCATACAACGCTCTCACTAATATTAAATGAGTTTAATCCATTGCTGGCCAATTGCGGGTAGTTTTAGTAGACACCAAATAAGTGGCGACGTAATTGCGCTAAAATTACCCGCAAATTTAATAAATACATTTAATTTTAGTGACGCTATTGATAAATCTCATACTAATTTAGACATCGTAACGGTCTAAGAACGGATTTAGTTTTACAAAATTTTAGTTTAGTTCAGTTGAATAAGCGAATCGCTACCAATATACTATTGAACTAAAAAAATATGTCAATATAATGAGATTTGTACAAAAACATTGAATTGTAGTCAAATTCAGCTTGAACTTTATTTCAATTTGGTCCTAATTATGTTTATGTAGTGCTTACTTTTCTAGCCGACTCCTTTACTAAACTATATTGAAATTATGTTGAGATCTTGTAGTCAAGGTTTCTTGATTGAGCAATGAATGCCGAAAAGTGCTTGAAACGTGTGAATCGAAATAAATAAAGCTTAAACGAATACATTATGATGAAACTGAGAAGAAATTATTTTGACTAGTATTTTATGACTCATTAAATGTTGAAAATTTAGATTTTGTTATTTCATGATTTCTTATAACAAAGTTCTGTGATGTCATTTAATAAATTTAATGTCAACTGTGTTTGTTCACAATAAATAAATTATAATTAAGAAACCTTTTAAAACATTAACGTTCAATAACCATATCTATGACCATCCATTCACAGACAAGGCAAGTCAGAGCCTCTCACCACCCCTCACTCCACCGAAGCGAAGAATCCATTCGACGTTGCTGGCAAACCAGGAACGCCCAAGATCAGGGACTTCGACAGAGATTTCGTCGAACTTGAATGGACTAGACCAGAGAAGGACGGTGGAGCGCCTATTACTAGCTATGTGATTGAAAAGAAGGATAGATTCTCGCCCGATTGGGAGGAGTGTGCTCAGGTGAGTGTGTCAGAAATATTCTGTGTAATAGTGAAACTACTTTGAGTAAGAAAGATCGGCTTTCAACTCAGTTTGTGTCAATAGTGCAACATTAAATTTTATATTTCCAAGTGAGCTAGTCAAAAGTAGAAGGGTTAATCAAAATACAAATACAACAGAAAAATGAGTTCATTCCTGTTGCGTAACATCACAGTTGCAGACATTTTCGCATGTAATTAGATCACCCACTGCGGTGCAGTTTCTTAAGTTTGTTGTGCTTGGCACTGTAACTTGTCTAGGCAAGCATAGTGCCTTTCAACTTTCTTCATCCTATGAACTCACACTACTTTAAATCTTTCGTGGTAGGTTTTTGCGACCTGTTGTATTTGTCCACCAAAAATAATTTGTAAATAATAAATACCATTTTTGAGTGTAATAAATACATTTTCTTCTCCAGATCGAAGGCGACGTAACTACCGGCAAAGTACCTGATTTGATCGAAGGCAATACATACGAATTCCGTGTACGAGCCGTCAACAAAGCTGGCAAGGGAGAACCATCAGACGGAACAGCACCACATCTCGCGAGACCGAAGAATCTACCTCCCAAGATCGACAGAAACTTCATGTTCGATATCAAAATCAAAGTCGGAAAGAACTTCGAACTGGATGTACCAGTTGCGGGTGAGCCCACCCCGACCAAAGAGTGGCTGCACGGAGACAACACAGTCCTCAATACTGATCGAATCAAAGTTATTAACCAAGACCACAGCACTAACATCAAAGTCATTGATGCCAAACGCGCTGATACTGGCATCTACACTCTTAAAGCCAAAAATATCAACGGTACCGATACGGCCACAGTCAAGATTACAGTCATGGATGTTCCAACACCACCTGAAGGTCCTCTTCGAGCTGATGATATAACCAAGTCTGGATGCACTCTACGCTGGAGGCCACCTAAGGATGACGGTGGTGCTGAAATCACGCACTATGTCGTCGAAAAGATGGACCAAGAGAACTTGAGATGGATCCCAGCGGGAGAAGTCCAAGGATGTAGCATCAGAATAGATCATCTCATCGAAGGTCACGACTATAACTTCCGCGTCCGTGCAGTCAACAAACAAGGAGAATCTCAGCCTCTCACTGGTCATGAACCGATAACTGCCAAGGATCCCTATGGAACTCCGGATAAACCTGGCACGCCAGTTGTCAAGGATTGGGATAAGGATCATATGGACATTGAATGGGTTCCGCCAAAGAAGGACGGTGGATCGCCTATTACTGGCTACGTCATCGAAGCTAAGAAGAAATATGGACCGTGGGAAGTCGCCGCGACTGTACCAGGCAACAAAACTACGGCTACAATACCAGGACTTACTGAGGGCGAAGAGTACGAATTCCGTGTCATTGCTGTCAACAAAGCCGGTAACGGTGAACCAAGTGACGCATCAACGCCACAAATTGCTAAGGCGCGGTTCTGCGCACCGACCTTTGACAAGATGCTCCTTGCTGACAAGACTGTCAAAGCAGGACAGAGGATCCAATACGAAATACCAATGGAAGCATCACCGAAACCGACAGTCGAGTGGCAGATCAACGGCAAGGAAGTCAAACCTTCCGACAGGATCGATATCCAGATTCTTCACAACAGGGTCATTTTAGACATTCCATTCTCCGTCCGTTCCGACGGAGGCGTTTACAAGCTGACCCTGAAGAACGATCTCGGAGTTTGCTCTGCATCTGCTCAAGTGACAGTATTAGACAAACCATCGAGACCTGAGAAGCCTCTGCTGGTTTCTGATGTTACCAAAGACTCCTGCTCATTATCATGGAAAGTACCGCTCGATGATGGAGGATCACCTATCCTTCATTACGTCATTGAGAAGATGGATCTAACTCGCGGAACATGGTCTGACGCTGGCATGAGCACATTCTTATCTCACCAAGTTACCAGGCTAATCCATATGAAGGAATATCTGTTCAGGGTTAGCGCAGTCAATGCTATTGGACAGTCAGAGCCTCTTGAGTTAGGCAAACCTATCGTTGCTAAAAACGAATTCGACGAGCCGTCTGCTCCTGGCAAACCTAAAGCCACAGACTGGAGTAAGGACCATGTAGATCTTGAATGGACCCCACCAAAGTCTGACGGAGGGGCTCCAATTACTGGTTATATTATCCAGAAGAAAGAAAAGGGAAGCCCGTACTGGGTAAATGCCGTTCATGTGCCTCCTAGCAAAAACAAGGCCACAGTACCAGATTTAACTGAAGGACAGGACTACGAGTTCCGCGTCATTGCTGTCAACCAAGCCGGCCAATCAGAACCTAGTGAACCATCTGACGTCGTCACCGCCAAAGACAGGTTCGTTGCGCCGAAGATATTAACTCCACTCAAGGAGATAAGAATCAAGGCTGGTCTCATCTTCCATGTGGACGTTGACTTTATTGGGGAGCCAACTCCTGAAGTCACATGGACAAGCGATGGACGACCTGTGCTTACGAATGAAAGGACTACAGTGACATCTGTCGGACACCATACTATCATTCACACTGTGAACTGCAAGAGATCGGACGCTGGCAAATACCATCTGAAGTTGAAGAACGATTCAGGAACTGATGAGGGCGGCTTCGAAGTTATAGTCTTGGACGTGCCTGCACCACCAGAACCTCCGTTCACATATGAAGAAATCACTGCTCAATCAGTTACACTGTCATGGAAACCGCCTAAAGATAATGGTGGAAGTGAGTTGACTGCATACGTTATCGAGAAACGAGACCTGACTCATGGAGGTGGCTGGGTACCTGCTGTGACTTACATCAACCCGAAGCTAAATCACGCGACCGTTCCGCGTCTTTCAGAAGGGACAAAATACGAATTCAGAGTGTTTGCAGAAAATTTGCAAGGCAGATCTGAACCTCTGGTCACAGACAAGGCGATTGTTGCAAAGAATCAGTATACCGCGCCAGGCAAACCTGGCAAACCAGATTTGGTGTCTGCTGACAAGGACCATATCAAAATCAGGTGGTCTCAGCCTATTTCCAACGGCGGGTCCAACATTATTGGATATGACGTTGAAAGACGTGACAAGGCTACCGGCCGCTGGATAAAGTTGAACAAAGAGCCGGTCAGGAGCAACGACTATGACGATGACAGAGTACAGGAAGGACACCAATACGAGTACAGAGTTACAGCAGTCAACGCTGCTGGTCCTGGACAACCTTCCGATCCATCCAACGTATTTATTGCCAAACCGATGAAGGAGAAGCCCAAGTTGCACTTGGACCATCTCATTGGCAAGAAGATCAAAGTTCGCGCAGGCGAACCGATTAACGTCAACATTCCAATTTCTGGAGCACCCACTCCAACTATTTCCTGGACCAAGGGAACCATACCGCTCGTTCCTTCGTATAGGCTCACCACTGAGACTAAAAACGATGAGCATAAACTGTCTATTGAAAAATCTACTCGTGATGATGCCGGAAAATATACCATTACAGCATCTAACGAACATGGAAAAGATTCCGCTGAAATTGAAGTTATTGTGGTCGACAAGCCTGGAGTACCTAAAGGACCTCTTACAGCCATTCCGGTCACTCATGACTCGATAAGTCTAACCTGGCAACCGCCTACAGATGACGGCGGCAGCGAAATTACCGGTTACGTCGTCGAAGTCGCTGAGTTTGGCGTCAATGATTGGCGTACGGTTGCAGGCTTCTGTCCCAAATGTTCGTTCTCTGTTAAAAACCTGACTGAAGGCAAGAAGTACGTGTTCAGGGTACGTGCAGAGAACTTGTATGGTGTTTCTGATCCTCTTGAAAGCAAACCGACTGTGGCAAAGAGTCCGTTCGACGTGCCGGATGCGCCAGAAACACCCAAAATTACGGGATATAGCTCAAACAGTTGTTCTCTGGAATGGCAACCGCCTACGAATTCCGGCGGCAAGCCCGTCACAGGATACTACATCGAGAAAAGAGAAAGGGGTGGAGACTGGGTCAAGGTCAACAACTACCCGACGCCAAATCTCTGCTACACAGTGCCCGACCTTCGTGAAGGCAACAAATACGAGTTCCGTGTTATCGCCGTCAACGAAGCCGGCCCAGGAAAACCCAGCAAGCCCACGGAACCCATCACAGCAGAAACGCAACGGCTCAAGCCAAGTGCGCCCGAAGCGCCCAAACCAGACCGCGTCACGAAAGACTCCGTTACGTTATCCTGGAGGCCACCAAAGAGCGACGGCGGTTCGAAGATCAAGGGATATATCGTTCAACAAAAGGGCAAAGGGGACAAAGACTGGAAGGATGTCAACGACAAGCCCGTGCCGACTCTCGTCCACACCGTCCCGAACCTCAAAGAGGGTGACGAATACCAGTTCCGCGTCATCGCCGTTAACGACGTCGGTCGGTCAGAGCCAAGCAAGCCCACCGCGGATATCACCATCGCGGAACAGCCTAACAAACCTTGTATGGACTTGGGAGGAGTCAGGGATATCACCGTACGAGCCGGAGAGGACTTCTCCATTCACGTGCCTTACACCGGCTTCCCACAACCCACCGTGCAATGGTTCGCCGACGACAATCTACTCGATGTCGAAGGCGATTCGAGGATATTCCAGAAAATTACACCAGACAGTGCTTCTCTTGTCGTCAAAAACGCTAAGCGCTCGGACGGTGGGCAGTACCGCTTGCAGCTCCGCAACCCATCCGGTTACGATACGGCTACGATCAACGTGCGCGTTCTCGACCGCCCAGGAAAGCCTGAGAACCTTCGCGCTGAAGAATTCGAAGGTGAAGCTCTTACCTTATACTGGAATCCGCCGAAAGACAATGGTGGCGGTGAAATTACGAACTACGTCATCGAGAAGCGGGAAGCTCGCACTCCAAACTGGACGAAGGTTTCCGGCTATGTCACAACTCCGTTCCTGCGGGTGAAGAACTTGAGCGTCGGAAAGAGCTACGACTTCCGCGTTATGGCTGAGAACCAGTACGGTCAGTCCGACCCTGCGCAGACAACAGAGCCGATCAAGGCCAGACATCCGTTCGACCCGCCAGCAGCGCCCGGTGCGCCTCGTTCCGTCGAAACGAGCGAAACCTCTATCACATTGACATGGACGAAACCTCGTCACGATGGCGGATCACCCATTACTGGGTATATCTTAGAAAAACGACTGATTACAGAAGACAAATGGACGAAGGCGTCTCACGCACACATTCCAGATACGACCTACAAAGTGATGGGCCTGATAGAAAATCACGAGTACGAGTTTAGAGTGTCCGCTATTAATGCGGCAGGACAAGGACCTTGGTCGCAGAGCTCTGATGCTATTAGGGCTTGCGCACCGCCTAACTCTCCCAAGATCACAAGTGATCTCAGTCTTCGGGATATTACAGTCATTGCTGGAGAAGAAATCAAGATCACTGTTCCGTTTACTGGCAACCCTAGACCTAAGGTGAGCATTTATATACATCAATCTATATACAAATATAAAGTATGCAAACTAAATCACTACCTTTAATTGTCAAAGGCTATCGAGATTCACTCGGTTCCTACATACTAGACAACTTTGATTCAAGATTTAAAAATTGGTATAAATGCGTATAAATGAAAATAAACAAGTTGTTTTGGTTTTTTAGGTGTCTTGGATAGTAAACAATGACGAAGTGTTCCCGGACAAGCGCATCCGTTTCGTCACGTCCGATAACGACACGATATTCTCTAACACATGCGCTAAAAGGTCCGACACTGGATCATACACTATTCAGCTGACAAACAGCGAAGGCAGCGACAGTGCTACATGCAGAGTAAGTTAAACTATTTTATTACTTCTATATTATGTATTATCTAATTTTTCTTGTGTTTTTGTTGTGTTTGTGTTGTGTTATGTTTTCTCACTTGAAACTTTAGAATAGAGATTATTCAATAGTTAATAGTTTTTGGTAAAAACTTACATACCGCTGGCTACATTTTCAAAATTCGTATCTCCATTTGAATTTTACCAAATACATTTAGGGATTCTATCGTGTTCGTTACGACATTTTACACTAGACGGAATTAATACAGTAATTCAAAAATTTTGGAGTTACGTAATTTTCAAAATGAACCCAGCGATATAATATATTAAAGGAAAAAGTTTGTGTCGATTGCTATTCGCTATTGGTAGCGTTAAATTAAACATTCTAATAATTATATTCCAGGTATTGGTAGTAGACAGGCCGTCACCGCCAGTGGGTCCATTCGATGCGTATGATATCACACCAGACACTTGCACGCTGTCATGGAGACCGCCTTTAGATGACGGAGGTTCACCCATTACCAATTACGTCGTCGAAAAGATTGATAACAATGGAGTAAGTAGTAATGTAGCTAAAATTCATCATCATCATCACATATTGTAAAACTGTGCTCATCAAGGAAGAGCCTGCCTTTTGTACCACAGTTTTTAACTAACACAAAAGGCAGTGTACGTTAGATAAGTAGACATATTTACTGTTTTCAATAAAGATATTTGTATTTGTTTATTTGTTTGTTTGTATCATCTTAGCGCTAGGATGTCCACTACTGGACATAGGCCTTAGCTAAAATTGAGTATCAATATTTGTGTATTTATTATTCTTTCATTTTTCTCCCCATATTTTATCAGTATAAAGGAAAGTTTCGCTGCCTCGAATATAAACAAGTAAGCGCCTTAATCAAAAAACTTTCAAGTTTAAACCACTCTACGCCGTTTTTTTTTGAAATTTTTAGGACAATTTTTGCGATTAAATGTAATAATAATTTTGAAGTAAAGTTTAAAGTTTGTAAAATTGTGATAGTTAGTTTTTATAGGTAATGAATTGAGGTAAACTTTTAATTTATAACGTTTCTTTTTTTAGATCTGGGTAAAGATTTCGTCGTTCGTTCGCAACTGCCACTACAACGTGATGGGTCTAGAACCCAACCACAAATATACATTCCGAGTTCGCGCCGAAAACCAATATGGTGTTTCGGACCCTCTCACCATGGACGATTCCATTACTGCCAAGGTACGCTCACACTTATATTTATTTCAATTGAAAAATATATATCCTTATTAATTTTGAGATTCTTAATTGGTAATTCAATTTTTTTCCAAATCTTGTTCAGTATTTCAGCAATGCCGGCCCCGGTAACTTGCCAAATTATAGTCATTTGTAACATTGCCTTTTGTTTTCCAGTACTCGTTCACAGTGCCCGAAGCGCCGGGCATGCCTCGCGTGACAGAGTGGGACGGCAGCACTGCCAGCCTGATCTGGGACCGACCTCGATCGGACGGCGGCGCTCGGATTCAGGGCTACAAGCTGGAGTACCGTGACGTGCAGGACGGTGTCTGGGCTGGAGCTGACTATCTCGTCAAGGAGTGCAACTATCAGGTAAATAAAACCCCAAAACGGTACTGACCTGAACATATATTAATTCCTGCAAATATGTTATTATTATACATTAAAGATCGATTTGAAGTGGCCTTCTTGTAGGGTTCTTAGGGCTATTCCTAATCAATAGGTCGCGGTGGCGCAGTGATTACTGTCAGTGACATAACTTCTGTGTCTCCGGGACTCCGGGTTCGAATCCCGGCAGGGGCAAACATTTGTGCGATGAGTGTAGATGTTTGTCCCGGGTCTTGGATGTTTGTGAGCTGTTATTGTGTGCCCATGCCTCTCGCGACAAAGGGAATCCTAGTGCGAGGTATGAGTATGATAAAAAAAAGAGAGAACTTCTGAAATGTCCCAAAATTTGATTATTACTGTATTGTAATGTTGTTAATAATAGCCAAATACACAGATCTCTGTAGAAATTAAAACAGTGGAAAGTTCACACTGTTAAGTCCTTCCCTATAATAGTTTCCACTTAAGATGTAATTCCTAAAAATATAATAAATTGCTTAGAGACACTCGAATTAACTTCATCGACGCACAAACTGCTGCAAAAAGCAGTAATCCTGAACACTTGTAGGATAGTCAGGCAATTCCTGACTCTATCGTAGCACTTAGCTCCGGGCAATTATATGGGGTGAAAAGCGAGCGCGTCCGCCAGCGCCCCCTATGCTCTTCCCTGTTTATGTTAGTGTATTGTATAATTTTCCGTGTAGGCGTACAACCTGGAGCCGGGGCACGAGTACGAGTTCCGCGTGCGCGCGAAGAACGCGGCCGGGTTCAGCAAGTACTCGGCGAGCTCGCAGCGGTTCCGCGTGCGCGCCAAGCACGGCCCGCCCGGCGCGCCGCAGTCGCCGCGCGTCGTGCGCGTCGGTAGGAACTACGTCGACCTGTCCTGGGATCCGCCGGCCACTGATGGCGGTAAGTTCATCTTTTCAGCTTTTCATTGAACATCTAGGTTACGCGGTCACCTTTTCATCACCATCTCAGCTGTAGGACGTCCACTGTTGGACATACGCCTTCCCCATTGACTTCCACAAGGACCGGATGGAAGCGCTCCGCATCCAGCCCTCATCTGTGGTCTCAGTCAGGTCTTTAGTCCACCTATTATGTATTACATAAAATAGTTAAATTACAGTTAAGTAACAGTTAAATAGTTTAAAGCCATAACCCGAGTACGAAAAAATTGTCTTTGATGCTATCCGGACCATAATAAGGTTATTTAACAAGCGCTGCGAACGCTATTTATTAAAAGCAATCCCAACCAAAGTCGTCATCAAGTCAGCAGATTTCATCTGATTTTTTGGGTTTTTTCTAATGTTCTTTAATCTTTTGTTCCTAAGTTTTCTCATAAGTTTTTTTTATAATATATATATGATTATATTATGAATATGAATGAATATTGGGGTTAAAATTATCTTCAAGTATGTGCACAATAAAAATCCTAAATAAATATACATGCTATCATTTTTAGATGTCTTTTCATCCAGAAGTTTTAATACAGAAGTAATTAAAACTATTGGTCTAAAAAAATGCCAAACTAATTTGCGTACATGGGTATACTAAGTATGTATTTATTTGCATCTTACACAAAACTAAATTTCTGATGAGAGCTCTTAACATTCAATCAATCAATATTCTTTATTTCGAAAAAATGGTAACAATGTTGTCCTCATTTATAGCTACATCTACATACGTAAATTTACATTGCTTCCGTTACATATGCATTATGTATTCGTATTTGTCTGCAGCCATTGTCCAGCCGCCGAGCCATCAAAAGAAAGTCCTGTTTCCGAACTAAGTTAATAACTTGTATCTCGGATAACATAGACCTCCCCAGACAGATAGCGGCTAGAAATAGTGCAGATAGTACGGTAGGAAATCTGCGCACAAGTTACGCATGCACACGTTACTCTATTTATACATATATATATAGTAGGTATTATACTATAAGTATACTACATAAAGAATGAAGACAAACAATTAGTCACCTTTATCAAACATTATTTAGCTATTGATACCATACATTGTTATTTTATAAATTGATAAATTGATTTCCCAGGTGCCCGCGTGACCGGATACATAATCGAACGTCGCGACGTCGGCAGCTCGGTATGGATAAAGTGCAACGACTACAATGTCCAAGACACCACCTTCACCGCTATGAATCTCAACGAAAAGGCGGTTTACGAATTTAGAATAATTGCTGTTAATGCTGGCGGTGAGTTTTATACTAAACTAAATGCCTAACAACCAAGAATATATTTTGGTTTGTTCTAATATAACATAAGAACTTCGTATGCCAGTTAGAGTTATATGAATATTGTTTATAATGCGAATAAACCAGTTTTAAATTCGAAATTCGTATTGTAGTTCACATTGTAAGAAATTATATGACATTCATCAAATACATTATAAGTAATAGCACAACGATTGAAAGTGAATGCATTCAAATTTCACTTGCCCAATGGATAAGATCTCACATCGAGTTTGATGTTTCAGTGATGGTTACTTTGAAATATGTAGCATTAGCTAACCAGGGAGGCATTATAAGTGCCCAGTGCCCGCCCACCTTGGCTGCGTTTCAATTTGGGCTCACAGTGCACACGTTCGTACGTAAGGATTTAGCTGTTCCGAGATGAATTCAGTACTGACAGTGCTGACGCTCGTAAGCAAATCGGAACGGCTTTTTGTGTGTGAATGCGCGCGAATTCTTTAAATGTCAGTTCCCATTAAATACATATTAAATCATTCACTTCCGTACTTCATGGGCACTAAATGGGTCATTTTTTCTGATATATAAAATTACGTTTTTAATTTTTTGTGGACGAACTACCAATTTTTCGACAGGTTCTCATAATGAGTCAGATGTTTGACTCTCAGTGCATAGTTATTTATCTCTGTGTTTGACAGCGCTCACACTGCTCTACGTCGTACTCGTGAGCGTTCTAAGCACATGATGATGACGTCATAGATGACGTCATATACATTTTGTGTGCAGCTGTCAGTGCATTTTGGAATGACTTTAAGCACGCTCTCTGTGCTCAAAGCACTTAAAGCTCTATAAGAAACACACCCCTTATGCTGAGTTGGAAAAGTGTTTCTCAACTATGTGCAGAAAGCAATTCTCAAATGTCAGTCGACAGTGTCAGACTTGTATTATATTGAAGAAGAAATAATAGATCCCATACAGGATCATGGCGCAGTCGGTGGGATATTTTTCATATTGCAGACAAATCATTTGCAGGCAAATCGGATCCATCATCGTGTACTACCCCGGTCCGCACCGGCGAGGAGATCGGCGGCACCAAGCCGGAATGGCTGAAGAAGCTGCCTCCGCACATGGCGGCGCCGCTCGGCCGCCCCTTCACGCTGGAGTGCGTCGCTACCGGCAACCCCGTGCCTACTGGCCGCTGGCTCAAGAACGGCAGAGATCTCGTGTTGGGCACTAGGTAACATTCTTTACATTACATAAGTTATCCCTGATACTCGTGTTTCGTGAAATAAAAGTCAAAGTAAAAACTTGTGGGTTCGTCGATGAAGTATGAATTTGCTTGGACTAATTCAGAATGATGGTCCTTAACATGAAGGAACCTTAACATTATCTTCGATATTTGATTATTTCCTTCTTTCTCAAAGATTCTTCTTGGTAAAGTTTTTATCAGTTCCCATTATTTTTTTCTGATTCCGATTGTGGTGCTTCTTTACTACTGCGTATTTATGTATTTCAAGAATATTCAAAGTATATATACGTA
The DNA here is from genome assembly GCA_934044485.1 of Apeira syringaria. Lineage (NCBI taxonomy): Eukaryota > Metazoa > Arthropoda > Insecta > Lepidoptera > Geometridae > Apeira > Apeira syringaria. The sequence goes on along the minus strand of OW203672.1, from coordinate 4,173,388 downwards.
CTAAACTTGAGCATGTTAATAAAATAATTACTAATTTGTAATAATAAGAACGCATATATTGGCATTACGCTTATTATCAATATTTAGGCAAGTGCTTACATAAAACCAAATAATAGAAATATAGTTACTAATTACACATCATAAGCATTACAATTTTGGCATTCACTTTATCAGGAAAGTACTGAAATTAACAAACTATCAGTGTCATATGTTTCACAAAATTGCATGAGTGACTTACAAATATCAGACCACTTATCACCACTCCCAAAATCGGTAAAAGTGTCAAGGATGTATGGCAGTTATGTATTATTATACTGACACTTCAGAATTATAATACCCAGTCATAAGCAAGGTGGTATACAATTTTCTATTGCTGCTTAGGCAGATCTCAACGTTTGGAAATATCCTTGGTATTCGTCAGTAGCTCTATTTCTCTTATTTTGTTTAGTGTTAGCCATTACTTTACAAGTTGTCACCACCTTTAAACACTACTTTAATCAGTGGACCTACCAAGTGAGATTACTCCAGCTTGTCTATTCCATATAAATGTAATTCTTTCATATCTTTACATTTTATGAGATAAACGCAAAATTGTTTATAAAATATGAACATATTGAATTAGACACGCTTTTCTAAAGGTATACTTCCAAATCCTGCAATTTTTTTGCGTGTGTCAGGTTATGAAAGTATTACCTAATCATAAGATTTTAGTCGTAAGTAAGAAGATTTGTTTAAATCTTAAAGTAGATATAACTGTGAAATAGAATAAAAGGTACACTTAAATAACTTTGTTAATTTTCAATAATTATTACATTATTAATACGGTCGATTACTAACAATTTGATACTAAGTAAATCAAATGACTAATATAACGAATGTCAAATATAGTATTCTGTGGCAAACTTTGTGAAGGTACTTAATGTTTATAAATTACATTATGAGGTAGTCAATTCTATTTCACAATTATATCTACTTTAAGATTTAAACAAATCTTACTTACGACTAAAATCTTAGGATTAGGTAATACTTTCATAACCTGACACGTGCAATATACATAGAGCTATGTCCACTTAACGTTTGTATGTATTATATATATTGTCTGTAGGTTTATCGCCGAGTCTCGCGAGGGTACTCTGAAACTAAACATTCTGGAAGCGACAGACGCTGATGAAGGCGACTACACTTGCGAGGCTGTCAACAATATCGGACACGTCTACTGCGTTGGACATCTTAAAATTGGCAGTGAGTATATTTTAACTTGTTACGAATGAGTTTAATAATTAGAACGATACGCGCCCAAATACAGAGTGGACACGTATTCCCTGGATTCAGAACTAGTATGCAAATCAAAGCTTTTAGCGGGTCGGTACCCGCTAAAAGCTTTGATTTGCATACTAGTTCTGAACGCACTACGTACTACGCACTGCCAAATATTACCTCGCAAGCAGTACACTGCAGTCCATACTTTAGATTTTGATATTCTTAATTGAAATAGTTTGTAGGTCTATGAAGCAAGGACAGGACCAAATAATACAAATTAAATTTTGACAATGAAAGATAAAACTTGTATTTTTAACCGACTTCAAAAAAAGGAGATTCTCAATTCGACCCGTATGTTTATTTTAATGTTTGTTACCTCAGATCTTTTGACTGGGTAAATCGATTTTGATGATTCTTTTTTATTTGAAATTATAAGCTGGTGATCCCCGTGTGTTCAATTTCATCAAAATCGGAGAAGCGGTTTTCGAGTTACACTCCAATAACGGAAAAGAGCTACTCATACCTTATATTTGCGGGTGAAGACATCGGTGAACATACACAATGACAATTGATCCTCTGAGTAGCAAAGGTCAATAAAAAAGGGTGAAAAATTTTTATTTCCAAAAAATGGAACCGACTTCGACACTCAAAAGTGTGAAATAACTTGTCGAAGTCGCTACTATGAGCACAATATTTTGATAAGTTACTTTTGAACTGTCATGGTACCGATTTCAACAAGTTAATTCACGCTTTTGAGTGTTGAAGTCGGTTCCATTTCTCGGTAGTTTTTTTTATGAATTTACAATAATATGTGACTTCGATTGTTTTCTGTGATAAGTGCCCTGTTTCTTCAGTTTTTATATTTTTGCACTCGTAATAAAATATATATCATTTATTCCCTTAGACCCGCCCCGCATCACTCGCATGCCAGGTGACCTTCACCTCCCAGAGCACGACAACACCAAGATCAAGATCCTGTACAGTGGAGACCAGCCCGCTGACGTCACAATCACCAAGGACGGACACAAAGTCACCGACTCAGCGCATCTCAAATACACCGTGTTCGATGACTACATCCTTATGTTCATCAAGGATATTACTAAGGATGATATGGGTGAGTTTATATGTATTTTATTAAATTGTCATCATCATCTCAGCCACAGAACGTCCACTGCTGGACATAGGCCTCCCCTATTCATTTCCACAAGGACCTTTTGGAAGCGGCCCGCATCCAGCCCTTGCCTGCGATCTTAGTCAGGTCGTCTGTCCACCTGGTCGGTGGCCGTCCTATGCTGCGCTTGTCAGTCCAGTCCAGTATTAAATTGTAAAGGATTGGAATTAAAATATCAAACAAATGCACACTTTAGGTCATTGCATACCAAATCACAATTGTAATGACGAATAATGATTGCTAAATATGGAAAGGTGTATTGAGAAGTATAAGTTGAATACCAGAAAAATGCTGTTTGGAGCAATACATTTCTTTATAAACAGACCATGGCATGTTACATAGCGTTTCATGGGATAATTCCTATATGCTAATGAAAGTTATGTTTGACAAGCAAGGATATGAAAGAATAATTAATCCATTTGAAATGAAAATCCGTTTGAATCCCATCCCTATAGGGATGATGGGAGTCAAACTAAATCCAGAAACAGTGTGCAGAATTTTGAGGTCTTAAATTAAGTAAAATAAGATCTTAAAATTCTGTTCGCACTAAGATGTGGTAACTTAGATTAACTAAGTAAGAAGACTACAAATAGTATGGTTTGGTCATGTAGGGAGAATGAGTGAAAGAAGCCTGAATAAACAGGTATAGGGTACATCAGGTCAAGTGGATGGAAGTGTTTGACAGCGAGTTTTAAAAAAAGGCCACTCTAAACTGATGCTCATCTATGAAAGGTTTGATGAGTGTTAATGCGACGTGATTGTAGCAAATACAGTCTCTGCCTTCTACTACGGGAAAGAGGCGGGACTATGTATCTATTTGTGTAAAAATAATCCAAAACTTTTACCGAACGGAGGAACATATTTAAACCATTGTTTTTTCGATACTTGTACTGAAAATATCAAAGCTTTTTAAATGAGTAAACATGTATCTCTCACACTGAAAGCCAATATTTATTATGTAAACAACACCGAAGAAGTTGCTAACAAAACCTTCAACCTCCCAGGCACATACAAGATCACAATCAAGAACAACTCGGGCGAAACGTCAGACTCGTTCTCCATCACCGTCACCGGCTTGCCTGGACCTCCGCAAGGGCCTCTGGAAACTACCGACATCACCAAACACTCCTGCACCCTGGCTTGGAAACCACCCACTTACGATGGGGGCATGCCTGTCACTCATTACGTCGTGGAGAGGATTGATATCTCTGGTAAGTTTTCTACAAATAATTGGATATATTCACGACTCAATAGATAACATTTGTCTTGCTCAAAATGCACAAGAAAGTTTTGTTCAGCATGAATCACTACTAAAGATGACGATATGTTCAAGGAATTTACCGATATACTTTTTTTAAAGATAAGATAATTTATTTCAACTAAATACAGTGTACCAACATTCACATTTATACAAATTCTTAAATCTAACAATAAAAGGTTCATAGAATGACTATACTTCTCACTATCGGATAGCCCTGAACCCTGTACTAGTATTGACTGTGTTATAGGGTTGCAGGTCCTATTATACTGAGGTTATGACGTACTTTTTTTAAGCGGGCTGTTGGCATCATTGAAATAAATGATAATCACAATACTGCAGCTCCTTCGATGATATTTGAGCAATCTAGGATCTGTTGGCAGCCTATGTATAGTTCAAATGTGACAACTCGCTACCAGTTGTCAGCATTACCAGACTGTGTCCCATGGCCCCATGCCCCATGCCCCAGGCATGTGGTGCATTAATTATTTGATAGACAAAAAACTTGTCACATACTCTAACATTTTTGTATATAAATATTTTACATGAAACACAAGAATTAGTACATATCACTTTTAAGTGAAGCTAAACTGCCAGCTTTAGAAGAAATTTAGAAGAAATAGAGATCCTCAATCACTGCCCATACTTTGGCTGGAGTATATATATTGTGTACGAATCTCCATAAAAATGCGCTTAGTTGTTTTAGTGCTGAGTGGATACAAACATAATAACAACTAAAATGTTAAGAGTTTGTGTTAACTTTTGCATCAAAATATGCATTATATCGAATTTTTATGTTAATACAGGAACTATCTGGATCACAATCGCTTCATCAGTCCGCGACACGCGCTTCACGGTGCAAGGTCTCACGGAAGGACAGGAGTACAACTTCAGGATACACGCGGCTAACGAAAATGGAATTGGTCCAGCTTTGGAGGGAGTCAATCCAATCAAGGTATGATATCGCTGTACTTTACAGCAACATTTGAAAGACTTTGATGAAATAGATACACATAGCTCGAAGAACTGATGGCCGTTGGGGCCGAAAAGTTCTAGAATGGAGACCACGGACTGGCAAGCGCAGCATAGGACGGCCACCGACCAGGTGGACAGACGACCTGACTAAGATCGCAGGCAAGGGCTGGATGCTGGCCGCTTCCAACAGGTCCTTGTGGAAATCAATGGGGGAGGCCTATGTCCAGCAGTGGATGTCCTATGGCTGAGATGATTATGATGATGAAATAGATCTTGAAGTATTGTTTTAAACTTTCATGGCTTTTCATAATATAAATATTGTTTAACACGGGATACGCACCCGTATCAGTCAGTACGTACCAGTCTCTCCGTGATCAGGGTGCGTGGAACCGCGCCGTAATATCGGGAACTCAATCAAAATCATGCTGCGAATCCCGTGTTATTCGAATCCCGGCAGGGGCAAACATTTGTGCGATGAGTGTAGATGTTTGTCCCGGGTCTTGGATGTTAGTTTGCTGTGATTGTGTGTGTCCATGCCTCCCGCGATACAGGGAATCCTAGTGCGGGGGTCTGAGTGTAAGAAAAACAAACAAAAACAAAACAATAAAAAAATTTATAAGATATTTAAACATTCGTACTACTGAAGTATAATAGCTACAGATTAAATTAATTGTGCTTTTATTTTGTAGGCAAAGGCACCATTCGACCCGCCCTCCGCCCCCGGAGTTCCCAAGATCCTCGAAGTCGGAGGTGACTTCGTCCATCTCGAATGGGACAAGCCCGAAAACGATGGAGGAGCTAGAGTACAGGGTAAGGAAATATCACAACTTTTTGTCGTTAGGTATTCTTAGGGAGTATCGTTTGATTATTATTTTTTAATGCTAACACATTGTTTTCGAAAACGGAATCACGCTAAGACTTAGAAAGTCGATTGATACTTAAGGACAGCTGCCTGAACAAGAACATACTGTGTGTTTAGTGATTTCAAACTTATCTACAAAATAAAGAATTAACTCAACTAAACTTCTTCAGGATTGATGAACCCAGAAGCCCTATCACGATGCTATCAACGCATAGGTCGCGCCAAATCAGGCCACTTTTTTATATTGGCTCGCGTTTGACCACATTGTCATCCATAGATAGTAACTACTGAGATTCTCATCTAATGTCAAATGACGTGGTCTAAGACTTAGCATACAAGCTTAAAGGGTATTTATTTACTCGTGATTAAAGTCTCCAGAATAATTCCTATCGGAAAACATGCTATTTAATTATTTTACTTATTCGTCATCCAAAAACAAAGCCACACTTCTATGGATACATTTATCAGACAAATCTGATAATTATTTTTCAGTAGACCTTTATTCTAATTTTAGAAAATTTATCAGTATATAAAGATAATAGTTATTTTACTGATTGCCCTCTCTTGTACAGGCTACTGGGTAGACAAACGTGAAGTGGGAGCTTCTACCTGGCAACGCGTGAACATCGCCCTCTGCCTCCCCAACCAGCTTAACTGTTCTAACTTAGTGGAGGGACGCCAGTACGAGTTCAGAGTCACCGCAGTCAACGAGGCTGGACTATCACCACCGTCCACTGCCAGCCAAGAGGTCAAGGTCCAGGATCCAAAGGGTAAGGAACTAGTTGGGTCAAACAAAAGGCTCATTCTGGCACATAGTGAATTATTTTTCTGTAGAGACTTTTCAATGTGACTTGCAGTAGATTATGTAGTTTTACAACAGAGATGATCCAATCATTGGATCGCGTTCAAAACGACCCCAAAACGGACGAAATGACTAATAGACCTTGGCTGGATCGAACTGTTCTTTTTTAAATCGCAGCCACATTGAGAAATTCGGCGTGAGAAAATATGGGGGTTTGGATAGAATTTGAAAATCCAATTAATTTATGTTTGTATTCCCTAAATATGTTAGCCAGTGAATGTGTTTAAAAACACTATTGGAAAATAAGATTGTGTCTCGTGGCATATGATTCAATTTTTTATTAATTTTTCTCTACGTCCATATGAACTTAATCAGCTCTACATTATATAAAACTTTCGTGAAAAAATATTTAAGTAATGGTGAAAACCGCATCAAAATCCATTGCAAGGTTTGAAAAGAGTAAGCAGATAAACAGTCAGGCGGGGATCCTCTTCAATTTATACTCCGTATAGATGGACCAAAAGTTTAACCAAATAGTTGCATATTTCCATGTCTACACTGTCCAAACAGCAGGAGTCAGAGGGTCCTAGACGGCCTTCAGATCACTTGTTCACGCATGTGATCTGAAGACATGAAGGGTTCATCTTTTCAACCTGTGACCTGTATCTTGTAATCTTTATATAGCTATTTCCCATGTTAGCAAATATTTGTTCTTTCTAGCCGCCACTCCGCCAGAGATAGTGAAGCCACTGAAGAATGCCAACTGCATCCAGTACCACAACGCCAAATTCCAGTGCACCATCACTGGATCGCCAAAACCAGTTATCACCTGGTACAAGGGTGAGTTTAGTGAAATGTTGTAGCGAATTCTGATGTAAAATTGTTTTTTTTTGCCATTAAAGTACTAAGGTCGGAAAAGATGTGTTCGTCCATGGTTCCGTAATCTTGTTATTTTGTTTGATACGAGTAAGTAGTTCTTTTTTATTAATATGTAGTTTAATTTCAGTTCAGTTGAATGGGGGTAGTTCTATTGTTTATGCCAACTTATTAATATTGTCTTAAATAAGATAGCTCTTATTCTGCTTGAGCTAAAATCCTTGTTTGTCTAACGCTCAACAATGCGGATCCTATTATAAGGATAGTTTTATCCAATTCAGGTAGTTTTTATCAGTAACAACTTACATGCCGACTTACTTTGTAAAAGTACCATACATTTACGTTGAAGTAAGGCATACTAGTTATATACACAATATTAATATTAAAAAACGTTTTATCAATTGAAGAAAGTATTTTTGTATAGTAGTTAATAACTTAATTTACACATTATAAAAAAGTAATATAAGAACTTGTATCTTGGACACCGGAAACTGTCAATGTTGATAATACTTAACTTTTATGCTGTCATATAGCGGCGGTGTTTCAGACTACAAGGAAGTCATCTGTCACAACGGTATTTTATAAACAAATGACTGTTTTTGTTGCACAGGAGCTCGCGAGATCACCAACGGTCCCCGGCACCGCATCTGGAGCGAGGGCGAGAACCAGTTCCTGACCGTCAACGACGTGTTCGGAGAAGACGCGGACGAGTACGTCTGCCGCGCGGTCAACAAAGCTGGAGTCAAGAGCACACGCGCTGAACTGCTCATTATGAGTGAGTATGCATACACTGATGACATATGGAACCGGAACGTGGTCTCCAACTATGGCTGGTGGTATGGTGGTTCGCAACGAGATTTTGAAGAGAGAGAGAGGGACGTAAGTAGATTAGCAAGTTGATGTGACAGTCGTAACTGATGGCTGATGAGGTTGGACGGTTCATGAGTGAGGACTACCATAGAACTTCAACCTACTAGACTGGAAACCTATAGGTACCTTCTAGGTTTGCGTGCTAAATTCTAGACAGCGTCATCACTTAACATCAGGTGAGACAGTTGTCAAACGCAAACTTAAAATAGTTAAAAAAAAAAAAAAAAAAGGACAAACAATACCTGACCAAGATCGCAGAAAGAGGCTGGATGTGTGCTTCTTTCAACGTAATGAGGCATATTCTCAGCAGTATGGCTAAGATGATGATTTTGGTGCTTGTAAATATTCTATTTTAACAATGAAAAAGTTAGGCACATAAATGTCTAATTACTATTTTAACCGTGTAGTGCAGTTTAGTGGAAGTCCTATGGCTGAGATGATGATGACTATTTTAACTTATAACTACATTATTAATATGTTAGTCCTCTTGAAATTTTCATATTATTTATTTTTAAACCCTTCATCATCATCATCATCATCATCATCTCAGCCATAGGACGTCCACTGCTGGACATAGGCCTCCCCCATTGATTTCCACAAGGACCTGTTGGAAGCGGCCCGCATCCAGCCCTAAAAAACCCTTGGTCGTTTCTAATAACAATCCACATTCGGCTCGAGGCTTGTTTCGTGGATGTCATCTTTTTAACATTACCCTAATGCGCAATGGGTGACATTTTAATATTCTTATGTATTTCGTAGGCACTCTTAAGTTTTATTTTCTTTACTTGTTTCCAAAACACAGACGCTGCAACATTATTTAAAAAAATTGACCTACCACATATTAGAGATAAAATCTATACACATGTAGAAGGCACAAAGAAAGTGTGTACCTCTGAAGTTGCCTGCAAGTAGCCATGCAGTGGTTATTTTTGTGTCGTCTATTTCTCTCTTACGCTATTTAATAGAAAAAGCTCAAATTTTTTTATATTTTTTTATTTATTTATTAACATTCACACAAGGTCTTCAGGTCCCAAACTAGGCATAGCCTGTGCTATGGTAACCTGATGACTGATATATATATATACTTATATACATATAGACACCCAGACACAGGTCAAACAGACATGTTCATGCACACGGATGTTTGACCTGTCCGGGAATCGAACCCGGCACCATATTAATTGAAAGAATATAATAGATACGCATAGTTTTATATAACCTAGACCGCATTATCAGTTAACATCGGCTGAGATGGCGGTCAAACGATTGCCTATCCACCATAAAAAATGATTGAAGTGTATTCGTTCAAATTCTTGTAAGTTTTAATTGCACTTTTAAAATAATAACTAAATCTGAATTAAATGGGTATTCCATATCCATATGTTATAAGTATTCTTATTTCAATAACTTATATAATAGCATTAATTTATTTCTGAGATTATACATTAAATACTGTCTGTAAATTTCATTTAAACTATTGCAATATTTTTTTTACAAAAACCCATTATTTTCCACTTAAATTTTTAATGGATTTATTATAAATAATAACTTTTTCCTACAGCCGCTCCGAAACTAAACGTACCCCCGCGTTTCCGCGTGACCGCTTACTTCGACAAGGGCGAGAACGTTGTTATCAAGATTCCATTCACCGGCCATCCGGTGCCCAAGATCACGTGGGTGCGGGAAGGTGAAACCATCGAATCCGGCAGTCACTACCATGTTGAAAGAAAAGGTAAGTCGTAAAATAGTACTCGAATGACACCTAGATGGCGCTTACTGATTACATTTACATATTTGATATAAATCAATTCTGACCACCCCGAGGGTGAATTCAGACAGAAGGCAATGTAAAACCGTCCAGTAAGGGGAGGTTTTCCCTAGCTCTGTATGGGGTATTTTTGTATGAATCTAATTTACAAGATTAGAGATATTTAAATACTGGGTATTTTATTGGGCAATGGTAGTGATTCGCTTATTCAACTGAACTAAAGTAAAATATTTCAAAATTAGATAAGTTCTTATACGGTTACAATAAAGTCTAAATTAGAATGAGACTTATCAATAAACATCACTAAAGTTAAATGTATTTATTAAATTTGCGGGTAGTTATAGGTAAATTAAGTCCACTTATTTGGTGCGTAATAAAACTACCCGCAATTCGCTAACAATGGAATAAAACTCGTCTAATATTAGTGAGAGTGTTGTAAGGAGTTATACGACTTTGAATTTTAGCGTAAATAGAATACGAGCTATTTCATTTTGAGGAATTTTAGTGAAATTTAGCTAGTTCGTGTGATTAACAGAATTAGGGCCAATATAAATATTTCTTGTTAGTTTCAGCGAATATCTTGAATACAATTACTTTATTGCATGAAATAAAATCTCAGGCATTGTTCTAATTATTGTAATGAGAATATAATTGTAAAAGAAAAATGTAAGGTGTTAACTGAACCTAATTCGAGACCTTGAAATGTGATGAACAAAAATTTACTCAAATATTATTATTTTGCAGAACGTCACGCCATCCTGACAATTCGCGATGCTAGCAAGTTGGACTCTGGCCCGTACAGAATCACAGCCGAGAACGAGCTGGGACAGGACAGCGCTATTATTAATATCGAAATCAGCGGTAAGTACTGTCCACATATAGTCAGAGAATTGACGGAAATTTTTATTCATGCTTACTGTGGTGCGAAAGGTTTGAATTGTTGGACCTGTTGGATTTCTTCGATTTTTCTAACTTGTCTGGGTTAAATCATTATAGTTTAAATTTTATAAGACTTACAACGAAATTTCGATGGCCACTTTATTGGTTATTGTTATATTTGATTGAAATGTTAAAAAATATTCTTCTTCTTTGTCGTCACACTCTTGGCAGAGTGGTCGTGGTCGCCATGACAGGGGTGATGGCGAGCTTCACAACTTTTTTTGACTGGCCGGTTGGCGCAGTTGGTAGCACTCTGCCTTCTGAGCCGCTGGTCCCGGGTTTGATTCCCGGACAGGTCAAACATTTGTGTGCATGAACATGTCTGTTTGACCTGTGTCTGGGTGTGTATATAAGTATATATATCAGTCATCAGGTTACCATAGTACAGGCTCTGCCTAGTTTGGGCCCTGAAGACCGTGTGTGAATGTTAATAAAAAAAATGAAAATTCGCCGCCATATCTTTCGTTGCTTGCCTCGTGCATTCGTGGAGTGGACCATTAAGTGCAGTTTTGATTTGGTCACTCCAGCGCTTTGGTGATCTACCGAGCGCCTTCTTGCCCTACCAGCCGCTCCACAGCCGTGTCCTCACGACGTGTAATATGTCCAAAGAAAGTGAGAATACGACTTTGAACTATAGAAGAAAGACGTTGTTTTATATCCAGTTCTTCGAGGATTGTGACGTTGGTTCGGAACTGTGTCCAGGCTATGCGAAGCGTTCGTCAAAAAATATACTTACCTTGTAATTCTTACGGATACGTAATAATACTGGCCATATATATTTGTACAGACCGTCCCGATCCGCCACGATTCCCAGCAGTGGACAACATCGGCGTGGACTCCCTTGCTCTCAGCTGGAAGGCCCCAGTATGGGACGGAGGATCAGACATCACCAACTACCTGGTCGAGAAACGAGAGCATCCAATGACTAGCTGGATTCGAGTTGGCAATACAAGGTATGGGAGAACTATATATTCATTCTCAAAAAAATACTGCCAAAGGCAGGTAGGTGGTGGCAGGCGCTAAGTGACTCGTGAATCGTGACTTAAACACATTTAGACACGTCGACAGACCTTTGGGAAAAAACAGTGTGGCAGATGAGAGGCAATGAGTTTCACTCCTTATCTGCTCTACGCACCATAATTTATTTGGAAACCGCATTTCCCTGATATTGGCGTTCTTAGATGGAATGAGGACAGAAAGACTCCAGTCAACAATTTGAATATGTTTTTACTTAATTTATATATTGTGTGCATGTAATTAGTTTTTTTTTACATTGCAATTTTACGTTTCCAACCTGTTTTTGTGGAAATCAATGGGGGAGGCTATGTCTAGCAGTGGATATCAAATGGCTGAGATGATGATAATGCATTTACGTTTAACGTAACACTTAAAAGGTTGTCGCGAAAAAATCTCTATATGCAATAAGACCGCCCATTGTGCTGCCCTACCTTTATTAAGTATATTAGTGTAAGTAATTATTATTTGTGTATTTTTTATGACGTGATAACGTTTTATAAAATGATGAATACCAGCAACACTCATGAAAAATAGTAACGTTCCGCGTAACGTTCCACCTGAGTTTTGTATTACATAAAATAATCAAAGTCGAAGTCAAAGTCAAAGTCAGTCAAAGTCAAAGTCATAGTCAAAGTTATAAATGATTATGACGTTATCACGTAAATCTATCGTCCGTAAACCGACTTTACAGACAACCAATTTTTTAAATGGTGTGTTTGTGCGATAAAAAAATATTGTATTGTTGATTTTGTACACATAATCTTTTCGATTAAGATAGAATTTAAGCATAAATATGCCTACATATATATGTTCAGGCATCGTATCATAGTTCTACTTAAATATAAATATCTTTAGCATTTGGGAAAGTTTGTTTGAATAAGATGGCTCTCGGGGTTAATGTGGTTTCATCTCTTTAGTACTTTAGTTTTAGGAAATAGTAATAAAATAAAATAATTAAAAAAAATATGTATTTCTTTCACCTGAATTATTGTGAACGCAATTTGTATTTCAAGTGAAACATGTGCCTGTAATGTCAAAATATGATATTTGCTTTGTAGATTCACAACAATGGCGATCAGTGGTCTAGTACCGGGCAAGCAGTACGAGTTCCGGGTGTACGCTGAGAACATATACGGACGGTCAGAGCCCAGTGACACCACCTCGCTGGTCCAGACCAAGGCCATCGTCAAGAAGGAGTACAAAAAGAAGGAATACCCAGGTATTCAAATCAAATCAAATCAATATTTATTTCTAAAAAGTACATTGTCCAACACAAAACACTACTAATTACAAGATATTTATTTATTTATTTATTATTAAGAAGACTATCGACACATAGCTTAACTTAGGTATACAGTATTGAATATGAAAAGAGTCATTAATAAGTCTCCACAGATAGAGATTATCTGTTTGACAAAAAACACACAAAATATTTTAACATCCTCAATCCAAAATTTACACTAAACTTAAAAAAATAATAATTTTTGCACACAATAACACATTTTTATTTTAATCATTTCCCATTTTCACCTGCGTTGAACCAAAGAAGGTTTGGCTAAGTTTATATGGAGTATAACAATATGTGATTAAGTTATAAGTTACCAGGAAGTCTCAAAACTAGGCGACAGCCTGTGTCTTGAGACTCTGAACTATTACATTATAGCTTTGCTGTTCTCAATATTATATAATAAAAACAATTACCCTCTGTCGGGATTACGTTCAACATTTGAAGGGATGATAGCTCAGCGGGTTCGCTGTCAAACTGACGGACACTGATTCGATCCCCAACAACCGCTTGAGCTTCCGGTGAAGGTAACACGGTTATCAAATTCCCAGCATGGTGCTAGGGTACTTTCAAATACTCTCCTACCACCCTCAAGTTTGTAAAACTGTCATCAAACACATAGTGTGTTCAGACAGGAGTCATTGAGACCCAGTAAGCATTCTAGGTCTAGTGTGATAACATCTTCGACCACATCGTCAATGACCATCAAGTGAGATAGTGGTCAAATCTATATCGTATAAAAAGTAAAAGTTTCATGAATACCTGAATTAAATCTTTAAAAAATTCCGCTTACCATGACATCCATGCAATGAACCAAAATAATATATGCTTTTTTTTTCAGTGGACGAAACAGGCAAACGCATCCGCACCAATGCTGACCACGGCCCAGTGAAGGACTACGACAGTTACGTGTTCGATATCTACTCGAAATACGTTCCGCAGCCCGTCGACATCAACACTTGCTCAGTTTACGACAAGTACGACATACTTGAGGAAATTGGTAGGTTCAAACATACAGAATATCTCGTTCTCTTTATATATTTTTGTATACTTTCCGCAATTTGGTGCTGCGGGAGGGAGGCTACATGTTGACATTTTTTTTATAAAATTTACACTTTTGTGTAGTTTTTCTCTCTCAGCCATATGCGTCCACTGCTGGACATATGCTTCCCCCATATAGGGGGGATTTGCCAATACTCGCCACGCTTGGCAGGCGGGTTGGCGGGCGCAGGATGATTTCAAATCATCAGAAGGCACTGCTGCCCACCTTCTGGTACGTGGTCCCTTAGCCGACTCTTACGGCACCCGCGGGAAGAGATTGGGGAGTACTATTCTAGGCCGGTGCCACCACGGCTTCTTTTGTGTACAATATAATTTAAATCTGAATTTCCAAAAACATTTCAATGTATTAGTTATGCCGTTTATAATTTAAGAAATATTTTCACAATTTTTACGCATGTTAACAAAATTTAGAACTATAACACACTCACGAAGTTGCTTGTGAGATAAGCATTGCATTAACATAGATATACTAACATGGTGATTGAACCACTGGAACCGTATTGCTAGTACAAATAAAGATGAATTTCGCAGGTGACTTCGTGAGAGCGTCATCTAGAAGGAAACCGCCAGGTCTGTGTGTGAATAGATCGATGTAGTATCTCTCTTTCTGCATCTCTCTGTCTCACACGCATAATATTACTTTTATAAATCTTTAGGATTCACGCATGTGTTTTTTATATTATATTCTGATACATATATACATATATATATTTTACATTAGGGTAATTGGAAAGAAAATCAAAATAAATAAGAAAATATATACTTACCTGCAAAAAAGACATTTCAACATTTCCAATGACCCTATACACTATTTGGTAGATTTACAATAAGTACACATTTATCATATTAAAAAAACAATTCTTGAACACCATTTTAAATTTCAGTAGTACAATTACAGCACGGTTTTGCGCTTTATAAATTACATGCCAACATAATAAAGTTATAATTACTTAGTCAAATTTATTTATTTTTATGCAAACAAATTATTTTTATCGGAATGCGCATTACTGGTAGATTCTAATTGGCACACCTATAATTGGTTTATTTTTAGAAATTTTCACACGATTGTTTATATTAATGTCTTATAAATTAAATAATTATATAGAAAACATATTTTCTACCTCTTATTAGACTTGTTATATAAATTTCTTAAATACTTATCATGCTACACCATATAAAAATATTAAATTTATTTTATTATACACTTGTATACATATAGCAGCAACTGAAAGTCAGTAAAGTTTAAAAAAGAAACGAATAAAAATTGTTACCCCCCATTTTTTGTCATTTTAGATACCTTTCAAGGCAACTACCCTCTTCAGTTCGTACACTTCCTGTTTGTCTTATACACCTCTATTAGGCCAAATGTGTATGTAAGCTAAACTTCCTTCAGACGAAATACTCAGTTCAGGCCTACTATCTAGACAAAATACACCATATGTCCTATTCTTTTTTTTACTTATTATAAGTTTGCGTTTGACCACTGTCTCACCTGATGTTAAGTGATGACGTTGTCTAGAATGTAGCACGCAAACCTAGAAGGTACCTATTCACTAGTGACTTGAAGACTCCAGGATTGTACATATCGGGAAACACAGACTCGGGCAACGAGTTCCATTCCCTAGCAGTAAGTAAGTTAAGAAAGTGGAAGCGAAACGTTACGTAGCGTACTTTTATTTATTCCCCCCCCCCCTTTCTGGTAATAAACCTAACCTGTGCACTGGAATTACACAATCTGATTCCACCATCCCCTTTCTATCATCGATCGACTCGACGTACGGCAATTCGCCATCGCTATATGGTAGATATACCACCTATACGCACGAAGCGTTATGCTTCCACTTTCTTAATGCGTACTGCCAAGGAATGGAACTCGTTGCCCGAGTCTGTGTTTCCCGATATGTACAATCCTGGAGTCTTCAAGTCGCGAGTGAATAGGTACCTTCTAGGTTTGCGTGCTCAATCCTAGACAACGTCATCACTTAACATCAGGTGAGACAGTTGTCAAACGCAAACCTATAAGATGTAAAAAAAAAAAACCTCCACGATCCACTATTAAAAAAAAACAAAATGTGACATACTAATTGTTGTAGGCACAGGCGCTTTCGGCGTCGTCCATCGCTGCCGAGAGCGCGCCACCGGCAACATCTTCGCCGCCAAGTTCATTCCCGTCACTGGAGCCATGGAGAAAGAGTTGATCAAGAAGGAGATTGATATCATGAACCAGTTGCACCATAGGAAGCTAATCAATCTGCACGACGCTTTTGAAGACGACGATGAAATGGTCCTCATCTTTGAATTGTAAGTTTTCTATTTTTTTTATTTATTATCATTCACACAAGGTCTTCAGTTCCCAAACTAATCAGAGCCTGTACTATGGTAATCTTATGAGTGATATATATACTTATTTACATACTAGCGGCCCGCTCCGGCTTCGCACGGGTATAACAGTATTTTTCAACTATTTAATGGATGTTATTATACATATAAACCTTCCTCTTCAATCACTCTATCCAATGATGTTTATGATATAAACATATAATATCATTGATTCTATCTATTAAAAAAAACCGCATCGAAATCCGTTGTGTAGTTTTAAAGATTTAAGCATACATAGGGATATAGGGACAGAGAAAGCGACTTTGTTTTAGTAATTTTTAGACTTTCGCGATTCGAACACATTGTTATTAAATCAAACGGGGCTTAATCGCGAGAAAAACATTTAGTAATTTATTTACCTCCACGTTTCGACCAAGTTGCATTGGTCGTGGTCACGAGAACAGTCTTCTCTGAATGGGACCACCACGGAAGTATACTCTATCCAACAAAAAAAGAATCATCAAAATCGGTTCATAAACGACCAAGTTATCCGTGAACACACATAAAAAAAACATATACACGGTCGAATTGAGTACCTCCTTTTTTGAAGTCGGTTAAAAAGTAGTCTATATGGTTCTCCAAGGTCCCATCTATGTTTATACCAAATTTTATCTAAAATGGTCCAGCCGTTCACAGATGATGCCGTGACCAAGAGAAATGGCAATTAATATTATACAAACGAATTGAGAACGTTTTCTTTGAAAGTAGATTGAAGATGTAATTAAATGAAACCATTGCAGCCTCTCGGGCGGCGAGCTATTCGAGCGCATCACGTCCCCTGGATACAACATGAGCGAGGCGGAAGCGGCGCACTACATGCGGCAGATATGCGAGGGAGTGAGACACATGCACGAACAGAACATCATACATCTCGACCTGAAGCCCGAGAACGTCATGTGTCGCACGAGAACCGACACCCACGTCAAGGTAACGCACGGAAAAGCGTTCCTACGTTATTTACATACCTGTTTTTATTATCATATTAAGGGTTTATGATAAAACCCCAAATTCATAACAATCACAAACCGATATGATTCATGTTTAACTCTTTTTTGACGTGATAACGTTTTATAAATTGATGAATACCAGCAACACTCATGAAAAATAGTAACGTTCCGCGTAACGTTCCACCTGAGTTTTGTATTACATAAAATAATCAAAGTCAAAGTCAGTCAAAGTCAAAGTCATAAATGATTATGACGTTATCACGTAAATCTATCGTCCGTAAACCGACTTTACAGACAACCAATTTTATTTGTAAAAACTACCCTTTCTCCCATAAATATGCGTTCATAATTTTTTGTTTAACATATAAAATACACAAGGGATAACACAACCTGACAAACATTTCTGAGAACTTTGACATAGCTCCATTCTTCCAGATAATCGACTTCGGCCTAGCGACCAAGTTGGACCCTAACGAAGTAGTGAAGATCTCAACTGGAACAGCTGAGTTCGCAGCACCAGAAATAGTTGAGCGGGAGCCTGTCGGCTTCTATACTGACATGTGGGCCGTCGGTGTCTTATCTTACGTACTGTAAGTACCTTTTTTTTTTACATATTATAAGTTTGCGTTTGACAACTGTCTCACCTGATGTTAAGTGATGACGTTGTCTAGGATTCAGCACGCAAACCTACTCCAATAATGAATGAATAATATTTTTTTTTAATATCTCATATAATTTTATCTAATCTCATACTCGAATATAAAGATTAAAAAATCAAATACAGAACTTGAATGACAGTTTTTATAGACAATATACCGAAATAAATTTAAAAGTTACTCTATGATACAGCTCTTCTATGACAACTGTATCGAAATGTTCCTTTATCTAATCTCATACTGAAATATAAATATTAAAAAAAACAAAAACAGAGCTTGAATGACAATCTTTGTACTTAAAATATATCGAAATCAATTTAAAAAGTTACATTATGATACAGCTCTTCTATGACAACTGTTTCGAAATGTTACTTTATTTAATCTCATACTGAAATATAAAGATTAGAAAAACCAAAATCGGAGCTTGAATGACAATCTTTATACATAATATATCGAAATCAATTTAAAAAGTTACATTATGATACAGCTCTTCTATGACAACTGTTTCAAAATGTTACTTTATTTAATCTCATACTGAAATATAAAGATTAAAAAAAACAAAAACAGAGCTTGAAAGACAATGTTTATACATAATATATCGAAATCAATTTAAAAAGTTACATTATGATACAGCTCTTCTATGACAACTGTTTCGAAATGTTACTTTATTTAATCTCATACTGAAATATAAAGATTAAAAAGTCAAAATTAAAACTTGAATGACAGTCTTTACAGACAAGCCATCGAAATACATTTAAAATATTACATTATGATACAGCTCTTCTATGACAACTGTATCGAAATGTTACTTTTTTACCATTGAGATACAACTTCGCTGGACCAAGCAGGTTGCAATGCAGTTTTTCTACATATAGTCTGTGGACGCGGCACAACACGCATGCGAGACCAGCAAATGGATTTTGGCGCTAAACGTTTACAAATAAATGCCAAACATATGCTGTGATTTCACGTAAAGTTCATTATCTATTTTGTGAGACTAGATAATTTTTAGACACACAGACTAGAGATTTTAATTTTTTTTTATTATTTTATCTTTAACTATTTTGAATTTGACATATAATTTTGAACTGACATTTTATTGTATTTCATTGTTTGTTATGTGAACAAAATTGGTGTAAGATGCCTGAAAATAAATAATTTTGAATTTGAATTATAAAGTAGTGCATGAATCTGCACATAATTTGGTCTTAAAACACACGTTTCTGCTATAAAAAACTCGCCTAAGGCTTGTTTTTTTAATTTACACGTGTTCTAAGAACCCTTATTATGATACAGTTTCATAAAGTACTAATATGTAATGATTTTCTTAACGATATTCTACTAAAAAGGGCATGATTTTAATTAATATGTTCTATGTGACATTCTAGATTTGAATACCACTGCGTATTTGGTAATTAATGTTCAGATTTGACGGTGATAAATAAGACAGGTGAACAGTAAAATCGACCACTTTGCTGTTGACATTTTTCCCGATGGTTCAAATCTGCGAGGGTTCATGTAACAATGGTCTGAATAGCAGCCGAGGTCCTCTACCGCTGCCCTCGGGCTGTCATTGTTTCACGCTCGCACAGGTTTATTCTACGTAATGCTAAGCTGATGAACTGGGATTTGGTGTATTATGACATAAATCGAAGGATATAAAGCCGTTGTGACTCTTCTGCCATTGAAACAATGAGCTATTGAGGATTAAAACAAAATCATTATTTCTTATTTATTTATTTATTGTGATAAAAACGCAAGATAGCAATAGCAATTACCACATCATTTACAATATTACATTGAGTACATAAAGTTAATATAAACAGTTACATAACGCAAAAGAACAAAAAAAAGAAAAATACACTAAGTCAAAATTATTAATTTATCATACATATAATCATGACAATCAATCCACGTTATTCCAACTAGTTTTATCACTGCGTTTTTTCCCAACAGCCTATCTGGACTGTCACCATTCGCCGGTAACAATGACATAGAAACCCTCAAGAACGTGAAAGCCTGCGACTGGGAATTCGACGAAGAAGCTTTCACACATGTGTCGGAAGACGCCAAAGACTTCATCAGAAGACTGCTTGTTAAGAATAAGGAGTAAGTACAAATACAAAAATACAAAAAAATACAAATTACAAAATATTTTATTGACATAAATATTACATTCTATTTTTAAATCCATAGGCTCCTGAACTAGAATGACTGTGTTTCAAGAGCCAGTGCCAAGTACAAATTAAATTGACGAGTAATAGAGGTCTAGTTTTGTTTCTGACGTCACACCTATGATGAAGACTTATCCTACCAACTGCGCCAATATTTAAAACTTTTAAACGTCGACGGTCGCCGTGGCTCAGTGGTCAGTGACATGATTTCTGGGTTCGAATCCCGGCAGGGGCAAAACATTTGTGCGATGAGTGCAGGTGTTTGTCCCGGGTCTTGGATGTTTGTGTGTGTGAAAAAAAATTGATCACTCTAAAGTCACCTCATAGACATTTATTCAGTTGTAATTGGACGTGCAATCTGTTCGAAATCTTCATGTATCATATCATGGCCGTTTCTTGCAGAAAACGCATGACAGCACACGAGTGCCTCATGCACAAATGGCTATCTGGAGACGGGGCAGCAACAAGGACCACTCCCATCAGCGCTAAGAAACTAGAGGAGATGAGAAACAGACTCCGGTCGAAGTACGAGGTATGTATCAAGGTCATTTCTGTATAAAGAAACACCTGTTATGAAGTACACATGTAAGGCTCGGAAAACTTAATTAATGGTTTGTAAATATAGTGAAATATATGAAACCAGTGCGTTTTGTTACAGAACTGGCAATCGTTCAAGCTGCCCATAGGCAGGCTCAGTGAATACAGCTCACTGAGGAAACTTCTCATTGAGAAGTGGAAGATTTATGATGGACAGTTTGGTGAGTATGAGTAATGCTTACGTTTTGACATTTTTTATATTGTTTTTATAAATACCAAGGATATTTATCTAAAAGAAGCAGAAACATTAGTGTCCTTAGAAAGTAGAGCATTGATTCCTCTTTTAAGTAAGGTAAAAAAAAGTGAAAAAAATCAGATCGATTCATGTGAGGGCCTGTAAGACCATAAAATAAACATATATTAGCTACAAGTAATTTTTCTATCAAGTATTGCGTATATGTTCTTATGTAAAAGAAGCAGAAACATAAATGTCCTTAGAAACTCTAACGCAAGGATTCCTCTTTTAAGTAAGGTAAGAAAAGTGAAAATATCCTGAAAAATTATCGTGAGGGCTTGTAAGACAAGAAAATAAACATATTTTATTGGCTACTATTCGTAATTAAGCTATTACATAGCTTCTATCGCGGGCCTAGAGCGTGGAGACCGAATCCAGAAATTCCGTAACGAAAATAACCTAACACCCCCCACTCCGACCGGCACAGCGGTGATACTTTTTAGTTTTGCCATCGATGAATAGCATAACTTTTAATGACTTTTTTGAAATATCACGCTTGTCTGTTTAGTTCAGCAACTCGCCTCTAGGTGGCATTGGTTGTATCAGCGTTACTGCATAAGTTGATAAAAAAATTCTATGCAATAGCTTTACCGCGGCAGTCCCCGAGTGCCACGCGTCTTTTTTTAAGCTATTGCATAGCTTCTATCGCGGACCTTATGCGTGGAGACCGAATCCAGAAATTTTGTAACGAAAATAACCTACCACCCCCTACTCTGACCGGCACAGCGGTGATACTTTTTAGTTTTACCATCTATCGATGAATAGCAGAACTTTTAATGACTTTTTTGTAATATCACGCTTGTCTGTTTAGTTTAGCAACTCTCATTGGTGGCATTGGTTGTATCAGCGTTACTGCATAAGTTATTAATATATTAACTGCATAAGTTGATAAAAAATGCTATGCAAAAGCTTTACCGCGGCAGTCCCCGTCTTTTTTTTTATTTAAAGTATAATTGCTTATGTTCGTACAAGAAGCAGAAACATACATCTCCTAAGAAACTCTAGAACATGGATTCTGGTTTTAAGTATGGAATCCCGTACAATGTGTTTTACGTAAATGTGACTGATATAGGGCTGGCATAATGTGTCGTACTTTGAATGGCCTCAATACATTCCTGACTGCCAACCCTGAATGTGATATACTTTGTAATAAGTTGTGTCCCATTTCACAGTTGTTACTGACATTTTCTGAACATTTTTGACATTTTTTTTTACAACTTTACTTTTTTTTTTTACTTGTGATTTAATGTTGAATACTAGTTTCGTATACATATAATTTTATTTTAATTTTTAAATATAATGATGGTGTATATATATTTAGCAATAAGTGTAATTGGCTTAAGACCGTTCTTGTTGTAATAATAATAAATAAATAAATACAATTTAGGTATTTGTCGGAGTTTTATGTATGATGTATTTTATTTCTTATAATTATAGCGAAGATAGCTTTGAGGGTTAATGTTTCCTGTCCACTTTTTAGACACAACACATAGTAAAGTGCCCCTATCCTCGATATGCGAATCTGGATAATAAAAACTTGAGAGGTGTCAAGGGACACCCGGATGGAACGAAGTTCGTGAATGATAATAATAATAATAATAGCGAAATAGAAATGAAAATATCTGGCTTGCTTTCTATAAGAGAGAGAGAGGGAGACAGACAGAGAAACATGCGCACGCCGCACAGCTTACAATAGCTTATTATAGCAAAAAGTGTCGTGACAACTTTTCGTAAGAATTTTTTCCGTCTAGCCCCCTTTCACAACGCGCGATAAGGAACTTCGTTCCAATATGAGTGTCTCAAGCCATCAGTGCTTATTCAGTTGAAATAATCGTCATTTCGTCTCCAGACCGTCGACAAGCCGCGCCCCGGTTCGTGATCAAACCCCAGTCGGCGTTCTGCTACGAGGGGCAGTCGGTGAAGCTGTACTGCAGGATTATAGCGTGCGCCACACCCACGGTCACGTGGTCTCATAACAACCACGAGTTGAGGCAGTCCGTCAAGTTCATGAAGCGGTGAGTTGCAAAATCGCGTGAGCCTGTTGAATTTGTTTTTATTGAAGTGAAAACTTCTTTAGCGGCGTTGTGCATTTTTGGACGGGGAAAAAATGTTAAACTCGCCTCAGGACACCTCGCGTCAGGCGCGTGACTTCTTCGAATTCGTAAGACAGATGAAGCGTAGAGAAATTTAAACTTAAATTTGCTACGAATAAGGTACATTTTCGTTTGTTGGTAGGTATAATACGACCTTTTTGAAGCAGACCGCGGTCACCTCGCTCGCCCGTTTAACATGTTGATTTTGACTTTATTCTATTGTATGCTCTATCGCCCTCACTATAGTGTTTATTGTGTAGGTACATAAAATCAATAAACGTAAATACCTATTGTCATGTTTGTGTACGATAGCGCAATTAATGAATATTGTATTTACCACATAAATGTAAGTTTTCACTTTAGCTTGCACTCCCGTGCAACCCGTTTTTTGGTTTTTTTAAATTTCACTCTGCACTAGGTTTCCCTGTGTGGTGGGAGGCATAGACACAGACAATCACAGCACACAAACACTTAAGACCCGGGACGAACACCTATATTCAACGCACAACTTGTCACACTTATGTCCCTGCCTGGATTCGAACCCAGGGTGGGTTCGAATTCCAGCAGGGGGCAAACATTTGTCCGATGAGTGTAGATGTTTGTCCCGGGTCTTGGATATTTCTGTGCTGTCATTGTGTAAGTCCATGCCTCCCGCGACACAGGGAATCCTAGAGCGGGGGTCGAATGTGATAAAAAAAAAAATATTGTAAAAAGTAAAGCTACTGGTGATTTAGTATTTTCGAGTCACCAGATTTTAGATTCAGATAAAAGCAAATCGGTAAAAGCATAGTTAATATTTGTAATTTTTAGACTTTCGCGATTCGAACACATTGTTATTAAATCAAACGGGGCTTAATCGCGAGAAAAACATTTAGTAATTTATTCACCTCGACGTTTCGACCAAGTTGCATTGGTCGTGGTCACGAGAAGACTCTCTTGTAGTCTCTTGTAGACTCTTTTGAAGTCTTCTCGTGACCACGACCAATGCAACTTGGTCGAAACGTCGAGGTAAATAAATTTCTAAATGTTTTTTTCGCGATTAAGCCCCGTTTGATTTAATAACATAGTTAATATTTGTTTTCTATTTCCACATGTGATTTAAAAATTCATGCAAATGTTATTTCGAGCAGTTATGCTGGAGACGACTACTACTTCATCATCAACCGCGCCAAGCTGGAGGACAGAGGAGAGTACATCATCAGGGCTGAGAACCATTACGGCTTCAGAGAAGAGGTTGTCTTCTTGAACGTACAACGTAAGTTCGTCATTCATATATTAAGTTTTTACCGTATGTGCCTCGGAAAATGGTGACTGTTGTTTTTATGATGAATATACTAAAATCTCGATGATAAAAATATACCGCACTTTTTATAAACAATGGAAACATTACAATATAAAGGTGTCATCATCATCTCAGCCATAGGACGTCCACTGCTGGACATACGCCTACACCAATAAAAGGGTACATTACTGTAAATCGGCCCGTTCAAAAATATTTCTTCGCATTACTGTGTTCTGGTTTGAAAGGTATGGTTTCCGGTGAAATTACAGGCACATGAGACTTACCAACTTTGTGTGTCAGGGTGACGAGCGCAGTGCAGTTCTTTACGATTTGTATCTGTCTATAGGCAGAGGTTACCACTTGCCATCATCATCATCATCTCAGCCATAGGACGTCCACTGCTGAACATATGCCTCCCCCATTGATTTATTTATATTGTTTTATCATTAAGGGGAGCGTTTGCCAATACTCGCCATGCTTGGCAGGCGGGTTGGCGAGCGCAGTACAAAATGTGAGACTCAGAAGGCGCTGCTGCCCATCCTTCTGGTACGTGATCCCTTAGTCGACTCTTACGACACCCACGGGAAGACATGGGGGGGTACTATTCTAAGCCGGTACCCCACGGCCACTTGACATCATGTCCATGCCTATTGCTTGTTCCGTCACCTAACCCCATAAAAAATTTCAAGGCTTCGTGCCTTGAAATGTTTTTATGGGATTATTATTTTAATTTTTCGTACTTAAATGCTAGGTATGTAAACGATATTCAAGTCTTAACGGGCACATTGCCTATAAATGAGAGGGTATTTTAAAATATACAAAAACTAAAAAGTACACTTATTGTTAATTTATATGACTTAAGGGCGGAAAAAAGACTCCAATTTAGCTACAACACTTATATGAGTTTTTTATAAATGTTATAATAAATATGACAAATCGATGGAATCTATTCAATGTAAATTAATTGCACCGGCCTCATCTTATTACAGTCGTCAGCCATTCAATTGATCTATCTCGACATAACGAGTTGATAAGATCATTAAGGAGGAATGGGGGCACGAATGCACTGTGTTCTATTCCTAGACTGAGCTAGTATCGACATGTTTCTTTTTCAGAGATTGGTACACTCACCATCATAATTTTAAAATGATAATGGTAGTGATTTGCTTATTCAACGGAACTAAACTAAAATTTTGTAAAACGAAATCAGTTCTTATACGGTTACGATAAAGTCTAAATTAGTATGAGACTTATCAATAACACCACTAAAATGAAATGTATTTATTAAATTTGCGGGTAGTTTTAGCGAAATTAAGTCGCCACTTATTTGGTTACTACTAAAACTACCCGCAATTGACCAGCAATGGAATAAAACTCGTCTAATATTAGTGAGAGCGTTGTATGGAGTTATGCTAATTTGAATTTTAGCGTAAATAGACTACGAGCTATTTCAATTTGAAGAATTTTAGTGAATTTTAGGTAGTTCGTGTGATTAACAGAATTAGGGCCAATGACTACATTTTGGAACGGAGTTCTTAAAACGTGATTTTAGTGTTTTTTCACTTCTTGATGCCGTGTTTCTTTTTGGACGAATTTTGTGGTTTTTGCATAGAATATTTCGTCCAGAATTCAGACAGAAATTGGTTAAAGTCGTATACATTTTAATACTTGCACTCGCATACAGGTTCCATCGAAAAGAAAGGCCAAGTGTGTAACCGGGCTATAACTAACTCTATTAGCGGAGTTTAAAGTGAAGGGTTTTCAATGTGTCATCACATTATGTGGGTACCGAAATATGACAGTTTGAAGATGGAGTACACAGCTGACTTTTATATCTGACATATGAATTTGTGAACTTTTATTATATACCTGAGTTATCATTTTAAAGACTCGATTGCCCTATTTTTAGCTGTTACGTCATTTAAAGAACCCCATAACGCCGAAATTCGCACAAAAAAAATATTTGTATAACAGAAGCTCTACGTTCGCATTGATGATTCAGTCTGTCTATCGGGATAAGTACAGATTCGTTCCTTATAACACTTTTTTACAAATGACACAATGTTCGAAATATTAAAAAAATCTGTACGTCGATACGGCGATTTAGTTTAACAAAATAGATATATTATGTCGTTGACTGTACCGGCTGTGTCTACTCGACCTGGAAGAAAAGATCTAGTAGTCTTAGGTTCCGCGTTGTGCGCGTAACATTGTGTAGTGTTTATATATTTTACTTTGAAACTACAGCACATTGTAGCTTAAACTTTCCGAGGTAAATATTATAATCTAGTTTTAAAGAAGTGTGTTGAAAACATTTTTTTTGTTGTTTTTTTATACTGAATAGATCCAGCTTTTGACCACTATCTCACTTGATAGTCAGTGACAATGTGATTGAAGGTGCAATCACGCTAGGCCTAGAATGTTTACTGGCTTTCATGTGGCAGATATGTCCCGTGACAAGTTTTCAAATTTTACGGCCAACTTATGCTAGCTAGGCAGGTACCATTAAGTTACCATAAAACCGTGTTGATAATTCATAGGAAACTCTAGCCATTACTTGGGACCGGCCCACCTTCTCCGTCAGTTCGACAGCCGACGCTCCCACTGCTAGGCTATCGTCGCTTCTTCTTTCTTTTCTATTGTAGTTATACCCTGAAGAGTTGTATTGACTGAGGGTTGGTTGGTTTCGTTTAGCGGTGCCGAAGGTGCAGCGCACCCACGTCTCGGAGGCCCCGCGGCGCCGCGAGCCGCTGCCCTACACGTTCTGGCAGGAGTCTTCCGAGACGGCGCCCGCCTTCACCTTCCAGCTGCGGCCGCGCGTCATGCAGGCGCGCGACACCTGCAAGCTGCTCTGCTGCCTCAGCGGGAAGCCGCCGCCCACCGTCAAATGGTGAGTACATGCCGCACCCACACCACGTGACCTTTTTCCATTGCCTTCCCATCACCTGGCCTCTTTGTTCATCCATACTGACATGACTGGCCGGTTGGCGCAGTTGGTAGCACTCTGCCTTCTGAGCCGCTGGTCCCGGGATCGATTCCCGGACTGGTCAAACATTTGTGTGCATGAACATGTCTATTTGACCTGTGTCTAGGTGTGTATATGTATATAAGTATATATCAGTCGTCAGGTTACCATAGTACAGGCTCTGCCTAGTTTGGGACCTGAAGACCGTGTGTGAATGTTGTCCCATATTATTATTATTATTATTATACTCGTACACCGTGCGAGATATTAAGTCAATTGAATACCAATTTACGGGCGCCTGGCGTCCTGTTACTCTAATTCCAATTAATTGAAAACACTTGGAATTTAAAGTTTTTACATTATTTATTGCACCGACCGACCGACATACGCGAAGTAAGAAAATAAAAAGCTTATTGAGCAGCTATATGCAGCACATAGCAAGGAAAAGCAGCGATCATTTGGAATGACTGATGATCATTTGGACGCCTGATGCGACGCCTAGATAAAATCCACATTACTCTTGACTACAATGTGTATGAAACACTAGGATACGCTATTGATAGAAACAGATGGCTTGGTTTCGCAAAAGAGCGTATTTGTTAGAGAGGTTCACGATTTTCAGCAATGAAGATAAACGACGTAAGGTGAAGGAGGACATTTATTTCCTAATGTCTATATAATAAATTATTTAAGTATTTTCTTTTTTGACCGTATATATTTAAAATGGTTTTTATTTTAATCATTTACTAGAATGGTCGCGTCATTTTTACGTTTTTTCTGTATTTGTTTTGTATCACTCGGAAGTGTTTGAAACGTTTCTTTGATAATTTATATGGCAGAAGAATGTTTGCCGAATCGGCTAGTGTCTTTATAATATCCGTGTAGATGAATAAAAATAAATTGACTAAACAGGTAAACATAGGTAACGGGAAAAGTTTTGAAGGGAGATAGCCTCTCTCTCTCTCTCTCTCTCTCTCTCTCTCTCTCTCTCTCTCTCTCTCTCTCTCTCTAGCCTGGGCGAAAGATCCGGAATTAAATTTTTAAAAAGAGTTAGATCAGAGGTACTCTAAAGATACGGTCTTTTGTGAAAGGTTTGATGAATGACGCGAAAGAAATATCTCTGGATCGTACCAAATGGAAACCTTCATCTCCGATAAGAACGCGGTACTTTATGGATTTACTGGAATTACATTATTTGATTCCACCATCCCCTTTCTATCATCGGTCAACCAGACGAACGGCAATGCGCCATCGCGCAATTTTATGTTTAATTTCCATTCAACATGGAAATTAAACATAAAATTATGTTAAGTGATTAGTATGGGTGTATAGAAGATGACTCCAAAATAGGGTTAAATCTCTAAAATCTGTCTACCAGAACAAGAAAAGTGACATCCCCGGATTTTGGAGCTTAAAACCCGGACAGTTCAGTAGAATTTTTAAGTTACCTACCGGACAACTAAAACTAAAAATAACCCCCCCAAGGACGCTCCCCGGACGCCCTGTAAAGTAGGACAAATCCGGGGAAACCCGGACGCATGACAAACCTACTCCAAAAGTGTGATGAGTATAAATATGTATGGACATTGAGGTAGAGGCAGACCAAATGTGTCCTAATGTCTAGACAGACTGTGTGAAAGAGGATATGTGTATGAAAAGTTTTAGTGCTAAGAGGACAGGTGATACAGCAAAGCGAAATAAGAACACATGTTGTGCCGGACCCACTTAACGATAAGGATAGGATCAAGAAGAATAATTAGCTTAGACTAAGAATAATTAGGCTTATCATAGACATAATTTTATGACATGTGTTGAAATGATTTGTATCAGGTACAAAGATAAGCGAGAGCTATCGAAGCATGATTACTCGATGTCGACCTCCGATGGCGTGGTGACGATGGAGATCATCGACTGCCAACCCTCCGACAGCGGGAAGTACACGTGTGTCGCGACCAACTGTCACGGAACTGATGAAACCTCCTGCGTCGTCATCGTCGAAGGTATACTGATAGTAACTTATCTTAACTTGTCTAATATAATATAATATATAATCTATATATCTATATCTATATATAATCTAATATAATACATATTTTCTAAACAACGAATGCGGGATGCATCGTAATATTGTGGCAGTGGACAAAAGCTTCACCCCGCTCTCCTTGGCCAACGAAAACCGGCGTAAACCAACGGTGTTGAGCACCGAGAATCGCAAGGACATATGCAAAGGCAAAGAGCTGCACGGCCGGTTCTATCGGGCCTTAACAAGACCCGATGTAGACCTACTCGCATCCGTGAACTGGTTTCGTTTCGGTGACCTTTTTGGAGAAACCGAGCGTTTTGTCTGTGCAATTGCGGACGAAGTTATCATGACGAATAACTACCGGAAATATATTCTGAAGGACGGTACGATCGACGTTTGTCGGGCATGCCGCCGTCCGGGAGAATCCCTCAGACATATTATTTCTGGTTGTTCTCATCTTGCTAACGGAGAGTATTTACACAGGCATCGCCTAGTAGCCAAAATCATCCACCAGCAACTTGCAATTCGATATGGCCTTGTTGAATCCGAGGTGCCGTACTATAAGTACGCACCAGAGCTAGTTCTTGAGAATGGTCGTGCGTTGCTCTACTGGAACCGCTCTATCATCACGGATAAGACTATTGTTGTAACTTTTAGACTTTGACGATTTGAACACATTGTTAATAAATCAATCGGGGCTGGCGAGGCTGCATAGGTCGTGGTCACGAGAAGTCTTCTCGTGACTTCGAAACGTCGAGGTAAATAAATTAATAAATGTTTTTTTCGCGATCAAGCCCCGATTGATTTATTAACAAAAGGACTATTGTTGCCAATAAGCCTGATATCGTTTTGGTCGACCGGTCCTAACGCCGGGCAGTGCTCATCGACATCACTATCCCATATGGTGAGACAGTGGTCAAACGTAAGCTTAGATCAGTAAAAAAAATATAGCGTGAACCTCGTGAAGTCTGAGAAGACCAAACTCAGGAAGTACCCTTGATTTACCTCACCATTTGGGATATTGGCTCGACGCTTATTGTCCCGATAGTCGTTTCGACGAACGGCTTTTTAATAAACATTCTAAAAACTGGAACCGACTTCAATACTCAAAAGTGTGAAGTAACTTGTCGAAGTCGGTACCATTTTGGTAATAGGTACTTTTGAACTATTATGGTACCGACTTCAACAATTTATTTCACACTTTGAGTGTTGAAGTCGGTTCCATTTTTTTAGAAAAATTTTTTGATGAATGTAATGTAAAATTAAAAAATAAAATAATAATAAAATTTGCATGCTAAATCCTAGACAACATCATCACTTAACATCAGGTGAGACAGTTGTCAAACGCAAACTTTTAATATGTAAAAAAAACAAAAAAAAATGTTTTCAGGCGAGGTGACGTCACCGGAGCAGCAACAAATGGTGCACAACTTCCTCCACTCAGGCGACCGGCGATACATAGAGAAACCTCTCAAACCGGCGCCGCCCCCCATCATCACCAAAACAAAGGTAAAATCCTTCAAATATTTGAACGTAAATTCCGCCTAGCATGTTGTTAATGCAATAAACCTTAAAACTCTTGAGATAACGGTAGGGTGCCTTCGTTTGATACGGTATCAACTGTAATGTTGGTCTATCAGTCCTATTAGATAATTGTTCATACAATTAAAGGTAGATGGCGCTAATAACAACATCCCCGCAGATGTTAAAAGGAAGTACTTTAAATTACATAAAATTCTAACCCTCACGTGTGTTTATATATTCGAAAATTGCAAATTTGTAAGAAAACATCCTCACTTCTTTATAAAAAAAGGAGATCTAGAAAGGCGATATGCGACCAGATCTGTACACAAGCTGGTTTTGCCGTTTTCCAAACTTAAAATGCACAGCTCGGGTCCAGAAGCTATGTGCATAAAAATATATAACAAACTACCTGACAACATTAAAACCATCGAAAAAGACGTAACATTTTATAGCCACTTAAAGGACATACTCTGCAACAAAACATATTACAATATTAACGAATTTTTCAATGACACATTTAAAGACGATATATAAAATGAATCGGTCCGTTTGCACTAATATTGCGACACCCTACCAGGGTCATATGTTGTTTCTATTTATAATTAGTCCTAAGAACCTTTTGTACACATATGGTGCAATAAAGTATTGAGTATTGAAGTAAGTAATTCGGCCCTAGTGGAATGGGCTGCTATAGCTTAGTTGGAGAAAGCGACAGGACGGAATTCTGTAGTCGTGGGTACAAGTCCCACTAGCAGCTGAATTTTTTCCTTTAAGTATTTGAACGAAAGGTAACACTTCAACTGAACTTGAGGAATGTTAAATTTGACACACCTCTATAAATGCGCGTCAAAAGAACGAACGGAAAACTTGTCTCACTTTTCGACTGCACTCATGTACATATTACAAGACCGTTACATCTGATTCACATGTCTTTTCTTCATGTATATATTTGTATTCCGAACATGACATTGGACAAATAGTTTATGTAAAAAAAAGTTTTTGTATTTAAAAAAAAAATACATTTTATAAATTTGTAATTGATATTTATAGGTGACGATCGACCCACCTTCCAAAACGGCACCAAGACCAAAATATTCTCCACAAGCGTCAATAGAAGCGAACAAGAAGAAATACGGAGCAAGACTGGATTCCGACGCATCCTCGCGATCGAGGAGTACTACCAAGGAGCTAGTCTGTGAGTATTCGTTCTACCATTACTCTATCAGCACTTTCATCTTAGTGGGCCAGTGAAGCGTGTCTTAAAAAAAAGTATATCAGGGTTCTAACAAGGTATCTGCCCACCCTAATGGGAAAGATGCATTATTTTTTTTATGTACTAGCTTCCTCCCGCGGTTAAACGCGTGGTGATGTAAAACGGTGGTGATGACGATGATAATGTCCTGTGACACTCGCGAATAACGTGGCTTTTTATTGGTGAAACAAATTTCAAAATCGGACAAGCACTTCTTCAGTTACACTCCTAAAACTGAAAAATGCGTGCACACCACAATGACAATTGATCCCATGAGTAACGAAGGTCACTAAAAAGAGTGAAAAAAAAAATTGTTACCAAAAAATGGAACCGACTTCAACACTCAAAAGTATGAAATAACTTGTCGAAGTCGGTACCATGAGCACAATATTTTGATATCAGTTACTTTGAACTATCATGGTACCGACTTCAATAAGTTATTTCATACTTTTGAGTGTTGAAGTCGGTTCCATTTTTTGGTAAAAATTTTTTTAAGAGACGGATCATAAACAGATTTCTATTGTATTTTTATTCTGGCGTTTATGTCTTTTCTAGTACCAGCATCCGACTCCACGATGTGCAAGCCATCGTTCGCCCGCGCGCTGCCTGACGTGCTAGCGGCTAAGGACGGTTCGCCCCTCCTGCTGTCCTGCGCAGTGCGCGGAGATCCTGACCCCAGGGTTGAGTGGTACAAGAATGGAAAGCCCCTTCACTCTTCAGAGGTAAGAGGACTCTTAAGAGGTATTTCGTGTACAAAGATCAGTGTTTGGGCATATATACTAAAAAATACCTTATTGCCTAAAACACGGTAATTATGTATATTTTGGACATATTGCCGTGAGGGTAATATTTCAAATAAAATTGCATTCTTAAACTAACTCCTATTTAGAAATATCTGTTTGTGGTATCTAAACTAAGAGAACAAATCTACGGAACAAAAAAGAAAAGAAAGAAAGAAATAACTTTATTTGTAACAATTACATTTAAGCATACGGAAATTAAAAAACGAATACGAGATAACATACGATGAATTAAATGTTACAAATAAAATAATAATAACAACAACTAACAAAAATCCAAAACTAAAGAGTTGAAGTGACCGGGGAATTTTTTTAAAGTTTCTAGGGATTGAAATATTCTGGACGAGAGACCCTGGACTGGTGGTCGGTTATTAACTTCCACTGACAAAGTGGCCAGTTTTTACGACATGCTTGATTCTTTGGCAAGTGTTAGTGATTTGAAATTTATAATTTTAAACCTTTTAACTCAGTTTCGTTGCACCTGTAGATGTTAAAATCTGATCCTTCGTATCTGTCTCAGACCAAACGCTCCGTTATACCATTTATATAAATAATACTAACGGTCTGTTCCGGCTTCGCACGGATACTTTTTTTATACTATATATATATATCTAGCGTTTCACCACTATCACACTTGAGGGTCAGTGACGATGTCGTCGAAGATGTTATCACACTATAATAATATAATATAATAATAATAAATCATTTATTGCCACAAAAAAAGAAATATTTATACAGGACATGTTTAATTATTTAAATATCTATGGCAAAAGACATAGGCTCAGCATGTGTCATGTTCCCACGATGTAGAGACCATAACGCTGTTTTTCAGCCTACCCCTAAGCTCGGACTATGGTCTTGGCCGAGATATAAAAAAAGAAAGGAAAAAAAAACGAACACCCACAGACCGATAGTGTGGTTTATTTTTCGGAGTATTTGAATACAGTGCTCAGAGTGCATACGCCCGGTTTAAAATTGTATTCACAGAGATAACGTTATATACACGCAACCAAAAATAAATCGCAAATTGTACGCAACTGTACACCACCATCAAATGGCGAGTGTCAAATGGTCAACTAGAGAATGGTATACTACTGTGATTGGTCAATTGAATTTGACGTTAGCACACACGCTGCACTACGTCGTTTTCTTGAACACCGTATTCACGCTATAAGAATGCTACAAATGACGTCACACCACAAACATATACGGAGATTGTCATATTTTGAACCGACTTATAGCGTGAATAATTCAAATACTCTGAATTTTAAACCACAGCACTAGATTGCTCACTGGCTCTCAAGGCTGCTTGAACACACTATATGTTTGGTGACAGTTTTAGGTAGGCGGGTACCCGAAAGTACCCTACCACAATGCTGGGAATTCGATAACGGTGTTACATTCAGCGGAAGCTGAAGCCTTTGTTGGGGATCGAACCAGTGTCCGTCAGCTTGACAACCGACGCTCTCCCCGCTGATCATCGCTCCATATCATTGAAGGTTTAGGAAAGATTAATATTATTTCTTGCTTTAAACAATATGGTCTATGGGCCTATGGTCTCAGGGATAATTTAGAATTCTAATGGTGAAAGTTTTTGAGTTTATCCGTAACACACATATAAATCTTTCCTATGTATAAAGTTATTATAAAATAATATAATTTTGTCCCAGGTTGTAGACCTTAAGTACAAGAATGGAGTGGCTTCGCTGGCCATCACAGAAATATTCCCCGAAGACGAGGCCGAGTACTCGCTCAAGGCGATCAACAGTCAAGGCGAGGTCGAGACCAAGTGCAAGGTCACCGTCAAACGTAAGTACACTGTCATATATTTAAAAAAATGACGGTCCCGTGGCGCAGTGGTTTGTGTCATCGACATGACTTCTGTGTCACCGCGACCCTGGGTTCGAATCCCGGCAGGGACAAACATTTGTGCGATGAGTGTAGATGTTTGTCCTGGATCTCGGATGTTTGTGTGCTGTGATTGTGTGTGTCCATGCCTCCCGCGATACAGGGAATCCTAGTGCGGGGGTCTGAGTGTGATTAAAAAAAAAAGGTTGTTTTTAGGTTTATTAATAGTATTTGCTCATGCCTGATGCTATACGCCTCAGATTTAAAAACCTGCAAATTGCTGTATTGGCATGTATAAGGGGCCACTTTAATATTAGGCAAGCTTGTGGCACATTGTTCTTGAGATCGTTGAGTACCTACTTATAGAGATTCAGCAGAAAATTTCAAGGACTGTTCGAGGGTTCCCGGAAATAGAGTCCAATGTGGGTTTCAAATTCCAAAGCATATTCATATTACATCTATGAATTGTTAAGGCGACAGTTGGAAGTAAAATTACTTCAAAAAGTTTTAAAAGGTTAAGTTTCTTATAAATCAGATAAGATGATAATAATAATAAAGAAATAACTATATTAGTTATTTCTTATTATCACTTCAGAAAAGGCAGGGGGTTATTATAGAGAGAGGAGTATTTCCAATTTGGATATTGGATTTTATCATTTCCAAAGGGCATTTTTTTAAAATGATAAACTAGAGTAAACATATGGGATTGCATGTGCCAACTAGAAAGGGGGTCACAAATTTGACTAATATTATATTTTTAGTCCAGTTTTGATGAGTTTGAGTTAGAAGCCGACAGACAGCTGAGTTAGAAACAAACTCGTTAGTGCTATAGGAAGAAAAAGACTAAACTGATAACTTATTATATCCATCATCATCATCACCATCATCTCAGCCATAGGACGTCCACTGCTGGACGTAGGCCTCCCCTATTGATTTCCACAAGGACCGATTGGAAGCGGCCCGCATCCAGCCCTTGCCTGCGATCTTAGTCAGGTCGTCTGTCCACCTGGTCGGTGGCCGTCCTATGCTGCGCTTGCCAGTTCGTGGTCTCCATTCGAGAACCTTTCGGCCCCAACGGCCATCGGTTCTTCGAACTATATGCCCTGCCCATTGCCACTTTAACTTGCTAATCCGCTGGGCTATATCGGTGACTTTCGTTGTTCTACGGAACTCCTCATTTCTGATTCGATCACGTAGAGAAACCCCGAGTATAGCCCTCTCCATAGCTTGTTGTGCGACTCTGAGCCTGTTCAGAAGGCCCATAGTCAGAGACCAGGTTTATTATTATTATTATATATTATATATATTATTATTACATTATATTATTATACTCGTAAAGGTCAGAAATGTATAATTTTAAGTTTTTGTTTTATTTTCTAGCTATGGAAGCCAGCACAGCCACAGATAAAGCGAAGACTGGCGACAAGCCTCCCAGAATAGTCGACCACGCTAAGTCACAAATCGTGAATGACGGTGAAGCCGTCACGCTATCCTGCAGGTATGCATCGTCTTCAAAGCTATACTTGCTCTTTGATATGCTGATCAACTTGATACATCGCCTCTTCCCACTTTTTTTGACGTGATAACGTTTTATAAATTGATGAGCAGCACTCATGAAAAATAGTAACGTTCCGCGTAACGTTCCACCTGAGTTTTGTATTACATAAAATAATCAAAGTCAAAGTCAAAGTCAGTCAAAGTCAACGTCAACGTCAAAGTCAAAGTCAAAGTCAAAGTCAACGTCAACGTCAAAGTCAAAGTCAAAGTCATAAATGATTATGACGTTATCACGTAAATCTATTGTCCGTAAACCGACTTTACAGACAACCAATTTTTTTTTAGGATTAGGATAACAAATATACCATAACTTCCGACTGGGTGAACTGATTTTGATCGTTCTTTTTTTATTTGAAAGCTGGTGCTTCCCGTGTGGATTTAAATTTCATCAAAATCGGACTAGCAGTTTTTGAGTTATACTCCAATAACTGAAAAGTACGTGCTTATACCTAGACGATATTATAGTAGCGGTTGAAGACCTCGGTGAACATACCTACACCACAATGACAATTGATCCCATGAGTAACAAAGGTCACTAAAAAGAGTGAAAAAAAAATTACCAAAAAATGGAACCGACTTACACTCAAAAGAGTGAAGTAACTTGTATGATTGTAAATAAAGGCTATTATTACTATCATCCTCATTATTATTATCAACACAAGAAATGTTTCTTTAAGTTCTTGCACGTCAATTATGCATAGTTGTATTGCTATTTAAATTGCTTAGTATCTTTTTTCCTGACATAAATTTAATTGAATATTTTTACCAGTTTTATAGTTTATTGCATTGACAAAGGCGGAACTTACGTTCAAATTATTTGGTCTATCGGTCCTATTAATTAATTGTTCATACAATTAAAGGTAGATGGCGCTAATAACAGCATCCCCTCAGATGTTAAAGGAAGGTAGAAATTCGGCGGTAATGATATTGGCTGCTTTAGTTTAGTTGGGCAAAGCGACAAGACGGTATTTTATAGTCGTGGGTTCAAGTCCCACTGGCAGCCGAATTTTTTTTTCAAATAATTTGAATATTTTTGTTTGGAAAATAGGCATCTGTTCAGGTCAGGTTCTAGGTATTTCCTCCAGATCAGATGCGACGTAAAACGGATACAGATATATAATATTTTATTGTATGCTTGCAGAATTGTGGGAGCAGAGAGATTCGACGTCGTCTGGCTGCACAATAACAAAGAGATAAAGCCGAGCAAGGACTTCCAGTACTCGAGCGAGGCTAACATACACAAGCTCACCATCGCCGAGATATTCCCTGAAGACGCCGGTAAGTTTTTTTTATACTGTATAGATCTAGCGTTTGACCACTATCTCACTTGATGGTCAGTGACGATGTGGTCGAAGATGTTATCACGCTAGATCTAGAATGCTTAGTTAGCATGCATATGTATGCATATAGAATCGCAAATGCTGGAAAACTTTCCCAGTTTTTTTATGTCCAAGGCTGGGATAGTAATTTCACGTACCCATACAAGAAATAACATATATAAATAAGCTGTTTACAATTTCATGAATATATTTTTTATGAGAGTTTTGTTGTAATTTACTTGTATTTACGAGTACATTTCAATACTCGTAAATACTAGTATTGATATATCGTCTAATTGTAAAAAAATATATTAAACGTTGTAATAAATAATAATAAATAATAAATAAATAATAATACATAAATAAATGATCCAATTTTATTGATTATAAGATTAAATTTCTTTAGGGATAACAGCGTAATTTTTTTTAGTTCTTATAAGAACTAAAAACACGTTTTTTTCATGCAGCAAATGAGAAGAAGAAGAAGAAGAAGAAAATACATTTATTTATGACACACAACACACATGAGAACACAATAAGAAAAAAATAAGAAAATAACAAAAAGACAGATATGGTGTATGTCATAAATTGGTCCCCAACTCAGCATGTGCTAGATTTTAAACCAGCGCTGGTCTTCCGTTGGGTCCCAGTTAAATGACGTCACGGCACGATTCAACAACAATTAATATTAGTTTTATATAATAGTTACAGATATGTGCTACACGAATATACATACAGATTGACAAAGATAAAAATGTTTATACTTTAGATAATATTATAAATTTAGCAATAAATAGAAGATACATTGAAAAACACAAGAAATTAACACATAACTCAATATTTGGCAATAATTAGGAATAAAAAAAATTGATAGAATATCAAAGAAATATTTGATATAATTACCATTATATCTCCATATGAATTTTTTTTTTTTTTTTTTTATTAACATTCACACAAGGTCTTCAGGTCCCAAACTAGGCAGAGCCTGTACTATGGCAACCTGATGACTGATTAAATATTTGATATATAATATAAAAAATAAATTCAACATAGGTACTATAAATAATGATGAAATTTGCTGCAAGATATCTTTGTTATCTTCGCATAAGGTGGCTTATATGTGTGATACAATCTAGCATTGCCTTGTAACATGCTAGCACTAAGTCATAGACATCAACCTAGTATCAAAAATGAATCGACATTGTACGAAATGTATGTATCTTGTACCTAAAACTACATTCATGTACATATTGATCATTTTTAGAGTTTCGTACCTCAAAGGAAAAAACGGAACCGTTGTTTGGTGTCCGTCTGTCTGTCAAGACCCTTGTTTTTAGGAACCCTTGGAGGTATGAAGCTTAAATTCATATCAAATACTGTCTACTGTCCCTTGGAGCTGTGAAAAAAAACAAATTTCTAATACAAATACAAATACGAATGTTTATTTATGCAATATTTCAGGTTACAAAATATGGTGTACCCTGCCTTTTGTTTTAATTACAAATAATTGTGTTACAAAAGGCAGTGTCTTCCCAAAATATATATCTATTTTACAATCTTATTATAAATATGTACAATTTATAAATATTTTTTATTATTAAGTACAAACATAGATACATTACCTACGATATAGGTATAATCCAACGCAATCAAAAGATACAGCCGTTTATGCTGCAAATTTTCGACACTCGCAAGGGAATCAAAACCTACATTGTACTTCCCGTGAACTCAGAATCTTGAAATTTGGTACGAAGCAAAATATTGTAGCACAGATAAAGGAAAAAAATTGCCAAAAAGAAAACAATTGTTTAGTTACATCATACAATAAAAATATTTTAAAAAAATTTCAACTTACTACTCCTTTATTTTGTTACGGACTACGGAACCCTCGGTGCGCGGGTCAAAATTAACATGTCAAATGTGGTTGTCTTACAGGAGTGTACACGTGTGAAGCGTTCAACGACGCTGGCGAGTCATTCTCGTCGTGCAGTTTAGTAGTGATCGTCCCCGGTGATACCCCCCTGACGCCGCAGTACGGGACCTTCCCGGCGTCCGCGACTCTCGCCATCTCCGAGCCCGCAGTCTTCACCGCAGCACTGGACAAGGTAACGTCTGTGTATACTTGTTAGGACGTTACTGAATATATATAATACTACCGGTCCGCCCCTGCTTCGCACGAATATAAAATGACTACCGACTGCAGCGCCATCTGCCGGGCTGATTTGTTAATCTAAACCATCTAAGGCGCCACTCGAACGTATACAAAAAAATTCATTCAATTCGGTTCAGCTGTTTAGGAGTTCAGTGACACACACACGTACAGTAGAATAATAAGATAAATAATCATTCTAGATTGTGATATTTTGTTTGTGGAAAGACGACCCGAATAAGATCGCTGGAAATGGCAGGATGCGGGCTGCTTCTAACCGGTTCTTGTGGAGATCAATGCGGGAGGATGTGTCCAGTAGTGGACGTCCTATGATGATCCTGAGATGATGATATATTTTTTGACAGTCTTGACTTTCTTGACAGTCTGTGATGATTTTGTCTAAGATGGTATCACACTAGACTTCAAGAGCAGCATGGTGTTAACTGATAGATTTTTCAAATTTAAGTTTGCTAGTTAGCTAGCCAGGGGGGCAAGCTACCAAAGGCAGGACGCCTAATCCTCTTCATCAAAAGCGGGGTAATTGATTAAGGCTTTGGAGTGGTGGCCACTCCCTCCCCCAAGCTATATGCAGCATTGCTTCAGTCTATCCTACTAATATTATAAAGGCGAAAGTATGTGTGTATGTCTGTTACTTCTTCACGCTGAAACGGCTACACCAATTTCCATGAAATCTGGTATGTAAATACTTCCGGTCCCGGAATGACAAATATGCTACTTTTCATCATCATCATCATCGAACATTACAACGCGGGTAAAACCGCGGGGCACTGCTAGTTTTTAATATGAAACAAATCTGCATTATGAGATACTCCAAAACTTGCTTGCCAAACTCGGGAATCGAACCGAAATCCGGTTATACTTGTCAGCGGTGATACTTTTTTGTTTTGCCATCTATCGATGAATAGCAGAATGTTTAATGGCTTTTTTGAAATATGATGCTTGTCTGTTTAGTTCAGCAACTCGCCTCTAGGTGGCATTGGTTGTATCAGCGTTACTGCATAAGTTATTAAGTTGATAAAAAATGCTATGCAATAGCTTTCTGCGGCAGCCCCCGAATGCCACACGTCTTTTTTTATTAATTCTCATAATTTGTCCACAGCCACCACTCCAGTTGCAGTGGCTGAAGGACGGCAAGCCGATCGACGAGACTTCCTCTAGATATAGGTTTACAATGGAAGGCACCTCCACCTACAGGCTGGAGATAGTCAAGTCAAGCCCAGATGACGCCGGCCAATATCAGGCTAGAGCCGTCGGCTCCAAGGGAGACTCTCTAGCCGCCTTCTATCTCAACGTGCTCGACTAAATAAACGACTGACCAAAAAGAAAAGGGACCCAAAACGCAACCTTGTGGCACTCCCAAAAAAATCTCTTTGTAACTGGACATTAAAACCTTTTTTTATACAATCCGGAATCGTAAGGCGTGCTAAATGATGATAGAAACGTTTTTTTTATCCATAAATTATTTATTTATTATTTAGGATAAGTGTTACACTCTGTCGAATGCCTATGAGAAGTCTGGACGTCGATTCGCGCTCTCTAGTCACTTTTATTTATTTATTTGACGAATTATATCCGTTGTTATTTTCTTTTTCGTTTATTTATCGTCCTAACAGATATGCAGCTTTTTTAATTAAGCTTGTTTAATCTAATCTATGTTGCGAATGATTACGTTACGGCGGGGTGAACGCCATCTGTCCTGGGATATTTCGACGCCACCACGGAATTTCCCCGGAATGATCGCCAGCCACCGTCTAGCGAAATCCCTAATATTATTTTTATATAAATATAACTGTATTATTTAATTGTACATAATTTAATTTATATCATGTGACCGCGTAATTGATAAATAAATATGTATACCTAAAAATATATTCTGGTTTGATTTAAGAACATCATAATAGCTTCCACAGGTATTCCATTAAATAAGTATGACCTTGTGTCTATTAATCTGAAACAACCAACAGTACAAAAATAAACTAAAAATGGAACCTTCTCGAAGTCGGTACCATGACCACAATATT
This sequence comes from Apeira syringaria, assembly GCA_934044485.1. Lineage (NCBI taxonomy): Eukaryota > Metazoa > Arthropoda > Insecta > Lepidoptera > Geometridae > Apeira > Apeira syringaria. The sequence continues at coordinate 4,131,401 of OW203672.1, read as the reverse complement.
TTCATTACAGTTTACTTTTGAACTATCATGATACCGACTTCAACAAGTTATTTCACACTTTTGAGTGTTGATGTCGGTTCCACTTTTTGATTATCTTTTTGTCACCCTTTTCAGTGACCTTTGCTACTCACGTGATCAACTGTCATTGTGTATGTTCACCGATTTCTCCACCCGCAACTATAATGTCATCCACGTATGCGTAGCACTTTTGAGTTGACTGATTTTAATGAAAGTTAAGGACAGTCTGTCGCAACTCCCATTAAAAAATTGGTTGTCTGTAAAGTCGGTTTACGGACGATAGATTTACGTGATAACGACATAATCATGTATGACTTAGACTGACTTTGACATTGACATTGACTTTGACTTTGACCTTGACCTTGACTCTTTGACTTTGACCTTGACTTTGACTTTGATTATATTATCTAGATCTAGATAAAACTCAGGTGGAACGTTACGCGGAATGTTACCATTACTATTTTTCATTTTGGCATTCATCAATTTATAAAACGTTATCACGTCAAAAAAATGATGTATGAACCGGGGCAGAACTATAAATGGCGTCGCTATCTCTCTCACTCACTTCATCAATCTTTCTCGTTCTTTGGTTAAAAATTTGTCAGAGGAGTCCGTTGTTGTTTTGATTACAATTTTACAATATTTTGATATATTTATTTTAATATATTTTTAAGGTAGTGCGCTACGTAAGTGGTTTCTATATATATATTAGAGAGTGCTTCTGAAAGCTTCTTCATAAATCTCATTAAATATGAATTACAGAAAGTGCTAAATATGCGGTTTGAAATCTGAACGGAAGGGCAGCACAAAACGTTTTTTTATGGCTAGATTTCCTCTGGATGTAGTTCGGTGAGTAGAACATTAGTTCAGTTATTCTTCTTAAACTTATTTAAAGACCTAGATATCATAAAATCATATTATTAGGCATAGGTTGGCGCAGTTGGTAGCACTCTGCCTTCTGAGCCGCTGGTCCCGGGTTCGATTCCCGGACAGGTCAAACATTTGTGTGCGTGAACATGTCTGTTTGACCTGTGTCTGGGTGTGTATATGTATGTATATAAGTATATATATATATATATATCAGTCGTCAGGTCACCATAGTACGGGCTCTGCCTAGTTTGGTGCCTGAAGACCTTGTGTGAATGTTAATAAATAAATAAATATCTTATTTCATTTAAAGTTAGTGTTGTTCAATATCGATGTTCGATACTTTTATATTTTAGGTGTAAACAATGGGTCAAGATGACAGGCAACCTAGACTTGGCTTATATACCAATCGAGAAACTTCACCAACTAAAATTTGTGTGCGTCAAGATATACGGGATACGCACCATGATTTTGATTGAGTTCCCGATATTTCGGCGTGATTATCCCGTGTTAAACAATATGTATATATATCAAATATTGGTGTTTACTATTATAATATATAACGTTTAATAGTGTTGTACTTAATAAAAGTGTGATATGATATTTTCAATGTTAATTTTCTAAAATTTGATTGTTTAAATAGAAAATAAACATAAATGATTTTTTTTCTCTTATTATCGTTTTATTTTGTCGTTTTCATTGTAAATTAGTCCAAATAAACTTGGTGCCACTGAATACTTTCGCTCATTTTGTTTTCGATTTGCTAAAACAAAATTAGTGAAAGTAATACAATCATTTTACCTGCAGTAATACATTACTAGTAGGGTTGTTTATCGATATAATTTTATGCAGCACATCCCTATTACATTCGTATAGTATATATCATGGTTCCATCGAATTGGGTTATGGGGGGACGGCGCGAACGCAGTCCCCACTACCAAAAATAATGCGCCCGAGTTATCCACATTAGGGATAATCGCAGAGGTCAACCCATCCGCAGTGCAATGGATAGGTCTCACTCTGGGGGAACCGCCTTCTTGATCACGGTGTCCCCTACGCCAGGTAAGTATGCTTATAGTGTAAAGATTTATTGAGCTCACGTTTTGCCGGATAATATTGTCACCGCGATTCAGGGACAGCTCTCTCCGAGAGTAGCGACGCCTAAACTAAATGATCGCTTAGCCTTGCTGAGAGCGGACGAGACGTTCTTATTGATAGTTTTCAAAGTGTTTAGATAGATGGCGCTTACTACAAACTATCGCTCGGAATTAGTATTTAGTACATGGAGAAAACCATATAAATATAAACGTAATATGTATGTAAAATAATTAAAGATAATAAAATGGTAGGTATTTTTACACTAGTAGTAATAAAAGTCAAATATGAGGTATGTGCGTTGAGGTTGAGGTTTAAACAATTTAAAAGATTAAATAACAAACTTGTGAACAACAAAAAAACAATTTCTTATATTATTGGCTATAAACGTATCTATCATTGTACAAGCAGTGCATTAATACATTATCTTTGTTGCATATTCTAGTATAGCCTTTGTAAATTAGCCATACGGTTAGCCATACGGCGACGCAACGTGAGGAAGCAATAGCTCACAACACGCGCTGCCCGTGCGTCGATCGCGCGAGGTGCATAGTTTGCGCCCGAACGGCGAACGGTACATGGACAGCGCAGAGGACTGCGACATACACATGTATATACTTTCTTAGTTATTATCTAAACTTACCAGATGGCGCTATTTCATAATTTAGTCATTAGATTAATGTGTTACTGGCGTGAATGTGCAGCGGACTGTCAAGCACAGAGTTACGTCATAAACGACTAACAATTTTATCAAGAATAAGCTAAATGTCACTTCCAACCTGTCTAATTGTAAAAGTACTGCACCAAAGCGAGAATGAGTCAGCATTCATATGCACATTCATTTACACATAAATTCTTATTTTAAAATATGATTTCCTCAGAACGAGTAACAGCTTTTTGTTTTTTTTTTTAATCGGCTCGAAACGCGGCTAAGGCGCGATGAGTGAAATGACTCTGCGTTTTGTTGATGCTCTTTATTGTGTAAAGCCGAGTATTTTGTTTTATTTCCTCTCTTTTTCTACACGCATGTCAAATAATGAAGATGATTGTAGGATTATAGATTAATATAAATTTTAATGTGATGGAGGAACGATTGGATTCTTTCAAAGTACGGCCTTTGAATCCAAAATGATTGTGCTTTGTTCATGAAAATTATATGACTTAATACACTGATAATCTATTAAATATTTATTCATACATTCTTAGTAAGTACCTAATATTTAAAATTACTTAATATTTAAACAAAATTTTGTTTTAATTTGGTTTTAAAAATATTATAGTGATCCTACACCGAAGCTTAAGGTAAATTATTACAGTTCGTACAATGATATTATATGTTTATATGCGGTAGATGTCGCACAAGCGCGCGGAAACTGAGGCGGCAAAATTAAGTCAATTGTAGTAATTTTGATTACGACGCGTATTTCAAGCGCAAGTGTAAACATATAGCTATCCTTTTCTATATTATTTGTACCGTATTATCTGTCGCAGTAAGCATGTTTATGTCGTAGAGGAACAAAATCTGAGCACCGCGCAGTATGAATATACGTCATCTTTAGTAAAACATCATAGAGTTCGTATTAAAAAGTTAAGATTCTGTACAAAGAAAATACAGTACAAGAGCCTTATACGACTCATTCAAGGACTATGTCGGCTAAGAGTTCGTCTTTTGAATGGTGGTTTATTTAACTTTAAAAGGTTTATTTATGTATGATTTCATACAAATTTTGTTATAATTAGCTAAGTTATTCTTTTTAATTCTTACTTTGTTGAACACATCCTGTAATTATTAGTTCTACAATATATTTCATTCACGGTTGCCTGGTAGAAATCGCTTTCAGCGATAAGGCCGCCTATTGTCTCACTATATTAATTGTTAACTACTGTAATAATATGTACAAATGTGTTTGTGATACAATAAAGCATTATCTATCTATCTATCTATCACAATTTCAGCCATAAAACGCTCATTGCTGGATTGATTCATTCTCCTATTGATGTCTTCAAAGACCTGTTGAAGGCAGTCCGCCTCGACCTTTCTCACACGATCTGTATAAGGTTATCTGCCCTTACCAGTGAACGTCAAACGATTAGATTTCGAGTCCACCGCTTAAACCTTTTGACACCTTTAGGTACCCTACTCAATGATACCTCAACATGCTAATCCAGTGACCATAGTTAGTTCACTTTGTTCTTCGGATCTACGATCATTTCTGTGGTAGGTAAAATATTTTTTTATAAAAATAAATTATAATAAACTTTTATAAAAAAACCCCGGTGTGCAAATTTGAGTTTGTGTGTGGGCTGATTGAGTCCATGTTTTAGTTCCATAAATTACATAACACATCACTCAGAGACTCAGAATGTCAATATAAAATAATTATTTCAAAGTAATGAAACTAATAGAACTCTAATTGTATAACAGATAACGCTCCAATTAGAGATTCGTTCTGATACCGCCGGTCCAACCAAGGAGCCCATTAAATTTGAATATCACACCCGATTCACATCCTAAACCATAATAGTCTGAGTCAGAACGCCACTAAAATTAATAGTCAATAAAACGGTAGCATACGCATTTGGTATTCAGCCATTAACCCCTCTTCAAAACGCCATTACAAGAAAAAAAGAAATAAAAACAAGCGGTCAATGAGAACAAAACGTATCGTATCTCCATTCCATATTTCAATATTTATCACAAGATCGTTCGTTTTCGAACAAAATTCAAAATGCTTTTTTATTTTTCTTCTGTGCTCGGTTCTTATTATAAATGAGGTTGGCTGGCCGAATACATTTTTTAAAAATCATTCCCTTTTTGAATTTGTTACGTTGGGGAAAGGATTTGATGACGTTTGAAATAAATGGATGCGACAAGAAGAAATATTATGGATTCAAAGAGTTATTAATATTAGCTTTTTTAAAGTCTAGTCCCGCATCCTCATAAGTAAAATGAAAAAGATCTAAATAAAATATAATTAGTTAATTATAGGTAAAAATGTTTTGCCTACATACCTACTTAAGAATACAATTAATTTATTGACCTAGATCTAAACCAAATTTATGTAGAACCATGTTTTAGACAAAGTTTTCTTTTTCAAAAGCATTACTTATATATATCGTCTCGACTCCAATAAAAGATCAATTATTTAATTATATTAAAATATTGTGCCATGGTGGTACCGGCCTAGAATAGTACTCCCCTTCTCATCCCGCGGGTGCCGTAAGAGTCGGCTAAGGGATCACGTACCAGGAGGTGGGCAGCAGCGCCTTCTGATGATTGGAAATCATCCTGCGCTCGCCAACCCGCCTGCCAAGCGTGGCGAGTATTGGCAAATGCCCCCTATATGGGGGAGGCATATGTCCAGCAGTGGATGCATATGGCTGAGAGAGAAAAAAAGTACAAAATTCTCTTACTAGGAAGCCAATACTGTAATACACACACAGGGCTTAACATGAAAGCATAATATTAAAAATACACGGTAAGTAAATAAATTAATTTAATAATTATATGGAAACCTTTAACATTACTCGTAGTTGAACGCGTTAGTTAATTTTTCCATAATTTTATTCGATGTGCATACTCGGAATATAGACTACTGTAGAGTCGACACTCCGCGCAACAAATAAATATTATGAGTATTTGGTATCAATTCATTTGCTATTGCTAGTTTGTACTTGAAGTAAAAAGATAAATTAAATAATATCGTATCTTCTACCAGGAATTTGTTACTCAGTTCATAACGTACCTAAGTATGGTGTTATGTAAGCAGCAGTAGACTCAACGCGGCAAAAAAGAGGTGCATTCATTGTTACTTTGCAAGGGAACCGACACTTAACTGTTATTTTCTGTAAAATCCTCAAAATATTTTTTTATCTTGATGTCTTCCCAAAACGAATGAGACGTCTTATGTGTTAGGAGCTTTATTTATAATTATCAACGTTTTGAACTTGTTGACTTAACTTATAGGCGAAAACAGAACGAGTTGTTACAAAACTGCAGAATTCTATTCCACAATCCAACCTCCGGATATGGCATTGATACAGGCTAAACGTCTAATAATTGAATAATAAGGCATTGATGTTTGCATGAGACGCCGGAGAGCGAGTGAAGTGTGAGTATTGAAGTAGGTAAACAGCTCTATACCATCCCTATTCCTACACTTACAATGCTTTATTACGTCGTTGTTGGTTCGTTTATTTGCGCGATCTGATGGTACTGATTTAAAACGCATGTGTCTTCGCATCGAGCCGGCCGGCGGCCGGGTGCGCTTTGTGATCCACTAGTGAAGGCCACACGCAACGGTCTTGGTCTTGCAGTCTCTAATTCAACTCAAGACTTAATGCAGAGGCAGACGCGACGTAAAGTAAGGTTCCATGGAGTAGCTTAAAAAATAAATAGTGCGGTGTATATGTTCCAAGTGGAGGTATGTCGGTGTTGCCTTTATCTCTGGACATCAAGATCATCATCATCAATACTTTAGCCATATAATGTCCATAGCTGGGCAAATGCCTCCCAACTGATCTCCACAGGAACTTGTTTAAGTTTACCAATAAGCTTAGCAGGTCGTATCTCTACTTTGAGGAGATGCTACACTGCCTTTACTGGCGTTTCTTCGGAGTCCACTAAAAATATGAGGCGCTATCAAGGTGGGGTCTCAAGGCTTTAGACCTCATCTGCTGTCAATTCTAGGAGATATAAACTCTGTCTATTACCGTTTCACTTGAAGCACTGAGGCTAAGTCATTGTCAGTGGCTTTCATTATTTAACGGATCTTTTTATTTTCTTTCATTCAATCTTGTGGGAAAGCGTCTTGCTCTTCTATATATAGTATAGGTATTCTGCAATTTTGAGGTTATTTATGAAGCTCATAGTTACGACCCAAAACAGATACACACGTCTATTTTGTGGTTACGAGACCACATTTTATAGTCATCGCTGAACACACAAATGTCAGTCAGAACAGTCCAACTGTGACAAAAAATTCGTCTTAATTCGCCAAAAATTATTGATACGAGTCGTTTTAGAAGACAATTGACAATCTCTTTAATAAAGTTGAATAAAGTTTGTTCGACCAGCCGTTGGCTAACCACGATAACAAAAAAAAATGTTTTACCGGCGCTAATTTTCCAAATACTTAAATGTAATGTAACTAATTATTATTATTATTATTAATAATTTATTACAATTAAATGTCTATCCTAAGGAAATATGTAAACGTCTTTCAATCAGCTTTAGAATGTGTAGTTGCCACAATAATTCAAGATGATATTGAATTAGTCTTGAAGTCTTGGTTTAGCCTTGGTTTATCCTATCACTACGCCGACGTATCAACCACATCGATCATTGCCACGTATGCAGTTTCCACATACCTTATTGGTGTACGTTAAGATCTATTTTTCTATGTCAACGTAATTTTGTACAAGTTTGCAACAGTTTAAGTGAAGCAAAGCTTTTATTGCCGATTTCTTGCACTTTAACCATGTAAAATTAAAGATCATTTTCTATTGACTGTATAGTTAATAAGTAATGGAATAACACAAGAACCGAAGTAGATAGAGATTATTTGATATATACGGAATGTAAATTACTGTAAATTATTTCAGTAGACGCAATAACTTTGATTTTGTCTATTCTATTTTTCAAATGAGTATCGATATGTAGAAATGCATTAACGCAATTTTAATATCTAAGTACAAGAGATACTTAATATGAAGGAATAAAGTCGGGGGGCTAGTGAAGTGCTACTATAGCTTAAATGGCAAAGCAATAGGACGGTAATCTGTTTAGTCGTGGGTTTAAGTCACGCTAGTAGCCATTTTTTTTTCCTTTTAAAAATTTGCAGATCTAACCATGGTTAATGCAAAAAGGTCTACTATCTATACATATATTAAAACTTTAGAGGTCAAATTTCTGTAGAATGAAAAAAAAATGCTGAAAACCGAACCAGGAAGTGTAAGAAGTGAAATGGAACTAATTTTGATTACTTTAAATTTTTTTGTTTGTCTGTTTGTACGGGCTAATCTCAAAACGACTGGACCGATTTAATTATTTTTTTTTGTGGTGGTAGCTTATATCCCTGGTCAACATACAGGATACTTTTGATCCCGGTAAATTAAAGAGTTCCTGTGGGATAGTTAAGGAACTGTAATTAATTAAACTGCTTTTCATACAATAATTTATGAACTTAATTAATTTATTAAAATTTGGTATGCTGATACCTTATGTTGCCGGTTAAAAAATGTATATCTATACATATAATAAAACTGTAGAGGTCGAATTTCTGTACAATAAAAAAATGTTAAAAATGGATGTAAGAAGTGAAATAGAACTAATTAGGATTTTTTTTAAAATTTTTTGTTAGTTCATATTTATTACTATTTAATTATATATACTAGCCGCCCGGCTTTGCACGGTTACGTAATTGAAGTTTTAGTGTGGATATCTGGCTTTTTCTGGTAATAACTACGTTTTTCAGGGATCGTGTAGAATTCTAATGGTGAAAGAATGATTGAAATCGGTCCGGTAGTTTTTAAGTTTATTCGTTACAAATATACACAAACACAAATTTTTCCTCTTTATAATATTGATGTAGCATTTGACTACTACTTTATAAATCTATATATAAAATATTTTGGCACATATTTGTCTCAACCAGCATTGCAAATCAACGTGGCAACTCTTAACGGGATTTTTTTCCCTCTTAGTACTGCTAAGAACGGACGAAGGATTTTTCGAGCAAATTGAATGCACAACACGAATGCTTCTGAAACTCAAAGCTGCACTAGCATTCAATTTAGATTTCCGAGGTCTTAAAAACCTCGGAACCTAGCATTCAATTTAGATATCCGAGGTTTTAAAAACCTCGGAAATCTAAATTGAATGCTAGTGCAGCTTTGAGTTTACCAAGCATTCGTGTTGTGCATTCGATTTGCTCGAAAAATTTTTCGTCCGTTTCTTAGCAGTACTAAGCATTTACCAAGGTATTGTTTGCCACATGACGATATTTGACAGAGATCCATTAAATTTGCACAAATCTATTCTTGTCCCGAAGGAGGTAAAATGTAATGCAAGGACCTGTCAATCCATTGACTACTTTTCGTAATTAACTATAAATATGTCGACGCTTGAAGCTCATAGCTCGAAGAACCGATGGCCGACGGCGGAATCACATGTTAAAAGGTTCTCGAATGGAGACCACGGACTGGCAAGCGCAGCATAGGACAGCCACCGACCAGATGGACAGACGACCTGACTAGGATCGCAGGCAAGGGCTGAATGCGGGCCGCTTCCAACCGGTCCTTGTGGAAATCAATGGGGGAAACGTCCCCTGTCTGAGATGATGATGATGATGATGATGTCGATGCTGTATCCTAAAGTACCCTAAAATATATACTAGTCCCGCCCCACGGTTTCTCCCGCACAGACACAGTAACTGTTACTTTAACATATCAAATATTGTTATTAAAACTGACGTGGTTTTGACACATTATGAATGTATAAAACACGGGAATTACTCAGGTAGTAAGTCAGAGGGTTCCGATTATGTATAGTCAGTACGAGGCGAACCGCAAGCGCCCCGTATTCTCCTTGAAAAAGACCACCGAATGTGGTGGAATCTATAGTCGGAACCCTCTGACTTATTACGTGAGTAATTCCCGTGTTTCATACATTCATAATTTATAATATTCATTTTGATTATAAATGTGTACATTTGTATGTTTGTATGTTTCTTGTTCAATCACACCAGAGCCGCTAAACGGAGCAGAATGAAATTTAGCACAGAGATAGATTATATATGTAGCCTGCAATATCACATACGATACTTCTTAACCGAAAAATATTCGGTGACAAAAAACAATAGTCAATGCAGGTGACACCACGGTGACAGTTAGTATAATAAATTAAATGTGAAAGTTTGTATGTTTGGATGTTTGTTTCTCAATTACGGCAGAACAAAATTTGTTACAGAAAAAGATATGATGATGATGTAGAATAGACACTTTTTATCCAGAAAATGTACAGTGAAGGGAAAACTATGGTCGACGAGGGAAAAACCGCGGCGCGCAGCTATCTTTTGATAATACAATTTTTATTATACAAAACCTAATCTTACATTTCCTCTAAACCGGCTTCGAATTGTAAAGCTCAAAAACTCTTTATTTAACACCCTTTTCATCACAAACTCAATTTAACGGCGAGACGGGAATTTGTGGGTTTTTTGAAAAATGATCAATGACAGGTATACAATGACGGGATATTTGGGTTTTTTATTTTTTTTCCCGGGTTTAATACGATCTTTGTGTGGCCAGAGACAATAGGGTGAGGTCAATGGCCGTTGATATCAAATTATACCTTGAATACAAAATACTTATCTCTGAAGTAGGTATTGAATATGTTTATGTGTCTTTTTATTAAGAAGAAATCCTTCCAAATAATGTAGATACTTCATTTCAGATAATAATAGTTTTTAAATGTACTTATGTTAATATAGTTTATTTTTTTAATAATAATATATGGGACAACGGTCACACAAGGTCTTCAGGTCCCAAACTAGGCAGAGCCTGTACTATGGTAACCTGATGACTGATATATATACTTAAATACATACTTATATATATATATATATATATATATATATATATATATATATATATATATATATATATATATATATACATATACACACCCAGACACAGGTCAAACAGACATGTTCATACACACAAATGTTTGACCAGTCCGGGAATCGAACCCGGGAACAGCGGCTCAGAAGGCAGAGTGCTACCAACTGCGCCAACCGGCCAGTCAATTTATGTTTAATGTTTATTCAATGCAGATATACTCGTAACTGTGTCATTTGTGAACCGTTTTTTTTATACCATAGGATAAACTTGCATAAATGTAAAATAAATGTTAAATCGGATCTTTTTTTTTCGATCGATTTTTTTTTTAAAAAGTCGGTACCATGAGCACAATATTTTGATAGATAATACTTTTGAACTATCATGGTACCGACTTCAACAAGTAATTTCCCACTTTTGAGTGTTGAAGTCGGTTGATTTTTTTCGGTAATTTTTTTTTGACGTGTTAACGTTTTATAAATTGATGAATACCAGCAACACTCATGAAAAATAGTAACGTTCCGCGTAACGTTCCACCTGAGTTTTGTATTACATCAAATAATCAAAGTCAAAGTCAAAGTCAAAGTCAAAGTCAAAGTCAGTCAAAGTCAAAGTCAAAGTCAGTCAAAGTCAAAGTCAAAGTCAAAGTCAAAGTCAAAGTCAAAGTCAAAGTCAAAGTCAAAGTCAAAGTCAAAGTCAAAGTCAAAGTCAAAGTCAAAGTCAAAGTCAAAGTCAAAGTCAAAGTCAAAGTCAAAGCCAAAGTCAAAGTCAAAGTCATAATTGATTATGACGTTATCACGTAAATCTATCGTCCGTAAACCGACTTTACAGACAACCAATTTTTTTGCTACTTTTACTGTTATTTGAAAACCAGTGATTGCCCATAGCGTGGACACAACGCGTGTAATAAAACTAGCGAAACCTGACTATTCCAGTGCATAAATTAGTGCATCTAGATTTAGTGCTAATCTATAAATACTGAGGGGCAATGACAAAGCAATGTCACAGGTTAGGCAGCAGTTTGTTTGTTGAGGATGAACCGATGAAAGTGTAAACATTTGCAGTAAAGCAACTTGTACGAAGACAGCGAATGGCACAAATAAACATATACCAATAAAAAAATAAAAAACCTTTGTCATAGTATTTGTATGTGATGTTAGGTTTCAGCTTGTGCAAAATATCAACCCATTCTCTTTTTATTATTTCAATACTTTACAAAAATATGTTTTTAATTATCACAATATCTCATATATTCTTTTGACATTCAAAGGGATACAGGTTTTATGTGTATCATTCGTAAAAACGTACATTTCTTCAACAAAAAAAGTACTGTTTTCTGGAGATGCTGGGATTTGAACCCAGGACTTTCAGCATGCGAAGCAGACACTCTACCGCTGAGTTACATCCCCGGTAGACTAAGAGTGCAAATTTGTTTATAATATCACTGATAAGTAATAAATAGGACAAACACAACAAAACATTACTGTTTGAACCTAAATCATGATTCTATAAACGTTCTTTACTGCATATACTAGTACGATACAGACGAACAGACGTACACAACAATGTCCATGTATTTATAAGTGAAATATATGGTACGTACGTACTATAGCAGCGATTGTGTTGCCTTCACCCATACATATGAGTTTTATGAATAGTGGACTAAGAAAACTGTGGAGATAATAAATTTAAATTTATTTAACTGCGGGGCTATGCTGGTAATGTTATAAATACGACACTCCGCCATAAGACGTCCACTGCTAGACATAGGCCTCACCGATTGATTTCCACGCAGAGGTCATTCGTCGGCCCATTCACATCTAAAGCGATGATAGCTCAGCGAGGGGAGCGTGGCCTGTCAAACTGACAGACACTGCATCGATCCCCAACAACAGCTTGAGCTTCCGGTGAAGGTAACACCGTAATCAAATACCCAGCATGGTGATAGGGTACTTTTTAATACCCGACTTGCTAGCTACCGCCCTCAAGTTTGAAAAACTGTCACACATAGTGTGTTCAGGCAGCAGTCCTTGAAAGCCAGTGAGCACTCTAGATCTAGCGTGATAACATCTTCGACCACATCGTCACTGAACATCAAGTGGGATAGTGATCAAACGCTAAATCTATACAGTATAAAAAAAATCCATCAGCTACGACCCTGGTATGAGCAGTCAGCAAAGAAAATGAGTCTACTAGTTTTGACAAAAGTTTATCTGTAATCGAATTGGCAATAAGGTTGAGCCTATTTGACAATGAAACAGATTTACGGGAAAATCAACCTTGTTGTTTTTTGATGTCAAATGATCTTCAACCGTAGGGTGATAGACATTTGTCTGACTGTAAATATACTGTATACTAGTGACTCGACGGACGTCCTGTCTGACCCAACTGACAGTTATGTCAAACACTATAAGGTTAAATTAGCTAAACGTTTCTATTGTCAAAAGCACTAAGGGTACATTAAAAAAAATTAATATGAACTTTAAGTTTACTCAAATTTTCTAAATTTCCGCTTTTTTTATTTAATGAGATCCTTCTCCTGACAATAACAAACACAAAAAAGTGTATGAGAATTATCGAAATTAGCCCAGCCGTTCACGCGGGATGACGTTACTAAGGGAAATAGACAATTAGACATTTAATCATATTACAGTACCTACGTGACGTCAAAAAAAGCTTTAAATTCATAATAGCATACACAGAAATAGCGATTCATTTTAATATATACAGATTATTATTATTTATAATTATTTGTTTATTTCATTAATTATTTATTATTATTAATACATGATATTGCATTTCATTGATATCTTTCGCTTCCTAAACTTTCATCAAAATATTGTACCTTTATTTGCTTGCCTCAAAAATAAAACAATTTAAATAACTATAATTGAATGAATAATTTGAATATTTCTTCGACAGTTCGACTGCAAGGATGCGCGCGCGCCGCGCTCGGCGGCCCTCGGCGACGGGCATCGATTTATGCCGATACTCGATAATTAAAAACAATCCGCCATATTGCTTTTTGTTATACCTTTTATTCCCGTTTTTGTGCATCCCTCATTTGATTGTAATACTTTTGACCTTTTTTTTCATATTTTTAAATACTTTTTTTGCTTTTTCAACCTCGTTTCTTAAAGGCTATCCGCTCTTTCGTCTCAGTTGTATCGCGGGACGTTTTAATTTATAAATTTATCGTAAGATGTTCTCAGCACTAGTATAATGGAGCTTTGTTCTTTGCAATAAGATTGGTTACGATTTTCGTTTGAATGGAATTCTTGCTAATTGCTTTCTACAAATCTGAACGTGTAAAACAAAAAGTAAGGATGTTATTTTATACATTGGCTATATAAATACATACACACACGAATGTTAATCTATTATGTATGTATACGTGCATACATCACGCCTCTTTCCCGTAGGGGTAGGCAAAGAACACATCCTTCCAAATACTACGATCTCGACACGATCTAAGCACGCTTGACATGAGACAAGTACACAGGGCTAGGGGGCTACTAAAAGCCTAAGCTATACCATCTAGCTGAGCAGAAGATTGAAATTAGGTATATTTGCTTATCTTGGAGGAGATTTTACGGTTTTTAGGGACATTTTCATTCTGTTGCACTCAATATTATGCTTGAATCTTATTTAATTGTATGCATTCGATCACATCTTCTTACTACAAAAGAAACCTACTACTGAAGGTTTTTTTTTTACATATTATAAGTTTGCGTTTGACAACTGTCTCACCTGATGTTAAGTGATGACGTTGTAGGAGAAGTATTAGCGGACTTCAGGAAGGCATGAGCCACCGTAGATTACATCATTGGGGCTGCGTTCAGGAGCTTTATTTATTTATTTATTTTATTTATTTAAGGTCAACCAACAGTTACAACATTTATACATACAATGTTTACCTTACACTATAATAGAATTGCTTAATGCATAACCAATTATAGGCTAACACCTCATGCATTGTAAAACACAATACTAGCTTTAAAATATAATTAGTGAGCAGTTGTAAAAGGTAATTAACTAATTGAAAATCTGTGGAGTGCTTCTATTTATTTAATTTACTTATTGTCTTGATTATGTAATCCGATGTTTTTTGCGAAATCGACCAAGAGAATCTGAAAAAATGTCGGTAACGCCAGCTTCGTCGGCCAAATATTGATCGACCAATATTTGATCGATGTCTCACGAACGGCTACACCATAGCATGTCACAGAAGAAGGTGAAGAAGTCATTTACATTTTTCATGGATCACATGATAGTTACTACTACATATGCCACTTTTGACAGCCGACCAAGATTTGATCGATTCTAGAGGTAGAAAGATTATGGTCTCGTCGAGCATAATTTGCTCTGACAGGTTGACGTGAACGGTCATGATCAAATGTTGGGTGGAGCAAATAATGCTCTAGTTGAGTTCGTGAACGCCGCACATCCGCTGTCAGAGCAAAATATGGCTTGGCCGATGGAGCTGCTGAACGCACGCCGGGTCCTTCAAGCGCCCTGACATCTGGCGAGATAGTAGTGTTTTATATAACGAGTTTACGTTATATAAAAAATATAGTACTACTTTTAGAAATTAAACCAGCAATTGTCAGTAAATAAGAATTATTAGCAATCGAC
Organism: Apeira syringaria; assembly: GCA_934044485.1. Classification (NCBI taxonomy): domain Eukaryota; kingdom Metazoa; phylum Arthropoda; class Insecta; order Lepidoptera; family Geometridae; genus Apeira; species Apeira syringaria. The sequence goes on along the minus strand of OW203672.1, from coordinate 4,116,167 downwards.
AATAATAGCTTCTGACATCGCGCCATTACGAGGTCAAAGACTAATGGTCTCATTTAGACCCTGTCAGATAACGAACTCCATTGTCGAAACGACCTATTTCTAAAGGAAAAAATCAATATTGACCCCAAACAATAAGAAATTTTGCACTTTTTTAAATTTAACACACAAAAAACTTCAGATAAAAAGGGATCCAGGTGCAGCGAAAGGGTTTAATTTTATATTGCCGTCTCTCTCGAACTCCGTGTAAAATACGCCCGTCTCTTTCGTTAACCCTTTGATAAAGGGTGGATTTTTTGGGGTAAATCTCATATTTTTCTTATTGTTTTTTTTTATATAATGAGATATTGTGTTTCGTTTCATTGTTGGATTTTAAAGTTTTGAGTTTAGATTTAAAATGTTTTGTTACTTATGTGTGCGGTAGTTTGCTATTTAGTTGACTATTAAGATTTCAGCGACATTTTGTTTTAGCCTAGCGACGCGCCCGTATTCGCTTGGTGTTAAATTAATGAATAAAAAGCGTCTGTACATCTAGCAATGTTTTTTTAATTTCTGGAAGTGCAAATCACATAGGCTACTGTCTATGTAAATTGATTTTTCAGCAATTGGGTTGAACACATTTTGTTTGCTACCTACCCACATAAAAATGCTTCATAGGCTTTGTTATATTATAGATCAGCATTTTCATTATGTGAGCCATAAGACGTCCACTGCTGGACATAGGCCTCCCCATCGGGGGAGAGTTTGATGGCGTTGTACATAGAAGGTGCTGCTGCCGGCTTTCTGAATGAGAATTGGGGGGTACAGATCTAAGCCAATACCCCACGGCCCGTTTATACTTAGATAAACTGGTGAAAATCGGTAAAAAATTGGTTGTCTGTAAAGTCGGTTTACGGACGATAGATTTACGTGATAACGTCATAATCATTTATGACTTCGACTTCGACTTCTGACTTCTGACTTTTGACTTTTGACGGAAACGGAACGCTACACGGAACGCTACACGGAACGCTACACGGAACGCTACACGGAACGCTACTATTTTTCATTTTGGCATTCATCAATTTATAAAACGTTATCACGTCAAAACACCACAAAATCTATTGCGTGTTTTAAAGAGGTTTTAGCGGATAAACAGAGACGCGGAAGGTGACTTCAACTTAAAATATGTATAGATTATATTATTATATTAACCACTGAAAAAAACATGATTAGAGATTTATTTAATTAGAGCGCCTTCCTAATAGTATTTTGGTACATTAGACAAGTGCCGTGGTGGTACCGGCCTAGAATAGTACTCCCCCATCTCTTCCCGCGGGTGCCGTAAGAGTCGGCTAAGGGATCACGTACCAGGAGGTGGGCAGCAGCGTCTTCTGAGGATCGGAAATCATACTGCGCTCGCCAACCCGCCTGCCAAGCGTGGCGAGTATTGGCAAATCCCCCCTATATGGGGGAGGCATACGTCCAACAGTGGACGCACATAGCTGAGAAAAAAAAAAAAAAAAAAAACATTACACAAAGGATATCCACGAAACGAATTATTCACGTAAATAAATTGGTTTCCGACCGTACAATCATTTTTTTGTATGTTGTTCTATGATGACTTTCGGTGAAGACCAATCACAAAGTAGAAATCATTTGTCACTGTTGAACATGTAGTATTTGACTCTTAAATTACATTGGTTCTTTAACCTCTTGACCACCGCAAACAAAAGAAATTAATTTACGTAAGTGTCGCCACTCGTGCGGCCCGAACTATTCAAAACCTTATTATGTCACAAGCTAGGCTTATAACTACTATTCAATTACTATTCAATATGAAAACCTGCTCGGTTTACAAATGCCGATTTTGACAGCTTTGGTACCTAGTCTGCTATTTTTAATTTGTCCATTTTGATTCAATGTTGATTCAATGACACAGCGCGTCATTATCCAGTCTGTTAGCACATGTAATGTCAAATGCTTCCTAATAGGCATAGGCCGGGCATAGTATAAAACATAACCACAAATAAACGATTTCATTTGAGATTCAACATAGATTTAGGCCACATGAACTTTGCAGACTACGAATTTTTGACGTTGTCTTATTGGCATCGAGTCGGCCTCGTACCATAGGTAATGAATCCGATCATTCAATTAATAAGCTTGACACCATAAAATGATGAAAGCGTTTGTAATTTTTAATAACACATTAACTCAACGCAAGCCTTTCTAAAACCTCCTACAGCTGAAATTAACAAGTCAAATCCAATTTCGGCATAACAGCATCAAACATGACATTTCGAAAAACTTCGATTGTCTTCCGCAGACAACTAGGCTGAGTAACTCACGCCTACGCACACAGAAATCCTAAATAACAAACGCGTAAAAAATAATTAAACAGAATTGTAATTGTGTAATATGCGCCCGCCACGCCATCTTCTAAACATCTGTTATTGTCAACACACCTGAGAACATGTATTCCTGTCTCATATGCACGTTGATAAAATGTTTTGGCGTGAGGGAGACAGCGACAGTGAGTTGGTACAGGCAAGACGTGGAAGTGACAAAAAACTCTAGCTTCCTGTGTCTTTCATATCATTTGAAAAAGGAATAATAGTAGTACGCACAGTATAGTTTAGAAATCCAGATCTTTAAGAATAAAATTAAATCATTGTATAACGTAACACGATAAATTGTTTTCGTAAGTACTTTATAATTTTTTTTTCTATACATTAATATTAATTATTCGTAAGCTTAGAGGACAAAATTATCGTGATATTGTAAAAATACAATGTTAATGTTGAAAAGCTTCTGAGAATTATTTCTTATATTTTGTACAAATATAGATACATCGAAATATACCTGTACCTATATTTTCGATGTTCGCCCAACACCTTTTGATTGATATTCATTCAATTCTCATTAAATATTGTTTTCCCTAACCCCCGCACTAGGATTGATTCCCTGTGTCGCAGGAGGTATGGACACACACAATCACAACACACAAACATCCAAGACCCGAGGCAAACACCAACACTCATCGGATGGATGTTTCACCCTGCCGGGACTCGAACCCAGGGTCCCCGGGACCAGAAGTCACTCCACTGACGACTGAGCCACGGCGAGCGACCGTCTGTTTTATTGATACAAGCACGTACGTTACATTGTATGTGCGTTTATTGCTTAGATTTTGTTACGGTTATTGGAAACATAAGTGTCTACATACAAGGCTATGCGTCGTTTAAAATACTTGCATAATCGTGATAAAAACTAGGTGCTTAGTCAACTGCAACTAACGAGAATTAATGCATCAAGATATTGATCGTTAAATTAACTGTTGCATTTTATTGAAATTAATACAATCGTTATGTTATACTCTTCCTGAGGTTGAACACCTATAAGAAGTAAGGTATAATTTTATTATTGTTTGGAATATTAATGCTATGTTTATTTTTGACCTGTGTCATTGGCAAAATTGATAAATTAAAAAACAATATAGCTTTTGTTTATACTGATAGATCTTGCGTTTGATCAAGATCTGACCTGATGGTCAGTGATGACAGTCTTGATAACGATAGACTTAGAATGCTCACTGAATCTCAGGCACCGCTGCCTGAACACACTATGTGTTTGGTGACAGTTTTTGAATCTTGAGGGCGGTAGCTAGCCAGGCGGGTACCCGAAAGTACCCTACCATGCTGGGAGTATGTTACCTCCACTGGAAGCTAAAACCGTTTGCGGGGATCGAACAAGCGTCCGTCAGTTTGACAGGCAACACTCCCACGGCTGAGCTTTCGTCGCTTCAAATTGTACGCTTCATCTCATAGAATGAAACTGTATTTTCAGTTTAAAGGTAAAAATCTAAAACTTTCATTTACTTATTAGACATTTTTTTCTTTTCTTCTACCTGAATAATGTTGTATAATTATGTGGAAGTAAGTTTTCTTGTTTGCAATTTTGACGAATTTACATGTAGACAGATAGGGCTCTGAAAATGGCAATTAGCTACAATTTTTCTAGGTGAAGCCGCGAGCAATGGTTATATAAGTTTAGTACGAAAATCTAGCGACAGTTATTATACTATAGAAATCTTAGCACAGATTGATAGTATTTCTAAAACATGAATGTGTTTCATGTAACGTTTTAACGTTTACTAACCACCTTTACCGTGTATGAAGTTTTGACGTATTCCATACAATGTGGACTTTTGAACAATTCAAAAATAGAATGTTTTTAACTTAACCCTTCCATATTTGACAAAAACGATATATTTTTATATTTGGAATACGACACCGACGGAATTTGAATTTGGTTCTTTTGAAATATGAATTTAGAAACAGTTTTCTATATGGAAAACGGGCGCTCGGAATATCGAAATATAGAATAATGTCTAAGGTTGGATTATGTTCACAATGATGGGAAAAAAATAATTCCTCGGTTAATGAGGCTTCAGCTTAAGGAGTTTCTAGTACAATGTTTTAAAGATAAATAGATACCACCTATATACTTTTTCTTTATTGGACTCGCACTGGTTACATAATACATATATTTGTGTTATATGAATATTATTAAAATTACTAATCAATCATCAACTAGTAATAATAATTAGACTTTTGTCCAATCATGTCTGGAATGTTGTCCCAGGTCAGTTAGGCAGTCAGTAAGTCAAATCCGTTTTCCGCACGGACTACCCACTACTTAAGTTATGTTTAGGGGACAATCAACAATACAACATATTTCAAGAGAAGGCTTGTTTAAGTCGATTGACACGCGTACGAAGCGCACTGTTTTATTATTATGCCTTGTATTGCTGAAAATATGCTAATGTAGGTAGTGGTTACATATTTAAACCTTTCGGGGTCGAGACATTGGGCCCGTGGGGACCGGGAGCTCATCGGATTTTACAAAACTTAGCAGAGCGTCGCTCGATCGAACGATCGAAGCGACGCGTGACCAAAATACTGGCAAATATTTGGCTCAACGCATCAGCATTGCAAAAATGGATTGGATGAGCTAGTGGATTGCTCAAAAGTTATTGTAGTAGCTGCAGTATTGTAATTAGTTATTAGTATTTTATTTTAATATAGGCATCGGCCCGTTTTAATATATTAAAACAAAATTATACATGTGAAGGTGTCCTCTGGGATTCTCAAGATGGCACCACTATTTACACCACATTTGATGGTCAATGACGATATGGTCGAAGATGTTATCACGCTAGACCTAGAATGCTTACTGACTGTCAAGGTTTCCCTATATTAGGTATCATCTATGTCAAGGACTGCTTCCTGAACATATTATGTGTTTGGTGACAGTTTTTTAGACTTAAATGCCATACCACCACGCTGGGAATTTGATAACGGTGTTCAAGTCGCGATCACCGGAGCTAAACTTGATGGTGGGGATCGAACCAGCGTCCGTTTGCTTGACAGCCGATGCTTCCACCGCTAAGCTGTCATCAAGAGTCTCATGCTGTACTGTTTGAGTAACACATCAATATGATGACTTGGCAGAAGTGGAACATTCCAAGCATCTTTGTCTTCTAAATAACGTCTCACATCATAGTATTACATAATATTAGAATATTTGTATATCCGATTTAAATTTTCTGCGAGCTGTTATGCCTTTTGGGATTTTATTTAAAAAGCGAACACACTTTTTTACGAAGGAGTTATTAATCGCCACAGAGCAACGCAACCCTAAACGCGGGCGGCGCGGGGCCACAGCTTCTATATTAATATATAATATAGGCTGTGACGGGGCGGTTGGATACAGCGTTATAATCTGTGTTCGTTGCTGAACTGAAACTAAAATTAAACAGTATTGGACAAAATTAATTGTATCCAATACTGTTAATTTTAACAAAAAACTACGGCATATAATGTTTTTAACTCAAAGATGCATCCTGTTTCGTAAGAAATCCAACTTTTTAATCTTTTTTCTACACTTTTTTTGTAACTAACACCGGGCTTGTAACGTGACTCCGCAGTTTTGTCAAAATATTATACTGTATTTTTTTTTTCTACCAAACTACCCCTTTTCGTGTGTTTCCTTGCAAAGGGTTGCGACAATGTCAGCTGTTTTTTTTTCGCGATCGCAGATAACGGTCGTAATGACAACTTTGGTACCGACCTCTTTTTTAAGATTTAGAAAAAAAATAATCTCACTTTTGAACGTAACCTTTTCAATTTAAAGTTTAATAGCAGTTATGACTGCGAATTAGGATATAAACAAAGGTTTAAGTTAAAATAAAATTACTCTCGTAAAGAGCGTGTTTTTTAAAGTAATAATGTAGTTGATACGTTCGTGGAAAATCTTGTTTTGTATGTTATAAGTAAGCCAATTACTTTAGTGTCACATAGTCATCAATAAAATTGATCTTAGAATATTAATAAAAAATATACATACGTTATTGTATAGCTTTGAACCGCCAAATATGATATTTCCTGTACCGAATGCACGTGGCCTAAAGTTTTGTTTTTGAATTAACGTAAATCGTACGCATCCAAACTGAAATCATAACAAAATAACTCCTTATCTTTCACATGGCTGTATACGGCTGTGTACGGCACTTCACTATCCATTTTGGACACAATTTTACTTGAAATATTTTGTTTCATAACCTCTGAAGGTTATAAGACGAGGCAAAGCAAATAGGTCAACTCCAACGCAAAGATTTAATTTCTAATTGCACTGGTATTATAAAGTGCTATCCGTTACGCTTTGAAAAAATATACATACTATAACACGAAAAACAATTCACTGACGAACAACTTTAAAAATAATAATATAAATGCAATGATTTGATTTACATATTACTATTAACAATCATCTCTCATCTTCTCAGCTTCAATGACGGCATAACAAGCGTCAGCAATTAAATTTATAATACATTTAGACATTAAAAATTACTGTCGTGGCGTTAAACGTCTAGAAACCGTAGTCACGAAATCATTTACCAAGAAGGTAACTCATTTCAAGAAATAGTTTTTAAAATTCGAATGTCGCTAGCTGCTGTTGAATAATACACGTAAACATTTAAAAATATGCGAAACGTTGCGGCATTTCGGCTTTGGTACTAAACATATTTTCATTCATTTTGCAAAAAAAAAATTTCCAAATATTTCTAATTAAAAGACCGAGGGACAACCAAAAATCCGTGGACCGCGAGGCCGTTATTAATTTTCGAAATTTAAACAAAAGTGACATATCTCAGTTCGACAACTATGTCGGACATTTTACGCAGGAACGTTTTTGCGTTCCGTTTTCGAATGCTTCGCGGATAGACATTTTTTTCGTTGACTAGGTACGTTTATTGAAATTTATTTTTAATCATCACGTTCGCGGCTACATGTTTTTAAGTTTAACCTAATGAATAAATAATAGACTCAATATTTCCCATCATCGTTAATAAATTTTAAGCTATTGTTTAGCTTCTATCGCGGGCCTTGAGCGTGGAGACCGAATCCAGAAATTTCGTAACGAAAATAACCTAACACCCCCCACTCCGACCGACACAGCGGTGATACTTTTTAGTTTTGCCATCTATTGATGAATAGTAGGACTTTTAATGACTTTTTTGAAATATCACGCTTGTCTGTTTAGTTCAGCAACTTGCCTCTAGATGGCATTGGTTGTATCGGCGTTACTGCATAAGTTATTAATATATTAATTGCATAAGTTGATAAAAAATGCTATGCAATAGTTTTACCGCGGCAGTCCCCGAGTGCCACATGTCTTTTTTTTAATACTAATCGTATTTCTTAAAACGAGTTCTTGATCTGTTATGCTCATTCGTATAAATGTATCATCGAAATTTTTACATGCACGGCCATTCGGGATGGACTCACTGATCCGAAAGCAAAATGTGTCGTTATAAATGGATCGATTCAAGATTTGGTCTAATTTATAAACTACTTTCCGTCAATAACAATTTTACTATTTTAACATTTTGATATACTGTTATGTTTATACTTGTATTAATAAGTAGAATTGTTTTCAAGTGAGGGATCGGGCACGAATAACACACTTCAATAAATTATTATTTCGCGTTTGGAAATAAAAAATACACCTTTCCTAAAAAACAACAGCACTACGCTTCTGTTCCATGCTTCCGGCGTTGACCGTTCGAGGACAACGGAATTAAAAAGCTTCTGAAGCACCTTCAGTATCGGTGAGCCACCCGCTTTCAGAAGCACTGATGTGATTCCGTCGTCACCCGGCGCCTTGTTGTTCTTAAGATGCTTCAGAGCCATCCTAATCTCGTACAGGCTGATGTTCGGAATGTCTTCGGTATAGTGCCGGGTTAGCTTGGCTCTTGGGTCTTTGGCCAAGCCATCAACAGGTCTAGCGACCGAAGAGGTATAACTGTCCATAGAATTCTTCAGCTTAGTCATCTGGCTTTTGCCAATAAGCCTGTCTCTTGTAAATCTTGCCTTTTGTCCGTTCCATCGTATCTTTAATACGATTTGTATTAAAGCTATGGTATATACCTAAGAAAGTCATGTCGCAAGGACTTTCATATTCGTCTATCGATGACGCAGCATCATTGGATGATTACGTACGTACGTGCATTATTCAATTGTTTATGCGACTGCCACACGATATTCTGGTGGAAATCATTTCTGCCTCAAGCGCACACGTGCAGATCCTCCAAGTATCCAAGTAGGTGAAGATCGCACAGGTAAACTCTGCTATATTCGTTTATTTTTCTGCTTTTGTCGCCGCAATGCAACTGGTCTAACGTTTTATTCATACATCTAAAATATGTCTTTTCGAATTAGGAATCCCTTTTTCCCACTCCAATCGTACGGCGTGAATTTTCAAAAATGTCGCGTTTTTATCGAAACGTGCCAATTTTAGGAAATTCAAGCTTGCGAGGTGTCTCGCCATCATTGCCCTTATTTCGATCGAATGTTTTTTTGTAAGAATGATTGTACATGGCCAGTGAGTGCCATTTAACGTGTTTTGAAAATTTAGTAATCCTTTTATGTCAGGCATTTGAAAATTCGATATTTCAATTGGTTTTATTTTAAAAATTAAGCGTTTCTTTGGGTGTGTGATAGTTGTGAATTTTAAAAATATATGACATTTGACCCACACGCCACCGCTTCTAAAGATGAAAGACGTTTATGGACAAGATTTTGAATGGCCAAACTGAGTGTTCACAGATTTGCATGAATATGAACAGTGAAATAAAATAGCAATTAATGTTTCTGAGAGACAAAATAAATATATGATATAAAAAGGCCGATGGATTTTCATGTTAAACTTATTGATTATGCTTACTTACTTGTTACAGAAGAATGGTAGAACTCTATGTGAGAGTTTGCCCGGGGAAGCACTGCCACCATATCTATTTCTACCGCCAGGCAGTAGTGTTCGCATTACTGTATTCCGGTTTGAAAGGCATGGTTTCCGGTGAAATTACAGACACATGAGACTTACCTACTTTATGTGTCAGGGTGACGTGCGCAGTGTAGTTCTTTACAAATTGTATCTGTCTATAGGCAGAGGTTACCACTTAACATCCTGTGGTCCTGTTGCTTGTTCCGTTTCCAAATCCCATAACAAAAACTCAACAAAAAATTAAAATAAAGATGTTTGTACTGGACCCTGACTTAATGAAGAACGTGAACGTGACGAAGTTAAAATAAACTAAAATACAAATACAACTATCGTCATCATCATCATCATCATCACAGCCATAGGACGTCCACTGCTGGACAAAGGCCTCCCCCATTGATTTCCACAAGGACCGGTTAGAAGCGGCCCGCATCCAGCCCTTGCCTGCGATCTTAGTCAGGTCGTCTGTCCACCTGTTCGGTGGCCGTCCTATGCTGCGCTTGTCAGTCCGTGGTCTCCATTCGAGAACCTTTCGGCCCCAACGGCCATCGGTTCTTCGAACTATATGCCCTGCCCACTGCCACTTCAACTTGCTAATCCGCTGGGCTATATCTACAATATCAACTATCATAAAAAGTAATTAGTTAATTAGTAAATAAATAAATTAAATTAAATTAATTATTATTAATTTAATTAATTAAAAGTAAACAAATTAGTTTAATTATTAGTAATTAACCTTTTATGAATTTATTTTCAATCAGTGTATACTCTATAACTTACGTGACATACTACACACAATAAATATTTCACACTACTCAATACACTAGGCACACACATGATCAGAATTTTGTTTCACTTTTTGTATTTGATTTAGACTTTTAGAATTTAGTAACGTACATACTTTATAATAAATGTATTATACTTAGGCTCCCTATTCAATACTCATGTGAAAGAGCTCTACATCCCACAACACAGGGTAACTAGTGTGGGGTTTCAGAGAATTCATTATATGATCATCATAAGCATTCAAAATAAAATTGAAAAAATGGCTGCAAGATCAAACATTTTATTCCTACAAGGAATTCATAGATTTTAAATGAACAAGACAGGTATCTTTCGATACTTTTTATATATTTTTTTTTTAATTAACTAATGGAGTTTTTAATATATTATAAAGTTAAGATTTTTTATTTTTATTTATATCACTGACTTGTTATCAAAATATTACCATAAAAATGACTAAGACTAAGTTAATTTAAGCTTTTTGTTAATAAGGTTGTTAATAATGCTGGTGCAATGTGAATATAGGATGTTCAACTCATTTCATAATCCAATCCCGGTCGCTGATTATTGTAACAATATTCGTTTACTGCAAATTTCTACCTAGAACATCACTAGTTATTAGGTTAAAACCGCATCATATAAAAATATCTAAATTCAAAAATAGAATCTCTATTCGCGGTAACATCTGACCCACCTGCTATAACTTAACGCAGCACAATGAAAGGGCATGCACAAAGGGCGACCCTCGCCCTCAGATCATCGGCCTTAGAAAAAAAAAAAACAACAAAAAACCGAAAAGATGGCAAAGGTGTCTCAATTTTGACAAAAAAGCTCGCCAAGGTTAAGATCCATGGGAAAGAGTTAGGTCTCCCTTTTTCGCGCAAAGATGAACTTTGGTCTTCCGCGTTTACTTTTTTAATCTTTTTTTTTCGCCTAACTGTTTGGCAAGGGTACCGTTTTCTATTGTGCCAGTTTTAAAAAATCACAGAATTCACCCCTTTTAGGAAGCAACAGATGATGCGAGACGCGTGAGATAGTTTTTTTTTTAATTTTCGTACATTGATTTATAGATGTTTGCAGTAATTTGAGATTTTTATAGATTTTGTTCCGTTGTGGGCGATCTTTTCGCGGATTTAATAACGGTTTTTGGTATGAAAGATGCTTTGTCATATTTATGGCTTTGAGATATAATATTGTGAATGTGAAATTTTTATTCTATTTACACTATCTGTTAAAGGAGTTTGTACATAAGTATATATATAATATATATAAGCATGGATTGTTTTTTATACAATTTATCAAAAATCATGATAATAAATAAAAATAAAATCATCATCAATTGATCAATAAATCATGATAATATAGAAAATAAATTCTTATACATTTTTTTTTAAGATTGTAAGCTTGCAGTGTGAGGAACGGATGTTTAGGGGTGAATGCATATATATGAATGTATATTATTTATGGGGTTGTTTAGGAAGCACTACTTTAATAGTCGGTTAATTAGTTTATTTTCAGGGTTGAATTATATATAAATTGTGTTATCCATATTTCCACTTATTATAGTAGTAGCTGCAGTGTTGTAATTAGTTATTAGTATTTTATTTTAATAAAGGCACCGGCCCTGTTTATTGAAAAAACATTTCCACTTGTACGTGGAAATACTTTTATAACCGACTTCAATAAAAAGAGGAGGTCATCATCTTTTTTATGTTTGTTACCTCAGAACTTTCGACTGAGTGAACCGATTTTGATAGTTTTTTTTTATTTGAAAGCTGAAGCTTACAGTGTAGTCTCATTTCAATTTAATTAAAATCGGTCAAGCTGTTTTTGAGTTACACTCCAATAACTGAAAAGTGCTGTGCATACGTCAATAACATTATAATTGCGGGTGGAGAAATCGGTGAACTTACAAAATGACAATTGAGTGAGTAGCAAAGGTCAAGCAGGAAAAGGGTGAAAAAAAAATTTGCCGAAAAATGGAACCGATTTCAACACTCAAAAGTGTGAAATAACTTGTCGAAGTCGTACCACGCTCACAATATTTTGATTATAGTTAGTTTTGAACTCTCATGGTACCGAAGGAATAAATTATTCCAAACCGAGTTTATCGCGAGTTACCTGCTGATCTTTGACCAAATCATGTTACAATTTGTACGTCGACAAAAACATAAATAGCATCAAGTCAATTTTTTGCAACAGCCAATCAGTAAAGCATTGTCCACACGAACACAATTGCGACCAAGATGCCCCTTTTTGACCAATCGCAAAAAATAGAAAAAAGGTCACTGGGGTCAATAGTCACACGCACCATTATTTCCTTACACGAAGGGGTCACTGTTTCTTGTATTTTACCAAAAAGAGGTCACTTATTGAATCGTGAATTTCTTTGAATTTCTACGCGTCTGATTCCAGAATTGTGTTCCTTTTTTGAATGGTAATTCAATACGTGTGTGACCCCGGGTCAATTGGTCGTAAGATTGCATTGTCAAGAAAGTTGTGTAAGTGATAGGGTTAAAACGCGGTCAAATCAATAAAGTTTCATTAATAATCTATTGTTCGTGACTCTTATGTAGTAACATATAGTACATAGGTTTGAAGTATATTGATTGAGATATCTTGATGCTTTGAGTCATAATGGTATATACGATATATTTTTCGGAAAACCTTTATTTTGTAAATCACAATGCGAGTTACCGACTAAAGACGAACAATTCTTGTACAGATACATATACTCATCTCAACCATAGGACCACTCAACCATTGCTTTCCACAAAGACAGGTTGGAAGCGACGCGCATCCATCCCCTTACCTTCGATCTTGGTCAGGTCGTCTGTCCATCTGGTCAGTAGACATCCTATGCTGCGTTTGCCAGCCCGTGGTCTCCACTTTTGAACCTTTCGGTCCAGACGGCGAATATTTGTTGAATATATGCCAAATCACACATAATTTAGTATTGATTATGATATAATTATTTCCTATCGAAGCAACTAGTACAAGCAACACATGATCAAAAGCTAGCACCTGTTAACGTGCTTTTGTCTTTGACAAAAGCACTCTAGTTATTTAAAAAAATAAAATAAGATAATTAACCGCTTCTATTCTCATTATCATATAAGTTATATATTATAAAACAAAAAACAGCATATAAAATATGTGATCATATGTGTATAATCTTATACTTATACAAAACTATGACTACTAATGCGCCCCGCGGTTTCACCCGCATAGAATACGGTTTTCCCGTTACCTCAATTATCCCACATGAACTATACTTTTTCCGGGATAAAAGTAGCCTATTTGTTAATCCAGGGCTTAAACTATCTCCATACCAAATTTCTTCGAAATCAGTGTGGCCGTTTGAGCGTGAAGAAGTAACGACCAAACACATATATACACAAACTTTCGCATTTATACAATTAGCAGGATTACACTCAAACCCCCCCACTAGGACTCCCCGTGTCGCGTGAGGCATGGACACACACAATCACAACACACATATAACGCAGACCCGGGGCAAACACGATATATATATATAAAATAAAACACTAATAACTAATTACAATACTGCAGCTACTACAATAACATTTGAGCAATCCACTAGCTATTGGTAGCCTATAGATAACTCAAATGTTCTAACTTTTATATATATTTTTATATACGTATTATAAACACACACAAACTTTCGCATTTATAATAAAATTATATATGAGTAACATTTTTAATAAAAATGTGACTCTAACAGCTTTTTTATGGTAAAAGCTAATTTAAACCAATTGTCATAATGACCATGGCTGATATTTTTTTTTTTAAATCCCTATTCGATATGTTGAATACTGCAATTACCAACTACGAGTTTTAATCTAGTTTATACATAATTGATATTAAGATTATTTTAAAAAACACATTGAAATCAACTCAATGGAATGAGATAATAAATCTCCGTAGAATATGAAATTTAATGCAGATTAGCTTTTAAATCTTTTCGCATTCGCGAACTCATGCTCCCCTAGTACACGAATACAATAAAAAAAACTATAACTAGTATCTTTTCCCACGATTCACCCCAATTTTAGGGTTATCTCTATACGCCGCGTGAACTTCTAAAATGGAGATCACTTTAAAATAGTCTATCTTTTTTTGGATAAAAAAGTTTTTATCATAAAAAAATGCTCGAAAATGGGTAATGTGTGACCCCATTCCTTGATGAGGTCTCGACATTGTGAACTTGGGTTAACCCAGTGTATTTTGAAATTCGATCTGGTTGCAATTTTTTTGTATATGTTTGCACTATTCTTTGATAAGAAAAGTTTTGTGAGAAAATGATATTGAATGGAAGGATTTCAACAAAAATCAATGTCTTGAGATTTGTTATGTTAATGCTGTGTTAGTACAATTTATATCATCATCGCAGCCATAGGACGTCCACAGCTGGACATACTCGTATGCCTCAACCTTATAGGGGGGATTTGCCAATACTCGCCACGCTTGGCAGACGGATTGGCGAGCGCAGTATGATTTCCGATCCTCAGAAGGCGCTGCTGCCGACTCTTACGGCACCCGGGAAGAGATGGGGGAGTACTGTTCTAGGCCGGTACCACCACGGCAATTTATTTAACCACATCAATATAAAGTACATATTTTAATGCACGAGTAAAATAATCAAAAGTAGACTAAATATAATTATATACTGTACAAATGTACATACGTTCTACGTTATAGTCTATCAATCCACTACCAGTTGGTAAAGATCCCAAAACGCTGACGGCAATGACTTAGTTTTCATCACATATTCAGTGACTATGTGGTCGAGATGTTATCACGCTAGACCTAGAATGCTTTCAAGGACTGCTGCCTGAACAAACTATGTGTTTGGTGACAGCTTTTCAAACTTGAGATTGGTAGTTAGCCAGGCGGGTACTCGATAGTACCCTACCACTATTCTGGGAATTTGATAATGGATAATGATTATGTTACCTTCACCGGACGCTCAAGCCTTTCTAGGTGGGGAATGAACCAGCGTCCGTCAGTTTGACAGGCGACGCTCCCACCGCTGAGTAGTCATCGCTCCATATTAAGCTTATTATTAATTCATAGTGTACTGTTTGTGGAACCTCAAAATAAATAAACAAATAAAGTTGCGTTCTACCCGCGAAATAGCAGTTTATTGTTGAGAAAAATGAGAAGTTAAGCTTTCATTCTAATCTTTGAAGGAAAATTGTCTTTAAGCAAATTTCAATGCAATAACCTAAAATTATTTAAGTACCTAAAGGTATCCTCAGAATTGCCTTCTTATCGGAAAACAATTACAAATTTCTGCCCATTAAAATACCTTTTAAATTGACTTGTCAGAAATTTTGCCGCCACATGAGCCAAAGACACACAAATTGCTCACTAATTATGATTAGGTACTACTATAAAAAGTTTACAGGAATAGTTTGTTGTTACAAATACTAGCTTTTTATATAATTAATTGATTCGGCCATTTGCACGTTTTGATAATATATTTCTAGGAAGCGAAAGTTTAAAGGCCTTAGTTACGTATTGATAGCTATATGTATGTTCTTACCATTATTGGTTTTCTTAAATTTTAGCGAGCCATTTGACATTTCAGATCTAAGAGTTTTATGGTTTATTGCATTAACAACATGCAAGGCGCAACTTACGTTCAAATTATTTGAAGGAAAAAATTCGGCTGCTAGTGGGACTTGAACCCAGTGATAGTAGATGCTATAGCTTAGTTGGACAAAGCGATAGGACGGTATTCTGTAGTCGTGGGTTCCAGTCCCACTAGCAGCCAAATATTTTCCTTAAAATAATTTCAGATCTAGCCTGATTTCACCTTCGACCACGTCGTCACTGACCATCAATGATAGTTGTCGTCTATGAACTATATATAAAAAAACATATTTGAGAAAAGCCATTATAATACCAAAAATTGTAGTGACATTAATTACTGAATGCCAATCGTAAGTTTTCAGGCATTATTGAATAAAAAATATAATATTAAATATGAGTGTTAGTAAAATATCTTTATAAGCAGTCTATAAATCAAAAAGTTGGTGAAATTCCCAAAATGCTACATTTTATATATTATTTTAATTCCATCTCATCATCATCTCAGCCATAGGACGTCCACTGCTGGACAAAGGCCTCCCCCATTGATTTCCACAAGGACCGGTTGGAAGCGGCCCGCATCCAGCCCTTGCCTGCGATCAAAGTCAGGTCGTCTGTCCACCTAGTCTGTGGCCGTCCTATGCTGCGCTTGCCATCTACTAATGATTCCATAATAATTCCATCTACTTGTTCAATAAAATGCTATCTATCAAAATTATAAAAAAAACGCGATTTTTGTTTTTTAATTATTCATCTGTTTTATTATTTAAACAACGTAGTTATTGTTAATTTACGATTGGTTACTGCACTCGCCTCTATTCCACGTACAAACTGTCATATGAAAACTTTGTTCCACCCATTGATTCCACTATTGAATTGCACTTTACGAGGCGTTTCTCTGAAACGGTAAAATATGACAGAAGTCGAGGATCTCACAAATCAACTCACTGTCAATGTCATAGTAAATACTCATGACATTTACAAATATCATATAAAAAACTGACATTAAATTGCACGTCAGTTGTGTTAGTTAGAAATGGAAATTTGCAGGTTGCAATTTTATTATCAGTAATAGGTGGGCGGCTGCCCAAGACACATATTATTTTTTATTATACATATTTTGAAGCGATGATAGCTCAGCGGTGTGAGCGTCGGCAGTTAAACTGACGGACGCTGGTTTGATCCCATTAATTAAGCTTCAGGTTAAGGTGACACCATTATCAAATTCTCAGCGTGATGGTATGGTACTTTCGAGTACCTGCCTGGCTAGCTACCACCCATAAGTTTGAAAAATACTCACCAAACCGTGTGTTTAAAAGTTGATTTTTTGTACTAATAACTACAAAATAGATATTCGTTATTTATTAACCTGTAAATTGGACCTATTGAATGAAAATAGAGACTCCCAATAGTGCATGATCGGTATTAGTTAAAACATTTAAACGAATTTTCATATTCGCGGCAGTCGAGAGGTTAATAAATTATATCCATTATATATTTTAATTTAAAATAATGTTTAACGGTTAATCCGTATTAGCATGCATTAGCATCTTATTATTGTTTGTGGTATTAGCTGTTATTAAATAAATAAAAAATAAAATATCTGGAATGTTATTGACAACTACGCTGAGAATATATAAAAAAATATTCAGCCTGGCGTAGTTTTATGAAGCATTTGTACAGATAATGATATTTGAAAGCAAACATTAATTTACCACGATGAATATATAACCGGGGCGCGAGATATCGGCCTAGATTTTTTTTTCTTACACTCAGACCCTCGCACTAGGATTCACTATATCGCGGGAGGCATGGACACACACAATCACAGCACACAAACATCCAAGACCCGGGACAAACATCTACACTCATCGCACAAATGTTTGCTCCTGCCGGGATTCGAACCCAGGGTCCCGGGGACTTAGAAATCATGCCAATGAGACTAACCACTGCGCCACGGCGACCGTCACAATTGAACCCCCCCTCTACATTTGGGTACCTCATGGTCGTGGGAGTCGGCTAAGGCATCACGTACCAGAAGGTAGGCAGCAACGCTTTCTGCGAATAAAATCAACATAGGTACTGCGCTCGCAAATCCGCCTGCCAAGCGTACTGGCATACCCCTCCTAAAAGACATGGGGAGGCGTATATCCAGCAGTAGATGCTCTACGGAGATGATGATGATGATAATATTGGGCCACAAAGATACAGGCTTCGGCTAGTTTGGAGCCCACAGTTTACATCATATAAGGCATTTGGTTTACTAGATACCAGTGCAAAAATAAATCATATGTAACTAGTTTTTACAAATTGAACTTAAATGTAACTTTGGCCCAATAAAATATTATTATTACTATTATTATATACAAAAAAACACTAGCAGGGAAAAATTTATTGGATTTGTACACAGTAGCAATGAAATTAACCTGTCTGGGATCATCCGTTTCGCGGATACCCTACAACTAAAGCATAGGCATAGGCACTATTACAAGTAACTGAATTAAGTACCATTAAAGTTTGCAAATCCCCCCTATATGGGGGAGGCATACGTCCAACAGTGGACGCACATAGCTGAGAAAAGAAAGAAAGAAAGTTTGCATTTTGCATTAATTGTATAATGTTTAAAATAGATAGGTAGGTGCTTAATTATCTTTTCTGCTGCCGACTTTTGAATCAAGTATGCCTGTAACGACACGACCTATTCAAGATGCCTTGACGTTACTCTGGGTCATAGGTAATGCCTCCGCCGGTAGTAAAATTCAATGGTTGTTCTGCGATCCAGATTACCAGATAACAAGTACACACAGCACCTTACCTTAGCAATCCAGCCGATAACTGCCTCCAGAGCTTTAGCGAAGTATGTTTCGAATGTGTTCGAGCCGGTGTAGGTTGATGCACTGACGCTCAAGCAATGACAGACCGGAGGCCAATCAGTGACGAGAAAGGTGCGTATGCTCCGAGTTTACGGAGCCTTGTTATTGGTCAATTACTGAACCGCAAGAAGCGCGCGAATTTATAAAATGAAATAATAGTAATAGTGTACAATGCCTAAGAGTGCACTCGTGCACTAGTGCGATTCGTTGAAAGAAACTGCGTTTCGATGTTACTATGTTTTGAATAAATAAGACATGCCACTTGAAGATTTTAACTATTACAAAGAAACATTATTAACCTAACTAAAATTTATAAAACGTTTCATAAAGTATTTAATTACATTGACACCAATTGTAACTGGATAGTGTCAAACTATATAAGAATATAGCAATTTAGTTAGTTAAACTTTTAAATCGGCGATTCGCACACGTGTCGTATGACACGGACGCTCCGATTTTTCTATTGCGTGTTGTCCTGGAGTCGTTTATAATATTCAGTATTTTGTTTAGTTTTTTTATATAAAAAGATAATTAGTCAACTAACTATAATTTGTTTTTTTATAATACTGTGTGTAATAATGTAATATAAGACTGTCTCCAAACATATAGTGTATTCAGGCAGCAGTCCTTGAGAGCCAGTGAGCGTTCTAGGTCTAGTGTGACAATATCTTCGACCACATCGTCACTAACCATCAAGTGAGATAGTGGTCAAACGCTCGATCTAAATAGTATAAAAAAAAAAAAAAACTGGAACCGCCTTCAACACTCAAAAGTGACCAAGATAGCCCAAAAGTAACTATTATTAAAATATTCTGCTCATGGTACCGACTTCGACAAGTTATTTCACACTTTTGAGTGTTGAAGTCGGTTCCATTTTTTGGTATTTTTCTTTATATTTATCTTTAGTGACCTTTGCTACTCACGGGATCAATTCATTGTGTATGTTCACCGATTGCTCCACCCGCAACTATAATGTCATCCACGCATGCGTAGCTTTCTTCAGTTATTGGGATGTAACTCAAAAACCACTTGATCGATTTTGATGAAATTTGAATGGGACCTCACGGGAAGCCCCAGCTTTCAACTAAAATAGAATTATCAAAACGGTTTACCGAGTCTAAAGTTTTGGTAACAAACACTAAAAAACAAAATATACGGGTCGAATTGAGAACCTCCTCCTTTTTTTGAAGTCGGTTAAAAAACTACGTTCTATTGCTTACTTATGATCAAACGGGACCGTACACTGATCGGGGATTACAGAGAGAAAAAAGTGAAATTTAGTTACTTAGGATAGTTTGTTCCAATTTCCGAAACTCCTGCACTTCACAGATACTTGACGGTTAATAATTCATCATGATTACGCATTTTTACTCGATGAAACACTAATTTAGGAAAATAAAACAAAATATTGCTCTTCTCCATCAACATTTCCCGCCACAAAATCATTAAACTTGATTGAGACGCATTCATCAAACACTTCGAGAAAGGAGTTTGTAATTGATAAATGTCGTTTATGACATTTCGTGTACAAGACTACAATATCGTCGGCAAATCAAAAGTGAGTGATATACTAACCGTTATTATTGATACCAAGTCTTCGCCATTCTAAGAGTTCGGAACCGTCGTGCATTATTCATGATCGGACCTAATTACTTCAGAAATGATCCCCTCTGTTAACACATTCACTTTTTAAAACCGCCATATTACTGGAAACTGCAACTGGACAATGTTATAAAAACTTGTCAAAGGGTCAAAATTGTTGGTAGATAAAGAAAAATGGTAAGCGTTCTAAGAGCTACTTACGTGTAGGGTTACCATTTGTATATGTATAATTCGAGGACTTATGTCCTCGAAATAGTGAGACAAAGTAAGAAAAGCTGGATATCTAAATAAAAATCCAAATAATAAAAATAAATTAAATTTTAGTTTATGTAAGTAATTATCTCAAGAGGAGTTGCAGGTCGCAGAGTAAGGTAATAAATTTGAGAAGAAGACATTTTGAGAAGACCCTCCGCAGCCGCGAACCAAAACTTTCGTGACAATTATTTACGTAACACGCCATACAAACAAATATGCGCATCGCAGAATCAAAATTATAGAACACGATAGTAAACAAAAGTACCTACACTGATAAATAGATAACTTCAACATCATCACCATCATCTCAGCCATAGGACGCTGCACTGCTGGGCATAGGCCATTGATTTCCACAAGGGCCGTTTGATAGCAGCCCGAATCCAGCCCTTGCCTGCGATCTTAGTCAGGTCGTCTGTCCACCTGGTCGGTGGCCAACAACTTCATAGTCTCACTAAAGTCTTAAACTGGGTTTATTTGAAATTTACTATGAAATGTTCGAGAATTCAGCTATTCATATGACCATCAAAATATTTGAGATTCGGAAAAGTCAAAGATCAACAGTTTGACAAAATGGGTGCTGTCAATTCCTTCTAATCACAATTTTTTTTATTTTTTTTTAACATTCACTCAAGGTCTTCAGGTCCCAAACTAGGCAGAGCCTGTACTATGGCAACCTGATGACTGATATATATACTTATATACATACTTATATATATAGTTATATACATATACACACCCAGACACAGGTCAAACAGATATGTTCATACACACAAATGTTTGACCAGTCCGGAAATCGAACCCGGGACCAGCGGCTCAGAAGGCAGAGTACTACCAACTGCGCCAACTGGTCAGTCAGTTAATTTAAATGATGGATTTCTCACTTTTAGTCACAATTGTTAGAAAACAAGTTGTGATTTAATACCATTTGTACAGGTTTAAAACAATATTCGGTGCAGCCTAAAACTCTGGAAAATATATGATAAAGCCGGATCGATTGCGGAGTAAATTTTGAAAGTCCGCATTAAATTGGTTGAATGGTAACCCTACTTGCGCGGAACCCTCGTATGAAATTTTCTAGAATTATGGAGAACTTTAACACATTTTGTTCAATTAACATTTCTTTTCGTTACAACGTGGAAGCCTTAGTGTGAGCTGCATACCAAGCCTATTTGGCTATTTATTTTTATTATTGCGTTAAATATATATATAGATTTGCGACAACTCAGTGGTAAATTGTCCGCCTCCTTTTCATGGCTTGAGGGTCGAATCAAGGAGAGCACCCGAAAAATCTGAAACCCTACACATGACTGTCGGGTGGTGCTAATAGGATGATTTACCGGTGGTAGGTTTCGGCCGCGGTTGGTGACCACCTACCGGACAAAAACACGGCACTAAATGACGACCAGCGATGTCTGGTGACACAAGTAGGAACAAACAGGTCGGGACAGTTGCTTTACTTGCTAAGACGGTCTTTGACACTCTTAGAGACTGCCATATCGGGTGACTAATTGCGGAGGGTAGCGGGGTGCACGGTGCAACATAGCCGACCTACACCTTAGACCGCGTCGTCACTTAACATCAGCTGAGACAGCTTTCAAACGAAAGCTTATAACCTATTCCTGTAACTTAGTTCGCTAAAGTTGTATAGTAGACAACTAAAGATGAGCTTGTTGAGAACACGAATAAGAATAGTTTTACTGACGTAACCTAAAAAAATAAATACCAAGATGTAATCGATTTCAACACTCAAAAGTGTGAAATAACTTGTTGAAGTCGGTACTGTGATAGTTCAAAAGTAACTAAAATGTGCGCATGGTTCCGACTTCGACAAGGTATTTCACACTTTTAAGCGCGTTGAAGTCGGTTCCATTTTTTGTTTTACTTTTACCCTTTACAACCTTTGCTACTCTCGTGTTCAATTGTCATTATGTATGTTCACCGATTTCTTCACACTCATTAAGGCAGTCATCCAGATAGACGTAACACTTTTCAGTGGAGTGTAACTCAAACACGGTTTGACTGATTTTTGTGAAATGAAATGACTAGCTACCACTAGTTTTCAAATAAAAAAGAACAAAAATGGTTCACCTAGTCAAAAGTTCTGAGGTGAGAAATATAAAAAAATACCGGTCGAATTGAGAACCTCCTCCTGAAGTCGGTTAAAAAATGTTTGAAATAAACAATTACAACCTAGATTAGTATATAGGTTTTTATTAAAACCATTAGCGTTGATCACGGACGAGTTTCAGCTCAGCATACACAGCACTGATTTTCGGACGAATATTTTGATTCTCAAGCTGACACAACAGACGTTGCTCTGTCTTACTGTGAAATATTGAATTCAAAGCGCTGTAATTTAAAAAAAAAATTTTTCCAAAAATATGATCATATTCTCAAATTTTTTTTTTATTATTGTAATGATTTATGTCAAACAAAATTCTTAACAACTAACAGTTATGTCAAACGCCATAAGGTTGTAATTAATTATTTTCTAATGTATTAGAAAAGTTAATTTGGTCATTAAGTTTTCTTAAATTATCTAATGTTCCACGCTTTAGCTTTTAGATTTCTTAGTTTTTTTCTTTCATAGCAACCGTGTCCAGACAATAACAAATACAACAAGAAAGAGTTATCGGAATTTGTCCAGCCGTTCACGCGTGATGCCGTGACCAAGGGAAATAAAGATTTTTCAATTTCATTCTTATAACATTGATATTGGTAGGGCATTTTTCAGTACCTACCTGCCTAACTTAATACTACCCTCAAGTTAGAAAACCTGTCACCAAACACAATTGTGTATACAGGCAGGTGTCCTTAAAAACCAGCTAGCATTAGTCAAACCCTGGACTTGTACATTAAGTTTAAAAAATCGCTATAATATTTATATGCAGTTCAAAAACGGTGCACATCTCAATAACCGCCTTGTTCGTACATATTGTTTTTAGAATGTTGGCACTACTGAAATTACTCTATAACCTTTAAAGTTAAAAGATCTAAAAAGCTGTCAACCTGGTGGAAACTTAAGCATCAACACACACCGGCGCAAAAACTTGTGAAGGGGTAGATAAAATGGAATGTATTCAAGAACAACTCTGAAGGCGGTGTGCTCTTTAAAATTAACGCTAAACATGTATAAAACATGGCCTGTTATCTTTTTTATATAATTGATTGGTTAGTTATGAATATGATCAATAGATCAATTGATAATTTGAGAAGTTATTGGCGAAGGTGAAATGATAAGACTAAAACTATATGTTTCACCCACGTGAACTACGGTATTGCCACTAAATAAAATAAAACAAAAATATTTTAAGTTTTCAAATATAAGTAGATGTAGATTTTGTTGGCTTTTTTTAGTATTAGGTCTTATAGTAAAATCCTACTACTATTTAAAATTTCTTCTATTCAATACATTTATGGATGACTTAATGATCTTAATTAATTACTGTATTTGTTGTAGGAAACATAAACACCTTTCAAATACGTCCATTTTTTAAAGTGACCGTGTCCGTCAGTAAACCGTCTGTTCACAAGCGACTTGAAGACTCCGGGGTTGTATCTATCGGGCAACACAGACTCAGGCAGTGAGTTCCACTCCCTGGCAGTACGCATTATAAAAGTGGAAGTAAAACGCCTCGTGCGTAACGGTGGTATATCTACCATGTAGCGGTGGCGCATAGTCGTACGTCTGGTTCAGTGATAGAATGGAGATGGTGGAATTAAATTGTGTAATTCCAGTGCACATTGTCAAACTATTCTTTGCACCCAAGATACAGGCCTAGCTTGGGGCCTCTTGTCAATCTTACTGACTGTTGTGACAGTAAATAAAATTACTTTATAAGGAATCATATCTTAAGAGGCCCAGTAAGATAATTTATATTTTTAGTTAAGTTTAGATATACTAGAAAGAAAGAAGAAAACAAATTATTTATTTCTGACACCAACACTACATTTGAAACATAAGAATGGCAAATACGCCTCTCCCTTGGGGGGTTTTGCATATTCGCCACGCTTGGCAGGCGGGTTGGCGAACGCAGTATATTTTGTGACCCTCAGGAGACACTGCTACCCACCTTCGGGTACGTGTTCCCTTAGCCGACTTCTACGGCAATTACTCTTACATTGAATTATTATGATAAAATCACTAATTATTTATTTAATTAAATCATTGACAATAATCTCTTATTTGAGGAACATGATTATTGGAAATATTTTTTTAGGTATGTACGTACATAATAATATATTATGTACTAGTAATATATTATTTAATCAAATATGTAATTGACTGAAAATTGACTAGTAATGAATTCCACTAATATTATAAATGTAAAAGTTACGAGTAGGATGGATGGATGGATGGATGGATGGATGGATGGATGGATGGATGGATGGATGGATGTTTGTTACTCAATCACGCCAGAACGGCTAGACGGATTTGGATGAAATTTGGTATGTAAATACTTCAGGTCCCTGAATAGCACATAGGCTCCTTTTCATTATCATCATCATCATCAATCATCACCACGCAGGTAAAACCGCGGGTGCAGGTAGTATTAGCAATGAAGTTATATCTATGTCCGATGTCTAATTAGTGGAAATAATGATGTGTGTGGTCTGTACCTAGAAACTGGCTTAATTATGTTTAGTTACTATCTACTAACCATTGTGCTCATGTATTTATTAAAAAATAAATAAAAAAAGTTGTTCGTTATATAGAATTTTATATGAATGAGTTTTTTTGCTGTATTACTGGACAGGAACCCTCCATGCTGGATATAAAAGATTTCTCGGAAAACCATAACTTAAAAGTACCATGGCCACTGTTATCGTCGACTAAATCAATTTTGTTTTATAATTATTATATGGTTGCGTTTGACCACTGTCTCACCTGATGTTAAGTATCGACGCAGTCAAGATGGAGCACGCAAGCCTATACATATAATGTTTCGTATTTACAAGATACAATAAGACACAAGAAAAATAAAGAATAAGTAATATAATAATAGTTTTGTAATAAGATACAAAATTTATCAGAGCGTTTGATCGATGCGTCGCGTGACCAAAATGCTGGCACATATTTGGCTCAACGAATCAGCATTGCAATTCAACGTGGCAATGCTGCTAGCATTCTGGGCACGCTGCCAGCCGGTAGCGGGTGAGAACATTTGAGTTATCTATAGGCTACCAATAGCTAGTAAATTGCTCAAATGTTATTGTAGAAGCTGCAGTATTGTAATTAGTTATTAGTGTTTTATTTTAATAAGATGTCATTATTTCCAAAAAAGTACTTCAAAACATTTCCAAATTTTACCTATAAAATATTAAATTAACGGTAAAAATATGCTTGGTAATAATAAAATACCACATAATATGTACCAAATACTACAGTTATTGTAGTAGCTGCAGTATTGTAATTAGTTATTAGTGTTTTATTTTAATATGTACCATAATATTTTTGGTTATTTTGTTTTATTTGCAACAAATATGATTTGCAACAAAGAATAATTATCTATTTATATTTTATTGCTTATCCCGCGATTTCGAGCTTGTTGATCATGTATTTCTCGGCACCGTAATTTGTTTAGAATTTTCAACTTTTCATCAATGATTTCTTAATTATTCTTTCCATATGAACCATTTTCAAATAACCAGAGAATTTAAAAAATAAGATGAATGAAAACGGCAAAGCAAATTATTTTTAACCGACTTCAAGGTTCTCAATTCGACCCATATGTTTTTTTATAAATGTTTGTTCCGTAATAACTTTCGACTGGATGAAATTATTTTGATCATTCTTTTTTATTTGAAAGCTAGTGCTTTCCGTGTAGTCCCATTTAAATTTCATCAAAATCGGTCGAGCGGTTTTTGAGTAACACTCCAATAACTGAAAAGTGCTACGCATACGTCGATGATATTATAGTTACGGGTGGAGAAATCGGTGAACATACACAATGACAATTGATCCCGTCAGTAGCAAAGGTCAGTGAAAAGGGTGAAAATATTTTTTTTACAAAAAATAGAACCGACTTCAACACTCCAAAGTGTGAATTAAGTAACTGAACAAAATAATGACACTGCTATTTACTACCTCTTTCCTTGCAGCAACATGAATGCTGTGAATCGTTCTTATCTTGTACTCTTTTTAAAATTAAAGTATACTCTTTATATGCCCCTAACAGAAACGATGACCAAAGTAATCATAATACTATACCATAGACGTAATATGTATATTATACATACTATCAAAGCGATTATAGCTCAGCGGGGGGAGCATCGGCTGTAAAACTGACGGACAGTGGTTCGAACCCTAACAACTGCTTGAGCTTCCAATGAAAGTAGCGCCATCATCTAATTCCCAGCATGGTGGTAGGGTACTTTCGAGTACCCGCCTGGCCTAGCTACCACCCTCAAGTTTGAACAACTATCAGTCTTTGAGAGCCATTCTATGACTAGCGTGATAATACATAATAACTCGTATAACATAACATAAATCGTAATAACATAATAACTCTTTATATACAATATTTTGACCTAAGTATAGACCTAAGTAAGCTATAATGATCTATATAGTCTTCCTAGTAAAGAAACAAATAAATATCCCACTAATATTATAAATGTGAAAGTTACGATGGATGGATGGATGGATGGATGAATGTTTGTTACTCAATCACGCCAGAACAACTGAAAGGATCTAGATGAAATTCGGTATGGAGATAGCTTATACCCTGGAATACGCATACGCTTATTTTCATCATCACCGTCATCACCGTTTATATCACCACGCGAGTAAAAACGCGGGGCGCAGCTAGTATCTAATATGTATAAGAACCTCGTGTCACAGTGTTTGTTATACTAACTCCTCCGAA
Organism: Apeira syringaria; assembly: GCA_934044485.1. Classification (NCBI taxonomy): domain Eukaryota; kingdom Metazoa; phylum Arthropoda; class Insecta; order Lepidoptera; family Geometridae; genus Apeira; species Apeira syringaria. The sequence continues at coordinate 4,088,848 of OW203672.1, read as the reverse complement.
ACGGCTTGCATGTGTTTTTTTTTTGTAAATATTTGGTAGGTCTAATATTTTCTTGAAGCATTGTTCACCCTTCCATCCCCACTCCCCCTCTTTAGGATTCTGTACCCAAAGGGTACAACAGGACCCTATTACTAAGACTCCGCTGTCTATCCGTCCTTCTGTCACCAGCTTGTATCTCATGATCCGTGATAGTTAGACAGTTGACATATTGACAGATGATGTATTTTTGTTGCCGCTATAACAGGAAATACTAAAAATAGAATAAAATAAATATTTAAGGGGGATCCCATACAAAAAACGTGTTTTTTTTTGCACGTTTTTCGTAATTGATAACACCAACAGTTAGACGCTTGAAATATTCATAGAATATTTAGTTATGTAATCACTTTATAGATAAATAATTGAATTGAAATAACACAAAATATATTTTAGGGGGGCTCCTACACATTTGTTGATGATTTATCATGTTTTACATCATCATCATCATCTCAGCCATAGGACGTCCACTGCTGGACATAGGCCTCCCCCATTGATTTCCACAAGGACCTGTTGGAAGCGGCCCGCATCCAGCCCTTGCCTGCGATCTTAGTCAGGTCGTCTGTCCACCTTGTCGGTGGCCGTCCTATGCTGCGCTTGCCAGTCCGTGGTCTCCATTCTAGAACTAAGGTATTCTTACAATTTTTAATTTAGAAATTTTTTTCAGCGTGCGAAGCCGGGGCGAATTGCTAGTTGTATGATATTTTGGGTGTGTTTTTATTGTCAGCCTGTCTGCCACCAATCTACGAGTAACCTAGAAAAATTGCTAATACCGTAACCCTACTCTTTCCCCAAGTTGCGTCTCAAAGTACCCACGAGAGAAAATACAGTAGCTCCACTCGATACAGAATAGCCACAGACAATAAATTAATCGAGATATGTAAAAAAAAAACAAAACACGTACACCTTCTTACAACATTTCACTCCTAATATATCCATCAAAGTAGACTCTAATCACATAAACATTTTTATGCATCACGGTACACTATTTAACTTTTTTACATTTGAATAAAAAATCTAGTTAAATGAATTCCGTTCACATACTAAGTTATTACAATTTAACCTTCCAATAATTAATAACAAAGTTACTATTAACTTTCATTGTGTAAGGATACCAGCACCGTATATGGCGCCAAAAAAACTATTGGCTATTGTGAAAAAGTCGGGGGCATTTTAATTTGCACAACTTACGAGTAAAATATATAAGTTAATGTATGTACCGCGTTCGAATGTGTTTAGAATCACAAAGGGATACATCATATTAGTTAGGACTAGGCTTATCATGTGGCGTCACTCGTGTAATAACGTTAAATCGTTAATTTAGGACAATAGACAAAAAAAATAACTGTTAAACATTTTTATTCATAGTTATTAAATAACAAGTCAACTAAATTGGTAAATTCAAAATACAAATAAAAAACAATTGACATAGTAAATAAGCTTTTTTTTTTAAAGATTATACAATAGCTATAAGCTTGCGTTTGACCACTGTCTCACCTGATGATGTTAAGCGACGACGCGGTCTAAGGTGGAGCACGTAAGACAAAGGTAAGACGATATATATATACACATATTATCATTCAAATAAGTAACTCACGTTTGTATCAATAGTAATACATCTTACAAATCACTAGATGGCTAGTTAATAATAAAAATATAAATAAATATTTCATTAGAAAAGTCGTAGTAGAGCCATTTTTTATTTTTCTTATTTTGCTACAGCAACTGGAGAGGTTACAGTTCAGAAGTAGACAAAAATAAATTTTATACAAAGAACTTCCTTAGTAGAAATTTTATACTTTATCTATTTAAATGAACACATAATAACAAATAACATACATATAGCAATAAAACAAAGAACTATGAGCAAAAAGAAAGTGGGAAGATACGAAAATTTTATAACACAAGGCTGGTAGAATGTCGTTCTACTGCTTTGCCAACTAAGCAAAATTGTAAGTTGTAAGTAATAAAATAAGCTACTCATAGTAGACCCCGAGTTACATTTCAAATAAAGTATTTACATGAATAGTTCTTCTTCTCAAATGGAGACCACAAACTGGCAAGCGCAGCATAGGACGACCACCGACAACGTGGACAGACGACCTAACTAAGATCGCAGGTAAGGATTGGATACAAGCCGCTTCCATCCGGTCTTGTGGAAACCAATAAGAGAAGCATGTTCAGCAGTGGAATTCCTATCGGTAAAATAATCATATTTTTGTTTATGTTATGATCTCTTTGTTTATGTTATGCCAGAAGAATAAGTTTTACACAAAAATGTTGAAAAGGTTTATCAAATAACAAAGTCTCATTGAAATCAACTCAACCAATTCTACATAAATCAAGTACGAACGAACAAACGAGCTCTCAAATTCATAATATTTAATCGAGATACCACATATATCGATACATTCGCGATTCTCGGTAAAAAAGCCGATACGAATACAGCGTCTGCAATACTAAAAATAATTTCCAACGTTTAATACAAAAATCGTAATAATTAACTTCGTTACAGACCAATAAATTACAATACGAGAAAGAAATGCAACACGATTTGAGTGCGGTTGTGTGCGTGAGAGTTTATTGTAGCACACATTGACGCAATTAGTGATGTACCTATCAATATCGATCGATCGATGATTTATGCATTGTCAGATTTATGATATTATATTACTCTGAACTGTTTTTATGAAGAAATAATACATTTTTGTGACAGTTATCTAAATAAATACTTAATTAATTAAATGATGATGATGATGAATTAATTAAAGGAAGCATTTTATTTTTAACTGAAGACTCTGGGCGAAACCTTATCAAATTTAATAGTTTTCTTATTAGGTTTTATCAGTATTATGGTTTCAGTCTTAAGTTTTTAAATTTGACAAAACTTTGTGACCGAATAAGTATGAATTCAGGTTATTACAATAACTTTTATTGGGCCTAAAAATTATAATCGTTTGAACGAAATAATATTACTGAAAATTATTTAATTTAACTTAACTTTTTTTTATATAATAGGTTTTAAAAATTGTAATCGATTAGAAATGAATGATATTATTACTTTTTTTAACATAATAGACGGCAAACAAGCAGATGGTACGCTATCACTGTCGCCTGTGCATGGCGGTGTACGGCAAAAACGATCGGTAGAATCGCGCAGTATGTGACTCCCATGCTTCGATCAAGAATCTTGATCGAAGCTCCCAGGAGTCAATAATATGCGGATGAGCTTTCAAGCGGCGTCGGCTAGTGCGGTTACTGCTATCTGTTTTTAAAACAAGCCAGTATGGCATTTATTAACAATCTAATCACTAAAATTTTAATCAAATATACACGTGCATATATTCCGTTATTTGCTAAGTTGCATCTGAAACAAATAGTAAAACAATATATGCAGTAAACAATATTGTTTACTGCATAAAATTGCAATGCTGTCTATTGCAAACGACTAGTAGTCCATTATAATTAGTCCATAAGAGTAAGAAAAAAAAATTGAAAGAAGCCGGACCTATTTTGTATTGCGCATATAGGTATAGAAAATTATATTTATATATGTTATGCATGACAAAATACCGTATTGTTTGAAATCAGTTAAAATTAGTAGAGCTTTCTACGATTAACATCATTTATTTTCGAGAACTCGATCATCGATCAAACTTTCGTATGATACAAAAAAATATTTAATATCATTGCAAATAGAAACCTCACGCACGTCACATAAGCACGACATAATATAGATACTATTCGATATTGAATCGTAGTCCATCACTACGGCCGAGCCGATCACAAATACATTCATATGATTTATTGTTAACACGAGTAACAACTCATGTGTGGAAAATATCATTGCCCACACACACAACCGCGCACACTCGGACACGCAAACTCGCCGATTATTATGCGGACGGGCGTATAGGACGTGAAACCTCGGAAAATGTTCGTTTTGCGTTCAAAAAGGAATTATTACTCCTTTCTTGTTATGTTTCATTTTGTCAATCGTTTACTTTTTACTGCATTTATAATTATGGAGAGAAATGTGGTGTTGCTTTGGCGGGAGTTCGAATGTGTGAATATTTGGAGTTCCTCCTCCTCCTCAGTCGTTCCTTCGTTGATGAGGATCGTGACTTTTCCCACGAAGTGCGATGGATTTCACTGCGTCCCTCCACTTGTTCCTATCTTTTGCTTCGTGGAGTGCTACGTGAACTGGCATCTCTAGCTGTTGCTTCACCTGGTCAGACCAACGTTTTGGGCTTCGCGGAGTACCTATATCTAGATAATTCTTCTTCTTATCCCGTAGTTACTGACCGAATGGTCTTGATCTTCCCACCAAGAGTAGATACTGTCAAGCCTTGTCGCTTGTCATGTCAAGCTTGTCACTACATTTGCGCGGCAGCTTTGCTTTCGTCTCGTACCGCTGCCTTCCTATTACTCTCGTGGAGTGGACCATGCAGAACTCCCATTTGGGCTGCGCAAGCGCAGCGCCTGGGTTAAATTTCGTGAAACCTTTCCTTGGAAAATTAATATACTTATCTCTTTTCCTCGTTACATGTCTATGTAATAAAGGAACTGAGTTTATTTAAATAGATCGATTTAATTTTCAGATATACCTACTGATTTCAACTAAAGTTCTGTAAATCAGGATGTATTGCATTTGTTTTAACCTGTCGCCGGACGGAAATAGTGCCTAACCAGCTTAAAACCCTGACCCCGTTTCAACATCGTATTCACAGACACTTAGCAATCCATTGTTATTTTATAAATAAACATTCAGTTTGGAAGTTAAAACAAAAGTTCTATCTCCACAACTAAGATTCTCGCCATTCATAATCCCCCTAATTCGGCAATACCATATTGTTGTCTCGTCAGATAAAGCGAGTCCACGAAATTGTCCACGGCAGAAAAGGGGTAACTATTCTCTAGACAAGAAGTAAAATATTTACACATTCTAAATTCAATGTATCAAACACAAGCATAAACAATTGTACTTTGTTAGTGGCCAGTGCGCGGTGACAGACGCGATAGACGTTCTCGCGCGAAAATAACCGCTGACATTTCGAGTGCAAGGAATCGAACTATTTACTTGTGATTGTGTGCTCACTGTGAGTTATGCGATTTCTAACGTTAAAATAGATGAAGCTACTTTGATGTATACTGTATTCTACTATCTGATTTATTTTATATTATACTTTACAAGCTTTTAATATCCCACTATATTTGATCGAAGATCTCACTCGATAGTCAGTGACGATGTCAGTTCACCTTTCATTTCCTGACATCATACGTTTTTAAACTCCGCTACACATAAACCCACACACACACACACACACTGAGAGTGGTGACCTATACCTACTATATAAAAAATATAAGTAATATTAACAATGTAGTTAATATTCTACTAATAAAGTAACCTCTACATATATTGAAATACTGTGCACATCAAGGAAGAGCATGCCTTTTATGCCACAGTTAACCAACACAAAAGGCTGTATAAATGTAAGATAATAATAATAATAATATGGGACAACATTCACACAAGGTCTTCAGGTCCCAAACTAGGCAGAGCCTGTACTATGGTAACCTGATGACTGATATAATATACTTATATACATACTTATATATTTACTTACATACATAAACACACCCAGACACAGGTCAAACAGACATGTTCATACACACAAATGTTTGACCTGTCCGGGAATCGAACCCGGGACCAGCGGCTCAGAAGGCAGAGTGCTACCAACTGCGCCAACCGGCCAGTCGATATTGGACAATTTTCAATACATATTAGTATTTATTTAATGTGTTCGAAATTGGAATCACGCTAGACATAACGTTATTATGAAGGACAACTGTCTGAGCATACAGTGTGTTTGGTTTAAACTTGGGGGTGATACCCAACCAGACGAGTACTGAAAATAATAGTTTACTATCAAACAACAAAGGGAGTTGATATTTATTGTTAGTTAACTATCTGTGCCTACTTCTGTAGCTAAATTTATGTGTAAGTATATTTAGGAAGGTTATAAACACCAAGGGTTGGATGAATAGATAGGTAACTGTACTGTGAAGTCGAGAGGCGTATGCGACTTTGTAACCAACTTCAAAAAAGGAGGAGATTCTCAATTCGACTCGTCTGTTTCTTTTTGTATTTTTTTTATTTGTGTTTGTTACCACATAACTTCCGACTGGGTAAACCGATTTTGATCGTTCTTTTTTATTTGAAAGCTGGTGCTTTCCGTGTGGTCCCATTTAAATTTCATCAAAATCGGTTAAGTGGTTTTTGAGTATATTTGGAAGACTTTTTAATAGAGGGTGAAGAAATCGGTCAACATACACGATGACAATTGATCTCGTGAGTTTCAAAGATCACACAAAAAAACGTGAACAAATGAAAAGGCTTAAACTATCTTCATACCAAATCTCATCTAAATCGGCGTAGCCGTTTGAGCGTGAAGAAGTAACAAACAAACACACATACACACATAAACACAAACTTTCGCATTTGTAATATTAGTAAGATTTCTAATTATACGTTTACCTGTCCGCTGTCGGAAACAAAAGACTTCCAAGAAATCCTTTATCTAAAATGTAACAGACACGATTGAGAGTTGCTTGATTTATATTATATATAGTACCGATAGTAGTAGAAGTAGAACTGCAAGGGTTCTGAGACATAATGCCAGAGGAACAGACAGATCGATGCATAGGGTACTTTATTGCTACCGTGGGACTCTACAAAAAATGATAAACAGCTGTTCTAATGAATTAGTGTCATCAAGATCTTAGATAATGAAGTTGATAATTAATTATACGGTATGGAATATGGAGGTATGTAATTAGTTTAGTGACTTGTGTACTAATTATAGTTAATTATGAATTTTAGTGTTTTTCTTCTTGAAGCTAACGCGTTTTTCAACCGACTTCATAAAAAGGAGGAGGTTCTCAATTCGACCCGTATGTTTTTTTATAAATGTTTGTTACTTCTGAACTTTCGACTGGGTGAACCGATTCTGATGATTCTTGTTTTATTTAAAAGCTGGTGCTTCACATGTGATACCATTCAAATTTCATCAAAATTTTTACTACTAAGTACTTTGCACTATCATGGTACCGACTTCAATAAGTTATTTCACACTTTTGAGTGTTGAAGTCGGTTCCATTTTTTGGTATTTTTTGTCCAGCTCCTCGATAAAATAATGTAAAAAACTGTGAAAATATAAGACGTAGGTATAAGCTTTCTAATGATGTGTAGATTATAATAAATGAAAAAAAAACCGAAATCGGACAATATTCAAAGGTCGAAAAAAGGTTTTTCTGTTTTTAAAGACAAGTACGTCAAACTGATGCACGCTGGTTCGATCCCCACCAAAATACAACACAAATCACGGTAACACCGTTATCAAATTCCCAGTATGTATGGTACTTTCGAGCACCCGCCTGGCTAGCTACCATGAAAACTGTCACCAAACACATGTTTTTTGTTCATGTTCAGGCATTCTAGGTCTAGCGTGATAACATCTTCGACCACATCTTCACTATCAAGTGAGGTAATGGTCAATCGCTAGAAATATACAGTATAAAAGCCCAATTTTATCTCAAAGTTGGGGCGTTTTAGTAGTCCACAAATCTGCACACAGTAAAGCTCAATTTTCTACAGCACTGAAAAACAACCTGTTGTTTCATTGATACCACACACGACGTAATAAAACACAAGGAGCTGGTTAAAAACTCGTTACATTTTAATTATTAAGCGTAATTCTAATTACAAATGACATTTTAATTAGGAAAGGTTAAAAAAAGCGCGTGCGTTTTCAGAAATCGATGTATTAAAACCTGGAATGTTATATTATGGATGTCTTGATCGTTATCAGTTGTACCGTTTGATGCCACGGAACACTGAATAACTGTCTTATTTAGAAGGGTCAAGTGTGCAAGACATCACCAAAATGAAGTTTGCTAATATAAAGAAACAATTTCTAGATATTTCGTTCTTTTGATAGTGTTGTAGCTGTATTAGTGCCAAATACAATAAAAGATATGATGTTGTACATAATTTTAAAATTATCGTTATATAATGATAATTTTTATTTTGTTTTTTAAGCACAGTTGTCAGCAATCAGTCAGAGGCGTGTTGTTTTATTTTTGTTAGTCAGTTTGCTTTAAATGTAAGCTCATAGACAACAGGGCTTGAACTGTTTACAGTTTTAGTCGTACACCTATTGTTTTATATTTTCATTACTAACCTTTATATCATTAAACCTTACGTCGCAAGTCTTCTTACCATATGTTCCGACCATTAAAAGAATCAGCTTTGGGATAGCCCTCCCAAAATGAATTTTCAACTTATTACACTCGCTTATACAACTCAACTCATTTTCTTTCCAATATACACTACTTACACTTTTTACAATAACAAGTTTCAACAGTCGCCGTGGTTCAGTGGTCAGTGACATGACTTCTGGGTCTCCGAGATCCTGGGTTCGAATCCCGGCAGGGGCAAACATTAGTGCGATGAGTGATGATGTTTGTCCCGTGTCTTGGGTCTTTGTGCGCTGCGATTGTGTGTGTCCATGCCTCCCGTGATGTGTCATGGGAAGCGCGGACTCTAAATGCGGGGTTTAGAGTGTAACAAAATAATAAGCTAAACAAAGCTACGCAGCTACACTGAGGTGAAGGGAGACATTATTACTCATAGTACCTCTTGTCATCCCGACATTGAATCAGTATTTTGGAACCAACCGGAGCCCTAAATCTACCAGACAACTAAAATAGGTTTGAATCTGACCAAAACGGCGAGAAATAAAGAAAAGGCCATTCTAACTTTTTATACTCAGTGGTCAAGAAAATACTTGCAATTTCAGGAAGAATGGAGTTTAAAAATAAGGTTAGAGCAATGATCGTTATCGAGCTATGATCGTTATCGAGTTACCCTTTCACAGAATACATTGTCAGAAGTCGGTTTACTGGAAATAATAAAATTATATTTAATTAAATGCTTCTATGATACTCGGCAAACATGTTGCCTAACTTCTAGTAAACCACTAAGGGTTTGTAGCTTGTAGTACCTGCTGAACATGTCACCTCTACGCATAACACCTGCTGTATTCGCCAGCGGAACGAATAGTCTCCATTTCATTTTTAGATAACGCCACGCATACGGAGTCCAAAGCTACTCGACGTACCGTTTGCAAAGACTAACTACAGGCAGAATTCGTTCTTCATTCGGGCGTGCAAATGCTTTAACGATATATCCAATAAACTCGATATTGATATGTTTCACACTACTTCTGCAAAATTGAAACATGCACTTAGTTGTAAGTTTTTGGAAAGCTAAATATGTCTCTATGTATAGATAACTTATCTTTATATGTATTTATAATTATATATATTTACTCCACACATCTAGATGTCGTCCATTAGATTTTGTTTTGTTAACTAATTTGGCTATTTGTGGAAATTTATAATTGGCCTTCAGTGAATGTTTACTTATCACGTTTTATCGGCTAGCTGTTAATTTCCCTAAAATTTATAAAAGAAAATAAAAAAAACTTGAGAGGTGTCAAGGGACACTCGGATGGAACGAAGTTCTTAATAATGAATAATTAAATGATTAAATAAACACCACACTGTTCAATGCGAAATAGAAATGAAAATATCTGGCTTGCTTTCTATACGAGAGAGAGAGAGAGAGGGAGAGAGAGAGAGAGAGAGAGAGAGAGAGAGAGAGAAACATGCACACGCCGCACAGCTTACAATAGCTTACTATAGCAAAAAGTGTCGTGACAACTTTTTGTAAGAACTTTTTCCGTCTAGCCCCCTTTCACAACGCGCGATAAGGAACTTCGTTTCAATAAATAAATAAAATATTTCCTGGAGGAGTAGGCAGAGATCATACCACTTGCTGTGGTCTTGGCATATTTCTCTCGCTTCCCACACTTTCATCAGATTGCTCTTACACATCCATCTGCCAAGACCTGGCCTTTTCTAGGACCTCGACTACAACGTAGCAAAAACTATATAATTATACAACCATTACCGCTATATGTTTATAGTTTAGCCGACTTCAAAAAAGGAGGAGGTTCTCAATTCGACCAGTATGGTTTTTTTTCATGTTTGTAACCTCAGAACTTTCGAGTGGGTGAACCGATTTTGATGATTCTTTTTTATTTGTTTAAACTATTCAAACAGATATCCACAACATCCTTTTAAAAATTGTACCTTTTGGTAAAAAATAAATTTCATGTTTTTCAGTGATCTTTGCTACTCACGGGATCAATTGTCATTGTTGCCAGCTTGGGTGCTGGCATGATTTCTTTAGGTAGTCAACAGCAGCGACTATATAGATTAAATAATAGTATTAAAGTCTACGCAAACATGACTTTTTTATGGGATAAGGTGAGGGAACAAGCAAAGGGCCCACCCTCTACCCATAGACAGATACAATTCGTGAAGAACTGCACTGCGCCCGTCACCCTGAGACATAAAGTTGGTAAGTCTCATCTGCCTGTAATTTCACCGGAAACCATGCCCTTCAAATTGGAACAGTAATGTGAACACTACTGCCTGGCGCTAGAAATAGATATGGTGACACTATTTCCCCTGGCAAACTTTCACATTGACTGCTATTTTTTCGTTGGTCAAAATATATAGTTAGATCCCTAGATAAATAGTTAACACAACTTGCCCCGTATCTGTTCTTATCATTTTCCAAAAGTAATAGATTCTTCGCTCTTATCTCCTTCACCCACCTCACCCTTCACCCCCTTTCGCTCTGTTTTCCCCCGCCCTTTTCGCGTTAGTAAACAATTTTGGAGGAACGGGCATTTAATCGCGATGCTCTATCGGAAAGTACGCACATCACTAGAATAAAAGTATACGAAATAAGTATACATATAAAGACATATTACATTATAAATGAGAAGCCGGCGAACAAATACGGGCTTGTAGGACAAGCCCGTAAAAAAAAAAAAAAAAAAAAAAAAATTATGATTGCTTGGAGCAATCATATTTTTTTTTTATACCTCAAAAAGTAGATATCTGTGCACTTGCAAAAGATTTTGAAATCAATTTTGGCTCTTTCACATACAAAAAAACTTCTATATTTGATTTATTATTCAGGAACTAATTTGTCCTGTAATAAGTGGGATAACATTACATTTTATTTCGATTTTCAATCAAAACCGGACAAAAATAATAGAATGTTTTTAACACTTAAAACAATAAAAAGGTACGGACTGCTTCTTATAATGGAAATACAAAGTAAGTATTATTAAATTGAATGTAATACTCTTAATACTTTGTATTGAAACACAACACAATGTAACTAAAAAAATTTTAGTTGCATTTGTCCTAATTTTCGAGCAAAACCTGACTTGTGCGTTACTAAAAAACATACCACAGTTTTTTTAAACATGAAACTGATACATAATCGTACTTTTTTCTCATTGAAAATAGACAAACGTCAAAAAATTTGACGGTCGCCGTGGCGCAGTGGTAAGTGTCAGTGACATGACTACTGTGTCTCCGGGACCCTGGGTTCGAATCCCGGCAGAGGCAAACATTTGTGCGATGAGTGTAGGCGTTTGTCCCGGGTCTTGGATGTTTGTGTGTAAAAAAAAAATTGTTCCTTGCGTTGCAGATACAGAAATAATTCAAATATTACAAACATATACACTTACACACATAAACGCAATAAATTACATAATGAACCGAAATGTTGTTTATTAGTAAGTATAATGAATCTTTGTATATAATATATCATAAGTAATGTTAGATACATTACTGTTTGTATTTTTAAGGAATAATTCATATAATATTAAGATACTATTAGTACTTTATTGTTATATAGAATTATTTTCGGAATACACTGCCTTTTGTACCACAATTATTTTTAATTACAACAAAAGGCAGGGTACAACAATTTTTGTAACTTTTAAGTTTTGCAATAAAGAAACATTTGTATATTTATTTGTATTTGTATTATTGAAGCTTGCATGTACTTAAAATCAGAACTCTAGCTACACTATAATTTCTTGTTTCAATTTTTTACCCCTCCTGTAAAAAATCGTTTATCGGACAAGTGCGCATTTGATCGTCGGCTCACCAAATACTTATTCATAATCATTATACATACAAATAATTACAATAATATTACATTTCCTGGCAAACGAGCCCATGGGGTTTCATAATTAATATACGAGGTGATGATGTTTTTTTAATACTAGCTGCGCCCCGCGGTTTTACCTGCGATGATGGTGATTGATGATGATGCTGATGATGAAAAGTGAAATGTGTTATTTCGGGACATGAAGTATCTACATGACAAATTTCATCCAAATCCGTCCAGCCGTTTGAGCGTGATTTAGTAACAAACATCCATACATCCATACGATCTTTCGTGTTTATAATATTAGTAGGATTTGTAGCAAGATCTAGTATGGATTTTTATTGAATAAGAAGTAACAATTTTATATGTCCTAAATATTCCAATACACTGCCACTTAAAATTGTATACGCTATACTTAACATATTTATGGGATAAAATAGATCTAAATTGATCAGTTAGTAATTTTCCTAAAGCTCAAACGAGGCGGCATGGTATCTTGTTGCTACCCGTTATTACATACTACCAGCTTCCATCATCCGTCAGTAACGTTATATCACCCCGCAAAAAATATCTACCACAAAAACAAACATTCGAAGCGTCACCTCCTCAACTCGATTCGTTCGGCCGAAGGTCAATCCGCGTATATCTAAATACGCTCCAATTCAATGGATCATAAAAAATCATAAAAAGTCTCCGGGCCCATACAGTTAACCCTAAAGTAAAGGACTAAGGACCCTTTCTTTAAGTTTTGGCAGAAAAAACCCGCGCTCGAGATCACGTCGAACTTGCTCAGTATTTGTGGCCGGTCGGCTGCAGCGCACGGTCGCACCGATACGTCAAGTAAACGCGGTTCCAAATTCAAAATTCCAGGAGCGCGGGAAAACTCCACTCGAAATTTCGAACGCGACCCCCGCAAATTCAAATATTATCTTCAAAGTACGGACTCATTCACCGAGTCAATTTTCGATAACACTGTATCGCGGCTCATGTTTATTATTATGATTCGTACAAATTAAACCGTGTATTGTTTTAAATATTTCGACATTGTCGGAATTCTATTGTGTGATTCTTAATTGTTTAATGTTTTGCTTAAAATAGGGCTTTGTCGAGATGTATCCGAATACAATTTTGTAGTGATATAAACAATTGTTAATTTCGCGGAGGAGTCGAGCGTGGTTTTTATGAATGTTTTTGCGCGCGAGTAGTGGGGGTAGGGTGGGGCCTCCGTTGACTCGTCCCTCTACTAGCGAGTATTTTGATTTAGTTTCCAAGTCTTACGCAGATGTGGCAATTTTTTCAGTCGCGTGTGTCTGGCGTGCGCGGCTGTCGGCATTTCCCGCGTTTCGGATTATTTTTCGTTGCGACTCTTTTCCGCGCGCTTTGAAAACTTTTTCGACTGAAACTTTTTCTTTCAGGTCACTTGGTGTACTGAAAAAACTTATTGTTTTGTTTAGAACTGTGCTTTGTAAACTGTGTGAGAGTATTGTTTGTGCAGTGACATTAAGGATTTTGTGAATAAACGTAAGTGATTCGTTCGTGTTGGTTGCAGACATTGTTTTCATTTTTGGATGCCATAATTAAGGTAAGATAAATTGATAACCTAATAGCTTCAATACAACATTTTCTTACTTAGATTAACAAGTGAATAGACAAGTCATATAATTATAATTTAACATTAGGAAAGTATTTTACATTGGTTTTCGTGAGTAGTACCATACCATAAATTTGTAATGTAATAGTTACTAATGTGTGCTTTTTACGCTTTATTAACATAATCTAACTGTATGAAATGTTTCAAATGGCTGCCGTTCCACTAGTTATTGTTTAAAGTACCCTCCAAAATTAAAATAATAATATTTTCCCAATATTATCTACTTCAATGTCACTTAAAATTTAAATACTCTAAATTATGTAAAAAAATATTATCATCATTAAATAACTAATAAGTATAAAATTAATTAATTTCAGGATAACAATTGTGCCACTCTTTAAACTATTTATACTTTGTTCCGACCACTGGAGAAGTTAATATGTAGCTTTAAGTGTTTTTCTCATTTTTTATAATAACTTTTTCGTTTCCATAATTAAGCTAAGATTACAATTTTCATGAATAGTCACTCTCTTCATACCTACAAATTAAGGTTTTTTTTTAAATATTCAAATGAATGAATAGGCAAACATAATAATAGATAAATGAAATAATAATAAAAACCGCTAAACTCAGGCCGCAAACGTTTTTTTTTAAATATTACCAATATTATATTAGATATTATATAACTAATCATCCATTTCATCGCGAAGAAGTTACAAACATAAACACGACAAACGACAGACAAACTGTTGCATTTTATTATATTAGTGTCGTAAACTTAGTTTATTAAAAAAATATAACACCTTCAAATTTTATATGTCATTTTTGCTATTAGTTATATAATTGGACAAAAAAGTGCTATAAAATTATTGTAAATGGTCAATAGTTCAATTGAAATGATAGTATTATATTTAAATAATTATGCTAATACCCTCGATAGTTTGAAAAAAAACATATAATAAAACACATAAACTATATTACAAAAAATATACTATATTACTACACTAATATTTAATTTTTTTAATCATGCTTCTTTGAAGGAGAGTTATCAGAGTCTATAAAAAGATTGACAACGTATTACGTATACCCGTATAATCCGTATAAATCCATATAATAATATTATACGCGACGGTGATCGCTTACAATCAGGCGGACCGTCTGCTTGTTTGCCACAATTACATTTAAAGAATCCTTAGTAGGTAAGTACTTTGAATAACTAATCATAAAATATCTTCATTCACGAATAGAACCATGCAGAGAAGTCTTAACGCAAAATTAATCTCCAAAAGTCACAGAAAGTCAAAGATTAAATTCCAGAACTGTCATTGAACGTAAAACTGAGATGGATGGGACTTTATCGAAGCACGATCATGCACCGGAGACGGCCGAAAAGACCTCAAGTCCAGGGTCAAAGGCGAGGAGTATCACGACCAGAGAAATTATTAGAGTCATAGTTGAGCTCAGGCGTATGTAAACCAAAGTTCGAATATCATCATCATCATTATCATCTCAGCCATGGGACGTCCACTGCTGGACATACATCTCCCCCATTGATTTCCACAAGGACCTGTTGGAAGCGGCCCACATCCAGCCTTTGTCTGCGATCTTAGTCTGGTCATCTGTCCAACTATTCGGTGGCCGTCCTATGCTACGCTTGCCAGTCCGTGGTCTCCATTGGAGAACTTTTCGACAATTGATTTCTACGAAAGCAACAGTACATAGGATAAATAAGTTATTGGATGACACTTAAACACTTCAAAAAATTTAAGTCTGAAAACTATCGCGAGTTTCTTCCATAATTGTAATGTAACAAACCGACTAGGAGTGAGTCGTAGTCGGTTTGTTACATTACAATTATTTCAAAAAATACTTTATAAGGACATTTTCGGGATTTTTGGAGGCCCCCAACGGCTTATTTTTTGAAATGAAGTGTCATCCAATAACTTATTAAATTTATCCTATGTACTGTTTGCTTTCGTAGACATCAATTGTCTAAAATGTATAATGGATGCTATTAAAAAATCTAAACACAATTTTAGGAAGTTTATGTAATAACTTATTTTAAGTATTAATGCTCTGTAGTTAAAAAAATATTATACACGGATATATCTAAAGATTTGAATTATTCATTCATTCATTCATCTCAGCCATTGGGTGTCCACTGTTGGACAAATGCCTCCCCCAATTGGGGGGAATTGCCAATACTCGCCACGCTTGGCAGGCGGGTTGGCGAGCGCAGTATGATTTCCGATGCTCAGAAGGCGCTGCTGCCCACCTTCTGGTACGTGATCCCTTAGCCGACTCTTACGGCACACACGAGAAGAGATGGGGGAGTACTATTCTAGGCCGGTACCACCACGGCAAAGATTTGATACAGTCATTTAAATAAAACTTTATATACCTTACTATCTTTGCCTATATTTGTAGAAATATACAATTTAGTATCGAACCCACTGAAATGCTAATTGAAACTTATTTCCTAATAACTAGTAACACTCAAATTATACTTTAAAACATAACAAACAAGTATTTCATAACCTTCTTAAAATCATTAACACAAACAAATACTATTGTTTTTTGACGTTTCTCAGAAAAATTCACTCAGAGCGTTTTAGGAAAACCCGCATAATTATATCGTATCTTTGTTTTTATTGTATCCGAATTTATATTAATAATACTAAATTGAATTTGTCTGTTTGTTATTCCTTTTATAGCAACTCCTGGGTTAATATAGATTAACCCAGGAGTTGCTATAAAAGGAAAAACAGCGTTAAAGTTATTTGAATCCATTATAGGTTATAGGTGTCACTCAAGTGAGATAATAGTTAAACGCTAGATACATACAGTTTATAAAGGTTATATTTAGTTCTTATTTCTTTCGTGTAACTAAAATATTTTCTTTTTAAACGTCTTTAATTTTTCAATTATTATTCATATTTTTATCCTCTTTTTGTTATAACCTCTAACTGTCACTATTTGACAATGAGAGATTCATTTCGTCCTAAAAGAGTTGAAGCTACAACTCTGTTTCATCGTGATCGGATTCATATTTTGTCTCTGTCAGTATCCCGACTGCCGAACCGAATATCTCGTACGAAGGCACGTACAGAGACTAGTGTTCGTATAAAATATTAAAATCGTGTATTGGCTGTCGATTTTATCTCGATTACTGAGAAAATGAGTTTCTTAAATAGTTGCCGCGTCAGTTTTTTTGTTACATTTGCAATGTAGAACTTTTGGTGTACGTTTCTCTAGTTTAAATGTCAGGAAAATGTGTTTTGTATATTGTATTGGAGCGCATGGTGAACACAGCTTACAGGAAAACAATCTTATTAATGTGTCGATTGACATCCGTGCGAACTAGGATAATAAATAATGACTGGATCAATACGTAATAGTTTTAAATTACTAACCGCTGCAAATATTTGGTTCCATGAAATGACTATATCTAACTGGCCGGTTGGCGCAATTGGTAGCACTCTGCCTTCTGAGCCGCTGGTCCCGGGTTCGATTCCCGGACAGGTCAAACATTTGTGTGTATGAACATGTCTGTTTGACCTGTGTCTGGGTGTGTATATGTATATAAGTATATATATCAGTCATCAGGTTACCATAGTACAGGCTTTGCCTAGTTTGGGACCTGAAGATCTTGTGTGAATGTTATAAGAATATTAATTAAAATTAAATAAATATTATTAATGTTAAATAAGAATAAGAATAAGAACTACAAATCTACTACTGTATGTACTTTGGGAACAGTAGCGAATTGTCGACAAAGAAACTAGCTTATATTTTTTTCTCGTTATTTTATATTCTCTATTTTAATGTATGTATATATGCAGGCCGTTTCCAATCGGTCTTTGTAGATCTATGGGGTAGGCCTATATCCTTATCTATATATATATAGATAATATGCATTACAGCATATTATGACGTTCACCAATGGACGTCTTATGGGATAATGATGCTAATTGTATGTGAGTAATAAACTTCATAAACAAATACCGGCCAAAAAGACACAAGCTATATGAGTAATAAGGCGCTTAGTCAATTGCTGATATAACTTTTAAAATATATATATGACGTTCAAAATGACAACACACATATTGGGCTGCGTTCAGGAGCGGCTTCGTCCAAATATTGATCGACCAATATTTGATCGATGTCTCACGAACGGCTACTCCATAGCATGTCACAGAAGAAGAAGAAGAAGTCACTTACATTGATCATAGATCAAGTGATAGTTACTACTGCATACGTCACTTTTGACAGCCGATCAAGATTTGATCGATTCTAGAGGTAGAAAGATTATAGTCTAATCGACCATAATTTGGTCTGACTGGTTGACGTGAACGGTCATGATCAAATATTGGGTGGAGCAAATAATGCTCTAATTGAGCTCGTGAACGCCGCATATCCGCTGTCAGAGATAGAGAGATATGGTTTGGCCGAAGCCGCACCCGAACGCAGCCTTGGTTAAAAAAGGGACTTTGGACCCATGGCAATTATTTCTTACTATTCATAAATTGGTCACAGACTATGTTATCGAAAGTGAAATCATGCTACACTTAGAATATTGACTGTATGTCAAGGAACAGCTGCCTGGACGCTGCTGGTAAAACTGAATATGATGACATGACAGTATTGTAAAAAAGTGTACTGACAAAGATTTCATAGATAGATAGATACACTTTATTGAACACATTTTAAAATAATACAAAAAACAGTTTACATTATATATAGCGATGTGTAACAACAGGCGGTCTTATCGCTATTGGCGATCTGTTCATACAGAGTCGCTATTAGAAACTAGTATTTTTAAACACTGCCTAAATGTTCTATAGTTTAAAACACAGACTGGCAAGTGCACTGTATTTTTGTTCTATAGTTGAAAACACAGACTGGCAAGTGCACTGTATTTTTGTTCTAAAGTTGAAAACACAGACTGGCAAGTGCACTGTATTTTTGTTCTATAGTTGAAAACACAGACTGGCAAGTGCACTGTATTTTTGTTCTAAAGTTGAAAACACAGACTGGCAAGTGCACTGTATTTTTGTTCTATAGTTGAAAACACAGACTGGCAAGTGCACTGTATTTTTGTTCTATAGTTGAAAACACAGACTGGCAAGTGCACTGTATTTTTGTTCTAAAGTTGAAAACACAGACTGGCAAGTGCATTGTATTTTTGTTCTAAAGTTGAAAACACAGACTGGCAAGTGCACTGTATTTTTAAGGTGGATAGAAAACCTCACCAAGACCACAAAATTGAATGAAATTGATGTTGGTCGCTTCCAACCGGTCTTTGTGGAATCAATATGAACAGTCTATATTGAGCAATGGATGCCCTATTGCTAAGATGCTGATGATGAAAATGAGAAAGTGGGGAAGTGGAATTAATCTATAATAATAATATGGGACAACATACTTTATATACACACCCAGACACAGGTCAAACAGACATGTTCATACACACAAATGTTTGACCTGTCCGGGAATCGAACCTGAGACCAGCGGCTCAGAAGGCAGAGTGCTACCAACTGCGCCAACCGGCCAGTCAACATCTGATGAGTTAAAATTTCATAAATTGGACGGTTGGTTTGTTGGCAGCGTTAGACGTTGCAATTGCAACGCCGTTGCGAGTGAGATGTTTTTGTCACCTTCTAATTAGCTTGGATCTGCTCTAATAAAAAGTAATAACACTTCAATTTATTAAGAAATGAAAATAAATTATACTGTTAATTTTATCAAAATGAGTTGGACGATTGCAACGCGTTTTGAGCGACACTTTTAGATAGTACATTACCGAAATATGTTTTGTCTGTTTGTAATCTTTTTCAATTTTTTGTAGTCTAAAGTCCAGTACAAATATCTGATATTTTTTTTTATTTTTATTTCATTATGTAGAACTATGAAGTAGACTTTAATTAGTCCTGTCTTGACTCATAGTGACCACGGTCGAATAAACTTCTTTGTAATGGACAATTTATTCATCCTCTGGGACCTTACTTTAATGAACCAATCGAAGGTAATGCAGAACCTACGACACAAGAATCATTTCTTTTTGTAGATTCTGCACGTCAATATTTCAGTGGAATTTGTATACTTTTTACGATAATAAATTGAATTGAGTTGAATTCTTTTTTTTTTTTTTAAGAATAAGACATCTTTAGAAAAAAAAAAAAGTTCTTAAAATATGACTACACATTCAAATGCACAAAAGACCCGTTGCTTTACCATGGCTTTATTTTAAAACCTGCTCCCCGCGGTGTTACCCGCGATGAAATGTTTTGTTTTTTTTTTTACATATTATAAGTTTGCGTTTGACAACTGTATCACCTGATGTTAAGTGATGACGTTGTCTAGGATTTAGCACGCAAACCTAGAAGGTACCTATTCACTCGCGACTTGAAGACTCCAGGATTGTACATATCGGGAAACACAGACTCGAGCAACGAGTTCCATTCCTTGGTACGTCGTATTAACGATTTTTCTGTGTTCCTATCATCCCACGAAAACAATTAATATTTTCGGGATACGAAGTAGCCTATATAATTATTAGTAATAATATAATTATACAAAATTCATGCAAATCCATCCGCTGTTTCATCGTCAATGAGTGAACCCATATAAACGACAAACGAAGTTTCCTTTACAATATTAGTGTGATATTTATGTCGCCTAAGGATGTATGAAACATTTCTCATTAATGACTTTATCCTCTATTTTGAATACATTTAATTACATATTCATTCACTAACTTTTTATCATCTCTTTACTGTAAATACCTAGCGACTTAATTTCCATTGCTGTCGAGGAGATGGCGCTATGATCTACCACCAACAGTCATAATATCAAAATAAAAATTCTCAGCAATTCCTTGAGAAAATATATAGCGATCTAGTTGCGCCCCGCGGTTTCATCTGCGTGGACTACGGTTTTACCGCTACCTCAATTATGCCACGGAAATTATATTTGTTCTGGATTAAAAACTAGCCTTTGTGTTATTACAGGGTGTAAGCAATCTTTATTCGAAATTTTATGCAAATCTATTCGCCCTTAAAACATTAGTGTAACAGTATAAGGATTACCTTATAATCATTTGTGCTGAACGAACCTCTTTTATGGAATACGTTTTAGTCTATTATTTACTTTATATTATTTTTTAAATTTTGTTTTAAAAAGCAAATTTTTGATATTATTTTTACTTTATATTTTCAACTACCAAGCAAACCAGCGTAATTTATTACATATTTCTTATTATTGCTGTCTCTATCGAGGTCAGGTTTACCATCTATAAAGAAATCTGGTTAATATTATAATAAATCTAAATTTTACCTCCAATGAGAATAAATAAAAACATGCTATGAACCAAGATACCTGCTACTATAATAACATGGCTAAGACACGCATATTTTAATTAAAAAGCTCATAATTAAGAGTATTTATAATCTTTACTTTAAAACACTAGCTTCTGTTCACTCCCAATAATTTGCAACGTAATACTTGTTATAACTCTTCACAAAACTAATTTCAATATTCTCAGACCAAAATTAATTACTATTTAGTAACGAAACAAGACTGGCAACACTCCTTTTAAAGATAAAACGCTAAATGAAATTAAATTTCGACATTCATTAAATATTTTTGGTCGTGATTTATGTTGATAATTAAGTAGCTGTTTGAAATATAGCTGCCAATGAATATAATAATGATATTGTATTATAATATTTGAGGTTAGAAATAATGGATTCTGATTTGACGGTTTCGTGACGATGGCACCTTCTTAAAGCGTAGGTATAGTCGTTTGAAAGCATTAAGCTCATTTGTTTTGTTCATTCGGTCAGTCATTCAGTCATTCACTCAGATTTGGACCGGAAAGGTCCCTTATCAGGCGGCCGGAGATGACGTCAGAGACCCTCAGCACTCGTGAACAATCAATGTGAGCCGAACGTGATTGTTATATAAATAAAACACATTTTTCTTACTTAATTTTAAAACAATGCGAAACGGGAAATGATTGAGTTTGAGTAAAATAAACAAATTCAAAATATGGCGGGAGGAAGTTTTGATTGTTCTGAAACGTTGCTCTGAAACGTTCATTCATACTTCATTAAATGGGTCATTCAATGTACTTCATTGAAAAATATCTTAGGTACGTGTATTGTTTTTTTTAATGCTGTGTAGATCTAGCGCTTGACCACTATCACACTTGATGATCACGGTGTCGAAGATGTTATCACGCTAGACCTAGAATGTTCACTATGTGCTTAGTGACAGTTTAAACTTAAGGGTCAATAGCCAGGTGGGTACTCGTAAGTACCCTACCACCATCCTGGGAATTGATAACGGAACCTTCACCGGAAGTTTAAGCGGTTGTTGGAACCAGTGTCCGTCAGTTTGACAGCCGACACTCCACACACTGAGCTATCATCGCTTTCAAATTTGTGTCGATGTGGTAGAACTTGAAAATATCAGTTTTTCAAACATGAGACCGGTAAACCATTACGGGAAAAAGCTTAACTACCATGATGCGATTTGACAACGAGAACTCGAGAGGGGAGCGTATCATTCAGGGTTTAAAGTTTAAATTGACGATTCTCACAACGCTAAGAGTATCATATTATCGAAATTAAATATGATATTATTAAACATGTTCATCATTCGTTCTTTATGGTTCATTGCATTTACGTCATGCTAGGCGAAACTTATGATAACATTTTCGAAGGAAAAAAAGACATTTGTGGAGTCTACAGCGTAATTGGCAAAGTGACTGGGACTGTACTCTCTAGTCGTGGGTTCAAATAAAAATAGCAGCCACGCTTTTTCCTTAAAAAATTTGAACATGCTATAAATGTAAACGTCATATTCTTCTTCCTTATTTGAACTTCAAATACGTTCCATTGCACGCAACCGAATTATCTGCTTGTAAGTTTACTCATATTCCCTTTGCCACCAATTGTAATTCCGAATGCCTTTACAATAAAAAACCCATTTCCTAACTTACTTCGAGCCCGCGTAAGTCAAGTATTGTGTCTGAACAATAGTCTTGACTCATGTCACGACGTGATTCATTCAAATATCGAAACGAATTCGATGAAACTGTTTTCCTTTTTTAGAAAATCGTTTCGTATTTACACGGGAAACTTTTCAGTTAGCCGGTCATTTGTTTAACAAACATTTCAAAGTTCTAATCTTGAAACCCTTAATCCTCATTAAAATATCAAAGATAAAAACGTTTGTTACTGGAATTATAACATCTTTATTTTACACACAGTTGTTCAATAAATATTTCTGATTTCTGATGGAAAGTTCTCAAAATGAATCTCTTACAATAGGTTATTGAAATATTATTATGATTAAAAATAAAATATTACTTATTCTTCTTCTTATCCTTATCCCACGCTAGGCGGTGTCGTTTCTTTTGGATAAAATTAATTGAACAAAAAAAACGTTTTAAAAATCTCTGCTAAATTTTATATGATGTTTCTTATTCGAATATGCGTGATTTATGTTTAACTTTTTTTTCTGAGGTAAAATCTTTCATAATATACATTTCAAATACATTGAGCTTATAATTTAATAACGCAGATATTGTGTACAAATAATTCATAATTCTCTGTGTCAAATTGGAATGAGTTGATACTGAGTTCAATTGTTTTACGCTGCGATTACGTTACGGTTACGATAGTGTTTCGTGCTCCACGGATAATTTTACAACATGCACCTACTGAATGTTTTGAATATGTTTTTCGCTGACATATTTTCTCACTATGGTTCATAAATAAGTAATGCAGTCATGTTTACTGGCATATTAGCAATGAACTCATCCCATAAGGTACACTACTAAAGTTTTAGACCATATCAGGCGAGCACTAAGACAACTGTCGGTCTGTCCGTCAGCTCGACAACTCGGCCCTTCTACGGAGCGTATTAACCATGTTAAAATTTTAAATAAGCAATTTATTTATTACTCGATTTCAATCTCGTCCCTTATATGGAAATAATTATTTTTGACGTCTCATGTTAACTACTCAGCGTGGTCATACTATGTCTTGAATTGTATATTTTGATTATTTGTCAGCTACAAGTGGCAAACTTTAGAATAAATACGAATTATATTATAACTTGAATGTTAATAAATAGTCCATTAACTCTTTATAAGTATTTAATCGACCGATAAAATCGTACAAAAACATTCCATATTGTTGAAACTTGTAAGCGTTATTGTTGGAATAATTCGATTTTGTCTTCGCATAATTATCATAATAAACGAACACATTGCAAAATCGTGCATTCACTCCTTCTCTTTCTTGTTGTTTCTCCGTCTCTTTCCACACATGCAATTCACGTAAACCAATTAGTATACAATTCTCACTCTTTACTCTTTGAGATAAGATCCTTTTTAATATCGGCAGGCAAACGAAAGAATACAGCTGCTTTTTACACATTGAATCTAATTAAAACCATATTCTTCCTGTAACAGGGTTGAGAATTGTTCATCTTTGTGTAATCAATGAGGCATTCGCGATGAAATGCGAAATGGATTATTTTTTCAAAAATGGAATTAAGAAGAGACAATAACGTTCATTGTTTTTAAAGATGGCGGCTGGGGCCGGCTCAAATATGAGATTATTACTTGTGCGTCTGGCTTATGATAATTTTATAGCTCGGAATGGCACAATAGCGACTTCATTTTAATGCAAAATCGTAGTACTGAATACGTGAACGGAAACACATCTCGTCATGCCAGTTATTAGCAAAAACATATTAAAACGTTCTTTTGATCGCAGGAAATGATGTATTAATAATCTTTCTCCGTCTAAATAAAAAAAGAAACATAAATTATTATCTGTTGAACTTAATATTTAATACCGGCGTTTTTATTAGCCATTAATTTGACGTTTATAATCAACTAGATGTTTCCAATTACTCTCAAACACACAAATTGGTAGATTACGAGTGCTTTAGTAACGATTTTTAGAAGTAATTAAATGTACGGACGTCTATTTAAATGTATATTTTCATTCTACTTTTTACTATTATGCATTTATAGAATAGGATAATGGCATACAAATCTTCAATTATTTCTATATGTAAATAAAATCACAATCAGGTGTACAAATATAAAAACTGATGGTACCTACATGATTTGAAAATCTGACACTACGTCGTACCATTTCAAATTTGTCTTTATGAACGAATATCGAAAATACTTTGGAAGCGTCATCAGCCCCCTCATTAAGAACTCTTTGATAGCTAACCGAATCGCTTCATCTTTGTTTAATAAAAATATAGATTAGAATATTCCATTATACGATTAAGAATTATGGTCAAATTAAAAAGAATCAAAATATAAAGCGTTGGAACAATATCGAATCGATTCGGTTAGTTATCGATCGTTCTGAATCAGGCAGCTTCCTATAGAGGGCCATTTTCGCGAATATACAAAGTACAAACAAACCCCTAAAGTAATCCTGTTTTATAATAACGAGAAAAACTTCATCTAGATGTATTCCAAAATCATCCAGAATGTGTTTAAAAGTGCTAAAATTTGCTTGTGTATCCGTAGTTAATATGAAATGCTTTGCCAAGACTGATTTCATCATCACTTATTAGCTCATTAAGCTTGTGTTTATCATATCATTTTGCGAACTCTCTGACCATCAAATAAACAGCTGACGATCGCTTAGTATATAATATATATAGCATATTTTGCCTCATTATGCCAGTACGCAGCGTCTTCATCAGCCATCATGCATGCGTACTTATTAGTTTCAATAAGTACCTAAGTCTAGTGCGTAATGGAAAACCCCCGCAGAAATAGAATTATTACGATCAAAATTTTAAAAAATGAAACTATTTCAAAATTAGAACACGTACGTTCTAAAACACAAAGATGAGTTACATATTATATTTTTCAACGACATTCTTACCAGCCAGCTGCTCGATAGATTAGTGACGTGCCGCGTCAGTTCCAGAAAGCTGAATAACTAGCACGTAACGAGTAATTTAAATAGATCGCTCTCTCAATTGGGGTTAATTCTCGCGTTTAAGGAATATCGTGGACTTTAATTATGAGAACTAGAGGACGTGTGTTGTGTCGTAATTGATGTTTTTTCTGATATTTTTTTATTACATGTGTTTTCAAATGCGGGAACTGAACGTTTAGCAGCATGGTGATGTCATAACTAAAAACTACTAATAAAATAATCAACAGTTGTATTGACATATTGTGTCAAAAAACTCAGTATTAATTATATCAAAATGTACTCTTTAATAATGTCACAATTTCGTTTACCTAATAGACTTCATATGCTTTAAATTGATTGTAAATAGTTTCATTTCCCACACACAGATGTCATTCGACTCATTTGGAAAATAGTTGCCGAAAGTCATTGTTTGCAATGGCCTAAAAGTAAAAGCTTTGTGTCACGTCATTGATATAATATGAATATAAGATAAATAGACCTCACTTGAATAAGGTCAATTTATTTTCAAAATATCCGCAAACCAAAGGACATGAAGAATATGTCTATTCAGATAGAAAGTTCAACTTTATCTGAAGCGGAATTTGTCAGTCACGATGATTCGCACAGAGTTGTTTGACGGAACGGTAATCGATAAAATAAACTAGATGTATTTTTTTTTGTATTTTTATGTTCGGTAATTGCCGAGTTCCTTTGAGAAATTTCAATAAAAACCAATTTACTAGGAGCTAATAGTTATCAGATGCTTGAAAACTTTCAAATCAGTCCGGAAACTTCAAATTCTAATAGCATAAAGAGGCACGTCTGCTATCTACTTACATCACCCGTTTCGACTTTTTACCGAATCGTGATCCGCTTTTTTTTCTAAAGAGCACATATTCAGATGTGTAATGACCAATCTCCGGGCGTTGAACAAAAAAAAGAAAAAGAGCATTAATGCATCAGTTACTAAACCATCAGACGCATGCTCTTGCGCATCCTTAACGCATTCATAATAAGAACAAGACGTTTCATTTTCAAACGGACGAATTACAAACACGGGGAGCATTCCATCTTCGGATGTTTTAGTTCATATTCAAATTTTAAAAATAGAATGAGATTTATTGAATAGAGATTATAACGGATACATTGAAAGCAGTTTCAATTGAAGTTTTCTGATTGATGATTTAATATATGACTTTTAACTGTGATTATTTCTAACTTTGAATGATCCTTCAGTATTTTATAATATAACAAGAAGCATATATATAATTCTTAAAATGAATATTAAACTATTAAAAATATTAATATGATCGTTTGGATTGTACCAATCAACTATCATAGTGGCGGGTACTTCAAAGTTACTTACTTTTAGTTTGGGCTAGTTTCCAAGTTTAAAAACTGACATCAAAACAAAATGTTGTGTAGCTGTCCCTGAGAGCAAATTAACATCTAGGTCTAGCGATAGATTCCATCTTCGACCACATTATCACTGACCATCAAGTGAGCGCCACTATCTCAGACCGCTAAATCGATACAGTGTAAAAAAACCATCCCATTTACCAAAAAATAAGTCTTGTTTGTTCTATACTAGTAGTAAAAAGGAGTCAGTAATAAGAGTCATAACGTAATATCCAGAAGTTGAGTCAGTGTGACTTCACTACTTGACGAAGACCGGAAATTAGATAAATACCGCGAACGCATTCAAATTTCGAACTACTAATTCAATACGACAAGAAAATTGTCACGTAATAAATGCACTTGATATTAATTCAGAATTCTGCTCGACAAATACGAGGGCGTTCAACACGTTACAAATTCTCTATGCTTTTTTAATTAACTAAAAAACATTGTACGTTCTCTATACTTCATACTTCGAACTCGGGGTCAATAATCTTAAAAAAATATGACCAGAGTATCATGAACCCTACAATTATTAGTAATGTTGAATGTTTGATTCACAGTTACACTGGCCGGAATGAATACACGCGGCGTGGTCACCCATCAATCAATGGGATCAGATCGAAACGAGCTTACATTATGATTTTATAAGTTGAAGTAATATTTTATTCAAATTGTTTAGTTGATTGAATGTCTCAAACTTGTTCAATGTAGGTTTTAACTCAAATCAGTGATTAATAATAACATTTGCAATTCAAATTTCGAACAGCTTGAAATAGACGAAATAGTAGTATTTGAGTGGATAGAAACAGAAAAAAAAATGATTTGTAGCCAGCATCAAGATATTCCAGCATTCCGCCGTCACCCTACACGCCCGTCATAATCCATCTCGAGCTTCGATATTTGAATACATTCGAATTTGGAACGCGCCAGTAATATGAACTTGCTTCGTTTCGTTTTTCAATTGCTTCACTAATATTTTGAATTTAGAACGTCGGTTTCGAGATAAGAATTTGTTTTCTGTTTAAATTGAGCTGAGCGCGCGTCTAGACAACAGACATGATTTTAACAGGCAATAAATAAAATTGACTATTGTGTTGTCATTGGTATGAAAGGTGATAGAGAAATCGCGATATTCGCGATATCAGTTTATTCCAGTCGCGTGTCCGTTACGTAAGTGGCGCGTACGTAAGTAGGTAAGTGTATGGCACGCGCCTTAGCCACGTATCGGCGATAAAGCGCGGGGTGGCGCGGCGGTGGCCGCCACATTCTTTTACGCGCGCCTAATAGATAAAAACGTCCATTCATGGCAATGTCACTGTGACAGGTGACGCAACACACTGAATAATTTGGCAAGATATTAAAAATATCAGCCATGTACTTGGAGTAATATGTTGTGATATTTTCTATTTTGTTATGTCACGCCTTATTACGCATTCATGTTTTTTTACTCCAAAAGGGTTAGAAATGATGCAATCAAAATAAAATAGGATATGATAATCATTTATTTGCATAATACATGAGTATTATACGCACACAAGTACTATCTATAATATAAAGATGTAGTTTGTCATACTCATGGCATTTGTGGCTAACATGTTTTGCACATACCCATAAGCGCAGGTACAAATTTTTGAGAGGTGGCTTGTGGCCTTCCTTTTCCTTTAGCACACCGTTTTGAGTTTTATTCTCGCATGAACAGATTGTGACCAATGATATTATATATTTATATGAGGTAGATGTGGCACAAGCGCGCGGAAACTGAGGCGGCAAAATTAAGTCAATTGTAGTAATTTTCATTATGACGCGTATTTCAAGCGCAAGTCTAAACATATAGCTATCCTTTTCTATATTATTTGTACCGTATTATCTGTCGCAGTAAGCATGTTTATGTCGTAAAGGAACAAAATCTGAGCACCGCGCAGTATGAATATACGTCATCTTTAGTAAAACATCATTGATTGTGACTTTATTGGCTGAAATTCTGTTAATCACGCAAAATATTTTAAAATTCTTCAAAATTAAAAGCTTTTCTTATACCACCGTAAAAACCAATTTCGTGTAATTCCTTTCAATACTATCTGTAATATCACACGAGTTCCATTCAAATGCGGTAGCATTATCATCATCATCTCAGCTATAGGACTTTTACTTCTGGACATATGCCTCCCCCATTGATTTCAATAAGGATCTGGATGGAAGCGGCCCGCGTCCAGCCCTTACCTGCGATCTTAGTCAGCTCATCTGTCCACATTGTCCGGAAGTTTTAATTAGCATCAAATAACTTGATAACTTTTTTTTTTATTTTTTTATTAAATTTAAACTAGGATTCCCTGTATCGCAGGAGGCTTGGACACACACATTCACAGCACACAAACATCCAAGACCCAGGACAAATACCTACCCTCATCGCACAAATGTTGGCCCTTGCCGGGATTCGAACCCGGGGTCCCGGAAACACAGTAGTCATGTCAATGACACTAATTACTGCGCCACGGCGACCGTCGGATTTTACCCGAATCTACCCGCATTTTAATAAAATAAGATCAAATTTAAGTGTTGTCATTCATAAGTGTCTATTGTAACTATTTTGGTACTTTATCATATAACCGCATAAATGCTTTCTTAAATGACACCAATCTAATTAGTTTGATTGAACAAGAAAATCACTATCAAACCTACTAAACTATCCAATTTGTAACAATGCAGCAATAACGCAATAAGCAGCGCCTTCTGAGTGGGGGAGGCCTATGTTCAGCAGTGGATGTCTTATGGCTGACATGATGATGATAACTCGACAAGGGTGCAAATTGCTGTATTAAATTTTGTCTACAAATACTTGTAATCTTAAAAGGACAATTGTCGTGGGCGTTAGTCTAAACACGCAGTAAATAATAATTAAAGTAACTTTTTAATTTGATAAGGCAATCCATATAAGTAGATACAGTTAAGATAATTGTTTTTCGAGAAACCTTTTTATTCCATCGGCGGAAAGATCAAACTTTAAACCAATTAGAGAAAGACATTCCTATGTTTCCAATAGCACCGCTAAACTACCCTTTATTAGGAAGATAAAGAGCAGTAATTAGAACGCGATTATAACAAATTTGCTCAAACGACCGCCAACAACGTTTCCAATGACATTCAGCTGTCAACTGTCAGTCTTAACAAACAGTTGAGGCGACGCACTAATTTTCTATTTACACGTCAAAACTACAAGGGACTGGTTATCCATGTTTTGACGTGATAACGTTTTATAAATTGATGAATACCAGCAACACTCATGAAAAATAGTAACGTTCCGCGTAACGTTCCACCTGAGTTTTGTATTACATAAAATAATCAAAGTCAAAGTTAAAGTCAAAGTCAAAGTCAAAGTCGAAGTCGAAGTCCAAGTCAAAGTCATAAATGATTATGACGTTATCACGTAAATCTATCGTCCGTAAACCGACTTTACAGACAACCAATTTTTTTTAAAATGTATAATTGATGGCAGATACGGACGGTAAGATATCTTTGTCGCATAAAACTGGTACACAAGGTATTATTGTAGATATTCTCTGACACAAGTACGTTAACGCCTTTATTGAGACTTTAACTTTTCTTTTGAAATAACCCCATATTTTATTTTATTCATGTATACATACCAAGGGAGAAAGCTCGTTTCACATTTTTTCGCATGTTTTAGCGTAACCTTCTACCACATTGTCACTAACCATCAAGTGAGATAGTGCTGAAACTCCAAATCTATAGAGTATAAAAAAGTAAAGATTGTATAATATGCCGATCAGAAGTTAAATAGACATAACTATTTACATAGAAAGCAGCGGCGCATTATATTCTATTATATTATGTTAAATATTTGATAGAATATTATACTATCTATAAGCAATTAGTACTCATAAATTAACATATTCTGTTATTGTAAGTGGAATTTCCCTTTAATAAGTAGTGCATTAAGAAAACTTATTTTACCTAGATATAAATAAGGTTTATTATGGTTTCACTATTCTTGGGAAATCAAATAAAGAAATAAAATAAATTATTAATATATTTAACCCGCGGTTTATAGACTGATAGCTTTTTAGTAAAGCTAAACGCAAGCGCTAAGTTATTCCCAACACTTATTCATAATAATTACCCCTACTAACGTCACAGGTCGAAAATAATACTGTATGAAGACATGCAAATAGGGGTGCCATTACGGAGTTCTACTCACGCCCTCTATTGTGCAAGTTTTGAGCTTTAAAAGCTTAACAGGATAGACGAATGAAATGCATTGAAGAGGTTCAAAGACATACTTTTAAATAAGTATCTAAAACTGTTCCATTTTTGTAAATATTTGCTACCGATTTAAGTTTTAAAACCAATTTATTATAATGTATATTATTCTAAATATGTAATCAGGTAAAACGATCTTCACATGTTTATATTGTTTGATATTCGAATTTGAAAAACTCGTTTTCAAACAAACGAATCACAATTTGAAAGTAAATAAATGCCAACTAGAAAATGGGACTTACCTAAGTATTTATGAACGAAAATGTGACTTTGTTAGTTTGTTCCTTTGTAACACTTGAACTGGTTAACTGTAAGTGTAAAATAATTACGATTCTCATGTCGGTTTTGGAAGTTCAAAATAATGTATGTATATCCAATAATCATGCAAGGAGCAATCCGTATTATTATAGATACTTGTTGGGAACAGCTTATATGAAAGTATTTATTATTTTTCTGATTAGCCTTATATGTATTTAGGTATTAAATGAAAAGTAATACCTAAATACATATGTACAATAAATTTCTAAACGCTGGAGTAAATTACGGAAAGAACAAAATAAGACAAAGTATTTCCATAAAATGACCCCAAGCATCGACTCAAAGGGGAGAACTTACAACGAGGGAGAACTTAACTACAAATTAATCAAAAATCCTTTTTTTTGTTTATCAGTCTTTGAATGAACATACACTATGTGACCACATTTCTAAAACGATTCCCCGGCTCTTATGTCTTACTTAAAACACTCGACTTCTTAAAATAGATACAGATTATAATAAAATCACTATGAAATATGAAGAACCCCAAAAGTATTAAACATTCGTCTGTCCGTTCAAAAACATTAATATAACTTATCTCTGTTCAGAGCACTCAAAATGTCTATTTTTAAGCTAAAACCAGCCTATATCGTCGTTACTCAGTGAGGGCAACACAGACTCCCAATGAAAAAAGGCGTAAGCGATATAAAAAGTACGAAACATACGATGTTTCTTTACTGAAACGAAATTTAAAAATTGTATCTCAGTGTTACGGGGAAAAATGATTGATTTTATTGCCAGATTTTACAGATTCGACGTTTTAAAACACTTGTTCGTGAAATTTAGAAAATTCGTTATTGATATCGATGGGTAATGTACTGGAATGACGCAGATTGTGTTTTGTTTTTGAGCGGGAATAACTTTATACTGATGTTCCGACTTTCGAAATATTTAAATAAATTCGAATGAGTACAGGTTTTATTTAGCATTGGAATTCCAAACTCCATTGTTTGGTTCATAGACGTTAGTATCACGTTCGTTTTATGAAGTAGATTTACCGAGTTTGATTCGCAGGATGCACAAATGAAGAATGGACTTTTCTTACAAGAAATTCACAGCTATCAAAATTGAGTCGACAGTGTGCAGTATATAATATGGTTTTATAGATAAGAACTTTTTTAGGGATGTAAAAGAGTTTCAAACTTTTTAACCGACTTCAATAAAAAGGAGGAGGTTCTCAATTCGACCCATAAGTTTTTTTGAGCACAATATTTTTATATTAGTTACATTTGAACTATCATGGTACCGACTTCAACAAGTTATTTCACACTTTTGAGTGTTGAAGTCGTTTCCCTTTTTTTTAAATTTTTTGTAAACATTTCCACATAATTTACCCGAACGAAATAGGTCTACTATTTTGTTCGGGTATATTATTTGAAAATCTTCCTTTGGGCTGCATTCAGATGCAAACAAAACAATGACCCTAATTCTGTTAATCACACGAACTAGCTAAAATTCACTAAAATTCTTCAAATTAAAATAGCTCGTAGTCTATTTACGCTAAAATTCAAATTAGCATAACTCCATAAAACGCTCTCACTAATATTAGACGAGTTTTATTCCATTGCTGGTCAATTGCGGGTAGTTTTAGTAGGTACCAAATAAGTGGCGACTTAATTTCGCTAAAACTACCCACAAATTTAATAAATACATTTCATTTTAGTGATGCTATTGATAAGTCTCATACTAATTTAGACTTTATCGTAATTGTATAAGAACTGATTTCGTTTTACAAAATTTTAGTTTAGTTCAATTGAATAAGCGAATCACTACCAATGACTTGATTATTCACTGAATCTTATACTAAAGCTTTAGAGCGCAAAACGTCAATTAAGCACGTACCTCTAAAAAAACTTTAATAAAATATTATTACCAATATTAATAAAAGCTAAACTGACAACGAGCCCTCATAAAATGTTTCCAAAACAAACAAATATGATTGAATTAGTCATGTTATTGGAAGTTGAAGCGTCTGGTTCGTTTCAAACGAACGCATCTGGTTTTCGTGTGTTTTAAACATTCATGGGAATTTCGATGTATTTTATTGATTATCACTATGGGAAACGCAGCCATAACTGATTAATGCGGTTGGTTCGGTCTTTTGCATGGAATTCGATGGGCACATTTGAAGGATTGTTAATCTAACAGCATAGGCCGGCCATTGACAAGGTGGACAGAGGAGCGACGACCTGACTAAGACCGCAGGTAGGGGATTGATGCGGGCCTCTTCCAACTGGTCCTTGTCGGAATCAATGGGGTAGGCCTATGTCCAGCAGTGGACATTTTGTTGCTGTGATGATGATTTGAAGATTGCAGGACCTCTATCGGTAAACACATTCCGGGCAGCGATGATATAGGTTCTCTCGGATGATGGAAGAAATAGTGGAATATATATGTTTTTTTATCTACTAGTATAACATTTAGATCTAGCGTTTAACCACTATCTCATTTTGATCGACAGTGACGACGTGGTCGAAGTTGGAATCACGCTAGATCTAGAATGTACTAGCTTTCAAAGACCTAAACATACTGTGTGTTGGTTTTACTTCATCATCATCATCATCTCAGCCATAGGACGTCCACTGCTGGACATAGGCCTCCCCCATTGATTTCCACAAGGACCTGTTAGAAGCGGCCCGCATCCAGCCCTTGCCTGCGATCTTAGTCAGGTCGTCTGTCCACCTTGTCGGTGGCCGTCCTATGCTGCGCTTGCCAGTCCGTGGTCTCCATTCTAGAACTTTTCGGCCCCAACGGCCATCAGTTCTTCGAGCTATGTGCCCTGCCCACTGCCACTTTAACTTGCTAATCCACTGGGCCATGTCGGTGACTTGCGTTCTTCTACGAATCTCCTCATTTCTGATTCGATCACGTAGAGAAACCCCGAGCATAGCCCTCTCCATAGCTCGTTGTGCGACTCTGAGCCTGCTCAGAAGGCCCATAGTTGTTACCCGCCTACCAGTTGTTTTACTTATACTATGCGAAAGTTGCTACTAGCTGGGTGTCTAAATTAATTGTTGAAAATATTCAAGTGATAAATGTTTTGTTATCTTTAAAACAAACATAATTACATATTTTTATACCGGTAGCGCCCCGCGGTTTCACCAGCGTGGATTACGATTTTCCCGCTACATCAATTATTCCACGGGAATCATGCATTTGACCGGGATAAAAAGTAGCCTATGTGCTATTCCAGATATAATCTATCTCTGTACCAAATATCATCCAGATCCGTTCAGCCGTTCTGGCGTGTAACAAACATCCATCCATCTATCTAAACTTAGACATAATTTAATATTAGTCGGATTTAGGCGGTAATGTTCTACATTCAACATTTATGAATATTGTAATTGATACCACTACATTTTCATAAGTTTATTATAGGTATTTTTGCTTGCTAATCACTGTATAGTATCAACATAATTATCATGATAATTGATGATAATTTATGTTGTATTCTAGGAAAAATATATGTATTTACATTAGTTTATACACACAAAAAAAATTGATTGTTTAATAAAGATATTTTAAAATTGAAATTGACTATACTACCAGAATTCAGTGCGTGGCTCCGTGTTAATATAGGCATTTTTGCTTGCTAATCATTGTATAGTATCAACACAATTATCATGATAATTGATGATAATTTATGTTGTATTCTAGGAAAAATATATGTATTTACATTAGTTTATACAAACTAAAAAAAATTGATTGATTAATAAAGATATTTTACAATTACTACCAGAATTCAGTGCGTGGCTCCGTGTTGGCCTTTCTTTATATCATGTTACCTTTATCCCACTCATTGGGGTAGTTAACCATTGTTGTACGTATATTAGCATTACATTACATAGTTAGTTAGCATATATACAATCATTTAAACCCTTAGACTACAACAAAGAATAGCTTTCCACGAAATTATTTATGAAAACCCAAGAATCAGATTGATATTAACAAATCATTTCGTCATTCCATTTGCACCGTTTTTCTGTCATTATATTGAATTGAAAGCGTGGTGGATTTTGACCGTTCCAATTCTGGAATCTGGTCGTTTTTAGCCCCATTCCGCGGTACCAAATTAAAAATGTAAGAATTCTCGCTTCCAAAAGGAATTTATATTTTATTTCATTTGAATCCGCCATCTTTTGTTTCCAGCTTGCGATTGGAATTCATATTTTTCTGTGTTTTGTTTCGGCGAGAGGCGTTTCGTTTTATTGTTCTTCCTAAGCGTTTCGTTTTGAACGGGTATTAATTATGTTCTTACTGGTTTTGGGCGCAGCTTTTACTCTTACATGCTTATACTAGTAGCGCCCTTCGGTTTCACCCGCGTGGATTACGGCGAACTATACTTCTTCCGAGATAAAAGTAGCCTATATGTTAATATAGAGTTTAAACTACCTCCATAGCAAATTTAATCGAAATTGATGTAGCCGTTTGAGCGTGAAGAAGTAACCAACATACAAACATACACACAAACTTTCGCTATTATAATATTAGTAGGTAGTATATACAGTAGCATAGGATTATACTCACTTAGCTGCGCGGTTTTACTCGCGTGGACTAAGCCTTTCTTAATAAATGGACTATCCAACATAAAAAATATCAAGAGTTTGATGGTTTATTGCATTAACAACATGCTAGGCGGAACTTACTAGTATTCTGTAGTCGTGGGTTCAAGTCCCACTAGCAGCCGAATCTTTTCCTTCAAATATTTGAACGTAATAAAAAATAATTTTTGACATTCCAACTAAAATTACTGAGATTAGCGCGTTCAACCAAACAAACAAAAAACTCTTCAGCTTTATAACAGAAAGAAAGAAAGAAAGAAACACGTTTATTCGTGACATATTATATATAATATTCGTTTTTTTAAAATTTTATTTGTGTGCAGTGTTTCGAGAAATGAACGGAATTAGTTAAGACTAATCTAATGAGTAAGCTTGATGGTTTTAGTATCCAGGCTATCCAGGACTTCGTCTCCTTCCTTCGATTTCCATCATCAGAGCTGCTCAGTGATACGATCATACATGGACGTTTTTTATATCTCAAATGACATCTCCAAGTCTGTATAAACTTTGTCACAGGAAAACTCTCATCACGACCTTGCTAATCGACATAAGGACATTGCTTTTAAATATAGATAACAGATTGGATGAATTCGTCCGCCGAATTTTCAAACCCATTAACATGTTTACGATATAATTTCGCTTTTAGTAAACCAATCACGGGTTTCATTAAAATACTGCAATTAAAAATATTTAACAAAACAGAGTAAATATTAGTACATATTATTATTTTGAGTTTAGTGCGGTGGCGGTGGTGGTAAAGTACATTAGGAACAGTGGAATTATTTCCTTATTGTGAAGAAAAATAAAATAGTGGCGCTTTTATTATTTTCGACTTTGCTACTTCGTCTTCTTGCCCTTATCCTTCACTATGTGGGGTCGTGACAACATATTTTTCTCTTCCATTCTCTTCTATCGCTAGCCATCTCAGTGCTCACACCTTTCATAAATATATCTCACACAGTCCATCCATGGCTTCTTCGGCATCTCTTTCTTCTACTTCTAATATCCGTCCACATACGTATTAAGTACTCTTTTTGATATATTTTCTTTATCCCTCCTCATAGCATAGCAAGCCAATCTATTCCCCCTTTCCACTTATCATTCCCTGGTGCTACTTTCAAGCTTCCTCTGATATACTCATTCCTTATTTAATCCATTCTAGACTTAAAAGATAAATAAGATAAAGTCTCTATAAGATAAATTGTACTTGAAAGTTAACCAATCGCAAAAATGAAGTCACTCATTTTATTTAAATATCAATTCTTTATTTACATCTTCAGGACACAGAATATTATATTACAATAAGATTAACAATAAGATTATAGAAATATTATGAAGCATGTAATCATGTATAACGTACCAGTAGGTGGGCAGCAGCGCCTTCTGAGGATCGGAAATCATACTGCGCTCGCCAACCCGCCTGCCAAGCGTGGCGAGTATTGGCAAATCCCCCCTATATGGGGGAGGCATATGTCCAGCAGTGGATGCACATGGCTGAGAAAAGAAAAAAAATTATGTATAAGGATCCCTACACCCCTTATAGTATGAGCTGTGTTACAGGGTAAAAGTTCCTTCCCGCTCTTGTGATGTAGAAAATATATTCAACTAATTTCAGACGATTTATTCTCATTAAATTGTGTCCGATGAGTTCAAGATTAGACACAAAATAAAAATTGTCTCATAGAATTTGACTGAAATCCGCATATCCGAAACTCATTTGACTAACGATACGTCAGGCCAATACAGATTAGAATCGCTTACCGAAAAAAATATGGACGGTTATCGGTTAACTGACATTTACATACACGAGAATAGAGTTGAGTATATTCGTCATATGTTATCCGGCCAGTATCCGGTCAAATTATTGACAAGATTTTAGTAACCACTGCTAGGGTTTCTAGTCTCTCAGACTGCTCAGAGTCAAGAATTTACACCTGCGTAGTTTAATCTGTCCGCAAATGGTACTTGGTATTATTTAATCTAATACAGATAATAAGCACCAACCCGGCTTGCATTAAAAATGAAGCTGTTGCCACTTATTCGTAAACAAACATGATCAATTAAAATGAGCGTCCGATAATAGTACAAATACAAATTCGTTTATTGTTCCTTAATTATGTACAAATAAATCAAAACACAGAGAAAATACATTGGTACAACTAAAATTATATTAATTTGCACACTAGACCCCACACGTCTAGGATACCTTGTGTTGTGGGTGGACTAGTCTCTTCAGAGATTCAGTCATTTTAGATACTACCTAATCAAATTCAATCTTATTGTATGTAGAAAAACGTTCAAGTATTTTGTTTCTGGTATTACCTAAATAGGACTAATTAAAATTATAGCATGTAGAAAACATATTCAACTTTCATAATTTACAAAGCCACAAAGTTTGTAGACAAATACCTATCTTTCACCGGTCAAAACGTTTCCCAGCGTCTGCTACCTTCAGCTTAGAAAGTTGTGTAATATTTTCTGCCTTCCGATAACAACGGGGATTATTCGTTACTCATCAATCTTAAATAGACACGCGCAATCCATTGTTCCCGTGACATTTAAACCAATTTATAAATACCTACGCCCAATACTCATATCCTATTAATAAGTTAATACATGCACATGTTTTTGAAATTCGAACACAAAAAATGGAACCCGGATACATAATTGTTTCAATTTGTAATATATTCCAAATTCAAATAGATAGGTAATGTGGAATTGAAATAGTCGCATTGTGATTGTCGCGCATTGGCATTTTGGCAGCACTAGCGCTATTGGCGGCGTTTTTGAACGTCTCGCTTTGTATTCGAATTTAGAAAAGACGATTATTTTGCTTTCTTTAGTGGACGATGAGCGGTTATTGTGTGCAAATGGAATTGTTCCAAGCTGGTTATTACTGTAAATATGAAGTGCATAGTTTCATTTCGCGGTTAACTCGTGCGTCTGTCCAGGATGTAAGCGTACGTGTTGAGAGAGACACTTTGAAAATATCCGATACACTATCTCAGTGTCTTGCTATCGAAACTGGTAGCTAATTAAAAGATGCGTTTTGTTAACACTTAAGCTAAGTTTAATCATCTCCTTTCATAGACCATAGTTAAACTATTCTAAATTACTAGTTATGTCAGTTTAACCCCTGCTGAATATTACTTTCCAATCCAAAATCCTTATCAATAACAGTATACTTTCATACAAACTTTTATCCCCTTCTAAGGAATAAAATTACTAAAATCTTACTTACTTCATTTCATCCATCATCGTCTGTTCGCACCACTGCATAATGTAATTCCAAGAAATGGTAGCGGACGCCCTAAGAGATCGTTGTGCAAAACTTCATGCTTGCTTTCCATACCCAGCAATTATGTTAGTGCATTGATTTAATAATATCATGAAGTCAAGTTATGCTTGGGAATAATTCTTAATTAGCTAATTAATTGTTAGACCGCACATGAGCCAAATTGAAACAATACATTATGTTACCTTACATTATTATATAGATAGATAACGAATAGGCACCATGTCTGCTGACGTTTCGTACAGATATCTCATTGGGTGTCCATAAAGTTTCCGTGACGTCTTATGTTTCAATGATAACGTGTTTTCGACATTATTAATTAAGTGCTTACAATCGAAATTTTTATCTATCATACACATTCTTTTGAGATCGAGTTTTGATTTAGTTATGACATCGATATTGGAGAAAAAGTCTTCCTTCATAAATTTATCATCATCATCATCATCTCAGTCATAGGACTTCCAACGCTGTACATAAGTCTTACAATAGATACAAAGAAGTATATAAATAAAATAATATGTACTTTAAAGTCCCTCCGAGGGTCAACAATCATTTTATATAATAGTAATAGATACCTCAATTTTTTAATAAAATAGTTTACATATGAATACATACATAACATTTTAGTTATGTTTTAATGAAACACGCATCAGGATTTCCTCCGCCCTCTCTGCCCGTATACACCCGCGAGTGTTTAATGTCATCGGCACTTCTTAACCCCTTGTACGTTTAGTCATTATGATTCTTACCAACTATGACATTTTTGGGGCCGTGGTGGTACCGGTCTAGAATAGTACTCCCCCATCTCTTCCCGTGGGTGCCGTAAGAGTCGGCTAAGGGACCACGTACCAGAAGGTGGGCAGCAGCGCCTTCTGAGGATTGTAAATCATACTGCGCTCGCCAACCCGCATGCCAAGCGTGGCGAGTATTGGCAAATCCCCCCTATATGGGGGAGGCATAAGTCCAGCAGTGGACGCACATGGCTGACAGAAGAAGAAGAAGAAGATGACATTTTTACCCTCAATATTTGGCAACTCGTCATTTTGGCAGCCAACATTACAATACACAATACATTTACTGTTTACTTGCATTCCTGCCATTATTGTAAACTACAAATACGTCAATGTACATTCAATTGAGTAATTGGCATGACATACGTAAACAAATTATATTATGTTGTATGTTTACGACTGGCTTGAAAATTGTTCTGAATTTATATATAACATGGCACGGATTTTTACGTCTAAGCTGAATTAAAATAAAACAATTGAAAGTCAAAAATGGAATGTTGTCCTCTTTTTAAAATAAGAACCTGATACTATAGTTTGAAAAAAGTTTCATTCAAACACATAAACTATCAAGATTATATGTCAATTCAAAGTATGTACTCAGTGATAGTGTGTTAGTGTAATGTGGTTTAAATACTTCTCATAGAGAACACATGAACAAAGTGTCTCCTCCTTAAATAGAGACACTAAGTGTTCATGAACACATTCTTAGTACAGTAAATTTAGCAAGTTAAGTTAGATCTTAATTACTTATTAGCTCTTTTAGGCTAGATCGTATTGCTGAGGTTATCCTCAGCTATACAATTTCCAAGCCTAGACATCGCACCCAGCCTTCTTATGCAATTTCGGTCAGGTTCTCTGTCCCCCTTGTCAGACGATGTCTTCTGCTGCACTTACCAATCCGTAGTCTTCACTAGAGAACGTTTTAATCCGACCAGTCAATAGTTTTACGTGATGTGTCTGGCCATTACAATTTTAACGTACTAATCCTCTGTAGTATGCTTTGTCTTTGATTTTCATCTTCAACAGATCACCTCATTTCTTCAGGCTCTGCCTAGTTTGGGACCTGAACACCTTGTGTGAATGTTGTCTCATATATATATAGATTAGACTTCTGGTAGTTCTTTTTTTATATCGGTATTTTTATATATAGAAATTATAAATCTCTCAAGATTATAAATTTGCTTATCGCAACATAAATGTCGCGCTTAATCGATATTAAGGAATTAATGTCATCTATTTTTGCTACTAGTTACATATGGTAAGTAGATAGGACAACTCAAATGTGCACATTAATTATATTGTTCTATCTTATACTAACATATAAAAAAATTTTTTTTAAATTTATTTATAAAACATGTAACAGTAATTCATAATATTGAACCGCCAGTGGAGAGGTAAACTTAATTGTGACGTTAAAACTGTACATGAAATTGTAGTAAGTGTTAAAAATATTTACTATTTACTAACGACGATAAAAAAATAGAAATTATAGCACACCGTTCGAAAACGAAGACTTTTTCTATTTTCAAATATATGTTTCAGAAATGACCATCCAATGACATAATAATATTAGATACGTCAATTTCGAGACTAACAGGAGAGAATGAAAACTCGCCATTATGGCTATCTCGTTTCCTCCAGGTTATAATCAGAGTCGTTAGACAGACATTCAGTAGAAACTCTATTATATTATCTAAGGTGTCACGATGAGCCGTAACAGACAAATGTTCATTAAAACCGTCAGTGTATTAATAAACATGGCGGTTCTTAGTATTATTGTAATTATTTCTTGTTACCCGAGCTGACGTGAACTTTAACTATGGTTGTACATATATATATAACTAAGTAGGTAGGTACTTAGATGACTTATCATGTGATAATATTTCAGAAGCTATGATTTATAAAATACTTCGCAAGTTTTTTGCAATATTGATTAAATTAAAATTGTATTCAATCAATGGAACGTAAATGCTTATTTTAGACAAAGGAGTAATACCAAACCTATTTCGGGGAAGCGAAAAGGCTGTTTTCGCGTTTTAAATTTAAAAGAGTTGCTTTTAAAACAAACTAAGTAAGTTGTGTCAAATCGATAAAATTATACACTAATATAAGTATGACAATCCTAAAATCACGTTTCTCTTTAATTAGCTACATATTTCAAATCTTATCAAGTAAGGTAGGTAAATATTAAATTAATCCAATACAACAATAAAGATTAAACTGCACAATAATTATAAAAAACTTTATATAATTATAATTATTAAGTGTTGCTTATATTTCAAAATCGAATTTCAATCAAATTTTTCATTACAATCATCAAACTCTCAAGCTACCATACAGCAATGAAAACGCAGTAAACGCTATCCCGCCAAATACCCCAAGCTCGTTCGATACAGCGAAAACATTTCAAATGACGAACGTAACAAAACAATCTCGTTTATAACGCATTAGAATTAAATCTATCTAAACTGTAGTGCGTCTCGAAATAGGGCACGTTTGCAGCAATTATTTTAGTTCGTGTCTTTCTGAAAATTGGCATGCGTTTGAGATCTTTTGCTGGCGGTATTCGGTTGAGAAACCGTTGTAACAGCTACCATTCGACACAGACCCCTCTCTAACACAACCATAGTACAATAGTACACTGAGATGATAGGTCAAGTTATATTAGCCATGATGTATAAATAAAGTGCCCTGATATGCGAATAATAGGTAACTCTCGTCACAGCGTTCGATGTCCCATCTAAACTCGTGGAGGTTTTATTTTAGTCTAACTTCTGACTTGTTGTTTGTATCAACGGTTTTATTATTGAAAAGATTACGCAAATCAAAATTTGATGTGATATTAGTTATACATTTATTTTGTTTTTTCAGATTATTTATCGAATTTAATATGATTGGTGACAAATTTACAAGTATTAATCATTATACAATTATGTTAATTTAGAAGAAATTAAATAAGTATCTATAAAGTTTTACTGAAATCCTTTCTTATAAATGCGCAAGTGAGTATGTTTTTATGTTATGCTTTCTCGTCTAAATCAGTAAAACGATTTTGATGGATTTCTGTACCTACATAGATTAAGCCTGGAGCTGTTATAATATGTTACTTTTTGCGCAAATAAATCTTAAATGGGAGAGAAATGTAGGTCCTGTGCCATTTTTATGTGTATATTCTTGAAACTCTATATTGTCCCTAACAAAGCCGCCGGCAATACCTAATTAATAAAAATAGAAATAGGTGCATAAAGGTATTGTAACAATCCTTACTAAACACACGTACATAGCGATTTCTGTTACAATAATCTAAAAAAGAAATCGAACACAAAACATAGCAGCCAACGCCGTCACGAGCTGAAAATTTACATTTGTAATAAGAACCATTAACGTCTACAATAAACTGCATTGACATGCTAGAAGAGAGGGACAACGCTATCCCGACTTAAAGAGATGAAAGATATCCGAGATTCGCGCCAGACACAATAGCGACGCGTGCGCGGATAGAACGAAACCGACGTATTCAGATAGACAAAGACAGCTATATTTCTGATAGTGCCGTACAAATTCAATAATCCCGCGGATTTTATGCGTTCGCGAAAAATGCGTTCAGATTTATAGTTAAACTTTCCGCGTAGTCTATTATCGTACAGAATCGATCTTTATGTCGATTTTTATGGTTTAACTTCGATTTTTAATTATTTAAATATCTTTTATTACTAGGTTTTGTCATGAAAATATGGTAATAGAGGTTATTGTTGTGTCTATTTTAATGGTTTTGTGATTAAATTTTATCTGCAGTGTTTATTGTTTTCTGCTGTTACTCGCATTTATTGCTTGTATGGAATAGTCACTCTTTTATATTGCAATATGCAAATGCCACTGACTTATTTAAAATTAATTTATTAACATATTTACGACGCAACAACAACACGGTCTAAGATAGAGGACGCAATCTTAGAAGGTACCTATTTATGTAAAATATACTGGTATTCACAAGTGACTTGATTTTTTATACTTTATTTAAAAGTCCTAGGACTAACTCCCTGTCAATCCTACACATTTTCAACTGTATATTCAACTATTTATTTTAATAGTTTTCAATGTGTACTTAAATTAACACTCTTATTAAGTATACGAGTAGGTATATAAAGAGATTTACTGTAAGTAATTATAAGTAATCCTCAAGTATTGAGTAGGTATTTAATT
Organism: Apeira syringaria; assembly: GCA_934044485.1. NCBI lineage: Eukaryota > Metazoa > Arthropoda > Insecta > Lepidoptera > Geometridae > Apeira > Apeira syringaria. The sequence goes on along the minus strand of OW203672.1, from coordinate 4,044,298 downwards.
TATCTCTGTACCAATTACCAAACTTCAACAAAGTTTGAAAAAAACAAAAAAAACAATTGATTTGAAATATAAAACTTCAAGGCACAAATCAGACATTCCATATACAAACTTTATGAACACAAAAAAGAAACAAAAGCATTGACGCACCGAAATCTTCGAAAATCAAACCAAAAAGTTCCTAATGCACGCACAAACTGCATAACAGAGTACGCGACAGGTGCATCGGCATTCCCGCGCGTTGTCCGAATACAAGAAACAACGATTAAAATGAAATACGCTTTGATAATTAATTATTGTATACTATTCTCGTGCGACGAAATATTGTCGTTATTTATGCGTCTGGATTGTAACATTTAGAAACGTGGAGTTTCCTAATAGATTTCTAATTACGACGTTTTTGTCATAAAAGTTAGAAGCTAGTTAAAATTATGTATGTTTGATTGAATATTTGGAGAGATGATAGCCCGTTTTAGTAAGGAGCGCAGATCAAAGTGTTCGAACTTTGAAGTATTAAGACTGTACCATAGACAATGTTGAGTCTTTTCTGCTTATTTTGTTGCAACTCCTACATGTCCAATGAACTAAAAAATAAAACATGGTACCGACTTCAAAAAGTTATTGCACACTTATGATTGTTGAAGTCTGTTACATTTTTTGGAGAACATTTTTTAAGTATCGCTTAGCTTGCGTTTGAACATTGCTCATTTGATGTTAAGTGATGGCGTGGTTTAAGATGTAGCAATAACTATATTATACAGTTATATAATATAATATAAATTTATGAGGAGTTTATCTCTGATTGTACGATCAGGGTTTGGTACCAACTCTTTTTTCTGCTTACTCGCCATAGAGCACGAATGCGTCAAAATTTATCTGATTAGGTTTCTTTAAGCACTCAATATTCGTGACACAGGTCAGCATTTTTTTCTATACACTTATTTCATGCAATTAATTCTCAAGAAAACTCTAATCATATAATTACAGATTTAATTTGCATGTCTAATTTCAACAAAAAACTTGTTATCTTTTGCAAATTTTACAACAATGATGACCAAATGACTAATTATAATAATTCGATTCTAACGAAGCGAGCTGGCATTTGATAGTCATTATTACGCTGCAGAAAAATATTTTTTTAAAAATAGCACCACTTCTTAACTAAACACGCTAATTTATTATTGTGGCAACACCACAAATAACAAGGAATACTATTACATAGGGAATAACAAAACGTATCTACGCAAATAGAACGTCTGACGATCCGATCGCAGTAACCGAACGTTCAGTTATTAGATTAACAGATGTGTTACGTTGTGTATTTGAATTTTGAATATAGAATTGGAAATGCAATTTGAAGTTGTAATAACATGTTTATATTGTAAAGTTACTTCTTAATGATTTTTGTTCTAAATACGAATAATATTTTGAATTTTGAGCTGCGTTAGTTGCAAATAGTGAGAATTTTTTTCACTTGTGTACAATGCCGTTATTGTAAATAATGTTTGTTAACAACAATGTTATAAAAAATAGTTGTAGGATGTTCCGAAAGGTTTTACATATAATTTATTTTATATATAGCTTAATTTGCCGTGGGCACCGGCCTAGTTTGGTACCCCTACATCTCTATCCGTGGGTGCCGTAAGAGTCGGAGAGATCACGTACGGAGCGCAGCAGCGCCTTCTGCTGATAAAATCAACAAACACTGCACTCGCCAACCCGCCTGCCAAGCGTGCTAAACTCCCCTTAAAAAGACACGGGGGAGACATTTGTCCAGCAGAAGATATTCTATGGCTGAGATGATATCATCCTATATTTTTTTATTCATATAATTATTTAAATAGACATAGACATATACATTGTTTATTTAACAGCTTCAGCACACAATAATATTTACTGCAATATATAAATCATTATTATAAATCTTATCAATAAATAATCTAACGGGACTGAAATATTTTTGTACCTTTTTAACTATTCAATAAAGTCATAATAACTATGTAATCGTTCGTTTTTCGAATCCTCAACGCTCATTGAGTTTAATTTATATGTGTTGTCACAAGTCAACGATTTGGCAAATATCAAAATAATTTATTTGTTTCACACACGGCTCTGTCAACACACGTGTTTAGCCGAAATTCTATCTTAAAATTTAAAATGTACACTAAGCCTTTGAAGTAGAGCTTGAAATTGTTTATTTGGAAAATGTAGAGAAACGAGACACATGTCTAGTGTTGGCTTCGAAGTGCCATGCGACTTTGAACTGTAATGCTTAAATGTAGAGTCTTTTGATAGAGAAGGAAAATTATAGAGAAATAAGCGAAATTTCTGTAACGAAGTGCTAAGAGCTGTGTTTATTGTTGATGCCATCATAAAGGAGAGTTTACAACTGTTTTATTAACTCTGGTAGAGCTGTGGATAATCCTTTATTGCTTAATACCTACAGTGTATCGTTTAGTACATCTTGAGTACGCTAAACCGTAGGCGAGTAAAATGTGGTAACACCAATGCATAGATAAGAAATACAACATGTTTGAATTCAACAGAATTTTCTTACATTTTACGAAGTCGCCAGTTGCAAGTCGCTAATATTTTCAATTCGGATCAATACCTGACAAAAAAGTACAATATTTTATTTAAAAATGCAATTCATCATCATCATCATCATCATCTCAGCCATAGGACGTCCACTGCTGGACATAGGCCTCCCCCATTGGTTTCCACAAGGACCTGTTGGAAGCGGCCAAAAAATTATTTAAAATGCAATTAAATGGATCATATTTATATAAGTGTTAATAACAATATAAATGCAATTTAATGTTACTATAAATTCGTCACTGACCATCAAGTGAGATAGTACTAGATCAATACGGTATAAAAAAATCATTATATTTATGTCCAATTATGTCCAAAATAAAATAAAAATATCCTAATAACGTACAAAATTATAAATATCTCGCAAACATCTGTACGTTTTCATAAAGGCTTAAAACTCGTTTCCAATTCCTGGTGTATCACAATACATCATCTATTCGGCTGCACTTCCTGTGACGTAAGGAAAAGATATTCTTTAATGTTTGCATTCCATTCCATTGCTGCATAATATTGGTTCTTCAATTCAATTCAATCCAATCATCCAATCAACACCATGAGTACATTATGATTTAAAATTAATTACAATATTTTGTGGTCCGCCATAATAACCTCATATGAGGTATGCAAAAATCAAAATAAAAATATATAAATTCAAAACATATTACGCTTACTAACTATTTGTCATGGTAAACGTATAAAATATCTGCAGGATGTTTTCCCTAGGAAATCCTTGACAGAATAAATACTCTTGCTAATTAACCATTTCTTTAATTCTGATTTATTTCTAACGTTATGTATATATAAGCCATACATAGTCATACATGCTCCATCGTAGATTGCATCATCACTTAACATCAGGTCAGATACTGATGAAATGCTTGCCCATCCCCAATACAAAAAATAGAAAAGACGTGTGGCACTCGGGGACTGCCGCGGTAAAGCTATTGCATAGAGTTTTTTATCAACTTATGAAATTATTATATTAATAACTTATGCAGTAACGCCGATACAACCAATGCCACCTAGAGGCGAGTTGCTGAACTAAACAGAAAAGCGTGATATTTCAAAAAAGTCATTAAAAGTTCTGCTATTCATCGATAGATGGCCAAACTAAAAGTATCACCGCTGTGCCGGTTGGAGTGGAGGGTGTTAGGTTATTTTCGTAACAGAATTTCTGGATTCGGTGTCCACGCTGAAGGCTCGCGATAGAAGCTATGCAATAGCTTAAAAATTTAGTTGACTTCCCCGTTCCTCTGTTTCTTCGCTACATTAAAGGACGCAATTCCGAAAATGAGAAAAGAACATAGACCGTCGCCTACTGGTTTACCATTTTGTGTAACCATGGTTACTAACAATAACAAACACAGTTGTTCCTATGACTTTCAGCGCAAAATAGTACAAACCACTTGATTTATGCGGGTAACCTGACATTTTTCATCCCTTTTTTTTCTTAAGTATCTACATATAACCACTGTGTTGCCATGAATGGATTTCTCCGAAAGGTATATATTATACAGCGTACCACTTATTATTTATATTATTACGGTTACGAGCTATTTATTTAAAACAATAACAAAAATCTAAAAATTGTTTATTTTTGCTGTAAGTACGCATGATTACGTCTTCGACCATAATTGATCATCAAGCGAGACAGTGGTTAACCGCTAGATCTATAAAACATAATTTAAAAAATCTATTATTCAATTAACCTTGTCCCATAAAAACAGCAATGTATAACAAAGATGTGATAACTTCGACTTACTAAACCAGACCACATGTTAACGTACAAGGACATTCACCCGCTTTTTATCCCTTTTTTTACTCCAAAACGGATCCTTTTTCGGATCGTTTTTATTCGATATTAATTGTGAAGGGTTGAGAAAAAAGTTAAGTCATTTTGTTTAATTATTTATGATTGTAGAGCAAATTGTGAGGATGCATAATGATTCATATTTAACCCTTCCGCCGCTGATAACAAAGGCGTGCAAATGTACAATGGGCACTGAAGCGAGTCAGCAAATATATTTAAAATATGAAGTTGTATTAATTATATGCAAAGATTTTTTTAAACCTCTTAAATACTTAACTTTACAATATTTTACCTTTTACTGGTTACTTTACCTTTACCTTAAATTCATTAAAAGCACCTCTACTAACCTAACAAATTAAAATAATCAATCAAAACAAACTAAGACTGACACTTGTAGTTAATAAAACTACATAAGAATTAAATATTAGTTAGTACACACACACCGTCAAAATAAGATACAATAATGTATAATTAAAAAAATGTCAATAAGAATGTCAAAATCAAAACTAACTAGAATAAAATTGCCTTATAAATAAGTAAAAGTATGTTGCAAATATCCAAACAGCTGTACCTACAAACATAATCTCAAATTAAAAAAAAACTTTTTATAGTTTCTCTGTTGCACTTAAAATAATTTAAGATAGTTCTGTTCTAAACAGAAATGCTGAAATGTGCATTTTCTGAGATTATAAATACAACAATATAAAATGATATTTGTACAATATCCTTGTGTACATACATATACTAGGCAACCAGTTTTTATTATTTTACAGATTTCAATTTATCTGTTAGATTATAAGCAGCATTCATTAATTAAACTACAATGGAGTACTCAAAAGCAATTCAAGACAACCCCTTAAATACTTTTTATTAAAATCAATACAATTCAGAGAATTAATTCGCCTACACACCACCCGCATGTGCCGAGAAAGTTAAACAACTAAAAATATAACTTAAACCAAACCCTTTAATATAATAAAAAGGTTTTCAATGAAAAAAACACCCACATAAGACCCTCACCCTACGTTAAAAATGTTCCAAAAATATTGAAATAGTTAAAAGAGTTAAATATAAAATAGTAAAGGAGTTAAAAATAAAAATGGAGGGTATAGAAATACGTAATCCCAAAACTAACACAGCTGAGCGACTTTAAATGAATTATACATTTTGGAGGGACGATGCCTTTTTAAAATCTATATGTAGTATTGGCATTCGTAATTATCAAAGTTCATTTTAGGAGCTGGTAAATATTACTATCCAAATGACTAAGTTAAACATTAGAAACGATATTGATATTTATGTATTAATTTTTCTGTTGAATTCGTTAGGTCATAATCTTCCAAAATGTCACTAAAACAGTAATAGTTACAACCCTATTATATAACCTAAACAGTATATAGCACAAATACATATTCCACATTCAAATTCTTATTGTTCGAACTGATGTAAAATCTTTTATTCAAGTTCCGTCCTAAAATTCCACATTTTGTTGTTGCATTGTGTAATAGTGGCAAAGGGAGCGCCATGACGAAAGCAATTTAAAAATGGAAGGGTTTTACTTTTAGTTCCAATTTTAAAAAATGAACCCGCGACGAGTGATTTGACGATTCGGACGGATTGTAAAATGGATCTTGTTAAGCAACATCGAAGAATTTTTATACAGCGAGAGTATTATTTTCTATTAATTTTCTTTCCGATTCGAATCTCAACGTAGCATGCCAATGAAATGACTATATTTTCAAAATTATATTGGTAGAATTACCGTGATAATATTTATACATAAATTAACTTCATTAAAATATTTTTTAGAAGTCTTATATCGAAAAGTGACATTTTTGTGGTTCTCTTGGGAATAGTACAATTTAGTATTTAAAAATAAGCACCTAGGTAATAGGATTAATTAGTTAAAAATCTTATTAACCAGATTACGACAGTAATTGGCACGTACCTACCATTCATGTCGTGTAAACAGAAGAGCTTTCAGTTAGACGATTGGCAAACGGCATTGGCTTTGACACACTCAGAATGTTTTTACTGAAAACATTTTTTGGCGATTGTTTGGAGGTTTAAGATTTAGTAGAAAGTTTTAATGAACGCAGTACAAGTAAATTATTAAGTGATATAAAACGTTCCAAAAAGCTATCAGAACACTCAACCACTTGAGCATTTTTTCAAGTGTTCTATTTAAAGTAATTTTTAAAATGATCAAATATATTTCAAGTATTTCTCTCCATATGTGCATCTTGTATAACCCCTTCTCAGGGAATAATGGTCACACACACATATACACATCGCCGCGGCCGCAGATGTTGATTCCATAAAATAATATTTCATGTAAAGCACTAACCGTCGGACCGAGGGCGGAAGGATTGCGTTCTATTTTTAAATTTCAATATTTTTAACCAATTTGAAGTTGATTTTAATGAATATATCTGTTTGTTGCTAGTTTGCTTTATATATTGAAAATGAATAATCAAATAAAGCTTAGTGGAACACAAGCTAAGGTATCAAGAATGAAAAAATAGTTTAATATTATGTAGGCAATCATAATTTTATAAAACTACCATTGAAGTTACGATACAGAGTGTATAGCAGGAAGTTAATGTAGATAAAGTAAATAATCGAATGTAATAAACATGTGCTAGTTACCTTTACAAGTTTATCATAAATCTTATTTTTCTCTCTTATATACTAGCACGAATAATTACATTACATTTAAATAGCACACCCAATACACAGGTTTACATTTTGTACAGAATATACCTACATTCTGAAGTTTGATTTGATTAGATGTTGTAATAGTAAAAGTAGTTTAACTGGTAATAACTTAACTTATTAAATGCATACTTATTGCCATATTACAAAATGTCAAGTAAATATTGACCTCTAAAACCGTTTGAACATTTTGATCGTGACCATTCGTCAATTAAATCGGAGGACTCGTTATGAAACGAATAATAAAAAGAAATAAATCTCGATTCAAGTTTTAAAAAGCTCCGTTTCGAAGTAAAGAATGTTGTGTACAATCTCGGTTCGGACAAAAAAGTGACAACGAAGAAAAAAAGAAAACGCAACACGGCCAAAGAACAGATTATCAGCGCTAAAAGGGTTGCTCCCGCTCTCTCCTTCTTTTGTTCCTTCCAAATTCAAACTTCGTATCCGTACAAGGAGCGTTCGAATGCGAATTCTATTTTTGAATATTCTACCGAGAATTTTTAATTAATGCCGCTCAGCCGCGCTCGTATTTTTAAAAATCGTATTCTGTTTTAAATCGAGTTCGATATTCAATTTTTGCGTTCGATTTCAGATGTTTTTATTTATGTTGTGCGATAATGACGTTTCGCGTTTAAGTGCTTTATTTCGATTGGAGATTTTATTCGTTTATTCGGATGTTCCTTGAAGGTTACTGCTGTGATTAATGGGGCAGATACGTGGAGTGGGTTTCCAACGAAATGTAAGCGGTAATGGAAAATATGCAATAATTTTTGTTATTATTATTTAGCCAGACTTTGCTCCTATGATATTTAGACAAGTTTTACGTTAAGAATGCGGAGAGTGATTAAAGTAAAGGATTCACAATACGTAAGGTTTTCAATTCAAGTTTACAGGGTTATCTTATCTATTGAAGGGATTTGTATAGTTGTATTAGTGAAGAATTGTAGTGTAGTATTATTATTCTAGCTTATGGCGATATATCGTTTATTTTCTTGATAATACAATGCAGTACTGCGTCTTATGCACCATGGCGCGTTACTGCAGAAATACCTTTAAAATTCATGTCATGACAGACAATTTGAATGTATAAATTATCTATCAATAGTTCTTTACGTCATACGAATAAATTAATATTAGCGCAAACACGCAGTGACATAAAAACGTTCGCTTGTTTCAAACGTTCATTTGTTTCAAACGTTTGTACGCCCCACAGCACCGCCCACTTTTATCTAATTCTTCCGCGTATCAGCAATATTCCAAAGAATGAACATAAAATGTATTGAATGCGAAACATAAATATGAATCACTCATACATTGTACACTTACAGTTTACAAGAAACAATTACGCTCTTATAAGTATGGGGAGAAAATCATAGAAAAAAAACTTATCAGCGTCACGGGGCGTAAGTAGTCCTCGTCTACTTCAAGCAAATGTTTCGTATGATTGTGTGCGGTATAATCAAATCACTCAAGTGAGTGATTCCTATATCGCATACCTAAGCAAAATGTATAAAGAACTATGTAACTTTTTGTATTGCTTATGTTTTGAATACGATCTCACCTGATTAGAAGAATTGATGTGTCCGAAGGAGGTATGTATTTCACATGTCGCTTGCCTATTAGACAGTAGAACAATAAACATGTTTTTTCAGTGTTTCTAATATTAGGAGTTTGTGATGAAAGCACGTATATCTAACTTAAGTGTAGATAGATAGATAGATTGATTATTGCAACACCAACATAATAACGTATACTATGTGACACATTGGGCGATCCTATGGCTCAAATCTTCGATCTCTTTCAAACGATCCTTTTTGCATAGGAGAATCAAATAGCCGTTGTATAGTTACATTTGAAAATATGTATATGTATATCATACTTAAGAAGTACGTTTTAATTTGCAATTATAGTAACAGAAATGGAATATCTCTTGTGGTAAAATTATGGTAAAAAATTATGAATGATTTTACAATTTCAATTTTAAAATTGCAATCATTTATTATGTTTTCATAAATAGTTATGAAAACTAATTGGGTAGTTGAAAGTTACAGTTGGGAAATAAGCAAAAGTAAATATGCTTACATATTTGAATAGTTTGGGGTCGAGACATTGGGCCCGTGGGGACCGGGAGCCCATCGGATTTTCCAAAACTTATCAGAGCGTTCGATCGATGTGACGCGTGACGAAAATGCTAACACATATTTGACTCATCGTATCAGCATTGCAATTCAATGTGGCAATGCTACTAGCATTCTGGGCACGCTGCCAACTGGTAGCGGGTTAGAACATTTGAGCGATCTTTAGGCTGACAATAGCTAGTGGATTACTCAAATGTTTTTGTAGTAGCTGTAGTATTGTGATTAGTTATTAGTATTTTATTTTAATAAAGGCATTTGCCCTACTTAGTTAGTAAAAGTGTAATAAGAAGCAGCGGCGCATTCTCGACTTACAGGGCAGTCAATGAGTGACCAATAGGGTCAGTTGACGCATCGCGCGCGGTGCGCATACCTAGCTGACGACCCCGATGCGCGATGGAATATAATCATGACGCCTTATAAATACGCTTGCGAATATGTTTAGAGTCAAATATTGAAGTATCTGTAATAATAATAATAATAATAATAATATGGGACAACATTCACACAAGGTCTTCAGGTCCCAAACTAGGCAGAGCCTGTACTGTGGTAACCTGATGACTGATATATAAACTTAAATACATACTTATATATATACTTATATACATATACACACCCAGACACTGGTCAACCAGACATATTCATACACACAAATGTTTGACCTGTCCGGGAATCGAACCCGGGACAAGCGGCGCAGAAGGCAGAGTGCTACCAACTGCGCCAACCGGCCTGTGTTCTACTGGAAGTATTTGATTAATTCTTTTAATTCTGTCATAAATTGTACGTATATTTATATTTCATCCATATTTGTCATTTTTTATTCGCTTTAGCTGTTATTTTATCGAACACAACATTCCGTTGTGAATTTCGAAATATTCAAAATTTTTAGTCGTAAAGAACTCTGGATTCTTGAAAACTTTTCTCGAATGAATAAAGGTAGTATTTTTTTTAATTATTTGAATTTAACGTAGAGGAAGCTTATCAAGAAAGCCCCGTAGATAAATAAATTGCCAGACAAAATTACAAAACAGTACTTATAGTGTTTATCCTATTAATCATTTTAATAAAATTAATATCAATTAAGTTTATTATAAATATGGATAAATTTGCATATATATAAAATAAATATAAGTAAATGTTTAATAACTAGGTAATCGTAGCTAATTTTAAGCCTAATTAATTTTAAAGCACATACGGAAGCTTCTTACATCAGAGTAACTATTACTATTTATAATTACTCCTTTGAGATTATTATTGTTATGGTCAACATTATATTGAATGTTATAAATATATAAAAATAAAAGATGTACTCTTTTTTCCTTTTTAATTCGGTATTTAATGGACATCTCTAAAACCGATCACTAAAAATCGATAACTAACATCTACCAAGGCATTAAGTCATACAGATTTTAATAACATGTTCCAAATTTCAAATACTGATCGTTAGATCGTATAATGGCTTCACTTAATATTCCATTTTCAAAAATATTTGAACCGTCATGCTCTCCGTTCTCTTGTAACCGACCAATACGGATGCTATCTGATTTGAAAATTGGAACGTTCGGTCGTTCTTATTTGAAATTTGAATTTGGATCTTAATTATGGCCGAGCGCGTGTTAATTATATTAATGGCACTCTATTATATGTTATATATACATATATATATATAACAAATTTTAATATATATATTTATATATACATATATCAAATTTTAGCTTGAACAGATCTTTATTGGCATATTTGAATCATCTTGGAACTAGTGATGAGATTGGTTATTTCTACACTAAAAAATATAATTTAATGTTTGTAAAATTAGATAAAGTTGAGCTTATAGTTTTATGACAAGCAAATTATGTAAATTATTGATTTTATCCACTGTTTAACTTACGTAAGTATATAAGTCGGTAATTTTGACTAGGTTTGTGACTTTTTAGTCGTTTTTTACGGAGTATTAAATATTATGTTGTAATGACTGTTTCACCTGATGTTAAGTGATGACGCGGTCTAAGATTCAATTAAAATCACTCAAGCCTGGAAAGATTTAATTTAAACTAAAACTAGCGAGAAGTAATTACATAAGTTTCAACTAAATGAAACAGATTAAACATAATAAATGCGATTAAATTAATGTCTATTATTGATTCCAGGTACTCCATCGAGTCGTTTCGCTCATCGAGCTGTAGAATTGGAGTGCAAACGGATTTTGACCTAATATGGGAATCGACAGATGTCACATTCCAACAACTTGTGAGTTGGTTCAATTGAATACATTTATAATTGTGTCCATATTAATATAAACATGAAATATATTAAATTATTGTCATTTAATTATTCATCATCATCATTTCAGCCATAGGACGTTCACTGCTGGACATAGGCCTCAATTTTATTATAAACTATTTTATGTTATTATTACTTAATTTTATTTAGGCCTTTATTTAATTATTATGAAATGTAAAATCCAGAAATAATTTTCAACGTTCTCTCGAAATCGAAGGGAGTGTAAATATTTAACCGATTTCAATGAAATTTTATACATTTTTTTCTACTGTTCTACAAGTGTAAAAACAAAAGCCTGTAAGTCCTGTGTCATCTGTGTTCAATTGAATAAAATCAATTACACTAAACAAACATATTTGATAGTAAATATATCATTAATTTTTTTCCCCATACGGTATTAATGACGGAGTTCTGTAAGAGTTATTTGGTGCCTACTAAAACTACCCGCAATTGGCTAACAATTGAATAAAACTCGTCTAATATTAGTGACAGCGTTGTAAGGAGTAATATGAATTTGAATTTAAATGTAAATAGAATAGGAGCTATTTCATTTTAAAGACTTTTAGTGAATTTTTGCTAGTTCGAGTTATTAACTGATTTTTTTTGATTCGTGAATATAATTGAAAATCTGTATATGCACAATTAACGAATGTTTTAAAGTTATCAGGGGGTTATCAGGGGCAGTGTCGCTGGCACCCGGCAATGGCACATTTTATTTTTTCACTCAATTCCGAAATTTAAATATGTATAATTTATTATTATTAGTAGGTTGTTTCTATACTTAACTAACCTGCATATTTTTCGTTCAATACTGAAATTTATAAACGAGTCTGGATACAAACTAATCCAACTGTTAGGTCCCATAATAATCATGAATCAGACGAAATCATATTACGGAATCCTATCCCCTCATGCCACAATTTTGTTTTTCCCTCTCCCTCTAAAGTTTATTTTAAAAATGGAAAGCTAAGCGCATTCACGAATATAATTGATGATGCGTCCACCACCCCTTTGATAATCCCATTGCTGCCCGTACTCTGTACACCTACGGACGAGTAAAAATATAGATAAAACGGCCATAACGTACGAGGGTCCATTTATCAAGTCTTTTTGAAAAAAGTGTATATTAATTTTCAAGTAAGCCTTGCTATAATAATACCTCTGTTAATAAAAAAATATATTACAAACTAGCTGCGAGAACTATACTTTTTCTTGGATAAAAAGTAGCCCATATGTTAATTCTGGGTTTAAGCTATCTTAATGTCAAATTGCATGCAAATCAGTTTAGCTGTTTCAGCAAATTTTTGAAATTAAAGCTTTCGCCTTAATAATATTAGTGTGATGGTATGATGTACATAACCGGAGGGCAAGGCAAAGATCACGAACTCCCGGCCGGCCGCTGCCGCGGCACACTCGCTTCGCTCGCGCGGCTCGCGCTTCGTGTTTTCTCAGTTTCTACCAAACCTATCTTAGTGCTAGCGTTATCGTTAGCGAAACTTAAAGAAAACTTTTTCCTCAGCATCCCGTAATGTATACCCCAACCGGTATTTTGAAATAATATGCGATCAGACAGCTCATATGACGGGATAAACATCTGGGGTGAATGCACTTTTATCTAATTGCTTCCATTCTTTATAGCCTTCTTAGAGTATATTTCTGAGACGGTAGACCATAGATGAGACTGTACTCGTCCCTGGCAGGCTTGTTTATTCCACCACAATGATCAACTTCGGCCACCGACAAAGTGGTCAGACGACCTGACTAAGATCGCAGGCTAGAGTTGGAAGCGGGCCGCTTCCAACTGGTCCTTGTGGAAATCAATGGGAGAGGCATTTTTTTATACTATATAGATCGAGCGTTTGACCACTATCTCACTTGATGGTCAGTGACGATGTGGTCGAAGATGTTATCACGCTAGACCTAGAATGCTCACTGGCTCTCAAGGACTGCTGCCTGAACACACTATGTGCTTGGTGACAGTTTTTCAAACTTGAGGGTGGTAGCTAGCCAGGCGGGTCGAAAGTACCCTACCACCATGCTGGGAATTTGATAACGGTGTTACCTTTACCAGAAGCTCAAACTGTTGCTGGGTATTGAACCAGTGTCCGTCAGTTTGACAGGCGACGCTCCCCCCGCTGAGCTATCATCGCTTCGCCTGTGTCCAGCTGAAGACGTCTTATGGCTGAGATGATGATGATGATGATCAACATCGTAGTATCATAAAGTTAATTTCCCTCTTAGTGGAAGGCCCCTCTTCCAGCAGCGTGATTTTTGATACAGGCAAATACGGAAAGAGTAGTGTTTAATAACTCTATGGACCTAATTCAAAGTTCTGAGTCTATTAATTGTCACTGGCAATATATAGAAATGAACAAAATATAAGCATATAGGTACTAAAAAAGCTAAAATCATCTGATAAAACGGAGGGTGCACCCCTTTCATAATCTCATTGCGATGTCTAATAAGCGTGAATGCGTACAAAGATGGGATGGCATAAAAATATAGATACCATCTTTAATATTTGATGGGGTAATTTTACAGACAAACGTTGCTACGATATTCAAATTAGCCATTCATATTAGGTTCTGAAAGGAGGCAAAATAACAAAAAAGGTTCATACAATTTCTGGAAACAAAACATTGAATACGAACATTTTTTAAAGATGGAATCTTAATTGGAGACTTTGAAACTGGCCAGTAACAAGCTGAGATAATAAAAATCTACTACATCATTCAAATACGAATTTCGAAACGTTCTTTTTAAAAACATGCTAAAACCAGCAAGTAATATTCCAACATTATGATCGATCGCCAAAAAAAGGTTTTAAAAGGTTTACGAACGCGATAAAATACTCGAAATCGAGAATTTGGGTTTCCTCGAAGATTTTTAAGAGCATTTAAAGTTTAATTAGGCTGCTATATACGTTTATAATTACAAATGAATGTGTATTTATAATTACAACTTGAAATCGATACAAAAAAATAGTTTATACGTTGAAACAAAGAGGCGGTAATTCGTATGAAGTGACTTGCGTTTAGTTACTCCTTTGTCCATCTGCATTCATAAAACGATGTATTTAATTTTTTTTTCTTCTCAGATTCTGAACTTAATTGTCGTTAATAATTGCGTTTGAGATTAGAACGTCGATTGTGGCATCAACAATATGTTATAGAGTTTAATTTGTAAATGGAATCGGTTTTGATTGGTCAACGCCGGCCGTTTTGACACTGGCATGTATAATGAATTCCATATAGAGGCGTGTACGTTTCGATTATTTCTAAATTTGAATCACAGTTTTATATAGTATCACATTATACAACCAATCGTAGACACGATGTACATTGTGTTTTAACTTTACTGACTACGTTTTTGTCGGTAATTGAAGTTCGTAGATTCAATTCAATTCAGTATTTAAATTTTTCTCTCAGAAAAAGACGATACAAAAGCAATTTAAATGCAAAACAATTACAAAACTTTGGCGACTTATGTTGATATACATATTGTCCTCCAGAACCTAAACTAAGAATATTTATTTCTTGTGTCGTTGATTCTTTAATTATATTACAATAATGTCGACGGTCGCCGTGGCGCAGTGGTTAGTGTCAGTGACATGACTACTGTGTCTCCGGGACCCTGGGTTCGAATCCCGGAAGGGACAAACATTTGTGCGATGAGTGTAGATATTTGTCCCGGGTCTTGGATGTTTGTGCTGTGATTGTGTGTCCATGCCTCCCGCGATACAGGGAATCCTAGTGCGGGGGTCTGAGTGTGAAGAAACATTAATAATAATTATGTAGTACGCAAAGCTACTACAGTTTTTATATAGTTCTTAGAGCTTTATGGTTTATTGCATTGATATTACAAGGTTACCATGATAGTTCAAAAGTAACTATTATCAAAATATTGTGAGCATGGACCAACTTCGACAAGTTATTTCACACTTTTGAGTGTTGCAGACGTCCATTTTTTGGTAAAAAATTTTTTTTCACTCTTTTCAGTGACCTTTGCTACTCACGGGATCAATTTTCATTGTGTGTGTTCACCGATTTCTCCACCTGCAACTATAATGTCACCGCCGTATGCGAATTTTTTTTCTGTTAATGGAGTGTAACTCAAAAACAGCTTTACCGATTTTGATGAAATTTAACGATCAAAATCGGATCACCCAGTCGCAAGTTCTGAGGTAACAAAACATATGGGTCGAATTGAGAACCTCCTCTTTTTTTTGAAGTCACTTTATAATGAGAGGCTATGTTTTTTATGACGTATGTATTGACGAGCTAGCAAAAGTCATAAACTCGTATACACTAAGTTTTAAGTAATTTTGTTTAAACTTTGCGTTTTTGTTATAGTTTTATCAATATTTATGTGTACAATGTTTTCGTATAAATGAGTTGCTGAATGCTTATGGTGATCTTGATACATTCCGGCGATTTCACATATACTTTTTTGGGTATAAAATCGAAAACGCCTTTTATAACGCATTAACATTATTTATGCGAAGTTGAAATATTTCTGTAGAAAGTTTTGTTCGGGTCACGCAAAATTGTTAACGTCTGATATGCAATAAACCTAATAAAAAAAATAAAAAACTAATAAAAGGCACGTATTACGTGTACATATCTTTTTTTATGGGATAAGGTGACAGGACAAGCAAAAGGCCCACAGGATGTTAAATGGTATAACCTCTGCCTATAGATACAAATCGTAAAGAACTGCACTGTGCTCGTCACCCTGACATATAAAGTTGGTAAGTCTCATGTGCCTGTAATTTCACCGGGAATCAAACCCTTTAAACTGGAACACAGTAATGCGAACGCTACTGCCTGGCGGTAGAAATACGTACGGTGGCAGTACCTCCCCGTGCGAACCTACACATAGAGTGCTACTACTCTTTATCTATGTGATATGGTATGTAAGCACAATTTGCAATTATCATTAATGGCACACTTCGTAAGTTAATGATGTAAAGGAAACTTCAATTCATGTTGTGTGATACCTCTCTGTTGACATGAACAAAGCTTTCTCAAGAAATGTTCCTTATTTAAAATAAAACCATAGGCATTATACCGAGAATTTGAATTTGGGAACGGTAACGTATTGTAGTTAAGTTATAACGGAACTTAGGAATTAATTGTTCCTTTTTTTCTAATCATGTAATACTTACAAAGAAATTCTAAGTTCAAATTAAATTTAAACTGTTGGAAAGTAAGCTGTAAATTCTTTTTTTTAAATTACACAGACATACTTCCGTACGTGTTTTTAGCGTGGTCAGTTTGAGGTTGGAACAAAATGAAAGTTATGAATTCCTTATTTGAAATATGTCTTATTTTTACAGACTTCTTCCCGCATATGTATGGTATGTTTGAAGAAAACAAAAGCGAAACAACTTCGACCAAGTGTCGAATTCTAAGAAAAACCTTAAGAATTTACGAATACCATATTTAGCTGCAAAAAAGCACAAGACTCGTGAAAACCGATGGACCGTAGTGCAATACTTTGCAACAAAGTAATTTTGCATATTAAATTTGCCTTTTGGGTATTAGAGATGGAAATTCGAAAATTTTTTTGGGAATTATAATTATACAATACTTAACGGATTTCTCCCTTATTGTTAAAAATATATCCTAAGTTCGTAACTAGCTAATATATTGTATACTAATGCAAAAAAAAACTTAATAATATGCAATCAAATACATGTAAGTTTTGAAATTGGCAAGTAATAAAAGTAGTCTGCCATAGTACGAGTAGTTAGTGGTTCTGTTGTTCAACCAAACTAAATTAAAATTGTGGAAAATAAAATACTTCTTATTTAATTACGATAAAATCCTAATTCGTGTGCGATTTATTATTAGTAATATTAAAGTTAGACCTTTAAAATTGCTGGTAGTTTTAGGTAAAATAAGTGGTCTCTTATTTGGTGTCAATTAAAACTACCTAGAATATGCCAGCATTTAAATAAAACTCGTTTAATATTAGAGATGGCGTGGTAAGGAGTTAACAAAATTTGATTGTAAGCGCAAATATAATTAGGGCCATCTGATTTTAAAAAAGTTAGTTACATTGTGTGGTTAATAGAATTAGGAGCATGACAGGAAGTACAGTAACCTCTGCGGATCACCCTATTTGATGCTTAAAAAACTCAGAGCATGTTATTCTTCATTCTTGTATTTATTGTGGTCCAAAACATACATTACTTGTGAATAACAGCAAAATCTCATAAGCTGCTATTTGAAATAACAAAGAGTATTTTCACAAAATAACGAAATTAACATTCAAGGCACACTTGTCTTATAACGATAAGTTAAAGCTACTTTTGACTATTATAGTATGTGTCCGTTATTGGCAAGAACTAAGGATTTGTAAAACGGATAATGTACGTGCGTTCCGATTTTATTTTAGGCAAGTTGATTCCAAATTATGAGGAGGTGTTCCGTATGTTTTGTTTAAGTGAACGTCATAACGGTATTGATTGTGTTATTTTATTTTTTAACGCGTGTGGTTTGACGTGCATCTCTAAATTCGAAATTCGAATGTCGAAACTACAGTTAGAAAAATCTAATTTGGATACGCGTAAATTATTCCTGTTTATACGTGAATAGTACTATCTTTATAAGATTTTATTCTTTATTATCAATATACCTCAGCCACCAAGATTCACTGCCTTTTCACTGACAAGACACTTATAAAACATATAACCTCGTTGTCCCTTGTTTCCGAGATAGCATGGAGACTAAAATTTCCCATTTATTTTTATAATAATTATGCACCCGTTATCTTCACTGATCTATATTATGACAAATGAGGGTAATTTTGGATTTTGGTGTAGACTAAAATTACCCACAATTTTATAGAACTATTTTAATGCTGGGATTTTAATTGATAAGAGTAACACGAATTTGATTTTTAGCGTATATAGAATAAAAAAATGTTTAGTCAGATTCAATAATACCACTAAGATGCATAATCATAATATCCTTTATCACTGCGCTTTCTGCCAGAACCCCTCCATTATAATTGCATTACAATACCTAAAACTGAACTACCAGTCGGCATCATCACTAAAACAGCATAGCACCGAACGCGTCACGGCACGTGTATGCCTATATTTTATTGGTCAATAAAAAAAGAAACTACAATATGGACACCTATTCCGACGCCATATTGCCTCGTATCCATTGTGAAACGTCAATATCGTGCGTAACCCGCATATTAAGGACTAAGTATGAGCGAAAACGGGAAACAATCGGCCAGTGCCATATTTGAATCGGTTTGAATATGGAACTATTTAAAATTTCGAATCCGTTGCGTTATCGTTGATACGTGTTGGCGTTTCCGATTGTTCTTTTTTAGTGTTCCGCGAAGGGACTGCGGGCTAGGGCCGTGCTATGGGCAAAACTACATGTTGCTAAGTAACTATGACTTTATCTGTAGTGATATTTTTTTTTCACTTTGGCTCATCACGGTTTTTGTATATCCTGTCTCATTTGCAATAATTGTCAGGTTCAGTTTGTAAGTAAACTGACATGAGCAACAAGTTGTTTTCTCCTTCTTACAGTTTTTTTACTGAAATATTACTTGATGATTATGGTCTGAAATTTCTAAGCGAAGAGTTTTTGTCAAATTTTCCTATATACTAACCAGAATCACCATATAGGTACACGGCTGTACGTGTACATGGGCCTTCCTTTTCAATGTGAACCTTAGTGTCTAATTTTAAGGTTGTTAATTGTTTGGACTTTTGCAACTTATGTAAAAGAAGATGTAACCCATCATCAGCCTGAGTCAATCCAATGGTCGATTTGCGAGTCTTACTAGACTTAGTGAACTAAATCTTCTCTTTTCATGTTTGCTTATATTGTGACTAAACCTAGTTCCAGTACCTAGTGTAAGAGGTTATGTCCAACTGTGGACGTGCTTCACCTGACACCATGATTATAATAGTAAATGGTAAATTATGGTAAACGGCATTGACAACTCCTACAATATAGACCACACTTATATCAACACATCAAAGTGCACATTTAAATTTTTTTGCATTGCCTTTCCGGTAACTAAATTATTACCGGCACCTGAAGGTCTACCAACAAAATTTATTGAAGCAAAGAAAATAATAAAACTTCATTAAAAATTCCTTAACGTATAAAACCTTAATTTCGTGGAAATTTATGCGCGTCCAAAACTTGCAATAACCATGTACTTACCAATCAGTATGCACGTCCCGGGTTCAATTCCCGCTCACGTCCCGATGAAAATATTCGATTGTGCCACACGAAATTGTTATTACTTACTTTCTACGCTGTTTTTGGCCGCTCTAATGTTTGGAAAACCTTATTTTTATGGATCTAAACTGCTTTTCCATACTCGGTTCGTCGAGTATTGTTACGCCATGTCTTATAATGCTTACAACTTATGAATACTAAACTATTTTGTAATTAAACTTCAATAAAGACTGGAATGGGGATATAATGATAATTATTTTAATTAATATATGACCTTAATACCGCCGAAAAAAAATTCTGTCTTAGAACATCGACACGAGTGCAATTTACTGAATTAAGTTTAGGTTTTTATGAAATTATGTAGGTATTGCCAATACTCGCCACGATTGGCAGGCGGGTTCGCGAGCGCAGTATGATTTTTGATCCTCAGAAGGTGCTGCTACTCACCTTCTGGTAAGTGATCCCATTCTAAGTCGGTACCCCATGGCATTCCACAGGGGCAGCTTCCATCCGGTCCTTGTGGAAATCAATGGGGAGGCATAAGTCCAGCAGTGGAAGTCCTTTGGCTGAGATGGTTATACGTTCCGGCTTGTAAGGGTTTAACAGGTGCCGATGCCATTACAGAGGCTTGCGGGTGTTTACAGGCAGAGAGGGCGGTTAAAATATTACATAAAGTATGCAGATGACCTACGAGCTCAAAAAAAAAATCCTTTCTTCTAGTGTAAGACACAGTTCAAGCGCATGTGTCGTTACCGCGAAAATGTTTAATAAAGGATAAATACCGTCAATCAAAAATATTTTTTCACTAATAATTTAGCAAATAAAAGAAAATTTAGTTCAATCAAAAGTTTATGAACTGTTCTCATAAGTGATTTTTAAAAGTTTATAACACGTGTAGGATTTTCAACAAAATAAACTAAAAAGAATCAAAATTGTCTTCTTAGCAAATGGTTAAGGCCATAAATAGAATAGAACAAAAAACAAAACACAACGTTCTACATACCTATCACTAAATGCTTAATAAAACGGACCCCATGCTATGAAGCACTAATTTAATTGATTTCACAATCTATCATAACTATACAAATAACCGTACCACATTCACGCAATATTTTACCCTAAGTTCTACAAGATAAAGTCTAAAAACGACTGATAAAAGCGTATTATGGCTTCAAATTGGTGACTTCCTCGAGGATTTTTATTTTTATTGATAAAACCGTGCCACAATTGGTACGGATTTGGTCTCGAATTGACCGAATCTCGGTGCGGCCTCGATCTCACAGAATACGTATTACGAAGTGCGCGCAGGGTTAACGGCAATCAAGGAGTTCTATTGTCGACAGAGTTCGGAATTCGAATTTTTAAAATTCTTTATTGGAATTGCTGGCAGCGGAGTGAAACGTTCTCAGCAGAATTTACCTATTCATTCCTAAAGTATCTTTCTCTTTCTTATGGTATCTCACTTTCTGTACAAAAAGCAATCATGATATACCTTCAGATAAAACAAACAGTAAAAATGCCGAAATGTTATAATTTACCATGTTTTGTGATGTTTATATTTATGCAAAACTAGCTGCGCCCCGCGGTTTCACCCGCGTGCACTACGTTTTTCCCGCTGACTCAGTTATCCCACGGGAACCATACTTCTTCCAGGACAAAAAGTAGCCTATGTCCTTCTCCAAAGTCCCATGTATCTTTATACCAAATTTTATCTAAATCGGTCAAGCCGTTTTCATGTTATGTCGTGACAACGGAAAACGGGTTTCATTTTTATATATATAGATTAATAAAAAATAACAATTTCTATCTCTAAATCGATCTCTTATTGGGATAATATTATAATGTCAAAGGAAACATTTTATGAAATTTTACGTATGTGTATTCCTTTTTTTACTATCCTGCTTACAGGGTATCAATTCTACTAGCACATTGCTCACAGATTGTTAATGAATTGTCGTTTTTGCTAGTTTTGCTATTCTACTTGGAGCATAAATTTGAATGGCTAGAGATTTTATTCCTACCATAGTACAATTACCTACAATGCAATTGTCATTTTAGCGGAATACCAAGCTTTTTTACGACAACATTTAAATCGCTATCGCATTGTTTATGGATTGCTTGTCATAATAAATAAGAGAATTGGCACTCAGTTCGGCACTTTTACTATTATGCTGATATTATGATTATTTTTTGAAAGGAAAAAGAATCATCTTGACCTATCGACTGGGTTGGACATCGTATCCCACGGTTACAACTTAGATACTAGTGGCTACTAGTGGTCTTTTTAACTTAGGACTTCTGTGCTTCGGAGTGTGATATAAGTCCGATTTAAGGCCGATCAAGTCCAGTTTTAGAACAAGAATCGTTAATCTTCGGACTCCCTTGAAAGTTCCCAGGTCAGGTATGCCCACATGCCAACCCAAGACAGACGGGATGGTAGTTTATGATAACCACTTTATGAGAGGAAGCCAGACAAGGCCAGTACCTTCCGGGCTTGATATACTAGGTACTTAATGTATAGGCAATAAAGTATTGCCAGTGTTAAAGCTAATTTTAACAAATACGAGTACTATATACCACCTTAGATTTGAGCATTCAGCAATTAAGTAACATCGCAGTAAAATTCGATCATGATACCTGAGCTATCGGCAAATTTCAAAATTTGTCATTTGCCTACCCTGACAATTACCCTTGATTGGACTGGACATTCTTAGTTTGATAACACCTTGGCTAAATTGTCTTACAGTACGTGTTCAATACTATCAAAAAAGTTGAATACAAACAATTTTGTGTTAAGCAAACTCTTTGATAATCTTTATTTCCATCAGTCATAATTTACGCCGTAACAAAAAACGTATTAAAATTTTAATCTGAAATATGCATCAAGCAAATCCCCGGAATGGCCAAATGTCGCGTCTAGCCGTCCGAGAGATATTGCCGAAATGCATAAACATCAAAGGGGTTTTTGTTAAAAAAAGATTTAAATTGAAGGGCGCGTCCCCAATAGTCCCAAATGTCCCCAATAGTGAGCAAAAATGGCGTCCAAGATTATAATAACGATTTTAAACTCCCCTCTGTACATTTTTAGTTTTTTTTTTATGGAAGGGTTGCGTAAGTGGACGCTGGATGAAAATTTGACACTAACAGTGTTTCAAAAATGGGGTGAAAAAGTTTTGCATGTTTTATCGGCCCGAGAGTAGTTGAGATCAATGTCCGAAGTAAGGGCGCGGATCGATAGTTTTGAAGTTTATTTGAATTTGGAATGAGAAGTATATAACTATTAAAATTGCAAATGTGCATTCACCCTTTATACGTATATTTTACGGCTGGCAGCACTGTGTTAGATTGTATCTATAATTGGAGACGTAAAGGGTGTTTTATAATCTTCACTTCACCTTGTCAAAATCTAAATCTAAGTCTATATATACATAAAAACTACTTTGGCCCTGTGCGGCAGAAAAAGCATGACAGCAGAATAAATGCAGTGGAAATGGAAGTTTTGAGAAGTATGATTGGAGTGAAACTGTGTGACAGGGTAAAGAATAGTGTGATAAGGGAATGTTGTGGTGTAAACGATGATGTAGTGACTAGGATTGAGAAAATTATGTTTAGATGGTTTGGTCATGTAGAGAATGAACGAAAGGAGATTGACCAAGCAGGCATATATGAGTGAAGTGAATGATAGTGTTGGAAGAGGAAGGCCTAGGCGAACGTTCCGTAATCAGATTAAGAAAGTTATAAGAGAGGGCTAGTTCAAGAGTACTCTAAACCGACGCTCTTGTATGTAAGGTCTGATGAGAGTGGATGAAGTGAGAGAAGTGTGTCGGGATCGTGGCATTTGGAAGGATCTGGTCTCTGCCTAGAAACGTGAATTTATGTACGTTATCAGTAAAAAGAGTTTAGTTTTTTACTTATTTTATTTATTAGTTATAATATACAACATTGAATGCCCGATACGGGTAAGCTGATTGTCACTCTCTTGCAATACCATCGTGCAAAAAATGTGTAATATTTTTATCAGTTCTCAATAAATTATTCTGATTCTGATTCTGAAAGAAGTGCTTTTTCTTCTAGAGTTCGGTTTAGAGTTTGGACTGTGACATTACACATGTATAAGAATTATCGATAATAGTCACAGTAAATTAAGTACAAATTTACGAGATCACTCTACACATTTCAGTTTTGTTCTAGAATCAACTGCGTCATGTCTAAAACATTTTAGTACAGTAATTATTTCTTGACGAATATCTGTGAAGACAGCCTTGCTCTACTGAATTGACTTGGCATTGCAACAGTGAAGACGTATCTTGGCCATAGGGTTGTGTCTTATTTGCATCCATATGCAGTATACGTAGTAATAAGTCTTCGTCAAATACAACCTCATCTTTTATTACAACAAGTAATTGCTACAAAATGTGGTGATTAAAATGTAAAAAGAGGTACTGGCTATTTTAGTCCAAAAAAATACATACGCTGATTAACTCGACTAAATTACATTTCACCATAATACCACATAGTAGTTAGTAATGATTAGTAACAAAGGTGCTCAAGAATACGCACAGGTTCTTTGGTGATAGAATTTCAAGCTTGAGCTGATAATTTAGCTTGGCGTGCTCTTAAACTCCTATCAAAATGTTCTTTGCGTCTGGATTTTATTGCATTTACCAATTACTACTTTTATAACGAATTATCATGTAGTTTTTTTTGAGGTTTTTTCATGTTTACAGAAACTAGGATAA
This sequence comes from Apeira syringaria, assembly GCA_934044485.1. Classification (NCBI taxonomy): domain Eukaryota; kingdom Metazoa; phylum Arthropoda; class Insecta; order Lepidoptera; family Geometridae; genus Apeira; species Apeira syringaria. The sequence continues at coordinate 4,019,805 of OW203672.1, read as the reverse complement.
ATCTGGGTATAGATGACAGCCCTGGCTCTAGATGTAGAGATTGTAGTACAAACTTGATACTTATGTAGAGTAAGGAACAATCGTTGCCAACGTAACATCCTATTAATCAAACTCATTTAGAAAAAGAAAAAAGTCGTGTGGGAAAACACAGTACCAACCGACGCATTCCAAATTCAAACGAATCTGAAAGCGGCCGAGATTTGAAAAGAGAATGAGATTTGAAAATAGAACACGCCATTAGGAGTGAACACAATGGTCTCATTGGTCGATTTGAAAAAGGAACAATTTGTTAAACGTCAAATATGAACTTTTTATTTGAGATGTAATGAAACACTCGTAGTGATGTCTGTACGATCTTGAGCTTTTTGTTGGATCGAGGTACTCGTTTTTCATTTTGTTTTGTATGAACATAACATACATACGTACAAAGTTCATACAATTATAATAGATATTTTAATAGTTATTTGAGAGCGGAGCCGCGTGCGACAGCGTAATAGACGTTATCTATAATATCTAGTATTAATTACATATAAGTCAATTACTTTTGATCTTGCGGATATGCCAAGTCGTTTTTTATATAATTTGATAACATAATCTTAATAACCATTTATTCTATGTTATAATTGACAACTTATTGTGCTTTTTGTATTGCATGACAAGATTTTTTTAAATCTTAATATTATACATAACTAATATTATAATGTGGTATATACTGCTTATAGGTACTTTTATGCACTCGACAACCATCTTAGGTCGAGATAAGGACGTGTATGCTGAAAATCAGCCCAACATCGACAATATGTCAACGTAGCGCAGTGCAGAGCACATCCCTATAGTCAGAATAATTACATTGTCTCATACTACAGGGTTTCTTGTTTATTATATACTAGCTGTAGGCTACGATTTTCCCGCTACCTAAATTATCTTGCACGAAATATACTTGTCCGGGAGAAAAAGTAGCATATGTGTTATTCCAGGGTACAAGCTATATTCATTCAAAATTTAAATTCGTCCAGCTGTTTCAGCGTGAAGCTGTAACAATCATACAAACGAGAAATGACAGACAAACTTGCTCAACTTTCGCCTTTATAATATGAGTGTGATTAGTGTGATGTAATACTTTGGTTATTTCTATCACGACGGTGTTTGATACACTTTTCAGTAATCGTCAATGATATTATATGTTTATGAGGTCATTGGTAATCGTGGCCTTGGATAGATTTCGTAACATTCGCTAAAATACAATAGTTTTCGAATATCGTATATATGTAAATATAAGAAAATACATTTGTCGAATAGTTTTGTCACTAACGTAAATAAATGAACTCGTAGAAAGTTTTTTTTTCCACACACTCACACCCCCGCACTAGGATACCCTGTGTCGCGGGAGGCATAGACACACACACACACAATCACAATACAACATCCAATACCCGAGAACAAACATCTTTTCTCATCACAGAAATGTTTGCCCCGGGATTCGAACCCGGGGTCGCGTTTCCAAAGTCAGTGTCGCTGATCACTGAGCCACGACGACCGTCACTGTTATTATCTTAAAGTTTCTAAGGGTACTTATTCATAACTCAAGTTAATTCCTATCTCCTAAAAAATATCTACTCATTGTTACGATAATAACAGTGATTACTTAAAAACAGGCCCAGTAATATTATAATGCAAAATACTTTAAAAAATGATAATTACATACTACATATAATAATAAAAAGAAACAAATGAACATACATATAACGTAATGAGAACAAAGATTCTTTCACAGATGGTACACTCCCAACATTTTTTTGCTACATCTACCTACGCGCTTCGTGCATTCAATTTTGTATTCACTGTCATACTTTCTATCACATCGTTTATCGGCGATCATAAACAAGACCAATGACATGGAACTATCAATATTTCTAATAACGTTCCAAAAACAAAGTATATTAGTTTCTGTTCGGTCATATTAATCATTGGAACGAATTTCCGTGCGCCTTGTCATACAGAGTTCGTTTATTAAAAATGTGACGTATCAAGATCAACATCTCGTGGCAGACGGAGATGGATACATATAGATTTTCATTGAATGAAAGGGATAGACACGTGCTGACATTTCAACGGGTCATCAACCCTACGGGCGTCCCGCTCTAACAAGAGTTCGAACATTTGATTTGAATTGTTCTTAATTTGAAATATTGGCTCGTTTGATTCGTTCGATTTTTACTTTTTTTATACAGTTTCACATGGTTTATTAAAATTTATTTCTAATGGATATGTGAAGCTTCCGTTTGATGTTTTAATGGGAGTTTAGTCATAAATGTGGAATAAATTCGTTGTTAGACAATTTTGTTATTTTAGATATTAATGAAGAGTAATAAATACCGATGGAAGTAAAGCGGCGGTCTTGTTAAGTTTTTTTATTAGTAACTTGTGTACACGTGTACGTGGGTTAGTGGTTTATTTTGTGTAATACAGTGTTACCACAATGTTAGAATAAACTGTTTGATTATTTATTATTCATATATGAATTATAAAGCAATTAAATTAAAATTAAAAAAATAATGTATTATTATTATTATTTGCACGTGAGGATCTAAATGTTTCTTTAATCGTTTTTCAATAGTTATTTCGTCTGCTTTATCTTTAGAATAGATTAGAAATTTTATGTTTTTAGATTTAGCCGTCGATCACTCGATAGTCAGTGACGATGTGTTTTAAAATATAAGCAATAAATGGCTCTCAAGGACAGACCTGGCCGGACGCAGTATGAATTTGGCGACAGTTTTTCAGGGCTGCCAACTAAAGGCGGGCGTTGGCGACTGAAAAGCGCCCTTCCCTAGGCTATTTTTTGATAACGATGATACATCGGGAAGAGAGAGAGAGAGAGAGGGGGATTGAATCAGTGACTGTCATCTTGACAACTAATGCTCCCACCGCCAGGCTATTGCTGCTCCGAAATATGTGTCTCTCTTTGTTTTCTAATAAATACTTATATACATATACACACCCAGATAGGTACAGGTCAAACAGACATGTTCAATACATGCACACCTGTCCGGGAATAAAACCCGGGACTAGCGGACTATATATATAATTGTACGTAAATAGCTAAATGAAAGCATAGAATTCCGAATTGAAACAGACTAATTATAGCATGACAAAAGCTAACAATAAAATAAAACTATGACCAGAAGAAAAAGCAATAGATAAATTACAAAACTGAGGCACAAGCCAGTCTCAACAAAAACCCAACCACACCATAATGGATCAATTAATCTCACTCCAACTACGCGTTAACCGGAGATTAAACCCTAGTTACTCTTAACCTTTTTACTTGCTCCATGATTCATAGATTCCCTAACTCCGAATTAAAATGCACGAGCACAGTTTCTATTCAAATTTTAAATATTAAGTATAATAAACAAAAGAAACAAAAATGTAAAGCTGCTCACATAACTAGTCATAACTGGTTACTGTGATCCATTTAAGGCAATGTTATCCTATTGTAAGAGCCTTAATACGTGTAAAACTGGCTAAGTGCGAGACTAGGTAAAGTTTCATGGTTCGGTAGTACAGCCCAATTCTAAAATAATTTTTAGTGCGTGGATAATACCAACATTTTAGTTATTTATGAAAATATTACAGTTTAAATAGTAATAATTAATGATATTATATGTTTATATGACACATAAACATCATTGGTATGTATATTAATATATGCCATAAAATGTTACGACGATTGGAGAGATTTTGGATATTCTTCGCTGGAAGGGCCAATCAGTGAGTCCAAATAAGATGAAAACCTGTCATACAAAAAAAAATGTTGTTTATAGGTCAGTATCCCAATATAAGTACTCATTCCATAAGTTTACGCACATACATATAGATATGGAATTGATCGGGATTGGTACTTTGCTACTTTACGGGATTAATTTAAATCATACGAATAGCGTTTTTTTTTTTGTCAATAATTAACATTAACTCTGCAACTCGTGGCGTATGATACATTTTATATGAAAGGATTCCGTAAAATAAATTGTTAAACAATTTTAAAGTGAGCGGCATAGAGATTAAAATAGCTTTAGAAAGCGATCAAGCGTTCCATTATTACTTCTGGTGAAGAATCCTAACAAGCTTTATATGTGTGCGTAAGAATACACATGCATTAAAAATGTGTTCAATCATTAATTTCGTCGGTAATTGAACGACTTGAGAGATCTGCGCGAGCGCAAAAAGCCGATGTTTCTGCGAACACAGCCGAAGTATTAAAGTGTACCGATCGGCCAAGCCGACATTTCGAATTTATACGTTCATAAAATTCTTTTGTCAAATTTACGCCGGAGTTGCCAAAGTGGACGTTGGATTCTTTACCGAAATCATCGTACGTTTTTCGTGAGGTTATTATGTCGAGATATACAGGGCTAAGTATCGAAATTATAGGAAATCTTTAAATTTGGCATCTCTTTGTTTTGCTAGTAACATTCCTTCTAAATATTTGAATATTCAGCAGTCAGCTTATACATAATTAATAATTCATATATTTCAGCTGTGATTTTAAAACTTGATATGAGTTAGACTAGCTTTGTAGCGTTCAAAGATAACGATTTTTCAGATTTTTTTGTTCACTCAAGTAAAAATTTAATGTTTTTAATTCGACGACACTTGTTTAGTTTAAATTGTGTGTTTAATATTTGAAATCATCCTGTATATTCAAAATATCTCATGCTTTTCTCACGGCGGCGACGGTCGCGATTGAAATGAAGGTACCCGTAAAAATGCCATCGATAATAACCCGATAAAGAAACATCTACCAAAAAACGCATTCATCATTTATCAGAAACTTATATCGGCTACTTGGACCGTCCTAAAAACAAAATCGAGTTTCGAATCGAATCGTAAATGATATAGTGTAGCTTGAAATAATGAAACAGTTCTAATGAGCTACGATTTCATGACTTACGGGTGTTACATGATGAAAATAACACATTTATAATGATCTCTTTGGACGTAAATTTCACGGCTTGTTAATTTGCGCGCATTTCCGGATATTTGAAGTTTTTCTTTTAGAGATTTCTATCGTCAACCATTCTAATGAAAAATCAGCCTTATGATATTAAATACAGATGAAATTGAGAAAAATATAGAAAAGATATCTTTAATCTTAAAGGTGACCGTAAAGTGTGAAGAAAAAGATGAGTGATTCGCGTTCTATTTACCTATGTTATCTAAAACCTTTACACATACAAATCCATGTGAATAAAGGATGATCAATGATGATGATCAATTACTTATTAGTCCTTTTTATGAAATAAAAATAATAATGAAAGTTGAGTTTATTGCTTACACAATAATACAATTGGTAATTATGCCCAAGTCTTACGTCGATCATAATTTGATCCCAAACTCGATCTCATCGGTTGTAGCTAACCAGTTTTCTATTCATTAGCCCAATGTACCGTGGAGGGGCGACCGTGCTGCAATGACCTGAAATTCGGTAACCGCTTTTACATTAATAATTACTGCTCAAAATAATGCTAAGTTTGATTCACGATTTCGATAAGGTACCGTCGGCAACTACTAGATATTCAACCTGGGGCGGAATAAGTACTCCAACGAAAGGGGCTTAGTGCAATAACGCCTCTTAAAACAACATTTAACAATTGGCACTGTATTTGAACTAAAACAAGACGAGCATTTGAACTTAGAACTAATCGAAGATATAACAGTAATTTGTAACATAGAACCCTTCAACAAAAAAAAATAGTGCGTGGAGTCCCTCCGCGCGGAAGAAGTGAAACTTCGTAATGTGGAAATGAAAATAAATGCGTTGAACGTTTAACTCAACAGTGCTTTCATACCCCCACCACGGTAGCGTTAAACGTTTAACGCAACTTTGTTGGAAGACGCATCAGAAGATTCAATTAAAAAAAAAATGGTTGTCTGTAAAGTCGGTTTACGGACGATAGATTTACGTGATAACGTCATAATCATTTATGACTTTGACTTTGACTGACTTTGACTTTGACTTTGATTATTTTATGTAATACAAAACTCAGGTGGAACGTTACGCGGAACGTTCCTATGTTTCAGGAGTGTTGCTGGTATTCATCAATTTATAAAACGTTACCACGTCAAAAGTACAAAAAATGACCATGCATTGCTGACATGACAATTATAGTTCTGTTTCCTTCACAGTGAGAGCATTCAGTCCCTCAAAACCTTCACTTATTACGTCCATACAGTCCACCAGTCGTACAAGTAACTCAGTACTCTTTCAATCAATACGTCAGATTGGTTTTTCAAACAAGTTCGGCTTCTGTTGTTTTCTCAACTGCCGTTGTAGCGAGTATTTGATCTGTGATATTGCGTCAGTTAATTAATTTCATGCGGTGTCAGGATCGATCACCGAGGATTTAGGTAGCGGTAGATCAGACAGATTGTGTTTTTGTTGACGACACGACACATCTGTACGTACACGATTCGTTTCGTAACTTGTAAGTACTCATTTTTGTTTGGAAATTCTCGTGAGTTTGACAAGTTATGCTATTAATTTATACAGAACTAGTAGCGCCCCGCGATTTCACCCGCGTGGATTATGGTTTTCCCGCTACATCAATTATTCCACGGGAATCATACATTTTACCGGGATAAAAAGTGTGTATAGCCGATGTGCTATTCCAGGCTATAATCTATCTCTGAATATTTGCTGAAACATTAATCGAACGAAATTAAATCAGATGATCTTACAAATATAATAATAATTTTACGCAATAGACACAATTGCTAACAATCGAAGAACGTTTTAAAATAATATTTTTTTTATATTTTATTATCATTCACACAAGGTCTTCAGATCCCAAACTAGGCAGAGCCTGTCCTATGGTAACCTGATAACTGATTAATATACATACATACATATACACGCCCAGACACAGGTCAAACAGACATGTTCATACACACCAATATTTGACCTGTCCGGGAATCGAACCCGGGACCAGCGGCTCAGAAGGCAGAGTGCTACCAACTGCGCCAACCGGCCAGTCAAATATAGATACTGATGAATGTTAAAAATACCACCAACGTTGATTTTTTGCAACTATACTCAGAATTCACGATGACCTCTGTGACCATCACAAAAAAGTTAATAAGTAAACAATCAGTTACACTTGTAATAATCAATCATCAAAATATTTGTTTAAAATACGTGAGTATTTTGTTTCTAAGATAATCGATAAAAACAAAAGTGTATAATGTCTGAGTGTGGATAGCTTTATATCCTCAACCTCTTTGCAGCGATGATAGCTCAGCGCGAGGAGCGTCCGCTGTCAAACTGACGTACACTGGCTTGATCCCCAACAACAGCTGCTCTAGCTGTGTGTGTTGCGGTGAAGGTAACACCGTTATCAAATTCCCTGCATGATGCCACGGTACTTTCGAGTACCCGCCTGGCTAGCTACCACCCTGAAGTTTGAAAAACTGTCACCAAACACGTACATACTGTGTTCAGGCAGCAGTCCTTGAGAGCCAATGAGCCAGGTCTAGCGTGATAACAACTTCGACCATCCAACCATCCAACCATCAAGTGAGATAGTGGTCAAACGCTAGATGTATACAGTATACAAAAAAACATGAGGCCGAAAAAGTTATAGATGGACTGACTGTGTGAATAATGATCTTAAAAATAAAAATGAATGTTTGTCTGTATGTCCTTCATAGAATTGTAAACTATGCATTTCGTCATGTGATGATCTTCTGAGTTGGTACGACCAATTTTCGACAGATGGCGCCACTGTCTATCCAATGTTAGGGGTAAATCGGGTAAAACCAAGTGGCGCAGCTAGTATCAAATTCTTCTAACTGACAAGACGTCGATACGGGGGCAGTGAGGGTAATTAAGACCTGAGTGAAAAGGGCTGAAAGATACATGTGTATTTATAAGAAAAGTTACCTTTTTGAGGTTTTTGGTGGTAATTTTTTTTATGTGGCTGGCAGCTGGGTGCTGTTGTAGGAGTAGATAACAGAGTGACCAAACAACAAGGAAGCGTAGAAAAAAAAGCAGACCGACGCGGACGCCTTGACCTGCACAGATTGAAGTTATGACCGCGGTCAGCGTCACCTTTCCTTGGTATACAGAAACTCGAAAAAAATATCTATAAAAGTATGCTTTTGCTAACCTTACTTCAAATGCTTAAGTTAGTCTAAAATCAATACTATCAGACATTTTTGTTATATATCCACAATGTCATTCAATATTGAACCTTATCGGACCAATTATATAAACATTTTATAGCATACGATTGTAAAATGATTTACATAACACAATATTAGAGCAATTAAACCAAATCTATTACGTAAATACAATCTCTGAGTATCCACAATTACTGGCTAGTATTTTTTTTATTGCATTTATTAATTAATTATTGCCATTTAATCAATACAGTACCGGAATGTGCTTGAAGTTTGCCTTTCCGATTTTAATAGATCAAATGCGATGATAGCTCAGCGGTGGGAGCGTGGACTGTCAAACTGTCGAACGCTGGTTCGATCCCCACCAACCAGCTTCCGGTGTAGTTTAGAGAGCTCCGTTATCAAATTCCTAGCACGGTGGTAGGGTACTTCCGAGTACCTGCTTGGCTAGCTACCATCCTCAAGTTAGAAAAACTGTTGCCAAAAACAATAGTGTATTCAGGCAGCAGTCCTTGAGAGCCAGTAAACATTCAAGATCTAGCGTGATTAGATACGTCTTCGACCACATCATCACTGACCATCAACTGAGATAGTGGTCCGTTATATCTATAAACTTTTTAAAAAAAGATAAACACATAACTCCTTTCGTCAAGGATAAGCAACGTAGATTCAGAACACTAATTTGATCTTAAGGGACCATCCATAATTTACGTCACACCTTAAGAGGGGGGAAGGGCGCGCGTCAATGAAGTGAGACATCATGTGTCGGGTGGGAGGAGTCTTAAGCTTGGACACGTCACAGGTCAACGGTCTACGTCACGGGTAAAACCGCGGGATGCAGCTAGTTGACATATAAGAATATAGAAGCTTGCAAGTTTGATCCATTCCCGTAATTCCCTCGATGGCAACACATGATTAGAAAAAAAGACCCACGTGTTTTCTCCTCATTTTTTGTATTAATCATTGCTCGTATTACTTACAGTTTATACATACAAACATTCCAAAATTAAATATATAATTATGCTAACTTGGCATAGCTTGAGGCGGTTACGGTATACTGATCCAAATGTCTGTTCTGACAGTTTAGTTTAGAAGTTTTTGATGGAAAACAGTTATTAAAGACGATTATTGAACGATCGCTGTTTATGCTTTCACGATTGAAGCGATCGTAACTATATTTTGATGTCAGATAATATTTCCTCTTAACGTTTCACGAGGGCAATGAGTTTCTAACGCATTTTTTTTTCTATGTATGAACGTGAATATGGTCTACTTATAACTTATAACCGTTCGAATTGGATTCGATTATTTACTAATAGAGTTTTTTAAAGATAATAATGTTATTTTCATATTTCTCGGTATTCGTTGATGATTTATCATGTTTTACATCATCATCATCATCATCTCAGCCATAGGACGTCCACTGCTGGACATAGGCCTCCCCCATTGATTTCCACAAGGACCTGTTGGAAGCGCCCCGCATCCAGCCCTTGCCTGCGATCTTAGTCAGGTCGTCTGTCCACCTTGTCGGTGGCCGTCCTATGCTGCGCTTGCCAGTCCGTGGTCTCCATTCTAGAACTTTTCGGCCCCAACGGCAATGTTTATGTATTTTATTTTATATTTTTTACCAATGTTTTACATAAAACAATATAATTGTATTAGTATGGCGTTGATAGCTCAGCGGAGGGAGCGTCGGCTATTAAGCTGACGCTGGTTCGATCCCCACCAACGGCTTGAGATTCCGATGAAGGTAGCATCGTTATCAAATCCCAGCATGGTGATAACCCTTGTGTTTGAAAAACTATTGCGAAACACATATGTTCAGACAGGAGTCCTGGAGAGCCAGTAAGCATTCTAGGTCTAACATCTTCGACCACATTGTCACTGACTATCAAAGTGAGGTATATAGTGGTCAAACGCTAGATTATATATATATATATACAATCTCAAAATAATATAATAATATAGTCAGAGAGGCATTTCAGTTTTTGATAATGATTATATTTACATTTTTTATATTACTAATGACTTATATCAGTATGTATTTCTAACGACACATTAATAAATTTTTATGTATTCCACTTATATAAATGTCAGCAATTACCGTGGGGTACCGGCCTAGAATTGTACACCGCATCTCTACCCGTGGGTGCCGTAAGAGTTGGCTATGGGATCACGCACTGAGAGGTGGGCAGCAGCGCCTTCTGCGGTTAAAAAAGACATGGGGAGGCCTATATCCAGCAGTGGATAATCTACGGCTGAGATGATGATGATAACGTACTAAATATTTAAGCAAATGAATGAAGAAATGAAAACACCACTTTGTTTTTATAAATCAAGTTGTGTAAATAGCCCGTATCAAAATAAACATTAATGTAAAATCTTTATGTAAACAAACAGAAATACGTATACACGTAATACTTAACATTGTAAGTGTTTGCAGTGTTCTTATGTTTAAGCAGTTGTACCGCGAGTGCACTTTGCCTATTATTTGTTTTTTCCAATTCTTTTGTGAAAATTTTGTTTTCATTTTCTCAACTCATATCCCGTTCTATCATAACTGACAAATCACTTGAGATTCTCGAGATAAATATTTATATGCAAATTTGATTTTGTTTACAGGTACATGAGTTATCTGTATGCTTGAGACTGCGTTTGGAGTACCCTCTGTTTTGAACAATCTGGTAAGTAGGTACCTACTAAGAAATAGCCGAACTCAATTAACAGCTCATCCACATATTAATTGACGCATAGGATTCACACACTGTGCAGCGAAGCCTAGCCTAGCCTAGCCTAGAATGCTGTGTGACCATTCTAAGTCTAGCGTGATAACATCTTCGACCACATCGTCACTGACTATCAAGTGAGATAGTGGTCAAACGTATCTAGTAACTAGATCTATACAGTATTAAAAAAAACCACTGTGCGATTCAACTGATCGTTTTTGCCATAAACATACCTGCAAAATGTGGAATGAGCTTCCTCCCTCGGTGTTCCGGAGTAGCTACAATATGGAATTCTTCAAAGGGAGAGTTAACAAACCTTTTTAAGAATCAAAAAGGATTGGCAACGTATCGTAATGTCCCCAGTGTTACAGATTCTGATATCCATAAGCTAACGTTGATCGCTTACCACCAGGCGACCCGTCTGCTTGTTAAAAGTATTTAATTGAGAAAAGAAGAAAGTTTACACAGACCTCAAATTTTTTGAAACCACCAAACCAAACGTGTGAAAGTGGAGTTAAGTACTAGATGGATGTTTACTCTCCTCAGTAGTAAAAGTATTGAATATTTAGTCCCGTTAAGTCTAAACGTTAGTTTTGTACTCAATTATTTATTACAAAGTAGGTAAGCAAATTGTTAGATACGATCAGCGCTCAAAATCTAATACAATCACGTTTTTTTCCCAACGCTTAACAACTTTTTTATGTTCAAATGGCGTATGCTGTATACCTAACCGGCAATCAAGATTACATAAAAATAGAAAACGTAACCGAAACAGGATTTCAAATATCGAACGCCAAAAAAAAAACAATACTCGACCATGTTATTATCAGATGTAAGAACTGGCCACTCTCCGATCAAATCAAACCTCACGTGAGGAATTCGAATTTCAAAAAGTAATGATTGATTGTCAACCAATGACAATCGTGGCTATTCAAATTCTATTTCGACTTGAATTCGGAACGGGTTCCTTTCCTGTGTGTCGTTCGCCAGTATAACTATAAATGCTGTGTATGATAACCATTAGCAATTATTATGTAGATATTGAAATCTATGGTTTTTTTAAAATATATATTCCTATTTACGTTTACTGTAGTGTATTAAAAGAAACAGGAAATTGTTTGCTTGTTGGCAAGGTAGGTATGTAGTTACAATTATATCTTTTAAAGAGTTTTATACCTACCACCATCTCAGAACTTCAATCAATATAATTTATTACTCAAAGAATCACTGCATCTTGCAGGAAAGTAACCTAATATTACTTTCAAGCCATTCAACTCTAAAGCGCTTAAAAAGCCATATGTTTATCTTACAATCGCGTGTGTGTGCGTACACGTGTGGGTGTATGTGTGTATAAGTACGTAATTAAAGTATGGAAATAGTCATATTCGTTTTGAAGTGTTTTCTCTATAAAACGCTCAAGTGCCTGGGAACTTGTGTCAATGACCCCGTAGGTTTTTTCCCCCTTCTGTTATAATAACAGCTCTGTTTACCAGCCAGTGTCTGTTATTGGTGTTCCTTTTTTGAAATTTCAAATCTACAAAGGAACAGTTCTCGGAATAGTGATGTAATAGTGTTGTTAGCTTGATAGGCGAACGGATGAATCAAAAGGATTTGAAAATTCTCTTAATATTTACAATTTTATATTATTTTAGTTAAGTTTTTGTAATTAGTACTTAATAATGTATTTGGTAGTTTGAATACGATTGCTTTTAATAATGCGATTGACATTTCGATAAATAGTTTATAGGCAAGGTGTGTTCAACTAATCGTTTACAGAAATTTTATAAAATTCTTACCTTTTCTGTAAATATAATTTTACGATGATATAAAAAGGGAATTGAAAAAAAATAATGAGGTTGGATATAGAGGTAGATGAAGGCCGAAGAATGCATGATGGACTGTGTGAAAAAGGATATCTATGTTTATAAAAGATGTTAAGCACTGAGATGACTAATGATAAAAGAGAATGAAAGAGAAAACATGTCTACCCCGCCTAGTGTAGGACAAGAAGAAGAAGAAGATAAAAAGGTAATTAAACTCTTCAGAACACTGTCTAATTGAACAATATAATAACAAAAATGTATGTTAATACCGATCAGAATCTTCATTTAAGTTACTTATTCCAAATATCGATACAAACTAACTTTTACTGTTCAAATTATAAAACATATACATATATTTATAACTTTACAATTTAAAAGGTTATAAGTCAGCATACTCTTGTTAGACCACATTGTATTTTGCGGCGGCAATTTATCATTTTGATTGGCTAGCGATGTAGAGAAACAATCATTGTATCAGCCACCATTGTGTATATTACACTTTTAAATATTAGTTGACTTCCGCCCGCGGTCTCTGCCTAGATTTCCGGTTACTGCGACTTTCATTAAGCTACACACTAGCACATTACATATGTAATAAGTGTATCAAATGACGTATATTATTTAAGTACGTATGAATTCTTCTTCCAAAAGTTCTTGTCTTACCTATCGGAGGTGGACGTATTAATTAACCTCAGGTAAATTGATTGGAATTTAGGCGTGAGCTATAATTTTAGAATCCTTTTTAAATCGGCGATTAATTTGTTTTTGGTTGACATATTATTATTTATAAGAATTTTCTGGAAATATTTTATTCACCTAGGAATACAAGATATTTTTTATAGCATAGCTGACTAAACGAACTTTGTGCTTAGCAATAGATTTAGATGGTGGCTAGATCCGTGTAATCTATGGGAATGGTTTAGGTATAGCCTTTAAATTAGTAGTGAATTTTATGGTTCGTTGATGTCATTAAGAACGGAACTTACGTTTGAATTTTGAAGGAAGATATTCGGCTGCTAGTGGTGTGCCGCTATAGCTTATTTGGCAAAGCGACAAGGACGGTATTCTGTACTCATAGGATCAGGCCTCACTAGTAAATTATTCCTTCAAAATTTAAACGTGATTAAAGAATTGCGTTTAATAGGTGGCAGTTTACGTAATTGCATTTATTACACCTTCACACATTATTTTTTCTAATTTACTGCACAAATTACCAAATCGAGTAACACAGTTTGCGGTCGAAAATATGAGCGTTGCGAAATCAGTCTCGAACTGTTGGCATGATCATTAATCTTATGTTGGTCCGAAACTGTCTGTTTGTTTGAAAAATGTGCGCGTTTGAAAGTCAACTAGTGACGTCATAGTGCCCGTAGGTGATAATTAACTTGAAGTATTTCGCTTGGCCGTCGCAGATTTGAAGTACTTCCCTCGTTCTCTTTCTAAGACAGTGTGAATTTTGTGCAAAACGAGACAAACACAAAAGCTCCACTATCTAGAGTTGCAGGGTTCAAGCTGTATCAGTACGTCAGAAATGTATCAGAGCACTGCATGTTATGACTAGTTAGTGGTTGGAATCCTAAGAATGCTATCGCAGTTTTTTTTTCTAAGGACTACTGCCTCACACTATGTGTTTAGTGACAGTTTTGCAAAGTTGAGGGTGGTAGCTATTCAGACGGGTATTCGACAGCACCAGTCAGTTTGGCAGCCGACGCTCCGACCGCTGACCTATCATCGATTCAAAAATGTTTATGGCTTAAACTCTTTTCGCTGAGCCTGTTTAATATACAAAGTATAATTATGTTTTAAATTAGTTATTAATTATAAAATATTATTTAAGGTGCAAATTGAAAAAAATACTTTAGAAACGGCTACTATCAAAGGTCTATGAACAATTAAGTAAACTGCTATGAATACAAACAATCAAATCAACTTTGACCTTCTTACAAGCCTCATCAAAACGAAATAATGTACTTTTAAGTGAATAAAATCAGTTACAGCGTTTCATCATACAACGCACAACACTATGCTTGAACAAAAAAAACTAGGACAATACAAAACAGAACCTCGTGAGTTGCCAGCGACTCGCGGTAATTGAAAATAATAATTGAATTGGAATTAAGAATATGAAATCGGAATAACGTGTTCCATATTTGAATTTCGCGCTATTTTACTTTTTTGAATTCGGCATCGTGTGTTCTATTGTGTGCTTAAATAGAATTGCAAATATTGCGTATGTAATTACGTCCAACATATCATGACCTGCTTTAGCTTTTATTTGTTTTGTAATACGGACCAATTTATATTGGTCACGTGCTTTGCAAAATTCTTTGATTTTATTGATCGTATTAGATAAAAACAACCAGTTTGAAACGAATTACACAAGAATTTAAAGGTAACTTAAATATATATTACACAATTGACCTCAATTTGACGTGATTTTTAGTAAACAAGATTTTTACTAGCGAATTAAGGCAATAAAAATAGTGAATTACACACAAAAATCATCCATTTGATAACTGATGTTGATTTCAATTAATTGGCACTTTAGTTTAGTGGTTGAGTCATAAAACGTAAAAGTTGTTTTTACGTGTATTTGTGAAGTTTCATTCAACTCTGTAGTAATGTCGGTTAAACCTACAAAATTAAATAAATACTTGTTTTACACTGTGTAGATCTAGCGTGTGAGCACTATCTCACTGGATTGTCAGTGACGATGTGGTTGGAGATGTTATTATGCTAGACCTAGAATGCTTATAGGCTGTCAAGGACTGTTGCCTGAACACACCATGTGTTTGGTGACAGTCTTTCAAACTTGAGGGTGGTAGCTAGCCAGGTGGGTACTCGAAAGTACCTGAAAGTGCTAGGAATTTGATAACGGAGTTTGGGAGTTTTATAGCAGTGCTACATTCGCTGAAAGCTCAAGCCGTTGGTGGGGATCGAACCAGTGTCCGTCAGTTTGAAAGCCGACGCTCCAACCGCTGAGCTATCATCGCTTCGAAAATTCAGTTCATGTTGCACTTCTACGTTTATGTGAATTCAATGTTCAAATGAAGTACTTAATGCTGATGTCTACCCGATGAAATTCCTTTATACCGTCAACTATATATACGCGTGTCGATCAACACTCTAAAATTAAAATTTTCTGGAAACCATTTGGTCACGAGAGTTCTACGCTCTTGTCGGCGCCCGGACCTGAACCACTTAAGATGTCGACCGCAGTGATCGACGAAACGTCTGGAACACAAGTTTCATCTGGACCACGGCCAAACAACCCGGAAGCAATACATACAACATTTGGTCACGGTTTGAGCTGGTGGTCAAATACGATTTGTCCAAAAATCCTTTTAATCTAAACGTCTCAATTGACACACGTACGAATCGCATACTCTATTGTAGATGATGTAATCGGCTAGATGTTGGTTGAGGCGCGAACTCAATTATTGCCAACTGTATCCTTACATAAATAGTATTTGCTCCTAGCAACATTAAATTGAAAAACAATTGACAATCGAATCACGCTTTCACACAGATTCAATAATAATGAATTCACAGTTATTGTTATAACCAGTAGCAACGAATGTGTGTCTCTAGGAATGTGTATGTGTGCTTGTCTGCAATCGGCCGTACGTGCACCGAGTCACAATAACGAATCGTAGAACTAACACTCAGTATCCAAGGTCCATACGAACACAGATATGCAACACTTTCAATAAGTAACCTTTTATATTTAAAGTAGTGGTAACTTATTACTATATGATTTTGAGTAGAATTTATGGCATATTTAATACTTTATTGAATTTTAGACAAATTTAAAAGTAAGTATGTCCAGACCGCTATTACAAAAAAAAAAGAAATCAGAAAAATGTTTTACACGCTAAGACCTTAATATTTTGATCTATAAACAATCGCGAATAGATCAAAGTCATTGAGATTGGGAAAATTATTGGGTAGAGTAGACTGAAATCTGAGACCACTTTGTTAGGTAGTACACATTTTCTAACTTAATAACCATTGCAATTATAGCACATATCTATTTTTATATATAACCTACCGATATTAGCTCTAATATATATGCCATTGCTAATAAAAATAGTGTATATTTGTCAGTTGTAAAGGACTAGCCTCAATTATTCAACAATTATTTCAACTGACTCGCTCACTCGCTTGCGCTTGTCGCATCTTCTTATCGCTTACTCTGCTCAATGACAACTGTTTTATTAGGTCACTAACATTGCGTCTACTATACCTTTTTGCTTAGCGACAGATTACTTGATGCTCAGTGACGCTCCAAGGTGTAATCACGCTACACCTAGATTTTCACTGGCTACCACTAAAATGGATTACGTTGTGAAAATGTGTGACTTTAGCTACTGTGCTCTGCTTCATTGATAGCACACACCGGAAATTTATGAATTTAAATTAGAAAGTGTTAGGAATTTAATGACTACAATTCTAAGTAAAAAGCAAGCGACGTCTTCCTGGTGATCTTTATATAAATATTGAATAGTTTATTGTCTATGGACAGGAGAGCTATAGACAATTTCATTTTTAAGCGGTTACGCTTCCTCTTTTTACATTTTATTGCTTTGTGGTTTTATGAAGATATAAAAAAAAAATTACTTGTTTAGTACGCAACTGAAATGTTGACATAAAATAATGAAGCAATTATTTACAGAAATAAAATTATATGAGTTTTTTTTTGGAAATATGTCACGTATTGATGTTGCCACAGTCTGACAATTACACCGATTTAAGTACCTCGTTGACGTTATAAATTAATAAAAGCTTCGTTATAATTAACTGAAGTTAAATTAATTATTACTTTAGGAGGTAATAGATTATCTTGTGAAATATATTTTGTAACATACAACCAGTAGACTTAAAGTAATATAATTAATAATATACTTCTTAAATAATAGTGAAGTACCTATTAAAAGTTACTTTTTAATCATTTTTTATAAATTTGTAGTTTCTAAGAACTCCGTCACTCCGAAAGTTATGAGAATAGTTTTTTTTTTAAATCACACTTAGACCCCCGCACTAGGATTCCCTGTATCGCGGGAGGCTAGGACACACACAATCACAGCACACAAACATCCAAGACCCGGGACAAACATCTACACTCATCGCACAAATGTTTGCCCCTGCCGGGATTCGAACCCAGGGTCGCGGTGACACAGAAGTCATGTCGATGACACAAACCACTGCGCCACGGGACCGTCAAGTTAAAGAAGGTCAATTCTGATTGAACAAAGTTTTATTTCATTTGCATTTCATTCAATGAAAAAATATTATCCAGTGACTATATTTCTCTATCAACTAAAATTCTCGCAGTTACGATAAAAGCCCTTGAACAAGAAACACCACAAAAAAATTTGTTGTCTATAAAGTCGGTTTACGGGCGATAGATTTACGTGATAACGTCATAATCATTTATGACTTCGACTTCGACTTCGACTTCGACTTCGACTTCGACTTCGACTTCGACTTCGACTTCGACTTCGACTTCGACTTCGACTTCGACTTCGACTTCGACTTCGACTTCGACTTCGACTTCGACTTCGACTTCGACTTCGACTTCGACTTCGACTTCGACTTCGACTTCGACTTCGACTTCGACTTCGACTTCGACTTCGACTTCGACTTCGACTTCGACTTCGACTTCGACTTCGACTTCGACTTCGACTTCGACTTCGACTTCGACTTCGACTTCGACTTCGACTTCGACTTCGACTTCGACTTCGACTTCGAATTCGGCTTCGGCTTCGGCTTCGGCTTCGGCTTCGGCTTCGGCTTCGGCTTCGGCTTCGGCTTCGGCTTCGGCTTCGGCTTCGGCTTCGGCTTCGGCTTCGGCTTCGGCTTCGACTTCGACTTCGACTTCGACTTCGACTTCGACTTCGACTTCGACTTCGACTTCGACTTCGACTTCGACTTCGACTTCGACTTCGACTTCGACTTCGACTTCGACTTCGACTTCGACTTTGACTTTGACTTTGACTATTTTTATAATACAAAACTCAGGTGGAACGCTGCGCGGAACGTTACTATTTTTCATGAGTGTTGCTGGTATTCATCAATTTATAAAACGTTATCACGTCAAAAAGGAAATTAAAAAGTCTATAAATGTGACTAGTAATTTGTCTTTGAGGTAAGGCTTACCTCAAAGACAAAATGATGGACAAACCCATCAGGGTTTGTCCTGTCCTCTCTGCCTGTAAACACCCGCGAGCCTTTGTGACGTCATCGTCACCTATAAATGCCAAAAATATGTAAAGTCGCATAGCTATTAGCTATGCAAAAGTAAGTTGTAACAAAATAAGTACATGTATATACACGCCTTAGAGAAAATAATACAAGAACTCTACAACCTAATTTGATTTGGAGTTTCTGCAACATAACGGAACCCGGAAGCTGTTACCTTAAATTCGTGTTTGGAAAACGTAAACGTTTTTGACAGCTGAAGGGTTTCATTTTTTTTATTATGCAGACTTAGAGTGAAAGTTGCCGTGGTGGTACCGGCTTAGAATTGTACCCCTCATCTCTTCCCGTTGTTGCCGTAAGAGTCGGCTAAGGGATCACGTACCAGAAGGTGGGAAGCAGCGCCATCTGAGGGTCACAAAATATACTGCACTCGCCAACCCGCCTGCCAAGCGTGCGTGCGCATTTTATTTTTTGCTAATAGCAAAAAATAAAATGGAGGAGGCATATGTTTAGCCGTGGACGTCTTATGGCAGAAAAATACATAAAAAGAAGAGTGAAAGTTACGCGCTAAAAATTAAAAATACGCGCGGTGTAGTTTATGTCGTAATGTAACTTCTGGCATCACTAGTTTTTTTTTCGCACTGCAAATGCAACAATAGTTTTCAGCTTAATATATTCCAGTCAGTATTACCACCACGCTAATATCCGCACTTACATAATTTAACCTAACCGTTAGCAAGTTATGCCTAATTAGGCTTCACATGACAGCTACAAGGCGTGGCTATATACATATAACTACACATTATAATGTATATAACTAGTGACATACGGACGCACAGACGGTTATTCCCCTTTGTATGCAAAACAGTGAATTATCTAGGTTCGAAATTGTAATCTCGAAACTCGCTTGGAATTTCTTCATCTCTTGTTTATAGTGTGGCCAGTGTTCCGTGAGCTGTCAGATTTGAATTTGGAAAGGTCTGAAGTTTGATATTTAAAAACTTGATTGGTATTTTTTAAAATTTATAGTGTTGCTATTTAATGTTTATTTTAATTACATGCCTAATTGTAGACAAAAAAAATAAGTAAATCGTAACGTGTGAAAAAAGTAACGATATTTTAATTTAGTCATACTTAAAACACAAGTCAAGCGACACATTTACATAATGATTTTCGTAGAATTATTTCGTTTGCGGTGGTAAACAGTTTAGTTTTCTTTTCAGTTAAACACATGCACAAGATTTAAAACCAGGAAATCCTTTATTTGCATTTGTCTATGGACACTTGAATATTTTCAATCTTAATCAGTGTCATCACACATTCTGTGATTCACATTAGTGTCGCATGAGTACATTTACACAACAATTTTCCAAACACCTTTGCTTGCTGTAGGCGAAGGTTTAATTAACATAAGTATAATACTTTTATTAATATAATTTTATTTTACTATTCCAAGGCAATATATAAACCTGAGGTAAACCGGGTGTGGTACGAATCATAAAAATTACTTACACGCTAATAACCGTTTACAGTTACAAGCGTGTTCTAAATAAAACATGTCTACGAAATATTAATCATAGTTCAAGCTTTCGTTTCATTATGTTGGCACAACTGCATACTTAATACGTATTGCTATATACAGAGTGATACTTAACATTTACATTGAGAAATGTCAGTATAGGATAATCAAAACATTTTTTTTTTCTTTTTTCTACATATTATAAGTTTGCGTTTGACAACTGTCTCACCTGATGTTAAGTGATGACATTGTCTAGGATTTAGCACGCAAACCTAGAAGGTACCTATTTACTCGCGACTTGAAGACTCCAGGATTGTACATATCGGGAAACACAGACTCGGGCAACAAGTTCCATTCCTTGGCAGTACGCATTAAGAAAGTGGAAGCATAACGCTTCGTGCGTATAGGTGGTATATCTACCATATAGCGATGGCGAATTGCCGTACGTCGAGTCGACCGATGATAGAAAGGGGATGGTGGAATCAGATTGTGTAATTCCAGTGCACATTCTCCGAAATGCACCCGATAGAAAACCGATAGGCTTGCTACTCTACGCCGGTGTTCAAGGCTCAATACAATATATACATAAATATTGAGATCAATTGATCTCAATGATGACGGTCCCGTGGCGCAGTGGTTTGTGTCATCGACATGAATTCTGTGTCTCCGGGACCCTGGGTTCGAATCCCGGCAGGGGCAAATATTTGTGCGATGAGTGTAGATGTTTGTCCCGGGTCTTGGATGTTTGTGTGCTGTGATTATGTGTGTCCATGCCTCCCGCGATACAGGGAATCCTAGTGCGGGGGTCTAAGTACGTAGAAAAAAAAAATTATATGTGTGATCTCAACTAGTTTAAATAAATTAAAACGTTTATGCAATTATTTGATTATATGGTCATACGATTTATTAAAACACATATTGTATAACCTTATATGTTATGAGATTAAATCATCATCATCTCAGCCATAAGACATTCACTGCTGGACATATGCCTCTCCCATTGACATCCACAAGGACTGGTCGGAAGCGACCCGCATCTAGCAATTTCCCACGACTAGGTCTTGACATTATTTTTACGGAAAAAGATCGTTCTGGTTCAAACTATTGGTTGGTTGAACATGGTTCAAACCAAGTAGACGCGTTGGCTTGTTCGATATGATAAGCGATCACCATCTGTGGGTGGATGTGGATATCTGAAACCCACGGCGTAGAACGATACGTTACCGACCTCTTAAGTAACTCTCATGAAGGTCCTTTTGTAGATATCTCAGTGTTCGGCCTTCCTTACTTTTTTTTTTACACGCTTAGACGATCCTAGTGCGAGGGGCACTAGGATTCCCTGTGTCGCGGGAGGCATGGACACACACAATCACGGCACACAAACACCCAAGACCCGGGACAAACATCTACACGGATCGCACAAATGTTTGCCCCTGCCGGGATTCGAACCCTGGGTCCCGGAGACACAGAAGTCATGTCACTGACACTGACAACTGCGCCACGGCGACCGTCGTTACTGTCGTTACTGACTTGATTGATAAATAAAAACTCGCAGAAAAAGACCACCCTGTATATTGTAATACTTTCTGTACTGTCCGTCAGTATCACAAACAATTAGAAATGCGAGCATTGTCACTAATGCCGATTGTTGGTACCGGTTTTATCTTACAATATTGCCTAAAGTATTAAGACTGATGCAAACGAGAACCGTTCTTTGGATATGTAAATCTCACAAAAACTTTAAAAGCTTCTGTAACTTGTAGCAAGCCTTTTTATGCATTATTCGCTGCGGCCCGCGGTTTCACCCGCGTTGTTTACGGTTTTCCCGCAACCTCAATTATCCCATTATACTAATCCGGGATAAAAAGTAACTTACTTTCCTACACATTTCGCGCTGTCGCTCGCGTGGTGATGATGATGATAAAAAGTATCCTGTGTTATTCCAGGGTGTCAGCTATCTTCATACCAAATTTAATCAATATTGCTGCAGCAGTTTGAGCGTATATAATATATCATATTAAGGAAACATCATAAAATATTTTGATAATTATTTGAGACGTAGAATAAACTACGTTCTACGAATTGAACGAAGCTTAGGCGTCACCATTCATATATTTATTTACTATAAAATACTATACCATAAATCCCTATTTCCCTTGGTCACACCATAACATGAAAACGACTAGATTTCATTCATCTCATTTTTAGTTTTTCAGATACTTTGTAGGTCTTACAGAAAGACAAATTTGGAAAAGACAATTCTGCAAAACTGTACCGTAACGGGAAAACCGTAGTCCAAGCGAGTTAAACCGCGGGCGCAGCCAGTATAAAATGTTTGCGGATTGGTTTCCCTTCCAACCTCATTTGCTTCCTTGCAACATTGAACATCAAGTGAGATTGTGGTCAAACGCGAAACGACCTATAACTTACACAACAGCATGGTATGCCAATCGGCGCGCGCATGAACTGGCAGTTCATGTTTTCAACACTATATATTTGGCAGTTCAGAACTGCCAAATATATTGTGTTGAAAACTTTGATTGTATGAGTATAAATTAGGTACTTACTTAATAATAATTATAGTTTGATTTTGGTACTATAATTACTTTTATATAACATATATGAGAGGCTGATTAATGATAATTGTTAGTATAATATTTATCAATATTAATTACTAAAGCAATTTTATTAAAGAGACATATTATACACATATATGCGCTACTTAACCCTTTTATGAGAAGTTGCGCTTCCAAAACTTTCTAAGCTTGGCCAGATCTAATCTGGCACTAGCGTGCTACATCTTGCTATAATTAGCTACTTGTCGCCTGACTGTCTGCCTCACGAATGAAACGCTTGCGCGTTCTAATTTTTTCTGTGGCGCCATCTAGTTTACTTGTAATGTGTAAAGTTGCGGCGATGTAAGCGCCACGGCGCGGCGCGGCGGTAGCAACTGTAAT
This sequence comes from Apeira syringaria, assembly GCA_934044485.1. NCBI lineage: Eukaryota > Metazoa > Arthropoda > Insecta > Lepidoptera > Geometridae > Apeira > Apeira syringaria. Next base: position 3,996,398 of record OW203672.1, on the reverse strand, counting down.
GTTTGGATATATTTGATAACAAGTTTATCAAGTTAGAAATATATCATTTTTTTTAGAGATAAAATATCATTCATAATATGAATGACAATTTAATATAATATGGGACAACATTCACACCAGGTCCCAAACTAGGCAGAGCCTGTACTATGGTAACCTGATAACTGATAAAACTGAAAAAATACTTAAATCTACGTACATTTAGTTCTTCCTATAATTATAATACATGCCAAAAAAAAAATATGATAATAATAATAAATAAGGGTACAAAGTTAAGGTAGGTAAGAAACTTTTAGGTATTTATTAAATGATGTCAAAAAGGTCTTGTCTCAGCATAATTCCACTCCACATCGTTAAAGAGATGATCTTATTCCTTGAATATCTATGTTTATAACCGACTTCAAGAAAAGGAGGTGGTTATCAATGCGACTGTATTTTTTATTTTTATGTTAGTTACTTCACAACTTTGGACTTAGTGACCCGATTTCGATGATTCTTTCTTATTTGAAAGCTGGTGTTTCCCGTGTAGTCCCACTGCGAAATCGGTCAAGCGGTTTTTGAGTTACACTCCAGTAACTGAAAAGTGTGACGTCTATCTGGATGACTTCCATAAGAATCCTAGTGAAGAAATCGGTGAACACACACAATGACAATTGATCCCGTGAGTAGTAAAGGTCACTGAAAATGCTGAATTAAAATTATTTTCACCAACATTTAATTTCCATTTTTTGCCAAAAATCTTTTTTACGATAACCGGTTAATGTTTATTGAACAAATATATTAAAAGGACTCATTTTTTCACCCTCATTTAATTTCATAGTTTTTTGATTTATTGCAAAAACTTTATTACAAATACAAATATTAATTCAAAATCAGTATTGAACTGAGATGACATTTTTGAGGGAACAATAGCTTACTTGAGGGACTTCGATTTAATTTCATATTTTTGATTGGAAATTCTCGTGAGTTTGTCACATTACTGTATTATCCGGCTTTTCTCGCGTTTATAGTCAAAGTATTTAGACCTCCGTTTCAGGCATATCCTATGTCTATCATCGTAATTTCATATGTTCAAAAATCACTTAGGTATGTGGTTCGATTATGGAAGTAAAAAAAATATCCTTTACAAGCGATCCGTTCCGGCTTCGCACGGTTACATGATTAAAGTTTTAGCAAGGATCCATATTTTATTCTGTCAATAAAAGAAACATTTAGCATATGACACTTGGGGATACTTTAGAATTCGAATGGTGACAGAATTTCTGAAATCGGTCCAGTAGTTTTGAGTTTATCTGTTACAAACATACAAATCATTCAATCAAACATTATTTTATGTTTATTTTTTATTTTTGATGTCTGTTTGTAGGGGTCTGTAGGTTTAAGTGTCTATGTATGTGCCCTTAAAATTTATGATAATTCCTATATGTTTGGTTGCCTAGAAGAAATCGCTTTAAGCGATAAAGCCGCCCTTTATATCACTGTATCTATATTTGTTTGTTTGTTTTCTTGTGTGTGTGTGTGTAGTTTTGAAATAGTGTGCAAATAAAGAGTTTTCTATCTATCTATATATCTATGTGTATTGTAGTGTCTACCAGTGTATTCTACCAGTAGCCTTTTGTCAGAAATAAATATGTTTTCTTTCTTTTCTTTCTTTCTAAATCTTTCCTCTTTAAAATATTATGATGCGTAGATTTAGATAAAAAGTATTCACACTCTGCGTTGGTTCTAGTTTGAGACACTTAATGCTTTGTAAGCAAGTTTGCGCTCCGTGTGTGGTAAAATGTTATAAACCGGAGAGATTTGGGTTGTCGGATCTATGCAATACTAATCTTTGATACTTGATAGATGGTTATTTTAGTAGGTAGTTTGGAATAAATAAAAAAAGCAGAACAATAACATATAGACTATATTTTTTTTTTATATTAACATTCACACAAGGTCTTCAGGTCCCAAACTAGGCAGAGCCTGTGCTATGGTAACCTGATGACTGATATACATATACACACCCAGAAACAGGTCAAACAGACATGCTCATGCACACAAATCTTTGACCTGTCCGGGAATCGAACCCGGGACCAGCGGCTCAGAAGGCAGAGTACTACCAACTGCGCCAACCGGCCAGTCAGTCAGTCCATCAGAAACTATATTTTAGAATTTAATATGAAATAAATACAAAAAAAATTATTTCATTTAGTATGTATACTTAGTGTTATTTAGTTAATTAGATTTAGATTAGCAATTTGAAGATGAAATTCGGTTAGGAGATAGTGTAGACCCTAGATTAACACATAGGCTACTTTTAATTCCGTTAATACTGTATCCATAATTACTGTTTCCGTGGATAAGCAAATAATTTAAAGACCTCGTTACTGCTTCACGCTCAAACGAGTGTATCGATTTCGATGAAATTTGGTATGGAGATAAGTTAGACCCTGGAATACATGAAAACATAGACTAAAAGAGTGCGAGGTACTACTAGTCTCGCATAATTTGGTTGATACATGGCGGCCTAAATCTAACAGGGTTAGAACTCATATCGTTGCTAAATAACAGCTAACAGCTAGCTTGCAATACGCTAGCAATCGATTATCGCCGCTCTACTCTGCCTCAACAAGGGCGATTGTTGCATGTCGTTGGAAGGCTTTGTTGTACTTCAAGGTACAACAATGCGGATTATATTCTGAAGCGTACACATAATGCATTATATAAATAGTAATTAATCACGTTGGTTGGTGAAGCTGTCCCCAGCCTAAACATCTTTGAATTAACCGCAATCAAAAGTTGTTTGATTTTGCCGTCACCGTTAGATCGTGTCTCAAGTGAACCATATAAATAAAAGTTAACAAAAGATCCATTGATATTATGCCACTTCCAAATATTTATAAAACAGTCGTTACAAAACTGAGTGGTGCGAACCAGGGCAACCACTTCAGCTGTCTCTCAGAGAATAAAGGTTGACGTTTGGCCTATGTATAAAGCACCAATCGAATAGTAGGTAAATTAATTACTGCGTACTGCCAGAGAGTGGAACTCACTGCCTGAGTCTGTGTTTCCCGATATGTACAACCCAGGAGTCTTCAAGTCGCGAGTGAATAGGTTCCTTCTAAGTTTGCGTGCTCCACCTTAGACCGCGTCGTCGCTTAACATCAGGTGAGACAGTGGTGAAACGCAAGCTTATAATCTTTAAAAAAAATAATAATAATATATAACTACGACGGTCACCGTGGCCCAGTGATTAGTGTCAGTGACATGACTTCTGTGTCTCTGGGACCCTGGGTTCGAATCCTGGCAGATGCAAACTGTGCGATGAGTGTAGATGTTTGTCCCGGGTCTTGGATGTTTGTGTGCTGTAATTGTGTGTATCCATGCCTCCCGCGACACATGGAATCCTAGTGCAAGGTCTGAGTGTAATAAAAAAAAAAACTTTAAATATCCAAAATGGCGTCACAACAACCCGAGTAGGCGACATCCGTTCCAACACGAATTCAGGTAAGTGGGTGCCACAATAGTATTAAAATTGAATACGTAATGCAAAAAGTATTTATTCATTATTGTTATAATATTACGATTCTATGCACAGAGCGGCAGGCGCGGCATTTCAACATGTCCGTATGTCAATCCGGCCTTCGCCGGCAGGAAAATGATGCAGTAGTTGGAAAACTGTGGTTTTAATATTAAATGCTCGTCTGTGACCTGGTAGTGGCTACTTAGCACGTAGGATTTGTGCGCGTCTATCTACCTTCGATGACACCTTGGTGCAATCTTAGAACAATGCACACTTGAGTTTTTTTTTTCATTTTGGCTATGCGTGTTTTATTGTTTTATTCATTGAAATAATCTTAACTTTTTCTGCGTATATTTTTATTGTAAATAATAAAGCAGGGTATAAACAAAACTCCATCACTCATTTTTCCATTCATTCACACAATATACTTGAATCTTAAAAAATATTAAAATCGAAGATTGCTTTTTGTTCCAATTCCTTGCATTGGTGCACATTCAGAAAAACTTAAAACATTAAATATAAACTAACATCCAAAAAATAGTACAATAACATAAAACAAATTTGCGATAATCTGCACTAAATTATAGTATTGTAGGTATTTGATGTATGAATTGTTTTTCACTTCAACTAACATAAAAAAAATATTTCCAATAATTTAAATATCTGATATGGCATAATCTTTTACATCCTGATCCATAGACAACTAATCTTTACTTCTAGTTCTTGTTAGTACTCTGCGTTAAATGAACAATTGAAAAATGCATGTGTTCCAATTTCAAATTTAAACTTAACTCCGTGTCTTTATTGCCACCATTTAACTATACTTCTCGAACAATAATTACAATTAAATGTCACCATTGTGTCATTGTTTTAAGGTTGGATTTCATTCATGCGTGTGAAGTTTATGAGATTGAAAGACCTATCAATAAGTAAAACTAATTTGACTCCTAATATAATCAATCTAAAGTTGATGTTCCTTTGTTATTGTACTATTAAGACGTAAGGAGTTATTCAATGCTGTTTTTATATGGAGTGGGCTTCTCAGAAAATAAAGGTCTGTTGGTTGTTACAATAACAACTTTTGCCGTGTTTATATGAAGTGTTGAGTTACTTAGATAAATTTATGTGTTCGAAGATTTGTGCGTAAGACACTTTAGGAATGTCTACATCCACTAGGTGGTCTTTTTATCGAATAGATTTAGAAGATTAGTGGGTAATAAAACTGACTCAGTCTACTATGAATATAATAGTACTTCTAGTTATCAACATGACAGTTTCTTAATCGAGTCAGGGTTGCTGAGTCTTTTGTGCATTCCCCCTAAGAATCCCAAAAGAATATTTTTTTATTTTATAAACATTTGGTTAGAAATGGTTTATATAAGAATTGAGTCCTACAACTTCCTATTACCATCATGACCCCCTCTGGATCCACCATTGTGAGACCACAGACCGCCGAGAGGAAGAACACCGAAAAGATGAACCATCAAATCAGTGAAGGCTGGAAAAAGACTGATTATGTCATACGTTTCGAAAAATTCATTGTACTCGCCCTACAGTTCAAATGGTGATAATGATTTAAGTTTTGATTTTTCTCAGAATCCCCTCAGTAAAGCGTAGTAATAAAACATGTGGGCAGCCAGACGACGATTTTGCATTTCTCCGTCTGCCGACTCAGTGTTATCTTACAATAACAAACTCGACACATTGCACAAATTCCTTTAGCATTATTAATTAGTATCCAATTTCATAAACAGAGATAAAAATTCAAACCTTGTTGGTAATTAAATGTCAAACAAAATCTTTAGGAAATACACTGCTTGATTACAAAACCATGACATTATTGTAATCAATTTTAATCAGACATGTATGTTATACGAAATGCGTGATTTTTTCCTTTGCATAACCAACCAGATCCATTCATAAAGCCCGTAATTCAAATAATCCCAACAACTAATTTATCCCAAACGCCAAAAATATTAATAATCATGGGAACATAAAACATTTCCCGAACAATAAAACAGCGAACGTCAATTTGGAAACGAATAAAAAACGATCTCGGAACACATTTACATCTCCTAATAAATCTTAAGCCATTCGAAATTTGAAAATACTTAATAAAAAGAAATATTACAAAGGCAGTAGTCGAACCGAAAAAGGAATTAAAATTTAAATAAAAGAACGTATTCCTTAAGATAATGCTTATTCATTCCACATTTAAAATCAAATTTTCAAATAAAGAACTCGTGGCGGTCGATCGAACGCGTGGGTTGAGTGAGATGGGAAATAGCTCGTTTAGTAGATTTGAAAGAGATGGATATCTTACTATGATTGACAGCTGAGAACGGTTAGCCTTGAAATATTTGAAACATTATATTATTATAAAGTACACTATCTTTGAAGAACACACGAGTAAAGTGGACATTTCAATATTTATTTATGGGTAGCTAGTTAGCTACTTTACAAGTTCATAAAATGATATATATATTTGTATCTACTTAGTTTTTCCTTAGAAGAGTTAGAACATCGTATGAAAATAAATAAATATTGTAAGTTAATTATTTTGTAATAAAGTAATACTTATGATTCATCACATCAGCCAAATGACCCTTTAGAATTCCTGTATCTAGTCTAAACAATATGTGGTTTTATTTTCTTCATTGTTGAAATATTCGGGTTTAGTGCTTTGACAGTTCATTTGCTTAACGTTAGACCTGCTTCCTACAAAATATAGAGATTAAGTTAAGTCATAGACAAACGTCCATTTTACTCTTGTACATCACTCATTACCGTATGTATAATGACGGGCGGGCGACGCCGCCGCTAGATATACGTTTTTAGGAACGTCGAGTTTCTCCGGAACACGTTTTAAATCATAATTCGAACGCCGTTTTTGAATTTAGAACGTTGACTTTTTATTTTTTTAGATAAAGCTGCCAGTGTGATGTAAGAATGATTCTGATGCGATCGGTGGGGCGTGCAATGGCAACGTTAAGATTAATATGCTTTCGTTCGTATCTTGTTACTTAAATGTTTGAAAAAATGTGTAATCTAATAAAGCTTTTCTATCCTTTTATATTGATGTATTTATATTATTAGCATAACAGTTGTTGGGCCATGTCGAAGGCTTTTAGGCGGCTTTAAAATTCCGATATTTGGTTGGCCACTAGCTTATCTACCAACTCGTATTGATCAGCGAGCTGGTGGATTATGGGTAACCTCTAAGAGGAAGCCCGTGTCGCGGAAGAGGGAGCATACTAGAGCACTACTGGGTTTCGCCAATAATGCATTAGATCTAGTTGTACGATTTTGATAGGAAGGTGTGTAATAGTATATTATGATACTAGTAAGCTAAGTTGCTTATAACACAAGTTTCATACGACATCTTTCAATAAGTTCGCGAGAAAAAACGAATCGAACGAATTGCTTATATCGTTTAATTATTAAACTGAGAATGCTCTGGTTACTTGCATATAACTTGCAGTGCGGTGCTTATTTAAGTTTTTAGGGATTTAATTGAATTTGAAAATAATTTAGTACTTGCTTAGTTTGGTGTTTGTTTTGCATTATTTTCAATTTATGACTAAGTTTTTTTTTTATTGAATCTACGTTTTTTTCTACAGTTTTGCTCGTGTAAATGATGATTTTCCTAGGGATGGTACTTTTTTTCTGAATGAAAGTTATGCATTTATACTTTTTTATTAATAAAAAACTACAGTTAAATACTCACCACAATAACATTAACTTATATAAACAAGTAGATACATAAAACTGGTAGATACACATAACTAAACTATTAGTAGACTTTTGCTTCATAATAAAAGAGCCGTCGCAAAAAACACTTAATTATGCCATTTACTAACTCATCAAAACGTACATACATTTTAAAACTGGAATGCGGCTCTCTAAAAAAAGATTGCGAATCTGTAACGGTCTAAACACTTACCAATAAAATTAAAAAGGATAAAAAAAGCTACCATGCAGTTAAGAGATAATAGCCGTGAAAGCTTGCGTGTGCTTCCGCGTATAGAGCTACGAATCTCGTAGACCAGCTACGAAACCCGTAGCTATCACTGCGACACCTTTTACTGTCCATATATGACACATATTTCTTTATAATTTAAAGCATACGTTTTCAAGTAAAAACTATATATACTTTACAAAAAACTTACAAAGATAAAGCCATTTCCATAAACCAAGCATCTAAATTTCATTCCATTCTGGAAGCGGCGTTCGATATTTGAATATTCAAATCTGACGTTAATAGTTTTTATTGGTGAGTTTACGGCCTATAATGATCACTTGTCGAATACGCGCCTTTGATATATCGACCGGCTTCCGTGACTATTCGATTTTCAAATTCTCATGATTTGAGATCGGATAATTAGTGTTTGATTTTGTTTTATTTTGCGTTCACAGTTATTATCGATTTAATAATTGCCATTTGTTATTTGATTAATAACTATTAAGTAATACTTGATCCATTGTGAACTGCATCTTCACTTATTGTTCTTTTTCTTTTGGGCCTAATAAAGTAGTTTTGAAATTTTAACCTCTAAAAGCGTGTATTGGTGATTAAAAATAAGAAATAAATGCTTGCTATACATTTTTCGCTAGAAACTAGAGAAAGACTAACTTGAATTTTAATTTCTCAAAGAGATATATTTACTTTCTTTTAAACCCCGCACTAGGATTCTTTGTGTCACGAGAGGCATGGACACACACAATCACATCAGACAAACATCCAAGACCCGGGACAAACACCTCATCGCATAAATGCTTGCCCCTGCCCGGCTTCAAACCTAGGGTCCCGGGGACCAAAAATCATGCCACCGACGTCTGAGCCACGACGATCATATATCCGACATTCTGGAGATATAATAGGAAAACCATATCCCACGGGGGTGAAACCGTGGGGTGCAGCTAGTTATTAATATAAATTGAGCTAAAAATTTGGAGTAAATGACCTCTGACAGACTATCGTAAGTTGCGCTTCCAATGAGATTCCGTTAGACAATTATGATATTGAACCCTAATAAAATCTTATAAATTAAGAACCCATCGGATTGTGTCAAAAGAGTTGAGTAGCAACTGTTCTAATGGCAGCCTCAAGCAAAAGCTAGTCGATATAATAAATCGATATCATAATTAAATTAGTCCAAGCCGATGCGTGGGCGCAACTCTATTATTTCTTATCTGTTTTCCAAACATAAGTGATTCCGAAATCGGCGAGTTTTGATTTTTAATTTATTACTAGCCCGAGGCATTTTTTACTTCACATAGTAATAATTATGTATTTTAATTCAAAACAAGTGTGTAGGTTGTTGTAAATTATTGTTGTTTTGTCGTGATATTTTGTTAATAAATTAAGGATGGCTTTGAGATTTTGCTTTTGATAGATATAATAAGTTCGTAGTCAGTTGTTTTATAAAAACGCTATTACGTTCATCTCTCTTTATCTTTACATAAGTCAGTTGATCCATACTGCAAATTAAAAATAAATATCTTCCTATTAATATAACCTTCTACGTTTGCGTGCTACACGTTAGACCGCGTCGTCACTTAACATCAGGTGAGACAGCGAGTGCAGCAGCGATCAAACGTAAGATTAACCTATTAACAAAAAAAACCTGCTTCCCTGAAAAAAATCGCTTTCAGCGATAAGGCCGCCCTTTGTATTATACTGCAAGAATGTTTAGGTAGATAAAACAAAAAAAAAAAGAATGAAACGCTTTCCAAGTAAACAACGTATTCTTTTTTTGAAGTTCCCTAAAACGCTATATGTCCCATTTTTAAGTGTGTTCGCCGGCTGTCAACTGACAGGCATTGATTGGTTCGCCATTCGATCCCCACTAATTAAAGGCCACAGAAGCCATAATTTAAGAAGACGAAGAAGATTCCACTAATTGAAATTGCGAAGAAGGTGTTCACGCCGAACGCGGACCGTTTCCGTGACGACTTTTGCAGCTCCTGCCTGATTCTCCTGGAGCCTCTGGCGATCACAACAAGCTTATGGCAAATTACAGGCCATAAGAGAAGGTATCATCGTTAAATCCACAGAATGGTGGTAGAGTACTTTCCTGTACACCTGGTTAGCTCAACCCTCAAGTTTGTAGCTGTTACCTAGCACACAGTGAGCTTATGCGGCTAATTTCGACCTTGCAAGCATCGAAGTTTCGAGTACCTACGTCACATGTACGAATAAATGTAATAAAACAAATTTTGCAAGAAACTTTCAAACATTTGTTACGTTTCTTAGACCTTGAATGCAAGTCGAAGAATGTAACAAAACGCTATTGTGTTTCGAACTGCAAACTAAAACTAAACGCATTGTCTAATAATTAAAACTATAATTGAACTATTTTCGGTGGCAAAGGTCAAAGCTGAACGTATTATTAGAAAAAAAAACGTTGAAACCGGTCATCTAACGATTTGGTCGATTATGTAATGTTATAGATATTATATATAATAGATAATTTTATTATAGTTTGGCTAATCTTTTGTGTAAGTTTTTTTGTAATTAATGTTTAGAAGATAAAATCTACTGGGTCTTTGATTCGATTCGATCTTGATTTTTCGGATTTAGTTGAAATTGATACACTTGTACATGGATAAACACTTTTTGTAGTGATTTTTTATGTATTACAGATCTAACGTTTGATGGTCATTAATAATGCATAATCTAAATCACACAAAATCATTTTGTTTCAACATAAAATCGCGCTAGACCTAGAATGAAACCAATCACAGTATTGGTTTTGAATATCAACAAAAAAAAAAAACGACATTATTGTCGTGAGTAAAGACGCCTCTCCTCTGATATCTTGACCTACCTATAAAAAGAGAGGGATTTTCTTCTTCTTCATCTTCTGCCTCGCGACTCCTGAAGGTTGGCTGTCGCCTCAGTGAATTTTTCCCGGCCTTGTGCCAAATAAAAGGACGACGCTGCATAAACAAAAAGTGAATAGGTACCTTCTATAATCTCTGGATATGTTTTTTGACACTATTATGTTAAACTGATTCAACGATTTCAACTGGGAAGTAAATTTAATATGTTATACTATTAATTAGTAATAATTGTACACTTGTACAGATAAATAATTGTTCAATCAAGCTTCTCTTACAAGAGTGTTGGCCGTGCTGGCCAATGCAGGTTGCCGAATTATCATCATTTTACTAGCCATAGGACGTTCAATATTGGACATTTGCCCCCCCCCCCCCCCCCATTGATTTCCACAAGAACCGGTTGGAAGCGGCTCGCATCCAGCCCTTTCCTGCGATCTTAGTCAGGTCTTCTGTCTAGCCGGTTACCGAATAAACTAGACCAATGTTGGAGATTTCAAACCACAATCTTATGCGGTCTCTTATGGTCTCATATTCCTACGATATGACCTCTTACACCTTAAAACAATTGGAGATGATTAACGTGCCCTTCGAAACATGAAAGCGCTGGAATTCAACTAGCTGTCACCCATCAAAGGTGTGACACAGAAGTGCGTTGCTTGGTTATATCGCTCTATATGCATAGGTAATCGGTAAGATATAAGAAGAAAAAATAAAGATGAGATTCTTTGAGCAGCCAACCCTTAAAACAATGGTGGTGGCATACGTGACCACTGACACTACAAACAATTTATATAACATAATTTTGCTGTACATTAGTCAGTCTAACCATACCAGATCATTACATTAAGTATTAGTAATCTATACGTGCAATCGTCACGATTTTATTATTATTGGATATTGTTCCGGCCAAGGCTGCACCGAATTTGGTGAGGCTCGCTCATATGGAGGTTCTTAGCTCCCTTAAGGAATTACTTATACGTGTTGAGGATAATCAGACCCTTTAATATAGAGTGATGTCATTGCGTGTTAATTTATTACAACTTCCAATCATCAAATTGTGTTTTATTAAAAAAATACAATACAGTTAGAGACATAGAACACGTAACGAAAAGAATTCATGAATGTATAAATACATACATATAATAATATGTACGTAATGTATCTCAAGGATAAATTGAATTACTAATTTGCAACAGTTTTGATCTAAGGTCATCAGTAAATCCTGTTTTAAAATCTACTGCTTACTCAAGCGTTTTTTACATCAAGTCTTTTAATAGTTTAATGGTTCATTACATCATACTAGGTGTAAATTACGTTTTTTCTTAAAAATTTGAAATCTTTTAATGTACAAGCCGTTCCTTTGTGGAACTCATTACTTATTACAATCCGAAAGTCAACATCGCTCTACAGTTTCCAAAATCAAATAAAAACTTACTACTTAATATCAAGTTATTAGCTTATATTATAGATAGATAGATAGAAAACTCTTTATTTGCACACTATTTAAAAACTACACACATCAAGAAAACAAACAAATATAGATACAGTGATACAAAGGGCGGCCTTATTGCTTAAAGCAATTTCTTCCAGGCAACCAAAATTATAGTGTATATGCATTTTTTTTTTATTTATTTATTTATTATCATTCACACACGGTCTTCAGGTTCCAAACTAGGCAGAGCCTGTGCTATGGTCACCTGATGACTGATATATATACTTATATACATATACACACCCAGACACAGGTATATAAATATATATATATATATATATATATATATTATTGGTATGTTTATATAATCAATTTCTATTATGATACGGTTTAGTTTATTAATTATGTTATCTTTGTATTGGTATTATTATACATTTAGTTTAGGGTAAACACTGCACACTACTTATTAAAATTCGTATGAATCTACCTAGCCTACGGTCACCTGGAAAAAACCCCTGTTTAGCGATAAGGTCGCCGATTGTACAATTTAAGTAAATACTTTAAAAATGTCAAATGTACCTACCTAATCTGGTGCAATAAAGTGTTATCTATCTTTCTATCTGACTAAGTATTTAAGCTAGTGATATGGATATACTAGAACTTTTTTCGTCACTCGGACTAGCAGTGCCGGTAGACATTCAGAGAATTTAAAAAATATCAATATTGAATAAACAATATAGGTACATTACATACCTACCTTAATAAATTGGTCGCTTTCACCCAACGCTAGACATGTGACACGATGTCAGTTATCGATGCGTGTTGATATGTTTATGAAGCAAGCGACGTCTCTATGTGACATCGAGTCATGAGAATTATCGACATTACAATCGGAATTAGTATCGAATCTTTAAATATTCGACTCTGAATAGTTTTGGAAATGACGGCGCAATATTTTAATAATTTGGTCGATATCAACGACATAGTTAACGGAATTAACGGATTTACGCTAAAACGCAATCGGTTATTGGTAAAGCAACGACATTTAACCTAGAGATGATTTTACTAAATAATCACACTAATATTCAAGAATCGAAGTTTGTTTGTCGTTTGTATGTTTATTACTACTTTACGCTGAAATGACTGAATGGATTTGCATGAAATTAGGAATGAAAATAGCTGGTATAACACATAGGTTACTTTTTATCTCGAAAAAGTATAGTTTCCGTGGGATAATAATTAATTGAGGTAGCACAAAAACTGTAGTCCATGCGGGTGAAACCGCGGGTCGCAGCTAGTATAAGATATATATATATCTAAACCGCTAGAATACTAAAAATAAACTCCGTACTCAGTAAAAACTGTTCCAATATCTTTTATGATTCATCCGTATGATCAATCGGTTTTAATGTATAATCAACATAATTAATTGAACTAGCTCTGAGTTATGCTTACATCATAATATTCAAATCACACTGTACATCAGACCTATAGAATTTCATGTGTTTATAACACATTTTATAAGATACCTAATGTAATAACCAGACTTGACGAAACAGTTTTTTGTTGAGAACTTTACGAACATATGCTCTGTTATTAGATCATTCACTTATTATAATATCAAAACCGGAGACAGAACCGGATGGAAACTTAAAAAATATATTTGTCACGCTCTATTTAATGCAATAGTAATCGGACATGAAGTCATGTCAATCCCTTTTTTTGGTCATCGACTGTCTTTATATTTAGTGACGATTAAAAAAAATCTCTTAACTTTGATACTTTATGCGAGCCCGCAACAATTATGTATGAAATATCTTCTGCGTTTACGCTTTCATATTAATAATTTCAATTTTCATTAATTGAAGAGAAAGAGCATTCTAAGCAGTCTTAGTCTAGCGAGATAATATATTTATTCAAATCAAAAAAAATCTTTAAACTTATACCAACATTATCTGTAGATTGTTTCTAGAATTGTATGTCAAGTTTTGGTATTTTGTTTGACGTTTCTGCACTTGTAGATAATAAACGGGCACAAAAGTGAATATTTCACTATTAATTTATATAGATATCCGAAGACTCTATGAATTACGAAGTAAAACGCATTTTACATCTTAAACTCTCGGATGTATATCTGTCAATAGTCACACAATATAATAAGTTAACGTTCGAATTTTAAAAGTAGGGTAAACACGCCGATTTTGAAATTATAAGACGTTCCAATTCACGTATAGGTACGGATAGTTATTTGTGACTCGCGAGCGGCGAAGGCCGTATCTTTGTATTAGTTTTTAATAAGTAATTGTACACCCAAACCACGTTACCAATTTCGACATGAATACACGTTTTTTTTTCTCGCCTCGCTTGGAGCAATCTCGTTTTCTCGAAAATAGATCTAATATGTTGAATATAATTAATTTTATACCGCGCCGGTTGATCGATGCGTGTAACTTGTGGAAGCTGTTTTTGTATAATTATTTTTAAATTACTGTGTATTGCGTCAATACAAATAGATACGGAACGCTTTTTTAAAATTAAATTTACGCGAAACCTCGCATTTGTAAAACTTCTTGAGTTCCGTGTCAGCCGAAATTTGGGCCCCATTTCATTATAAAAGTAATTCCATCGTAATAATATAGAATTAATGAGACTAGTCTACATTACCCAACGTATATTTTATTTTCGTAATATGTAATTTTACCCAATTTTAATACAAACCAGTTTGGCCGTTAACTTTGTGATGTATATTTACTTACATTAGATTCTTTTTTGTTTCAGATGATGCAAAACTATTGGCTGATATTGAAGACTGATTAAGATATTTATTACATCGAATAGGAAATGATTTATCCATGAAGCATCACTCGAGGTAAGAACAATTTTGTTATTTTAGTTACTTCAAATATATTTATGAAAAGCTTCGTTTGTGATTAGTATACGGGCCTATGCCTTTATTTAAACAAAACACTAAAAACAATACTACAGCTCCTGGACTAACATTTAAGCATTGCACTAGCTGTTTCCAACCTTGCCCAAATTAAAATGCTGCTCGCATTCTGCGCCTGCTACCACCTGGTAGCGGGTTAGAGCATTTGCACTGTATGTAATTGCCCCATTGACTGGTGTTTACATAAGAGTAACTATCTGATGGGAAATTGATATTGACTTGCTCGAAATAGTAAAATAGGCTACATTACCACAATTGAGCAGGACATCGTTTTCATGAGCTGCCAAAACCGACCGATTTATGAAACAAATTAAGTGTGAAAGGTATTGCACCAAACATAAACGTAATTGGCCCTAATTCTGAATACAGATTTCTGAATTCTCGAATTACCTAAAATTCTTCAAAAAGAAAAAACTCTTAGTATATTTACGCTAAAATTCAAATTCCATACTCCATACAACGCTATCACTAATATTAACCAAGTTTTATTCAATTGTTAACCAGTTGCGGGTAATTTTAGTCAGCACCAAATAAGTTGCGACTTATTTTAACTAAAACTACCCACAAATTTGATAAAATTATCTAATTTTAGTGTTTTTATTGATAAGTGTCATACTAATTTGGACTTTATCGTAACTTTGTTACATTGTTGTTGATTAACTATGTTGTGTATCAAACTAGGGTCACGCCAAAAATGAATTAGGAAACTATGGAACTAATGGAACCGACTTCAACACTCAAAAGTATGAAATAACCTTGTTGAACTCGGTACCATGATAGTTCGAAAAAGTAACTATTATCACAATGTTGTTCTCATGGTACCGACTTCGACAAGGTTCATACTTTTGAGTGTTGAATTCGGTTCCATTTTTGGTAAACATTTTTTTTTCACCCTTTTCAGTGACTTTTGCTCACGGGATCAGTTGTCATTTGGTTGTTTTTCGATATGTTCAACCGCAACTATAATATCGTCGAGGTATGCGTAGCACTTTTCAGTTATTGGAGTGTAAGTCAAAAACTGCTTGTCCGATTTTGATGAAATTTAAATGGAACTACGACGGGGTATACGCTATAAAACAAAAAAATAATCATCTAAATCGGTGCATAAACGACGAAGTTATCCGCGAACACACATAAAAAATATATATATGGTCGAATTTAGTAACCTCCTTTTTTAAAGTCGGTTAAAAACAACGGATGCTGTTATATTTTGCTTAAATTGCTTACATGTATTTTACGATACCTAATTACACAAATACTTTATTATTTCCAAACAATGAAGAGAAAATTTAAATTCAAAACATTCCACAGTATTCAGCTAATCTTATTGTCAACAAAGGACTATTGTTTCTTCTCGACACATTGTTTCATTTTAAATCGAAAATGAATCACTGTTATGATTGGACACTAAACTGTGTTGAGTAAATTTTGATTGTTGATACGTTTTATATTAAACTAAACATTGTTTTGCAGGACGGACTCATTTCAGGTTGTGACCCTCGAAAGAGTCCAAATTTTGCAATGACTACTGCGATGGCTGCTCATCAAGAATCCCTACACGAGAGACTTCAGCCAGCAACAGAGGAACCGCTATACATTCACCATGGATCAACATCTTGGCCTGAATCTTCAGACCATCAGGAAGAACACAGTACCGACCTATCGCCGTATTATAATATGCCGAAAAGGAATAAAAGAAAAAACTTTAAGCCCAGATGTGCTCCTAATACCACCTCCTTCTCTGATGAGTCTAATGGAGAGCATTGTGATGAGTCTGGAAGCCCTCTAAACGGCAATGACAGAACTACTCCTGATCCCGTCGATGACGAAAAAGAAGATGGAAGCTACGCAAAGATTGGAGTTAAAAACTTTAGCCTACTCAAAGGAGGGGCAGTCGATCTAAGTCGGAGACTGAGTACAGACTCCAACGAAAACATAGACTCAAATTACCAAAATAGGTTACCTGAAGACAAGAAAATGGAATCCTTCCAGCGTTCATACATACACAGCTTACATGACGTGGGAAGAGACCACACAGTCTTGAATTTTAGTAATTTACAAAACAAAACTTTCTGTGCCAAAAATCCTTTTGCCATATCGCAGTTAATTAAAACAAATTCACCTCCGAGGAGAAGGGACTCGGAGTCCGATGAGGATGGTAAGCGTCAGGATATTAACGCTAATGAAAGATTAGAAGATGGTCATGAATCAATGAATGTTAATGAGATACCACATAATGGAGATGCCTCAAACGCTACAAACAGAATCCTAAGAGATTACGCTATGAATACTATGAAAGAACTCCTTGGCATTTATGGCCTATCATCCAACGAAGTCGCAGATGCCATAACTGGACAGATTAGAGCTTTAGAAGCACTGCAAGGTGAGTTCATTATATATTAATAAATTCAGAGATATAAACTTAGGTGATAATTTAATAAACATATCAAATAGCAATAACTTACTTTAATGGTGTTTGGACAAATAAGTTAATTTTATAGGGTTCTTAATGTGATTTATGTTTGTGTTTGTAGGTAAACCGTTTACGCAAATGCCTTTGAGCTTGAAGAGGAGACATGATTCGGGGATGGAAGACGGTACCGATAGGAGTATTCGGAGGTCTTCTTCTGCTACTGAAGATGAAGGTTCTACTAATATCACGCCACCCAAGACGCCTGATAATGACATTGAAGCTCAAAGGTATGTTTATTTTCCTTGTCTTTTTGTTATAAACCTACTTGCAGACTAGTATGCACTCTTTGGGCTATTCACCAAGCATTTGGCTTGGTTTTTGAAGGTTTTGCTGTAATAAGGTTGTGTTTACTTCTTAATACGATTAAAATGTTTTTCAAATTGATTATAAGTAAAAGAAATTATTTTGCCAAAATTATCATGTATTAATTAGGAGCGATTAAAGCTCAGCGGTGGGAGCTTGGCTGTCAAAGAGACGGACGCTACTTCAATACCCACCAACAGCTTGAGCTTTGGGTGAAGGTAACACTGGTATCGCATTCCCAGCATGGTGATAGGATCCTTTTGAGTACTCACCTGGCTAGCTACCCCTAAAGTTTGAAAAACTATCATCAAACACATGCTTAGTGTGTTCAAGAAGTATTACGCTATGAACCTTGAGTGCCAGTATTCTAGGTCCAGCATGATGACATCTTCACAGACTATCAAGAGAGATAGTGGTCAAACGCTAGATCTATAAATATTTACTTATTATAATTATCAACTTAAGCGGTGTATGGATTATTTAAAAGTAAGAAAACTGCCTTAGTGCGTTTAAATTTACAAGAGGCATTAGTTTTTGTAATCTATATATTTATGTGTAAAACAAGTTTATTTTTAAATTTTTTACACTGGACAACTGTAATTGTTATATTTTATGTAAATATAGTTTATTCAATTGTTATCAATTTGCAGGCAAAGAGCGCTACAAATAATAAACCAGCAATCGATGAGATTGTTTAACAGGACCCAAGGTCAAGAAGAAGACGGAAGCGGATCTGATGATGGAGACCAGACTCTTGATCTAAGCGTCTCTAGAGATACTGATGGACAGGTAAAAAATGTTATAAATAATTAGAATAATTTAGAATACAATTAATATAACCATAGCGGTACTTAAGATAGATGAATCCTTCCGCGTGCGGAAAAGATATAAAAATAATGAAAGGTGTGTCATTGGCACCAATGCGAATCGTCGAATTAATGTCAGAACATCTAGCTCATAAACCTGTTTTTTTTTTTTTTTTTTTATGGTACAACATTCACACAAGGTCTTCAGGTCCCAAACTAGGCAGAGCCTGTACTATGGTAACCTGATGACCGATATATATACTTAAATACATACTTATATATATACTTATATACATATAAACACCCAGACACAGGTCAAACAGACATGTTCATACACACAAATGTTTGACCTGTCCGGGAATCGAACCCGGGACCAGCGGCTCAGAAGGCAGAGTGCTACCAACTGCGCCAACCGGCCAGTCAATTAAACGGAATCCCACCGTGATTCCACATTCGACTACAATATCATCTATACATACATATGTATATTCACGGTTTTTTTGTCGTAGGGTTAGGCAGAGACTACAACCTTCTAATTTATACGATCCTGAGACACTTATTTCCCTTTATCCGCGCTCATCAGACCTTTGATACAAGAGTGTCGGTTTAGAGTACTTTTGACTACAATATCATTGACTATCAAATCAAATAGTCGTAAAATAAGAGGCAATAAATCCTAAATTATTCGCAAAAGTATCTTACGTTCATGAAAAGAATTAGGAAGTATCATATAATTAAATATGCGTAATTTTTAGAGGTTAAAAAACAGTGGGTGGATAATACCGCATGACTAAGATAATGATGATCCAAAAATGTGTTTTACAAATGACTTTTAACGGTACGTCTGGACCACTTTAGCAACTTATGGGCTAATTATCAAGACAACTAAAATTAAGATTAAATTAATTTCGACGATGCTAGTAGTTGGTAATAGATAGATTACTGGACGCTGGTAGTGTCAACATACCTATGTATTATAAATGTATAAAACACAGGGGTTACTCACGTAATAAGTCAGAGGGTTCCGACTATAGTTTCAACCACATTCGGTGGTCTTTTTCAAGGAGAATACGGGGCGCTCGCGGACGCGGTCGCGATTCGCCTAGTACTGTACTAGGTATACAGTACAGTACAATACAGTACAGTACTAGGCGAATCGCGACCGCGTCCGCGATTCGCCTCGTATTCTCCTTTTGAAAAAGACCATCGAATGTGATTGAAACTATAGTCGGAACCCTCTGACTTTTACGTGAGTAACTCCCGTGTTTTATACATTTATAATGTGTCAAAACCACGTCAGTTTTAATATCTATGTATGTCAACGTTCTTTTGTTATTTTATTTTGTGGCTGTTTTTTAATAAAGTAGTTTTTAGTAAAGTTTGTTAAAAAAATAGTTAAAGAGTTTATGAAACTGTATCATAATAAGGAGTGTAAGTTAAAAAAACTATATGTATATAAGTATATATATCAGTCATCAGGTTACCATAGTACAGGCTCTGCCTAGTTTGGGACCTGAAGACCTTGTGTGAATGTTAATAAAAAAAATTTAAAAAAACAAAAAAAAAACTTGCCTGCGGCTCGTTTTTTTATAGCATTACACGAGTGTTTTAAGACCAAATTATATAAAAAATATCATATCATAAAAAATGAAATTTACGTAAAATCACAGCATATTTTATTTAATTATTTATTAACATTCACACAAATATAATACTTATGTTTGCATTATTTGTAAACGGTTAGAGCCAAAATGCATTTGCTGATCGCGTTTGCTAGTTGCACCGCGCCCTTAGACTGATTACAAACTGAAAGTGAAAAACTGCATTGCAACCTCCTTGGTCCAGCTGAAGTTGTATCTTAATTCTAAAAAAGTAACATTTCGATACAGTTTTTATAGAAGAACTGTATCATAATGTAACTTTTTAAATTTATTTCGATGTAACTATTGTCTATAAAAACGTAAGAAAGTAAAGACGTGAAGAAATAAGTTCTGTTTTTTATTTTTTTATATTTCAGTATTAGATTAGATAAAGAATACAATATGTCATTAGTTAGAGCTAAAATCTATTTAAAATAACAAAAATCCATCAATCTCCTAGACACGAGCGCGTATCACGACATCGAAGTTTCAACTCACGAATTCAAAACTTGTGCGTGCGTAACCACACATATCTCGGGGCTGTAGAACAGTCATAACATTCGAAAACATGAATCTATTATTATATCATTCCAATTTAATTGTGATCTTTATCAGCCACGTTTTGTTGGTAGGAACAATCGACTACCTCGAGCGCGGGCAACAGTGTCTCGGAGTTCGATCAACAGAACCTATTGATGAGGAAAAATTTGGAGGACTTAGCTAATTTGCAAATGCAGGTCAGTTGTCAATGTTTCTGTTCAAGTTTTGATAATTCATAAAACAATGGCAGAGCAAGGGTCGCTGTCGTAAATTTCATTTTTAACCGACTTCAAAAAAAGAAGGTTACTCAATTCGATCGTATATATGTTTTTCTTATTATGTGTGTTCGCGTATAACTTCGTCGTTTATGAGCTGATTTTGATGTTTCTTTTTTGTTATGTAAAATATACTTCCGTGGTGGTCCCATTTAAATTTCATCACAATCGGACAAGCGGTTTTTGAGTTATACTTCAATAATTGAAAAGTGCTACGCGTATCTTGATGATGTTATTGTCGCGGTTGAAGACATCGCAGAACACACAATGACAATTAATTGATCCCGTGAGTAGCAAAGGTCACTGAAAAGGGTGAAAAAAAATTTTTTAACAAAAAATGCAACCGACTTCAACACTCAAAAGTGTGAAATAACTTGACGAAGTCGGTACCATGATAGTTCACACAAAAGTAACTATCATCACAATATTGTGCTCATGGTACCGACTTCGACAAGTTATTTCACACTTTTGAGTGTTGAAATCGGTTGCATTTTTTGTTAAAAAAAAATTAAGAGTAGTAGCACTCTTGTGATAGTTTGCACGGGGAAGTACTGCCGCCATATCTGTGTTTCCCAGGCAGTAGTGTTCGCATTACTGGGTTCCGGTTTGAAAGGTATGGTTTCCTGTGAAATTATAGGCACATGAGACTTATCAACTTTGAGTCTCAGGATGACAGACGCAGTGCAGTTCTTTACGAATTGTATCTGTCTATATCGGCAGAGGTTACCACATAACATCCTGGAAGTCTATTGCATGTATCGTCATCAAATGCCATAAAAAAAGTTCAACGGTTTACGAATTCCAGCGTCAAACAATTTAAAAAACCTTCGCCCATATAATAATAATATGGGACAACATTCACACAAGGTCTTCAGGTCCCAAACTAGGCAGAGCCTGTACTATGGTAACCTGATGACTGATATACATACTTATATATATATATATACTTATATACATATACACACCCAAACACAGGTCAAACAGACATGTTCATACACACAAATGTTTGATCTGTCCGGGAATCGACCCCGGGACCAGCGGCTCAGAAGGCAGAGTGCTACCAACTGCGCCAACCGGCCAGTCATATCCCCCTCCCCCCATATGTAGTAAGTGTGTGTTGTAGTAACGGCGAGGGACATATGGGCGAAGCTTTTAGTATATGCCCATAACTGAATGCGAAAAAACTTGAAGACTTGCACTTTGAACTTTTTTAAACATTGAGGGCATTTTTTTTCACTTTCCAAAAACAAAATTCAACCAATTATATTGTGCTCATGATGGGACTTTATAATTCCAGGGTTTCTTTCAAAAACAGTCCCCGATGGATGGAGAAGACTCACAAGAAAGGAAACTACAAGCGAGCGGTAAGTTTCTTTAATATATTTTAAATGTAATGGTAATTTGTTTGAAGATCATAGGACGTTTCTATTGAACCTCAATGCATCGTTTCACAATTATTCTAAACACAAAATATCGAGTATTTAACTTAATAATTATCACTCCCACTAGGACACTGGGAATCCTAACCATTTTTGTGTCCCAAACACAAAGACCTTATAATATTATTTATATGAAACTACCATCCCTTAATAATTATATATATATTACGACCTGTATACATACATTATATGTATATATACATTTCTGTTTATATACTTATACATTTTCTACACGAACACACACACTCACCCTCTCTCACATCCCCACACACACAACCCTCCACTCTACTACCAGCCTCCTGACATAAAAACATACACGGTTATTTGTTTTTATACTTACGAGCACTGTAAACACAACGTTTGTCATATAATTTTAGTAATATGTGTAATCCTATTTTGGCCATACTTAAGCTTAGATTTACTACATACGTGTTTAATGTGACGCTGTTGGATTATGTAAATAAATAAAATAAATAAAATATAATCACACTAATTTTATGCAGGCGAAAGTTTTTAGTTCGTATGTTTGTTTTTGAACTGTCGATTTTTGTGTCTTCCTATCCCACTATCTTAATTTTATGGAGGAAATTATGCATGAAATTTGGATTGAAGATGAATTCTCTGGAACAACACATATGCCACTTTTCCCCATAAAATATAGGCTTGTACCCTTGGGATGATAGGAAGACACAAAAATCGTCAAGTCAACCATTTCACCGCGGGTAACACCGCGGGGAGAAGCTAGTACTTATATATAATTGAGTATAGCCCAGTTAACTGACAATGAATGTATTTTAACGTAGGCAATGCTGATCTTAACAAAGTTCAAGTCGGGTCTTAAAAATATTTAGAAAAGCACATAAATTTTAGTCGCGCCAGTTCATACATCATAATATATATAGATAGGTACATAGAACATATGCACCTAGCTTAGAACTAAGAACTGTCTTCTGTTTGTTCATCATCATTTCAGCCATAGGATGTCCACTACTGAACATACGCCTCCCCCATTATTTTCCACAAAGACCAGTTACAAGCGGCCCGCATCCATCCTTTTCCTGCGATCTTAATCATGTCATCTGTCCACCTTGTCGGTGGCCGTACTATGCTGCACTTGCCATTCCGTGGTCTCTATCAGAGAACCTTTCGACCCCAACAACCATCAGTTCTTCGAACGTGCCCTGCCCACTGCTACGTCAACTTGCTGATCCGCTGGGCTATGTCGGTGACTTTCGTTCTTCTCTTTGTTAAAAACAATTTATAATGTAAAAATAATGTTACAAATAGGATTTCTTTAATGCAAGAGCCAGCTACTTACGCAATTGTGTAAACCCAGTTTTAAAACCATTGACACGTTTCAGCCTAGCTAAATGCCGGTTTCTCATTAACAAACTAATTATTACCACAATTAGCAGTACTTAGAATCCTGGCATAACTTGCTCTTTCGTTACTATGTCAACCATTTTACATTAATATGTACAAATCCGCATGGATAAAAAATTAAAAATTATAAGGATCCTTAAAAAAAAAAAAATATAGCCTATGTCACCCGGGGATATAGTGTAGGTTCCCAACAGCAAAATATTTTTTTAAAGCGCCCCGCGGTTGTACCCGCGTGGTGATGAAAAACGGTGATGATGGTGATGATGAAAATAAGCCTATGTGTTAATCCAGAGTATAAGCTATCTCCATACCAAATTTCATCGAAATCGGTATAGCCGTTTGAGCGTAAAGAGGTAACAAACATACACACAAACTTTCGCATTTACAATATTAGTAGCATTGGATAAAAATGATGACACATTAATTATAAATGTTGATCCGCCGAATTTCAAACGTCACTTTTTAAAACCTGTTAAACTGTCCGATCATATAACTTTACTGGTCTATGTCCATCTTTGGTACTCGTTTTACGACGTACAAGTAGTAAACACACGTCCGCTCCCAGGCACCAATTGAGTGAATTCGCTCTATTGAAGTAGTTACAGCCGAGGTTTCTACAATTACCGCTAGGGGGCCGCATGAAGAGAACTGATTGTTCACGGGAATTAGGTAGAATTCACTCCCTCGTGATTTGATACTATTTTTGTAACGTGTCTTAATTGAGTGATTAGGTTCTTTTTTGGAGTGCAGATTTGAGCGAACGGTTCAACGATCAAGAAGGTTCAGTTAGCATTATTTGCTTACGTCACAATCGTTTTTTTAAATATATTTTTTTAATATACACACTCAGAGCAATAGGATTTCCTGTGTCGCGGGATGCATGGACACGCACAATCACAGCACTTCCAAGACCCGGGACAAACATCCACACTCATCGCACAAATGTTTGCCCCGGCCGGTATTCGAACCCAGGGTCCCCGGAGACACAGAAGTCATGTCACTGACACTGAATACTGCGCCACGGCGACCGTCGAATAAAACTGGATAGATTACGACTTGCAGTGTTTTTAATTGAGCGATGTGTGGCTTTAGAATCTCGTTAAGTTCGTCAGTCTAGGTTGTTATGTTATAATCGGAGTCCTTGAAAGGTCTAAACATTTCATAAAATAGAAATAGCTGCCTTTTTAAAAGTTTTGATAGCTCAGCGGTGGGAGCGTCGGGTGTCAAACTGACGGGTGCTGGTTTCATCCCCACCGACGGCATGAGCTTCCGGTGAATGTAACACCGTTCCCAGCATGTTGGCAGGGAACTTTCGAGTACCCGCCTGGATAGCTACCACCTTTAAGTTTAAAAAAAAGTCACCAAATACATAATATGTTCAGCAGTCCTCGAGAGCCAGGAAACATTCTAGGTATAACGTGATAGCACCTTCGGCCACATCGTCACTGACCATCAAGTGAGATAGTCGTCCAGTGGAAATTTTGTTAAAGATTACTGAATAAATTAGAATATTCCTTTGCATCCATGAAAAGTGTAAATATTAAAAAAAACTTCAAAATATGAACAACATCGAATCAAATCAACTCGATTAGTTGTCGATCGTTCGAAATAATAACACAATAAATAAAATATTCATTTATTGCCTCAAAGTCAAAGTATACAAATACCTATTGGATAAGACGTTACATAATAATAATATTACAACTAAAATCTTAAATATTATCTAAGTAAATGATTGTCGAGATGGATACGTAAGGTCATCACACTCGAAAGTAATAATTATTGAAGATACCGTTATTACTCACCTTCCATTCCAGTAATCACACAAAACATAAGGAAAGCGACACACCACAAACAAACACTAAAGTTCGACGCACACCGCTTCCAATGTTTAACCAGAATCGATAATTAAGTAAAAGAATCGAAATAACCGATCATAGAATAAATTAGTCAGACGCTACTTTTCACAGTTACGTGCAAAGAATGCACTGTTTTGTGGAGATGCTATTTTTTATTTTAACGGCTACGGATTGTGACGATATTCATTTAAATTGTGTTTAGTTTGGCAACTCATTATTGGGGCGTCAACCTCAGTTTATTGTCTGTGACAAAGTGATTGCTCTATGTTACGATGACTTTTTATTTACTCATATTATAAATGTCAAAGTTTGAATTGATGAATGTTTGTTACTCAATCACGCCAGAACGGCTGAACGGATCTAGATGAAATTTGGCACAAATATAGATTAGAGTCTGAAATAGCACATACTTTTTATCCCGGGAAAAATAAATTTCCCGTTGAATAATTGATGTAGCGGGAAAACCGTAATCCACGCGGGTGAAACCGCAGGGTACTACTAGTTATAAAATAAAACTCAATAAAATAAGTTTTTTAAAAACGACTATAACATGTTGAGTCTGAAAACTATCGCGAGTTTCTTCCATAATACTGGCACGATCATAACTCCCAGATGAAGAACTGCAAATAAGTTCGAAACTGGTCGGAGAGTAATTTTCCAGTGTCGGTTTGTTACATTACAATTATAACATGTTGGATAAAAAATTGTAATTTTATGATATTTTGGCTTTCAAGTTTATTTATGTAGATATGTATCTGCCCTAGTTCTAGTATTTCCGTAATGATAAGTTGAAAGGGAATAGATTGGCTTGGTTCGGGCATGTCATAAGGAGGAATGAAGAAAATATAAGGAAAAGAGTACTTAACATGAATAAAAGGAGCACTGAGATGACTAATGATAGAAGAGAATGGAAAAGAAAACCATTTTGTTCCAACCGCACCTGGTGTAGGATAAGGACAAGAAGAAAAAGTATCTTTTGTAGAAAAATACAAATTTCTATATAAGAGATGTCGTTTTATTAGATGTTGAGCAAATGACATGAAGACAAGCACGTAGAATAAGATGGAGCAACATTAGGCTTTGGGTAGTACGAACAAATATAAAATCCACGAAATAATAACAAAGCGATGTAAAAGGCTCCTCTGACCAATATGTTATCAATTTTAATTCTGAAAACTATCGCGAGTTTCTTCCATAATTGTAATGTAACAAACCGACTAGGACTCACGTGGTAAACACTGGAAAATTACTCTCCGACCAGTTTCGAACTTATGTTAATTAATTTTACTTATTACTATATTACTTATAACTTATTTACCACGTGAGTCCTAGTCGGTTTGTTTCATTACAATTTTAATTCTATAAATCTCAAAGATAATATGTATCACATTTATTAATATCTTGGCACAAGAATAAAGGAAGTAACGAATCGAAAATTTTGCATTTTCATATGAACAAAAATAAATAAGATATAGACAGACGTTTATTAGCACACAACAATAACAACAATTTGCGTAATTAACAAGTCGTTTAACAAATGGATAACAATAATATGTACCTACACACATTCTCACACACGCACTACACACGTAACACACCACAAAGATTGACAAAAAATAAGTGGTTGACAATCAACAGTCTACTACATAATCAAATAATGATATCAGTTCAAAATTCTTCTTCTTCTCTCAGCCATGTGCGTCCACTGCTGGACATATGCCTCCCCCATATAGGGGGGATTTGCCAATACTCGCCACGCTTGGCGGGCGGGTTGGCGAGCGCAGTATGATTTCCGATCCTCAGAAGGCGCTGCTGCCCACCTTCTGGTACGTGATCCCTTAGCCGACTCTTACGGCACCCGCGGAAGAGATGGGGGAGTACTATTCTAGACCGGTACCCCACGGCTAACGGCTAACTAAACGCTAACGCACGGTTCAAAATTAGAACATCATTACTAAGTTCTAACAGAACATCTTACTCAAGATAAGGCAAACATTAACGCAGAAAGATCACTCGAAATACAATCGAAATTTAAAAACATACCAAATAGGTAAGTTTACATGCAATAAAAGCATCATAACATTTAACATTCACAATTTAATTCCAAACTACCAGTCTACAACCACACTAACACATATTTTATTACATTTTAACCAACTACCAACCGAGATGTTAGAATAGAGTCATTCGAATAGAAACCTAATTAACGATTCAACAACATAATCGATTAATTTAACGAATCTTTTCGAGGCAATCTCTCTTGTCTACCAAATTCATCATCATCATCATCTCAGCCATAGGACGTCCACTGCTGGACAAAGGCCTCCCCCATTGATTTCCACAAGGACCGGTTGGAAGCGGCCCGCATCCAGCCCTTGCCTGCGATTTTAGTCAGGTCGTCTGTCCACCTAGTCGGTGGCCGTCCTATGCTGCGCTTGCCAGTCCGTGGTCTCCATTCGAGAACCTTTCGGCCCCAACGGCCATCGGTTCTTCGAACTATATGCCCTGCCCACTGCCACTTCAACTTGCTAATCCGCTGGGCTATGTCGGTGACTTTCGTTCTTCTACGGATCTCCTCATTTCTGATTCGATCACGTAGAGAAACCCCGAGCATAGCCCTCTCCATAGCTCGTTGTGCGACTCTGAGCCTGTTCAGAAGGCCTATAGTCAGTCTACCAAATTAGAACATACATAACTAAAAACGTAATTACATACTTTTAATAAAAACATTTCGATTGTACATTATAAAATGTACCGGGTTCAGTAGATATATTAGTTTTAATAAACAAAATGTAATAATAATTTACGATATGATTTGTATGTATTAAACTTTTACGTTACATGTAAATGATTTCGTGGAACACTATTGCCTAAAAATGTACCATACAGGAGTTGATAATGTAAAATGTATGAGTAATATTTATAAAAATACATATATAATAAAAATCTTCCTACCACAATTAAATTAATGACAGTCCAAACATGAGTAAATGTTCCTGAGTGCAAATGTGCATGAGTATCCCTAGAAAAGTATTGCGCTAAAAACAATTTAGTTTTAGGCTACTGCTATACTGGACACAGAATAATTGGAAAATTTGGTGATTTGAAATATTGCTCATAATTTATCCTACTAATATCATAAACGCCAAAGTTTGGAAAAAGGATGGTTATTGCTTTTTCACGATGAAACCGCTTGACCGATTTGCATAAAATTTGGTATGTAGATACTTCAGGCCGGAATAACATATAGGCTACTTTTCATTACCATCATCATCATCAATTATCACCACGCGGGCAAAACCGCAGGGCGCAGCTAGTATCAGATATTGAAAACTAGTTTCGAAAACTTTTATTCGCTGTATTGAAAAGATTATATAAATTTTAAACACCTATACTACGATCTATCGAAAGGTTGATTAAACAGTAAATACATAATAATCTATACACAAAACAGTGTATACAAAATAGTTAATAGAGTACATAATTGACAAAATAGTTATAATTAACAACATTAAATACAGCATGCTAGTTTTCACCGCGGCATCAGCGGAACCCGAAAAACCAATTCTCACAAACCCAAGTAACACGTAATCGATGTAATGCTGATAAATATCCAGAATCACACCGTGAAGTATCAAAACATCGAAGGAGCTCCGTTAAATTATAGCAATTAACGGATTCCTTATGAAATATAACTTTATAGCCCCGGGTGCATCACGCTCGAACATAACCTCTTAGACAGAGACATAAAATATATTAATCGTTTTGTTGAAAAGAGACGGGAAAAATCGAAATAATCGATGATTGTAATCGGACAATCGGCGTGTCAATTCGAATAATTTATACGCCCGGTGAATACACAGCCGTTTAAATAGTTATTCGCGAATTAAGGAGGCGATATGCCAAAATTATTTTACGATCTAGTTTTAGTTTTAACAATGACGAATTTTGATATTGCGCTTGTAAAACTACTGTTTGACCTTTCGTTCATAAATTACTTGATTGGCTCTGAGCTATTAATTAAACGCAGGGTATTATTAAAAATAAATATATTTTGTCGGACTATTATTCTTGTCCTTATCCCACACTAGGTGAGGTCGGCGCAACATATTTTGTCGGACTAGGTATTAATTTTTTAAAAAGAAACTAATATTGTCCACTAACATTTTTAACACGTAAAACGGAAAACAATTACGTAAATAAGTTTTTTTTAAATATATTATAAGCTTATGTTTCACTGTCTCACGTTTTTGGTTGGTAAGTTTAACCCAATTCAAAAAAATACATGGTTTTTAATTCCACTGTTTTTTTAATGTGCATAGATTTTTATGATTGTTTTTTTTTATTTGAAATCTAGATTCTTTGTGGTCCCATATCAATTTGATAAACATCTGACCCGTAGTTCTTGAGTCATCCTGAATTTCCTCTCATTACTTCAAGAAAAATGTTCCATGTGCCATATTCCATATACGTTATAAAAAAATATTTCATATTTTATAACACTGATTATTTTTTGTAATATTAATATATGAATGCAATATTCATTAAGACAATTAATGATAATGGGTTCTGTTCTTCCCGATAAAAGTCGTCATATTGACTTCTATAACTAGTCAAATCACACACTGGTACCGTTGCTTAGACACTGTCAAAGGTCACATATAGTTAATAGTTCCACCATTGCATAGAACAATTGAATTAGCATTAATAACTTTGGAACACTTTCAAAATTAATGCTCGCTCACAACTTTGACCGGTCTGGAATTAGAAAATTATAATACATCAACTTCATTATCACCTTCCTGCCATTATCACTCTTATGTCGGGTATGTTTATGTGATTTTTAAACCAAATTCCCGTGATATAAGTCTTTAAATAGACATAGGCACTAATACAAGAATAATTAATATCATGGCAA
Source organism: Apeira syringaria (assembly GCA_934044485.1). Classification (NCBI taxonomy): domain Eukaryota; kingdom Metazoa; phylum Arthropoda; class Insecta; order Lepidoptera; family Geometridae; genus Apeira; species Apeira syringaria. Next base: position 3,966,038 of record OW203672.1, on the reverse strand, counting down.
TATTTATAATGTACTAGCTGCGGTCCGTAGTTGGAACCGCGTGGTGGTGATTGATGATGATGATGATGAAAAGTAGCCTATGTGTTATTCCAGTCTAACCTATATGCATACCACATCGAAATCGGTACAGCCGCTTAAACATGAAGGAGTAACAGAGGTTATGCAATTTTGCAAATGATGCAAGAATTATGCATTAAAAAAATATATGCAAATAATTATGCAAATGTTGCTTATTCTACAGGAATAGGAATTATTTTCAAGATGAAAAGCTTATGTGTTAATCTAAGTTATAAACTATCTCTATGCAAAATTTCATCGGAATCGGTGCAGCTGTTTGAGAGTGAAGATGTAACAAACATACACACTCACATACAAATTATAAGTACGTCTCGTATTATCCTATCCCGTCACGGGTGTCGCCTATCTGATACAAAGTTGTCAACCTATAGCAAAGTTATGAAATCACAATCCCCCCCCAATCTCCCGTCCGTTTCCCATTTACTGTGTAATGACTAGGTACCGTATGTGCGGGGCGTCCGGTGTTTACAAGCTATGCCTTAATCTGTGCCGGGGCGGTGATTTGTGCTTTATTGTCGTGTGACTTAGCTATTGCGAGATTACACTAGATTGTGACCTATTTACATGCCCCGGGATGTTATAGGCTAGTACAATTTGATTTGTAGATGTGGATCAGCCCAGTAGTACAAATCATGATTTAGAAATATGGTCCTTCGCTTCACATTAAAACACACATATATATTATCCGGCAGTCGAGTGTTTTGACCTAGGTTTCTATATGATCCTGTATCATGACCTAGGTATCAATTCGAACTTACATATTGTATTTATGTTTGTTAACGCCATGTGTAATTATATTTGGAAGCATTTCATTTAATCTTCTTCTTCTTGTCCTTATCCCACACTAGGCGGGTCGGGCACAACTTGTTTTCATGTTCATTTTCACAGCATCGTTTCCATTCTCTTCTATCATTAGTCGTCTAAGTGCTCACACCTTTCATAAACATATCATTCTTCACACAGTCCATTCATACCTTCTTCTGCCTTCCTCTACCTCTATATCCATCCACATTCATGTCAAGTACTCTTTTTGTATATGTTTTTCATCCCTCCTCATGACATGCCCATACCAAGTCAACCCTTGCAACTTAGTGTTAAAGTTTCAACAAGCTTTTCATTTAATGTGTGATATAAATTGCTTTGATATCAGTTCAGTGTTTATATTACTTTTTTCATTAAGTAGCGAAGTCTTAAAAACTTCACAGGTCACAAAAAAAATTTAGCAGTCACGTTAACCCGATGTTGGAAATTTCAGTCCGCTTACAAATGTCTCCAAGATAGCCTATTGACGGTCAGGGCACCTCGACGCAGCGTGCTATCCGCACGGAAACTCTTACATGAAAATGCTACTACTCGGTCACCCATCCATGTTGAACTTGTTGACACAAGAGAGGCAGTTGCTTGACTTAGTTGAACGATCTAGACCGGTGGTTCCTTACCTTTTATTTACCATGGACCACGTTATACAAGAAAATTAACTGAATCAATCCGAAATTAAACTTATCGAAAACTCAGTAGTATCATGCATTAACAATATTAGTTTAATAAAAAATATACCATTTTTAGTAAAATGTCTACTACAGGAAATTAGATTTAAATCTAATTTAAATAATTCAATTCAATAATTCTGAAATTTAATGAGTTCTTCTTGGATGGCGATGCGACGTATCGCCCGCGAATCTTTAAACCGTTCGCGGACCTTATTTTTGACTTCTGTGAACCACTAGTGTTCCGTGGACCCTGGTTGTGAACCGCTGATTGAGACCGTTTAAGAAACTTCAATACAAGTGCTTCAGATCAGATATTGAAGAGCTGAATTAGTATTACCTTCATAACACTTTCAAAATGAATACTCGCACACACCTTTGACCGGACTGGAATTAGAAAATACATAGATTTCATCATCAGCTTTATCATAATTACAGACAAGGAGTTGTTACTACAAAGCACGTATTTTTTAGGAGTTGTAGAAAATACGTGCTTTGTAGTAACTTGGGCGGAAGACTAGTGTTCTCATAAAAGACATGCCCAATACGGACATGCTAACTCCACAATAAGGACGTTGCTCAGTCCAAACAGTCGCCCATTGAGCACACAACATGTGCAAGAATCACCAACGTCTTTTGTTAATTAACTCTGACTGCGCCTGCATATCCTTTCTGTTATTGGACACAGAAACCATTGAGACGTCGTCGCAATAAAGATGTTGATCAAAAGAAGATGTTAAAAAAAAATTGATAACTATGACGTATTCTGTGACGTATGTGAAGACAATAATGACAAGTAAGCGATCTTTTTTGGAATCCAAACATCAGTAAACATAAAAACATAACTAACTTAATAATTTTAAGTATCATACTGTTTCTATAGAATAAGTTTCAATTTAAGTAAACACGGCTAGTTTTAATTTCTATTCTAAGGGGTGGGCGCTGTAAGTTGAAACACAGGCAGTGAGCCTAGTTCGGCGACAGATACCCAAAATTTAATATGTGCAAAACTCTAGCCATTTAAGATGATGTAAGTGCGCAATTTTATGTGAATAAACTTTTTATTATTATTAACTTGGAAGGACACAGAAGCCCGTGAAACAAATAAAAGGTTATTTTAGATTTGTTTCTTTTTTTACCTTCGGTATTACATCTTATTACTAAACTATCTTTTAACGAATAGAGTTAGTGGATCACTTTATTGTTATTGTTCTTATTTTCTTTGAAAACATTGTTTCTGTTCTCGAAATGTACCTATGAGAAATACAATATGATGAAAGTTATGATCTCTCCTAGAACTTGTAATGACTTTACCTTCCTACCACCGTTTTCTAAAAAAAAAGACGTGGCACTCGGGGACTGCCGCGGTAAAGCTATTTCATAGCATTTTTTATCAACTTATGCAATTAATATATTAATAACTTATGCAGTAACGCCGATACAAATAATGCCACCTAGAGGCGAGTTGCTGAACTAAGCAAACAAACATGATATTTCAAAAAGGTCATTAAAAGTATGGCTATTAATCGATAGATGGCAAAACTAAAAAGTATCACCACTGTGCCGGTCGGAGTGGGGGGTGTTAGGTTATTTTCGTTACGGAATTTCTGGATTCGGTCTCCACGCTCAAGGCCCGCGATAGAAGCTATGCAATAGCTTAAAAAATGATCTAAGTGTTTCTATAGATAAATCTACGAGTTCATATTATTTTCTAGATTCTTTATGCTAAATAAGATAAATCCATAACGATACTAATTTATTCGTCACAAAGGCATTGTCTATAAAACATTCCCAAGTTCACAAAAACCAAAAAAAAATCATACTCACACCTCTACAGATTTAATGTGCGTATAATTTCTTTGTGGCACCGCGCTGAATATGAGCAGACGTCATAAAACATGCATTTCTCCGTCGCGTGTGCGCAGCACTCACACATACACCGGTTGTGTGCAACGCGCAAAGTTGCGCGTGTACGCTTGCTTTTATATGGTGATAATGTTAAGGCCCTCGTCCTGAGCCAGCTAGCTTTACAAAGCGTTACAAGTTATATTGTTTTATTATATATATTACATGTACCATGATAAAAGACCATCATTGTTTTGTGATGATAGGACGTATAAAATATAAGATTCAAAAATTATTAATGTAAGCTTTTACAGATGTTTAAACAGTAACATTGAACCCGTATTTTTAAAAGTATTACTTTGTAAAACAAACAACAATCCTCCAAATAGATAACATTTATTTTTATGTTTTATTGCGTTAAATAATACTTGGGCATTAAAACTCATGAGTAGGGATCAGGGTTAAAAATAACTTGATTGGTTATGATAAAATAATGTCTCATGGTATAAACTGCAATTTATACCAGCACTTATTTTACTAAAATCAACCCGTTATCAAATAATCTCATCGTTTTTCTACTCTTTTTACATAAAATATAACATGGGCATAAATCGCCGAGTTAAATTAACTACTGTCAATTGTAGGTGCCTTGCCACCACAATTTTCATCGTCACAGAGTATGTTGTTCCCCCTTTTTTTTTATGATAACTTGATTTTGATTTAGGTATTTCTAAGACGAGTTAATCCTCCCCCATCTCTTCCCGCGGGTGCCATGCCGTGGTGGTACCGGCCTAGAATAGTACTCCCCCATCTCTTCCCGCGGGTGCCGTAAGAGTCGGCTGAGGGATCACGTACCAGAAGGTGGGCAGCAGCGCCTTCTGAGGATGAGAAACCATACTGCGCTCGCCAACCCGCCTGCCAAGCGTGGCGAGTATTGGCAAATCCCCCCTGTATGGGGGAGGCATATGTCCAGCAGTGGACTTCCTATGGCTGAGAAGAAGAAGAAGAAGAAGAAGACGAGTTAATATAATTTAGCTATTAAATTACGTACGAGGTACGAAATAAAACCGTTAAAGTTAATAGATATAGTAAGAGAATGTATTTTAAATGCTGTTACCTGCGGCTTACGTCCTTAAAAAAGTTAATTGTCATAATTTGTTTTCAGAACTAAATTTCAACGTTATCCGTTCAGTGGTTTGAGCTGTGTTTTTATAGATCAGCCAGTCATTGTTTTTCTTTTTATGTATTGTGCATAGTAAGGCGAAGGATTGATTGAGTGAATTAACCAAGTCTCACGCGACAAACCCAGTTTTGTCCTGTACACAGAACTATATTTTTTAATAGTTAGATGCGGCAGATTACACTATGCCATATCAATTATATAGCTATCAATTATATTATATAGCTCTGCCACGTATCGCTCCAACTCTTCGTCTTTTTCGCGGAGCTTTTAGAGCCTAGCTTAGCTTTAAATGGTGCACCATCCCGATACACACACATGCATGCGATCACAATAACTCAATCGCACACGCATCGCTTTTGCATATTCATTTCAGTTTGTATCTTTGTATAAAATTATAATGCATTATGTGACCTCGCCGAGCCATACTCGACGTTTTCGATATAAAAGGGAATACCTATAATTTTATGTATAGTTTTATGTGTGTGTTAGTATTTCTGTTGTAGTGTGTAGTGCATCTTAGTCTCGAAATTCACAGGGCTTTGAAAAAAGGGAGAAAAACATTTCTAATATTGTTTCTTTTTTTTCTGTCTGTTATTGTTTAACCTACTTTTTGTTTTTATAAGAGTCTGACGTTTGACCACAATCTTATTTATTGATCATTATCAATGTAGTCAAAGGTAGGGTCACGGTACACCTAAAAGGTTCACTAGCTTTGAAGGACAGTTGCTTTCAACGTGAAGGTTGAGGAGGCAATCTAGTATCTAAATAGCTTTGTAGTCTTACAATTTCAAGAACCTTCAAAGAATTTCACCCTTACTTTAAAGGAGACACACGCTATAATAGACATATGGCTTTGTAAATAATATTAATAATAATAAACGATTAATTGTCAAACCGATTTCATCCTACTAATATTGTAAATGCGAAAGTTTGTGAGTTAAGTATGGATGTGTGGGTGTGTGTTCCCGCATGATACGGGAACATTCAATATGTTCGGGATAAAAAGTAGCCTATGTGTTATTCCAGGGTGTAAGCTATCTTCATTTCAAATTTCATAAAAATTTGTTGAGCCGTTTAAGCGTGAAAGAGTAACAAATATACAATCAACAAGCGACAAACGATAAATAACAAATGACATACGTCAAACAAACTTTCGCCTTTATAGTATTAGTGTGATGTGATAGTACAAGTAGCCACAATCCAGAGAATATCCAAATAATGAATTTTTTATTTTTGACGTGACAACGTCTTATAAATTGGTTTGCCGGGTGACACTTCAAGAAACTGCGTTACGCTCCGCTCACGTTATGCGCTCACAATGAGAGCGAGTGAGAGGCACGCGTCCCTTCCACTCGGCGGGTTAGCCAGAGCGAGAGAGACAGACATAAAAAGTGAGAGGCACTCAAAGTCGTTGTCACGTAAAACTTTCGCCCGTATACCGACTTTACAGGCAACCAATTTTTTTTTACGAATTAGCATTTCAATTCAACGTGGCAATGCTGCTAGCATTCTGGGCACGCTGCCAGCCGGTAGCGGGTTAGAACATTTGAGTTATCTATAGGCTACCAATAGCTAATGGATTGCTCGAATGTTATTGTAGTAGCTGCAGTATTGTATCAGTTATTCATGTTGTTTTTTTTAAATAAATTAAAATGTTTATCAGCTGATAAATGTTATTACAATATTACAGATTTTCTGAGCGATAAATTTGACCTACAGTTATAATATACAAATTATTTATTGCAGTCAGAGCAGGATTTGACCTTTATTTTTCATATTTGGTCGCTTTACTTATTTGGAGTGTAGTTTTCTAACGCCAAATATGGGTCGCGTACCTATCAAAATGTCACGTATGTTTTCAACATAATTAGCAACTTAACAACTACCATGACTTAACCTTTTCCCTATACACAATACATATATGTAGTGAATCGGATCAGGAATACTCCATCAGACACACTTGAATAAAACATTACCTGCAATATTTTTGTTTGTTGTTAGAGAAGGTTTGTAGAGTCAACTCTAGATCGGAGGTTAAAGTATAGTGTTATTAGAATTTTTTTTTGAGCCTGTACTTCATCTGTAAAGTATATATTTTAAATAAATACGCATCAGGATTTGCCCCGCCCTCTCTGCCTGTAAACACCCGCGAGCCCTTGTAAAGATATCGGCAGCTGTTAAGCCCATAATACGATGCGTAAAAAAGCGTGTAGCTGATTTTCTTGTGTAATACTCACGAGAGTTTTCAATCTTTAACATTAATTTGTACGGTTCCAAAACTGATGAGAACATAGTGAAAATATCTTATTATACCTACCAAGACTGGATGGCTTTTGTCCGTTGTCATCTGAATCTCTGTATAACCTCAAAAATAAATAATTGCAACACAATCCGTACACCACATAACAAACGACAAACAATTCTCGTCGTAGGCAAGAATCAGTCACCACCTTTTATGTGTTATTCATATTTTCTATTTCTAAAATTGGCTTTTGAAATTAGACGCTACCAGTGTCTTCTGTTTCATACAACTTCCTTTGTCATTTATAAATGCTGCAGTCATTTGTTTCACGTTATAATCCTATCTTACTAATATTATAAATTCAATAATGTGTGTGTAATGTGTGCGATAAAATTTGGTATGTAGATACCTACTTCAGGGCCCGGAATAACACATGGGCTACTTGTCATCATCATCATCATGAATCATCACCACGCGGGTAAAACCGCGGAGCGCATCTGATGATAACATAAAGCTGTAGTTAAATATATCGCATATTTAGGATGAAACGACGTAACTCAAAAAAAGCTAAAATTGAGTTATCGTCCTAAAATGACTCAAAACTAAATTCTCAATGTAACACTACATTTTGTCAGATCTATTATTTGGCTCACTGTAAGTTTTGGGTTGAAAGATAGCCGCTTTATACCCATAATTAATGTTGAAAAGAAATGTATATTATCGTCTGTAAAATAAATGATGTCTATTGTTATACGGAAAGTTAATACAACAAGTTAATATTAAAATCTTACATTTTCTAATTTAAGTTAGGCAATGAAGTTAACTGTAGAAAAATAACATACTAGAACACATACAAAATAACATAATAGAACCTACAGTACCATAAGGGTCCAATATAATGACGCATTTCGTATCCTTATGAAGAAGCCTAGATACTGCAGCGCGTCGGGCATGTTCGCTGATGCAAGGGTTCCCGATTTCTTTGCAGTTATAAGATCTCGTATTGTGTCCTTTTGGAACAGAATACGAGGATCCAGTAATGCAATCCTGAAGTCTTTAAGAGAAGATATTTGTAGTCCAATCTTCAGATTTTGGGTCTCAGTCCACCAGAACGAAAATCGCAAATGACCTGTTATAGAGCAATTTTTATTTTTATTTATTGTATTTATAACCAATTTTATTTTATTTATACTTTTATTAGTTTTAGTTAGTTATTTTTGACCTTTTATATTTTGTAATTTATGGGTCCTTTTGCCTGCAATAAAGATATTTTATTTATTTATTATTTTATAACTATGTTTTCAAACCCCTTACAAAATAAAAACGCCGTAAAGATCATTGCAGACCATAGAACGCTATTTTAACATGCTTAAAAATCTAAATAACGTTTTCGATGTATTCAATTTTGCTTTATTTGTTACAGTCTTTTACAGGTCTAAATGCATTATAACGAACATTTACATCAATGCGCATTGTAGCATACCCAAAAGTTGAATCGCGATAGTCATTTAAAATCGATAACGAGCTCAATAAACCAACGACAACATAATCGAGTTACCCACCGATACCACCTGCTTCAAACAAAAGAGAATCGATTTAGAGCAAAAAGATAAATTCATTAATCCTTATAATCAAGAATCGAGCCTTATAATCGCTCGATCGGGCCTGCCTTACGTCTATCCATCATTGCTTGACTTCTGAGTCCTTTTTTCATTTGTGCTATAATTAGTGTCCTTTATCCATAGATGGGCCACCTAGTTTGTTCAGTGGCTGTACAGTGAGATAGTAAGAAATCTAAGTTATGGACTGCTCTAACGATTGAGTCGACAAGCAAAAAATTGGTTGACATTGGTTATATAAAGTGATGGTTTACGCAAAAAGGCGGTTTTAATCGAAATGACACACAAACTTTTAATGAAATCATGGAAAGATTCGTCTAAATATTTGTATTTTTTTGCTCAGGAAAAACGTTGGTCCGGTTCCAATCTCTGTCAGTAATTTTTAGGATCTACATTCCTTCTTTTTATGCGATAAAGTGACGGTCACAAGCTTAACGCCCACGAGGATGTTTATGGGGGGGGGGGGTATTGCCAATACTCGCCACGCTTGGCAGGCGGGTTGGCGAGCGCAGTATATTTTGTGACCCTCAGTAGGCACTGCTGCCCATCCACCTGGTACGTGATCCCCTAGACGACTCTTCCGGCACCCACGGGAAGAGATGTGGAGTACAATTCTAAGCCGGTACCACCACGGCGCTCCTTCCTATAGACAGATATAAAGATAAGATAAAGATCTACACTGCACCCGTCACCCTGAGACTAACTTAACGTTGGTATGTGGCTATGTGCCTATAATTTCACCGGAAACCATACCCTTCAAACCGGAACACTGTAATGCGAACGCTACTGCCTGGCGGTAGAAATAGATATGGTGACTGTACTTCTCCGGACAAACTATCACATAGAGTGCTAATGCTCTTAACATACTGATCAGGACATTTCTAATTGTGCTGCTTTTATCCGGAATACGAAATTAATCATGAATGCAGAAATGTTTCACATAATTAGTTATGCAAAAGACACAAACTATATTTTGAATTAGAGAAACTATTAGAGTCACCGAAAAACTCAATCATATTTTTTAATCTAAAGTATTTGGATGTAATTCTCTTACAAGACTCTCCACTGCTAATTACAACCATGTCACAGTGAAGCATTCGTTACTTGTTACTAATTGACTCGAGATCAAAAACGAAAACAAAACACACAGAGCATCAAATGAGACAAAGGAAACAGAGCAAAACTAAACAAGATCATGTGGAATCATTTACTCCAATCAGAGAGGACACAAAGATCATTATCCCGTAACTTGATAGATATTGTATTGGTCTTAGAAGAATAACGCTAGTCTTCTAATCTATCGGTAAATAAAAGGTTTAACCAAAATGTATGAAAAATACGAGTCATCGAACATTCGATTTCATGGCATATTTTATTTACATTCCAACATATCCAAAAGTTATGATTTAATTTGAACCCAAGATTTGGGACATTTTGACGTTTAGTCTTTAAAATAAAAAAACGGGTTATTATTATTTGTATCGCATTGGTGTCGGTCGACACATTCAAATCTTGAAAATCTGTTGCTGGATTTGAATTAAGGTAAAGTTTATTAAGGGTACGTATCAAAGACAAACATTGTTCATGAAGCGCAATAATGTAATTGGTGCAGTATCAATCGTAAAAAAAAGATATTACTGCAAACTCTTTGAACTTCTGACACAAAATGGTTAATATAAGTTAAAATAATTACAGTTTAAATCAGTCTACGTCGACCAATGTAAAACTGACAAGCCAATCAAGCAACAAAGAAACAATTCAGGTCCATAATGAATTGCTATCGGTACACGTAATGCCTGCGTTGATCGGAGCTACATCTAGATCCCTTATCGATGGATGGACCGATTTGATCTACGCATGCGTTTGCTCATAATTATCTCTCTCTTTCATCCGCCGACTACGGAGTTTACGACCGCCTTCGCCGTGTAAACGTCTTCAAATCATATCTATAGTAATTAATGGACGACGTACCTTATTACGAACGATTAACTATACTGTACACAAAGAGAGTAATTATAAACGGCTAATAAGACAATTTGGATGTCGATTTCACCGTTACAATATCTAATGGCTATGCAAAAAGTGAGACCCCAAAACGGCGCCTTGTGGAACCCTGAATTTATATATGAACTTCTGGTTAAGTGAAATGCATGTTTCTAAATTATCGCTAAAAATTATCAAGGAAAATACAGATGTTTAATACCTTACACATGAGTTCGTTAAACCTAAATATGGAATGTCACCCTAACAAACGCTTGACAAAGATTCAAAGATAAACATGCAAAACCGTGAAAACACCATTTTGTACTCATACAGGAAAACGTTAAAAACATAATTTTAGATCGCAGCAACAATACATCGAAAAATAAAACTAGACACGTCGCTCCTTATCCGTACATCTTGAAACGAAATATTGTAATAAAAAGTACATAGAGTATTCAACAAATATATTCCTAGTACCCGCATGAATGGTTATTATTCAATTTACAGTCATAATTCCCGGACATAAAGGTCACAGTTTGGAATAAATGAACGTTTCAACAGCAATAACATCTTGTAGTTTACATTGACGTAATGCTACACAGAATGATATGATTCATCTTGGTACAAATTGGGATATGAGATAAAATATTCAAATTTTTATTCAATTAAGTATGTTGGAACTCGTTCATGCATTTTAAACCTATGGTTCATAATTATCACAAATTCTTCTTACGGATAAAGCCTTTTGCACTCTTTTGTTTGTTCGAAATATCATTTTAACACGTGATTAAGTTGTTAATAAGCTCAAAAATTCTTAATATAAGTACATAAGTAAGAACTTGTGTGTGTCAATAGCCAAGATCTTTGTCCGTACATACACCCATCGGCCCCGCCTCATTACCTCCTCAATACGATACAGCCTCACTTTAATATACTATTACCTCGGCCAGCATAATCTGATCCCTCGTTTCAATAAAAACATTAATAAAGTAATCAACATCACATATCAGGCTACAATGGTCGGCTACATTTGCCTCATCTCGTATTTTACTATGGAACTGATGTAAATTTTCCTTATTGTGAGGAAATAGAGATCATTATTGATTAACAATGGGCTTTTAAGCCGCATGATTTAAAGCGTCCTACACGAATTGGTATGTGTAGTAACCGCATTTACATTTTAGACATACTTGCGAGAGTAAATGTCAATTTAGATGGAAGACGAGAGCTCATGCAAGAAATTGATGCAGTTATTGAACCCAAGCCCGATGACGGACCAATTGTCGACGAAACAATGGGATTATTAATGAAACGGGTCTAACAAATTTCGATACAACTTTCCATTTGTTAAAAATACATTCATGTACACAATGGAGTTTAAGTACATATAGGTAGTTTGTCTGTTAACGAACCTGAAAGAAATAACCCAATATCCAAATAATGAATTTTTTATTTTTGACGTGACAACGTCTTATAAATTGGTTTGCCGGGTGACACTTCAAGAAACTGCGTTACGCTCCGCTCACGTTATGCGCTCACAATGAGAGCGAGTGAGAGGCACGCGTCCCTTCCACTCGGCGGGTTAGCCAGAGCGAGAGAGACAGACATAAAAAGTGAGAGGCACTCAAAGTCGTTGTCACGTAAAACTTTCGCCCGTATACCGACTTTACAGGCAACCAATTTTTTTTTACGAATTAGCATTTCAATTCAACGTGGCAATGCTGCTAGCATTCTGGGCACGCTGCCAGCCGGTAGCGGGTTAGAACATTTGAGTTATCTATAGGCTACCAATAGCTAATGGATTGCTCGAATGTTATTGTAGTAGCTGCAGTATTGTATCAGTTATTCATGTTGTTTTTTTTAAATAAATTAAAATGTTTATCAGCTGATAAATGTTATTACAATATTACAGATTTTCTGAGCGATAAATTTGACCTACAGTTATAATATACAAATTATTTATTGCAGTCAGAGCAGGATTTGACCTTTATTTTTCATATTTGGTCGCTTTACTTATTTGGAGTGTAGTTTTCTAACGCCAAATATGGGTCGCGTACCTATCAAAATGTCACGTATGTTTTCAACATAATTAGCAACTTAACAACTACCATGACTTAACCTTTTCCCTATACACAATACATATATGTAGTGAATCGGATCAGGAATACTCCATCAGACACACTTGAATAAAACATTACCTGCAATATTTTTGTTTGTTGTTAGAGAAGGTTTGTAGAGTCAACTCTAGATCGGAGGTTAAAGTATAGTGTTATTAGAATTTTTTTTTGAGCCTGTACTTCATCTGTAAAGTATATATTTTAAATAAATACGCATCAGGATTTGCCCCGCCCTCTCTGCCTGTAAACACCCGCGAGCCCTTGTAAAGATATCGGCAGCTGTTAAGCCCATAATACGATGCGTAAAAAAGCGTGTAGCTGATTTTCTTGTGTAATACTCACGAGAGTTTTCAATCTTTAACATTAATTTGTACGGTTCCAAAACTGATGAGAACATAGTGAAAATATCTTATTATACCTACCAAGACTGGATGGCTTTTGTCCGTTGTCATCTGAATCTCTGTATAACCTCAAAAATAAATAATTGCAACACAATCCGTACACCACATAACAAACGACAAACAATTCTCGTCGTAGGCAAGAATCAGTCACCACCTTTTATGTGTTATTCATATTTTCTATTTCTAAAATTGGCTTTTGAAATTAGACGCTACCAGTGTCTTCTGTTTCATACAACTTCCTTTGTCATTTATAAATGCTGCAGTCATTTGTTTCACGTTATAATCCTATCTTACTAATATTATAAATTCAATAATGTGTGTGTAATGTGTGCGATAAAATTTGGTATGTAGATACCTACTTCAGGGCCCGGAATAACACATGGGCTACTTGTCATCATCATCATCATGAATCATCACCACGCGGGTAAAACCGCGGAGCGCATCTGATGATAACATAAAGCTGTAGTTAAATATATCGCATATTTAGGATGAAACGACGTAACTCAAAAAAAGCTAAAATTGAGTTATCGTCCTAAAATGACTCAAAACTAAATTCTCAATGTAACACTACATTTTGTCAGATCTATTATTTGGCTCACTGTAAGTTTTGGGTTGAAAGATAGCCGCTTTATACCCATAATTAATGTTGAAAAGAAATGTATATTATCGTCTGTAAAATAAATGATGTCTATTGTTATACGGAAAGTTAATACAACAAGTTAATATTAAAATCTTACATTTTCTAATTTAAGTTAGGCAATGAAGTTAACTGTAGAAAAATAACATACTAGAACACATACAAAATAACATAATAGAACCTACAGTACCATAAGGGTCCAATATAATGACGCATTTCGTATCCTTATGAAGAAGCCTAGATACTGCAGCGCGTCGGGCATGTTCGCTGATGCAAGGGTTCCCGATTTCTTTGCAGTTATAAGATCTCGTATTGTGTCCTTTTGGAACAGAATACGAGGATCCAGTAATGCAATCCTGAAGTCTTTAAGAGAAGATATTTGTAGTCCAATCTTCAGATTTTGGGTCTCAGTCCACCAGAACGAAAATCGCAAATGACCTGTTATAGAGCAATTTTTATTTTTATTTATTGTATTTATAACCAATTTTATTTTATTTATACTTTTATTAGTTTTAGTTAGTTATTTTTGACCTTTTATATTTTGTAATTTATGGGTCCTTTTGCCTGCAATAAAGATATTTTATTTATTTATTATTTTATAACTATGTTTTCAAACCCCTTACAAAATAAAAACGCCGTAAAGATCATTGCAGACCATAGAACGCTATTTTAACATGCTTAAAAATCTAAATAACGTTTTCGATGTATTCAATTTTGCTTTATTTGTTACAGTCTTTTACAGGTCTAAATGCATTATAACGAACATTTACATCAATGCGCATTGTAGCATACCCAAAAGTTGAATCGCGATAGTCATTTAAAATCGATAACGAGCTCAATAAACCAACGACAACATAATCGAGTTACCCACCGATACCACCTGCTTCAAACAAAAGAGAATCGATTTAGAGCAAAAAGATAAATTCATTAATCCTTATAATCAAGAATCGAGCCTTATAATCGCTCGATCGGGCCTGCCTTACGTCTATCCATCATTGCTTGACTTCTGAGTCCTTTTTTCATTTGTGCTATAATTAGTGTCCTTTATCCATAGATGGGCCACCTAGTTTGTTCAGTGGCTGTACAGTGAGATAGTAAGAAATCTAAGTTATGGACTGCTCTAACGATTGAGTCGACAAGCAAAAAATTGGTTGACATTGGTTATATAAAGTGATGGTTTACGCAAAAAGGCGGTTTTAATCGAAATGACACACAAACTTTTAATGAAATCATGGAAAGATTCGTCTAAATATTTGTATTTTTTTGCTCAGGAAAAACGTTGGTCCGGTTCCAATCTCTGTCAGTAATTTTTAGGATCTACATTCCTTCTTTTTATGCGATAAAGTGACGGTCACAAGCTTAACGCCCACGAGGATGTTTATGGGGGGGGGGGGGGGGGGGTATTGCCAATACTCGCCACGCTTGGCAGGCGGGTTGGCGAGCGCAGTATATTTTGTGACCCTCAGTAGGCACTGCTGCCCATCCACCTGGTACGTGATCCCCTAGACGACTCTTCCGGCACCCACGGGAAGAGATGTGGAGTACAATTCTAAGCCGGTACCACCACGGCGCTCCTTCCTATAGACAGATATAAAGATAAGATAAAGATCTACACTGCACCCGTCACCCTGAGACTAACTTAACGTTGGTATGTGGCTATGTGCCTATAATTTCACCGGAAACCATACCCTTCAAACCGGAACACTGTAATGCGAACGCTACTGCCTGGCGGTAGAAATAGATATGGTGACTGTACTTCTCCGGACAAACTATCACATAGAGTGCTAATGCTCTTAACATACTGATCAGGACATTTCTAATTGTGCTGCTTTTATCCGGAATACGAAATTAATCATGAATGCAGAAATGTTTCACATAATTAGTTATGCAAAAGACACAAACTATATTTTGAATTAGAGAAACTATTAGAGTCACCGAAAAACTCAATCATATTTTTTAATCTAAAGTATTTGGATGTAATTCTCTTACAAGACTCTCCACTGCTAATTACAACCATGTCACAGTGAAGCATTCGTTACTTGTTACTAATTGACTCGAGATCAAAAACGAAAACAAAACACACAGAGCATCAAATGAGACAAAGGAAACAGAGCAAAACTAAACAAGATCATGTGGAATCATTTACTCCAATCAGAGAGGACACAAAGATCATTATCCCGTAACTTGATAGATATTGTATTGGTCTTAGAAGAATAACGCTAGTCTTCTAATCTATCGGTAAATAAAAGGTTTAACCAAAATGTATGAAAAATACGAGTCATCGAACATTCGATTTCATGGCATATTTTATTTACATTCCAACATATCCAAAAGTTATGATTTAATTTGAACCCAAGATTTGGGACATTTTGACGTTTAGTCTTTAAAATAAAAAAACGGGTTATTATTATTTGTATCGCATTGGTGTCGGTCGACACATTCAAATCTTGAAAATCTGTTGCTGGATTTGAATTAAGGTAAAGTTTATTAAGGGTACGTATCAAAGACAAACATTGTTCATGAAGCGCAATAATGTAATTGGTGCAGTATCAATCGTAAAAAAAAGATATTACTGCAAACTCTTTGAACTTCTGACACAAAATGGTTAATATAAGTTAAAATAATTACAGTTTAAATCAGTCTACGTCGACCAATGTAAAACTGACAAGCCAATCAAGCAACAAAGAAACAATTCAGGTCCATAATGAATTGCTATCGGTACACGTAATGCCTGCGTTGATCGGAGCTACATCTAGATCCCTTATCGATGGATGGACCGATTTGATCTACGCATGCGTTTGCTCATAATTATCTCTCTCTTTCATCCGCCGACTACGGAGTTTACGACCGCCTTCGCCGTGTAAACGTCTTCAAATCATATCTATAGTAATTAATGGACGACGTACCTTATTACGAACGATTAACTATACTGTACACAAAGAGAGTAATTATAAACGGCTAATAAGACAATTTGGATGTCGATTTCACCGTTACAATATCTAATGGCTATGCAAAAAGTGAGACCCCAAAACGGCGCCTTGTGGAACCCTGAATTTATATATGAACTTCTGGTTAAGTGAAATGCATGTTTCTAAATTATCGCTAAAAATTATCAAGGAAAATACAGATGTTTAATACCTTACACATGAGTTCGTTAAACCTAAATATGGAATGTCACCCTAACAAACGCTTGACAAAGATTCAAAGATAAACATGCAAAACCGTGAAAACACCATTTTGTACTCATACAGGAAAACGTTAAAAACATAATTTTAGATCGCAGCAACAATACATCGAAAAATAAAACTAGACACGTCGCTCCTTATCCGTACATCTTGAAACGAAATATTGTAATAAAAAGTACATAGAGTATTCAACAAATATATTCCTAGTACCCGCATGAATGGTTATTATTCAATTTACAGTCATAATTCCCGGACATAAAGGTCACAGTTTGGAATAAATGAACGTTTCAACAGCAATAACATCTTGTAGTTTACATTGACGTAATGCTACACAGAATGATATGATTCATCTTGGTACAAATTGGGATATGAGATAAAATATTCAAATTTTTATTCAATTAAGTATGTTGGAACTCGTTCATGCATTTTAAACCTATGGTTCATAATTATCACAAATTCTTCTTACGGATAAAGCCTTTTGCACTCTTTTGTTTGTTCGAAATATCATTTTAACACGTGATTAAGTTGTTAATAAGCTCAAAAATTCTTAATATAAGTACATAAGTAAGAACTTGTGTGTGTCAATAGCCAAGATCTTTGTCCGTACATACACCCATCGGCCCCGCCTCATTACCTCCTCAATACGATACAGCCTCACTTTAATATACTATTACCTCGGCCAGCATAATCTGATCCCTCGTTTCAATAAAAACATTAATAAAGTAATCAACATCACATATCAGGCTACAATGGTCGGCTACATTTGCCTCATCTCGTATTTTACTATGGAACTGATGTAAATTTTCCTTATTGTGAGGAAATAGAGATCATTATTGATTAACAATGGGCTTTTAAGCCGCATGATTTAAAGCGTCCTACACGAATTGGTATGTGTAGTAACCGCATTTACATTTTAGACATACTTGCGAGAGTAAATGTCAATTTAGATGGAAGACGAGAGCTCATGCAAGAAATTGATGCAGTTATTGAACCCAAGCCCGATGACGGACCAATTGTCGACGAAACAATGGGATTATTAATGAAACGGGTCTAACAAATTTCGATACAACTTTCCATTTGTTAAAAATACATTCATGTACACAATGGAGTTTAAGTACATATAGGTAGTTTGTCTGTTAACGAACCTGAAAGAAATAAAATACCTCTATTCTTCACCAATTTAAGATTTCGCAGAACCGGTAACTATTGGAGTAGACATGTTTGATGAAGCTGAGACAAGTACTTACTCATTTGTTGCCCTTATGGGCTTTGTGGAACTATGCTGTGTAACTCACAATGTAAGAACACGTCTTTGTATGGAGTGCAGAAAGGCATATATCTAGCAGTGATGATTATTATGAAATGTTATTTTTTTAACCCTTCATTTTTGAACGTTTTGAATTAGACAATTGTATCATGTAGGTCCAAAAGAATAATCTATTTAAGCTGACAAAAAAGACAAAGTGGCTCAAAACATTTCCTTCCCGTTTTTCGTAGACCTCATGACTGAGGGTCGTGACTACCTCCACCAATAATCTATTGGACCAGTGAACGCCGTCTCTAAAACCATATCACTCTACTTTCCTATCCAAAGATCCGTTTATCTAAATCTTAAGTGACATTTAATTTCAATTAGTCATAGATTTCTAAACGGAACCAAAAAGTGATGTCGAACTGACATTACCCGTTTTCCGGTTAACACAAATGCCGGGCGGGATTATAATATGAATTCTCAAGGAATATCCACGGTCACAGCTGTCTCAAGAGAATTTTAAATCGTGTGAAATAAATCGTATATGTCTTTTTTTATCTCGAACACTTATGCCTTTTTGCCATCTCTTGTGTGTGTGTCCTTTTGCCATCTTTTTGCATTTCGTATCTCTTATTTCTGTTATAGATTTATGATAGAGGGGTATAATTTAAGATTGTTTTTTATAATATTTCTTATGTTTGAGATATTGTGGAATTCCTTAGCTATACTCGCTATTTAAATAGGGTGCAGTGTTGCTTTTTGAATAAGAATGAGGTAGAGTAATAATATATATTCAAATGAGTTGTTGCAAACGTGTCAGAATAGATCATTCGAATTCAGTTTTAGTGAGCGCCTCTACTTATTATATTATGTCATGCGAAGTTAGTGTAGCCGTAGCGTAAACGAACATTGAAATATCAGTTTCTTTGATACATTATACCAAAAAAGTTAAGTATCCTTGTAGAATGTAATCATGACGAAAACACAAAAATATATAATTTTGTTATTTCTGCTAAATAACAGTCGTTGAGAGCCAGTAAACATTCTAGGTTTAGCGTCATTAAGTACATCTGTCACTACATCGTCACTGACAATCAAGTGAGATATTGGTCAAACGCTTTAAAGTATAAAACAATATAGTCACCCACGGTCTTCCCATTATAAAACCATCAGTATCATTTGACAATGATTTTCCACGGTTACTGTTTTAATTGATATCCAAGCGCGAAGTCACTAGTTTTCACCTAATTAAAACCTGGGGCCTTACTTTCAGCTTTGTAAAAACCATGCAAGCTCCGAGCAGTTCCAAAACCTGGCTTAAGCTGCTTAATGTGAAATCATACCATCACCACGGCATCACGCTCCTTTAAGTGAACGGTTCGACCATTGATATCCTCAAAGGTGAATGGTTATTGTTGTCTCTGGCATGTTTAAGCCAGGTTTTAGAACTGCTCGGAACTTGAATGGATTTTACAAAGCTGATAGTAAGGCCCCTGGTCAAATGTTACACATAACATAACACACTGTTACACACTTTACATAGGATGATAAAAGCTACTCCTGGACTGCTTAGAAATATTAAAAATTGCCCAAGCACCATTCTATGATTTTATTTTTTCATGATGTTACGTTTACTACAGCCAGAAGCCTGAAGTAGAATTTCGATGCTGTCAGGTCAAAAAGAAAGCAATCACTTCTATTATGGATCGTACATAGACTGTTGCTGGATAATTTAACAATTTGTTTTATTCGATCAGATAATATAACGTTGACTTTACAATTCAAATGTATTTGTAGCAAAATTATGATATACGTCTTCTAATACATGTTTAAAAACATCTTGGCACCTGACAAGAAATTTAAGAGGACATTCGATCGGAAATTGATGTTTTATTGTTGATCAAAATCGATCAGCACCGAGAGTAGGTATTGTTCACCGTCATAATGCACTCGGAGGAAGTTACACCCAAATCTCCGAATCATAAATCCAAATACTCAGAACTTTCGTCGGTCACAACGCGTGGTTCCATTGACTGGGCCCGAAAACCCATTATCATATTATATTGCTATCATAACAGTAAGATAAGTTGGAACATCGTGTAATATAGATCATTCTAAACTCATTTTTCGTGTAGTGTAGAGACCTTATTAATATCGTAAATTAAATAAACATTTTACTTTATGTGATTATTTATAAAAAAAAACCACCCTTATTACATTTTTATTATTAAAACTAATGCGGTTTTGAGACGAAGAAAAAATAATATAATATATAAATATATTAATAGGCAAACCACAATCCCGTCAGCGAGCGCACGGTATTCTCCTTGAAAAAGACCACCAAATGTGATCGAAACCATAGTCGGAACCCTCTGACTTACTACGTGAGTAATTCCCGTGTTTTATACATTCCTAATACCTCTATGATCTATGATGGCCGTGGTGGTACCGGCCTAGAATAGTACTCCCCCATCTCATCCCGTGGGTGCCGTAAGAGTCGGCTAAGGGATAACGTACCAGGAGGTGGGCAGCAGCGCCTTCTGAGGATCGAAAATCATACTGCGCTCGCCAACCCGCCTGCCAAGCGTGGCGAGTATTGGCAAATCCCCCCTATATGGGGGAGGCATACGTCCAGCAGTGGACGCACATGGCTGAGAGAAGAATACCTCTATAAAATGTAAAAATAATAATAATAAAATACTGACTACTACACATAAGTTATGCAATCTAATCTAATCTATACATAATTTGCTCAGTAAGTAGGAGTCGTAGTGGTTCCTGTAATCTTTGTGAAGATGACATACTGTTTATATATCGGGTCAGACATTATGGGGACCCCATTGTTTCGGCTGAATGGGCCGGCACAATATCTTACGAAATTTCTTAAAAAACACCACCTTAGCATTATAAACGCTCATTATGGCGATATCTGATCCCCTTCAATCCATTGTCTTTTTATTCATCCAACATTTTTGTATGTGTTTTCGTGAATCATTAAAGTTTCAGTGTATTGGTGCACTATTGTACATCTTATAATAACCCCATACAAAAATTATGTTAGATGAAATCTTTTTCTGCTGTCAATGAGAACCAGGTGGTTGGTAGATTGAATCTGTTGGCGCGGTTAGTAGCACTCTGCCTGCTGAGCCGCTGGTCCCGGGTTCGATTCCCGGAGAGGTCAGACATTTGTGTGCATGAACATGTCTGTTTCACCTGTGTCTGGGTGTGTATATGTATATAAGTATGTATATCAGTCATCAGGTTACCATAGTACAGGCTCTGCTGCTCTCTCTAGTACAGGCAGTTTGGGACCTGAAGACCTTGTGTGAATGTTGATAAATAAAATAAAATAAATAAAAAATCTTCACTAGACGCTTGAGATTTCGAAAAAAAGAAACGTAATTATTTTCGCACTGTGGGCTGGGCACTTTAAGATCATTACATTTTTTTTATTATTTGACACCTTATACTATTTATATAAGGCTTAACAAAACACTAGAGAATCATAAGCAGCTGTTGCTTTAAGGCCTGTTGAAATCTGGTCACAACATACTAGTGCATTTTAGCCATCTCCAGTCTTTGAATGAGTCGGAACTCCAGGTCTACTTTGATGGGGTACATCGACACTAACAATACGGTACCGGATGGAAGCAGCCGCATCTAGCCCTTGTTTGCGATCTTAAGTCAGGTCGTCTGTCGACCTTGTCGGTGGCCATCCTATGCTGCGCTTGCCAGTCAAAGGTCTGCAAGCGCAACATAGTACTCGTTGTAGTCTAATGTAATGCTATCGATACATACATAAATACCTCTTTTTTAGCATTTCAGCCGTTACCCGTCAACAGCTGGAAATATTTCATCCCCATTGATTATCATAATCACTTCAGCTGGATCCAAATTCAGATTGATTTCCAAAGCCAGTACAATCAAAGTTTCATAATATTTGATAGTTTTCGTGTCTATTATTAGAACAACAATCTCATTTCTCTCGTACATCGTCAATTACCGGCAATAAACACGATTTCCCCGACGTTTCGAGATATGTGTTTTTATACAATACATTCGCACTTGTTAAATCGTGAGCTATTAAAGTTAGGAAGATAGTTTGTGTTGCCAGAACGTGAATCACATAACGGCCTAATATTCAATTTTGTTCCAATATTGCATTATATTCTAACCTCCGCTGCAGGTGGAGGGTTTTTTAAATGCAACCTTTTACAGTATTACTCAATATTGGAGAAATATGTATTTAAAAACCTTACTACAAGTACACTAAATAAATTACATATATGTCCACTTTTTAATTTGTTCTATTTATATGGCCGCCCTTTTTTTTTTTATTAATATTGATAGGCCTGAAGTTTGCACGCATTTACAATAATGATCAATGACCATATAAACTGATGTATTAGGAAACTGCACCTGGAATCGAATGAAACATGACTTTGGGCCTTAAAACCCAAGTTGGGATTTCAGCAGCCATGTGATCAGCGGCCGATAACCACTAAGATTCAGCTGTCAGTGTTAAGTTGATAATGGGTTGAAGGAGGGAGGTTGATAGGAGAAATTTTATATGTCTGAGAAAATACCTTGCGCTTTAGATGTGTAGATATTTCCTAATTTCTACCAACATCTTTTCCCTGGCAACACTCTACAGGGCAAATGATTTCTCTCGTTCATTAAATAACAAGTTCCAAAGCTTTATAAGAATCACGAATATATCAAGCACGACTTATGTAACACGAAATTATCAAGCGTATACTAACCTCCATTGTTATACGTTAATCTACATAAGTATAGGTATTAATACGTCTTTCAAAAACCATTTTGTAAAAAGCTGTGTGGTTTCGTCATGACAAGACGTGTGGTTGTGTCTTAGATTTGAAACCACACGACCGTAACGGGATCAATGCTGCTAAATCAATATTGTTGTTATCGTTGAACCTTTTTCAATGTTAGCTCAATTGTCGAGTTTCTAGTCAGTGGCTGAGAAAGGTCATTTTTACATATCTTGTTACAAGAATTGTATGGACTTTATATTTTTTTTTAAAAGCTTTTAGTCCTTGTAATACAGTAGCCATGACTTTCCAACTAAATGTTAAAGTGCACTACCAACTAACTTTTAAAAATATATAATTTTATCACGTAACAATAATGTCCTAATTACAATTTTATGCATTATATTTTCAATTATGAATTTTGCTATCCATTTAAAGAATATCATTATGACTTGTTATCTGTCACTATTCAAAAAGCAGCATTGCGCGCATTAATTAAATTTTAAATCGAATCTATAGGGTGATCCTTTTCAACTGGTTTATCTTCTCCAAGGTAGGTTCACTTTCTAGATTGTGCATTTCATCTAACATTTCTTCACTACGAGAGATTCTGCCCAGAAACTAGCTAGTTATGAAAATAAAACTCTTGCTATAAAAGCCTTTGAACCTGTATGCATAGACAGGTTCAAATACTGCTTGTTGCTTCACATTTGCGTCAAAAAAGTTTTTAATCTCTATCAAACGCTCACATAAATCCGCTTTTTTCAATACAATAGACTGGTATTAGATTCATATGGAGATCAAAGTAGAGATAAGTAGAAAAGTGGACTAACGTGACGCAATACTTTTTAATTTACACCAATCTGAGTTCAATTTTTTGGAGTTAGTATTTCTTCTTGAAAATGATTATTATCGTTAATGTCAGTCCTAAATGTAAATTATATAAATGGTCTATTTTTTTACATGTAATTCACGCGTTTACAGTTTAATCTATATTTTTATTTTTAATTACCTTTATAAAAAAAATACATCTAACACGTTAGAATAAAGTCACCTGCGTGTCGTTCGACATCCTTTGGAAAATATGTTTCTTGCAAACGGAAGAAAATAACAAAAATTTCTTAGAAATCCATTATCTAAAAGTGCGGTTCGCTGAAATAATATTTTTGATTTACTTATGAGCAACAATCATGGAAGTATACATTTCTTTAAGATACACAAAGAATCAGTTTTATCAAACAATTTTCCATCTTTTCATTCATATCAACAAAAGTTTGTAATAAAGCATTATACACACGACCAATCCAATTTTTATTTCCATCAAACTTGTATTCTCATTTCAAAGATTATGATCTGAGTAACACACGAAATAAAAGGCTCGATACACAAAAACACTTTCGTAATCCAATGTACCGGAGTCAACGATCACTCACAATAGCTTCGGAGTGACTAGGAGAAAACATTGATTAATTATCATAATTTATTTGATACTCCAAAACTTGATACGGAGAGGGGCGTTACAAAGTTCGAGCTAAGGTTTGGATTCACGAGCATATCATATTACCGTATCCTTATAATTTCCATCTTATATTAAACTCTCAAAATTGTATCCTTTCTATTTTTTGGAGCGATCATAGCTCAGCGGTGGGATCGTCGCCTGTTAAACTGATGGACGCTGGTTCGATTCCCACCAACAGCTTGAGCTCAATTAGATGAGCAAAATCATATTCTTAACCAACGCATGAAAGGTCCGATGAGCGTGGATGAGGCGAAGTAAGCAATTGGAAGGATATGGTCTCTGCCTACCCCTACGGGAAAGAGGCGTGAATTTATACATGTATGGCTTTTATTTTATTTATTTGTATTTCACGTAATCCTCTTAGTAATAAATATAGCCTATGCTACTCAGGGATAATGTAGCAATGGAATTTTTTTCGAAATTGGTGTAGTAGTTTTTGTGTATATTAGTTACACACATACAAAACAATTTTTTTTCCTTGTTATAGTAAAATAATATAATACTGTAGAAGTGTAAAAAACACAACTGATACGCGAAATAAATCGATATCCCAATCAACTCGTGTACAAGCCAACCGAATCAAAATAAAACGGTTCCGTAGCGTAAACTCGATGAAACGGCTTGGAAGTTTTAAAATAATTCCAAACATGACGAAAACAGATACATTGTTCGAGGATGATGCATTGAGGTGATTCGACTGTTCTCTACCGAACAAAAGAATCACATTTGACGGAAAAGGAATGATGTTTCGTTAGCTATGATTGTTTCGGCTGTATTAACATAAGGTTCGAAACCCGTGGGGAAAATTGGGGGGAAAACAATCACGGAAGAATAATTTGTTTGAAGTAAATTGATGTGAGATGAGATTGTCTATTGTGTTTTACGTCATTAACAGCTTATGATCTTGTTCGCAACGAATGATTTTGGAACTCATTAGAATAATGAGTTTTGTTGATTCAATGAAACGTGCGAGTTTGAAAGCCTAACAAAAATGGCAAATAATTCGGATGGTTGCATTTCGTAATTTAACAAAATAGCTAATTATCAATAGCTACAGTTCTGCACGACTCAGTAATAAAATCGTACGAGTACTATATATAGCTGAATAATAGCTGAACAATTATTCTACTCACGAGATAAGATTCTATTCACAAACAAGTTTTCGACAGAAAAAAATTTTTTAACAAAAAATGCAACCGACTTTAACTCTCAAAAGTGTGAAATAACTTGTAGAAGTCGGTAGATTTTGACTTTTTGTGTAAATATAGCTTTTGGGTTTTACAGGATTTTAGAGCGTTTTAGCTAGTATATATGATACACAGATTTACGACGTCTGTTTCTCAGTTTATATGCGTAGCCACTTATATGGTCCGGATTGAAGGATATGGTTTCCGGTGAAATTACAGGCACATGAAACTTACCAACTTTATATCTCAGGGTGTGACGGGCGCAGAGCAGTTATTTAAGAATTTTATCTCTCTATAGGCAGAGGTTGCCACTTAACATCCTGTTGGCCTTTTGCTTGTTCTGTCGTCTTATCCCATAAAAAAGTAAATACTTATAAAAAAAAATTAAAACGAGTTCAACAATTTTGCTTCAAATATTATATGACTTAGGGCCGGTGTGTTTTGGCCCTACGCTTATTTTTACAGTTTTTTGAGTTATTGACGTTTTTGTGCAGGTCTCCTTTCGGCTTTGAATCATTTGGACCAGGCGAGGAAGAATTCGTTGCAAACGACTGTGGATTACTCCAGATATGTCAAAAGGTATGTTTTTGTTTGAACTATTCCGTGGGTGACGTAAGTTCTTTTTGTTTCAAACGACACCATCAAGAAAATAGTTATTAGGTGTTCTAGACTTTCGTGGTTCATGGTGTGCCACAATTATTTTGTGGTCAAACGAATGCTAACCTTTTTGCCTCCCGCGAATAATATATTTCGGTAATAACTTAACAAGGGCCGATGATTTTATTAAAATAAATTACCAATAAATAATCACAATACTGCAGCTACTACAGTAACATTTGAGCAATCCATTAGCTATTGGTAGCCTATAGATAACTCAAATGTTCTAGCCCGCTACCGGTTGGCAGCGTGCCCAGAATGCTAGCAGCATTGACACGTTGAATTGCAATGCTGATTTGTTGAGCCAAATATGTGCCAGCATTTTGGTCACGCGTCGCATCGATCAAATGCTCTGATAAGTTTTGGAAAATCCGATGTGCTCCCGGTCCCCACGGTTTTTATAAAATATATATTAGGCTCTAATTCGACATGCAGTGTAACCTTGCCCGCTGATAATGATAATGAACATATACTTATTTATCATTTTCCTTCAAACCTGCGTTCAAATTTTTTAAGGCAAAAATTCGACTTCTATGGGTATTTGAGCCCACGATTACAGAATACCGTCATGCCGCTTTGCCACCTAAGCTATAGTAACACTCCACTAGCCGTTCGAATTTATTATTTCCTTTAACATTTGAGTCTGGGACGTCTTAGCGCCATCTATCTTTAATTGTATGAACTATTGATAGGACTGATAGACCAACATTACATTTGTTAACGTATCGATCTAAAGCACCATACCCTGATGATTCTAAGAGTTTTACGAGTTATTGCATTAACATAATCCTCGGCGGAACTTACGTTTAAATTTTTGTTGTAATTAGGTAATTTGCGCGTAGCGTGATGTTAATGCAATAAACTATAAACCTCTTCACTAAAACCGTTATAAACATTTAGTTTTTTGTTGAACCTAACAAGTCCGTATAAGTTGTTAGTTTTATTCTTCGAACTAGTTTATTGGTTTTTGTGAGGTTTATTTTTAATATTGCTTATTAATTACTTATTTTCCTCGTTTGACAGCTTCACTGATGATTAACACGTTGAACCCATTTATTTAATAATTAAGTATATTGACATTAGGTTTTTATTTTTTTATTACTATAAGTTTGCGTTTGACAACTGTCTCACCTGATAGGAGATGTTCTGCTCTATCTGTTCCGAGATAGGAATCGATCCATCGACCCTCGGACTACCGGCCGATACGGGCTACAAAGCTGTCGTTCATTTGATGACCAACTTATACTTTTACAAAGTATATGTATTGCTTAACTTATTATATGTATATTAATCTCTTGCTCGTGTTTACCCAGGTACAGTTCAACCCTGGAATGTGGATCATCGTACTGCAAAGACCTGGGCTACCGGGAGCACTTTCACTGCATGGACTGCACCGCCAGGGTCTTCTGCAAGAAGGAGGAAATGATTAGACATTTCAAGGTAAAACCATAGTCAACTATTTAAAGTTGCCATTTCGTATGTTCATAATTGCATATTTTACCTCAATAGGCCATTGCTTCTTTAATGGGGGAGGAAGAATTTGAACAGCTCTTGTCCCCCAACCACACAGTTTCCCTATGAAGACACGGACTAAATATCTAACTATGCTTGCTGCATTCTTCGAATTTTTCTGACCATGAAGAAACAAACCTAGTCAACCCAACGTGGACATTTTTTTTTTTTTTTTTTTTTTTTATTTATATAATACATACAATAATTATGTTACATCTTTTTGTAAAGAAGCATGTCATATCCATCCAACCTATTGCAACTACTAACGTTCTAATAGTTGCTTCACTTTAATGACGGTCGTCGTGGCTTAGTGATCAGCGACGCTGACTTTGGAACCGCGACCCCGGGTTCGAATCCCGGCCGGGGCAAAAATTTCTGTGATGAGCAAAGAAGTTTGTTCTCGGGTCTTAGATAATTGTGTATTGTGATTGTGTGTGTCTATGCCTCCCGCGACACAGGGTATCCTAGTGCGGGGGTATGAGTGTGTGAAGAAAAAAAAAACAAAAAAAACTTATAGACGGAATAGACTAGTAACCAGATTAAACTGTCTCAGTTTTGGAACCACCTCCACCAATCCAACAATGTCTGACGACTTGTTCGTTACATTGACTAGGGTATAAAGCTTAACGTGACACAGGGAGCACGAAAATACTCAGTTGTAACTGTCACTAGGAGTCAAATCTCCAAGCAGTGATCTTAACAAGCTATGCTTAGCTTACATGGTCTGTTTGCAATGACTAGAGAAGGCTCGCCAGGAGTGTTTTTTCTGAACGTGTCCTGAACGTTTGATAATTCTCGCGATCGCCAACCTCTTTACAAAAATAAACAGATAGGTATTAGATAGATAGATATCAATTTTACAAAAGTAACTTAATAGATTCATTATGTAAAGATAGCTTATAGCTTACAATATCCTGGAGAAACAAAAGGCGGACTTATCGCTTAAAGCGATTTCTTCCAGTCAACCTGTTGTTTTGGAGGATTTCAACAAAAATAATGGTGGCATGCTTTCACCTGAAAGCTGTACAGTAAACTAAATTAAAAATAATAGATTACCTAAACCCTAAGCGCATAAGGCGCCATACTTTACATATATAAAGCTAATACATACTATAAATAAAATACAATACATACAATAGGTTATATAATATATATAAGTAATAAAGTAAGAATAAATAATATGCAGCAGAATACATATACTAATAATTAGTTAATTAATTAGTAATTAATAAGTATTGTTAATTAGTATAATAATAATAATATGGGACAACTTCACTCAAGGTCTCCAGGTCCCAAACTAGGCAGGGCCTGTACTATGGTAACCTGATGACTGATATATATATACGTAAATACATACTTTATATACTTATATACATATACACACCCAGACACAGGTCAAACAGACATGACTGATGATGTTAATTAGTATTGTTGTAACATTAAAAAATAAACCATACACCACTCATCAACTACGAGTACATGTATTTTTCTTTCGCAGTGGCACAAGAAACGTGACGAATCCCTAGCTCATGGTTTCATGAGGTACTCTCCCCTTGACGACTGCTCCGAACGGTTTTCAGACTGTCCACACAATAGAAGTCAGACGCACTACCACTGCATCCAAGATGGCTGTGATAAAGTAAGTACATTTTTAGTCTTTAAGCTCACAAACCGTGAACTAAGAAACCATAACATAGTCGCATTATGAATGTATAAAACACGGGAGTTACTCACGTAATAAGTCAGGGGGTTCCGACTCAGTACTAGGCGAACCGCGTCCGCGAGTGCCCCGTATTCTCCTTGAAAAAGACCACCGAATGTGGTTGCAACTATAGTCGGAACCCTCTGACTTATTACGTGAGTAACTCCCGTGTTTTCTACATTTATAATGTGTCAAAACCACGTCAGTTTTAATAACATAACATAGTCATACCAGTGACTGCTTATAGCTGCCTTTAGCCTTAGCTGCCTGTATCACCGAAATGAGACGCTAATAGCTGCATCAGTGATGGTTCTGATAAGGTGTCTGATCCAAACAAAGCCCATTTTAATCGTTAACGAATCAAACATACTAAGAACAGTTCGGATATCCACGCATATAGTAAAACAATATGGCGCAAGCATAAATTTTTATCAGCTACCTTCTATTCTTTATGGATGTATAGTATAATTCAGTACCAGATAATGCATTCAAAATCATTGTTATACACAGCGTTATACATCTGAAACTGACGGTCGCCGTGGCGCAGTGATTAGTGTCATTGACATGACTTCTATGTCTCCGGGACCCAGGGTTCGAATCCCGGCAGGGGCAAACATTCGTGCGATGAGTGTGGATGTTTATCCCGGGTCTTGGATGTTGGTGTGCTGTGATTGTGTCCATGCCTCCCGCGATACAGGGAATCCTAGTGTGAACCTCAGACCCCCGTCTGAAAGTGATAGAAAAAAAAACTTAGAGGCAGCCACATAGTAAAGTATTTTTTTTCTTTCATATTCACCATTATTTTAGTCGTAATAGTTCTACGGCCTTGATAAGTTGAATTGAGCCTGCATTCAGCTTAGTTCAGTAAGGTGACAGGTTATCTGTCCAATGTCTTGACGTCCGTCACATACTGCGCTAACTGAGCTATCAGTTTTACGAGATAATATTGGCCCATACACTGCCAGTTCAATTTATGAATGCACATGATTGTCTACTTCTGTGAATTTTTTTGTTCTCCTCCACATCTCCTCACAGTTGTTCTCAATTTTTCGACTTGATGCTAACTAATAACAGCCCATGTTTGTTCTATGTTCCTATCCAATATCAAAACCTTCTTTTTACTTCGAAGAGTTTTTTTTGTTAAAACATACAAAATATTTTATGCTATTCTTTTTTCAAATCTCTGCATTACTCTATTTTCCAGGTATACATCTCGACTTCAGACGTGCAAATGCACGCCAACTACCATCGTAAGGACTCCGCCATTCTTCAAGAAGGTTTTCAGCGGTTCAGAGCTACTGAAAGCTGTGCAGCACCACACTGCGTCTTTGCTGGCCAGAGAACGACTCATTTTCATTGCAGAAGACCTGGATGCACTTATACATTCAAGAATAAGGCTGATATGGGTAAGATAGCTATCTCAAAACCTGTTTCTTTTGCAAGTGTAGGCTGGAGCTTAACACTCACCATCTGATTCTGTAAAAGAAAAGTACGGTCTACGAGAAATATTTTATTTAGATTTAGAAAACTTTTGTTACGAATCGCTTTGGCGTTTTCAAACGGAAACGTAATCAACGTTTCGATAACTTACTATATGAAAACTGTGGAACCGCGTGAATATGAAAATAAGTGAGTTGATCATGACACTCGACAATTCAATATCATATTGTGTATAAATCTTATACTCGACCTGCAGTTTTCAAATTTGCTGCCTATGTATCAATATCTTAACAAATACACCCTTCATTCCACAGAAAAGCACAAGACCTATCACATAAAAGACGAGGCTCTCTCCAAAGATGGCTTCAAGAAGTATATGAAGAACGAAGCATGTCCATACCGCGACTGTAGATTCAGCCGGACCTGTAACCACATCCACTGCATCAGGCCTCATTGCAACTACGTCCTTCATTCCAGCAGCCAGATCTTCACTCATAAGAGGAAGCACGAGAGGAAAGAACAAGAAATGACATTTGGGTAAGATTTCTGCGTTCATCTCTATTATATAAGTACACAAAATTTCAAATATTAAAAATTTATAATATCACACACACAAATCACAAATTTAAAATATTATCTTTCCTATTGTATAAGTACTAAGCATCACATCTATTTCGCGAAGGGAGCTCTAGAATTTCTACTAGTTGTGATGCATGAATATTCTAATTTTCGATAAAATAACTATTCTATTCTTAATTAAAACCAAAATCTAAACCTAGCGTGATTCCTGCGGAAAAATTGTCAATTATATCTTACTTTCAGTACTACATATAAAGATTATAAAAACTGTCTTCCACTTCATAAGGACAGAATATTAGGTTAGGTCATACATTTCTTGAACATTACGACAAATATTAAGACATTTCTATGAATTTATGAATTTGAATGAAAAGAAGAAGATGCATTCATTTCGGTTTTTCACGACGGAGTTCTAAAGTATCATACATTTAAATTTGTAAAACAACCAAATTGAGAACCACTTCCATTTTGGAAGTTAGTTGAAAACTACTAGGTACTACTAATAACAGACGCAAAGTTGTCTCATTTTAGAGGCAAGATTTAGAATTACATGTGAAAGATATTTACACAAAGGTAAATGGAGTAAAAAATAAATAATATAGCAAAATGCATGAGTAGCATTTACCATTAGGTGCACGATTTGCCCATATATATCTTCAGGTAAATAAAATAACTGAAACATGTTGTATGACAGATTACCGACATCAGTGATCCAGAGTGCCCTGATGCAGCAAGGAGCAGACCTCAGCATGTATTCTCCCGGCGGTCCCCTTCATGATGACGACATGTCTAATCCGATGATGGACCCTGAATATTCTTTTGTAAGTTACAATTTACCTACCGCTTATATCGTCACTATATTAGTTTGGGATAGATTTTTTATGATTAGATTTGCACATAGATAAAAAGCATATAGTCTAAGCGTTTTGGCCTATTTATATTTTGAACATAATATAACTTAGTAATTCATTCCAATATTCTAAAACCTCGCAAATATATATCTTTTCCTTTCGTTTTAAACGCTTATGTTATAGTATAAAAACTAAAATAAACCAACAACCATGGAAATGTCCTAATAAAGCTCATCGTCATAATTTAATTTACTTGCCTTAATTGAAACTTTGAAATAGGCCTTAATAACCTTAATATTGGATAACGGACATGCAATGCTAAATCCTATGTCACCCAACTTTGGAGCGAGATTTGCGTTATGAGTAAACTTTACCTCAAATATTTGGTTAATTACACCGCAAAGCAACCGCTGAACTCGGGCAAATACGAGATCTTTCCAAATTCATCTCCAAGCTTGGAACAGTTAGCGTAAATGGCACATAAACTTTCAATAAAATATGTGAAAAAGATTTAATACACTTATATACTAACTGATTTGTCCAACACTTCCGCCCAATTATTCGTCGTACCTTTCGATACTATAAATTGTAGAGAATCTAAGAATTTCCTAATTGTCTGCAGTGACCTAAATGTTAATAATGTATTTACAGAATCAGTCAATGATGGAAGAAACGTCGAGGAAATACATAGAAACCTTCAACGGAACTAAAGAGGGTGAAGATAAATGCAGCAAATGCAGTGCTCTCAACAAGCATTACCACTGTCTGGCTGATGGCTGCAAAATGGCTCATAGGTAGGCATCACTTTACAAGAAAACCTTGCGCTTAGTATAAAGGATTCGACCTGAAACGATGACGGGTCGTAAATTACCACTTGTGACAGCGTTAATACTTATTGATTCAAACAAGCTTAACCAAGCTGGTGCGTGAATATAAGCTGTTCAAATATTGGCGATAGTAAATTTGTCTTAAGAAACTTTTCATAAATTATTGAATGAGATGTTTAATCATTTATGATTTGTTGTTTGTGTAGTATAAAAACGAATTACATTTATGGTTGCTATTTGCAATGATTGATTGATACTTTGTGAATTGGTTTACATATATTTTAGTGCTCACATAAGCATCTCGTTCGTGATATTAAAGCAGTTTTGGAAAAAAATTATACACATTTATAGATCATTATCAAGCAAGCAAGAAATCCTCAAAATCAGATGTAGCTACAAATTATACTAATTTTCCTTATTCTTCTAGTTGCCATACCACAATGATGAAGCACGTGATGGAACATGATCAACAGAATCAGGTCACTGAAGCATACTTCATGACATATACCAGAAACAACCCTTGCGGCAACTCTGCTTGTCAGCATATCAGGGATATCACCCACTACCATTGTACATGGGTAAGTGTTAAAATATACAATATAGACAATAATAAAATATATCGTATCGTCTACCAGAGTTTCCTTTTTTATAAGGTACAACAGATATATTACTATAATGTATTGAATTTACAGGAAAATTGTGGCGCAGTAATCCTTTCATCAGAAGAGCACCCGTTTAGACGTTTGGAACATCATCGTCAGCACGCAATATTAAGTCCTATGTCTCCTAACTTGGCGGCGAGATTCGCTCCAAACTTTACTCCTCAACTATCGGCTCAACTACACCCTAACATGGCTGCTCAACTCGGTCAAGTGCCAAATCTCCCTAGTCTGCCTCCAAATTTGGCGCAGTTGGCTCAGATGGCACCAAGCTTGACTTCACAATTGAATCCTAACCTTCAAGCTCAGTTAAACCTTGGACCCAATCCTAGTATGGTTCCTCAACAACATGTTAACCCTTCGACATCGCTGGATGAGATGTTCAGTAGAAAAAGAGGAAGACCTCCGAAAAATCGAGTTGTGGAAGTCTGGACTGACAATGTAAGTTACCAATATATTTCAAGTTTTGTAAATACCGACGTCTGTTTAAAAATTTTAATAAACATGTTTGTATTTTTAGGTGACTCCACAAGCAATTTTCACATCATTCAAACTTCCAAAGAGCAACCAGTTACCACCAGTGATTCAATCTCCTGTCATCACGACTATTGAGGAATTTCCGGTATGATCATCATTGTTGAAAATGTTTTTCTACACGAGAACTCGTTATTTTTATTTCTAATTTATTGTACAAAACAAGTTGCTTAAATAACCAATTATTTCTTTTTCAGCGCATTAAATTCCAACACTTTGAAGTCTTCACAAGCCCTGATACCTGTTCATCATCATATCATTCGTGCCAATTGAGAATGACCAGGCTTCATTTGCACTGTTTCAATTGCAGTTTCTCTTCTGAAACTCACACTATTATGGAAACACATATGAGGGAATCTCATGCAGTCAGTCCCCTGCTCGACGGTTTTGACTTTTTTGCATCCTTCGACCAATGCGGTGGCAAAAGTTGTTTCAAAAACCAGTTAAGATCACATTTTCATTGTGCTCAAGACAACAGTTGCCCAGCCATTCTGACACAATACTCAGTGGTTGCAACTCATAAACATGGTCGAGGTACGCCAGTGATCAAGTGTGAGGAACAAGAAAAGAATTATGAGGAAGCCAAAGATTACTCATTGAAAGAAAGGGCATCAGCTGATAGCATTGGCTCAATGAAGGATGTCGGTGATTTTCCTACTAACTTCTCTATTAAGAGCGAATTTGAAAGGGACCAGGATAACGTTTCGGGTGAGTATTTTTCTTAAACTTTAATTAAACTAATATTTTACCTTTCATTTCAAAAGCTTTAAAAAGCTATTCTGTAAGTATTTGTTATATATGCCAGATATTTTGCCTCAAGTAAGGAATGAACTGTAGTTCAATAGAAATAAATACGTGCAGTACTGAAATAATAAAATTTCAAGCAACATGACTTATTCTAAACCTGAATCTTAATTCTAGTAGTAAAAGCGACGGGAACCTTCTATCCGTCATCACACCTCCGAAGCAACACCTCATCACCTCGAAGCATTTATGACGCGTCTCCATCAAAAGATCTGAAACTACGAATGGAACTTGATAAAAGGCCCTACGAACCTCCAAAGATGTCAAGTCCTACCATACCCCCTTCGTGCCATGACCAGAGCTGTCCATTAAACAAGAACGCCGGAGGAATGAATCTGCATTACCACTGTCCGCACTGTAGCCAGGCTTACGTGGATCTGAAGTTATTGTTTAGCCATATGATGAAGAAACATAGTAATTCTATGGATCCTGGGCCAGTTGGATTGGCTGCTACTAAGGTAAGAAGCCGTAAAGTTGTTTGATTTATGGTATAAGTCTTGAACTCATTAGTGTTTAACCTTTACACAGCCGCAAGCACAATATTTTCTTTCGGTCCAAATTGTTTATGTAAAATGATAGGAACCTATACTATGGACATTATTACAAATGATCTATTCATTGAAAAAAAAGTATCTTAGTCTGTTCAGACTCGCACAAAGAAAGATCCTTGTTATAATATGTGACATTTAAGCAGTTACTTATTATTTATGTCATGGTCAAAAATAAACACTTACAACTGCATATTGGAGCTACTATGTTATTTCATGCAATAAAATAAAGAATGTAGCTATTTGTATTTTTTTTAAATGTGTAATCTTAAAGTTATCCTATAGAAACATATGTCTTTCAGGAGACTTTGGAAAGAGAATACCCAGAGATATCTATACTTCCATCTACTGCATCATCCTCTTCTACTAGTCAAGCACCATCACCTGGTCAAAGAGCACCAAACCCAGCTGATCAGGTAATAATTCTAGTACCGTTTTCTATTCTTTACTATATTCGAAAGCCCTATGATTTGATATGTAACATGAGAAGTTTGTTGTTTTATGAATAACAACAAAATTGGTTTACATTTGTCACTGTTAATTGCACTAACTATTCAACTTTGAAATCAGTATTTTGAATTAAGTTCAGGTGCCTCTCGGCTGACTAATTAAGTTAGTGGTCAGATTTGTGCATTATATTAGCAGTTATCAAAGTACAAAAGAGTTTAGTTTTTTTACTGACTTCATAATAGACATTTCTTACAAAAAATTAATCAAAGCATATTTTATCTCTCTTGCTGTCATCACCTTCATCAGATTCTTCATAAAAGCTCATCTTTTAATAGTACTCCTGACCTGACCTTTTTATTTTCAAAATGTAATAGCTAAATACTTATATTGATTGCAGATATTTATCTTCAAACTAGGCTTTCTGAAACTTTTATACTGTCTCTTCCATCAGGTTCAAGCAGTCCAAAGCCTGCTTCTTCAACAATACCTAGCAGGTGGAAGGAAGGGAAGCCTCCAGGAACAGCTCAAAATGCAGCAACAGTATACCGCTTCCTTGGCTGGTCTTCCAGGGTTGGCGCAAGTCGCACTGTTTTCGCAAGGGTCAGTTAAACTTTTTATTTTGTTGATATCACAATTTCTAAGCTAGTGAAAGTTAAACAATATTAAAGTTTTGTTGCATCCAATAGATGTGCGTACAATAGAAGCCTAGTGTACGCCCATCTACTGAACAGAACTGCCTTCTTACTTCCTCTATGACCCAACGTAATTAATGAAACTCTACTTGGAACTTAATAACTTAAGTGTTATCGTTTCGAACTGTTAAAAATCGGTTACAATATGATAAATACCCTGATTATATTATACATTACTTAAGTTTTAGTCATTAATACTTAAATGTTTAGGCCATGGCGAAACAAATATTTCTGGGAATACTTACATGTGTGTATATGTGTGTATTGTCGAATAATCTAAAAGATGAATTCAGACAAATTCATCGTCAATTACAAAACCACAATATAAAACAAGCAGATTTTTTTTACTATGTACAGATAATTCTCGTATAGAAGCGTTTTTTATTATATTGATGTTTTTAACTAAAACTATTATAAATCTTTACAGTGGTTCTCCCTTCCCTCTCTACCCTCCGATGCTGTACCCCCCTGAACTACTATTGGAACAGAGTCTTCTGCAGGGACATCTACCTCCAGGACTTGATAAAGAAGCTGAAATGATGGCAAAAACGTGCGTATAAACTTAATTTCTTGTAAAACGATAAATTTTTAAAATCACTTTCTACAACACCTATATTATGTTGCGTAACCTATTACCAGTTAGTTGAGTTATTACTTTTTAGTCTATGTTTATTAGTGAAAAGTCTATTGATGAAAAAGAGTATTTATAGTACTCTCATAAGATAATACTTATTCAAATAGATGTTAAAAGCTGACAGCATAATTGAGATATTATTGAAATATGTTTACACCTATACATATATTACTGTCTCAGAGAAACTTAATTTTTTTATTTATCTTGTCTTTTGTCACGTTACCTTTCAGTAGACGGAGTCACACCACGCGAGGCCCTCACATGCGTGTTCTAAAAGACGAGCCGATCCCTGAAGGATACTTGAGGTTCAGATTCAACGAGGACTGCGCCTACCCTCATTGTGGTTACAGGTAATTTTCTTCTAAATCTAGCTTTTAACCACTACTATACATATGTATATGCTAACTATACTATATAATACTACTTTTAATAACCTGGCATCATGACATTGGCCGTATTCCTATGCTTTGTTTATATTAAAATAATTAATTTACATCATACGATTAGCAAGCTGAAATAGCAGTGGGCAGGACACATAGCTCGAAGAACCGATGGCCATTGGGGTCGAAAGGTCTCGAATGGAGACCACGGATTGGCAAGCACAGCATGGGATGGCCGCCGACCAGGTGAACAGACGACCTGACTAAGATCACAGGCAAGGGCTGGATGCGGGCCGCTTTCAACCAGTCCTTGTCAACAATGGGCTCCCCCATTGATTTCCCCAAGCTGCCTGTGCAGCTGCAAACGTCCTATGGCTGAAATTATGATCATAAGCTTATAATATGGTGTTCTTTGTTAGCTGCCAATTTCTGATTCACTTATCTTTGTCTATTTCTATTCCTACAAACCTCATTACTACTCCGATCTCATAAGGAAACCCTGATCATAGTTTTTTGGCTTTGTAGCTTTAGCTTGAAAACCTATGTATTGTATCAGCTCAAGGGCATCAACGTTATATATACGAGTGCTTTGTTTTAAATTACATTTAATTATTTATATATTAATGGAGATATGTTTGTTATTTCAGAGAACACCAAACTCACTTCCACTGCACGAGGAAAGACTGCGGCTACTCTTTCTGTGATAAAACTAGATTTGTTCAGCACACTGCTCGCCATGAAAGGTGAATAAAGTTTTTATTATAGCTTCAATAACCTGGCATCATGACATTGGCCATAACCCTTTGCTTAGTTTATATTGGGACTACGACGGGAAATTTTGTTGGAGATGATTCTTCTGGTGCTGATGTGTAATAATGGTGGACTATTAACCATTAAGTCATGTAATAGAAAGAAAGATAGAAAGAAAGAAAACATATCTATTTCTGACAAAAGGCAACACTACAATACACATACATAGACACTTAAACATAATATTACATGCAGACATAAAAAAAAGAAAATAAAAAAATAAACTTAAAATAAGCACAAACAACGTTAAGGTAGGTATTGCAGTGATACGCGATGCCAGAAATGAGTCCCTGCTCAGCATATGCGAGGGTTTGACAACCTTCGCGCTGTTGCTTACCATAAAAGTGATACTTACCATAAAAGTGATGTACAGTCAAAATAATTTTTATTTGTTTTCTTCCAAATCTTCAAGAAAATTTACAGTTATAGGAGCACTGTTTTAATCAATCAAAAGGGAGACGGGGAGGTTCTTTCGGGCTAAGCTGAATCTGAGTGCGAATTTTCTTGCTACGGCTAGCTTTGGGGCACAAGCGGTGGGTTTATGTGTCGTGGACGATGTCTCTTACTGTTGCTATTGATGATAAGTTCCTTGAACAGGGGCGCCACCTGCCTAGACACAAGCTCTAGTGATCGACTTACGGTAGACTTGCAAGTTGTCTTTCCTCAGGTTCATTCCATTTCAAATTAATCACATATTATGTAAAATGACATCCAACAAGCTTTATCTAAGCTTATGGCAACAACTTCGAAAAATTATGGGCTCATGAAATGCGGAGCCAAAAGGGACTACTAGTTCATATTGTAATTTTTAAGATTCGACCATTACTGAGACAAGGTTTTTTTTTAATTACAGATTAGACACATTGATGGGTGGTGATTTCCAACAATACAGAGCTAACGTGTACTGCCAACGCCCCGACTGTCCTCACGCAAGCACATTCAGTAAGTATTGTACGTTGTATACCAAATTTATCACGATTACCTTATAGTTTCTAGTCTCTCCTGAAGCACGTTTCTTGTTTCTCTTCACCCTGTTGTATTCTTCTTACCTTTTTATATATTTTTATATTTATTAACATTCACTCAAGGTCTTCAGGTCCCAAACTAGGCAGAGCCTGTACTATGGTAACCTGTTGACTGATATATATACTTATATACATATACACACCCAGACACAGGTCAAACAGTCATGTTCATACACACAAATGTTTGACCTGTCCGGGAATCGAACCTGAGACCAGCGGCTCAGAAGGCAGAGTGCTACCAACTGCGCCAACCAGCCAGTCAATATTAGTTATTATTAGTTAGTAGTTATTAGTCAATATATTAGCTTTACATTTCTCCTGATATTAGTCCATTATTTTCTCAGTGCAGGTACTGGGTCCTTCTTCCTATAGTTTGAGAGTTACTCCTCGTATTAGTTGTAAGCCACCACACACTGGCAATGCTGAGTCTTAAATCGCCTGAATTCTTCTTATCATCATCATCATCTCAGGCATCCACTGCTGGGCATATGCCTCCTCTATTGATTTCCACAAGGACCGGTTGGAAGCGGCCCGCATCCAGCCCTTGCCTGCGTTCTTAGTCAGGTCGTCTGTCCACCTGGTCGGTGGCCGTCCTATGCTGCGCTTGCCAGTCCGTGGTCTCCATTTGATAACTTTTCGACCTGAATTCTCGAATTCTTCTTCTAACCGACTGAAAATCAGTGACTTAGGGCTTTTGCCTTAAGTCTTATGCTGAGTCAGAACCCATATTCATGATGATCACCATATCATTCTTATTTATTCTGTTTTTGTCATCTTCTTTTCTGTCTCTCTCTCTTATGGAACGTGTGTTGTGAGTGTCTTGATAAAAAGTGATTTTTTTCTTAACATTCTTCTTCATTTCTATCTTACGTCTGAAGTGATTGAACTACTCCTATTTCATAATCATAATACAATAACTGGGACAAATAGCTTAACGCACCTTGCAAGTACTCATTTGTTAACGCCGCTAGTAGCCACCTTTCTAAGTAGAGACCACAGGTTACGTAGTACATAGTAGTTGAACTTCAGCATGATCACTCCCCCCGCTGAGCTATCATCGCTGCGTATGTGATATGCGTAACTGTTTGTCCCGGGTCTTAGACGTTTTCTATAATGTCATTTACAGTTGTCACGTGAGCATTAGCGGGCTTACACGGCAGAATGTTGATACCCGATTCCGATCGTAATCTGTGGTTTCGATCGATTTCGCACATATTGACACTCTTGAACGCAACACTAGCGCACGATTGAAATCGAGTTCGATGGAATTTGACATAAATACAAAATGACGTTCAATGATTTTGGAACTGATTCGGATTAGAATTGGATTGACAATGAAACTGAGTTCAAACATAAGTTAGCAGGTCGTAACAATCAGGAATCACTTGATATAAAACCAAAAAATAACTATTTCCATAAGCTAAGAGAGGAATTATAACCGTAGTTTAGTAAGATGCGTGACTCCGATGTTTCCAATTCTGACAATCTTGACAATCTTGAATTTTAATGTAAAAAGTGTTTAAATTTTTGTTCTTTGTGTCATTATCTCACGCTTATTGGGGTTGCCACAATATGTTTTCATTTTTCACTCGGTTCTATCACTAGGTCAAACATTTGTGTGTAAAACATGAACATGTCTGTTTGACCTGTGTTTGGGTGTGTATATTTATATAAGTATATATACATCAGTCATCAAGCTACCATAGCACAGGCTCTGCCTAGTTTGGAACCCGAAGACCTTGCGTGAATGTTAAAAAATAAATAAATAAATTCAACAGTCATACCTATACTACTTTAATATACCTATACTACACCATGTAGTTCATCGATACCTTCTTCAACTTTCCTCTACCACTACAATGGACTCACTCATGCTTAATACTCATTTTCGCGTGTTACGCATATTTTTCATCCTTTCTCAAGAACTAAAGTTTATCTTATTTATTATGCTAATAAATTTTCTACAATAATGTAATTAAATAATGCGTTAAATATTACAAGGTATAACGTAGGTATTAGTACGAGTAATACAAAATCACAAACACAACCCCCCCCCCCCCCCCCCCACACACACACACGAACACTTGTAAATACGGATCGCACACACATTTCCTAGCCTCTAACACTAACCACACAACAATCATTTCTCATAACTAGAATGACAATAAATCGTCACAAATTGTTAAATATTTTCGATGTCACAATAATGGGAAGGAACTGTTACCCTGTAACACAGTGCATACTAGTACGGGGTACAGGGATCTCTTTACATAACTACATACATCATAATATAGGCTTTATCCTTATTATTCTTATTGTCAAAAGATGTTACATTTGTGTGTCTTTAAGATGTAAATAAATAATTATTATTATTATGCTTAATCAACAGATACCGGACAGAACAAGGCATCCCACTTCCACTGCCTGAAGTGTGACTTCGTTTGTACGGACACCAATAAAGTGGTCGCGCATCGTCGCCAGCACCAGAAACTGGACTCTATCCAAGCAGCTGGATTTGAAAAATTTCCTCCTAGCAAAGGTAAGTCTTGAAAAAGATGGTCCTTTAATTTAAATTCGTCTTTCATGACACATAATGATATCATTGTGTTAAGATATGCAGCAATTACACCCTCGGGGGAATGATATTATATGTTTATGTGAGGTAGATGTGGCACAAGCGCGCGGAACCTGAGGCGGCAAAATTAAGTCAATTGTAGTAATTTTCATTAGGACGCCCGAGCCCCCCCGGGGATGTCCATCAGGCCCTCTCATCCGGTCGCCGACCGGCATGATGGCGCATCCCGGGATTTTTCGACAGTTGGCGGGGCAGCCTTTCGTGAGTGGCTAAGTCAGTCTGCGCTCGCGCGTCATTGCGTGCGGTCGATGTGAGCGGTATAATGTGTGATAATACAGTCAGTGTATCTGAAAATATGGACTGTAAAGTGGTTAAGTGCAATCATTGCAAAATTGTGATAGATGAATTGTTGGCTTTTATTCAAAATAAGGCTGACATTCTCGATGAAGAAAGCATTGTACGACTGTGCATGGATACGTTTTCACCCGTGGAAATTGAAACGGCCAAGAATTTGTTGTACGACTCCATTACCACAACAAAACGTAGAATAACAAGAAAAAAAGGTGGCAAGTCAGAGCGAGAATTGTACGATATAATATCCCTTTTTAAAGAAACAGAAATCGAATTAACGCCATTATTTGTAGCTCGAGATCTAGGTCGTTTGCCGCCCTTGACGTTTGAAATTGCCGATACAACAAAAATTTTGAAGGACATGATAGTACTCAAGAATGAAATAAAAAACATAAAAGATACCTACATAACTGCGGACCTTTTTAATGAATTCAAGGAAAACATATTAAGGAGAAATCTCCATTGATTTCCGCAACGAGAAACATTAATACGATACGTGGAGCTTGTCTAATAGATAGTTATGTATGTGGGCATGACAAGTCGTTAACTTTATCGCCAGAGACTGTCATCGAGTCAGCTGATGCGTGCCCGAACAATACGAATGAATGCTGTGAGATATCGTCGCTGCTTCAAAACCAACCGTCCCCGGTGATACAGCCGTCCTTGTCGCGTAAAGTCAAAGCACCTAAGTCTGTCTCGCAGATACGTACCGGCTGCTCAGATGGCGCGAAAAATACAAATAATCACTTAGGGATATCAGCGCAAGGACAGGATCTAAATTCTGCGTCTTTAGTGAGTCGCAGTAATATCAGTAATAAAAATATTAGTTCGGTAAGGTTTGAGAAATCCTTTATGGAAATGGCTAAAAAAGATGGAGAGTGGAAATACCCGGAACCGACTGAGGAGTGGAAATTGGTACAGAGAAAGAGGTTGAGAAATCGTTTTGCGGGTTTTAAGGGGGATGCTGTTATAGAATCGGACAGTAATTTCAAGTCTGCTGATACAAGGATCCCACTTTTTATATACAATGTAAGCAAGGATACGTCGACTTCAGATATAAGTTCCTACCTATTCAGGAAGACTGGAGTGCACGTGACTTTGGAACAAGTTAGCATGAAAAGAGTAAAAGAGTATAATTCATTTAAAATACTCATACCAAAACAAAAAATTGGTACTTTCATGGATACTAAGCTGTGGCCGGATGGTATTTCATTTCGACGTTTTGTTGATTTCCGAAAAAATACTAGGCCAGAGAAGAGCAATTTGAATAAAATTTCTAAATAATTATGGATAAAAGTTGTAATTTCATAAGCTTTAATTGTAAGTCGGTAACAAGATCTATCGATTGCATAAGATCGTTATGTGAACGGGCAGATATTATCTCACTTCAAGAAACATGGCTGTTGCCGAATAATATATCGTTCTTAGGCAGCATTGACCCCGAGTTTGCTTATACTGGAAAGTCAGCTGTAGATTTATCTGCTGGACCGCTCGTAGGAAGACCTTATGGTGGTGTGGCAATCTTATGGAGAAAAAGCCTCTTCTATGATGTCTCTGTGATAGCCTGTAAATGTGATCGTCTTGCTGCTGTCAAGGTCACACTACCCGGTCAAAGGTCTTTAC
This sequence comes from Apeira syringaria, assembly GCA_934044485.1. NCBI lineage: Eukaryota > Metazoa > Arthropoda > Insecta > Lepidoptera > Geometridae > Apeira > Apeira syringaria. Next base: position 3,921,875 of record OW203672.1, on the reverse strand, counting down.
TTGTATTTTCCATTTATATGCCGTGTGACTGTGCTGCTAATATAGTAGAATTCACTCAGTGTCTAGGTGAAATAAGTGCAATTATTGAAAGTGTACAGGTGGAGTATGTTTACATGCTGGGCGACTTTAACGCACATCCTGTCGAGTGCTTCGGTAAGCAACTTTTAGAGTTCTGTAGTGATCAAGACTGGGTGTGTGGAGATTATGAAAAACTCGGCCCCTTATCGGATACATATACCTATATCTGTGATGCGAGCGGCAGTAGGCGGTGGCTAGATCATTGCGTAGTAACGAAAGCAGCTTATAACACGGTTACAGATATAACAGTTCATAGCGATGTGTATTGGTCTGATCACTTTCCACTTGTTGTTAAATGTAACATAGGATTAATAGAATATAAAATATCGGTTAATAGACATATTTGTAATAAAGTTATATGGGGATATCGCGAGTCATCACAAATAGATACTTACCATAATATATGTAATCATTTATTGAAAGACGTCGATTTACCTTGTGAATTAGAAAAATGTGGCAACAATTTATGTAATAACTATGATCACAAGACTGTAATAAATAATATGTATAATAATATTATTGGAATATTAAGACATGCGTCAATCATGAGTTATTGTGAAAAAAAGGTACTTAGACAGGTTCGTGTGGTGGGTTGGAATAGACACGTCAAGCATGCTCATGGGGAGGCACGTCTCGCTTTCCAGTTGTGGGTATTACACGGAAAGCCCACAAGTGGCATGTACTATCTTGATATGAACCAAACACGGAAGGCTTTTAAAAGGAAATTGAGATGGTGTCAGAGTAATCAGGATAGAATTAAAATGGACATATTAGCTTCACATCACAGTTCGAAAGACTTCCAAAGCTTTTGGAAATATACTAAAAAGCTTAGTCCACATGACAGCTTACCTGTTAGCATGAATGGTGTGTGTGATTCTACGGCCATTGCAAATTTATTTAAAGATCAGTTTCAGGTCGAGCCCATAAAATGCAATAAACAGGAGGATCTCTATACTGACATTCCTCGCGCTAATGTTAAAGTTGAACATGTCCATTTTCTTGCAAAAGATATTGCCACAGTAATAAAAAACATGAAGAGAGGCAAATCGCCCGGGCACGATGGGCTCAGTATAGAGCATCTGCTGCATGCTGGAAGTCACCTTCCCAGAGTTCTCGCCATGTTGTTTAGCCTTTGTATTGGACATTCTTATCTACCACGAGATTTGATGAGAACTATCGTAGTGCCCATTATTAAAAATAGAACCGGCGATGCCTCCGACGGGTCCAACTACAGACCTATTTCATTGGCCACAGCCGTTGCTAAGGTATTGGACAGCATGCTTGACAAACAACTTTGCAAACACAAAAAACAACACCTTCACGAGGCACAGTTTGGTTTCCAGCCCGGGCTGTCTACAGAAACAGCGATCGTGTGTCTCAAGCACGCTGTTCAATACTACACTAGCAGGAAAACACCAATCTTTGCTTGTTTTTTGGACCTGTCGAAAGCATTCGACCTAGTTTCCTACGACATCTTGTGGCAAAAGCTCGCATCTGAGAGTACGGTCCCTAAAGAGCTGGTAGGAATTTTCAAATTTTGGTATGAGAATCAACGAAATACAGTGAGATGGGCAGGTTCATATTCTGATGAATACAAAATGCAATGCGGGGTGAGGCAGGGCGGCATAACTTCACCAAAGTTGTTTAATTTATATATTAATAGGTTGATCGTTGAACTCAGCAAAGCCAAAATCGGTTGTACAATTCACGGAGTCAGTGTTAACAACATAAGCTATGCTGACGATATGGTTCTGCTGAGTCCATCGGTTAACGCCCTCCGGTGCCTCTTAAATATTTGTGAAACATATGCAGCGAGCCATGGGCTCAGGTACAATGTCAACAAAAGTGAACTCATGCAATTCAAGGCGGGTACCAAAAGCTACTCTGTTCCCCCAGTAAAGCTTCACTCAACTCCACTTCGGTGGGTTAAACATTTTAAGTACCTGGGTCACTGGCTCTCTGAAGATATGTCGGATGATATGGACATAGAGAGGGAGCGTAGGGCGTTGACAGTGAGGTGCAACATGTTAGCTCGCAGATTTGCTCGATGTACAGTGCAAGTTAAGTTGACATTATTCAAAGCGTACTGTACTTCATTTTATACATGCAGTCTGTGGGCTAAATATACACAGAAATCCTACAACGCCCTACGTGTCCAATACAACAACGGCCTCAGGATGCTGTTGGGGCTGCCGCGTTATTGTAGTGCATCAGGAATGTTCGCAGATGCGCATACTGATGACTTTTATGCCATCATGCGAAAAAGAGTCGCATCGTTGATGCGCCGCATGCGCGGCAGCACCAACAGTCTTCTGACCGTCGTATCTGATGACATATACTCAAAGTATATGGGGCATTGGTTGGCAGCTCTTGGGCCTATCTCAAGGCTGGTAACCAAGTAGTATTAAATTGTCATTACTAACATAGTTATAAGTATTCTGTACAACTAACAAAATATGGATTAAGTTAAGGTCTGAAATAAAGTTTTATTTATTTATTTATTTAAGTCACTAGTTGGGCCCCCAGCTATCTGCGGTCGGCCAGCGGTGCACCGTGCCTCGGATCCCGCTACCCTCCGCGATTAGCCACCCGATGCGGTGTCCTCAATGAGTGTCAAAGACTGTCTTAGCTAGTAAAGCAACTGTTCCGACCTGTTTGATCCTGCTGGTGTCACCGGACATCGCGGCTGAACATGGTAGCCATTTGGTGCAGTGTCTTTGTCCGGTGGGTGGTCACAAACCGCGGTCCAAGCCTACCACCTGTATATCATCCGATAAGCGCCACCCGAGGGCCACGTGTAGGGTTTCATATGTTTGGGATACTCTCCTACGGACGTGGGTGATTCAGCCCTCAAAACTCAACTCAAACCTTGCTAGCTAGTAACTACCCTCAAGTCCGAAAATCTGTCACCAAATAGTCAATTATATGACGAGCATGGTCCCGGGTCCTGGATTTCTGTCATTGTGAGTTTCCATACATCCCGAGACATAAGAACTCTTAAAAATGAAGAAAAAATGTCGTCATTCCAGGTCTAAAATGATTCCACCTAGAATAAATGTATAAATAAAAAAGCTATATAATATTTTTTTTGCTTTATAAATTTCTTTTGTTTTTATTACAGGGTGCGGGTATGAGCCTCAATGTATTCACAGCAAGAAGCAAACCCACTACCACTGCCTCCAATGCGGTTTTGCTGTACTAGGCCTGTCGCAGATGACCTCACACAAGTACAAACACCAGGATAGCCTCGGACCCTCAACCAGTGGTACCAACTGACTTTCCTTACAAAGGAAAACGAACGGTTCGTGAAACATATTGGAGGGTAGTTTGAAAATCGTGATAGAATTTGGAGTAGAAATAAACTTGAAAGTAATGTGAGTCGTATTGAAACGACGTTTAAAGATATGGAACTTGTAAAAGTTTAATAATTTGATGAAGATTTAATTATTGAAAACTGATGAGACAATAAAACACGGATTTAACTGTAAGCAATACACTTGTAGACTTAAAAAATCTACTAGTAATTTAAATCTACTATTAATGTTAGATTTAGAGCAAATTTACTATTCATATTAATTTGCAAGCAAATCTACTATTAATATTATATTTGAAGCATATGTTCCATTAATGGTAGATTTAAGGCTAATTTATTAGTAGATTTCTACTTTACTAATGTAAAATGTCCTTCAAAATTGTGCCTTAGATGCAAGTAGTTTGGACCTAAATGTAATATTATGTGGCAAACGTCTGTGCCAAATAAAAATATAGATTTAGATGTTATAGTTGTTGATGATTGAACAATATTTATGATTCTTATGACAATGCATAGTTTTTGTAGTGAGTTTTAGGGTGTTCTATAGAAGTGGCAACGGTGACGTGTTCAAACGAGTGTATTTTAAAATGCATGTTAGGTAATGTGTGTACTTCCTTATTCCTGACCAACTTAGACTAGTTTATATTATAAAAAAATATATTTATTAACTATCCCCATATAAAAGACATTTTTACGAATAGTATTATTAATATAGATTTCGTGAAAAGATACAATTTAGGGCGATAATTGGGTTAAGAACACCATTTTGTGCCTGGGATTAAAACGTTGAGACAATATCGCGTTTTGTCATAATTTACTATGTACATTCGTATTCGAAACATTATGTAAATAATTAGAATTCTACATAACCATTTCAAGACCAAAACAAGCATTAAGAAATTGTGACAAAACTAAAAGTAGTTATAAATCAAAAATTATATTTAATAAAAACATATTTAAAATGTCAATTCTATAACAAAAACCCACATTGTAAATAAGATTAGATTATATAACATAATGTTAATAAAAATTGTAATTGTTACAAAAATATAATTGGTATATGATAATATAATTGTATAAAACTACTAGGTTTAAATCAAGTGCTAATTTTGTGATTCATGAGGTAGCCATATTTCGCCATAACTCCAGAGTAGTAATATTGTCGAATAATCAGTATTAGAACCTGAATGATCCTTCAAAAATGAACCTTTTGCATTCCTGATATTTGATTCCTGGCGTCCGATAGCCATTTAGTTGTTAGAAATGGTTGAAGTCATTTTGTCATTCCCCATATGACCAAACGTTCACACCCTATTCCTAGAGAGTATCAGTATTTTTGGTAGATTTAAGTTCTGTCCAGTTGTTCCTATTACATCATTTGCATTAATTGTAATTTTATTTATTACAATATAATGTTCACTTACACTTTGTGGTTCATTTCGATAGACTTTTAAGTATCCTTTAATTTTTTTAATGTCTCTCAGCTATCAATTACTTTCGCAGCTTTCCTCCCATTCTAAAAAAAGGTAATAGAGTAGGACCACATGAACAATTGTGTCGGTTGAGACGTCTAACCAGCACCAAATGCAATAAGCAACTGATGAAAATTGTAATCTGACCACAGTAAAAATATTAACTTTAGCGAGAGACATTAAGATAATAGGAGCATTGTTTTACCGAACGATATCATGTAATATTACAAATGTATAATTGTCAAGTTTTTTACTAGTTACTAACGAATTTATTGGTATCAAATATGTATTACAATTGTGTCATAGTACTCGTGTATCTTAATTTAAGTTTACATTAAACTCTTGAACTCCTTCATTAACTTTGACATTTTGCACTTTTTTACTAGCAAATATTTTAGGATTTGCTATATTTATACTTTAAATTTTATTTATTATATTAAAATCATAGTTCCGTGCCATAAAGTCATTAGTCACACTATTATTAAAATACAATGTAGTAATTTTCTTTTCTTTTCTATTATTATTATATAAACATTTCTGATAACATTAGTTCATCAAACATTTCTAATTTGCAATAATTAATTATTTATTATCTTTTTATTGGTTGTTACAGTTCTTTGTTTTTGTTGTCTAATTTTACGTTTAATGTTTTTATTTCATACTCATATCTTTTCACAATCTTTTTTATAACGATACGTATCTGAAACTAGAGAAATTGGAACGTGTGATGAGTGGAATTTTGGAACTAGAAAACCTTTAAACCTTAAAAACGAAATGAAACAGCGTTTAAATCTGAATCAGTGCCTTAAAAGGTAAACTGACGGAGGTTGGTTCGATCTCTCCACCAACGGCCTGAGCTTCCGGTGAAGGTAACACTGTTATCAGATTCTTATCATGGTGGTAGGGTATTTTCGAGTATCCGCCTGGCTAGCTACCACCCCCAAGTTCAAAAAATTGACACCAAACACAGTGACATGTGTTTGGTGTCAATTTTTCAAACTTGAAAACTTGTTCAGGTAGCAGTTCTTTAGAGCTAGTGAGCATTCTAGGTCTAGCGTGAACATATCTTCGACCGTATCGTCACTGACCATCAAGTGTCAAAGTGGTCAAACGCTAGATCTATACAGTATAAAAATATAGATATGCGTAAAACCGTTTCTACATAGTTTTCAGCTACATATTGTTGTATCTAATGTAATCACATATTTACGTATTTTAGCATATTTTAGCTTTAATTGTAGTATACATAAATCAACTTCCTCACGTATCCAGTATTTTGTCTGCGAATGTATAAAACAAGGAGTGTTTTTTTAATAATTTTTTTGTAAAAATTTAGTATTTCTTGCAAAATTCATCATTTCATGAGTATATTAATTTGTAAGTACTGAAATATGTTTAGTATCATTGTGTTGAGATTATAAACGATTGGTATTCAATAAACATAGTTTAGCATTGTTTACCTCATGAGTTCTAGAAATAAAACAAGAGTATCCTTATATTTTCTGATTTTATTTACGACTAGCTGCTCCCCGCCATTTTACCCGCATGGTGATGAAAAACGATGATGGTGATGGTGATACATTACGACAGGTCTAACTATGGTCTTATAATTTTTGCCCTTGAGCTTGAACTCACACAAACATATTTATCATAATTAAAACCACCAAACCTTAAAAGAGAACTTTACTTGACTTCCTTCAAAGCGGTTGACCTTTCAATACCAAACGGTTTGGCCTTTCTTTTGTTTCAAAAGAAAGGCCAACCGAAAAAACAAAAGAATGGCTCTTACTGGGTTATACAATTTGTTATCCAACAAAACTTATAATTTGTTATATCAAAGTTGTTTAATATTCTGTTACATGAAGTTGTATAACATCGATAACAACTTATAACTTTTGTTACAATTGATTAAAAAAAGTTACGTAACAAATATTACGCAACATTATTTAACGATAAAACTGGTGTGGAACCTTTAAGAAAATTCTGATCAGCCATTGTAATAAAATATGTTTTAGTTGGTAGATTAAAAAAAAAAAGTAATTACATATAAATATAACAGTGCCATGTCATCCATGTTTTGATATTAGCTGGCCACATAAACGTCTAATAATAAGTAGTAATCAGATTCAGAGGTACTGCTGCTGTCATCTTTGACGTTTATAACCAGTCGTTTAATAATATAATATATTTTTTATTTATTTATTAACATTGACACAAGGTCTTCAAGTCCCAAACTAGGCAGAGCCTGTGCTATGGTAACCTGATGACTGATATATATACTTAAATACATATACACATCCAGACACAGGTCAAACAAACATGTTCATGCATACAAATGTTTGACCTGTCCGGGAATCGAACCCGGGACCAGCGGCTCAGAAGGCAGAGTGCTACCAACTGCGCCAACCGGCCAGACAACAGACAATATATCTAATATGGGACAACATTCACACAAGGTCCTCAGGTCCCAAGCTAGGCAGTGCCTGTTCTATGGTAACCTGATGACTGATATATACTTATATACATATACACACCCAAACACTAATATCTTAATATTAACTATTATAATATTAATCTTATTATTTATTCTAACTTAATATTCTCAGACTAAGCTAACAGTAGTATGTATATACTGATCATACTTTGATTTTTTTTGTGGTCTTGAAATAAAAAGAATGCTGACATTCATGTGTTACTCGTATTTCACATATTTTTAAACTGTACCATGCATTAGATGGAGGGTGTTGATATTAGTTCTCTTTTCTGCCACTAGATGAAGTAGAATTATATTCATATATTTTTTACAAATATGTTATCAGATTCATTTAAAAAAAAATCCTGATGCTTCATAAGAAAGCGACCACAGAATAGATGGAATTCAGCAACCGCAGTTGCCACTAAATTCAAAATACGGGCAAAACAAGGCACGTTAAAGCGAGACAGGTTTGGTTTACAAATTTTGCCGCAAAGACATTGTCGTGCCATACAAGTTCGTGTTCGTGCCATAGTATAGATCTTCCTCCCGCATATATAGGCGGTGCACTATGCATTATATGCACCAGAAATAGTTGTTTACGCGGAATTAACACTAAACATTGTATATTAATACTGTATAAAAACACTGTATTCTCACCCCAAGATACAGGCTCGCGCTTAGTTTGGGACTCGCTGTTCATCAAAGAAAACTATGGTATATAAATGTTTGGGGGTCGCTGTTTATGAAACTGTTCTATTAAAGAAAACTATTGGTATGCAAATGTTTGGGGCTCACTGTTTATGAAACTGTTCGATTAAAGAAAACTATTGGTATGTAAATGTTTGGGGCTCGCTGTTTATGAAACTGTTCGACTAAAGAAAACTATTGGTATGTAAATGTTTGGGGGTCGCTGTTTATGAAACTGTTCGATTAAAGAAAACTATTGGTATGTAAATGTATGGGGGTCGCTGTTTATGAAACTGTTCGATTAAAGAAAACTATTGGTATGCAAATGTTTGGGGCTCACTGTTTATGAAACTGTTCGATTAAAGAAAACTATTGGTATGTAAATGTTTGGGGCTCGCTGTTTATGAAACTGTTCGATTAAAGAAAACTATTGGTATGTAAATGTTTGGGGGTCGCTGTTTATGAAACTGTTCGATTAAAGAAAACTATTGGTATGTAAATGTTTGGGGGTCGCTGTTTATGAAACTGTTCAATTAAAGAAAACTATTGGTATGTAAATGTTTGGGGGTCGCTGTTTATGAAACTGTTCGATTAAAGAAAACTATGCTGCCCACCTTCTGGTACGTGATCCCTTGGCCGACTCTTACGGCACCCACAAGAAGAGATGGGGGAGTACTATTCCAGGCCGGTACCACTACGGCACTATTTTATTATCCTATCTTAATGAATATCATTTTGATATAGAATTCCGCAAAATAAGTCGTACATCTGATTTTTTTCTCATCTTAGCCAATCTGCATTTTCCGTGTATGGGTTTCTGAAAATGGAACTGAAAGCGACGACCTCATTGGTAGAACGCGAGCATTGCGTTGCGGCTACAGAAAATTAGTCTTAACATAAAATTGGATTGTTTTATTTTCTGGCAATCGTAGTGAAAAGTAGAGTGTAACACGCAGCGCTAAAAAAATATTACTCGGTTTTTCTATTTACTCCCTCGCAGCAGTCCTTGAGAGCCAGTGAGTATTCTAGATCTAGCGTGATAACATCTTCGAGCACATCGTCACTGACCATCAAGTGAGATAGTGGTCAAACGCTAAATCTACACAGGATGAAAAAAACCCATCTGCTGCAGATGAGCTGCGCTGAATTATGGGTCAAGATAGACGGTAAAGCCTGCTTGGCCGGTTTCGATTCAGCAATAGCGTCGGCAAAACAATGTCTGTGGTGACTGCTAGCACAAATATGAAATTTTATACAACTATTTATACCTACTAGCGGTTTCAGTCTTACTTTACTAGTTTCTTACTAGTTTATTTTTAAACATTTTTTAACCCACTTAAAAAAGGAGGAGGAGGAAATAATTTTACAACTTTTAATTGGTCATTTACGCAGTACTCTTACACTTTAAAAAATAAAGTCTGTATTACTCGGTAATACGGTAGCATTTTACATATTCTTTCCTTATACCGTGTAGATCTAGTATTTGACCACTATCTGACTTGATAGTCAGTAACAATGTGGTCGAAGATGTTATCACGCTAGACCTGGAATGCTCACTGGTTCTCAAGGAGCCTGAACACACTATATACTATACTATCTTGTTTGGTGACAGTTTTTCAAGGGTGGTAGTTCGCAAGGCGGCTACTCGAAAGTACTCAACCACCAAGCTGGGCATTTGATAACCTTAACCGGAAGCTCAAGCCGTTGGTGGGGATCGAACCAGTGTCCGTCAGATAGCCAGGCGACGCTCCCACTGCTGAGCTATCATCGCTTCGCCGCTGAACAAAGTGATATACCTTTTTTTATAAGATGAACACGTAAGTAACAACGTATGGTTCCTTAAAAAAAATACCAATTCCTTCTGAGATTTACACTCAATGTGACTGTTTTGGTCAAATACACATAGTCGTTGCAAGGAAGCTCTGTTGTATTATATTGTAAAGTAAAAATTACTATTTCTTGTAAATGACATTACTCTACCATTGGAGCCCGCCACCCCCCTCCCGTTCCCCCTAGGCCGGATCGATTGCGCGCATGCGTCCTACCCGCAAAAGTATTGAATGGGCCCATTCATAGCGCAACTGGTGACTTCAGAATGAAGCTCTCATATACAACTATAATTATGTAGGTGTACTGTCTGTAACGTATATGTATAGATACGTTACAAGTTTTACCGTGGGCGTTCTAAATTTGAAAATGCTTTCCCTATTGGTAGTTCGAGTTCGAAGTTTGATTGATGGAATGAGGTTCCTTGATTTTGAATTTGGAACTTTTGTTTGGAAGCTATTTCACAGTTCGGTGATCTTTATCTGAGTTGATGTTCTATTTCCGGCATTTTCCGCACTTACCGCTTAACTTAACTTTACCTCTGTATAAACATAGTAAAAGCATAATCTGATCTGACCCCTACATCTCCACTGCTGAGACACAGGCCTTACTTAGAAAGGAGTACTGGCTATCATGCTGGTAAATGCGAGTTGGTTAACTAACTGGCTAAAGGCCAACTCACTTTCGGACTTTGTACTCACCACACAAGGGCCTCCAACGTGGTTATTCTAAAAGAATAACCAGGGTCGACATCAATAGCACTTATAATATCAATACGAAACTTAGTGTGTATATGTTCTTTACGTGTGTATGTGTGTTTTAACCGACTTGAAAAAAGGAGGAGGTTCTCAATTCGACTCGTATGTTTTTTTTTAATGTTTGTTACCGTATACTTCAGACTGGGTGAACTGATTTCGATCGTTCTTTTTTTATTTGAAAGCTGGTGCTTCCCGTGTGGTCCCATTAAAATTTCGGACAAAAAAATCGGACAAGTGTTTTTGAGTTACACTACAATAACTGAAAAGGTGAAGACATCGGTGAACATACCTACACCACAATGATCCGACTTGAACACTCAAAAGTGTGAAATAACTTGTCGAAGTTGGTACCATGAGCACAATATTTTGATATTGGTTACTTTTGAACTATCATGGTACCGACATCAACAAGTTTTGACTGTTGATGTCGGTTCCATTTTTTGGTAAACATTTTTTTGTTACCTGTTCACGACAGTTACAGAATGAACGAATTGAGAAATTTTAATTAAATTTAGAACATTGTAGCATTCGCATCCAAGCCAAAATAGCGGGCGGCTTTATTGCTACTCTGGGACAATTGCTAATTATACATACGATTGAATATGGGTTTGCGAGATTTCGGAGACAATAGGTAATAGTGCGTACCTGGGTATGCCTCCGTGTCTCCCGCAGCTTCCACCTCCTCCACCTCCGATAGTTTAGTCTCGATCGTCGCGCTTCGAATTCTTGAAGTTGTTAACATTCCACCACACACGAACGATATCCGGAAGTCGTCTGATCACCGGCCGATACAACGATGGTCCATGCGATGGAAAGCTGTTTATCTACCGATACGAGGCTCCGCGGTTTTAATAAATGCGCACTATTCCGTAGTTCGAGCACAACTACTAGTCACCAACCAAAACTCGCCTACCCTCTACATCAATAAAAAAAAAACTTTTGTAAAATGACGGTACCCAGTGACAAGCTACACATTTATGATAACGATAGGCGAATCAGTACTAGGCGAATCGCGACCGCGTCCGCGAGCGCCCCGTATTCTCCTTGAAAAAGACCACCGAATGTGGTTGAAACTATAGTCGGAACCCTCTGACTTATTACGTGAGTAACTCCCGTGTTTTATACATTGATAATGATACAAACATACTTACCACATATAACCTGGAGAACCACGTAGGTTATGTTTCCGAAAAATAGAGTTGTTCTTCTGGGAAACAGCAAAAATCTATCTGTGTTGAAGTCACTATGTCTGTCTGTTACGTTTTCATGCTGAATTTGATGATTTTTTGCATAGATACACATTTGAGAAAGAGATAGATTACCGTGTCCTGGAAAAAGTATGACTGACCGGTTGGCGCAGTTGGTAACACTCTGCCTTCTGAGCCGCTGGTCCCGGCTTCGATTCCCGGACAGGTCAAACATTTGTGTGCATGAATATGTCTGTTTGACCTGTGTCTGGGTGTGTATATGTATATAAGTATCAGCCATCAGGTTACCGTAGCACAGGCTCTGCCTAGTTTGGGACCTGAAGATCTTGTGTGAATGTTGGTAATTAAAATAAATAAACTGAAGTGGCGGCAAACCCGCAGTGAAGCGTGTGGAACCGCAGGACGAGTTAGTCATCGAGTGTCCGAGTGTTAAGTTCGCTCAGTATGGAAATGTCAGTTCTAAATAGAGTCCATGACAGAGCATCTACTTTTTTTACTCTGTCTCTTTTAGTGTCCACGTCTCCGCCCCGTATAGAAAAATGTGAAACACTAATGCTATAACAAGTCGCACATTTGTGGCTTTTATGATATAATAATAATAATAATCTTTATTAGCACTAAATTTTAAATTACTGGACTTGTTTTGTTTACAAATATATTACAATTATAGTTTTCACAATAAATAAGATCAGATACCTACGCTAGGCGCTAGCCTGTGTTATAGGCATCTGCGCTTCCTCGTAATAAAGGACTCAGTTTAACAAACAGTTAAGAGTTGATGTTCCTGTTTCGTTATATTATATTCCTGAGTTTGTCCTTGTGATAGAGTGTGAGATCTGTGATGCCCAAGCGCCGGTTGATATCAAGTTCCGCCTAGCACAGCATGAGTTGCCAGCTGTAGCGCGGGCTTGACCTAACACAGCTGTCACCGTCAATATTACGAAGGGCTCTGGCGGTCCGCGGTAACATGCTGGCTCGCAGATTCGCCCGATGTACGGACCAGGTCAAGATAGCGCTCTTTAAGGCGTATTGTCAGGGACTGTACACGGGTGCTCTGTGGACCAGTTACACTAAAAGGTCAATAGAAACATTTCGCATCCAATATAATAACATTTTTAGGACTATGTTGAGACTCCCTCGTTTTTGCAGCGCCTCCGAAATGTTTGCCAATACTTATACCGACGGTTTTCATGCTGTTCATGTTTGCTGACGCAAAAATGTCGCGTCACTGATCAGGAGGGTGCTGTTATAATGGATGAGTGGATTGGGTTTTTAAAAAAAAGAATTTATTTATTTGGAGACAACCGTCTTGGTTGGGATATATTTCGAGACTAACTTAAGTAGGTAGGGAGTCTGGGAAGGAAATAAATGCTGATATGGCGAAAGGGAAGTGGGTCTAGCAAGGGTAAGCAAAAAGGTAAAGAAGATAAGATATAACACCTCCCCCAACAAGAGTAAACTTACGGTTACAAGGAAGTTTACTTAGAAGTAGAAGAAGGAGGATGTCAAACGAGGAAACCAATAGGGCTGATTACAAGGATAGGAAGGATGCGCCTTCTATAACTAAGAAAGTTATACAAAACTAATACTTATGCTATTCTTAATCTAGGAAGTGGAACATCTTCTACAGGTGAACCGTCGTCTGTGTTTGACGGTGGGTTTGTACACATTAATGGAATGTTAAAAATCTTAGCTTTGTAATAAATGTAACTAAGAAGTAAAATAAAGGAAATAACTAATAAAATGGTAAGAATAGGGAAACTTATATGGTGAGATATTATGTTACTATCATCGTTTACAAAATTATTCAATTCTCTGTTTACTAAATCTGCTTGAGTTTTTAAATGCTTGAGATCGTCTAAGTTAATATTGGACAAGATTACAGCAGATGTATTTACTTTAAACTTGTTGAATGCATGAAAAGTACAGCATTTATCATCAATAAGGCTAAAATCTGTATGAATATGTGGTATGTTTATTTCTAGGTCAAGCATTGTTAACAGTTTTACATTTCGGCAAAATGCCACACATCGAGGTTTTAAGGATAATATACCTGTTCCATTTATATTTATTTCTCTGACATCAGAGTTACATTCTACGGAAAGTCTTGTAGATCGGGATTGTACAAATATCCAGCTATTATGACCAATGTTTTGCCATATGTCTACATTGCCATAAATAAATTTCGTTTCACACTGTGAGGGTAAATTTTTTACAACTCTCGTCATTAATTCAATTTCACAAATAGGATTTGTATTAACTGAAAGAATATTTGAAACATCGCAAGCGATATCCTTTTTAGATATAATTTTGCAAGATTGAAGGTCTGTTAAGGTGCAATATGTCGATTTATCTTTACTAAGGCCTACGAAGTTTGATGTAGGAATTATCATAGCATATGAATTAGATAAGTTTACGTCATGTGGTACTGGGATAGGAATTATTTTGTATAAGTCATACTGAATATGATAAACTAGCGGGATCCTTAGTATAAATATAACATTGTTAGGGCTATAATAAGCATCAAGTTCCGAAACTTTTAATATTACATTGATATTACTTAAATCTATACTTACAGGTAATTCCTTATATTTAGGTATATGCTTAAGGTTACTTTCTATGTCAGCATATAACTGTGTCGGAGTGACGACAGAAGGATGCAGCGTATTGCTGTTTGCAAACATTACAGAATTAACAATATCCTCTAATTTATACGATAAAGTAAGTAGACTGGCTTCGAGGGTATTAATTACTTCAGCTAACTTATTTCTAAATAGTATTTCATTAGTAATAATAGATACATTTTTTAGTAGAGTACTAGTAACTTCATTCAAACGGGCTTCGTTATTTAATATCGTATCTATAGTTTTATTGAAATTCAAGATTGCCGATTCGGAAATAAAAATATTTTGTTTAATTAAAGAAGCTATCTTCTTTTCATTTAAATGCAGCGTTTGAATGGCGTTATTGTACTTATTTAAGTCATCTTCATCCATAGTACCGAACAAGTTTTTCATTAATGTACCAACACCAGCAAACCAAGCAGATCGTTTAGGTCTATTCGATATTAAGTGAGATATTGAATTATAATCTCTATATATGTCGTCGTAAAGCGACGTTAGTGGATTTAGCATATTATAACATCGGAAATCGTCAACTGCCTTGTTTTGCTCGCAGAGGAATTTATACGTATCGAATACATTTTTGATATTTGTGAGATGTGGTTTAATAAATTTGAGATCCACTGGTATGACAAAATGAATATGATCGTTTACGAGTTTCAAAGTGCCGATAGGGTCGAAGTAAATGCCAGGACTTTTATTCAGTGGTTGAACGAGTTCATGAGCCAAAGATGTCGTAATAGGAAATAGGAGTAGTACGAGTCTGAAAGTCAAATATTAAATAATAATATTAATGATTATACTAAGTTGGGACTTGCCAGTTTTATTTCGTCAAAATGATGTCGCACATGTCTCCTATCAATTAGTAGAGTCACAGTATTGTTGTTATGGACTTGTAGGATTTTGTAAGGACCTTTCCATATAGGGGATAGTGCTTTCCTTAGTCTAAGGTGATTTTTGAGATAGACGAGATCTCCGACATGGTATTCAGGAATTCTTGTATGTGTGTCATAGTATTTTTTCGAGTTCTCTTTCGATTGATTGATGTGTTCGATTGCTTTTTCTCTGGAGTATTTGAGCCTGTGGTTTAGCATTTTAAGATACTCAGGATACGTGAGGTCCGGTGCAGAGTCATAGATTGAGTCAGGTATGTAAGGTTTGTGTCCAAATAAAAGTTCATAAGGTGTATAGTTCGTGGTGCAATGAGTGTTGGTGTTGTAAGTCATGATAGCAGTGTAAACGTAACGAGGCCAGTTATCCTGATTATCATTGACGAATGATTTAAGATATTCTTTTAGAGTCGAGTGACTGCGCTCAAGGGCGCCTTGAGTTTGTGGGTGGTATGGGCTTGACCATAATTGCTTGATTTTTAGGAATTCACAAGTCTTTTTGAAAAGATCTGCTGTGAAATTTGTGCCTTGATCTGTTAATATGGTTTTAGGAATACCGAATAGGGAAATGAAATGTAACAAGCACTCGCTAGTTTCCTCAGCTGTTGTTGATCGAATTGGGTAAGCTAGTGAGTATTTGGTCAGATCATCTTGCAAGGTTAGGATATATTTCAATTTGGCTGTCCCTGCTTCGGGTAATGGACCAACTATGTCCAATGCAATGCGTTGAAAGGGGGATGTTGATGTAGTAGTGATTTGCATAGGAGCGCGGTTAACCTTTCGGAGAGCTTTATTCTCTTGACAGAGTTTACATGACTTCACATAGTTTTCTATATCGCTACGCATACCCTTCCAGTGATATTTCTCTTGAATTCGTTTAAGCATTCTTGCGCTTCCTAAGTGACCTGCGATAGGTATATCGTGATTTTCGCGTAATATCGTTTTTATTTCTCCCAATGATGGGAATATTATGGTATTGCGATAGATAGTGACGAGTATATTTGTATTATTAAAAAGGAATAGTATCATACTGTACAATTTTGTATATGAATGTGAATCAAACGGATTTTTAAAATCTGTGATGCTGATTTGATTGATAGATTTTAGAATTAAGTTATTGCGGAGATTTTTCAGGCTGTTGTATAATTCTTCATAAGAAGTCTTATCGAAGTGATTGACTTTGGTGAACAATAGATAAACGTTTCGATTTTTTAGATCAAAGTTTATGAATGAATATAATGTTCTTTCTCTATTAATAACTTCATCTTTATTTTCCAGTTCATTAAGGGTATCTTCTACGTAAGGGTTGCTTTCGTCGAGATCAATAGATGTTGGTATTACAATGATTGCTTTGATATCGCTTTTAAGAATACTTGAATTTGATTCTAGAATTTTTGCATTGGATGTAAATGTTCTGTTGGCTGTCATAGTTTTCAGAAATCGGGAGTAATCATCGTTTGATATAACGAGTTGTTCTTCACTTATAGGGTTCTGAGGATTTTGGTCACTTCCAGTTTCGGATAGGTCTACAGCTGGGTCGCTGTATGAATCGAGTCGTGATGTCGAAGGTAAGTTCATATTGTTCTCAGGATTGAGAGAAGGAGTGAGAGGTAAGTTTGTGTTCCTTTCAGGTTCTTCATTAGCGGCTGTTTCGTTAACGCCGGGTGCGAGATATTCTAATACTTCATTTTCGATTTCAGGATTAATTATATCTGCGTCTAGACTAGATGGTGGAGACACTAAAAGGCTTTGGAAATCGTCAGTTTCTTCATTAAGTGTGCCTGATGGCTGTGATGTTTGTAGTGGAACTTCGTCGGTTGCGACATTTGGGTTAAGATTTGACTTATTTTGTGGGTAGATTGGATTGACAGGATATCTAGAGAGCGCGTCTGCGGCAGAGTTGAGTTTACCTTTGCGGTACTCGATGTCGTAGTCAAACTCCTCGAGTTTCAGTCTCCAGCGTTGGAGTTTGCTGCTGGGATCCCTATGATTAAATAACCATCTCAAGGGTCTGTGGTCAGTGATGATCACAAATTTACGACCATAAAGGTAAGGACGGAATGTTTTACAACCGTATAGTATCGCCAATAATTCCTTCTCGGTGGTGCTATAATTGATTTCGCATTTGTTGAGGGTTCGCGAGGCGAATGCTATAGGTTGGTCCGTTCCTACTGATCCTTGTGAAAGGACAGCCCCGATGGCGTGATTTGAGGCATCACAGGTAAGTATGAAAGGCTTCGAAAAGTCTGGGTATATGAGGAGTGGCGCAGTTGTCAGGCGGTTCTTTAGTGTATCGAATGCTAGCTGTTCTTCGTTACCCCATTTGAATGGAACATCTTTCTTCAAAAGGTTTGTAAGGGCCTTAGCTGTTTTGGAGAAATCGGGTATAAACCTTCGGTAATAAGAGACAAGTCCTAGAAAGGATTTTATGTCCTTCGGCGTCTTCGGTGCCGGAAATGCAGTGACAGATTTGACCTTCTCGGGGTTAGGCTTGACGCCTTGCTCGGTGATGATGTGTCCAAGGTAACAAACTTCTCGCCGTAGGAACTCACATTTGTCGGGTTGTAGTTTCAGATTGAATTCACGCACTCTTTCAAAGATGTCGTTCAAATTGGATATGTGACTCTGAAGGTCATATGAGTAGATTACGATGTCATCCAGATAGACGAAGCATTTAATGCCCTGGAGACCCGTGAGAGCTGAATTCATAAGGCGCTGAAAGGTTGAGGGCGCATTTTTTAAGCCAAAGGGCATTCGAGTAAATTCAAAGTGCCCTTGCGGTACGGAGAATGCGGTTTTGGCTGCATCATCAGCGGACATCTTTATCTGATGAAAACCAGACGCTAAATCTAACGTAGTGAAGTATTTGCTGGCTCCTAGCTGATCAAGTATTTCAGAGATATTGGGTATAGGATAGGAGTCGCCTATTGTGACGTCATTTAGTTTTCGGTAATCGATCACTACCCGCCATTTTCTTTCACCGGACGCGTCAATCTTTTTGGGTACTATCCAGATGGGTGAAGACCATGGAGAATAAGAAGGCTTAATTATATCTTGTTCTAGCATCTAATTCACTTGCTTCTGAACTTCTTGTTTATGACATTCAGGGAAACGGTAAGTTTTCGTGTTGATAGGAGCAGAGGACGTAGTTTTAATTTCATGCTCGATGGCATTGGTAAAGGATAGTTTGTCCCCTGGTAAGTAAAACACATCGGAAAATTTGGAACAAACTTCGTGCAGTGCTTGGGTTTCCTCTGTATTCAGATGTGAAACACGGAGCTGCTCAATTACTTTACCTGTTCGAATATAATTGTCATGGTTTTCGCATTGTGACGTATGATTGATTGAATGAGGAGTCATCTCCTTTTTGTCTAAGTGTGTAATTGTTAGTTTGAGAGACGAGTCAATTGTCATAGGGTCTTCGGATATGTTTACAACAGAGATGTTAATTCTATTGTTGTCCTTGACGCGTACTAGACAGTTTGCGATCAAAAGGGTGTCGGATAATTTTTGGTCAAGGATTAGTCCTTCTCTCACGTCAGGGTTGGTCACAGCACATTCGATCACAGTCTCAGTCCGTGCCGGGATAATGAAGGCCGGTTCGTGAAAGTGTAGTTTTATCGCTGTCCGTCTGAGATAGAGTTTGTCGTCAGTATAGTTGATACTGCAACCATGGGCATTGAGCATGTCGGATCCGATGATTCCATCATATGGAAGGTGGATCCAGTCCACAACATGGAATTTGTGGCTGATATTACATGATTTGGAAAGTGCCATACGTAGATTGAAATGACCTCTGGTGGAGATAGGATCTTCATCAGAGTCAATGCCCTTTAATTGGATGGTCTCTTTAGTGAGCTGAGGGCGCTTTTGGATACATGAGCTTTTTAATAAGCTGACAGTCGATCCCGAGTCTACCAAGAGAGACAAGGGGATGTCGGATATTGAAGATTCCACTAGAACGTGTGGAAGTAAGGTTTTTGTAGGATCACTCGTGATTTCATAGAGTTGGCTGGGTTTTGATTCCTCATTTTTGAGGTTATGGTTTCCATGTGGCGGAACCATCTCGAGTGTAGAAGGCTTGGATGATGAGGAGCGAGCATGTAGCGCTGCTCCTGAGGGCTGATTGTCTACTGAGCGGCGTCCATGTCGCGGAGCCGGAGTAGATTCAGGAATTGGATTAGAATTGATGCCGATTTTAAAATCACGAGTTCTCGCTCGGCATCGAGACGAGACAGCTATTAGTTTTTTGGAAGGGTGTCGTCAGTTTCATCGAATCCCCGTTCAGGGGGTGAGTACTCGTCGGATTCTCGGTTGTCATCAGTCGTGAAGTTAACACGCTGGAACTGTCGCGGACTCTGGTCAAAGTTGTTTTTAAAGCGGTTGTTGTTGTATTCCCTCTTTCTGCACTGTTCAAGGACGTGTCCTTGAGTTTTGCAGTATCTACAGAATAAATTTGATCTGTTTGCACTGGGCCCTGTTTGAGCGTTGTACGCTCTGTCAGGCTGCTGTGGTCTTTGTGTTAGGAATTGTGGTCTCTGTGTTTGGAATTGTGGTCTCTGTGTTTGGAATTGTGGTCTCTGTGTTTGGAATTGTGGTCTCTGTCTGTCATTTTGGGTAGATCGTTTATAAAGGCTCTGCTGTATCCGTTCTTCTGATATTGCTAAATTTATGGCTTCGTTTAGTGTTTTGGGTGCCCTACACCTAACCATATTAGATAACCTCGGGTGGAGACCGATGAGGAAGTGATGGAGGGCTAAGTCCTCCATCGCTGCCGTTCGGCCTGCGATTTCTTTACTTTTTGTATTTGACAAACTAATTTCGGTAATAAGTTGGGCCAAGCAGGCCTCTACTTTTAGGGAAAATTGGCTAACAGTTTCCTGGGCGCCTTGCTTACTTTCCTGTAGGTCTGTAAGTAGGTGGGAGTAGTGTTTACGTTCACAAAATTGTTTTTTCAGGAATTCCTTGAGCTGTTCCCATTCTGAAAATTCCTTTATGGAACATGCTACTTCGGCTTTGCCGTTTAATTGGCTAAGGATATATTTGAACAGGATGGGCTTTTGCCCATCTGATGCGAGTTCAATGGCATTATTGCAGTTAATTAAAAATGGATTTAACGTCTCCCTATTCCCGTCATAGGGCTTGATAAATTTAAATAGGGTGTTAAGGTCGATTTCGGACATTTTTGACGTTGACCTTGTTTTGGGTGCGGAAATTAGTGGAGAGCTATAGGGTGTGCTTGCGGTCTGTTCGTCTTCTTGTGAAATATCTAGATCTATGCAATGAATGTCTTTTTCGGGCTTTAGTTCCCTGGGCATAATTTATTTGAGGCTCTAAAGATAATTATTTTCTCTTTAGAACAAATAGCAAGCAAACAACAACAACAACATAACAATACACAATAAAATTTCAAGATAATAATAATACAATGAATATAAAATTAATGGCTGAAATAAACATAGAATATTGTAAAACTTTGGATACGACACGGAGAGAACACAACACACAGTAAAATAAAATAAAGTTCGATTTAGAAATGGCAAGAGTTCACTTACTGGCTATACGCGTAGAATATTATAATTAAAAACATTGTCCGAGATAAGCCGCGGAGCGTCGGATTACGTCGACCAGCAGGTAGATAGTACCGGCCACGGTATAACCGTGACAGTGGGCAACCACCTCGCCACTCAAGGCGAAGACCGGCTGTAGCACAGAGCAGAGTGCCCAGCAGTGGGCCTTACAGGGGTGGACGTGGACACTTTCACGCACTTCACAGAACCTTTGCCCAATAGTGGGCTTCACACTTTTCACTTTTCGCTTATCACAGGTACTTTACCCTATAGTGGGCTTTGCACAGTAGAACACTTTCGAGATTTTTGCGCGGAGCCGTCGCCCAGCAATGGGCTTTCACCTAACACTTTGTATTTTATTTCACGGATTCGGAGGGTTAACCGGGGATTTTCTAATTTAAATCCCTTTACGCTGCCACCATTTGTTATAATGGATGAGTGGATTGGGTTTTTAAAAAAAAGAATTTATTTATTTGGAGACAACCGTCTTGGTTGGGATATATTTCGAGACTAACTTAAGTAGGTAGGGAGTCTGGGAAGGAAATAAATGCTGATATGGCGAAAGGGAAGTGGGTCTAGCAAGGGTAAGCAAAAAGGTAAAGAAGATAAGATATAACAGTGCGAAGGAGTCACAACAGCATCCTAAAAGCAGTTGCTGAAGACTTACGAGCGCCTATACTGAGGCATTATATGCGGGTGATGATCCACTAGGAATGGTGATATCCGGCCGGACGAGGTGCCTCATTCTAGTGTGAATTTTAATTTAATCATAAGTGCTGTATTATTATAATTTATTTTATTTATAAGTATGGATCATTTGTAGTCTGCTTAAATAAATGAATTGAATTGAATTGAAAAATATTGTACCATAAATATAAATGTTTTTTTATACTTGTATAGATATATGTACGTTTGACCACTATCTCACTTGATGGTAGTGAGGGTGTGGTCGAAGATGTTATCACGCTGGACCTAAAATGCTCACTGGCTTTCAACTAATGCAGCCTGAAAACGATATGTGTTTGGTGACAATTTTTCAAACTTGACTGTGGTCGCTAGCCAAGCGGGTGCTCGAAGGTACCCTACCACCATACTGGGAATTTGATAACGGTGTTACCTTCACCGGAAGTTCAAGCTGTTGTTGGGATCGAACCAGTGTCGGTCAGTTTGACATCCGACGTTTCCTCCGCTGAGCTATCATCGCTTCAAAATATGTGCATATGTGCTATAATATTGTGTGTATTTATCATTGATGTAATTATTCTTGTGACGTTGTTGTAATTGTATTTAATTGTTTTTGTATTAATGTAATGAAACATAAAAATCTTTGAAAATATCTGTTCATTTCAGGAAACCAGAACTCAGCAGACCGAAAGAAATCCTTCATCTCGTTTCAAATTGTCTGCTTTTTAGCAGATTTTAAAGAGATTGAATGTGGGCGTGGGAAGAGTGCCGTGGTGGTACCGGCCTAGAATAGTACTCCCCCCATCTCTTCCCGTGGGTGCCGTAAGAGTCGGCTAAGGGACCACATACCAGAAGGTGGGCAGCAGCGCCTTCTGAGGATCGGAAATCATACTGCGCTCGCCAACCCGCCTGCCAAGCGTGGCGAGTATTGGCAAATCCCCCTATATTGGGGAGGCATTTGTCCAGCAGTGGACATCCTATGGCTGAGATGATGATGATGAATGTGGGCGTCGGTGTCGCGTTGGGTGTCATTGTAAACATAATTTTTTCGTCTGTAAACTAATTAAACATGGCACGACATTAAATCGACGGCAGTTTTTTAATGGTTTACTATTTTTATAAAATGTATCATTTTATTTTATTTTCTGATAGTTTAGTGAAACATTTTGTAAACATGTTGTTGTACACAAAAGGACGATGCAGAGATACAGCTTTTAAAATTTATTTCATTATGGTATATCCTACTAATATTATAATTGTGAGAATTCGTATGTTTGGATGTTTGCAGTTCAATAACGACAGAACGCCGTGGTGGTAATGGCCTTGAATAGTACTCCCCCATGTCTTCCCGTGGGTACCGTAAGAGTCGGCTAAGGGATCACGTATCAGGCGGTGCGCAGCAGCGCCTTCTGAGGATCGAAAATCATACTGCGCTCGCCAACCCGCCTGCCAAGCGTGGCGAGTATCGGCAAATCCTCCCTATATGGAGGAGGCATATGTCCAGCCGTGGACGTTCTATGGCTGAGATGAGAACGACAGAACGACATCTTATTCTAATTGAGGGCTCCGAGTTGGCTCCAGCCACTGACCGAGTGATCCAGTAGCACCTAAAGGTGAAGAATAGACCCAATTGAGCATCCTTAAAAGGATTCTACTCATTAACAATGAAACATATACAATCAAAAAAATGATATGATATTTATTCATCTGTTATCTATAAATTCAACATTTAAAATAATTCTATGTATCCATAAACAATATTAATATTTTTTTAAACTGATGTCGCTTTAAGACATACAATTTGATTCAACTCCTAAACTATATTGATATTAAATTTGAAACTTAAAACGAAAAATTCGTAAAGGTGTAACTTACAAACTGTTTCATTAAATGTTTCTTAGCAACTATTGTCCAGGCGACAGTTTACATAATATATTTATATCACTCTTTTTTTTTTTCATAGGGCAAATAAATGGCTTTATTAAAATAAAACACTCATAATTAATTATAATACTGCAGCTACTACAATAACATTTGAGCAATCCACTAGCTATTGGTAGCCTATAGATAACTCAAAGTTCTAACCCGGTACCGGCTGGCAGCGTGCCCAGAATGCTAGCAGCATTGCCACGCTGAATTGCAATGCTGATTCGTTGAGCCAAATATGTGCCAGCATTTTGGTCACGCGTTGCATCGATCAACGCTTTGAAAAGTTTTGGAAAATCCGATGAGCTCCCGGTCCCCACGGACCCAATGTGTTGACCTCAAACGGTTCAAATATGAAACTACTACCTAGGTTAGCATATTTTCGACGTGTCAATTGCTTTGCCAAAAAATAAAATTGACTGTAACATCTGAAAATCATTACCTACCTTACAAAAAACGTTATTAATATGTGCTTAGATTTTTTCAAGCACGTTTCAACGCAATTTGATTTAATTTCACCTTTTGAAGAGATTACCCGTGTCTCCGAAATGAACACCTTTGTCACTCACCGTCCTCATATATCACACGTGCTCCTAATAAGAAATTCCAATGTACGCGAACAGGGCATTGAGAGGATATATAAGTGCGTATATGTACCGGAAGCGTAGTCAGGGTGGGGGCAAAGGGGATGGACTTGCTAACTCAGCAGAATTGTCAAAGTGCCTTTGTAAAATACACGTTTAAATAAAATAATGAATTTCTTGAATTACTGGTTGTTGTCTTGTATTGTTGTAATGAAATATTAAATTAACAATGAAAAAATAGGGCCAAAGTAATGTCAAAAATGACGTAAAGCTAGTGACGTGAATGATTCTAGGGATGTGCTCTTGTGTCTCGAACAGACTTCATTCTATTCTTTTGACTTTACGCTCTGGTGATGATAAGCTATCAAATGAAGTGGATCCAATAAAGAGCTAAAAGTAGATATAATATCAGGTTCTGCTAATTAATAAAACAATTATATCACTTTTGTTACAACTGACTCTGAGGAGTTAACTTTAGAAACGGGATATTTAACGAGCGAGTTAAAATTAACTCTTAAGTTAGTAATCTGGACTGTTTAAAAAAATCTTTAAAATAGTGTGAAATTGTTTTAATACAGAGAATCAGAGAATTTTATAGAAACTTAACTGAAAAAAGATATTTTTTTGGATTGCCTGGTAAGTATCCAAGCTTACTTGGAAAAATGGCAGAAACAAGTTTCTGCAGTATAGGATTCCAGTTACAATGAATTCAAAATTTTTAACCAGCTTCAAAAAAGGAGGAAGTTTCTCAATTCGACCGTATACCATAAACTTCGTCCTTTATGAAGCGATTTTGATGATTCTTTTTTGCTTGATAAAGTTATAATTTATCAAGCAAAAAATTAATAATAGCTTTCGAGGTAGTTCCATTTAAATGTCGGAAAAGTCGATGAAGCGATTTTGAGTTACACCTAATCACTGAAAAGTGTTACGTCTATCTGGATAACTTCCTTATTGAGGGTGAGTGTTGAAATCGGTTCCATTTTTTGGTAATAGTTTTTTTCTTAACTGCCATTTAAGCCTAACAGATCAATGATACGAGCAATACTCGATCATATTATGTTCAAATGGGGTAATTTACCCCACTTTGTTAAATCCTCACTACACCCAACTATCATCATTAGAAAAATGAGATATTACAAAATAGACAAAAAATTGAAAAAATCTCATAATCCTAACAAAGCCTAAAAGATTTTAGAATTAGTTCCTGGTTCAATAACTGTGATTTGTATTCACTTGTATTTGCTACCGATGCAAAAATTAACAAGTATGACGTAGCCCAGTTTCGTTTTTCATATTTTCGAAGCGGCTTGGAAGAAACATAAAAATAACTTTACCGTCGATTATTGACGCGAAGTATAGTTCGACAGAGGCCGACACGATGCCAATAAGACAGCGTCAAAAATCCATAGTCTGCTAAGTTCATAGCGGTCCAAATCTATGTTGAACCTATCCTCGCCCTATGTCGGTTTTGTACGAAATTGACAAGTTGGATGCTAACAGACTACGCAAAATGGCGTCCTTCGTCATTGATTGATTCAATATGGACAAATTAAAAATAGCAGACCCAAAGCTATCAATATAGCCCATTGTGAACCGATCATATAGCAATATTGAATAGTAGACTTAGGGTGCTGTTCAACAAAAACTTAAGCATCCGATTATCAATTTAACCGACGGTCAAACAGTTTTTACCATACAGTTAACCGACGGTTAATTCTTAATCGCACGTTAATTCTTAATTGTGTGACAGTTTCATCAAATGATTCTGCGAGAATATAGCAGAATTGCGAAACAGTGGTGGAATGGCGCACAATGGCGCAGCTACGAAATTTCATAGACCCCGAAGGAATTCGCTCTAGGAATGCCATTGATAAAATCTTGTAACTATACGTAAACTGCGCGATCATATTCTGTTCAAATTTATCCTTGTTAGAGGTCAAATGTATCCTTGTTACAGGTCAAATGTATCCTTGTTACAAGTCAAATGTATCCTTTTTACAGGTCAAATGTATCCTTGTTACAGGTCAAATGTATCCTTGTTACAGGTCAAATGTATCCTTGTTACAGGTCAATGTATCCTTGTTACAGGTCAAATGTATCCTTGTTACAGGTCAAATGTATCCTTGTTACAGGTCAAATGTATCCTTGTTACAGGTCAAATGTATCCTTGTTACAGGTCAAATGTATCTTGTATGTGGTAAAAAATTGTAATCACCCTTTTCAGTGACCTTTGCTACTCACGGGATCAAATTGTCATTGTGTATGTTCACCGATTTCTTCACCCGCAATTGGGAAGTCATCCAGGTAGAAGTAACACGTTTCAGATATTGTATACGTGATGAATAGATAAAAAACTTTTTATTAGCGCACAATTTCCAAAGAAAACATACATACAAAATCAAAACAAATATAAATATAATAATACAAAGGCGGCAATATCGCTTAAAGCGATTTCTTCCAGGCAACGAGACAGACAGGAATATTCATAAATTTTCAGGGGCGGCAATTCACCACAATTACTACACAATTTCTACACCCCCATAGACCTACATAATATTTATAAATTATAAATATTATTAAAATATACTTCCATAAACTACATAACATATAACTGCTGAATGATAAATAAAAATTATGAAATAATAATAATAAACAATCTACTAACTAGTGATAACTAGATATGAAAGCTATAAAAGATTTAGCTCGCCACCGCGATATCGGCCAACAAGATCTAACTCATATTGCCCGAGTCTGTGTTTCCCGATATGTACAATCCTGGAGTCTTCAAGTCACGAGTGAATAAAGGTACTTTCTAGGTTTGCGTGCTACATCCTAGACAACGCCGTCACTTAACATCGGGTGAGACAGTTGTCAAACGCAAGTTTATACTCATAATCTGTAATAATATTACAAAGAGGGAAGATTTGATTGCTTGTTTGTTTGTTTGCATTGAATAGGCTCTGAAACTACTAAACCGATTTGAAAAACTCTTTCACTGTTGGGAAGCTCAGGTGACATTGGATATATGTATTATATTTTCAAAAAATTAGGGATCCTTAAAATGTTTCATTTTGAATTTTTTCCCCGTGTAAAACCAGGGCGGACCGCTAGAATGTAATAAAATAACTCTCCCCACCCCCAGAGAAATCGTTAACACGAGATGTACCAGCCCACAAAACTGCCGTTCCTCCCGAATTCTCAAGGATTCATCAGGGGCCATCAGCACACGTGATAGTTACTTGAAATATATTTTTTTTCGATCTGTACTTCGAAACAACTCATTTTTCAGTCTTTATGCCAACACGCCAAACACACCCCTCCATAAATAACCGATCACAAAGGAACCTTGAATCCATTGAAAGTATTTCATTATTAGAAAACCATTCGAAAAGCGACGAAATATTAAGATTTTTGGAAAAATATTTTAGCCGCCGACGCCCACGGCGCACCGCTGGAGATTTACATAAATTGCGTCAAATACTGAATATCGACGAAGCTTTATTTAACGCCTTAACTTTCATATCTTAATTTTTTAAATAACTCCCAATATTCTAGCTTTATTTTATTAAAAAATAACATGTTACATTTATTAATAATTATGTTTATTAAATCAATATATACCTAACTAACTAGCTAGGTACCTCAAGTTTGAAAAACTGTCACCAAACACTCAGTGTTTTCAGGCTACAGTACTTGAGAGCTAGTAAACGTTCTTGGTCTAGCGTGATTTACACCTTTGACTATCTACTCGTTTTTATTAGGCGGGGAATAACAATAACAAAAAATAAAAAATAAGGCACTAATAAACTGTGTAGGTAACCTTTTTCATATACCTAAACTTAATAATGTCTACATTAACAGCATTATTATTTCAGTTCTAAAGAGGCTAGACTGCCACGACACAGGGAATCTTAGTGTGGGAGCTAGTGATTAAAATATAAGCTTAATCTAAAGTAGCAATGAAAAGTTTATTTTATTGTTAACTTAATCTTTTCGGTAAAATAAACTATTTCTATTTGTGAACTAGCTGTATATTTATAACTAGCTGTATATACTGTATGTATATATAACTAAGTTATGATACTTTAGTATAAGTTTTAAAACCCGTATTAAAAGGCATATGCCTTGGTATAAATATATTTTATTTCATTTCATCTTTACTGATCATCAAGTGGTAGTGAATACTTTCCACTGTTTTTTACGGGTATAACCTGGCACTTACCCGTAGTCGATAATACGATGGACAATTGTTTCGGCTTCTTCCGGAAACCTTCATCGGGATCTTGAGACGAACGCACCGCACTCAAGATCCTGATGAAGGCTTCCAGAAGAAGCCGAAACAATTGTCGATCGTGATATCGACTAAGCGTAAGTGCCACGTTATACCCGTAAAAACAGTGTAAAGTAATTATGAACGTGAGTTTTAATATGATAGTGAATAACTAATATAATATACTAATAACAAACAAACACAATGTAATAGTTTTTGTTTAGTACGATAAGATACCAAACGAAAGGTATTTAAAGATAAGATACGAAATTAATTTTTAAAATAACTTTTAGTTACAAGATGAAAATACATATTTGGTATCTTTCTATTATCTTGCATCTGTATTTCGGATACTTGTATCTCAGAAAAGTCAAATCTCTGCTAACTAAACTACCAAGATACAGATGTTTGCACACACACATGTGGCCGGAGCCGCGATGAAGTATATATGTAAAAAATAAATAAATAAAAATTAAAATTAAAAGTAGTAGTAGAAGTATGTATGTATCTATATAAAAATCATATATTTCGGCGTAATTATTGTTTAATTAGACCGTAAACCTAAAGGTATATATTTATATATTATTAATCGCCACACGAATAGTAATAGTACTCCCCTATCTCTTACCGCGGGTGACGTAAGAGTCGGCTAAGGGATCACGTACCAGAAGGTGGGCAGCAGCGCCTTCTGAGGATTGTAAATCATACTGCGCTCGGTAACCCGCATGCCAAGCGTGGCGAGTATTGGCAAATCCCCCCCTTATGGGGGAGGCATATGTCCAGCAATGGACACACATGGCTGAGAGAAGAAGAATCACCACACGTTTGCATCACCACTTTCAATTTTCGTTTATTTTACTATTTACGCTACCAATTTTCTTTCACCTTGTGGTTGACTGGTAGAAAAGGCTACTTAGCGTTAAGTCCTCCATGTACTAAATAGTGCTAAAGTATAAATAAATAAACCATCAAAATAAATTAGTTTCGGTTAGTAGAATCTCACCGATGGCGACGTGATTAACAACCGTGCAAATAATCTGTTACAGCTGTAAGTTTGTGATTTCAGGAATAGGTAATGTTTAGACAATCATTGATTGTATTGTTAATATATATATAAATTAAAGTTAATAGTTATATAACATAAAAAAAATATTTAAAAAAAATAGAAAGAAGAATTAAATATAAAAAAGTTAATATATAAATCCTTCGATGTTGTAATTTGTGCTAACCCTTTTTAGAAGGTGTAAACAAATCGTCCCTAAATTAAGAAATACTGACATAACTGAGCATTTGCTTAAAGTTTGATTGATTCAATGTTAATTAGGAATTCATCAAAACCATAATCTCCGACGCTTAAACGAAATACATATTTAATATATACATATTTAAAATAATATAATATATACAAATTTAATAGTTTGCTGTTTTAAGGGTTGCAGATGAAACTTAATGTTTCATCATCATGATCTCAGCCAAGGACGTCCACTGCTGGATATAGGTCTCGCCCATTGATTTTTACAAAGACCTGATGGAAGCGGCCCGCTTTCAGCCCTTACCTGCGATCTTAGTCAGGTCGTCTGTCCACCTCGTCGACGCCGTCCTATGTTGCGCTTGCCAGTCCGTGGTCTCCATTCGAGATTTTTTCGACCCCAACGGCTATCAGTTCTTCGCGCTATGGGCCCTGCCCACTGCCACTTCAACTTGCTAATCTGCTGGCATATGTCGCTCACTATCGTTCTGCTACGAATCTTCTCATTTCTGATTCGACAGCGTAGAGAAACCTGGAGCATAGCCATCTCCATAGCTCGTTGTGCGACTTTCAGCCTGCTCACAACGCCCATAGTCAGAATAGGGTTGTAACCACCCATAAAACAAGAGCGAGAAAATTCTTCAATGGTGCCAACTGAGAATTCCACGAGGATATTGCTACACAATTTATTGCTTTGGTACCGACGGAAATCGAGTGGGCGCATTTTCGAACGTTACATATTTTTAGAAAGAGCTCGCCGTGAATCGACATTATTTTTTTATGGAATAAGGTGACGGAACAAGAAAAAGGCCCACAGAATGTTAAGTAGTATCCTCTGCCTATAGACAGATACAATCCGTAAAGAACTGCACTGCACCCGTCCCTCTGAGACATAAAGTTGGTAAGTCTCATGTGCCTGTAATTTTCGGTAATTTCACCGGAAACCATACACTTGTTACCAGAACATAGCAATTGCCTGGCGGGAGAAATAGGTAAGTTGGCATACTTTCCCGGGCAAACTCTGACATAGAGTGCTACTGCTCTTAAAGATAAATAAAATGGATTATTAGCGTGGGTTCCGCTTGTTTAGAATCCTCGTAAGATTGAGCAAGTTCCCGGAACGTTTGATTTCTCATAATGTTACATGGGCGTCAAAAGCAAATAACGAGCTCCTCGAAAATTACGACCACGTGTTCAGATATTTTTTTGTAGAATTAACTGTTATTATAAGTAAACTCTAAGGCTTTCACGGCCGGCGTTGCATGTTGTATGTATTGCTTCCGGGCTGTTTGGCCGTGGTCTATGTGAAACTTTTGTTCCAGACGTTTCGTCGATCACTGCGGTCGACATCTTCAGTGGTTCAGGTCCGAGCGGCGACAAGAGCGTAGAACTCTCCTCCGCGGCGTCTTCTCTGATACTGATGTGGAGTACGGAGTAGTCGTCGCACAAGGACTGGTGCCTTGGGCGGAAGCGGTGTCGGGCACGGGGGGCCCCTGACCGCGGTCTTCAGTCGCAGACTGCAAACGTGCAGTCTGGTCGTTGGGGTGGCCGAAAAGGGCCTAGGATGTCCTCCTCACGGCCCCTAGTCGCTGTCAAGCCCACCGGGTGAGACCCTGTTCAGGGAGGCCTGGTGAGCGACGCGCGTACGGGGGCCGATGGCGGGGGGGTTCCAGTGAACGGCCGGAGGGAGACGCTCTGCTGGGCTTTCGCCCATGAGGTTGGCGAGTTTGGCCGCGAGGGCTTGGGTTGGATCTTGCCCCGCTTGGATGGCTGCCAGCACCTCCTGTGAGACGGAGATGAGGGCCTGTAGTTCCATTAGGGCTTTCTCCGAGGTCTGGGGGGCGGCGGCTGGTGTCTCTGGTTTCGGCTGGGTGGGCTTTTGTGGTGCGGTGACGACCTGGTAGGGGGTCTGCCGCTGAGCCACAGGCATGGTGGTGGAAGGGCCTTCGGCCTGTGTGGGGGCTTGTGCCTGGGCTGATGGGGTTCCTTTCTTCCTCCTCTTCTTGAGTTTCTTGGTGGTTCGGGTGGCGGGGTCATTGGCCGGGGCCATGAGTGTCGACTCCGTCTCTTCGGGGACGGCAGTGGTGGACTTCGTGCCAGGGAGGGCAGTCTCCATGGTGGGTATCTGCCCTGGCATCCTAGAGTTGGCGGTCATCGCCGTGGTGCCCGCCTTCTTGTTGCGTAGTTCGCGTTGGAAGACGGGGCATCTGGGGTTGTTAGCGGTGTGGCTCTGCCCACAGTTTGCACAGGTGGGGGGGGCCGAGGGTGGGCGGGGGCAATCGGCGGCGAAGTGCTCTCCGCCGCATCGGACGCATGCCTGGGTGCGGTGGCAGTTATGTGATGAGTGGCGGAACGCCTGGCAGCGATGGCATTGTGCCGGGCCTTTCCGTCCTCTCCACCTTTCAATTGTGACGCCAGGCATGCAGAGGAGTTCGGTTACTTCATAAATTCGGGGGGCGAGGTCGGGGGTCTTTTTGAGCTGGGCGAAGAAGATGCATCCGGGTCTGCCTTTCCTGGCTTGGATCTTCCTCACGTTTTCCGGCTCGAACCCCCGGCTGCGGAGTTCTTCATCGATCTCTCTGGTGGGCGTGTCGGCTGGGATGCCTCTGATGGCCACTTTGAGGCATTGGTCTTCAATGGGGGTGTATGAGAACCATGTGACATGGGTGGATTTTCCCAGCTCGGTGAAATAATTTTGCAGGAGCCGGTACTCGTCGCCATCCGATGGTGTGAAACGGATCCCGTTCCCATACGGGCGAGCGCTGGGTGTCCTGCCGAGCTTTTCCTTGAGGGTGCGGAGGTGCTCGGTCCAGTTGGGGAGCGCCTCCACTACCACTGGCGGGTAGCGTCGGGCGCCGTTCTTGGATGTTGTGGGAGGGCGGGGCGCGTCCGGCGTCGCCTGTTCTGGGAGGTCTCGCCGTGGAGGGCTCTTCGGTGGGGAGGGGCGAGCTCCTCGTGGGTCCTCGGGCAGCGTCCGGTCAGCTTGGGTGTTCCCCTTCGTGGGGGATTGTGGGGTTGACCTGGCGGCGGTTGGGTCCCTGGAGGTGGACGCGGTATTGGTGGTAGTCGTATGCCCAGCGGAAGTTACTGCTGCATACGACTTCTTCGTCTTTTCAGGTATCACTGGAGCGGCCGTGGCCGCGTTTGTGGGTGGTTTGGAGGGCTGCGTGCGTTGCGGTGCAGCGAGACGGGGCGTCGTTGTGGTGGTGGTGGGCGTCGGCCCGGAGTAGCATACGGTGCGTAGGCTCGTATCTCCGTGTTTCGGCGCGGGGATCCTCGTACGGCGGGGGTCGCGGTGCGCGAGGACGTTTTTCTCGCCGGCGGTAGGGGTGCAGGCACGCTTTGGGTCGGCTTTCCCGTCGTCCTCGGACCGTTTGCGGCGGAGATTGAGGGACCTCACTGGGTTCAGACCTGGCGGGTCCTCAGTTTTGAGGGCCCGTAGGGCCGATTCCCTGGCGTGGATCACCTCGGGGCTTTGGTCTTCCAATTCTTCTTCCGTCAGCGAGGCAGCTTGGCTTCTGACGAACTCCTGGAGGTTAGTTTGGAGGGCTGGAGTGGCCAGGCCAGAAGATACGATCTTATTGACCATGGCCGCGTCGATCTCGAAACCAGCCCTGATGGATGGGGGCTGCTGAACTTGCGTGGTTCCTGCCCGGTGGGCCGGGTCCGAGGACCGGGAGGCCTTGTTTTCTTCCCCTGCTTTCCATTTCTGCCTCTCCCTCTCTATGGCTTCGGCGGTGCGCTTTGCCATAATTTGGTGGAGTGACTCCTGGAAGCGGGCGGCGTCGGCGGCGTCGATGTTGAGCCTCTTGTTGGACAGTGACCTGTCCCGATAAGCAGGCCCAAGGGAACGACGGCTGGGGCGCGGGGCGGCGGGGGGAGGTGGCGTGTCAGGCAGTCGTTGGGTCTCAGGCGTCTTCGAGGAGGACGGCGCGGCGTCTGCGTGTCTCCTTGGAGGTTGGCGTCCCGCTTCGTCCGACATCGTGATGACGGGGGGGGCAGGGGGTCGCCTTGGGTGCGTGGAAATTCGCCTTGCGGGTGCTTCCCGGCTCGTGACTCATGGGTCGTCTCCTCAACTACGAAGTAGTGGCGGAATTTGGCGGGCGTTTTACCAAAAAACGCCGCCAACTTCCTGAGATGTGAGTCCGAACGAGTATTCTTCTTGTAGAAGCGCGAAGCACAACTTTCCTGATGTGGAGTCTTGAGTCGCTTGTGTATTTATAGGGGCACTTGTACTGCTATTAGTGGGGGACAGAGAGAGGCAGACTGAGGTGGACGCTCCTGATTGGCCGAGGCTAGAAGGGGCGTGGCCTGTCAGTAAGGGGTCGGGTGTTGATTTAGTCACCTTTGGAATGTAGTGGCGAGCGGACCTCAGTGCAGGATACCAATCTTTTTGGAGATGAAACCCTTCATTTTTTCTGTTGAAATTATTAGGGTGCTTGAATATTTCGATGGCTTCTCGATGAAGGCGTGGGTAGAAATGTGACGTGGTGGATAAAACCTTCGTGTTTTGAAATTGGATGACATGGTTGCCTTTCTCTTGGGTGTGTTCTGCTACTGCAGACTTGTCAAAATGGTTAAGGCGGCAATTTCGTTCGTGTTCCGAAATACGTGTCTTGATACTTCGTAGGGTAGTGCCCACGTAGACAGAGCCACATGAGCAGGGGATCCGGTAAACTCCCGCTGAAGATAGTGGGTCACGTGGGTCCTTCACTGAACGGTGTAGATCACGTAGCTGTGTTGTGGGTTTAAAAATGGGCTTGATATTGTGGGTTTCTAGAAGTCTTCCAATGCGATCTGTGACGCCATAAATGTATGGCAAAAAGGCTTTCCCTAAAGGAGGTAGATTTTCCACGTCCTGGTTCATCGGTGCAGGTTTTCTTGGATGAAGAGCTCTCCTTATTTCTTGGGAAGAGAAACCATTGGCTTGAAAGGCTGTATTTAGATGGCAAAGTTCATCTTGAAGGTGTTGCGGTTCACAGATGCTCTTGGCTCGGTGGGCCAGGGTCTTAATGACCGACATTTTCTGCCTAGGATGGTGGTTGGAATCTTTGTGTAGGTAGCGGTCTGTGTGTGTGGGCTTTCGATAGACCCGGTGGCCAAGGCTACCATCTTCCTTTCTGGACACTAAGACATCTAAGAATGGTAATTCCCCGTTGTTTTCTGTTTCCATAGTGAACTGAATGTTTGGATGGATGCTATTCAAGTGCTCCAGGAACTTTGCCAACTCTGTGTCTCCATGACTCCATACCACAAAGGTATCATCCACATAACGAAACCACACCTTGGGTTTCTTAGTAGCTGATTTCAGAGCGGTTTCTTCAAAAGACTCCATGTAAAAGTTCGCAACGACAGGACTGATAGGATTTCCCATGGCTAGGCCATCAACTTGTTCGTAGAAAGTGTTGTTCCACTGAAAATAGGAAGTAGTCAGGACGAACTCAAACAAATCTGCAATGTCTTTGGAGAACAGCGGTCGGATTCGTGTCATAGCTTCCTTGACTGGCACTTTGGTAAATAGCGAGACCACGTCGAAGCTTATTAAACGATCCTCCGGGTGTAGGTTGAGAGTTTTGAGTTTCTCCACGAAGTGGCGGGAGTCCTTGATAAATGACGACGATGATCCGACATGTTGTTGAAGCAGTCCGGTGAGGTACTTGGAGACTGGGTGAGTGGGGGAGCCAATAGCGCTTACAATAGGTCGGAGCTGTACTGAGGGCTTATGGATTTTCGGTAAGCCATATAGCCTAGGTGGGAGAGCTTCCGACTTCTTAATAATACGCTGTGTATCTTCTGGGATAGACGAATCCTTGATCAGGTTGTTTACCTTTCTCAAAATCTTTGCCGTTGGGTCCCGGGGAATCTTTTTGTAGATATTCGGGTCGAGAAGGTCGTTGATCTTAGATTCGTAATCCTTAGTATTGAGAATCGCTGTGGCATTACCCTTGTCAGCTTTTAGGATAACAATATCCTTATTAGCTCTCAGGTTCCTCAGAGCTTTTTGTTCTTTTCCCGTGATATTGCTCTTTGGTGGCTTAGCTTTCTGTAGAATTCTGGAGGACTCTTGGCGGATCTTTTCGACTATTTCTTGGGGAACTTTGCGTAGGCTAGCTTCTACGTTGGCGATGATATCTTCCACAGGGACTGATTTTGGGGTGATGGCAAAATTCTCGCCTTTGCTCAGAACTGACCTTTCTTCTTCAGACAGTTGGTGGTCTGACAGGTTCACAACTACACGGCACTTATCCAGACTTGGACTAGGCTCTTGTTTCTTTGGAAACTTGTCAAACTTTTTGATCTGACGAGCAGAAGCTTGCTCACTTTCCCAAGTCATGGTTCTGAAGGTCAGTTTTTCCAGGCGGTCCCAATCAGCAGGTGAAAGTTCATGGGCAACTTGAAGATGTATTGTCAGCAGATCCTGACTGAGTAGTGCCAGGTTGCGTCGGGTGCTGTGAATACGTTCTCTGAGGAAGGCTCTTTCAGTGCGGTCATAGATCGGATCTATGACCGCACTGAAAGAGCCTTCCTCAGAGAACGTATTCACAGCACCCGACGCAACCTGGCACTACTCAGTCAGGATCTGCTGACAATACATCTTCAAGTTGCCCATGAACTTTCACCTGCTGATTGGGACCGCCTGGAAAAACTGACCTTCAGAACCATGACTTGGGAAAGTGAGCAAGCTTCTGCTCGTCAGATCAAAAAGTTTGACAAGTTTCCAAAGAAACAAGAGCCTAGTCCAAGTCTGGATAAGTGCCGTGTAGTTGTGAACCTGTCAGACCACCAACTGTCTGAAGAAGAAAGGTCAGTTCTGAGCAAAGGCGAGAATTTTGCCATCACCCCAAAATCAGTCCCTGTGGAAGATATCATCGCCAACGTAGAAGCTAGCCTACGCAAAGTTCCCCAAGAAATAGTCGAAAAGATCCGCCAAGAGTCCTCCAGAATTCTACAGAAAGCTAAGCCACCAAAGAGCAATATCACGGGAAAAGAACAAAAAGCTCTGAGGAACCTGAGAGCTAATAAGGATATTGTTATCCTAAAAGCTGACAAGGGTAATGCCACAGCGATTCTCAATACTAAGGATTACGAATCTAAGATCAACGACCTTCTCGACCCGAATATCTACAAAAAGATTCCCCGGGACCCAACGGCAAAGATTTTGAGAAAGGTAAACAACCTGATCAAGGATTCGTCTATCCCAGAAGATACACAGCGTATTATTAAGAAGTCGGAAGCTCTCCCACCTAGGCTATATGGCTTACCGAAAATCCATAAGCCCTCAGTACAGCTCCGACCTATTGTAAGCGCTATTGGCTCCCCCACTCACCCAGTCTCCAAGTACCTCACCGGACTGCTTCAACAACATGTCGGATCATCGTCGTCATTTATCAAGGACTCCCGCCACTTCGTGGAGAAACTCAAAACTCTCAACCTACACCCGGAGGATCGTTTAATAAGCTTCGACGTGGTCTCGCTATTTACCAAAGTGCCAGTCAAGGAAGCTATGACACGAATCCGACCGCTGTTCTCCAAAGACATTGCAGATTTGTTTGAGTTCGTCCTGACTACTTCCTATTTTCAGTGGAACAACACTTTCTACGAACAAGTTGATGGCCTAGCCATGGGAAATCCTATCAGTCCTGTCGTTGCGAACTTTTACATGGAGTCTTTTGAAGAAACCGCTCTGAAATCAGCTACTAAGAAACCCAAGGTGTGGTTTCGTTATGTGGATGATACCTTTGTGGTATGGAGTCATGGAGACACAGAGTTGGCAAAGTTCCTGGAGCACTTGAATAGCATCCATCCAAACATTCAGTTCACTATGGAAACAGAAAACAACGGGGAATTACCATTCTTAGATGTCTTAGTGTCCAGAAAGGAAGATGGTAGCCTTGGCCACCGGGTCTATCGAAAGCCCACACACACAGACCGCTACCTACACAAAGATTCCAACCACCATCCTAGGCAGAAAATGTCGGTCATTAAGACCCTGGCCCACCGAGCCAAGAGCATCTGTGAACCGCAACACCTTCAAGATGAACTTTGCCATCTAAATACAGCCTTTCAAGCCAATGGTTTCTCTTCCCAAGAAATAAGGAGAGCTCTTCATCCAAGAAAACCTGCACCGATGAACCAGGACGTGGAAAATCTACCTCCTTTAGGGAAAGCCTTTTTGCCATACATTTATGGCGTCACAGATCGCATTGGAAGACTTCTAGAAACCCACAATATCAAGCCCATTTTTAAACCCACAACACAGCTACGTGATCTACACCGTTCAGTGAAGGACCCACGTGACCCACTATCTTCAGCGGGAGTTTACCGGATCCCCTGCTCATGTGGCTCTGTCTACGTGGGCACTACCCTACGAAGTATCAAGACACGTATTTCGGAACACGAACGAAATTGCCGCCTTAACCATTTTGACAAGTCTGCAGTAGCAGAACACACCCAAGAGAAAGGCAACCATGTCATCCAATTTCAAAACACGAAGGTTTTATCCACCACGTCACATTTCTACCCACGCCTTCATCGAGAAGCCATCGAAATATTCAAGCACCCTAATAATTTCAACAGAAAAAATGAAGGGTTTCATCTCCAAAAAGATTGGTATCCTGCACTGAGGTCCGCTCGCCACTACATTCCAAAGGTGACTAAATCAACACCCGACCCCTTACTGACAGGCCACGCCCCTTCTAGCCTCGGCCAATCAGGAGCGTCCACCTCAGTCTGCCTCTCTCTGTCCCCCACTAATAGCAGTACAAGTGCCCCTATAAATACACAAGCGACTCAAGACTCCACATCAGTATCAGAGAAGACGCCGCGGAGGAGAGTTCTACGCTCTTGTCGCCGCTCGGACCTGAACCACTGAAGATGTCGACCGCAGTGATCGACGAAACGTCTGGAACAAAAGTTTCACATAGACCACGGCCAAACAGCCCGGAAGCAATACATACAACATGTTATTATAAGAGTTATAAGAAATATAACAAATTAATTTTCCTGCGAAAGAATTTTTTTAGCATTTGCAGAAATAGACAAGTCGTTCGCAGTGACGGTCTGGTAGGTATACGACATTGATTACCAACAGGGTATCAATTCTACTAACACATTGCTGATAGATTGTCAATGAATCGTCGTTTCTAGTTTTGCTATTCTACTTAGAGTATAATTGTAATGGCCACACAGATCTAATTTCTACCGTAATTCAATTGTCTATAATGCAATCGTTATTTTAGCGGAATATCAAGTTTATTTAGGATAACATTTGAACGACTATAGTATTGTTTATGAATGGATTGTCTTAATAAATAAGAGAATTGACACCCTGGACAAGTGATACTCCGGATACAAGCCTTAAATTAAGGCTTGTATCCGGATACAAGCACTTTATTACCCATACGCGGAAACTTTAAAAAGCTTATTAACTATTTACAAATATCCATTATCTTTCCATATAAGCTGTAGTTTTCCCAAGAGAATAAAAATAAAATAAAATAAATTCGTGTCCTTTGTATATGACCTGGAGCCCTACGCAATGTAACATTCTACAAGCGTTAACGCTGAATTTTTCAACATAAAGTATGATATTGACACTTCAAAGCGATATATCACGTGATCAACGAAAACGAATAGAAAATTGATAGACAATGGACAAAACGCAAAACGAAACGTCAGCATTTCTATTATTTAGAGCGCATTAATCTCTCAAACGAAGAGAAAGAGCGATCGCCGTGATCGCATCACGTTGTGTACCAATCTCCAAGCGCTAACGATGAAGCGGAAGCGGTTAGAGAAAGAGAATCGCTATGAAGCGATGCATCTTGTCTAGGCCCACTGGTTTGTGCTTTACAGGGGTTTAGCCACAGTCATAGTCATAATTGGCTTTGCAACTTGGTAAAATGCACTTGTCTACGCTTTTAGTGCGGGCAGCCAAATTTGGAACAGTATATCTAAGTATACATTTGAACAGAAAAACCTTTCTGACAGGAAGTACACAACACTTGAGAAAAAGATTAGTGGTAGAAAATTAAAATGGTAAATAAGCAGGATGTTTGTTACTTTTTGACCCAAAAACTACTGA
The DNA here is from genome assembly GCA_934044485.1 of Apeira syringaria. Classification (NCBI taxonomy): domain Eukaryota; kingdom Metazoa; phylum Arthropoda; class Insecta; order Lepidoptera; family Geometridae; genus Apeira; species Apeira syringaria. The sequence continues at coordinate 3,882,175 of OW203672.1, read as the reverse complement.
ATGGATTTAGATGAAATTTGGGACACCGATAGATTACATCTTGGATAAATTATTATTATAATAATTTATACAAGATGTAATTTTTATTATCTTTCATTATCATCACCAATCATCACTAAGCTGGTAAAACCGCGAGGCGCAGCAAGTCTTCAATAAATGACAACTTAATTCTTTTGAAATGAAACAAAATATCAAAATGCTGTTAATTCTTTGAGAAATGACAGCAGTGTGGGCGAGTCCTAAGAAGCCGCCTACATCCTGCTCGGTGAACATAAAACTTGTAGGACAGCGTTCTTATAATAAGGCTAGTAGATATAAATAAACATCCCTGTAATTGTAATATTACAGAAAAATGGGTAAGTTTTTTTTTTTTTTTTTTTTTTGTAAGTTATATTGTAGACACTTGCTGCCCACAGATTTCATAACCGATGTGTCTAATTAAAGTAAACGTACGTAAACATACGCACATTAGACGTAAAAATGTTTGAAGCGATGATAGCTCAGCGGGAGGAGCGTCGGCTGTCAAGCTGACGGACACTGGTTCAAACCCCAACAACAACTTGAGCTTCTGGTGAAGGTAACACTGTTATCAAACTCCCAGCATGGTGGTAGGGTACTTTCGAGTACCCGCCTTGCTAGGTACCAACCCTTAAGTTTGAAAAACTGTCACCTCATAGTGTGTTGAGGCAGCAGTCCTTGAGAGCCAGTGAGCTTTCTAGGTCTAGCGTGATAACATCTTTGATTACATCGTCACTGACCATCTAGTAAGATAGTGGTCAAACGGTAGCTTTAGATAGATAGATAGAAAACTCTTTATTTGCACACTATTTAAAAACTACACACATCAAGAAAACAAACAAATATAGATACAGTGATACAAAGGGCGGCCTTATTGCTTAAAGCAATTTCTTCCAGGCAACCAAAAACATTACATTATAAAAAAATATTAAACTCATAAATTGATCTTCAAAGCAACATAAAAGGTTAAGTTAAACAAGATAGAAATAATACTTACATAGCTTCTGCTTAAAAGCAATAGAATTATTTGAACAAAGAGTTAGAACAACTTTTGCTTCAAACCAACTGAAAAGCTTAGTGACAAAGTTTAGTTTTATGGCTTATGGCTAGTAAGCCTTTGCCAGTAACTTGAGACAGATTTACCAGAGCTCCTTCCAGTACACCGAGTGATAGTGAGTCGAAGTTATGTAAAACTTGCAATTTTATTCCTTTTATAATAATACTGGCAGTGGGCAGGGCACATAGCTCGAAGAACTGATGGCCGTTGGGGCCGAAAAGTTCTAGAATGGAGACCACGGACTGGCAAGCGCAGCATAGGACGGCCACCGACAAGGTGGACAGACGACCTGACTAAGATCGCAGGCAAGGGCTGGATGCGGGCCGCTTCCAACAGGTCCTTGTGGAAATCAATGGGGGAGGCCTATGTCCAGCAGTGGACGTCCTATGGCTGAGATGATGATGATGATGATGATAATAATACTGTGTTTTTTATTGATTTTTCTATATTGTCTCGATTGGGCGTTGTTTAATACAAATGTTACATTAATAACCACCGGTAGCTTGAGCCCTGTCCCGCTATCGGCGGTACTCTAGGTGTAGGTATTTTCGATAATCGGTAATGTTTTTATTAATTTTTGTTTGTGATATTTATGTTGTAAAAAACTAGGCCTAATAAACGGTAAACGGTTGACGGTCGCCGTGGCTCACTCGTCAGATGCGTGGCTTCTGGTCCACGGGGAACCTGGGTTTGAATCCCGGCAGGGGCAAACATTTATACGATAGGTGTTTGTCCCGGGTCTTGGATGTTTGTGTGCTATGATTGTGTGTGTCCATGTATCCCGTGACACAGGGAATCCTAGTGCGGAGATTCGAGTGTAAAAAAATAAATAAATAAAATACTACTCAATATTATAAATGCGAAAGTATAGGAGCATTGATGTATAGATGTTTGGATGTATGTTTGTTACTTTTTAACGCAAAAATTAATGCACGGATTTTGGTTTTTCGCATATGGACGTGTAGTTAGCATACTGATACAGATGATTTTCCATGATAACTTTTGACTCCCAACTTCTAGAAAAATGATGAAATGTACAATATACAATGTATTTATTGCTCTATCGATAATTATAAGTTTCATTCATGAACGCGGTTTCTTTCTTCTAGGCTGCAAATGTATGGGAGGAGTATGTCCATAACGCCAGTTACGTGCTGAGGCTCGCGCTCGCCGCCTGGCACGATCTTAACTCCCAGATGAAGAACTGCAAATAAGTTCGAAACTGGTCGGAGAGTAATTTTTCAGTGTTTACCACATGAGTCCTAGTCGGTTTGTTACATTACAATGCAATTACTATTTCCATAGACTTTAAAATTATATTTATTACCGGGCAAACGAGATGTAAGCCGCTATTATCTTAATATATATAAATCTCGTGTCACAATGTTTGTCCTCAATGGACTCCTAAACCACTTAACCGATTATAATAAAATTCGCACACCATGTGCAGTTCGATCCAACTTGAGAGATAGGATAGTTTAAATCTCAAATTATAGTCGCAATTTTAATTTATTGCTAATTATTAGCACACTTGTAATGATATATATTAAAGAAATACTCACCAAACAAAATTACACTATATTATACACAATGAAAAATCCTAGTTAATATTATAAACGGTGAAAGTTTGTATGTTTGTTACGCCATCACGCTCAAACGCCTGCACCGGATTCAATTAAATTTGGTATGGAGATAGTTAAGACCCTAGATTAACACATAAGCTACTTTTCATCCCGTACATAATTGCTGTTCCCGTGGGATAAGCAAATAATTCAACAACCTCTGTTATTCTTTACGCTCAAACGGTTGTACCGGTTTCGATGAATTTTGTATGGATATAGGTTAGACCCTGGAAAAATACATAGGCTACTTTTCATTATAACATTCTAAGTCGAACGTGATAACACCTTCGGACCACATCATTTGATCATTCAACAAACCCTAGATAAACACACTTAAAAAAACTTGTGGCGCCAATTTTGTTTTTTTTGTCGCGGGAGGCATGGACACATACAATCACAGCACACAAACACCCAAGACCCAATTTTCAGGTCTTAGTCTGACCTTTCTCAATTGATTACAGATAAAGTTAAGTATTGCGAACCAAAACCCGATAATAATGTCCCAAGAGTGATCAATCAACTTAATACCGTCCGTACAAATATTATCTATGGAGCTCCGATATCATCGCATGAAGAAACCTTTATATTAGTTTGCTATTTTCTATAATAAATTCTATATCTGGACGGAATGATCCTTATTCGTAATACATTATAGTTTACATTTTAGCGACAGTCCTGACGATTTTACTTATGATCTGACGCGAGTTACCATTTTTTCCCCATACGAAAGTGCGCATCGCTAAAGAAGTTTTCAATTCAAAAAATATATTGGAGGTACCCGGCAAGGCTTACATCTCTACTACATATATATAAACATGACATGAATGAAAATTTATGTAAAATCTTCCCCTCCATTGTGACTATAAATTAGTTTGCGTAACTGCAAAGCAATATTTCATCCACGATGATCTCATTTCCAATTTTAGGTCATCCAGGTCGTCGCATACTTCGAGGTCAACCCAAACCAACCAAAGAGGCCGACTATTAATCACTAGAAATCAAGGAATCAGTGTAACCAACCATTCATTCAAGCTGAAAGTCGTCAAAAGCACGCGCTTCTGAAATCCTCAATACCTCAATCAAAGGTACAATTAACAACGCCTACAAAGTCTTCCTGGCAGACGCGGGTCCAGGCTCCCTTGCAAATCTTCCGCCCTTATCTCACATACCGCCCTTACGTATGTCTGTCTCGCTCGATAAGACACCCACTCACGGTCCAACATAGCTAGATACATCCCCTGTTTCTCAGCCTACATTTTAGTCGCAACCCCGTCGGCTCACAGAACGCGCGCGCCATCGACTGAAACCAACCAAAAATTTGAAATCGACAATAATTTGAATTAAGAACGCTCTTCGTTCGGTTTTAGCGGTGAGCTGTGTAGGGGAAAATTTCCAAAGACAATAATATTTGATTACATTTTTGAACACTTTTATGTCTTTTATATTTTGAAGTATTCATTTTTTTTACCAAGGCCAGTGGTTTGTGGCGTCGGGCGTGCGGTGACTTTTAGAACAACAGGTGAGTGTAGCGTAAGATTTTTAGAATATTTCTTCTCTGTTTAACCTCATCTAATAAAATAATGTTTACTTAATCGTGATTACGTGAACCATCTAGAACTTTCTGGTTTATAGACACCCTTAGTTGTTTTTAGAAAATGCGTGGAAAAGTCTCTAGAATATTTTCGTTGTAACTTAAAATTCATTAAAATTGGTTGTGAATATTTTGTGTGTTTTCACGCTTTTATGGCTACTAATTTTCACCTGCAGTCAAGTTTTATTTCATAAATAATCTAAGGAGTTTCTTTCTATGTACCTACCGGCCTCTTTAGTTAAAGAATGTCAATAAAATCTGTTTTTCGTGGTGGCGAGGAGCGATTTATGTGTAAGTTGTACCAACATTAACTGTTTTACTTTTACAATATGTTTGCACCGACCTTTAAAACCACCACTCGTAAAAACGAATTTGCTCTGTTAATAAAATACTAGAAAAATAAATTATACCCAACTTCAGTGGTCAAGTGGTCTAAATTTAATATAATCTCTATTTAAAGCAATAACACTGGTTAAAATTAAATCAAATTTGTACTCAGTCAAATTCGAAGTATAAGTTCAATGAGTACATAACGGGGGAAATAAGAAAAGAACCATATAGCGCATTAATAAAAAGGTTTTGTTTAAAATATCTTCATCATCATCTTCATCTCAGCCATAAGACTTAGAAGCGGCCTGTAGCCAGCCTTTGCCTCTAGTATATCTTAGTCAGGTCGTCTGGCCACCTGGTTGGTGTCCGTGGTATGCTGCGCTTGCCAGTCCGTGGTCTCTATTCGAGAAGCTTTCGACCCCAACGGCCAAAGAGCAGTTACACTTCGTTAGACGCGAAGGATTTTTCTCAACAACTGTATCTGATCGTTTTGCCATACACCTGCAAAATGTGGAACAAGCTTCCTTCTCTGGTATTCGTGAGTAGCTACAATATGGGGTCTTCAAAAAGAAGCTCAACAGAGCCTTGAAAAGGATTGGCAACGTATCGTAACGCCCTCAGTGTTACAGATATCCATAGGCGACGGTGATCGCTTACCGTCAGGCGACCCGTCTGCTTGTTTGCTACCTTAAAAAAAACTCAAAACATCTTAGACTGAGATTCGTTGATTATAGAGGCTATGAACAATCACTGAAACTTCCTGGTTGTTTTGGGGACACGCCAGAAATAAGGATAACGCTTTCAAAGTCCAAAAAACGATTATGCTCAAAGCACAGACAAGTTTTTTCGAAACTTAAATTAGAAGTGTTATAACTTACAAAATATAGAATCAAGACTTTGCCTAGCAAAAAATAAATAATAAAAATTTTTACCAAAAAATGGAACCGACTTCAACACTCAAAAGTATGAAATAACTTGTTGAAGTTCTCTTTTTAGTGTCCTTTGTTACTCATGGGATCAACTGTCATTGTGGTGTAGGTATGTTCACCGATGTCTTGACCCGCTACTATAATATCGTGTAGTATAAGCACGCATTTTTCAGTTTTTGACTTGTAACTCAAAAAGTGCTCGTACGATTTTGATGAAATTTAAATGGGATTACACAGAAAGCACCAGCTTTCAAATAAAAAAAAAAACGATCAAAATCGGTTTACCCCGTCGGAAGTTATGCGGTAACATACACAAATATAAAAAAAACATACGGGTCGAATTGAGAACCACCTCCTTTTTTTGAAGTCGGTTAAAAATAACAATAGATATAGGTACTGGAAGCGTAAAAATACTGTAAGCGTTCGCAAATGGAGAATTAAGATTGCAGTAAGATCGCAGGAAAGGGGTGGTGGCGGGCCGCTTCCATCCGGTCCTTGTGGAAATAAATTAGGGGAGGCCTATGACCAGCAGTGGACATCCTATGGCTGAGATGATGATACTGTAAGCGTGGATTTGACTACAGCTAATTGTTAGAACGGAACCTAAGCTTTTTATAAATTTCTATAATGCATAAAGGCTACAAATAAGAATAAAATTAATAAAAACTGTTTCTACCAAATGTCATGGTAGAAATTAAAGAATATTTGGCCTGGATTTATCTTAATCACCAAAACTAACTAAATAAAATATTTTAAAATAATAAAGGGTAAATTTTAATTTATTATCTCCTTACTATCTGTAATATTAGACGAGTTTTATTCGAATGAGGGTAGTTTTAGTCGGCAACATTTGACGACTTATTTCCTGACTACCCCCATTTTAATAAAAGCATTTAATTTTAGTTAGATCCCATTGTTAGTGTTTTTTTGTACTGTATAGATAGCGTTGACCACTATCTCACTTGGTCAGTGACGATGTGGTCGAAGATGTTATACTAATATAGACACTTTCGTACTCTCTACTTATTCTTTCTACTACTGTATTATCAAACACCTTTTTAGTCAGATTGCACATCTGAATTACTGCTTATAATTATTCTTTATAGTATTTCTACTCATAGATTGTTTTAACTTTTATTTAAACATTGATTTGCTTAATAAATAATCATAAGTAACGCAACCGAATCATTTCAATATTGATGTTATAATTGGGTAATAACAGTATTTAAGACATTTAGATACCCACCCATAATGATATTTTACTAAAGATGACGTATATTCATACTGCGCGGTGCTCAAATTTTGTTTCTTTACGACATAAACATGCTTACTGCGACAGATAATACGATACAAATAATATAGAAAAGGATAGCTATATGTTTAGACTTGCGCTTGAAATACGCGTCATAATTAAAATTACTACAATTGACTTAATTTTGCCGCCTCAGTTTCCGCACGCTTGTGCGACATCTACCTCATATAAACATATAATATCATTGCCCACCCATAATGATTGTGGAAACGGGATTCAAATTGTTCCTTTTCGTTTTAAGGTAATAATTAGTAACTAGTTGTACTACTAGAAGTTGTATACTTATAGAAGTAGTAGTTCTACTACTTCCATAAGTATAGCAATCTAATAAATTGGAAAATGTTACTACGTTGTAAATCTTTTTTTCCCTAATTCAAGTAGAAATAATTAAATTATTTTTTCGATTCAACGGGGCAATTCTGGGAACGCTGCCAACTAGTAGCGGGTTAGAGCATTTGAGTTATCTATAGACTGGCGCTTGTGGATTGTTAAAATGTTATTGTATAAACTGTAGTTTTGTAATTGTTATAAGTGTGGTATTTAAATCAAGGCATCTTCTTCTCAGCCATAGGAAGTCCACTGCTGGACATATGCCTCCCCCATATAGGGGGGATTTGCCAATACTCGCCACGCTTGGCAGGCGGGTTGGCGAGCGCAGTATGGTTTCTCATCCTCAGAAGGCGCTGCTGCCCACCCTCTGGTACGTGATCCCTTAGCCGACTCTTACGGCACCCGCGGGAAGAGATGGGGGAGTACTATTCTAGGCCGGTACCACCACGCCATCAAGGCATCATCGGTCTAAAAAGAATTAAAGTACATCATATTAATATATATGCGAAAGTGTGTGAGTTTGGATGGATATGATTTTAAAGGTTAACAAGGAAATAAGGGCCCTATTGTTCATAGTCACTTAAGTCTGTAAATTGGCTGCGTTTCGATGACTTATTCGAGACATTTTTTTTTTTTATTCTGTCTATATATATGTATAAATCTTGCGTTTGACCACTATCTCATTTGATGGTCAGTAGATGTGGTCGAAGATCTTATCATGCTAGACCTACATACAATACTCACTGGCGCTCAAGGACTGCTGTCGGAACACACCATGTGCTTGGTGACAGTTTTTCAAACTTGAGGGTGGTAGCTAGCCAAGCGGGTATCCGAAAGTACCTACCATCATCCTGGGAGTTTGATAACGATCGAACCAGCGTCCGTCAGTTTGACAGTCGACGCTCTTTCCGCTGAGCTATCATCGCTTCAAATTTCCTGGCCATGATAAGATTGTTTCTCATTTTTTTCAGTATACCTTCAATGAAAATTCTACAAGCATTACCAAAAAGTATAACTTATGCGAAACCTTAAACAAAAAAAAATTGGTAATGAATGAAGCGGGCTCCATTAAGAGGAAACAACAAAGAGATTTAATTTGTTCGCTGCCATTCACTTTGGAACAAAGCATTTGTGTGAGCTCAGCCTCATTTGAGACAAAAGTCTTTTAAAAGATAAAAGTAAATACGTTTCCTTGTAATATAAAAGTAGGCAATGTGACAGCTTGTTTAAACCTGAATGTTTTATATTTCGAAGCATTTTCGTTCAACAAAGCTTTCATTCATTGATGTAAAAAATGTAAAAATACTTTTTGGACGTAAAAGAGATTTCGTACATAATATGCTCTTCGTCGTTAATTTATTATGACTTATAAGTTGAACCACATTCGGTGGTCTTTTTGAAAAAGAATACGGGGCGATCTCGCAGGCGTCCGCGAGCGCCCCGTATTCTTCTTGAATAAGACCACCGCAACCGCATGTGGTTGAAACTATAGTCGGAACCCTTTGAATTATATATAACGTGAGTAATACGGTTATTACTCACGTTATATAATTGAATCGATTCTATAGTAACGTGGTTGTTAATCGGACGTGTTTCATTTTATCATTGTTATCACAGAACTCCATCATTGTAGTGTCATCATCATCTCAGGACATACGGACATAGTGAGAAGACTTAAACGGAAAAAACCTTTTGAGTTAGTGTAGTGAAGTGTCAGTGAATAGCTAAGTTAGTGCTATCTAAAAGAACACAAGAACAATGTGTCTTCCCCTTAATAGAGACAATAAGATAGGTGTTGTATGTATTGCTTCCGGGCTGTTTTGTCGTGGTTTAAGTGAAACTTGTGTTCCAGACGTTTCGTCGATAACTACGGTCGACATCTGCAGTGGTTCAGGTCCGAGCGGCGACAAGAGCGTAGAACTCTCCTTCGCGGCGTCTTCTCTGATACCGGTTATCAGTATCGACCGCAGTGATCGACGAAACGTCTGGAACAAAAGTTTCACATAGACCACGGCCAAACAGCCCGGAAGCAACACATACAACATGCAACGCAGGGCGTTAAAGCCTTAGAGTTTACAATAAGATAGGTGTTAATGGACACATTCTAATGGTACTCGTTTTAGCAAGTTAAGTCAAAACCAAATTACTCATTAGCCTTAAGGCTAGATCGTAATTGAATGAGGTACATGTACAAAAATGTACATCATTTAGATTTTAAAAAAATCATCTCAGCCTTAGGATGTTGTCCATTGCTGGACATCCCAATATGGTTGTACCTTGTGGAAATCCCATTTCCACAAGGACCGGTTGGAAGCGGCCCGCATCCAGCCCTTTCTTGCGATCTTTGGTCGTCTGTCCACCTTGTCGGGGACCGTCCTATGTTGCGCTTGCCAGTCCGTGGTCTCCATTCGAGAAGCTTTCAACCCTAATATCCATAGTTAATCAGCTTGTATTATGATTTATTATAGTTTGTAAAATTTCTGACTGTTAAAAACCACATTATTTTAGAAAACTCAACACCGGCGCCTGTCGCAAAATGGCGCAATCACCGGGTGATATTTCTTCATAATTATTATCACGCGTGCCGTGGGTTATTTCTTCATCTTCATAAAACTTCGTCAAACGTGAGCAATATGGCGTAACATAAATACGTAAGTACTTCAAAAGCTATCCAAACCAACTTCCACTGACATATTTCAACATTTTCTTGAATTGATTTACTTACTTGACGGTTTTTATTATATTTCTTAAAGACGAATATGAGACCTTGTGATAACTTTTTTTTTTCCAAATGCCATAAATTAAAGAATTATAATTTAACCCTGGAAAGGTTTTCAACATTTTCTTGAAAGATTTTCATTAAAGTTTAATGATTAAGTCTTTTTTCTTTCTAAATATTATGTAAATATACCGAATGAAAAAAATAATTAAAAATTCATTCTCACATTGCACAGACAAAAGTGAGAAGACAAAAATTTTAATATTTCTATGGTCGTTAAGGATGACAATTGCCTTTTACGGGTAAAAGCGAGTAAATTCAAAATATATTTAAGGTTACAAAAGAATCCCTGTTATAATTTGGCAACGATTTGATGTATAAGTTAATGCCATTTGTATTTGTAGATATAAGTGTCTATACTGGGCCGATCCTTTTATCAAAATAATATAACTATTACTATAGCAACTACAATAACATTTAGCAATCCACTAGCTGTCAGCATATAGATAACTCAAATGCTCTAACCCGTCACAAGTTGGCAGCATGCCCAGAATGCTAGCAGCACAACAAAACGCTGACTGAAGGAGTAAGGCAAAGAGATCTCGTAACGCATGCGAGCCAGTGAAATAGAACTAATACAAGTTTCTAATTTTGGCGTAACGTAAGCGACAAATTGTAAAAAAAAAAATTATCACGTTTATAGTAACCTATAAAAAATCGGGCATTCAATTCTATCTTTAGTACATTTTTTTCATTTTTTTTTGATTGAATTTATTTTATAAACACAAAACGTGGATAAGAAAAGTGTCAAACGCTCATTCAGATTTATTTATTTATTTTATTTGTTATCATTCACACACGGTCTTCAGGTCCCAAACTAGGCAGAGCCTGTGCTATGGTAACCTGATGACTGATATATATACTTATATACATACAGACACCCAGACACAGGTCAAACAGACATGTTCATGCACACTTTTTTTATAAATTATATATACACACGATTCATTTCTATCGAGAGAAATATTAGCAATCGTGTTTTTGGATCGATGACTGTATGTGTTATTCTTACATTTATTTGACTTCTTTTTTTTATTGGCAGATGCTTTTATTGAAATAAAACATTAATAACTAATTACGATACTACAGCTACTCAATAACATTTGAGCAATCCCCTAGCTATTGGTAGCTTATAGGTAACTCAAATGCCGCAACGCGCTGGCAGCGTGCCCAGTATGCTAGCAGTGGCAATGCTGCGTTGAATTGTAATGCTGATTCGTTGAGCCAAATATGTGCCAGCATTTTTGTCACGCGTCGCATCAATCAAACGGCCATTAGTTCGAGCTATGTGCCCTGCCCATCTACCGCCCGGCATTCGCATTACTGTGTTCCGGTTTGAAGGGCGTGGTTTGCGGTGAAATTACAGGCACATGACACTTTCCAACTTTATGTCTCAAGGTGACGGGGGCAGTCCAGTTCTTTACGAATTGTATCTGTCTATAGGCAAAGGTTACTACTTAACATCCTGTGGGCCTTTTGTTTATTCTGACAGCTGATACCATAAAATACCATATCAAAACTATTATATTTTCCACAATTTTAGTTTAGTTTGGTTGAATACGAGAATCAATAACATATACATATACAAAGATAGAATAGATAGGTAGGTATTTAATCGTATTGGTGTACAATGATGTTTTACTTAAAAAGAACTGCCTAATTATAAGGTTTAATTATTTTTATCTGCATTATAATCGTTCATTCAAGGGAAATACCCGTTTGTTAATGTAAGAGCCTTTTATTCGTATAACTAAATAACTTATTGTTTTCATGGTTTGTGTTGTTAAACGCATTGTTATATTGTTTATGTTATAGATATTGTACCTACCTCTTAGATAATAAGAATTGTGTAATGGAACTGTAATGCAACAACTGTAAATAAACAAATAAATAAATTACTAAAGATGACGTATATTTATACTGCGCGGTGCTCAGGTTTTGATCCTTTACGACATAAACATGCTTACTGCGACAGTTAGTACGGTACAAATAATATAGAAAAGGATAGCTATATGTTTAGACTTGCGCTTGAAATACGCGTCGTAATGAAAATTACTACAATTGACTTAATTTTGCCGCCTCAGTTTCCGCGCGCTTGTGCGACATCTACCTCATATAAACATATAATATCATTGAATAGTGTAGTAGAGATAGATGATTTGACATATGATTATCTTGCACACATGAGTTAATTGCTAAGTTACATGCCAGCTCACGTACTGAATTAAGTTAATTATGTAGACACATTTCCTGGCTTAAGACAAAATTATACTTTTGAATTGAACGAATTAAAGCGATACGAATTACGAAGCCTTAAATATATTTTCTTTATACTTAAACTGGGCCACTTTTCATCCAAAAAATAATTGCTGTTCTCTTGGGATAAGCAAATATTTAACCGGGGGCAAACATTTATGCGGTAGGTGTTTGTTCTGGGTCTTGGATGTTTGTGTGCTGTTATTGTGTGTGTCCATGCCTCCCTCGACACAGGAAATCCTAGTGCGGCGATTTATATTACGAGACCACACGGGAAGCACAAGCTTTCAAATAAAAAAGAAAGATAAAAATCGGTTCACCCAGTCGAAAGTTATGCGGTAACAAACATAAAAAAAGTATTTAAAAAAATATAAATATACGGGACGAATTTAGAACGTCATCCTTTTTTGAAGTCGGTTTAAAACTGGACTAGACACATCTACAGGCAAACACACACCCGGTTGTAAATATTATAAGAGCTATATTTTTGCATTTAGTGACACCAGAGAAACGCATTATTTCTGCTCAGTTATAAAAATATTGCAGCATAGGACGGCCACTGATAAAGTAGACAGACGACCTGATAGTAAGGGCTGGATGCGGGCCGCTTCCATCCGGTTCTTGTGGAAATCAATGGGGGAGGCTTATGTTCAGCAGTGGATGTCCTATGGATGAGATGATGATGATAAAAGTATTTAGCCAGAACATACGTGCTGCACAACTGCCAATACGATTACGAATAAAGCAAATTAGGTGCATGAACCTTAATAATGCGGTCCATGGCCGATAAGCCCTATCCCCCTTTTTAAAAATATCATTAGTGATACAATTTTGTAGGACTTAAAAAATACTTACAATATACGTGCTGAAGGTAAGTTAGTTAAGTAGTTAGCAATTCGAACACGTGCACAGTGATGCGGTGGCATTGAAAACCACCTCCATTAAAAAGGAGATTACTCAATTCGACCGTTTATATGTTTTTTGTTTTTTTATGTGTTCGCGGATAACTTCGTCGTTTATGAACCGATTTATATCATTTTTTTTTTGTTAGATAGAGTATACTTCCGTGGTGGTCCCATTCAAATTTCATCTAAATCGGACAAGCGGTTTTTGAGTTAAACACCAATAACTGAAAAGTGCTACGCGTATCTTGATGATATTATTGTCGCGGTTGAAGACATCGCGGAACACACAATGACAATTAATTGATCCCGTGAGTAGCAAAAGTCACTGAAAAGAGTGAAAAAAAATTTTTTTTGCAAAAAATACCACACTCAAAAGTGTGAAATAACTTGTCGAAGTCGGTACCATGAGCACAATATTGTGATGATAGTTACTTTTGTGTGAACTATCATGGTACCGACTTCAACAAATTATTTCACACTTTTGAGTGTTGAAGTCGGTTGTATTTTTTGTTGCCTAAATAGAGTACCACGCAAAAAATACTTACTACCTAATGTGCCCTGAAAATCTTTGCGCTTACATCCTTTTCAATATTGAACTTTAATATAGAACTAGTCTATATGTGAAATGACATACATAATTTGACTTATGTAAGTATATTTGTGTACATGTAACATTAGGGATTGAAATCATCTTGGGTCATTTTTACTATCCGGCAAAAACATATTATATCATCTTGCCTGATTTAGTTGATAAATTAAAGATTAAAAAGTAACATTAAAGATATTCCGTAGTAATACAAATAAATGTAAGTTATATAATATAAATATTACATATACATTATGCCAGCTGTACAAACATTATCTGCAAACCTGGGAAGTAGAAGAAGCATATGATTTTTTTTTTGTGAAGAAGCAATAGCGATTTGATGACAGAATGGTAATAATACATACATATACATAAACAAATAATTATTAAAATCTCATCCTGTTGTTCAAAAGTGGTGGTTGACCGAATTTTGATTGTATTTAGTGGTAGTATGTATTAATTATCGTCAATACCAAAAAACATACATAACATCCCGTCAACATATTTTTTAAGCATTTGACTTGTTTGTCGGCTACTAATGAAAAGTCACTTTGGGGCAAACAATTAAGAAAGTAAAAACTAATCATCTCTTAGCAAAAATACCATATCAGAATTTTTTTTACTAATTGACAAATAACTTACACAAAAGTAAATGTGTGTTTTTACTTATTGAGATCATGCTCGGAAAATTTTGGATGATGCATATAAAACTATCGGAAATATTAGTCTGACAGGACGATATTCTGTAGTCGTGGATTCTAACCCCACTAGTAGCCGCCATTTATCCTTAAAAAATTTGAACGTAGGCGATTTCGTTTAGCATGATTAATAAACCATAAAACTATGAGTCTGTAAGTCGAAAACTTTTAATTTCTTATAAGTTTACTAATATAATACTATTATACTAACATTGCAACAGCTTGAGCTTCCGGTGAAGGTAACACCGTTATCAAATTCCCAGCATGGTGGTAAGGTACTTTTGAATACCCGCCTGGCTGGCTACCACCCTCAAGTTTGAAAAACTTTCACCAAACACATAGTGTGTTCAGGCAGCAGTCCTTGAGACCTAGTGAGCATTCTAGGTCTAGCGTGATTACATCTTCGACCACATCGTCACTGACTATCAAGTGAGATAGTGGTCAAACGCTAGTTCTAACCAGATAAAAAAGAATCATACGTAAATGTTAACACAGGCTAGCGCAAAATGTAACTAGTTTAATTTGACTAAATCTAGTGTTAAAGCTAAAAAAAAACATGTTTCGATTTAGGCCGGAAATTCACTCCGGCTAATAATGATCTTCTTATACTCTAGTAAGAAGCAAATCAAAATCAAATTCTATCCTTTAGCGACCGAAGGTATCGAATCCTGAAAGGACCTTTTCCTTAAACTGGTTTATAATATTCGTATATGAAAAGGGAATACTTATTTATTCCATGTGTTATTTGTGCCTTTTCTTTGCTATTTATATATCAGGGCAAAAGGGACTAAACTAAATAAATCGATTCCCATTCAATGTATTTAGGGTGTAATAATAACTCCTTGTGTGTACTAACTCAGATATTACGCAAAGTCTAAGACTATAGTCTATTTGGCAAATGGTAAGGCCTGTGGATTATATATTATACCAAAGACTGAGCATTGTGGGTATTAAGCAAACCTATTGCTATCTCAACGTTCCTCCCAAACCCCTATGCAACCGATAAAGACAGTTGCGGCTCGGGAGATAAATAGATATTTGTTGATAGAATTTACGTTCCGAGGCAAACCTCTTTTGCCTCTTGAAATTGTGACAAACAAATTTGTTATTGATGTCAATCAATTCAGTATAATTTGTAAATACTTATACGCTTATACGGCTCATACGTTTTATTTTTTTTACAAAAAACTTTAATATTTTTGAAAAATATTCACATAAAATTACCAGTGTCAGCGAAAAATTGACTGGTTGTAATGCTTGTAACTTTAAAGTGATACAAATAAATAGAAAAATGACACATATTAAACTATTAAATGATGTGTAATATACACATGAATAATACATAATATATATTGCATAAACTTTTATTGTATATACTATTTATTACCATAAACGTAATACTTAATGTAACACATATGAAAAAACTATAAACGAAATCGGACAATATTTAGCGGTAGACAAAAGGTTTTTCTTTTTAACCGACTACAAAAAAGGAGGAGGGTATCAATTCAACCCATATGTTTTTTTTATTTTTTATTTGTGTTTGTTACCGCATAACTTCCGACTGGGCGAACCGATTTTGATCGTTCTTTTTTTATATGAAAGCTGATGCTTCCCGTGTAGTCCCATTTAGATTTCATCAAAATCGGACAAGCACTTTTTGAGTTACAAAAGCTGAAAAATGCGTGCTTACACGATAATATAGTAGCGGGTGAAGACATTGGTGAACATACCTACACCACAATGACAATTGATCCCATGAGTAACAAAGGTCACTAAAAAGAGTGAAAAAAAAATTTTTACCAAAAAATGGAACCGACTTCAACACTCAATCAAAGTATGAAATAATTTGTTCAAGTCATTTATTGGTAAAAAAATGTTTTGTATGGACAAGTACGCAGTATATAATCCTCTTAGCTTACCCTCCTAACTTGTTATCGCTTCAAAACGCGGTCATAGCGCTTGCGAAGATGTAAAGCTTTTAAGCAAGAAACCAGTTATATAAAGTCTTCACAAAACCATGAAAGCTTAGCAAACGTCATCACAAATACATTGTACAAGCCTCTTAACCTCATTCACTCCAGAGTTAAAACAGTTTAACCGTCTTAACTCGAGCTTCAGAAATGCTTAGCTTAGCTTTATGTGGAGCGCTGGCGTCGGGCTAAATGTTTAATAGTTCTCCAGATTGAAATAACAGGCGAAGTTTTAGCTATTATTTTTTAGAGCTTGCCCTGGGAAATGTTTCGTTTTAAAATAGTAAGCATTTTAGAAATATAGACACAAAAAGTGATAGAGATAAGTAAAAGTAATTGAGACAAAAATTTTAGCAAAAAATGAACCGGCTTCAACACTCAAAAGTATGAAATAACTTGTTCAAGTCGGTACCATGATGGTTCAAAAGGAACTATTATCATAATATTGTGCTCATGGTACCGACTTTGACAAGTTTTTTCACAATTTTGAGTGTTGAAGTCGGTTTCATTTTTTGGAATTAATTTTTATTTTACCCTTTTCAGTGACATGCTCACGGGATCAATTATCATTGTGTATGTTCACCGATTTCTTCACCCGCAATCAGGAAGTCGTCCAAGTAGACGTAACACTTTTAATTTATTTGAGTGTAATTCAATAGCGCTTGTCCGTTTTTGATCAAAATTTTAATGGGACCACCTCGGAGGCGTGTACCTCCGCTCTTTCAAACAAAAAAAGATTTTTGAGAATCCAAAATAGGGAAGAAATCGATGAACATAAAAAAAAGATATACACAGTCGTATATATAACCTCCTCCTTTTTTAAGGTCGGTTAAGAAGGAAAAAAATAAGAATTTTTGAAAAATGTTGATGGCAAATGAGAATGAAGTAAAGTACTTTTAACTACAGATAATAGGATTGGATGATAGGCGTATTAATATGTCATGACGGCTTTAAAAAAACATCATAGAAGGAAAGATAGAAGGAAAAAGAAGAGATGAAGGGTATAGAAGAAGATGAGCTACCTACATGTGCCAAGTAAAAAAATGTGTATCATGAGAGGTGATGGCACCAGACAGAAATATGGAAAAAAAGGTTGTACCAGATACACACCAGTGTTTATCAAACTTGTTTCGTCTACCCACCTTCAAAATGAATGATTTTTCAACGCCCACTATTTTTATTTTTAACCGACTTCAAAAAAGGAGGTTACTCAATTCGACCGTATATATGTTTATTTTTTTATGTGTGTTCGCGGATAACTTCGTCATTTATGAACCGATTTTGATGATTCTTTTTTTGTTTGATAGTGTATACTTCCGTGGTTGTCTAATTTTAATTTTTACATAATTACATCTTAAGAACCAACCACGCATTAATTATAATGTGCTATATTTTATTGGTCCCTTAAGGGGCCTCCTCTAGGCCTCCAGCGTCCACAAGGGGGCATTAACGCCCATTTCGAGAAAGATTGAACTACCGACCAAAGCAACGCTTAAAAAGGGAGAAAAAGAAGAAGTGTTGAAATCATTTTAATTTTCTCCATACCAAATTTCATCGAAATCGGTGTAGCTGTTTGAGCGTGAAGAGGTAACAAACATACACACATATACACACACTTACACACAAACTTTGGCATTTATAATATTAGTAGGATTATAGAAGGATATCGAATTGAATTGATGTGGTAAGTTATCGATTGTTTTGAATCAGGAGCAGGTCTTCTTGATCTCGAGGTGCCTCACTAATATATATTTATATTTTCGAATGACGTCAGCGGAGCCCAGTATTATCCGGATAATCCTCAACTGGAGTACGAGTATAATGCGATATATTTAGCGGACATAGGTTAGTATAGCGGCTAGCTAGGGTTGCTATCTGGAATATACTTTATAAACATTTTTTTAAGAAAAAATGCATCCGACTTTAACACTCAAAAGTGTGAAATAACTTGTTGAAGTCGGTACCATCATAGTTCACACAAAAGTAACTATCATCACAATATTGTGCTCATGGTACCGACTTCTACAAGTTATTTCACACTTTTGAGTGTTGAAGTCGGTTGCATTTTTTGATAAAATTTTTTTTTCACCCTTTTCAGTGACCTTTGCTACTCACGGGATCAATAAAATTAATTGTCATTGTGTGTTCCGCGATGTCTTCAACCGCGACAATAATATCATCAAGATAAGCGTAGCACTTTTCAGTTATTGGTGTATAACTCAAAAACCGCTTGTCCGATTATGATGAAATTTGAATGGGACCACCACGGAAGTATACTCTATCTAACAAAAAAGAATCAAATCGGTTCATAAACGACGAAGTTATCCGCGAACACACATTAAAAAAAAACAAAAAAAAAAACAAAACATATACGGTCGAATTGAGTAAACTCCTTTTTTGAAGTCGGTTAATAAAACGATGATAACTTAGCGGTTGGAGCGTCGGCTGTCAAACTGACGGACGCTGGTTCAATCCCCACTTCCGGTGAAGTTAACACCGTTTCCAAATTCCCAACATGGTGCTAGGGTACTTTGGAGTACACCCCTGGCTAGCTACGACCCTCATGTTTGAAATACTAGGTTACTAAACACATAATATGTTTAGGCAGCAGCCCTTGAAAGCCAGTAAGGATTCTAGGTCGAGCGTGATAACATCCTTTACCACATCGTCACTGTCCATCAAGTGAAATAGTGGTCAAATGCTAGATCTACACAGTAGATACCTATAAATAAATGCCAATGCTAAAATCGTTGATCAAATGAATGGAATTTCGTATGAAGTTCATTCTTACAGAAATGTCATCGTATTTTTTTTACGCAATAGGTTGCAAACAAACTGGTGTGCTGGCTGATAGTAAGCGATCATCGCAGCTGTGATTGAATTTAGTATGTATCTAAATTAAACGATTCATAGGCTTGAGAGTTTCCGAAACCCGCGGAATAGTCCGAAATAATAAATAATGATGAATTTTCTTGAAGCATATCGAAATGTCATTATCATCATCATGTCAGCCATAATACGTCCACTGCTGAACATAGGCCTTCCCAATGGGGGGGTTTTGCCAATACTCGCCACGCTTGGCAGGCGGGTTTGTTAATCAAATATGGTTATCAAATGTGAAAGAAGTAAATTTTATAACGCCACCTATTTTCTTTTTTTGTTCCTTGTTTGCCTCTTGTTGTAGTCTCAAAATTAAGGTCCGTAGTGTAACAAAAAGATATCGATGCTGTTACCAAGATGGCAGCCATCTTGAAATTATTACTATTCTGCGTGGGCAGCCCTGAAAGTTCAGTCATAGACAATGTAATAGTAGTCTACTTGTCAGCTTAAGTGAAACCTCATTCATGAACGCTTCCTTTCAACAAATTTATATGAATGGACATTTATTAAGACCAGCTTGTAGATAGGTACAGACATACTTTACAAAATGTTTACTAAACATATCAAGAACATTCTCTAAAGATATTTAACGCTTTAAACAGTATCTCAAAGCCCGTGCTGTAATAAAGAAAATCTTCTCTATAATAGAAAGAAAGAAAGAAAAATGATTTATTTTGGATAACACAATCAACAAAAAGTAAGAAAGAAAACAGATACATAAACTACTAATTAATACAATCAAATACAAATCAAAAATATTTTACAAAGAGTATAAATAAAAGTCAAATAAGGTAATAATATAAATATAATAATATTATGGTCAAACATTCGCGTGTATGAACATGTCTGTTTGACCTGTGTCTGGGTGTGTATATGTATATTAGTATGTATATCAGTCATCAGGTTACCATAGCACAGGCTCTGCCTAGTTTGGGACCTGAACACCTTGTGTGAAACTTAATAAATAAAAAAAAATAAAAAAGTAACAATGCTGCCTCGTGTAGTGCAAAAATTTTTACCAAAGGCTGCACCGATTTCGATGAAATTTGGTGTGGAGATATTTTAGTCCCTAGATTAACACATAGCCTACTTTTCATCCCGAAAATAATTGTGTTTCCCGTGGGATGAGCAAATAATTCAATAACTTCTGTTACTCGCTCAAACGGCTGTACTGATTTTGATGAAATTTGGTATATAGGTTAAACACTGGAACAACACATAGAGGAACACGCATTCAGGAAAACGTATAGTCCCGTAGGATAATTGAGGTATCAGGAAAACTGGAATCTACGCGGGTGAAACCGCGGGGCGCTACTCGTTAATATATAAGTTCATAATGATTTGTTTACAATACAATACAATACAAATACACTTTATAGACACAAAAAAACAGAAATTAAAAAAACAATATTTACAATAAGAAATGTTCAATAGGCGGTCTTATCGCTAAGAGCGATCTCTTCCAGACAACCTTTGGATGGAAGAGATCGCTCTTAGCGAATCGTGTGTCAAATAAAATATTAAATAGAATTCAACATAAAAAATAAAATAAAAATATTTATACATACCTAATATATGTATGTATATATATATATATATATATACATATTCAGACAAATAAATAAGATAAATATAATACACAAATAACATGGAATTCAGTACGATAGATATTTTAGCTAATAGAGGAAAGATAAAAGTTTGTGACTTGATTTACAAATATTGAGTGATTGTGCTTGTCTAATTGTGACGGGTAGTGCATTCCACTAGACTAGACGGACCGCCTGCACTGAAAAAGATGTGTCGTAAAACACAGTGTGAAATGGAAACAAATTTTGAGTAAAATAGCATTTGTAATGTTATAAAAACAATTAAATAATCTATTCAGACGTTTATTTAAACAAGAGTGGAGCAAGAATAGATGAATCAACTTATCAAAGTAGAGATCGTCAAGTCTAACAATATCTATAGAAAACACCAACTCCGTGTTACGTTTACCGACACAAAAGAAAATTACGAATTGTGAAGAACAAAACTTTTTGGCGAAGTTTCGTATTAAAAATTAAGCATTTAACTTGCAAATGGTGGCTCGAGACTAATCCGTTTTCAATTAAAAAACAATTAAGTAAGCTTTTTAAGGAAATGTCACATTTTAAGATTTGAGAGCTTTTGGAGTAAATTAATTTAAGGTTGTCAGTTATACAATATAACCCTTTTTAATATTCGGGGTTAAATTATGTCTTTACAGGGTCTACAGGGTGTAGATCTTTTTAAAATATTTGATGGGAAAACGTAACGGATCGAGCAAAAGACTCACAGGATGTTAAGTGGCGACCTCTGCCTATAGACAGATACAATTCGTAAGGAACTGCACTATGCCCTGAAACATAAAGTTAGTAAGTCTCATGTGCCTGTAATTTCACCGGAAACCATACCCTTCAAGCCAATGTGAACTCTACTGCCTGACGCTAGAAATATGTATGTTGGCAGTACTTACCCGGGTGAACTCTCACATAGAGTGCACCTTAACACTCCATGCACCACCAACAAGAATATAGCCTTTTTTTTTTCATTGAAGAATATTTTTTTATATCTATTCTGCACATTCTTGGTTATTTTCATGTTATGTTAATAGTTTTTTGCAATTTTATTATTATATGTATTAGATTGAAATGTCTAAACCTTTATCTTTGACTGTAGCAAGAACCATGATAGTCTGTTCTGCAATTTGTAATAGCCTTGAATGATCCGCCTTTTACACAACTTTTCTTTGTATCCCGGCAAACATCTGTCCGGGAAGGGATATGCTGAAAAACAGCGCAGTCTATTTTCACCCGGTGAATTTAAATTCTGCACATGCTGAGCCTTACCCTTTTGCCTTACATGTAATGTTTCTGTCATGTTTTTGTAATTGTGTTGTAATTTGTGCTAATATTGTGCTACTACTAGTGCTACTCTTAAATCCCTGCTATTATCTAAAATCTCAGCAGAATACCAACGCTATATTATTTTTATGTGGTTGGCAAATATGCTGAGCCAAATTCCATTTTGGTGTTATAACACACAAGTATATGAACGGCTTTATCCGAGATTTATATTTCGCCCGATTACCTGTATTTTATTTTCTATTTTACTTTAATTTCTTTTCATTTTAAATGTATTGTAACTTTATTTATAACGCAACAAATAATTTAAGTCTATCTATTTGATTTGAAATGATATCGCAAGATTCGTTCACAATCGGTAAATTGATCATACCAGATGGAGAACTGTGAATCAGTTCGAAACTGGTCAGAGAATACATTTCTGGTAATTACCACGTAATTGTAGCTTAGATAACAATTAAATAATATATTCTACATACGATTTAATGTAACCACTGAATGGAAAAAACAAAAACAAAATATAACTTGTAATTTTTAGACTTGTGCGATTCGAACACATTGTTATTAAATCAAACGGGGCTTAATCGCGAGAAAAACATTTAGTAATTTATTTACCTTGACGTTTCGACCAAGTTGCATTGGTCGTGATCACGAGAAGACTGGCCTTAGACCAAACATGGCTGAAGGATTCTAAAGATACTAAAAAATATAAGTTGTAGTATCTTTACAATCCTTCAGCCATGTTTGGTCTAAGGCCTAGTCTCATCATCATCATCTCAGCCATAGGGCGTCGACTGCTGGACATATGCCTCCCCAATATACAGGGGATTTGCCAATACTCGCCACGCTTGGCAGACGGGTTGGCGAGCGCAGTATGATATCCGATCCTCAGAAGGCGCTGCTGCCCACCTTTTGGTACGTAATCCCTAAGCTTAGGGCAGTACTATTCTAGGCCGGTACCGCCACGGCGAGTTAACAATCTTAATAAATAAATAAAATAACTCGCCATCTTTTTCTTTGTCGACCTCTTGATCGTGTACCGTCCCTCGGATACCAGTGCAGGATTATTTCGCTCCATCTGGTGTCCGTGGTCCGGGCGATATGTCCTGCCCACGTGTTAACAATCTTACTAAACGTTAATTCTAATTCTTTTAACAATGTAATCTTACTATATATATACCTAGTTTGGGACCTGAAGACCTTGTGTGAATGTTGTCCCATATTATTATAACTTGTGCAATACTTTTCTCCAGTCTCTTTAAATGCATCACGAGTGAGACAAATGAGTATAATTGGAAACCGCTTTTTCTTGGTCATTAGTGAACTAACTGCAGTTTTAATTATATTTCTTTCACTGTGAAAATAGTACTGCTAAACAACAAACAAACAAGATTACTAATTAGTTTATTCGGCAACTCGTATAGTGGCCATTACACAGAAAAGATATCATTTAAATGTTATGTCCGAGGCAGCGGGAAGGTAAAGGAAGCAATAACTAAACAAAAAATTAATGTACTTTTAAAAATCAAAATGGCTATTCAATCTAACCAAAAAAAAACACACGTTACAGATACATTATTACTGTACATATATAGTTTTTTTCTAATTATTCAATATTAAGTAAGCACCAATAATACAGGTACCGTTTTGAAGCGATGATAGCACAGCGGGGGGGAGCGTCGCCTGTGAAACTGATAAACACTCGTTCGATCCCCAACAACAGCTTGAGCTTCCGGTGAAGGTAACACCGTTATCTAATTCCCGGCATAGTGGTAGGGTATTTTCGAATACCCGCCTAGCTAGCTACCAGCCTCAAATTTGAAAAACTGTCACCAAACACATAGTGTGTTCAGGCAGAACAGTCCTTGAGAGCCAATGAGCATTATAGGTCTAGCGTGATAAAATTTTCGACCACATCGTCACTGACCATCAAGTGAGATAGTGGTCAAACGCTAGACAGTATAAAAAAACCCTATAGTAAGCTCTATAAATTTATTCAGTATACATTGTAAACAAAAAGGGATTATAGTATGTATTGCTTTCGGGCTGTTTGGCCGTGGTCTATGTGAAACTTGTGTTCCAGACGTTTCGTCGATCACTGCGGTCGACATCTTCAGTGGTTCAGGTCCGAGCGGCGACAAGAGCGTAGAACTAGAAGACGCCGCGAAGGAGAGTTCTACGCTAATCAGTATCAGAGAAGACGTCTGGAACACAAGTTTCACATAGACCACGGCCAAGCAGCCTGAAAGCAATACATACAACATGCAACGCCGGCCGTGAAAGAGTTAGAGCCTTAGAGTTTACAAAAAGGGATTGCATAACAATGACGACTTTTTTTGAAAGCACTGATGCTGTTTGTCTTTACAGCATTTACAGCTTCGCCCTACTCAGCCCAGTAATTTTGCGGGCGCGGGCTGAAGGTGCTGTGCCACTAAGAGAGGACAGGGCGACTAGCTTAAGGGCATCACTGAGGCTTGGACCTCGGCTTGAGCTGTCGCCAGGGCAGGGAGTTATCGGATTGACTTGCCCCGGTACCAAAGTGGTCCTAAAAATGTTTGCTCTTTGACTATTTGGAGAGAATCCAACCAGGATGTTTTTGCCTCAAGCTCGCCGTCGAGCTCGGTGTCTGACTGTGTATACTAGGGGCTCTCGACCTTTTCTACCGGGATGACCGTGTGACGACGCGAAAGCTAACGAGCTAACAAAGCGACAGCGATGGGGTCATCTGGGTCATGCAACACGTGCCTAGGACCCTTTCCTTTTTAAAAATTAATATAGACCATAGATAACGATACGGGCTGTTATTTTTTTTAATTTTAGTTTCCCACTACGGCTTGTACATTAAAGTAAACAAATACAATGTTTGTGGAATCACGTAAGAAAGAATATATAGCTATATGTAAGCAAAGTCGTAAATGCTTTCTCTCTAAAGGTATCCATGTAAATAGTATCGATTGAACAATATCCATTGAAGACATACTATTGAAATACTGGACGTGGTTTTTAACAACTCAAAAGATATATTTATTTATTTTTATTTATGTATTTATTTATTATCATTCACACAAGGTCTTCAGGTCCCAAACTAAGCAGAGCCTGTGGTAACCTGATGACTGATATATATACTTACATACATATACACACCCAGACACAGGTCAAATGATTAAGTAATAATGGTTTAAGTAATACTGGCTCCCATCACGCCTACGACATTAGCAAATATAATATAAATACGAGTGGTGCGGCAAGGGTGTGTATAAACGCCCTTACGTTTTACTGTGTCTGACCCTTTACACTCATTATTAGGGTTGGCCTGAAGCAATTTGTTTGCTTTTATGGATCTGGAAGGTAATTTCGTTTCAAAAATCAAATTTCAATGAAATACATTTTAAAAGATGTCGTATGGAATTAAATAATGACATAACAACAACACTGTCAGTGTTGTTGTTGTTTGAACTGACTAAAATTGTGTATGCTAAAATAGTTTTTGTAAGTCTAAATTATTATGATACTTATGACTTACAAACAAATGAATTTACCTCTCACACTACCCCCGCACTAGGATACCCTGTGCAGCGGGAGGCATAGACACACACAATCGTTTGCAAATCACAATTTACTATTCCCTTCGGAACAAAAACGAAATAAATATTATATTTTTTTATACGTCATAACGTTGCGATGGTGACATTCAATTTCAAATGTGATTTGTGTCAGTGTTTATTCGTGCGTGACGTCACTTGCCGGTCTCAACGGAAGACCAGCGCTGGTCCACGCTGGACCAGCATTTATGCTGAGTTGGGGTCGGCTTGTGGCAAAAAACTAGAGATAAATAGTTTAATTTCTCACGAGTGAGAAATCGAATTGACGCTTCTATATTAATTCCATTTTTCCTTTTCGAAGTACGGAACCATAAAATAAATAAGCACTGCCGTTCTTCTCGTTCTGAGTAACTAGTTGACCGAGCTTAGCTCGAGAAAAACTGCTACAATATCATTAGAGCTGACATCTATTGACCCTTCCTGACATCTATTATAAAGTTGATTTAGTGCTGCTGTGTCGGTAAAATAGTTTATTTGTTGTTTGAGTAGTGTTACTACTCGCCAATAGATGTCAGGAAGAGTAATATTCTATGATGTTGAGCAGTTTTTCAAGGCCTGAAAACACGGATAAACCGACGTTTGCTAAAAATGAAACCTAGCTAGATCGATCAACCGCCCTCGAATCCCCCTGCATACTAAATTTCATGAAAATAACTATAACTTTTATATACGCCTGTCTCAGTATTATATATAGTGAACGCATAATCTTACATTGCACTTTACTGAGACAAGCGTATATAAAAGTTATCTCTATGGCATTAAAACTGATATTCGTGTAAGAGTGTAACAACTAGATGGAAAAAACTGTTGTAAACGAACGAGATTTTCTTTTTAAAAACGTATAGTATATCTTATCTTTATGAGCATTATTTATAGCCTCTACGGAGTTCCTCGAGTTTTTAAGTAAAGCGTACAATATTTTTTTATGCTCGCTTAAACAGATATCGGCGCCGTTGTGACCTATTTTTTGGCTACAATTGTAATCAATTTGTGTCTGCAAACTTTTGGCCACTGTGGCCCAGACGACCTCTAACGTGGGTGTTGATTTTTAATTAAAATCTTTTCTAATCTCTTTTATATTGAGAATGTTTTGATCTAAAAATACAAACAAGAATCATCAGTCATAATTGAGTTCTGCTGAGTCATCTCTGCCGACTTTATGACTCTCATTTACAGAGCATTTCGACATAAATCTTGACAGCATAAATTAGTGGTTAAATTAATATTCACAAAATGTTATCGAGGGGTTCTATGAGAGGGCGATTGTACCGTGATAACAGTATAACTGCTTTTCACTACGTTCTAGGTAGTACCTAGAACTACTACCTATCCTTTCGGCTCGAATACCGGTTAATCGGTAAAACCAATATCAAATTCCCAGCATGGTGGGAGGGTACTTTCTATTACCAGCCTGGCTAGCTGTCACACCCTCAAGTTTGAAAAACTGTCACCAAATACAGGTCTTTAGGAAGCATAGTCCTTAAGAGCTAGTAAGCATTCTACGTCCGGCGTGATAAAATCTTTGACCACATCGTCACTGACCATCAAGTGTGAGAGTATAAAAAACCACTAAACATCCTACTCCTACTAATCCTATCCTACTCTCCCACTAATATTATAAATGTGAAAGTTTGGATGGATGGATGGATGTTTATCACTCAATCACGCCCAGGCTGGTCGGATTTGGATGAAATTTGGTATGTTGATACTTGAAATGAAATGAAATTTATTTAGACCAAGGCATACATGGATCTTAAAACTAATAATAAAGTATCATAACTTAACTTATAATAATATTATAAATACGTGTTTATATATTATAAACCAGGACGTGAAATACTTCATGTCCTGGAATAACACATAGGTTACTTTTCATCATCATCATCGTCAATCATCACCACGCGGGTAAAACCACGGGGCGCAGCTAGTAATATTATAAATGCGAAATTTTGTGTGTATGTTTGTTACTTCTTCACGCTCAATCGGCTACACCGATTTCGATGAAATTTGGTAAGGAGATAGTTTAAACCCTGAATTAACACATAGGCTAGTTTTATCCTGGAAAAAGTATAGTTCCCGTGGGATAATTCAGGTAGCAGAAAAACCGTAAGACGCGAGTGAAACCGCGGGGCGCAACTAGTTGCCTATAAAAATCAACCTTATTGTAGAACCGAACAATATTTTGATATAACATTAATGTTTGATACTGCCTGTAATATTATACACCCATCTTATATCCTTAATGCCATCCCACATATTCTATTTTAATTTAAGCCCAAGTAAGGGTCTTCAACCTTCCCTCGTAGCTTAAAGCACCATTTGAAATTTGGGTTCGGGGTTCGAACATTATTCGGACCATGATTTATTTATTTTATTGCGAGTCCACCAACGAGCCTATAGGCCTCTTTCGGCTTGACCAATTTTCGGATTCGATATTATGCTAACGATATTTCATTAAAATAATCGAAGACTTTGCTGACTAAGGCGAATAGGTAAAAATCGTAATCCACTAATATTATAAATGTGAAAATTTGGATGGATGGATGGATGGATTTGGATGAAATTTGGTATGTAGAAACTGGCGTGCTCCACCGTAGACCGCATCACTTAACATCAGGTGAGATAGTGGTCAAACGCTTGCCTATTCCCAATTAAAAAAAAAAAACAAAAAAAAAACTTCAGATCCCGGACACTTTTCATCAAAAGCTCGGTCTCCTGAATACATCAATTTAATCCACAGTTTACTGACAATGCAACCCTTTACAAGTTCTCCATTAAAGTACTTTAACGAAGTAGGTAGTTCCCCATCGCTGATGGCTGTCATTATTGCGACGGAAATAGGGATGCTTCCATTTGTCGACGTAAATCGATTAAAACCCGATCCGATAAGACCGCGCTAATAGAGTTAGCTCCATATGAGGGTAGAATTCAATTAATGGCCTATATAGTATTCAGAAGGTGCTTGATTGTAACGCCCTACACATACTTGCATTATGTCTATCGTAAATTTAGTTCTACCCTCACCGTGTACTTAAGGCACTTATAAGACCTGATAACAATGATTTTATATGTTTATATGAGGTAGATGTCGCACAAGCTTTCGGAAACTGAGGCGGCAAAATTAAGTCAATTGTAGTAACTTTCATTGCGACTTGTATTTCAAGCGCAAGTCTAAACATATATCTATCCTTTTCTATATTATTTGTACCGTATTATCTGTCGCAGTAAGCATGTTTATGTCGTAAAGGAACAAAATCTGAGCACCGCGCAGTATGAATATACGTCATCTTTAGTAAAACATGATTGCCTGATAACCTTGAAAGAACAAATAACTATTCCCGCGTTTTGGCGCCAATCTAACTTAGGCACTAAAATCGAGACAGATTTGGTTCGACAAACTAAATTGAATATCCGGGCCAATAGATGAAGGACTATACGAGACGCGTTCGGGGAAGTTTAAGAATTTATTTTTAGGGTAGTTTTTGACTCGCGTGGCAGTGACGCACGTTCTATAGCGCTGAGGCCAGATGAATTAGGACAGTTTTTATTCAGATTAGTCATTTTATAGTTGAATAGCGGTCCGCCCCGGCTTCGCACGGGTAAAAGATATTTTTTTTTCTTTTTTTTTTATAACATTCACACAAGGTCTTCAGGTCCCAAACTAGGCAGAGCCTGTGCTATGGTAACCCGATGACTGATATATATATACTTATATAGATATACACACCCAGACACATGAACAAACATGTTCATGCACACAAATGTTTGACCTGTCCGGGAATCGGACCCGGGACCAGCTCAGAAGGCAGAGTGCTACCAACTGCGCCAACCGGCCGATTTCAAAATTGAATATTGTAAGGATCCCTAATTTTGTGAAAATATAATATAGCCTATGTTACTCAGGGTGAATGTAGCTTTCCAATGGTGAAAGAAATTTTAACATCAGCCCAGTACTTTTTGAGCCAATTCGTTACAAACATACTTACATACAAATCTTTCCTCTTTATAACATTAATAGTATAGATAAGAAAAAGAAATATTTACATATTCATCATTATCGAAATATAATGAACAAACATATAAAATCATTGTTATCAGGTCTTATAAGTGCCTTAAGTACACGTTGTTGAATCGTGCCGTGACGTCATTTAACTGGGACCCAACGGAAGACCAGCGCTAGCTTAAAATCTAGCATATGCTGAGTTGGGGACCAAATTTATGACATACACCATATCTGTTTTTTTGTTATTTTTCTTATTTTTTTCTTATTGTGTTCTCATGTGTGTTGTGTGTCATAAATAAATGTATTTTCTTCTTCTTCTTCTTCTAATGAACCAGTTTTTTGTGATGGCTTTAGTCGTATATTTTAATAATCACCTCAGTCATAGTCTCAGGCATAGCCTCTTCCGTTGATTTTCACAAGGACCAGATTTTCGTCTGTCAACTTGTAAGTGGCCGTCTTATACTGCGCTTGCCAGTCCGCGGTCTCCAGTCGAGAAACAATGAAAGCTCAGTGGTGAAAGCGTCGGCTGTCAAACTGACGGACGCTGTTTCGATCCCCACCAACGGCTTGAACTTCCGGTGTTGGTAACACCGTTATCAAATTCCCAGCATGGTGGTAGGGTCTTTTCGAGTACCCGCCTGGCTAGCTACCACCCTCAAATTTGAAAAACTGTCATCAAAACACATTGTGTGTTCGGGCAGCAGTCCTTGAGAGCCAGTAATCATTCTAGGTTTACCGTGATGTGATGATATTATGATGATAATCTAAGGTCATCTTCGACCAAATCGTCACTGACCATCAAGTGAGCTAGTATTCAAACGCTAGAATCAGCATAAGACAACTGCATTTGGCACAATGCTGAGCCAAGACCTACCTCAACAAATATAAGGATCTTTTGTCATTTTTAATGTTATAAATTCTTCTATTATCACACATATATTCTATACAACAGTGACTCATGTTTTATCATTTTTATGTATGCCTATACTAATATTATAAAGAGGAAAGATTTGATTGTTTGTTTCTTTGCATTGAATAGGCTTCGAACCTACTGAACTGATTTAAAAAACCCTTTCACTGTGAGGCTACACTACCCCCGGGTGACATAAAAAAAAACCCCGGGTGACATAAGCTATATTAAATTTACAAAAAAATTAGGGATCCTTATTTTTTTTTAATTGTGATTTTTTTTTTACCCGTGCAAAGCCATAAAAATAATTGAATTTTCCATTCTTGTACATATTTAGCATAATGAGACTGATCACGAAATTAAAACAGCTGTCATCGCTTTCAAAAACAAATACAAAATTCATAGATTGACAGTTCCTTGCCCAATTTACAATAACTTTCCCAAAGTAATCCTATTGTCAGGCAAACAATCACCTGAACGGTTTTGTTCCCAATATCAGAGCAGATGACATGTTTTAATTAGACTTTGATCGAGTTGAGACTTCGTTACTCGATGATTGATCGATTCCCGATTTGGTAATTGCGCCGATTTCGGATATTTAACACAATATACTGTTAGAAAGATAATGGCAAACAAATTAAAACTCTGCGTGTATCGTAATATGTCATTAATTTAAAGTTAATTTTGAATCTTCATCGGACAGATTTTAATGGAAAACAGTTTTGTAACGTAACGCCTGTTAAGATATAAAAAACATCTTCAAATTGTACCAAAAACGGCCCCTGGATGCCAGGAAACCTGTCTTAATTTTCTTACTCAGCCAGATGATCCATTCTTTCCAGTTCAATAATTGATCAAAAACAACTCCTAAATATCAAATATCTTTAACTTTCTGTAGAGTAGTACAATCACAACTGTTATGACTGGTTGAGTTACAACTATGTGCTTTAACCTGAGGAGAACATAAACATATAATTGTATATATATACTCACCGCGTTCATACTAAAAGCTCTCTGACGCGTGCTCCACACCCACACAGTCTAAAAATAATAAAAGACAAGAAATTATCGACATTTTCCATCATTTTCCATTGAATAGAATCAAAGCCGACATAAATCATGAAGAGAAACATTATTGTTTGACCCTTGCGTGGGTGATATTAATATTTTTTTATACAGTAGAGGCGTTACCACGAAATGAAAATAAAGCTGTGTATATTTTCGTGATGGGTAGGTAGGTTAAATACGATAGTATTAGAAATTTATTAGATTAGAATTAAATAGAATTTATTAATTAGAAATAAGATACATACATATATTCAGGCCTCTTTCCCGTCGGGATAGGCAGAGAATCCCAATCGCTACAATCCTGATCAATTCTACTAACATATTGCTCATAGATTGTCAATGAATCGTAGTTTTTTCCAGTTTTGCTATTCTACTTGGAGTATAATTGTAATGGATACACAGATCTAATTTCTAACGAAATTCAATTGTCTACAATGCAATCGAATGCAATTGTTATTTTAGCGGGATATCAACTTTATTTTTGATAACATTTGAACGACTATTGCATTGTTTATGAATGGATAGTCTTAATAAAGAAGAGAATTGGCACCCTGACTCACTTCTTTCGCTTCATGCTTCATCATTCAAGAGCATCGTCGGCTTAGAGGAGGTAATCTTGACCTGGCCCTTTCTTAGAACTGCCTCGATGGGATTTCAGAACGTTTGTCTAGGCATTCTTCTTCCAACATTACCATTCACTTCTTCGATTGAATAAGCAGGTAAACATGGGTATGTTTACCCGTTTATTCAATCTCTTTTAGTTTATTCTCCCAGCATGACCAAACCATCTTATTATATATTTCTCAATCTTAGTCACTACATCTTCGTTCACACCCCAGCATGTCATTAGTACTAGCTAAATGAATGTCGTCAAGAGCGTCGTCGGTTTAGAGGAGGTAAACTTGACCTGGCCCTTTCTTAGAACTGCCTCGATGGGATTTCAGAACGTTTGTCTAGGCATTCTTCTTCCAACATTACCATTCACTTCTTCGATTGAATAAGCAGGTAAACATGGGTATGTTTACCCGTTTATTCAATCTCTTTTAGTTTATTCTCCCAGCATGACCAAACCATCTTATTATATATTTCTCAATCTTAGTCACTACATCTTCGTTCACACCCCAGCATGTCATTAGTACTAGCTAAATGAATGTCGTCAAGAGCGTCGTCGGTTTAGAGGAGGTAAACTTGACCTGGCCCTTTCTTAGAACTGCCTCGATGGGATTTCAGAACGTTTGTCTAGGCATTCTTCTTCCAACATTACCATTCACTTCTTCGATTGAATAAGCAGGTAAACATGGGTATGTTTACCTGTTTATGGAATCTCTTTTAGTTTATTCTCTCAGCATGACCAAACCATCTTAATATATATTTCTCAATCTTAGTCACTACATCTTCGTTCACACCACAGCATGTCATTAGTACTAGCTAAATGAATGTCGTCAAGAGCGTCGTCGGTTTAGAGGAGGTAAACTTGACCTGGCCCTTTCTTAGAACTGCCTCGATGGGATTTCAGAACGTTTGTTTAGGCATTCTTCTTCCAACATTACTTACCATTCACTTCTTCGATTGAATAAGCAGGTAAACATGGGTATGTTTACCTGCTTATTCAATCTCTTTTAGTTTATTCTCTCAACATGACCAAACCATCTTATTATATATTTCTCAATCTTAGTCACTACATCTTCGTTCACACCACAGCATGTCATTAGTACTAGCTAAATGAATGTCGATTTCTAACACAATTCAATTTTATTCTATATTATTATGTTGACGGTCGCCGTGGCGCAGTGGTCAGTGACATTGATATCTGTATCGTAGGGACCCCGGGTTCGAATCCCGGCAGGGGCAAACATTTGTGCGGTGAGTGTAGATGTTTGTCCCGGGTCTTAAGTTTTTGTGTGCTGTGATTGGGTGTGTCCATGTCTCCCGCGATACAGGGAGTCCTAGTGCGGAGGTCTGAGTGAGATATTTAAAAAAAAAAATTGTTCAAGTTTGCAACAAACATACACACATACACACAAACTTTCGCATTTATAATATTAGTAGGTTAGTAGGATTATTTGTGGTAGCCCCCATATCTTTTAGTTTCGTTTGTGGCTTCCTAAAATAGAATATAATAATTTGGGTTCCCACTGTTATTGTATGAACTATAAACCAATTACGGAATACCGAGAATTGGAAAGGTCAGACAACTCGCCGTAATTTATTTCTTGATACCAGTCGAAATGTATCGGTGTGGTAGGTATTAGGGGTCAAGCGGAAGGTCAAACTCCATCTCAAATTTGAGCATTGGGTGACATTATCATATAAACAGTAAGATCGATCTTACGTTTGAATCATGAGTGATTCAAAAAAGGAATGGTGGAAAGTCACTTTTATCACTTGCCTAATTAGCGAATAATCCGATCTTAGTCAGGTAGTCTGGTCGGTGGTCGTCCTATGCTGCGCTTGACAGTCCGTGGTCTCCATTTGAGAACGTTTCTACCCCAAAGGCCATCAGTTCTTCAAGCTGCCCACTGCAATATCAACTTGCTAATCCGCTGGGTTATGTTGGTGACTTTTGATCTTCTACGGATCTCCTCATTTCTGATTCGATCGCGTAGAGAAACCCCGAGCATAGCCCTCTACAAACATACTTATTTGCAGATAGCACTTTAAATACCTTTTTGTATATATTTTACAAGAATACATGGTTAAAGTTAATGAAAGAAGAACTTAAAAAAAAAACTTTTAGCAGACGTGCTAGGGTCACCTGAGTTCCGACTACTAAGCTACTTCCTGTAATAACTAGGAAAAACGAACATCAAAGTAAAACTTATCCTATCCTGTGTATGTGTGTTTTTTTGTGTGTGTATGTGTGTATGTTTGTTACTTCTTCACGCTTAAACGGTTACACCGATTTCTATGGAATTTGATATCGAAATAGTTTAAACCCTGGATTAACACATAGGCTACTTTTATCCTAGAAAAAGTATAGTGCCCGTGAGATAATTGAGGTAACGGGAAAACCGTAATCCACGCGGGTGAAACCGCGGGCGCCACTAATTAAATATAGTTCTCTCAGTTATTGCTCGTACAAAAGTTAATTTTGAACGAAACAGAGTTCAAGTTATGAAATATTTAATTTAAAATCTGTCAAAGGAAACCTATTTACATACCTACCTTCATTGAGAGGCAAAGAGAATTGGAATTACAAATTTCACTGGCTCAAATAAGGATGAACGGGCAAACCTTTCAGTGGCTGTTTTCATAACCACCCAGATGTTGATATTGCACAGATTTCAAGCAATAACTTGGATGGATATTACCGCTTGAACGATACCGAAGTCACCTCTTAAGTTGCATATCTGCGTATTTGGTTATTAAATAAATAAATAAATAAAACTCTATTTACTTAACTTAATCCATATATTGTTAGTTGTACAGAATACTTATAACTATGTTAGTAATGACAATTTAATACTACTTGGTTACCAGCCTTGAGATATGCCCAAGAGCTGCCAACCTTAAGGCGCTGTGAGTAGACAAACCGCTATTTTGAAAAATGTATTTTAAACCATGTGTAGAAGACAGAGCTTTGGTTTTTTCAGTTTTAGTATCTTTGGTTCAGCATAAAGGAACAGTCAGGATTCAAAATCCGGTTAAGTATTAAATCCGTTAAATATTAAACATCTACTAAAATTTCAAATATCGAGACATACAAACGGTTTCGAACCCTTAAACCTCCGTAAACTTTAAAGCGATAATAGCTGAGCGGTGAGAGCGTCGGCTATCAAAATGTCATGTGTTGATTCGATCCCCACCAATGGCTTCTGATAAGCTAACACCGTTAAAAAAATCTCAGCGTCGTCGTAGGGGAGTTTCGAGTAGGTACTCAAAACTTGAGAGTGGTAGCTTGCCAAGCCGGTGACTGGTTAGCTACCCACCTTGTGCGGGACAAATTCTGATGCGTGTTGATTTAAAATATTACTTAATAGTACTTTAGAGATGATCTCCGGGCTCAAAAAAATGTATCACATTTTTAGCCGTTTTCGTTTCCTTTCTTCTGGTGTAAGATACAGTTCAAGTTTTATATTAATCTAACACATTCGTCCTTACCGGTAGAAAATATATTTTTTTCACCAGGGATAGATAGATACCTGATCGCCTGCTCGAAAACGGCACCGTCAAAACACGGCATATGCCTTGTTTTCCTCTCAGTCGCGAGTGATCGCGCCAATCGTGTGACGTGTTGCGATGCCGAAGTGAGAAGCCAAAAAGTAATAGTTGATAAACTCCCACAAATGTTTTACAACGCTATTGCTAAGGTGTTAAGGTTCGTTGTTAAAATTAAACAATATCCGCTTGTGGACTATTTTATATCAGATGAAGAGGTATAAGTAAATATTGGCGAGGATATACTTTGAGGTTTGGTTCTCATAGAGACTGTGTATCTATGTATATTTGATTGAAGTTTTTCACTAATAAATAATCAAATTAAATCAGATTTTAATAATTCAGGTTATGATTGCATGAACTGTTCTCATAAGTGCTATTTTTTAATTGTATTAGACATGCAGTACTTTCAACAAAATATCCTGAAAATACTGTAAATTGTTTATTTAGAAAATGGTAAAAGCCTTAACTGAAATCTCACTAATATTATAAATGTAAAAGTTTGGATGGGTGAATGGAAGGATGAATGGATGGATATTTGTTACTCAATCACGCCAAAACGGCTGGACGGATTCGGACGAAATTTGTAGATGCTTCAGATCTCGGAATAACACATAGGCTACTTTTCATCATCATCATCATCATCAATTATTACCACATGAGTGAAACTGCGGGGCGCTGCTAGTATAATTATAATTAAAAGTAAAATTTGTGTGAAACCGAGTCTATGTTATTGCTTTATTAGTTACTCCTTTCCCTTATTAGTTACTCCTTTCCCTTATTAGTTACTCCTTTCCCTTATTAGTTACTCCTTTCCCTTATTAGTTACTCCTTTCCCTTATTAGTTACTCCTTTCCCTTATTAGTTACTCCTTTCCCTTATTAGTTACTCCTTTCCTGTTTCCTCACCGAGTATCATATTTATTAAAGTATTAAAAGTATTGTTTAACACTGGATACGCACTATGATTTTGATTTTGATTGAGTTCCCGATCATGGCGCGTATCCCGTGTTAAACAATATTTTTATTATGAAAAGCCATGAAAGTTTAAAACAATACTTATTAAAGTATGTTTTTTAACCATCCCGCGTCAACAATTCCTGCAACTGCATTATTAACTCTGCCTAACTAACTTGTACCTACCCTCTGTGATTAAATACCACAACACCGCAGAAAGTTCCCTTTGACATACAGTTGACCAGAACTTAAATTGGATTTACAACTTGACGGTTCGCTCTGCCTGCGGTGTCTGTTTAACAAGTCTGATGGACAAAGAATTATAATAATATGATTTTTATTAAGAGTTGTATGGTTTATTGCATTAACAACATGAGGATAAAATTCGGCTACAACTAGTGGGTGGAACTTGACTTTATATCATATAACTTAACTTAGCTTCTTTGTCTATCAGTCCTGTTAATAGTTCATTCAATTAAAGGTAGATGGCGCTAAGAACAAAATCCCTCAGATGTAAAAGGAAGTAATAAATTCGGACCGCCAGTGCAGTGCTACCATAGCTTAGTTGGACAAAACGACAGGACGGTATTCTGTAGTCATGGGCTTAGTAAGTTCATGTTATTGTTGTCCTAAAGTTTGTGACGTCATGATTATGGGTACCGACCGAAAATCAGTGACTGAGGCCTTAGTCTTATGCTCAGTCGGGGCCTATATTCATGACACTCACACCATTCTTCTTTTGTTCTCTTTCTTTACTTTTTAATTATTCTTGTGTGTACCTCTTGTGTAATGTTTGTTATGATTGAATTGAATTGCCTTGAATAAATGTGTCTTCTTTTATTTATAAATCGCCAAAATGCCTTGCAAAAATGGACTATCTCCCTGCTTGAAAAACGTTTTGAAAGAGAAGTCGTCGATTGCTCAAGCTATATCACAAAAAATTGGTTGGATCAAACAATACATTCCATAGCATGAAAATAGCTTTCAAAGTTTCACTACTTTGATTAATGACCAAGCGCCAGCTGCGCGCTTTCAGAACTGCTTTTTGACATGGGGTTGAATGAAGCGGATTGCGTTATAGTGGAAGCTTACAAGTATTTTACTGGAACATTTAAATGGTTTTATTTACACGTTTTGCTTTACTATATGTGAGTGAATGCATACTAAACCGGTACTAATTTTCTAAACTTACATAACATACTAGTAGTGCGCTGCGGTTTCAACCGCATGGATTCCCGCTACCTCAATCATCCAACGGGAATTATACTCTTTCCGAGATATAGGAGCCTACGTCTTATTCAAGAGTCTAAATTATGTCTATAACAAGTTTCATCGAAATTTGTGCAGCCGTTTAAGCGTGAAGGAGTTATAAAGGTTTTTGAATAATTTGTTTCACGGGAACAGCATTTTATTTTTGGGGTGAAAAGTAGCCTATGTGTTAGTCTAGGGTCTAAACTATCTCCATATAAAATTTCATAGAAACAGGTGTAGTAGTTTGAACGTGAGGAAGTAACAAACATACACACAAACTTTCGCATTTATAATATTAGTAGGATAGTATATGTCAAAAATGTCCATGCAACATGTCCATTGAACTTATAATGGTGTAGTCCATACTGTTTTCTGCATTGTTGGTTACATGTGACCACCGTCTCATATGGTGTTAAGTGATAACGTGGTCTAAGTACAACATGCGAGCATTTTCGAAAAATCGTATATAAGTATTTTATTTATGGTTTAAAAAAAAATTGGAGAACATTGTCTCAAGAGAATAATTAAGATCAGTGGTGGTGGAAACGCCTTGTTGAAAATGTTACTACATAACCAGTAGCTTTGTAAGTATAATGGAAATGTATAAATTTCAACAAAGTAAGGTAAAAATACTCAAAATAGTCTATTTAGCAAATGTAACCTCTCAAAACGATAGGGAAGATATAATATCTAAATTGTTGCTATTGTGATATCAATATTGAATGTATATTTATTAAAATTAAATGAAATAAATCTTATTGAGTGGTCATTATCATTTATTTTATTTAACTCACTTTCATAATTACTTTATACTGTTTCTACGGGTATAACGTGGCACTTACGCGTAGTCGATATCACGATCGACAATAATTGTTTCAGCTTCTTCCGGAAGCCTTCATCAGGATCTTGAGTGCGGTGCGTTCGTCTCAAGATCCCGATGAAGGTTTCCGGAAGAAGCCGAAACAATTGTCCATCGTGATAGATATAGATAGAGTGAGAGAGAGAGAGATAGTGATAGAGGTAAGAAGATCTTACGAGCAGCTGATTACTATGTGTAAAATCTTGCGAGGAGAGATAGACGCCCCTGATATAAGCGACAAATTGTGTCGTCTCTTTGTCCTTAATAATTACTGTCGAATTAGGAAACATAAATTATTCGCTGTCCCGTCTTGTCGTACTGTCGCTCACGCCCAGTCTCCCATACTGCGAACCCTGACTGCGATCAATGCTCTCCTGGACGTCAGTCCTGGATTTGATGTGTTTGCGGACGAATGGAAAGAGATCATGTCTGAGTGTCTCAGATACAGTGAGACCAATACGTGTTTTTTTTTTTAAATCTAATATAAAGTTGTGAATGTAAATTTATTTGTTAGTGTAATAGGTTAATCCGTGCTAATGTAATGTAAATAAATAAATAAATCGTATTATCGACTACGCGTTATACCCGTAGAAACAGCATACAGAAATAAATATTAATTTCGATTGAATTAAATTATTTGCATTACAATGTAAGAGTTTGATTGGACAAAAGAATTACTTCTAATGATATTGACAAAGTTGTGAATTTGGTCACATCAGTTTATACCACAGATATAAGTCCTTCTACGGTATATACAGATGAAAAAATTAAAATAAATTGCAAGCGCTCTCTTTATTTCTAGCAAAGTTCCATACAACCCGGAAGTTTTTCATTTTTCGCGGGTAGTACAAAAACCGCAAACTATTTCGATATGGCGCCGTAAAATATCCAAGCTCCCCGAGGAGTTGTACATGTGTGAAAGTCGATAAAATAAGTCATTTGCGAACTTTTTTCGATTTCGGACCTTACTGCTTGGAGATAAGGTTGAATTGGTAGATGGTGAGAGTTTTCCGCCGGTCAATGAGGGTATCTGCCCACTCTGTGTCGGTAGCGAAGCGTGAAATTGTGGTGTTATATTTGAACTAGTGATATTTAAGTTGATTTCGCGTAGCAGTTTCATCCGGGCGCTGTTTTGTAAGCACTTCTTTAGATAATATTCAGAATTTAGATATCGTACATCTATGACCATTTCATGTAAAAGTATTTTCTTCTTCTTGTCCTTATCCCACACTAGGTGGGGTCGGCACAACATGTTTTCATCTTCCATTCATACACATATCATTCTTCACACAGTCCATCCATACCTTCCTCGGCCTTCCTCTACCTCTACATCCATCCACATTCATGTCATGCAAAAGTATATTACACTAAGGCTGCTATTCACCAAAATTTAAACGTCCGATTAAGAATTAACCGTCGGTTAACTGTACGGTAAAAACTGCTTGACCGACGGTTAAATTGATAATCAGACGTTTTAAATTTTGGTGAATAGCAGCCTTATATTATACAGACAAAAGTTTGTCGTTCGTCATTTGTCTTTTATAGTTTGTCATTTGTCTATTATAGTTTGTCATTTGTCTATTATAGTTTGTCATTTGTCTATTATAGTTTGTCATTTGTCTATTATAGTTTGTCATTTGTCTATTATAGTTTGTCATTTGTCTATTATAGTTTGTCATTTGTCTATTATAGTTTGTCATTTGTCTATTATAGTTTGTCATTTGTCTATTATAGTTTGTCATTTGTCTATTATAGTTTGTCATTTGTCTATTATAGTTTGTCATTTGTCTATTATAGTTTGTCATTTGTCTATTATAGTTTGTCATTTGTCTATTATAGTTTGTCATTTGTCTATTATAGTTTGTCATTTGTCTATTATAGTTTGTCATTTGTCTATTATAGTTTGTCATTTGTCTATTATAGTTTGTCATTTGTCTATTATAGTTTGTCATTTGTCTATTATAGTTTGTCATTTGTCTATTATAGTTTGTCATTTGTCTATTATAGTTTGTCATTTGTCTATTATAGTTTGTATGATTGCAACTCCTTCACGCAAACGGCCGAAAGGATTTTCATTAAATTTTGAAATGAAGAGATGCTTATACCCTGGAACGAATGCTGCCTTCATTCATTCAATCATAACAGCAATAGGTCGTCCACTGCTGGACATATGCCTCCCCATGTAGGGGGATTTGCCAATACTCGCTACGCTTGGCAGGCGGGTTGGCGAGCGCAGTATGATTTCCTATCCTCAGAAGGCGCTGCTGCCTACCTTCTAGTACCTACATGATCCCTTAGCCGACTCTTACGACACCCACGGGAAGAAATGGGGGAGTACTATTCTAGACCGGTACCACCACGGCAATCGGTACCACCACGGCAGTTTTGTTTACCTTGTTGTAAATAAAAGGGCGTAAGAAATGTCGTTGTCTTGTTGCGAACGTGCTGTATACATAATTATATACATAAAAACATTATAGTCTAAGATGTTATCACGCTAGACCTAGAATGCTCACTGGCTCTTAAGGACTGCTGCCTGAATTCAGTACGTGTTTGGTAACAGTTTTTCAAACTTAAGGATGGTTAGCCAGGCAGGTACTCGAAAGTATCCTACCACCTTGCTGGGAATTTGATACGATAATTTCACCGTGAGGCGATGGTGGGGATCGAACCAGCGCCCGAAACTTTGACAACCGACGCTCTCATCGCCCAGATATCATCGGTTCCAAACCTAACCTCACCTATTGAGAAGTAAGCTGTAGGGGCATAATGAAGTCAATATCAAAAGCTA
This sequence comes from Apeira syringaria, assembly GCA_934044485.1. NCBI lineage: Eukaryota > Metazoa > Arthropoda > Insecta > Lepidoptera > Geometridae > Apeira > Apeira syringaria. Next base: position 3,840,429 of record OW203672.1, on the reverse strand, counting down.
CCAATATCTGACGTTTCCACGGAAAATGAAAGTCTTGAGATTCGAGAAAATGTATTTTTAGTTGTTTCCTTGTAGTATTTATAGGTAAGTACACAAATATCTTCTTCGGCGTTTTGATGAGAAAAATATTCGAGGGTCCAAGTGTTTACTTGGAAAATAAGGGTTCAGTGGGAGAACTCGGAGTTGTCAGATGTTAAGACTATATGGACATTACTTTACAATGTAAAGTAATGTCCATATAGTCTTAACATATTGTTACTAGCGAGAATGTTTAAATGTGCAGTTTATGTCAAGTAATACGCGCCATCTAGAACGCACTTTACTGTTCACCATTATAGTTTCCGCAAATTATCATAGATGGCGCTGTACGTCGTTAAAACGCGCAAGCGTTTAGTTTTGAATGACTACAAACAAATATGTAAAGATTGTACCCTTTATGATCACATTATGTTGGGCCTCGTTTATTTAAACATTATGATTGTTTTTTCGGATTTGTACAGAGCATAACATATTAAACCTTGTTTTTTAACGGACCTTAAAAAAGAGGTGGTTACTCAATTCGACCGTGTATTTTTTTATGTGTGTTCGAGAATTACTTCGTCGTTTATAAACCGATTTTCATGATTCTGTTTTTGTTTGATAGAGTATACTTTCGTAGTAGTTCCATTTAAACTTCATCAAAATAGGACAAGCGGTTTTTGAGTTAAACTCCAATAACTGAAAAGTGCTTCGCATACCTCGACGATATAGTTGCGTTTGAAGAGATCGGTGAACATACACAATGACAATTGATCCCGTGAGTATCGCAAAGGTCACTGAAAAGGTCGAATTGAGTAACCTCCCCTTTTGAACTCGGTTATAAATAATATTTAAACGATAAATGAAATCAAACTTTTGTGTGTATGAACATCTCTGTTTGATCTGTGTCTGGGTGTGTATATGTATTTAAGTATATATATCAGTCATCAGGTTACCATAGTACAGGCTCTGCCTAGTTTGGGACCTGAAGACCGTGTTAGAATATTAATAAATAAATAAATAATAACCGCTTCCAACAGGTCCTTGTGGAAATCAATGGGGGAGGCCTATGTCCATGGACGTCCTATGGCTGAGATGATGATGATGATGATGAAATAAATAAAATCAGCCATAGTTCGTTGTCAGTTGTTTGATAATAGAAATAATCTGTATAAATAGTTTTATCCAAATATAATGGGTTAAACTACAATTTATATTACAGCCCTTAATCTCAACCACTCAAAACTATGTCAGGTTGGTATGGCATGGGTTTAATTAAAGTATGACGGAATGTTTCATGCCGACAAACTATTTACGGTTAGTTATAGTGAAATTCCATCTGCGTGTGAGGGACGTGGAAATAATACGACGAAAATTAGAAGCACATTTTTGGTTTAATTAGAATTACAATTAATTATTTATTTAATGGAAAGAACACAGCTTAATTATTAAGTCTATGGAACACATAGTGTAGTACAAACAAACAAACAGTTTCCACATGTAAAACTGATATCCACTCGTTGCCCGAGTCTGTGTTTCCCGATATGTACAATCCTGGAGTCTTCAAGTCGCGAGTGAATAGGTACCTTCTAGGTTTGCGTGCTAAATCCTAGACAACGTCATCACAACATCAGGTGAGACAGTTGTCAAACGCAAACTTATAATAATAATTTTAAAAAAACTATACAGTTCAATTACTTACATTTGAGAAGGCATTTAAGAAAGTATAAATATGTAAAATATTACAACGTAGGTAGTTATTTGTGTTATATACAAATCTATCTATTTATTTATAGGCAAATCAATCCAGTGACAACTAGTTGCAGGACATTATCGATTATTTAAAGAATGCGGTAAAGGCATTAACTTTAAAAAGTTATAACTCGCATTCAACAAATCAACATGCTCAGTGAAAATAATATACACTCTGACTCTGAAAGTAATACAAACTTCTTTTTTATAACATGGCAATGCTGCTAGCATTCTGGGCACGCTGCCAATTGGTAGCGAGTTAGAGTAGAGTTATCTATAGGCTGATAATAACTAGTGGATTGCTCAAATGTTTAGGTAGTAGCTGTAGTTATGTAATTAGTTATTAGCAAGGGATCGGCCCCCGCACTAGGATACCCTGTGTCGCGGGAGGCATGGACACACACAATCACAGCACACAAACACCCGAGACCCGGGACAAACATCTACACTCATCGCACAAATATTTGCCCCTGCCGGGATTCGTACCCAGGGGGCACAGAAGTCATGGACACTAACCACTGCGCCATGCCGACCGTCATTAAAAATAAATAAAAATAAATACTTTCTTTTATTACTAGAAGTTGTTCTTGATCATCTGATGTCTTATGATGACGTGATCTAGGAGTGGTACTCAAGCTTCTTCTTCTTTTAGGGTGCCTCCTTCAACTATTGAAGGTTGGCAATCAGGTGACCAAACTTCAATTTGTTTCCTCGCCAGGCGGAACAGCTCAGCGCTCGTAATCCCGGTCCTCCAGGATGGTCTGCAACAAAGACTTTCGTATACGGCCTGATCTCCACTTTCCTGCAACATTTCCCATCATAATTAGTTGCAGGAGTTCCTATCTGTAGTGCCTAAGCACATGACTTAGGAATCAATGATGTTTTACTAAAGATGACGCACATTCATACTGCGCGGTGTTCAGATTTCGTTTCTTTACGACATAAACATATTTACTGCGACAGATAATACGGTACAAATAATATAGAAAAGGATAGCTATCTGTTTAGACTTGCGCTTGAAATACGCGTTGTAATGAAAATTACTACAATTGACTTAATTTTACCGCCTCAGTTTCCGCGCGCTTGTGCGACATCTACCTCATATAAACATATATCATTGCCTAGGTATGCAACTTTGCGCTATTTGATGGTCTGCAGGAGTTTGCGTTAATGGCCTACCAGCCGTAGAACTTCTTAATTAGTGACTTGTTCAGTCCAAGATATCGACATCATGCGTCTGTAGCCCCAGATCTCGAACGCTTCTATAAGTTTTCTAATGTCTTGTTTATTTAATTCTTAAACTAGATAGTAAGCTAACAGCATGGCCAAAGCACTAACTACCTTAGATAAAAAGTTAAGAACAATTTCAGATTAGTTTCTATATTCTATTCTTCCAGTCGTAATGTATGAATCTGAATGTTGGGCAGCAAAAGAGGTGGATGAAAGAAAAGTGCGTGTGACAAAGATGCGAATGTTGAGATGGATGTGTGGTGTGACTAGGATGGATGAAATAAGGAATGAGTATATCAGAAGCTTGAAAGTAGCACCAGGGAATGATAAGTTGAAAGGGAATAGATTGGCTTGGTATGGGCGTCCATCCATGAGGAGGGATGAACAACATATAACAAAAAGAGTACTTAACATGAATGTGCATGGATATAGAGGTAAAGGAAGGCCGAAGAAGGTATGGATGGACTATGTGAAGAATGTTATGTTTAAGAAAGGTGTGAGCCGACACCGGTCGGTTGGCGTAGTTGGTAGCACTCTGCCTTCTGAGCCGCTGGTCCCGGGTTCGATTCCCGGACAGGTCAAACATTTGTGTGTATGAACATGTCTGTTTGACCTGTGTCTGGGTGTGTATATGTATATAAGTATATATATCAGGCATCAGGTTACCATAGTACAGGCTCTGCCTAGTTTGGGACAGGAAGACCTTGTGTGAATGTTGTCCCCTAATAATACTATTATATTATTATTATTATATTATCTTGTATGGGATAAGGACAAGAAGAAGAAGAAGATTCTATCCTTTTTTTACCTCAATTTCATTCTTCTGATGAAGACCTGAGTGATGTCACTTTTATATATATATATATGTAATTAATTGGTGATGTCACTATTATTTGAAATATTATGTAAGTACAGAATATTTGATGACATTAAAAATCACACAAGTTTTTTTCAATTTAGCGAGGTTGGATAGGTATTGGCTCAACATTGTGCCAAATGCAGATGCTAAAATGAGAAATGGGTGTTCTGAACTTTAATGCAGTTTCCAGATGTCTGGTGTAAAGTTTTAAGTGCTTCGAGTTTGAATTTAATCTAAAATAATACAAAGTGGAACTGGATTTAATCTAACTTATCGTCAATGTTGCTGTAGACTCAGATGGATGTAAATTTAATAAAGTTATGCAGTTGGTAATAATTTATCAAAGTTAACTTCTCTACAAGTAGTAATTAAACCTGCACTTAAACTTTGATCATCTTAAAATATATTCAGAGAAACACGGAGCAGATAGTGCCGCAAAATTTAACCTAAACTAGATACATATTGACTCGTTAACATTAAATAAAATAATATTGCATATATACAATACAACCTTATAATCTGTGTTACAAAATGCAGTCTTATCGCTCACAGAAATCTCTGCCAGGCAAACTTGAACGGAGTTGATTTAATAACGTACTTAAAATGATGAACAGATTAACACACTATCGTTCCCACAACTGTGTAATTGCTCCTCTTTGTTCAAGGTTATCTGGAAAATATGGGTCTGAGAGATAAGACCGCCCATTGTGATACAAATTATAAGGTGCTTGTATTATCCGGCTTTGTTCAGATTTATAGTCGAAATTTCGACCATGTTCCATACCCATACTCAGGTGAGTTTACGATGCTAGATCGCGGTGACCACTACGCATATATATAATATACTAGTAGCCCCATGGATTCACCCGCGTGGATTACGGTTTCCCGCTACCTCAATTATCTCACGGGAACTATACTTTTTCCGGCATATAAGTAGCCTATGTGTTAATCCAGAGTTTAAACTATCTCCATACCAAATTTCATCGAAATCGGTGTATTTTATTTATTTATTTACATAATCCAACAGCGTCACGTTAAACACGTATGTAGTAAATCTAAGCTTAAGTATGGCCAAAATAGGATTACACATATTACTAAAATTATATGACAAACGTTGTGTTTACAGTGCTCGTCAGTATAAAAACAAATAACCGTGTATGTTTTTATGTCAGGTGAGGCTGGTAGTAGAGTGGAGGGTTGTGTGTGTGGGGATGTGAGAGAGGGTTAGTGTGTGTGTGCGTGTAGAAAATGTATAAGTATATAAACAGAAATGTAAAGTAATACAGGTCATGATGTTTATGACGGAACCAATTATGAGCATACAGAATTATGTCATACGGTGTATTTTCTTTATTTCATGTTTGAGGACAAGCTTAGAAGAGAAGAACAAATCCAACGTGGGATACTGTTTGTTGTATGTTCGGGCCGCGCGCATAATACGGAGTTTTGAGCCTAGTTCAAGTTAACGTGCAGAACGTGAAGTAGTTGCGTGTTGCGGGTTCGAAATTGGGGTACTCGAAGAGCCACATTTGACAAGAGTTCACTGCAGTCTATTTTACCACACAGGATATCATGAAGTAACATAATACCTTACTGCATACGTCGTTGCTCTAGAGTATAGTGTAGCCGTTTGAGCGTGAAGAAGTAACAAACATACACACATACAAACATTCGCATTTATAATATTAGTATAATATGTCAAACTCACGAGAATTTCCAATTTAAAAAAAATGTGCTTGAATTACTGATATCATGTTTTGTGTTCCAATAAAGTGTTCATCTATCTATCTATCTATCTACAAATACACAATACTATCAAACAAATAGAAGTTCCTACATTTACAATAGAGTTAATATATATATCTTTGGGAACAAGATTGGACGTTGATAAATACGTCTGCTTGATTCGGTTCCGGAGAATACTGGGGAAATAAAATGGGTATTATAGAGGTTAAAGTATGAAATTGCCGTTGTATTGTATTAATAGATACTTTCAATAGACCTTATCTTTGCGAAAACCTTCTTAAGAATAAGAATAAGAAACTTTATTGGCCAGAATGGTCGTTACACTGAGCAACTCAAAATTACAATAATAAGCTTATAATACATAAGAACGTAAGGATTAATAATAAAATAAAATAAAACACATATTATACAATTCTACGAGATGAATGAATATTCTTTGAGACGCATTTCAGCAAATTCGTTTAATGAATATAATGGGTGGTTTTCAAAAAATATTTTTAGTTTTCTTTTAAAGTCCCTAGTGTTTAATTTGGCTATAGTCAATGGTAGCTTGTTATATAATAATATTTTATTGCAGATTCCTTGTTTTTGAACCTTTGTCAAGCTTACTTGTGGAACAAATAGTTTTTCGTTATTTCTTAAATTCTTGTTTGAGATTTTCGAATGAAACTGTTTCAAATGATTTCGACGTTCAATTGTTTGTTTTATTCAGCTTAGACGGGAAAGATTAGCTAGATAGTGTTTATAGTTGACGGTCGCCGTGGCGCAGTGGTCAGTGTCAGTGACATGACTTCTGTGTCTCCGGGACCCTGGGTTCGAATCCTGGCAGGGGAAAACATTTATGCGATGAGTGTAGATGTTTGTCCCGGGTCTTGGGTTTTTGTGTGCTGTGATTGTGTATGTCCATGCCTCCCACGATAGAGGGAATCCTACTGCGGGGGTTTATGGGTTTGAGTGTAATAGATTAAAAAATATTCTTTTTCTTATGTGACAAGGCACTTCCTCTTAGAGAATGGAGTATATGCCATAATCTTAAGGGCTTTACAATGTGTAGACAATTTTGAGTTATATACTCAATTAAGCAGGAAACATGACTCTTTTTCTGTGGCATTTTTTTACTGCATTATTGATTTTGCGGTATAAAAACCCAGACTTACGTTAAATTGATGGTCGCCGTGGCGCAGTGGTTAGTGTCAGTGACATGACTACTGTGTTTTCGGGACCCTGGGTTCGAATCCCGGCAGGGGCAAACATTTATGCGATGAGCGTAGATGTTTGTCCCAGGTCTTGGATGTTTGTGTGCAGTGATTGTGTGTGTCCATGCCTCCCGCGATACAGGCCCCTAGTGCGGGGTCTGAGTGTGATAAAAAAAACATGTGTAATGCAAAAACTTAGTTAAAAATCGGGAATAAAATAGGTTAGTATGAGAAATCTTAATATCATGAAACCTCCTTACTAGAATTTAAATATAATATGTCAAAAAACATACTTAGAATTTATTATTTTTATGATTTTACACAATAGATAATAAAGCTTATACCTACAATAGTAACAAAAAAATTGTTGCTTGATTTGATTTGATATGATTGAAATCATGATGCCACGGTTTCTTTCTTTTTATACTTAAGAATCCGTATCACGTATATGTTTATTTTATCCACGGTAAATATATTTTTAAGATAAAATATATTCGCTACATAAATGTTCAGACGTACAAAATAAATTCAATTCTCGGAGAAAAATCTAGAGTCTAAAAATAGCAGAAGTCGTATTGTAGTAGAATAGAATCGACGTACAAACGAACTCGTAAATCGAAATCGTAGCGCGCTTCCTTCTCAGACAATATCCGGCCGACCAGGTTCGATCGAGATTCGTTTACGGTTGCGATGTCGGATGCTACAGAATAAGCCGGGCAGCTTATTCTGAACGCGGAATTCCTAATTGATATTTGTGATTCCGCACGAAGAAAGTTCGATTGCGGCTTTGGCAAGAACTTTTAATAGAGGAACTGCAAATTATATGTTAGTTTTACTATATAATTTATCGTTAAACTTTGAAAACTATCGCCAGTTTCTTCCATCAATTTTGTGCAAAAACCGGCTAGGACTCATGTATTTATTTTTGAACTTTCACACAAATTCTTCAGTCTCAAATTAGGCCGAGCCTGTTTTGTTATGGAAATCTTATATGCACATCGAACAAACATGTTTGATCTGTGTCTGGGTATCTTTTGTATCATCATCATCATCGATTTGAAGCGAGGATAGCTCCGCGGGGGGAGCATTGCCTGTCAAACTAACGGACACTGGTTCGATCACCAATAACAGCTTGAGCTTCCGGTAAAGGTAACACCGTTATCAAATTCCCACCATGGTGGTAGGGTACTTTTTGGGTACTTTCGAATATCCGCCTGGCTAGCTACCACCCTCAAGTTTGTAAAACTGTCACCAAACGCATAGTGTGTTCAGGCAGCAGTCCTTGAGAGCCAGGGAGCATTCTAGCGTGATAACATCTTCGACCACATCGTCACTGACCATCAAGTGAGAGACAACAAGTCAAACGCTAGATCTATACAGTACTTATAAAAAAAAAACTCAGTCATCTGATGTCCACTGCTGGACATATGCCTCCATTAATTCCTCCATTAATTTCCATATGAGTGGTTGGAAGCTGCTCGCACCCAGCCCTTGCCTGCGATCTTAGTGAGGTCGTCTGTCTACCTGGTTGGTGGCCGTCCTATACTGCGCTTGCCAGTCCGTGGTCTCTATTCGAAAAACCTTTCGTACCGAACGGCCATCAGTCCTTCAAGCTATATGCCCTGCCTACTGCCACTTCAACTTGCTATTCCGATGAGCTATGTCGGTGACTTTCGTTCTTCTACGGATCTTCTAATTTCTGATTCGATCCCGAAGAAAAACCCCGAGCCCCCTACATAGTTCGTCGTGAGACACTGAGCCGAGTTCACAAGGCCCGTATTTTTAACCGACTTAAAAAAAGGAGGAGGCTCTCAATTCAACCCATATGTTTTACTTTTTTTATGTTTGTAACGAATAAACTGAAATAGTTACGTAGTTAAGAAACTACAAAAACCGAGTTCTAGAACTTACTACGCGTACATTAAAACTTTTATTATAAAATTACCTTATATATAACATAATTATATTACATATGTTCTACAAGTGTAATCAACTTTTAAATGAACTTTTTTTTACCCGACTGCGAAAGAAGGAGGGTTATGTTTTACGCCCTTTTTGGCCGTGAGCCATGCATTTTATCATGATATATACTTTTTTCATTATTTTACGGGATTATTACCTATTATTTTAAAATAATGGGTAATAATCCCGTGAGTAGCTACTCACGGGATCGATTGCCATTGTGTATGTTCACCGATTTCTACACCATCCACAAGGAAATTATCCAGATTGACGTAATACTTTTCAGTTATTGGAGTTTAATCTAACCTAAAAACAGCTAGACCGATTTTGATTGGGACCGAAATTTAAATGGGCAAAAGCACCAGCTTTCAAATAAAAAAAGAATCATCAAAATCGGTTCACCAGTCGAAAGTACTGAGGTAGCAGACATGAAATATATACATACTTATTAGGAACCTGCTACATTTTTTGAAGTCGGTTAATAAATGCAAAAATCTTCACCTAAAACTAAGCCACACAAATTTACTTTATCTCTGCGCCCTCGTTCGGAATCCTTCAGCTACTCTGTGCGCACGAAGCATTGTGCTGTAAATAGAACCACGTCACAGTTTAGACCATAGCTGCGGCAGTCATTTGCCTGTATCGATTTAAGTGACTCGCATTAGCACCATCAGCACATTTTAGATAAAGTAATTCTACGGCACTAATTGTCAGCGACGGCACATAGGTTAATTGTCTTTCAATATGGGGTAGTTGAGGGTGAGTTTCGGATAACGATCACCAAATGTCTAAAGATTAATGCAGCCTTCCAAATTTAAATCAAGGGCAGGATGAGGGGATATATCCTACTAATATTATAAATGTGAAAGTTTGGATGGATGGATGGATGTTTATTACTCAATCACGCTAAGGATGGACGGATTTGGATGAAATTTGGTATGTGGATACTTGAAATGAAATTAAATGAAATTTCTTTAGACCAAGGCATACATGGATCTTAATACTAATAATAAATTAACTAATTAACACATAGGCTACTTTATTCCCGGAAAAAGTATAGTTCCCGTGGGATAACTGAGGTAAAGGGAAAACCGTAATCCACGCGGGTGAAACCGCGGGACGCTACTAGTGCAACCATTCCATGTATTTTCTCAAACAATCGACGGTACATGACGGTACAGGTGCTATTTCCATCCATTTCTATTCCATTAAAGTTCCAACTGCCGTTCCCTCGTCACGGCCGAGTGCGCCTCTCTCCAATACAAACAGAGCACCCAGGTAACAAGTACACAGGGTTCGGTCCGCTACATGCGTCAACATCGCTCAGACTATCGACTTTCTTGGCTTAATTGTCGGGCCGTTTATTCGAACAATGTGAGCCCGCGAGATAAATCATTGTCATTGTTGAAACAATTGAATAATACTTTTATGACTTATATACAATGATATTATATGTTTATATGAGGTAGATGTCGCACAAGCGCGCGGAAAGTGAGGCGGCAAAAGGAAGTCAATTGTAGTAATTTTCATTGCGACGCGTATTTCAAGCGCAAGTCTAAACATATAGCTATACTTTTCTATATTATTTGTACCGTATTATCTGTCGCAGTAAGCATGTTTATGTCGTAAAGGAACAAAATCTGAGGACCGCGCAGTATGAATATACGTCATCTTTAGTAAAACATCATTGCTTATATATATGTTTAATCACACTCAGATCCCCGCACTAGGATTCCCTGTGTCGCGGGAGACATGGAAACACAATCACAACACACAAACAACCAAGACCCGGGACAAACATCTATACTCATCGCACAGATGTTTGCCCTGCCGGAATTCGAACCCAGGGTCCCGGAGACACGGAAGTCACGTCACTTACACTGACCACTGCGCCACGGCAACCATCTATATGCGTCACAGCTATAATAGTTTTTAACCGACTTCAAAAAAGATTGCGGTTATATGTTTCACTGTTTTTTTTTTCATTTATGTACATCGATTTCATCCCCATTTTCGGACCGATTCACAAAATATTATATTTGTTTGATAGTGTTTTTTTTTTTTTAAAGATTATAAGCTTGCGTTTGACTACTGTCTCACCTGATATTAAGCGACGACGCGGTCTAAGGTGGAGCACGCAAACTTAGAAGGAACCTATTCACTCGCGACTTGAAGACTCCGGGGTTGTACATATCGGGAAACACAGACTCAGGCAGTGAGTTCCACTCTCTGGCAGTACGCATTATAAAAGTGTACCCCCGAGGTGGTTCTATTTAAGTTTCATCAAAATCGGACAAGCGGCGTTTTGAGTTAAACTCCAATAACTGAAAAGCGGATACTCAAAGCTCATGGTACACGTCATCGATTTTCCATTTAACCTCCTTTCGTTTCGTATACATACAAAAAAGGTCTATTTTTATCATGTTGGCACCAAATATGAAGGAATCGGTATTTGGGGTGTAAAGTTAAGGAAATGAGACGCTGGCCGCGACGAAGCCTGCTTTCGTAAACTTTTTATCGTTATTAGGGAAACGATGCAGCAAATGTTATAAGAAAAACAATCTTGTCTTTCGGTTGCGAATTTTTTCACGTTTTGGCGAAATGGTGATAGAAAGAGAATACAATAAAAATGTAGATACCGAATAACATCCAGTAGACTATAAAAAAGGATTAATAGTTCTTCGATCGCGATCGCTTGCCGATTGATACTATTCGATATTGTTTCTACAAGGTTTTTTAAATAAATAAATAAATATTTGACAATGTTTACAATAATGTACACTCTAAGGCTTTCACGGCCGGCGTTGCATATTGTATGTATTGCTTTCGGGCTGTTTGGCCGTGGTCTATGTGAAACTTTTGTTCCAGACGTTTCGTCGATCACTGCGGTCGACATCTTCAGTGGTTCAGGTCCGAGCGGCGACAAGAGCGTAGAACTCTCCTTCGCGGCGTCTTTTCTAAAACTGATACGTATCGGACCTGAACCACTGAAGATGTCGACCGCAGTGACCGACGAAACGTCTGGAACAAAAGTTTCACATAGACCACGGCCAAACAGCCCGGAAGCAATACATACAACAATGTTTACAAGATCATTCAGTTAACATTAGCTAGAAATTAAAACTTAGTAATATTAATGAGTATCTGCTGCTTAAATTGGCTCAAACCTGTGCGTTGAACTACATCTAAACTGGCGAGCAAAACTTCCAGGTTAATTCGAAAAACTACGATTACTCCTAAATTGTGTAACGTATTTGAAATAAAAAGTATATTGTAAGGAATTTTATAACGCATATTGTTAACGCGGCACCTAAGCGGTATAGGTGATCGCGTCTCCAAAGCGGGTGCGGCAGGGTCACTGGTGTGGCAATGGAAGAAGAAGACGACTAACCTGATCTCTAGCCGGTGGTGTACTTACGAGGCCGTGACTTCCACAAGAATCTTGCGTTCCCCGTTCTGTGTCGGTTGGTGTTGAGAAATCAGATCTGTGTCTTCCAAACTCCCCTCTCTGTCTTCGATAGCGGTATGGGTGTATATAGCGGTATATAGGTATAACTGTTGCGCGGTAGCCAAAATCCTCACGATACGACCGTGCACTTCGTGCGGGAGTTAGCGGTGCACTGCTCCTGAATTAGCGGCGTGTACTGCGCAGGCACACTCGGCGTCAAGTTGACAGGTAGTCATCGTCGAAAAGGGGAGGTGGGAAAAAAATAGCGCAATAGCTAGAGGCGCTAACACATAATTATAATAAAATAAAATAAAATTTAACATTAAAAATCAAAAGAAACATAAAATGAACAATTCTCAAATCAACATATAACTAGATAATAAAATTGATGACGGTGTTGCTTTCACCGGAAGCTCAAGCTGTTGTTGGGGATCAAACCAGTGTCCATCAGTTTGTCAGCCGACGCTCCCCCCGCTGGGATATCATCGCTTCAAATGTACCACTATAGAATAGATAGCAAGCTGTCTTTATTCAATAGCTTGAAGGCACACCAGTTATAAGCCATACAATATGTTATGGGCTCTTCTATATGTTACGAGCTGTGCGATAAGTTATGAGCGACTGTGTAAGTTATGGGCGGATGTATCCGATCCGGATGATCCGATGTGGTGAAGCGAGGCTTTATTGAGAAACTTTAAGTTGGTCAAAGGATATAAAGTTTTTTATAGAAGGTATCAATGTTGTCTGTTATAGAAGGCAATTGAGTTTTCCATCGAAACAGCAGTATGCAGAGCATACTATCTATCTCGAGAGAAATTGCCTTTAAATAAAGTTTAATATCGCTTGACATACAGTTGCTGCGGTTTTAGCAAGATTGGACTATGAGTTGCTTAAGGCACCGTTTCGTTCGCCAATTGGCCCATTTAACACTCGTCATTTCTTCGTCGGGCGGGAGTTAAAAAGATGAAGAAAGTTACTACAAAAAATGTAGACTGGTACTACACCGATTATTTTATAAACTGAGAGCAAAGCAAAGAAGACATAACAAAAAAAAATACGTGTGGCACTCGGGGACTGCCGCGGTAAAGCTATTGCATAGCATTTTTTTTCTACTTTTCCAATTAATATATTAATAACTTATACAGTAACGCCGATACAACCAATGCCATCTAGAGGCGAGTTGCTGAACTAAACAGACAAGCGTGACATTTCAAAAAAGTCATTAAAAGTTCTGCTATTCATCGATAGATGGCAAAACTAAAAAGTATCACCGCTGTGCCGGTCGGAGTGGGGGGTGTTAGGTTATTTTCGTTACGGAATTTCTGAATTCGGTCTCCACGCTCAAGGGCCGCGATAGAAGCTATGCAATAGCTTAAAAATAACTTTTCACATCGGAGTTTTTTATACAAAAACCTTTACATATTACCTTTATATTACTTTCTTTGCTAACAAATACTTTATCGAGTATTGTCCCTAATACTTCGAATAACTTGGTGTCACAGATCACGCTTGTCATCAAATTAATAAGATGCCTGAAATTACAAAATATCATAAAGAAATATCCTCGTGAAGAATCTTTTATGTAAATTTGAAGTCGGAGAACTACAAAGAAGTTGATTGCAAATTCCAACAAAAGGTCTAAAGAAGTTATTCTGAATATTTCGCTCGACCTTTCGATACACTAGTAGGTATTTCGTCTGATCCAATATATGATCCCAAAATTTACAATTAACTACTTCAACTAAAACTACCTTTAGATCTCTTTGTGCAATATTTAACAAAAAATATTTTCGTTGATAGGAATGTTTTATTAAACTCCAATATACCTACATTTTAGTATACAGACGAGACAACACAGCTGAAAAGCAAACAATATTTGTTAATAGATATCGTCAGTCACAGTGGGCAGAGCACGAATCACGTCATATGTCATATAGAAGCGAGATCGTATCGCAACGTCAAAAAATTGCACTCAATACCTAAAGGGCTAACAGGCGTCGATGGCATTACAGATGCTCGCGGGTGTTTACAAGCAGAGAGGGCGGGACAAATCCTGATGCGTGTTGATTTATAATATTACAAAATTATACTTCCCTACAGCTCAATAAAAATATCACACTTTTGAATTGTTTAATCTCCTTCCGTCTGGCGTAAGACACAATTTAAGCGCAGTAGTTACCACCAGAATTTTTGACAAAGAAAAATAGTCTGTCGCAAATATTATTTTTACTAATTTAGCCTTAGTAAACACCCATTACAACATTACAGAGGCGAGCCTCTGTAATGTTTTTTAATACTTTATAGATATAGCGTTTGACCACTTTCTTACTTGATGGTCATTGACGCTGTGGTTATATGATGATGACGATGATAATTATATTTTTTTAATTATAACAATAATTATAATATGGGACAACATTCACACAAGGTCTTCAGGTCCCAAACTAGGCAGAGCCTGTACTATGGTAACCTGATGACTGATATATACTTATATACATATACACACCCAGACACAGGTCAAACAGACATGTTCATACACACAAATGTTTGACCTGTCCGGGAATCGAACCCGGGACCAGCGGCTCAGAAGGCAGATTGCTACCAACTGCGCCAACCGACCAGCCCAACGATGATGATGATGGTGGTGGTGGTGGTGATGAGGATAATGATGATGATGATGATGAAGTTAAAGTACATTGGAGGATAGAGTTTTTTGTATATTGGTTTTCTATGGGACACATTACAGCGGATGTGCTTCGGAATTATTTCAATTTATTTATTTCACTTTAGCTACTACAAACACATTTAAGGAATCCACTAGCTATTGGTAGCCTATATATATAGTTTATGCAGTTTCATACACTACTTTATCTAATCATTGACGGTCGCCGTGGCGCAGTACGCAGACATGACTTCTGCGTCTCCGGGACCCTGGGTTCGAATCCCGGCAGGGGCAAACATTTGTGCGATGAGTGTAGATGTTTGTCCCGGGTCTTGGATGTTTGTGTGCTGTGAATGTGTGTGTCCGTGCCTCCCGCGACACAGGGAATCCTAGTGCGGGGGTTTGAGTGTAAGAATATATATATTGTATATATATTTGAGGTATATAGGCTACCAATAGCTAGTGGATTGCTCAAATGTTATTGTAAAAGCTGCAGTATTGTAATTAGTTAGTGTTTTATTTTAATAAAGGCATACGTCTTAAAAGAAAATGCATTTCACTTTGAGTAGGTACATTCTTATGAATTTGCGGATCTACCCACTAAACTGGGTGTGCAAAAACATGTATGTAATACAATCTCCCTTATCACTCTATTTATAACGATAACTAAGAAATCATGGCAATAGTAAGATTAAGTGTTTTCTATTGTCATGTACTTAAGCCCAAATTCTCTTCTCCCCCAGGATGTGGGTCTGGCCAGCATGGAGCGTGGTCCTCTGTGCGTGCACGGTGCTGGGTCAGCGCATTGACCAAGAAGCCATGATGTCCCCTCGGACTGCCAGGGTCCGGGACCGAGAGATGAAGGCAGAAGAACCCAGTTGTGATCAACTTAAGGCTATGTGGAGGTAATTGTTATATTTAATGATTTATCTAATTATTATTATTTTTCCTAGTATACTGTTACTCCAGTGGTTATTAAATTATTTGCGTATCCCACGGGAACAACTTTCGGGATGAAAAGTATCCTGTGTTAATCCAGGGTCTAAAATATCTCCATACCAAGTTTCATCGAATCAATTTTAGCCATTTTTGATTGGAAATTCTCGTGAGTTTGACACATTATTATATATATGTGGTATCCGGCTTTACTCACGTTTATAATCGAAGTTTTGACCTAGGTTTCGAGCATGTCCGATGCCCATCCTCAGGTGACTTTACTCTGCCAGATCGCGGCGAACACTGCGTGTGCCGCATTGGCGCGCAACCTAGGTCCAAACTTCGACTATAAACGTGAGTAAAGCCGGATACCACATATATATAATCAATTTTAGCCGTTTGAGCGTGAATAAGTAACAAACATACACACAAACTTCCGCCTTTATCATATTAGTGGGATGGGATGTAGTCTAACAGTGCGCATTGGCACTAAGGTTTAAATTTGAATCGAGTTGTACTATATGGAGTACAAGTGGACAATCTCAGTTAAGCCAATATTAATGTATATTATCTCTAAAAACCTTGATCGAAGCAGAGAGACAATTCCGCAATTAATTAAATTCTATTGTGTATCGGTGCTGAAATATGAACTGCGTTGGGATCTGCATAATTATAGAGACCGAATAGGGGTGTCACTCATGTTTCCGATATTCTGTGTGAAGTAACTAAATTTTTTTCAAATACAAAATCCAAACTTGGATTGCATTTAATTTAGCAATTCGTAGTGCATTTAGTGTATAGTATAGAGAGTGTAAAGTTTTTCTAAACAAGGAAAATGTTTTATCCCCGTCTGCTGAGATATGGACAATCTGAAACGTCGATCTTTTAAATGGTGAATATTACGTAGATTAGTCATCATTAATAAAAGTCGTCGTACATTAATGCTGACAAAAGTCACGTACTTGTCAAATTGGAATTACTTAAGACAGTCTTCAATCAGAATACATTCGCCTAAGTCTTTTTCCTCCCGCTGTTATGTCACGCTCTCCGTGTATAACCCACCCACTTTGTCAACATCCAAGCGTCCGTTCATCGAAAACCGACATGAACGGTGAACGTTCCGTTCGTAACGGGATTGCTCCACCCGTCTCTCTCTCGCTCTCCCTTTCTCTCACTCGTTTTCCCTCTTTCTCTTTCTCGTTCTCTCTCTCTCGCTCTCTCTCTCTTTCTCTCTTCTGATTTTACAATGATGGCGGACGGATTTACATAAACTAATTCATGATGAATAAATCAGTATGTCAAGATATAATTTATTAAAAAGGTCACCATATCAACCACAAGACCGCAGAGCTCAAGGCCGAATATCGAACCCTACGACCGCTGCCGGTAATCACTTCGCTCAACGTCAATTATGTTTACAAAAATGTAAATGTGTGATTCTCACCAAATCAGTTATTTATATCTTATATAATAACTCGTTATTGGCAACCCTGGGTCCGGAAATCAAACGTGGATGGCCGATATCGTCTACAATTCAGATCAATTGATATTTAGCTCCGATTCGATTGCTATTCCGCTTGGATAGGTTTGAGTTTGAGTAGGTAGCTGGTATCAGATCTCTTTAGAAAACCTTTTGCTTATGGTAATTGACTTTGGAAAGCTAAACGGGATAGGAGAAGATTTTCCTGTCAGTGAGGGTAATAATGTTTTTTGAAATCCTCTTTCCGAATGCGTGTTAAGTTGTTTTCATTGCTTCGATTATTGTTTTATTGCTAGTTTTTACACTGACATGTTGTTCACTTATACAAAAATATTTATTATTATCAGGATATTTACGATGTATTTGATTTGTTATATTTGTTCGATCTTTTATTTCTGCACAGTTTCATACACATGTTCACGAGTAAATTGAGCTTTCTGCGGGTAGGTGTTCTTTAAGAGCAGACAAATCTGTCTACCCTCATTTTTTCACGGTTGCTGCGTCTAATGGTGGTATTATTTATATACATGGATTTGTACTTATATTTAACGCCTGAAACAACTGAATAAACACTGAATTTTTACTACTTGTGTATTTTTGTTAAATTGTTGGAGGTATCAAAATAATGTGGATCCAAGTGAAACAAAACAATTTAAATCCTATTTTTTAAAAGCCGACACGTGGTTTCCTTAGGTTATGGGCCCAGCGCGTATCCATAGTTTTTCAGCAATTTTCGAATCAGTTAAACTGAAATAAATAATATTCAATATTCAATGTGTCCGCGTGTACTACGTTTTTCCCCCTAACTAATTCGGGAACTATACATCTCCCAGAATAAAAAGTAGCCTATTTCCTTCTCCAAGGTCCCGCCTATCTTTGTACCAAATCTTATCTAAATTGGAGAAGCCGTTCACGTGTGATGCCGTGATCAAGGGTAACGGCGATTCATTGGTATATATTCATAATATAGACTAGCGTGTGCCCGCGAATCCGTCCGCGTAGAACAGTTACTCCGCGGAAAAAGCGTTATTGCAATATTTTTCATTTATGCTCCGCTCCGCTCCTATTGGTTGTAGCGTGATATTATATAAATACCATAGCTTGACGTCTTTATTTAAAAACAGACACAAAACCTTAAGGTTTTCATATTCGACCCAGGTATACCTGACAATGAGTCCTAATCAAAGATAAGAATATAAAATATTAATTATTATTTAATAATATTTAATATTATTATCTAGAGCCATCAAATATAATTACTTAATTATAATGTGTATAATGTTAATGTATTATATAAATAAACTAAATTATTAAACTGTTATATTGTATGTGATGTGTTCTTTTAAGTATGTAAAATCGGACAAACGTAGCCTATATCAAAAATTCACATCACCCACTTTTCCACCTCTAAGGTTGTTATTTGTATATGTAAATATATTTCTAATTATAACTGTGCTTGAATAGCTCTGTTAGATATTTCTCACTCCATCAAATCTCTTTCATTTGGTATCTACAAAGATTTCCCAAAAATATTCTCGAATTGCGTGGGCATCCGCTCCAAGCGATTTTTCCTCGAGACCTACTTAGCATTTACATAATACCACTTTGGACATAACAATCATTTGTAAAGGATGTGCCCACAGTTACTCGAAAAGCAAATTATTTTGACTACAATTTTAAATTGGTTCATATAAATATTGAAAAATCCGTGTAGCCATGGTCACATTTAGAATGATCGTTTTCTTAGCCATTTTGTGTATTTTGGCAGCGGAAAGTTTGATTAAGACTAAAGTTAAGGGCATTGTGGTGTTTTCGCACAGTCTAAGAATAATCTAATATTACAGTACAATATAATACAGAACACTTTATTGTACACACAGGGAAAAACAATACAAAAATACATCTTAAATCTAACAATACAGTACACAGGGCGGACTCATCGCTGAAAGCGATCTCTTCCCGTCAACCTTAGTAAGGAGTCACACAAAGTGATACAAGTTATAGGGTGTACATTAATATTTATTGGACTGGCCGGTTGGCGCAGTTGGTAGCACTCTGCCTTTTGAGCCGCTGGTCCCGGGTTTGATTCCCGGACAGGTCAAACATTTGTGTGTATGAACATGTCTGTTTGACCTGTGTCTGGGTGTGTATATGTATATAAGTATGTATTTAAGTATATATATCAGTCATCAGGTTACCATACTACAGGCTCTGCCTAGTTTCGGACCTGAAGACCTTGTGTGAATACATTCACAAAATAACAAATAATAATACTAATATCCATGACATAATAGTTATATAGACCGGTCATAAAATGAAGTTCACGACTGAGTGTTTTTAACATTAGGTTTCCTGATGACCTGAGAGAAAAATTGGTACAATGGATAAATTCAAAACGCTCTTTTAAATAATTGGGAGTGAAAGGGTTGAATAGAGATATAAAGGAGAGCGAGGATGTGAGTATTCCGGCGAAGGCGAATAGGCAGCCACTTGAGCTTGGTGCGAAACTGAGAAACGTGGTCATATTTTTGAAGGCCGAAAATAAACCTTATGCTGAAGGTGCTCAAGTTTATTTAGCTGGTCTTCCTTAAGATCTAGGTAGCACAAATCAGCATAGTCAAGGATCGGAAGTAGGTGGAAGGTGTAGGTGTAGTATATTGATGTAAATGAGGTTTCTGTGAACCTATCCACTGAAATATATCACTGCATACGCCGAACTTTGGTACGTGGGGGTACATTTGCCGGCTTGGGGTACTTTGTCATTTGCAAGCAGTTTAGTTTGTACCCAACCCACCCACATAATATTCGATAGAATGCTCGTCGGTTTCCGGCGCACATTGCATTTATTTGCTTGTCCGCGTTTGCGGAAATGGAGGTCTTATTCTAGTTCAGTTATCGCTAGAGGGTTTTTCTATCTGAATTTACGTATAAAAGCGCTCACTCGTAGTGGAGTTTGTTTATGCAATTGTAACTGATAAAATATATGCAGCTACATTATCCGCGATCAGAAATATAGTATATATAGTAATCATATAGTATCGAAGCGATGATAACTCAGTGGTCTGACGGCTCGGTGGTCTCGGCTGTCAAACTGACGGACGCTGTTTCCCACCAACGGCTTGAGCTTCAGGTGAAGGTAACACCGTTATCAAATTCCCAGCATGGTAGTATGGTACCGTTGAGCACCAGTCTGGCTAGCTACCACCCTCAAATTTGAAAGAATGTCACCAAACACATAGTGTGTTCAGGCAGCAGTCCTTGAGAGCCAATAAGCATCTAGGTCTAGTGTGATAACATCTTCGACCACATCGTCACTGATCAAGTGAGATAGTGGTCAAACACTGGATCTATTTATACAGTATAAAAAAGAAGAGCACCTTAAGCTGTCGGCCTCGTTTGTTGCCTGAGGACAACACTTCAGAGGCCCTCGTGCTAGCCCTGAAAATGTCAGTAAATTCAGACCACCAGTCTGCAAACCTGCAATAATAATAATTATTTATTTATTTTTTCAGACAACTTAGCTCATATTCACAAAATAATATAATTTAACAATATTATTAAATACTAACAGTGTCAATATCTCACAGTCAAAAGTGATTCAGTCCTCTCAATCAGCTTCCT
Source organism: Apeira syringaria (assembly GCA_934044485.1). NCBI lineage: Eukaryota > Metazoa > Arthropoda > Insecta > Lepidoptera > Geometridae > Apeira > Apeira syringaria. Next base: position 3,819,519 of record OW203672.1, on the reverse strand, counting down.
CACCAGAGGACAGTTAAATTCTTCAGCTATCGCCTTTAGGATGCTGTTTGCTTGTGCAAAGTCTGATCAGCAATGAAGCGGTCTTTTTGCGCTAAATAGCGTCAAAAGAGTCAGTACGAGCCTCCGTGAGCATGGTTGAGACGCTAAAGAATCGCGAAAACCGTAACAGCGTCCTGAACGCATTATTATAGTGGATTCGCAGATAATTATAACCTTTTGGGGTACAGCTGCACCACAGACTCGCTGAGTAGAGAGACGAAAAATTATTTGATGATGTACGCCTTAAATGATAATAATTATTTTTACGGCATCTGCATCTAGCGAATCTGCGGGCCAGCATATTACGTCCAGCATATTACGTTACGGGCCAGCATACGGACCACATCCGGTGGTCTTTTTCAAGGGCAGCACAAGGCGAATCGCGATCCGCGAGCGCTCTGTACTGACCTTGAACTATAGTTTCGACCACCGAATGCTGTCGAAACTATAGTCGGAACTCTTTGATTTTACTACGTGAGTTATTTATTTTCAATGTGTCAACACCGTCCGTTTTAATAACAGTTTAATACATAGTATTCAATAAATAATATTCTTTAGTCCCTCACAAAAGCACATATAAGAGCACAAGCAAATAAGCACGACAGGTTCGCAAAAATAATTTTAGGTAAATCAAGGACTTTCCTCTGGGCGGACCATGACTTTCCTGTTATCACTCCAGAACTCACATTAAACTTGTTACTCTTTACTAAAAAATATATGGAATTTCAGGGTCTCATATATCAAACTCCAAAGTATATTGCGAATACTAAGAGATACAATACAATACAATACAAATACACTTTATTGACACAAAATTACAGAAATTAAAAAAAGAATATTTACAATGAGAAATGTTCAATAGGCGGTCTTATCACTAAGAGCGATCTCTTCCAGACAACCTTTGGATGGAGAATAATTGATAATAGATAATCTCGGAGGGTGGTGTGTCATATAAAATATTAAATAGAATTTAACAAAATAATAATAATAATGTTAATACATACCTAATATATATATATAAAATATTAAATACATATAAATTTATATACATACATATTCAGACAAATAAATAAGATAAATATTGTACACAAACAGAGATCGCCATTAACTGACAAAAACGTGCATTCCCACACTTTAGACGTGTGTACTGTGTAAGCTAATAAAATTATCTACACTACACAATATTATAAAGACGAAAGATTTGTATGTTTGTAATGGATAAACTCAAAAAGTACTGAACCAATAAATTCTTTCACCATTAGAATTCCACATTATCCCTAACTTAGACTATATTTTTTAAACAATAGAAAAATAGGGATCCTTAACAAAACTTCCATCATGTAGACGTGCGAAGCCAGGACGGACCACTAGTAATATATAAACACTCTTTGATTGGCAGGTTCTCAAAACGCCAGGCGCGTGCGCCGGAGATTATGAACGAAGTGAGCACATACCGCGACCCGCTGATGTACAATGAATGGCCTGTCTACACCGCTATACCTCGAGCTGCACCAAGGTATTGTTCGCATATTTCGTGAAAACTTCTTTAGCGGCGTGGTGCACTTTTGTATAAGGAAATAATCTCGCGTCAGGACACCTCGCGTCAGAACGTCAGGACGTCAGGACGTGACGTCATCGAATTCGTAAGACGGAGGGAGAGTAGACCGCCATTGAAATTTAAACTTAAATGTGTTACGAATGAAGAAAAACTTGGTTTGTTTGTAGTTTTATTAGATAAATTTGTTTTTGTTAAGTATTATTGAGTTCGGTTATCAATACGCCAATATTAAAAAAGGAAAAATGTCAATGTTTTAAAAAAAAAGTCATTATGTAAGTATATAAAATCAATAAACTTAAATACCTTTTGTCATGTTTGTGTACGATATCGCAATTAATGAATATTGTATTTTACCACATAAATGATAATACTTTTATACTGATAAATAAAGCAATTCGTGCGAAATTATACCCTTTTTTAGGGTTCCGTACCTCAAAAAGATGAAAACGGAACCCTTATAGGATCACTTTGTTGTCCGTCTGTCTATCTGCCTGTCAAGACCCTTTTTCTCAGGAACGCGTGGAGGTATCAAGCTGAAATTCATATCAAATACTCAAATTTACTATCCCTTAGAGCTGTGAAAACATCAAACTTCTAAGCCAACGCAATCAAAAGATACAGCCGTTTATGCTGCATATTTTCGACAGGGTACTTCCCGTAAACTCAGAACCTTGAAAATTGGTACGAAGCAACGTCTTATAGCACAGATAAAGGAAAAATTGCGAAAAGCATACACTTTTAGTTACATCAAATAATAAAAATATTTTTAATAATTTTAAACTACCTTTCTTTCTTACTCCTTTCTTTTGTAAGGAACCATCGGTGCGCGAGTCCGACTCGCGGTTTTCTCTTTATGTTACTTACCTATACATGAATATACACTTCATTTTTATTTCCACCTATTACACATAAAAAAATAAAACATTTTTTTTCAATTAAGGTCGTATATAACATATAAATTAAATTATATTTTTATAGTTACAGATAGTAACTCTGTACGAATAAACCCCAGCGCAATAGTCAATTGCCAAAAGATATGTACATTGATATACATTGGTAGTGATTATCTTTTGTGAAACTAAACTAAAATCGTGGAATGCAAAATAGTTCTTAAACTGTTACCATAAACTCCAAATTAGTACGACACTTATCAATAACAATACTAAAATTACTTGTTTTTATTTAAATTGCGGGTAGTTTTAGACAAAATAAGTTTCATTTATTTCAGAATAAACCGATTTGATTTAAACACGTTAAATATAAGAGAGCGACTATACATATATGAATTTAAGTGTAAATAAAATATGTGCTTTTTCATTTTACGTAATTTTAGATAATTTTTTCTCTAGTTTTAAGGCCACAGAAAATATAAGTATCTATTTTGTTATGGCAGATTCCGTTACCAGTACCCTGCGGCGCCCCGAGAGGCCTACGGCAGGATTCTCACAAAGGCTCCACCAAATGTGGTGCGCACGCCGGATTATGATGAGGTAAATATCACATAGATTTCATAATAATAACATCTTTTTATAGACCGATGTCCTTATAATACTAATAACTAATAACAATACTACAGCTACTACAATAACATTTCGCCAATCCACTAGCTATTGTCAGCCTACAGATAACTCAAATGCTCTAACCCGCCACTAGCTGGCAGCGTTCCCATGTGCCAGCATTTTGGTCACGCGTCGCATCGATCAAACGCTCCGATCAGTTTTGTAAAATCCGATGAGCTTCTATAAGATTAATGTTTAGCTATTGAAAAAATGCTGTTATCGTTATGCTTACCTATATACATTCTGGATGAGATAATACTTGCAAGATGAAGCATAGTTATGTGTCGCATATATTACTGTTAGCGCCCCGCGGTTTCACCCGCGTGGATTACAGTTCTCCCGCCACCTCAAGTATCCCGCGTGAACTATGTTTTTCAGAGATAAAAAGTATTCTATGTGCTATTCCAGACTATAATCTAACTCTGTGCCAAATTTCATCCAGATCGGTTCAGCCGTTCTTGCGTGATTGAGTGACAAACATCCATCCATCCATCCATCCATCCATCCATCCACCCATCCATCCAAACTTTCGCATTTATAATATTAGTGGGATTAGATCGGTACAGTATGTTATGAAGTTAACGAAGCAAGCCTGTTAATTTTTATTAAAGATAGCTTAAATATTTTTTTCTATATATATAACATTATTATATCAGCCATGGGGGGTCCACTGTTGGACATAGGCCTCCACCATTGATCTCCACAATGATCAGAAACGATCTAGTGGAAGATGTAGTCACGCTAGACCTAGAATGTTATACTGGCTCTCAAGAACTGCTGCATCAACATACTATGTGTTTGGTGACAAGTTTTTCAAAGTTGAGGGTGGTAGCTAGCCAGGCGGGTACTCATAAGTATCCTACCACCATGCTGGGTCGGAATTCGATAACGGTTACCTACCTTCACCGGAAGTTCAAGCCGTTGGTGGGGATAGAACCAGCGTCCGTAAGTTTGACAGCTGACACTCCCACCGCTGAGATATCATCGCTTCAAGACTTAGAGATGGGAGGATGGAGGTAGCTGGTGCTATATGAGCCAGTACAGTCATTGATGGGACTAAATAAATATATAAATATAATATTTATTTGAGACCACAAAAAGGATGTGAGTTATAATATAACCTATTTTGAAAAGATGATCATTTATAAGGAAAAATAGGTAAATAATACGTTCCAATTTTAAAATTTCCCGACCTCATTTCTTGCAAGCTAATTTAAATTATCGAGTCTCATTGAAAAAAAATTTACCAAAAAGTTGAATTCTTGTTGAAGTCGGTACCATGATAGTTCAAAGGTAACTATTATCAAAATATATAGTAAGCTTGGCTAAGCTTGCTGACTTCGTCAAGTTATTTCACACTATTAAGTGTTGAAGTGGGTTACACTTTAAGATTTTATTTTTTTTACCCTTTTCAGTGACCTTTGCTACTCACGGAATCAATTTGTCATTGTGTATGTTCACCGATGTCTTCACCCGCAACTATAATGCTATGATTTTTTAATATTTCAAATGGCACTCATGGATGTAAACTGAAAACATCAAATTAGAAATTAAAATTAAAATTAAGTACGGATAAAGTAGAACTCTTTAGATAAGCCCCTATACTACTAACTACTAACTAGCTACGCCACACGGTTAGACCCGCGTGGTGATGATTAATGATGAAGATGATGAAAAGTAGCCTATGTAAATACCCAGGGTCTAAACTATCTCCATTCGAATTGTCATCGAAATGGGTGTATCCGTTTGAGCGTGAAGAAGTAACAAAACTTATTTTTTGAAGTCTGTTAAAAACACAGGAATTATTCACGTTGTAAGTCAGAGGGTTCCGACTATAGTTTCGACCACATTCGGTGGTCTTTTTCAAGGACAGTAGGTACGGAGCGCTGGCTAAGCAAGTTGATTAATAAATATTCCTGTAGCAACATTAAGTAATTTCGACAGGAAACTGCCCTAAAAGTTCTTAAAACTTTGCGAAAGGGCAACAAGTTCAAAAGTTACAACATCGCGAACTTGAAAACTTTGTTTCAATATTTTCAACCTTACTTAATTGGTCTTTAAAAACTTTACCAACAGCGTGAAACTTTTGCCAAGTTTTCTTTGATAAACAAGTAACTTTCAAAGTTACAGAGCTACTCAATAGTTAGAGAAATACTCGAGGGTTAACATATAAAAACACGTGAGGTGTACACGCACGTTACCTGCTATGAAAAATATTGCTTCGACTTCTTTCCGTACCTATTCCAGCCCCTATGTATATGGATCAGCTATATGTATGGTCATTTTTCCCCTTTGCCCAATGACATTCTTTAAACTCTTCTTCTTTCTTCTTTTTCTTTGCCTTGTCCCATTATCTGGGGTCGGCTCTCCTCGTTTTCTTGCGCCAGGACAATCTATCCTGGGTTGTCTGAAAATTCAATTGGGCTTGTTCCAGGTCCTTGGACATAGTGGACCACCACGTGGCGGGAGGGCGTCCTGCGCCTCTTTTCTTGTTGGGGAGGGATAAGGCTATTTTCACGGCATGGTCTTCGCTTCGTCTCATGACATGTCCGTACCATCTCATACGGTGTTCTACGAGTTTTTCAGTGATGGGCGCTATTTTGAAACTTCCTCTGATGTGTTCGTTGCGCACTTTATCGAGTCTAGTTACTCCAGCTGCCCATCTCAGCATCTTCATTTCGTTAACGTGAAGTTTTTGTTCATGCGCCTTTTTTTATGACATTCTTTAAAATGCTTTTCCTTAAAGCTTCACCATTGATAAATACTAATTTTTTTTTAGTCCTACGAATGCGTTTAGCGGCCTCTTGTAATATATTTTGGTTGTTTGTTGTATCTACCTTATCAGTATAAGTCCTACACTTATTTTTGAACTTTCTATTAAATTCGAATGCTAGAGACCTGGGGTCTTACTATCAGCTTTGTAAAATCCATTCAAGTTCCGAGCAGTTCTAAAATCTGGCTTAAACATGCCAGAGACAACAATAACCATTCACCTTTGAGGATATCAATGTTCAATGTTAAGTGAACGGACTTAAAGGAGCGTAATGCCGTGGTGATGGTATGACTTTACACTAAGCGGTTTAAGGCAGGTTTTAGAACTGTTCGGACTTGGATGGATTTTACAAAGCTGATAGTAAGGCCCTTGTTTTTGTTAATATCACCACTGTGCAAACAAATGTTCATTTTAACGTATTGCGATATTTGAACGAGAAGCCTGCGCGAATTTTGTCATGTGTTCTGCCGACTTGACGTTTGACTTTTCCCAACCTGGAATGGTTGTCATAGGTGACTGAATTAACAATAACTTTGATAAAAAGGTGGAGTAGTATTAGTCTTAAAGAAAAGTAAAAAAATATTTTATGTAGATATCTTACGCGTACAGTCGCTTATTACTTTAAGACCAAGCAGCAGTCCTTGAAAGCCAGTGAGCGTTCTAGCTCAGGGCCTACCAGCATGGCTGTAATAATTTATAACAAAATTCCAGGCAACTTGAAGGCAGAGAAGAAATTGGCAATGACTTTGAAAATAAATTAAAATTATTTTTATTAAAAAAATGTTCTTATGATCTCAAATAATTAACTAGTTTAGATATTAATCCTTTGATCCTTGATCCTTTTTGTTGCTGTGCCACACAAATATATACATACCATTTTTCATTCATATTATGTATATGTATACTTCACATCTCAGACTCTTCACATGATGAACTATATTATTTTTATTTTTATTTCCCTTGTATGTTTTTCTTATTGTTAGTGTATTGTAATTGTATATGTGCCAATGCAACAAATAAATGTGTGTCTATGTCTATGTCTCTATTATGTATAGACTCATTAAGATATATTGGTCCGCTCTCACCCATATTGCCATACCCTTCCAGTCTTAAGTGAACTGTAATATATTTTAAGATCCTAAATACATAATATATGATGCAATAAATGATAAAGGCTGAAAATACACTTTAATAAATACCACATATGATAACAGTTCATGGAGGTTAATTTAAATTGAAGAAAATTTGACTTCGATAAAAAATTTGTCGTACTACCATATTTTTCCTTTATCAATAATTCGCGTGGTAACGACAGATGTGCTTGAACTGTGAATTACACTCGAAGAAAGGAAGTTAAAAAGTCTAAAAGAGTAATTAATAAAAAAAATTGAGCTTATAGGCCATCTGTATAGTACATATTTGTAGTATTTTAAATCAACATGCATCAGTATTTGTCCCACCCTCTCTGCCTGTAAACACCCGTGAGCCTCTGTAATGTCATCGGCACCTGTAAAATGCGGAACTCGGTACAACACTATTAATAGAAAGAAAATAAGGATATTATAGCGGCAAGTTGAGATGTAAAGAGCTAAATTGTGTTTTATTTTCCAATTATTAGAGCGTTACAATGGCATGAGATTGACACATAATGAATAATGACAGCTGTGGTAGTTTTAAACAGGTACGTTTTGTGCGATCATTTTTCTTTACTCCTCATACTCTAACACAATAACTTTATAAGAAACTACTTACACCTTCTTTTACAATTCAACAAGTACCCATTCCTTCATTACGCACAATTTTGTCACAAAAGGTTGGTAGCGCCGTAATGGCGGCTGTGACCTTTGACACAGAAGCAACAGAAGAGGGGTTATTATGAGTGGGACAGGACGCCTACACTCACGCACTGTTTGTCTTACACTTGTGGGCGTAAATTCGACAGTGTTGCTAAGATATTGTTGTCGTGTGGTTTAGACAATATAGGTCACATATACATATAAATATAATTGTAGGAAAACACTAGCTAATAATAGCAATTACTTCCATAAATACTCTTTGCTTTATTTTTCTTGAAACTACTTTTGATTGAGACAGTATAGGAGATGACTTACCAGGCATACATGAAGTGATCGGTAGTGTTGGAAGAGGAAGGCCTAGCCGAACGTTCGGAAATCAGATTGAGGCAGTTTTAAGAAAGGGCCAGTTCAAGTGTACTATAAACCGACGCTCTTGTATGAAAGGTTTAATGAGCGTGGATGAAGCGAAAGAAGTGTGTCGGGATCGTATAGAAGGCTGTGGTCTCTGCCTACCCCTACGGTAAAGAGATATGAATATATTATGTATGTAGTATGCAATTATATGTACCTATCCGCCGTGGTGGTACCGGCCTAGAATAGTACTCCCCCATCTCTACCCGCGGGTGCCGTAAGAGTCGGCTAAGGGATCACGTACCAGAAGGTGGGCAGTAGCGCCTTCTGAGGATCGGAAATCATGCTGCGCTCGTCACCCCGCCTGCAAAGCATGGCGAGTATTGGAAAATCCCCCTTATATGGGGGAGGCATATGTCCTGGACGTCCTATAGCTGAGATGATGATATGTATAGGAGGAATGAAATTACGGTCGTCGTGGCTCAGTGAGCAGCGACACTGACTTTGGAAGCGCGACCCCGGGTTCGAATCCCGGCCGGGGCAAACATTTCTGTGATGAGCATAGATGTTTGTTCTCGGGTCTTGGATGTTTGTGTATTGTGATTGTATGTCTATGCCTCCCGGGACACAGGGTATCTTAGTGCGGGGGGGGGGGGGGGGGGTGTGTGATCATCAAGAGTTATGGTATCTGATAAGCTGGGGTAAGCACCCCAACGATCAGCTCTCATTTGCCGTGCCGATTCAATAATGGGCACAATGATAATATTTGCCTGATCTGAGTGTTTCTGAGGCGAGCTGGGCTAAAATGTACTTTTTTTATTTTGAAACATTGCTCTCCACAGACTCCAGGGCCCGTGCTATTTTTTAACATAAAACTTAATTGATAGATTGACAATTTTATAGACACTTTACGTACAGGGAGGAACACAATTTATAAACAATATAAACTAAGCTAAAATAATACAATTAAACTTAAACAAAAGTAGCTGTTATTTAAGTCCGATTTGCGTATGCATGCAGAGCAGACCTTAGTCCGCAAACAGCATCCGTTCACGAGTTTACACGCGTGCCAGCCATCGCATTCCCAACCGTATTTGTGGGAAGATGGCGGCCCGACATACGATACCACCGTTTGACAACACCTTTTCGTGAGCATGACTGGTCTGTTTACATCTCAGATAAATGAACCAACTGGATCTTAAATACATGAAGATAGGCTGGATACTCAAAGGTTTGCATACACAAATCTGACATTGTTCAATATGCGTCATTAGAAAAACAGGATAAAATACATTAACCATGTCTTTTTTTTTATGATTAATCTCCTACATTTAGTTTTGACAGGGCCTCCACCACCGCGCTGTCTGCTAAAATCTACTTTGTCGTTTTACTATTTTATGCTGATACACTTCATGTATTAGAAAATTAAAACATCTTTATATAGCCGACGTGGTTTTTTCTTTTTCTGTCCCATGTTTATTAATGATGGGATCATAAACAAATAGATTAACTATATACTATATTTTTATTTATTTTTTAATATTAATCACTTTACACTGACACCACATTATCCGTAGATTGCATCCGTGCGAAGCCGGGGCGGATCGGTAGTTTTATATAAAATGTACCATGGGCTCTGTTACGACTCGCAACAAATCTGTAAGACTTATTTTACCACGAGAGAGAAAAGAAAAAAAAGCGACCGAACTTATTCTACTAATAAAGGCTAATGACATTTTCTTGCAATTAAAAAAGTCTCTCTCAAAATGAGGAGGCAAAGGTATGGAAAATGTGGGCCTCTATAACTTACCTTTAAAAGTGGCCTTCATTAAACAATTAATTTTCTTTTTAAGATGCGTAATTAAATCTACGGGGCCCTTGTCTTAGCAAATTTAATTAAAGGTTTTTTTTTGTTATATGCTATTTTCTATTATATCTGTAAGAAAAATAATTTAATGATTTTGTTTTTTCTTTTAGGACTTATTTTGGCTTACAAATGTCTTGTGAGAATTTTTTAAAGAAATACGTATAATATGTGGGAGAAAATGCATTATTTTAAAAAAGAATAAATTATTATTATTCGACGACTAACGTCTTATAAGTTGTGCAATTGACTACTAGTCTCCTCGTCACTGACAAGCAACAAAAAGAACTTCTGATTCCCAACTTTATAAATAATGCAAATTATTCACGGAATCCACAAAAATATAATCTAAATTTTCATATATCGATACCTTAATTGGCAAACCAGCTAACTCCTTATGAGCAAATTTTTCAGGAGACACTTAAAACTCTTTAATAATTTTTGTAGACTACTTATAAAGAAATCTAAGATCCCGTTGGTAGATATTAACCTAAATTCTTATTTTTTATACTGTCAGATCTTTTAAAAAAATTATTTACAAAACTACAGCGTTTTTAGGAGTTATCTGTTTTTCCTTTCCTGTAAAACTATGAGATACTGGAGTTGGCTGTATAGCTCTATAAAGGTTTATTAAAAAAAAGATCGTTTTTTGTTTAAATTTTAATCAGAAAAGGTAATTACTTAATGTAATAATTATCAAATATTTAATGATATAATCAAAGAATGTCAAAGATAGGTAGGTATAATATTTTAGGCTTCATGAGGAAGGTTGTCATAATAATTTTGGTAATCTCTTGGCATTGAGTTCTTTAGTTGCTGTAAATCTAAGAACTTTTTATTTGTAATTTTCCTGCGTTCGTTGTATAAGTTGGGTAAATTATGAAAAAGAATGTTGTTAATCCGACCATTCCTGCGTTGACTGAGTAATTGGTATTCTTCGGTGAATTTAAGTTTATAAAATATTTCTCCAGAGGGTGTATACTTAAGAGCTCTTATGTCGGTAACCTGAAACATAGAAATATTTTTTAAAGTACCATTCAGTATATTAGTCTTTATAACAAATTTAATGAGTAATTTAATAGTAGTTTATGTACCTTCGGGTCTCCCTTCATCTTTCCTGGCCTTATGGAGTTGTAAAATTGCAAATTTTTAAAATTCTTGAAATAAGAATAGCTTAAGTATTCAACAGTATAAGGTTTTGATTTTTTTGCATTCTTGCAAATAGAAATGTACTCAGCTGGAACGTTTATAACTTGATTTTTTAGTTTTTTTTTCAATCATCGCGTGCATACTGTCAACCTCCATTTGGGTGTGGCCTAGTTCTAAATATTTTTGCTCAATGGTTACATTATGCAGCATGGCCAAGTTGAGGAGAGCGTTACTTAAAGTGACGTTTCTGTTTTGATACGTACACCCATCCGTATACAATGTTATACTTCTATTATTACCTCCCATTTTTGGGATTATTTTATCAATAAAGAATTTTGTGAGTATGGTTGAGAACTCATCAGAGTTCAGCCCACCTTCGGACTCGTTCCATAGGAAACAATACCCGTCGCTAGTTTTCATGTCATAAATACACCAGTTGTGCACACATAGCTTCGTCTTGTAGTAGTTTGATGAAACGTAGGATCGCGGTGCTAAGAGTACTGCTTGGAGATCTGCAGTAAATACGAATTCTTTTTTTTCTTTATCATTTTCTTTTTCTGTTCTTGCTTCGTTCTTTTTATTTACATGTTCTTCATAAGTTTCTTTGGTAATGTTTCCCATCTTGTGTCCGTTACAGATGTCACACAAATCTTTCTTAGGTTTAAATAAAGCTATTTTTTGTACGGTTAGAGTGTTTGTAAAAGTCGCAATAGATAGTGCTTTTACATTTTGTGTCTGACAATAATCTGTATACATTTTATAAAGCTGCTGTTTGGATGTTATGTCTGATTGTATGTATTTCTGGGTTGTCCTTTTCCTACAGTAGTGTGAAGGCATTTTGGGTAACTCATCTAAAAAGTCTTGTAAATTTTTTATTTCTTGGTCAAAGGGCTTTCTGGGAGTAGTTCTTGGTAATTGTTCATCATTAGTCATTCCAGCAGCATCAACCTTCCAACCCCAGATACTAGATTTACCAATAGAAAAAGTATTTAAAAATAACGTCTTACAGACTCTAATCATATCCTCACCTTTTTTCAGGTGGTACATAAAAGTATTGACTCTTTTAGATTTTTGAGGGTCTTTCCTATCTCTTTGCCTATTAGTATGTACAATTTTTACTAAATTATCAACATAAACTCGTTTTTCAGCCCAAGTCATATTCCAAAATTTATCAAATAACATTTTTCTGTCATCTTCAGATATAATATGACACTGAATAACACTATTCCTCTTTTCTTTGCAACTACAGCGGGGCTTCAACTCCTTTTTTGGTTTCTTTATATTTCTTTGCCACTCTCCATCTACTTTTTTCTTACCGCAGTATTGTTTACCATTTTCTCTATTCTTTTTATTAACTTCAATTGCCCATTTTTCCTTCTTTACTTGACACCTTTTCTTTCTTTTTACAATGGGCTCATCTGATTCAGATTCCGAATCACTGTAATCGACTAATTTATTAATTAATTCAGGATAGACAGTTGGGATTTGAGGTGTAGTTTCATGAGTTGGTAGTTCTTCCTGTGTCAAAGGTACGACCAAATCGTCATCCGATTTATCATTACTTGAAGAGGGATACGCATAAGTGGGTTCAAAACTATTAGGTGCATTTTCAGACTCGTAGTTATGTGATTGTCTTAGGTGAGGAGATAGCAAACTTGGACTGAAATGTTCTATTTCAAGCGGAAATATGTCTTCAATAACCACATTTTCGACTATTTCATACGTCTGCGTATTAGAACATATTTGGCTACTAAAACTCTTATTGACAATCAATTCAGGGCTAAATGCGTCATCCACACCAGGCTGCTCATTTTCAATACAATCAATGTAGCCATTATCAAAGAAAGGCGAAGAAGCAGAATTAGAAGCTGTGCTATCATGCCCAACCAAAGCATCGTAGGGTTTTGGAAATTGGTTATTAATAAACAAAACAGAGTCAGGGTTATTGGTTTGATCAAGATCATGCTGTTCATTTTGTATGCTTATTTGCAATATTTTTTTAGCGCGTGAGTTGGACATCTGCATGCAAAACAAAAGAAACCATCACCATAAGCACAAAAAATAGCCAAAAATGAAAAAAAGAAACTTTTTACTTGAAAATTTAAAAATCATTAATTTAATACTCAAAATAAAAGTATAAAATTCATGACAAAATAATTGAACTTTAAATAAAAAATAATTTCCACGGACAAAAATGGATAACTCCCAAAACTAGTGTAAAAAAGTAAAAAGCAAACCGGCTAACTCCAAACCAAAATTAAAACTAAAAAATATCAAATGAATTATCGTTTTGTGAAAAATCAAATAAATGTATCCATACCTTGTTATAATGTGCAACTGTTTTTGAACTCTCCTTCTTGTTTTAAAGGGTCTAAACAATTTTGTTATAATAAAACGCGGAGCGGCAACCACACACGACTCGAACGCCATACAAAATGGCCGACTTAATGGAGTTAGCTTTCAAAATCGTAACGTTTCTTTCTACGTGGAGTTGGCTGATTTTCGAATAGCGATTTAGGGAAAGAATTATGATTATATCGGAGTTGTTGTTTTTGTAAATAAAGCCGTATTTTTATTGCATACTATCTAAACAAAAAAAAAAATTTGACGAAATGTGGAGTTGGCTGGTTTGCCAATTAAGGTATCGATATAAAGAATACGTGAACGGGTTGTCATTTCGTTTTTCGGGAGCAAGGCTGGTTCTGCCATCCTCCTTTAAACTGTAAGATGTAAAGATATAATTAAAATATGATTGAAAAAACCGCAATGTGATCTATTTGATTTAGGTAACGCAAAACGGAACTTCGACCCTGCCAGGATTCGAACCTGGAATCTTCTGATCCGTAGTCAGACGCGTTATCCATTGCGCCACAGGGCCAGATATGCGATTAGCCGAAAATAGCGAGCAGCTTACGAAATATATAACATAATAAAGATTAATAAAAATAAATACTATTTTAGTATACTCCAATGTAGATAAATACATACCCGTGCCAATATACACGCTAATTACGGTAGACCTTACTTAACTTAATTCATTATTATTTTCATATTGTATAGGTCTAGCGTTTGACCACTATCTCCCATGATGGTCAGTGACGATTTGGTCCAAGATGTTATCACTGTAATTGATATTGACGCTTACTTTATATTTTTGCGCCAATAGTCCGGTCTTGTATGCCTCCCGCGACATAGGGAATCGTAGGGTGTGTTCAGGTGTGTGTGTGTGTGTGTGTGTGTGTATTAATAAATAAAGACTCAGGAAGACTGTATATGGACTTGAGGCTATTTAAAACGTGTCTATCCCAGCAGCGATGTCCAGTTGTCGACAACTTAAACTCGATGGCAAAATAGACAAAGGGATAACGCTTTTTAAATAATATGAACTTAATATTAAAAAGTATTATTACTGTAATAATATAATATAACTACTAACTAATGAGGGTTGCAATTTGCCAAAAAATATTTACTTGAGTATATTTCTTCAGTATTACTGTTTTTTTTTGTATTGGTTAAAAGATTGTTTTTAACTAAATAACTGACTACAACAATTGTCTTTGTTAACAGATGTTTGGAATGCTGAACATTCCCCACACCTCGGGCAAGGTGCTGCGGTACCCTGGACCGTCACGAGCTCGTGGGGGTTCCACCTTCATGGTGCCTCCACAACGAAACAAGTAATATTTAAGTTCAAATATTTGAAGGAAATAATTCGGCTGCTACTGGGAGTTGAACCCACGACTACAGAATACCGTCCTGTATTAGCCGAATTTTTTCCTTCAAATATTTGAACTTAAGTTCTACCTAGCATGTTGTTAATGCGATACACAGTAAAAACTCTTAAGAAATATTTATTCACTGATGATACTCACATTGTGTATAACAGTGTATTACTATTATATGTTACAAAAATATACAATATATTTTTTAAACATTTATTTTTAATAAAAATAAGGGGAGTTTACACAGCATCAGTTACAAAAAATATTCTATGGGACCTATATGAAGCTCAGTAGTATGTACATTTCTTGTCTGGGTGCATTCCCGGTTATGTATTAGTGTCCCGGTTATGTATAGAGGAAGCGATACTTTTGACATATAACTTCTCTCAGCCATGTGCGTCCACTGCTGGACAGAAGCCTCCCCCATATAGGGGGGATTTGCCAATACTCGCCATGTTTGGCAGGCGGGTTGGCGAGCGCAGTATGATTTCCGATCCTCAGAAGGTGCTGCTGCCCACCTCCTGGTACGTTATCCCATAGCCGACTCTTACGGCACCCGCGGGAAGAGATGGGGGAGTACTATTCTAGGCCGGTACTACCACGGACATATAACTATAAAACATATATTATTAAGTTACCTCAAATTTTCATCACTCAAAAGTGTGAAATCGTGAATAAAAGTGTGAAGTCGGTACCATCATAGTTCACAAAATTAACAATTATCACAATATTGCGCACATGGTACCGACTTCGAGAAGTTATTTCACATAATAATATATTCATTTTAAAATGAATAGTGAATTTAAAATCAAATAGATATTTCACTCATTCATTCAGCATGGCGCAGGGACCCAAAGCCAGTCTTCCTCCGATATTAATATGTGCCACTTTCTTCTATCTTGAGCCATCTCTTGCCAATTATCGGCTTGCAGCTAGCGAAGATCTTTCCCAACTTCAAATAAATATTTAATAATATTTATTTGAATATAGTTAATAATAATATATAGTTAATAGGTATGTAATATACCTATTACCTATATCGATATTATAATAGATAGGTTTAATAATATAGGTTTTTTTTTGCTCGTTTTCGCTCAATATTGCAAGAGGTTGACACTTGATATAATCACACAATATTTAATTATATATTGACTACAAAATTTTTAATCAAATTAAAATAACATAATCATTTAAGCGGGGCTCCCATGCAACAAACGTGATTTTTACCGTTGTTATAGATAATGCTACGGAACCCTTCGTGCGCAAGTCCGACTCGCACTTGGCCGATTTTTAAAAAATATTTGTACACATTGAAAAACAGCCATGGTTACGGCAATGCAATATCCGTTGCTATTTCTTAAGATTCCACTTTCTTGCATTTAGCAGTAAACTTTTGTCTGCAAAATTATTGTAATGGTGCAAGCTCCCTAAAACAGAATTCTGGAGCTACCACTGACAGTAACATCATCTCAGCTATAGGACGTCCATTGCTGGACATATGCCTCCCCATAAAAGGGGCATTTGCCAATACTCGCCAGGCTTAGCAGGCGGGTTGGCGAGCGCACCTTCTGGTACGTGAACCCTTAGCCGACTCTTACGGCACCCGCGGGAAGAGATGGGGGATTCTATTCTAGGCCGGTACCACTGACAGTAACAACTATCCTCAATGAACTTAACATTCGCAGGTTTGAAGCCCTGAAGAAGCTGATCCGGCAAGAGCACATACGTGAGCTGCAGCGGAAGTACGAAACCGAGCAGAAGCAGGATCTCAAGGAAATCACATCTGGGCGCGGGTTAGTATTCATCAACATCAGATATTATATTTCATATAGCCGCCACCTGATTTCCAAGTTTTGAACTCAAAAGATTAGATATAAAAATCTTTGAACTGTCATACTCGTACCAATATGGAAAATTCGTCCACAAGTAGAAAACTGCATTATTCCTGAGTGACATACATAGGAGTGACGTTAAAATTAAAACGGGCTTATGCCTTGCGCTGACTGGATAATGATATAGGTAAATGTTCAATAGAATATTTTTTCAAACTGCCACTATGGTTGCTTTGCACGTTGCTATGCACTTTGGATGCCTGGAAGAAATCGCTTTAAGCGATAAGGCCGCCCTTTGTATCACTGTATTTATATTTGTTTGTTTGTTTTCTTTATAGCACAGGCTCTGCCTAGTTTGGGACCTTCTTCAGGTCCTTGTCCTTGTGTGAATGTTAATAAATAAATAAATAAAAAATAAATAAATGTGTGTGGTTTTTGAAATAGTGTGCAAATAAAGAGTTTTCTATCTATGTATCTATAAGTGCGAGCAGAGTAGGGCTTTTCTCTTAGATAGTTTTATAGAGGGCCCAAAAGAGTTGGAATCTAGTAGGTCACGGGCCGTGGCCAACATGACATAACAAAAATACTGACGGAGGCTGGTTCGATGGCTCCACCAACAGCTTGAGCTTCCGGTGAAGATAACACAGTTATCGAATTCCCAGCATGGTGGTAGGCTACTTTCGAGAACCTGCCCGGCTAGCAGCTACCAAGCTACCCCAAGAATCTTGGAAAACTGTCACCAAAAACACATAGTTTGTTCAGGCAGCAGTGCTTTATAGACTGTAAAAATAAAAATTCTAGGTTTAGAGATTACATCATCAATCACATCGTCACTGAGCACCAAGTGAGATAGTGGTCAAACGCTACATAAATAAATAATATAAAAAAATACATGTATGTCAAAAAGGTTTGCGAAGGAAAAATCATAATTACTAATTAAATTTGTCACTTAGTTTATCATTCTAAATCCTACTAATATTATAGTGACAGTTTGAATAGACGTATGGATATTTCTTACTCTTTCACGCTGTAAAGGCTGGTAGGATTTGCATTAAATTTGGTATGTAAATACTTTAGGTCCCGGAATAGCACATAGGTTACGTTGTCATCATCATCATCATCACTCATCACCACGCGGAGAAACAGTTTTAAATAACATAATGTACAAGAAAGACGTACATGTACATTCCATTATTATGTATGTGAAATTTATACCTATTATGTATGTGTAAAATAAACTATAAAAATTGTACGTCCGAAATGGGCAAACTGTTGAAAGTTATATTATAACCTTGACCATCTCATGTACACAGTTATATACAATAAATGTATTTTGTATTCTGACGATGTAGGCGTATCACCAAGTCAACAAATATACAAATACAAATAATTTATTAATAACACCTATGTTACTAGTCAATCTCAGAAATAAAAATATAAATTTTATATTGCACATTAAGCAATGCATTTCGTGTAGGTACACAATCATAATTATATAGTTATACTAGCTGACCCGGCCACGCGTTGCTGTGGCCATGTGGCGCCATCTATTGATTACTTACTCAACCTAGTCGAAAGGTATCGACATCTGTTAGAATCATTTGGAGTTAACAGATAATTGTGACTGTCAAATAATAACAGACAACTTACCATAGCAGCGCCATCTATTGATTACTTACTCAACCCAGTCGAAAGGTATCGACATCTGTTAGAATCATTTGGAGTTAACAAATAATTGTGACTGTCAAATAATAACAGACAAATAATTAGCATTAAATTAAAATTGCGACTATAATTTGAGATTTAAACTATCCTATCTCTCAAGTTGGATCGAACTGCACATGGTGTGCGAATTTTATTATAATCGGTTAAGTGGTTTAGGAGTCCATTGAGGACAAACATTGTGACACGAGATTTATATATATTAGATTAATATATAACAGATTTAAAGTAATAAAATAATAATAATAAATTAATAACATTTCAATTTGTTATCATTTATATTATATCATATTCATTGTATAACAAGACATCTAAGTACCTTTATACCTACTTAAACGTCTCTCTACCACTCTTTTTTTATTTTTATATCAAAGACCAATTCAACGTTAGCTTATACTTTTCCTATGAAGAAACACTTCAAAAGAAAAATTTTATAGATCGTTAGCGAAATTACCCGAATTATTATATCTTTACAATCTTACTTAACCGTCTCCACCGCCTACCCTTGAAATAGATTTAAACTTGTATTGCCGAGAAAAGGTAACAAAATTATTTACTTGTATTGTATAGAGTTATATATTACATTAAATAGAAAAAGACTAAGTTTGCGATAAGCAACACAATTCGAAATTCTAATTATGGCATTTTCTACGCTACGATGTTAGCCAACTTTATTAGGCGAAAACTTTGTATATAACCCCGATCCCACGCGAGGTTCAACAACTTTGCGGGAGCAGGCCTTTCATCCTTCGGTAACTATTTCTGAATAGCTTCAAGATATATTCCTAATCATTATAGAGACGCCCACATAATACGAGTACATACCACACCCAGCATCATACAAAAGAAGAAACTAGATTAGACACAGACAGATAACAGATTGCCCAAATAGCAGGTCAAATCTCAAATCAGCTAAAACGACCTTTACAACTTTTATTTTTGCTATTTTAAAAATAGACAATGAAATTAGTTGAAATTAATTATACCGTATAGATCTTGCGTTACATCACTATTACACTTGATGGTCAGTGACGATGTGGTCAAAAATGTTATTTCGCTAGAACTAGAACGCTTACTGTCTCCCAAAGACTTAACTCACAATGTGTTTGGTGACAGTTTCAAACTTGAGAGTGGTAGCTAGCCAGGCGGATTACTCGAAAGTACGATCATGCTAGGAATTTGATAGCTGTGTTATTTTCACCGGAAGCTCAAACCGTTGGTGGG
Source organism: Apeira syringaria (assembly GCA_934044485.1). Taxonomy (NCBI): domain Eukaryota; kingdom Metazoa; phylum Arthropoda; class Insecta; order Lepidoptera; family Geometridae; genus Apeira; species Apeira syringaria. The sequence continues at coordinate 3,799,930 of OW203672.1, read as the reverse complement.
GATAGAACCAGCGTCCGTCAGTTTGACAGCTGTCGCTTCCACCGCTGAGCTATCATCGCTTCAATATTATGAATAGTTTTCACTTATTACGTATGTCTGAAATTTTTCTGTATTTTATATTCTAGTAATAAATAAAGAAAAGTACTTAAATAATAACTCTGTTTTATTAAAGGACAAACCACCGATCAGGCCTCAAGTTTTAAAAGGTGCCGATGACGCTCGCGTGTGCTTACAGCAGCAATGTTACGGAGCTTCGATTCGGACTCCGATATATCGAAACTTTCGATTGATATTTATTTTATTTATCAACATTCACACAAGGTCTTCAGGTCCCAAACTAGGCAGAGCCTGTGCTATGGTAACCTCATGACTGATATATACTTATATACATATACACACCCAGACACAGGTCAAACAGACAAATATTTGACCTGTCCGGGAATCGAACCCGGGACTAGCGGCTCAGAAGGCAAAGTGCTACCAACTGTATGAACTAACTAGACTAGTACGAGGTCTAAGCATAGCCAATGGTCAGCATGTATGAACAGCTTACACGTGTCACGCGTGTAAGCCCCTTTACAACGTGCTTTCTTTCGACAATTCCTGTTTTACTTGTTGTTTGTTACGCATTTATACGGCATTTCAAGTAAAGTTCTTTTTTTATTTGAACTTTGAGGTATAGAGCCAGCGTTGGAACTATAATGTGTAAATAAAGTTCGTGCAAATACGGAAGCGCAAGAAGTAGATTTTACAATGATTATTGTTTTTTTAACCAGAGGTATTGTATTCTTTTTGGTGTTCAATAAAGCGTTTTTGATTGATTGATTAATGCGAACTCAAAGAATACTCCACACTTATTTAATATATTCGAATGAGTGTTTGTAAAGCTGGCCGAATCATTTAATCCATTTTAATCAAACTCGCTTAGGTATGTACTAAAGATGGTATGTTTGGTATGCACAATCGCATACCAATGCATGACATATGCAAGCGGATAAGATTAAGGGGTTAAGCAAGATTATTATTTATTAAGATTGATGGGGTAAGCAAATTCCAAACGGAACTGATTGCTTACCTTAATCTTGCCTTGTAATGCCTTGGACATAGTCTGTAAGTTACATGTGCTGTATGAATAAATAAATAAATAAGCGTATTTAGTTAAATTTGATATTTACTTTGTTTTTGTGATATAAATGCTGGCACATTGTATATTTGGCTCAACAAGTCAGCATTGCAATTCAACGTGGCAATGCTGCTAGCATTCTGGGCGCGCTGTCAGCCGGTAGCGGGTTAGAGCATTTGAGTGATCTATAGGCTGCCAATAGCTAGTGGATTGCTCAAATGTTATTGTAGTAGCTGCCGCTTTGTTATTAAATGATTAAAAATAAATTAAAATTTCTAAATTATTAAGCTATTGCATAGCTTCTATCGCGGGCTTTGAGCGTGGAGACCGAATCCAGAAATTCCGTAATGAAAATAACCTAACACCCCCCACTCCGACCGGCACAGCAGTGATACTTTTTAGTTTTGCCATCTATCGATGTATAGCAGAACTTTTAAATTACTTTTTTGAAATATCACGCTTGTCTGTTTAGTTCCTGAATAATAAGGATAATAAATACGTAATATTTTATATTTTGAATAATGATACTGAATACAGGTTTCAATTATTTTATCAGACACTAGAGGCCCGTCCCGGCTCCGCACGAGTGGATATATTTTAAACACGTATTTTTATTAATATATATAAAATACTAGCCGTGCCCCACGGTTTTACCCGCGTGGAGATGATTGATGATGATGAAAAGTAGCCTGTGTGTTATTCGCGGACCTGAAGTATCTACATACCAAATTTCATCTAAATCCGTCCAGCCGTTTGAGCATGATTGAGTAACAAACATCCATCCATCCCTCCATCCATCCATCCAAACTTTCACATTTATAATATTAGTGGGATAAAGATGAAATATAAGATAAAGATGCTTCGTTCATATGCAATAGTTTTATATTTAAATACAGAGCTTTATCCCCTGTGGTAGCCAGAACAGTGCGGAAGTATTGTGATTAGTTGTTGACCATTATTTTGATGATACAAAATGATTATTGTTACAGAGAGGACTACGCGTACGGTGGTTATGAAGAGCAGGAGCCTCGAGGGCTGATGCCTGTCCAAGTGGAATACCCAGCTGACGAGCCGCAGTCCAGGCAACACAAGTAATCACACTATCCTACTAATATTATAAATGCGAAAGTTTGTGTGTGTGTGTATGTGTGTATGTTTGTTGCTCTTTCACGTCTAAACGGATAAATGGAAATGGATGAAATTTTTGATTTTTTTTATTAATTTATTTAAGGATGTGTGTATGTTTGTTGCTCTCTCGCGTCTAAACGGATAAATGGATATGGATGACATTTATTTTATTTAAAATTTTTTTAAGGATCTTCAGACAGTACATAACAAAAAGTAACATAAATAATTACATAAAGTCTAACAGAACAAACCAAAATTTGTTTACGCTTTAGTTTACCTATGTCTATGTATGTTAAATTTGGTATGGATATAGCTTATATCCTGGATTAATACATACTTATTTTCATCATCACCATCATCACCGTTCTTCATCACTACGCGGGTACAGCCGCGGAGTGCAACTATTTGTAAATAAATGGAATAGACAATATCTTTGGAAGCGTGAAATAACAAAAATGATTGTATAATATTATTTACACATTTTAATAGACGCAAAGGCTTGATGCGGGAGGCTACCAACCGGTCCTTGTTGGAAGTCGGTGGGAGAGGCTTATGTCCAGCAGTAGACGTGAACGCATAATGATAAAAATTGAAAGTTTAAAATAAGATACTTCAATGAATTGCGGGTTGAAAGTTGTTCACAGCACGTTATCACAATGGTCAATTAATAGTCAAATGGGTTGCTTTTTGACGTAGCACTTAACATTCTGGCTTAGTTTCTGCGGAAAAGATTGCCAGTACCCCGAACATCAAATGCTTCCATCGATTCCAATTTTATTTTGTTCAATAGCCTACCTATATTATTTTTACTAATTAATCATCATACTATGTTATTATGTCGTCTTACGAATTTGAATGTTTGGATGTTTGTTCCTCAATAAGACAGAAGTACAAAACGGATTTGAAAGAAATTTAGCACAGTTATTGATTTTAGTCTGGAATAGCACAAAGGCGGCTTTTTTCCGGATAATGTATGTTAACAAAAAACCGCAATCCACGCGGGTGAAACCGCGGGGCGCAACGAGCATGTATATCATCATCATGTCAGCCATAGGACGTCCACGGCTGAACATATGCCTCCCCCATGGGGGTTTTGCCAATACTCGCTACGCTTGGCGATTGCAGTATATTTTGTAATCTTCAGAAGGTGCTGCTGCCCATCCTTCTGGTACGTGATCCTTTAGCCGACTCTTGCGGCACCCGTGCAAGAGATGTTACAATTCTAAGCCGGTACCACCACGGCTAACATGTATATGTAATATAATACGCATTAATTATTATTAATTAATCAAATGTTTATATACAGCAGGAAACCGCAGTCTGGAAGTCGCCAGGTGTCTCAATTCTCGCGCTACTCCGACGTGATGGTCCCACCAGTGCGTCGCGCCTTCTACCACCCCTACTTCGAGTCCGCCGCCCCCGTGCCCCCCTACTACTGAACCGTTTGAAAATAGAGGACGACCTTTCCCAACACATTTCAGGGACTCATCCCTCAATGTACAAACTCTTCGCAAGCTTTAATTCCAAATATCAATCAAGTCATATCGAAAGCATATCGTAACGCTTTCGCTTCGACAACTCTAGTCATATTCTGAGCTTTACCTGCATTACCTTCTTGCATTATTTATACTATATTTACGAGAAAACATTTTACTATGTAGATACGCAATTTATTATACCCCTTTTGAATATTATCGATTGTATTTTTCGATAGGTTTAAGGTTTGAAAGCGAATCAATTCGAGTTGTTAGGCTGATGCTATGTACTTCCTATGTGTATGACAATAATTAACTAATTGTATACAAATCAATAAATTATATAATAGCATTACAGTCAATTCCGCATAAGTTTTAAATATGACAATATAATGTAATCGGACAATAAAGTTTTCGATGTTATAAATCGGTGTTTAGTAGGTTATATATAAAAAAATTGTGTCGATAAAATATTCTCTTATAATTAGTAATTTAATAATGTTAAATTTAACGGTATTCGGAAGTTATTTATTACTTTCGCTTCACTTTCCTCTTTGAGAAAAAAAGTACTAGAAGATTAAAATTGTTAATCGTGCCAAGAATACCGTCGGTGTGGCCACTCGCCGGGAAGTTTTTTATTAAAATTCAAGTGGTGAGGTCCTTGGAGGATCGAAGCGAAAATAATTATAATTCCTCTCAACCTTAGTAGATACTTTTACCCCCGAGAATAGTTCATTTAAATTGAATTTTGTACTCACTTTGATTAGTCTGTGTTCGTACGTATTTTATTAGAGAACCTAGACGAATTAAAAGTGTGTACTCATGAATAGGTTTTCATTTTTTGTACCGAGATTATTATGAAACGATGATAGCTCAGGAGTTGGAAGGTCGATAGCTGATACGTTGTCGGAGGTTCAAATCTTACCTCGAGCTTGAGTTTCCGATGTAGGTAAACTCGTGAGGAAATCTACAATGTTGTGGTAGAGAACTTTATAGATCTTGCTTTACTTCAGTTTTAAGATTTGTGAAATATTCCGGTAGCTTCAGCGCCAGTTGCTGTTAAAGATTAAATGTGTGTGTTCAAGCACATAAATACTTACCCTCCAACGAAATAGTGGTCAAACGAACATTAACTTCAATCGTGAAATACAAATACATTATCCGTCTTAATTGGATGTGCTCTGCCACAAATTCAAAACCATTGTGTTTATTTATACATATGAATAATTATAATAAATATGCTATTATATTCAAAAAGTAATCGTTATATTTATGATTGTTGTGATTTGTGGCTAAGTGTGATATTGTCTATTCTCAAAAGCCTTCAAGACGGCTAGTCGGATCGGCTGTGCGTTGGACGAAAACGGATCTTATTATAGGTAATAATATGGACTAGTTCGATACGTTTGCGCAAACGAATCCCGACAAAAATGCTTTAACTACAATTAAATGTTTCATGTTTAATAGAGAACTTAATTTAGTGGCGTACCCTGCGCTTATTCTTGTACTAATCTTAGTGGTAGGTGTAAGAAAGCCTCCTTATATCAAAACCTTTTGTCTTCTCGTTTCCATAAATACAACCATGGCCTCCGAAGCTTTAAAAAATATGCCATTTCAAAGCAAAACACTAATTATTCTTCCACTTTCTAAACAGTACTGGCTTCGGCTGGGCCAGCAATGTTACCTGTTGCAATCGTATCATTTTGATATTTCTCAAAAAAGCTATTGATATATCAATTTCAAATTTCAACTCTATTATTAATAGGAGTTAATGGTAATTATTCATTGTGACTCCATAACGCTTAAAGCTTATAACTGTTTTCCAATCAAAAATATATAATTGGCAACGCACTGAAAGTTGAAGGCTGTAATTCTAAGAATGTTGTTACCTATTTGTGTACTATATTTATTATTATATCTAATCAACTATCGACTTTATATTTATCGACTGTGAAATTGTCGACATAACCACACAGACTAAAAAATTTGGCTTTAAAATTATATTACAACATGTATCGTGGCTTTAAGCAAGTCAATGATTTCATTAAACTTCTATTTACTTACATGGACAGTCGTCCTTTCCTAAATGTTACAATTAGCATGGTATCTATACAATATTTTTATTTATATATAATTTTTACGATATTCGGTAGAGTTTTACAAGTTATTTTATTGTCTTTTAAACCGTTAATATTTAGGTAGTTAAATGACAATAAACATTGTAGTATGTATTTGAGCGTATTGCAAATAAAATAGTAATAAAATTATAAATATTTCAATTAAAAGTAGGTCTTCACAGTAACATATCCTTGCTAATAAGACATACTGAAAAAATATCTACTGAGTAAATAGTTATAAAGGTACTAACCATATCAGTATTGTTAATCAAATAAATATTCAATGGTATGAATAATTTGGTACATTGTCCATAGCTGTCCATCCGTGTGCTCGAAAAATAGGCAAATTTTATAACTAGGCAACACTCATACTAAGGTTAAATAAGCAAAAATCATGCATGTACTCTCCATTTTAGCCAAAACAGTTTGTGAACAAAAAACACGGTCTTGTGATTTTAAAGGTATGAATATAAAAATTGACAATAAATCTTATATTAGCATCTTAGTGATAAGCTTTACTAATCTCGACATATATAACGCGAGACCGCGCGTTTTGTCGTCATTAAAGTGTTGTCATACACGCAAGTAAAATATCCGTAAAATAATTAAATTAATGTTTCAACAATGTGTATATTTGGTGGTTTTTTTCGAAGAATAAAGATAGTTACGTACTCCCGAGCAGAATGTTCTATTATTAATCCTTTCCCTATTGTTGTACGTTTATATACCAATCAGGCTAAGCTAATGTTAACATGCGTTAGCGTAGGTAGGTATGTATTTTGACTTTTTTGATGTATGTGGTTAAAGCCTGTGAGACAGGTGTATTGCATGACTTCAAAATAGAGAAAAAAATTGGTTGTCTGTAAAGTCGGTTTACGGACGATAGATTTACGTGATAACGTCATAATCATTTATGACTTTGACTTTGACTTCGACTTCGACTTCGACTTCGACTTCGACTTCGACTTCGACTTCGACTTCGACTTCGATTTCGACTTCGACTTCGACTTCGACTTCGACTTCGACTTCGACTTCGACTTCGACTTCGACTTCGACTTTGACTTTGACTTTGATTATTTTATGTAATACAAAACTCAGGTGGAACGTTACGCGGAACGTTACGCGGAACGTTACTATTTTTCATGAGTGTTGCTGGTATTCATCAATTTATAAAACGTTATCACGTCAAAAGTAATATCAGTCAAAATAACTTCCCAGTTCTTCCAATAAAATTCATTAAGCAAAAACACTGATAAACTTGACTTTTCAATACAGTAAGATTAAACACCTGTGTCCTTTTCTGTTTCATTATAAACAATAGAAACGTTTTCGAACTCACACCCTGCACTAGAATTCCTTTTCTCAGGGACGGCATGAACGTACACAACCATATTACACAAATATGAAACACGCGGAAAAAAACATCATTACATAATAGCCGGGATTTGCAGTTACGGCCCAGGACCAGTCAGCCACGACGCTAGTCGAATTTTACGAACTTCCATCCATATTTGTATATATTCATCGTACACAAATAACTCTGGGAAAAATTTACACGTAGCCCACGGCTTCTTACATTATGACGAGTCATCTGGGAAATATTTTACTGAACCTGATTTTTATGCCTGTCAGTCAGCTGAGTCAGTGGATCAGATCAATTGATTGTTTCATCATAATCATCATCATCATCTCAGCCATAGGACGTTCACTGCTGAACATACGCCTCCCCCATTGATTTCCACAAGGACCTGTTGGTAGCGGCCCGCATCCAGCCCTTGCCTGCGATCTTAGTCAGGTCGTCTGTCCACCTGGTCGGTGGCCGTCCTATGCTGCGCTTGCCAGTACGTGGTCTCCATGCTCCTCGTTGTTGATGTTGATCTTCATTCGTTTTTATGCGTCAGACTATGAATCATGAGAGATGGCACCAGCTACCAGTATTGTGTTGTTGTACAATAACCTGTTTGGGTTTAGACCTAGACAGTCAACGGTAAGTGCGATACTGTGTCTTAAGCATGCAGTCAGATACTATACAGATCGAAAAACTCCCGTGCACGCCTGCTTCCTCGACCTATCCAAGGCTTTTGACCTAGTCTCTTACGATATCCTGCGGCAGAAACTTTCGTGAGCTAATCAATGTTTTTAAGTACTGGGGCCTTACTATCAGCGTTTTAAAATCCATTCAAGTTCCGAGCAGTTCTAAAACCTGGCTTAAACATGCCAGAGACAACAATAACCGTTCACCTTTGAGGATATCATTGTTCGAACCGTTCACCGAAAGGAGCGTGATGCCGTGGTGATGGTATGACTTTACACTAAGCGGTTTAAGCCAGGTTTTAGATCTGCTCGGAACTTGAATGGATTTTACAAAGCTGATAGTAAGGCCCCTTGTACAGTGAGCAGAACAACGGTGTCAGGTGGGCTGGGACTCGCTCGGTGCCGTATTAGCTAGAGTAAGAACGCTTTGATCGTCGCGTCGAGAAACACAAGTTTCACTTAGACCACGGCCAAACAGCCCGGAAGCAATACATACAACATGCAACGCTGGCCGTAAAAGCCTTAGAATATAATATTTATTATTAACATTAAATATAGTATGACTCACAATATGCTAGAAACCATGCGGCTTTGCTCTTGGCAATGCAAGTTAGTATGTATATATATAAATATATTATTATTACTGTATTCCTTTAGCAGTAGACGGTACAAATTGAACTTCGGACATCCACATGTAATTTAAAAGTAACGATAGGCAGTTGCTGACAGCTTCTGAGCTGAAATGAATGATGAATGCCGTCAGGATCTCTTTAAAGCGGATGTTTCAAATAAAACGACACGATATAAAATGTATAATACACAGCAGGATGACTGAAAACTGAATAGTGGTGTGTATATTTTGCGTAAAATATTAGTCAATACAGTAAACGGTGGAGGCTTACCAAAAGTGCAGCTGTGGAGCGTACCCAGCTGCCTTCGATATGCGTGCGCGCAGTTCCTGGGGCCTTACTATCAGCTTTGTAAAATCAATTCAAGTTCCGAGCAGTTCTAAAACCTGGCTTAAACATGCCAGAGACAATAATAACCGTTCACCTTTGAGGATATCAATGGTCGAACCGTTCACTTAAAGGAGCGTGATGCCGTGGTGATGGTATTACTTTAGACTAAGCGGTTTAAGCCAGGTTTAAGAACTGCTCGGAACTTGAATGGATTTTACAAAGCTGATAGTAAGGCCCCTGGTATCATTCGTAAACTGCTAAACATCTTTTTAAACTAAATCCGGACAGTGCGAGTCGAACTCGTCCAACGAGGGTTCCATAAAAATTTTTAGGTACATATTATTAAAAATAGTTTTTATTTACTTAAATAAAAAGGTATATTCAATCATATTAAGATGTGATTATTACTAATAAGTCTTTATTCTTATACTTAATACATTTGAATGTGTATTTTTCGATGTAAATGTGATTTCGTTTTTAAAGAGGTCGGCAAAGACCTCCAAAGATCTCGAAACGTCTGGCTCGACCCTGATTCAAAACTATTAACTAACGCTATTCGAATCAATTCGATTCGATATTGTTCATAGATTTTATATTAAGAACTTTTTTTAATTCGCTCATATTTCGTAAATGTAATGGAATATTCTAACCTGTACACATTAAAGGAAATGTCTGACAAAAGTTTTAAATAATTCTATCTCACTAATATTATAAATGTCATAGTTTGGATGGATGGATTGTTGGTGCTGTTGATGGTTGTTACTCACGCCAGAACGGATCAACGTATCTGAATGAAATTTGGCACAGAGGTAGATTACAGTCTGAAATAGCACATAGGCTACTTTTTATCTCGGTAAAATGTGTGTTTTCCATGGAATTGGATGTAGCGGGAAAACCGTAATCCACGCGGGTGAAACTGCGGGGCGCTACTTGTAGAAAATAAGTAATATGGGATTTATCCATAATCGAATGTATTCGGTTAGTTATCGAAGTGTTCTGAATCGGGGGACTGGTCTGCTGCAGCCTATTTCAAGAAAGGGCTTACGTGGCGTCGGCGTTTATCCACGTAGGTCCATACGTAATTACCGCAAACCATAAACAGTAACGTAGGACACACCAAAATTTAAATCGTCCGATTATCAATTTAACCGCCGGTCAAACAGTTTTTACCACACAGTTAAACTGTTTGACTGACGGTTAAGAGTGGAGTTCACCAAATATTACCTTCAATATTATATTAATTATCAATTAAATGACGGTTAACTGTATAGTAACAGCTGTTTGATCGGACGTTTAAATTTTGATGATCTGCACCTTAACTGTTGTGCGTTATGGTATACGGTGAAGGCCAGGTGAAGGTGCCTCTTTAAATCAAACACTGAAATTCTTTATTGTCCTGATTTTCTTGTTCATAGACGATTTCAATATTTACAACAAACCTGAAAGTTTGCGCCCTAAAGTTTCGATTACTTCTGTAAGCAACTTAACCCAAGTTAGTAAGATCCTCGTGCACTATCTGTACGATCCGTCATGGTCGGCATTTTAGTCGACCTTGGTGATGAACCAATGCGACCAACGTTCTAACTCAGTTACCAGTTCTCTTTTTGAAAGTTTGTATTGGTTTTATGTTACGAGCGAAGTCGATGAAGTCGTCAATGAAACTTATTATGAAAACTTATTAAGAAACAAGCGCCAAGGACCAATACATTGTGCTAATTTTGTAAATTTCTATGTATCTCATTGTAAGTGAAATTTATTTCGTATGAGAATAAAGTTCTTTAAACCTTAATCTAAATCATCGTGTCGCGTTTGTGTTACGGAAATGTTACGAAAACGGTTTGTATTTAGACTAGCAGCATGTTTACACAAATTGACTAGCTATTTAACACTTTTGAGTGTTGAGTAACAAAAGCTTTCAGATTCAGATTCAGATTATTTATTAACCATAATAACATTCGTTATTTTCGGCAAGTCAATACATGTTTGCTTTTTTAATTATTATTGTTTATCCCACGGAACAGCAATTGTTTTCGGGATGAAAGTAGTCTATGTTAATGTTATTAATGTTAATCTAGGATCTAAAGTATCTCTATACCAAAATTAATCATAATCAGTGCAGCCATTCGAGCGTATAGGTAGGCGTAACAAACATACACACTTATACACAAATTTACGCCTTTATAATATTAGTAGGATGGGGTAGTGGGATTTTCAACATTTCTTTTACTTCTGCTGCTCTAAATACTGTAAAAGTTAAAAAACGTTAACACGTGACAAAATGTCATCACGGTCCATATAGGTGATACCATACTGAACTTAACCCATTCTCTATGTCCACCAACCTGCCTTGGTCGATGCAGTGTCGCAAAGTGCGCAATGGCCCTAAGGATAAATTTTGACATAGTTTGATTGCCCCCAGCTATTAAAGACTTTGGTTTTTGATTAAATTAGCAAAGTTTATATAGTAGGAAACTTGGCTGAAAGTTTTGATATAATATTATGTGTACATAATAGAATAATGGGTCAGATAATACCGTAAGCTAACAGCTATTGAATCGTTATCATTTTTGTTAAGCGTTTAAATTTTGGGTAACTCACGTTTGAATTGAAATAAATACAGTAAGGCATATATTTCATTTCCTGGTTCCCTGATCATTGCTACGATGGAATTCCACATTGTCTCTGGCTGCTGAAGAGTAGAACTAATGTTACATTGTAATTTTTAGACTTTCGCGATTCGAACACATTGTCATTAAATCAAACGGGGCTTAATCGCGAGAAAAACATTTAGTAATTTATTTACCTCGACGTTTCGACCAGTTGCATTGGTCGTGGTCATGAGAAGACTGGAGAAATGCGGGTGGCAATATCGGCGAGAGCGCGTAGTTTCGCCAGCTACCCACTTTTGATATTATTAAACTGTAGGGCTGTCACAGCCCTGCAAAAGCACAGGGTTGTCAATACACACAACACTGACAGTAGGTATCTTTAGGTTTTTCAGGGTGAAAACCGCCGCGACGCGAACATCTATAAATCACTGGGTTCCAAGATGTAGACAAATGTTTTTCTCGCCATTAAGCCCCGTTTGATTTAATAATAATGTTACATTGTCAGTAATAAACTAGGACACCGAAGCAGTCATCATCATCATCATCATCTCCATCATGTCAGCCATAAGAGGTCCACAGCTGGACTTATGCCTCCCCCAATGATCGCCACAAGGAGAGGTCGGGAGCGGGACCCATTCCTGCGATCTTGGTCGTCTACCTGGTCGGTGGACGTCCAAAGCTGCACTTGCTTATCCATGGTCTCCACTCGAGAACCTTTCGACCCAAACTGCCATTGGTTCTCCGAGATATGTGCCCTGCCTGTCGCCTGTCAAACTGACGGACACTGGTTCGATTCCCAACAACAGCTTGAGCTTCCGGTGAAGGTAACACCGTTATTCAATTCCTAGCATGGTGGTAGGGTACTTTCGAATACCCGCCTGGCTAGCTACCACCCTCAAGTTTGAAAAACTGTCACCAAACACATAATGTCTCCAGGCAGCAGTCCTTGAGAGAGCCAGTGAGCATTCCAGGTCTAGCATGATCACATCTTCGACCACATCGTCACTAACCATCAAGTGAGATAGTGGTTAAACGCTAGATCTATAAAATATAAAATAATAAAAAAACTTTCGCGTTCTACGCATCACCTTTAGTAATGATTCTATTATTCAAACAACTAAAACTGTATAAAATAAGACAATATACAGATTTATTGCTTAGTTACTTTTAGGACCGTGACATACTAAGGGAAGAGGTAGGCGAGCTAGTTACAAATAAAAACACATAAATCGATTTGTTATTATATTTTTACATTTGACATAATACAGGCGGTTACACAGAAAATAAATAAGTCTTACACGATTTACAATTAATGTGATGTCACGACAAACAAACAGATTACATTACAATTTAACTAGTCCAAGAGTAAAAAACTGTACACAAAACTATCCGATTAATATAAAAAGATCATTTCTAGATATTTTTTTTTAAATGTCCACTCACCCTATAGACAAAATAAAAAAAACAAATATAATTTTCCACCTACCCACTAATGTTATTTTTGGTAGTAAAAATGCTATTTAAGTGGACATAAATGACACGGGTAGGTTACACCTTAACATTAGTTGTGCTTTAACATAAAGTTGTGCTTGCTCTATAGTGAAATTAATATAAATTATGAGTAAACAAAATGGAAGGTACAGACAGCAACGGTATGCAAAGTACAGACAACAAGTACGGATAAGTCAGTCCACCTAAGCCCGTTTTCTAACATTAATAATTGTACCTAATACATTGTACTATTAAAGGATAATTCTGCTATTTGCTGCTATGCTGCTTATTTGTAAATTATATCTATAAACAATAACCAAATTAAACATATTTAAATCATATTGCTGTGTACAATTGAATTCTGTGGCCCGCGTATTATCTTATTTAATTATTTTATATGACTTCTATTTTAATTTATGCAAAAAGCACCACCCTTTAATAATCAAACCTACGAGCGAAAAGTTCAGAAGAACAAAAGACGACTCCAAAAATTACGCTTCATTTTTTTTCAGGTGAGCCCTTCCAAATTGTTTATCCATAATTATGGTGACGTAAGTTTCTAAGAAATAGAAATAAATCCAATAAATTACAAATATTAAATTTTTTGTTAGTATTTGAACGTTACAAAATAATTAGTTAAACACAAACAGGTAAACGTTTCCAACAGGCGGGTACAAAAAACTTTATGGAATGCGAGACAAAAATATGAAATAATTATATTTATAAAATTGGCACAAGACACGTTATCGACAAGGCGGTACTAAAATTATACAATTTAAAAGGTATCATAATCAAAGATGGCCGACGCAAAGAAAAATAAATTTTATTATGCTCCTACCGAAAATCACCACAGTTTTTGACGTGATAACGTTTTATAAATTGATGAATGCCAGCAACACAAATGAAAAATAGTAACGTTCCGCGTAACGTTCCACCTGAGTTTTGTATTACATAAAATAATCAAAGTCAAAGTCAGTCAAAGTCAAAGTCAGTCAGTTAAAGTCAAAGTCAGTCAGTCAAAGTCAGTCAAAGTCAAAGTCAGTCAAAGTCAAAGTCATAAATGATTATGACGTTATCACGTAAATCTATCGTCCGTAAACCGACTTTACAGACAACCAATTTTTTATTTATGCATAAGATTAAATGAAACATTGTTTAGCTGCTCAAGTAGATACTCAATGAATTTGGCTTTCTGATCAGTGTTCGCCATTATCTCAAGAACTCGTAGACCTGTCAACACTGTCAATCTTATATGACAGATAATGACTACTTTCCTCAAAAAAGTAAAAATAAAGGTCTTTAAACTCTCTATAAATACAGTTGCGCCAGATAAAGAACCTTCTGAACCCGTAATAAATTTCCGCGACAGCTGTGGGTAAATCCTTGTATTAAAAACGCGACACTTTGTGTGTGTAAAAATGCCTTAAATATAAAACTAAACATTTGTGGGATAACTAGAATTAAGGGAGATAACGAGAAAAACGTACTTCACGCGGGTGAAGCCGCGGGACGCAGCTAATAACTTAATATACGAGTGATCTCAGCGTGCACTGTTCAATTAATTCACAGGTGCATCAAGTGGGCCTTAACTTCCAGATATTTTATATATCTGTGTTAATGTGACGTATGATGAGTCGACACATTTGAGAGTATTATGCATTCTGCCGTCTGGAGAAAACTATTATCGTTGGAACTGCATATTTATAGAGTAAATGTTATTTTGATTATAAGCTATTTCTCGTCAAGACTTAAATAACTATTTAAACTCTCTTTTTGAGAGCCAGTGAGCATTCTAGATCTAGCGTGATAACATCTTCGACCACATCGTCACTGACCATCAAATGAGATAGTGGTCAAACGCTAGATCTATCCAGTATAAAAAAAAAATAAAAAAAAAATTGAGTAAGTCTCGTAAGTCTAAAGTTTAAATCACGTTAGGCAAGCAAGTCAGTTCACCTTAAATTTCAAGGATTAACCGAAAATTGTATGACAATGTAGGTACATAATTAAATTTATTTTTCTCATCGCCCCTGCCATACTTCTCTTACAGGATTTTCCAAACCATATTAAAATCAGGCAACATTTTTACATCTTACAACTATGGCGACACTTTCAGGCGAACATACAACACGGAACATTTTTCTTATATAATACTACATTTTTTTACCATATTAAGTGTAATAGACATTGCTTATGCTAGACAATAAAATGAGTTTGAGTTTTAAAACTACCGCGAGCTCCATCCATCATCATTATTATCAAGAGCCATCTAGGACTCACGTGACATACATTTACTTGATGAAAGAGTATTTTCTCAGTAAATATCACTTAGCCGCAGATAATAATTAAATGATGGTCAACAATTTTAGATAATATTTAATTAATTACACAACCCTAAATTCTTTAAATGATGACTCTCGGTATTGCAGAAACTTGTAAAAACATTGCCAGAAAACTATATCGGATACAGTGTTGCAACAGTTTGTAATTACATTAAGGTTCATCAATGACAATCCTTTTGTTCTAAAGTGGCAACATTCGTCAACCAATAAGAGTACGTGGGAAGTCCCTCTCTTTCATCATACCGTTTCGATTTTGCATAAATAATAGGCTAACTTTCGCATGTGTGTTTAGTGTTACCATATGAATGCATGACAATACCCTGATATAATTTATTATCAATAGGGTAGTTGAATATTTTTGTAATGACAATAGACACATATAAATGCATATTTAACACATCTAAATTTCAGGTGTATTAAGACAATTCTGTCAAAACTACGTGTCAAAAGACATGCACGCGAATCACCGAAACCTTAATGCGTACTTTTACTACTGAAAACTACTGGAATGAAACGTCCCCTCTCTAATTTACTTTTCTCTTCTTTCTTTTGTTGTTTTTCTTCTATAATAATAATAATAAATATAAGTATATATATTATTATTATTTACATAGGTTTATAAGTTAATGTTGTCCTGAGGTTCGTGAGGTCATGTCTATGGGCACCGACTGAACATCAGTGACTGAGGCTTTTGCCTTAGTTTTATGCTGAGTCGGGGCCCATATTCATGACACTCACAACATCATTATTATTCTGTTCTGTATTGTTTTCGTATGTATCTCTTGTGTAATGTGTGTTGTGAGTGTCTTGAATAAATGTGGTTTCTTTCTTTCTTTCTTTTAAAGAAATATTTAACGAATACGAGTTCGCATTAAAAAAATAAATAGAATAATGACACTTTTTTGAAATTGATTCGAAATTTGAACTATTTCGAGCTTCACTCGTAAAAGAAACACATCGCCAGCGCAAGCAGCTAATGCGACCGTCTGACATTAACGCAGTCGTGGACAAAGTAACAAAAAGATGTTCAATATTGTTACATCATAATCCCCAAATAAAATCGTCAACTACCCTATTGAAAGCTATGGACATATGAAAAAGTGCGTAAATATTACAGGTTTTAAGAATCTACCCAAACGTAATTTAACCTTATCATAAATTGCTTTTAAACTTATGAAGCTTTACTTCTATATTTTTCCGGTTAATACTTAATAGATTACGATATTTTGATTACATTTTGCTAGTCTAAAATTATGGATGTGGATTTCGGAATGCGAGACGAATTGCATAGCGTTCTGCGTAAAACGAAACGTAAAAAATAAATTTGTGGGCTACGTTTAATACAGTTTATACCACATATCAAAAACACTTCTGAGTACGCACTACGCTCCGCATTACGAAACCGACAACTTAAGATCGAAAAAAAACCAGTCCTAACATCGACCTTTACATCACCACAATAATTATACAGGAAGTTTCTTACACCTACATTAGTTCTATATAGCTGCAACACTCGGATTTGCCTACGATGCTAAACTTCATATACAATACACAATACATAGACGCTTATCTTTGGTTACCGTAGTCGGGCCAGGATGTTTGCGGTTAACAACGGAACACTTCATCTTTCATAATGAAGATAACACAATTAACACTAAAGGCCACTGCAAATAAAAGAATGTAAGGAAAGGTAGTTGTCGAACAAGGCGTTAGATTCGTACCGACTAATACCACGATGCATTAGTCAGCAGAGTAAGTAATCCGCCAAAGGTACCCTCTTTCTTTTGAGAGAGACTTAAAATAAACCATTGCTAATATTTTTTGTATTCATCAAAAGTTACACTTCAAAAGATAGACCAAAGACATGAACTTGGAAAAAATATATTATGACGGTAAGCCGTCATCACACTTCATTCTAATATCTTTTTCTCAGCAATTGGATATCCACTGCTGGACACGTGCCTCTCCCATATAGGAGGGATTTGCCAATTCTCGCCACGCTTGGCAGGTGGGTTGGCGAGCGAAGTATGATTTCCGATCCTCAGAAAGCGCTTCCGCCCCTTCTGGTAAGTGAATTATAAATGCACACTAATATTATAAATGCGAAAGTTTGTCTGTCGTTTATCGATTGTGTATGTAACCCTCCACGCCGAAATAGCCGAACGGGTTTGCATGAAATTTGGAATAAAGACAGCTTATACCCTGGATTAACAGATAGGCTACTTCTTATCCCGAAAATATTGACAGTTAAGTTGACAGTAAGACAAAAATTGTGAACACCACAAGTCATTTCACCGCGGGTAACACCACGAATGAAATCCATATAGTATTATATAAACTTATGCAAATATTTACGTACATCCATATTGGCAATAGAATTGTATCTATCTATATTGTATAATTAGCTAAAATAACTAGCATAATATATTTTATATATAAAATGGCACAATCGGTAATACTAAAACATGTAGATTAATTGAAAACATTGGATATACAATGTTATCGGACTTGCCGGCGTGGGTGTGATTTTAGGCGGAAACACTTCTTTAGAAAATAATTTACATTGACCTTTCTATTGGGTTGCAACAAAAAAAAATCATGAAATAAGTACCAAACGTTAGTTCGAATTAAAAATCAAACGGAATATTGACATGATTTTGAACTTGAATTATTCTTAAAGCAGGCCAAAAAAATGCTTATTATTATACAAATAATGGCCCTAATCCGGTAATCACTCGAACTAGTCAAAATTCACTAAAATTCACATTCACAATGAAATAGCTCCTATTCTAAGCTAAAATTCAAATTTGGATAACTCCATACAACGCTATCCCTTATGTAAGATGAGTATCTGGGTATCTTCAAGTCACGAGTGAATAGGTATCTTCTAGGCAGGCGTGCTCCACCGTAGACCGCGTCGTCGCTTAGCATCGGGTGAGATAGTGGTCAAACGCTTGCCTATTCCCAATAAAAAAAAATAAAAAATAAAAAGTTTTATTCAATCGCTGGCCAATTGAGGGTAGTTTTAGCTGACACCAAATAAACGGCGACTTATTTTACGCAAAACTAACCGCAATTTTAATAAAAGATCTAATTTTAGTGTTGTCATTAATAAGTGTCATACAAGTTTGGACTTTAACATAACCATATAATATTTTGTCTTGCTCATATTGCCGGTCATTTGCCGGTCGCCGTGGCGCAGTGGTCAGTGTCAGCGACTTGACTTCTGTGTCTCCGGGACCCTGGGTTCGAATCCCGGCAGGGGCAAACATTTGTGCGATGAGTATAGGTGTTTGTCCCGGGTCTTGGGTGTTTGTGTGTTGTTATTGTGTGGGTCAATGCCTCCCGCGACACAGGGAATCCTAGTGCGGGGTTCTGAGTATGATAAAAATGTTTTTATTATTTTTCAGAATTTTTGTTTAGTTTGATTGACCAAGAGAATGACTACCAATAAGTGTGTTTTTGGCCTGTTACAAGAATATTTTATTCGGGGGTATCTCGAAAGAGGGATCTAATTCGTTGCTGTCTTTCAACTTCTAGCTTTTGACATTGAACTGTCAGTGAAGACTTAGTAGCAGATATTACCAGCTTAACACTTCCCTTAAGTTTAAAAAAAGTGTACCAAACACATTAATCTTTGGGCGGCTGTACTTCAGTGTCAGTCAAAATTCAAGATCTAGTGTTTTACTAGTTATATATTTATCTCACTCAGTATGTCATCTAGCATTTGACCACTATAAGACAGTTGTGATGTGGTCAAATATGGAATCACGCTAGACCAAGAAAATTAACTGGCTCTAAGCATAGCTGCCTGAACGAAACATATGTTTGATGATAGTTTATCAAACTTGAGGGTAGTATAACAAGGCAGGAAAGTACCCTACCCCATTTTTAAAATTTTCTTCAATTTTACCTATTAGCGAATACTCAAGCCAGAGGTGGGAGTCGAGCCGTCAGGTTGACAACTGACGATCACACCGCGAACCTGTCATCACTTCAAGCCATCAAGTAAGAGTCAGGCGGTGGACCTATTAATAATCTAAATAAGTTATATTCCCAGAGGAATAAACATTTTAAACTGTGACAAGACGCATTGGACTACAACGTACACTATCAGATCACAACCTACCTACTTGGTCTATAGATACAAATATAACAAAGCAAAATCAACTATATGTACTACAAATTAGGGTTCACTTTATCACTTAATTTATATTGATATTGAGCGTATAGGCCATGCGATAGTTTAAAATGCAAACATCCCGTCCAACCTCCCTACAATATCTTCTCCCCTCCCCTATGAAAATATGGAGACATGAAACAATATAGTCTAATTCAAATAACTCTGGACATTCAAAACTATGAGTAAGGCTTTAAAATATCTAACAATAGCTCTGTTACTAATCTACTTTGTGCATGTCCAGTGCCCATGTCTCTATAGTTTCATAAAACAGTGGGTGCGAAATAAAAAAATAAAAAATATTAGTTAAATCTCCTTAAAAACATATCGATAGTGACGTGTTACATCTTAACTTAAGGCGCAAAACAACCTTTTTGACGTGATAACGTTTTATAAATTGATGAATACCAGCAACACTCATGAAAAATAGTAACGTTCCGCGTAACGTTCCACCTGAGTTTTGTATTACATATAATAATCAAAGTCAAAGTCAAAGTCAGTCAAAGTCAAAGTCAAAGTCAGTCAAAGTCAAAGTCAAAGTCAGTCAAAGTCAAAGTCAAAGTCAGCCAAAGTCAAAGTCAGCCAAAGTCAAAGTCAGTCAAAGTCAAAGTCCAAGTCAAAGTGAAAGTCAAAGTCATAAATGATTATGACGTTATCACGTAAATCTATCGTCCGTAAACCGACTTTACAGTCAACCAATTATTATTTTTTTGTATTAATAGATACAAATGTTGACCGAGTCCCGATAGCGCAGCCCAAAAATCACGATAATCAATGTTCCTTACACGGAAATAAAAAATGGCTGTAATGTAATAACCAAGAGAAAATTAACACTTATCACTCATAAATTCTTTGCATTACTCTGCAGAGGCTAATGGCCTCTGCAGAGTAATGTAAAGAATTGATGAGTGATGCAGGTTGAAATGCAGGTCAACGTAGATCTCCACACAACTAAAGTCCAAAATATTGGAGGCAGTAAATAAAATTCACAGGCGTCACGATCCTCATTAATGGGGGAACGACTGAGGACTAATAGTCTCATGAGTTTATTTTTTTAATTCGCCCCACTGAGCTCAATCTGCAACCAAATACACGTTAATTGACAAACCACTAATAAGCAGTCTTCACATTTACAATAGTAAAAACTAGTTATAATACAGATACTGGACCATAAAATTGATTTAATAGGAATCACACGACGAGGTTCATTTATCGAATATAGGTAATTATTTTACGTATGTCAAATTTCAATGAATATGTACTTTATGTTCAAGACATAAAAGTCTTATAAAAGGTTTTGGAACTAAAAGCTAGTGAACCAATAATGATGCAAGACATATTTTTATATTAACTTACAAGATAGTATTTAATTTCAATAAAAAAAAAAATATACTAACTAAAACTATTTACTTGTACTAACTATATACTTCAGTTCTTTAAAAAAAAAATTGGTGGTGTTTGCGACAAGAATACTGGCGTTGATATGGTAGAATAATTAGCATTATCATATCTTTTTCACAACAAACCTTTATCACACTAATATTATAAAGGCGAAAGTTTGTCTTTTGTATGTTTGTTACTGCTTCACGCTGAAATGGCCGAACGGATTTGCATGAAATTTGGAATGAAGATAGATGGGTGAAACCGCGGGCCGCAGCCAGTGATATATATATTACTTAAGCTATTGTTCCATCAAACCAGCGATAAAGCGATGTAATGCTATCTTCCATCAAACGTTTATTGTTTACTCTATATTTTCATGGGTTATTAATCCTTTTTGGATTTTAGGATTTAAATCACGGCATGACTACATCACAATATTATTATATTACAATAATTTCAAATATTTAAATACTTTTTTATCCAGAATTGTGGCGTCAGTCGCTTGCTATCGAATAAATATTAAACTTAAGCCAAATATTACATAAAAACGTACTGTACGGCGTTTAGGGCGATAGAGAAAAAATGCCCCAATAATGACTATTTGCGCTAATGAAATTATCTGAGATATTTGCTAAAATCTCGAATTGAATTTCAAATTTGCAGGAAATAATTGTGATTTGATCCGAGAATCTCGGATAATGCAAGTGGGCCTGAGAGCGGAATCAGTAGAATGAATGGCGATTAAATATGTATAGAATCATTATTGGACTCTTTCACTTTGTATGGAAAATTGGAGGACCATAAAGCCTCAGATCGTACAAATTCAGATAGTTAGATCTTAGGTCTAGTCTAGAGTATAAAATCAAATTCAGACACCAGATTCGTTCGTACTCGACCAGAAACTCGCAAGATCAGATATAAGATCAGTTTATGAAACCATACAAAAAGAATTAACCGTGAATTCTACAGAGAACCTCTGGCTAACCACGACACACCATTCACGATATTGTCAATATAATTATGAATTATAAATATCAATATTCAAGATATAAACGCCACTGCGCCGTCTCTTCGTATTTTACAACCTTCATATATACTTTAGTTAACTGAAAATAAAGTATATATTAGATTTCTTTCGAAAAACTTTATGGAAGCTTGGCTCATCGCGTTGTTTAGCTAAAACATACCATACGATGCCAAGTATAAAGTTTAATTTCGAGTTAAACAGCGACGCAGTTTCGTAATTATACTTGAATCTAGTGACAATGTTTATATCATTTTATAGTTGTGCTATCAAGATAATAATATAAGTAATAATAGTAAAATATATATTTTCATTTCGTCAAACTATTGCACTGTGCTTAGATATAAGAAAATCTAGATATTCTATAGTTAAAACTAAGTCAGTTGTATTGTACATTGTTATGGTACGAGATACGCTTAACAAATATATACCCTCATCTGTTATTTACTTATAAAACCGATTATAACTTAAATAATGTGTAGATTGATACGATACACGTGGGTTGCCTAGCGAAATCCCGTAACTATACTGTTTAAAACTATAACTTTAATATTAAACAGTGTTATTTGACTGGGTTTTTTAAAAATTAATGCCATATTTTATTGCCTATACAACAGAATTAGGTTGCCTACTTAAAATTGTGTCATGTTCATTGCTTTGATTGCTTTGTTGCTTAGATCTTTTCAGATTAGAAGTTCATATTGAAGCGTGAGTACGGAGAGTGAGAGAGAAGCGTTGCGCGCACTACGCAATGCGAGAGACAAGGACGCAGAGATTTTTATAATTATTGGGTTATTTAACAGTATAGGCTATAAATAATAGGGGTTTAGCTCAGCAACCCATGTGCCCTTTATCCCTCTACATATTATCTAACATTTAATCCTTAAATAAATAATGAGAGAGAATATATATGACGAGGGACTACAGATGAGGATATATATTTCTTAAGCCGTATCTTAGACCATTAGTGCACAAAAAGAATAATAAGTAATAATCTTTGCATATTCAAAACTGTCTCTAAAATCGACTGCCTTAACAGAGAAATTTTACCCATTAGGAAAAGTCACTCATTTTCCATTTTCATTGGTGCTTTGATCCAAAGAAAATCATTGAACGAAGTTCATCTTTGTGGTTCAAAGCTCTCTATGGTACAAACACGAACCATCAATGAGAGTCGACAAGAAGTGACATTAATAGATAATAGGTAAATACAGTTGATACGCTACTGCTGGTTGGCGCACGAAATCAATATCGAGATGCAAACTTAGCGTTTGCCTTTTCGAAAACAACATAAAAAACAAGCCACAATATGCATAGATAATTAATCATTATTTTGATCTGTATCAAATTAAACAAACGAATCTCTCCAATTCGTGAAATATTTTTAATATATAATATTTAAAAAGCTAAACGAAGGCATCACATGCAACGGCCGGCTAATCGAAAAAACGGCTACAAAATACAAATTTATATCATGACAGTCAAAAATATCGCCTATTCACACAACCACGTCTTATTTCATAAGAGACAAAGCCTTACAATAAATTAATTTAATTTCGTCACTCTATTTTATTGTAGATTTTGAGCATTTTATTACAAAAACATGAAAAACAAATTTGCACAAACATTCCAATTATGTTCCCTAATTATTTATATGTATTGTATGTTGATGAGATTGTTGAGGTCTCGGAGGACAAATGTGGTAAATACTTACAATTTTAGACCCAAATAAAATAACAATAATTTTATATGAAAGCCTGGCTGATTTGATTGAGTTTCTGTAAAAATGGACAATAGAAGTGCACAAAAGACCCATCACGTCGATGGACGGTTCATCGATATCGATAGCAGATTCGATGTATCCGTCAATCGATGCAATCGAACTTCAATCGATAAATCAGTGTGGTCACACCTTTATTTACGTTTATGTCCTAAAGGCTTCGATATTATTTGCAAAATGGTACTATTATGAATTGTACCACTTTTCAATTACTTTTATTTATTTATGCATACTATATGTATGGAATTATAACGTTTTTACCAACATATTATCTGAGTTCATGCGACGTGAAGCAAGTACAAACCAACAATACCAAATTGAGACAGCAATTTTCAAATTTGCAGAACTGACACATATATACAAACATATACACAAAAATTATAATAAAAATATTCATAAAAATAGGGATCCTCACAGAATATTAATCTAATACCGTAGACGGAAAACTGCCGATCCGGCCGCGCCGATCTATAATTATCCTGCTTCATTACTTAACATCAAACGAGATAGTGGTCAAACCCTCATCTGATGTTAATTCTATTGTACTTATAATGTCTACTATATATTATTATGTAATATTTCAATGAAAAAACGACAAGAAGGGCAAACGATTTCATTGACTTATAGAAAAAAAAGTTTATATTTTACGAAGATATAGTCCCATGTACGTGTTATGGCGACATTTTTTAAGGTTATATTGATGCCGGTGTGAAGTGGATGCGGAGCAATTAATCCCATGAGTAACAAAGGTCACTAAAAAGAGAGAAAAAAAAAATTACCAAAAAATGGGACCGACTTCAACACTCAAGAGTATGAAATAACTGGTCGAAGTCGGTACCATGAGCATAATATTTTGATTTCAGTTACTTTTGAACTATCATGGTACCGACTTCAACAAGTTATTTCATACTTTTGAGTGTTGAAGTCGGCTCCATTATTTGGTAAATAAAATTTTAAGTGATATATTGTAATTGGACATACATATATTGAAAACATTTTTGGAAAACAAAATTCTAGAAAATTCAATTTTTTTTTACTTTTACCATTTGTTTTAGGTAAAGAATACCATAACCTGACAACTAATAGCAAATTTTTAATGACAGAAGTGGATTTAACGGGATCGCCTGCTATGTAATGACATCTAACAAGTTTTGCGTGAAGATCCCTATTGTACCCATAGTATTGTGAAGAGCTCCTTTTCTCATAACTGTACCGAGAGATGACGTCACATATTACGAATATCTATTGCTTTTTCAGAGAACACACAGTAGTCATGATCAACAAACAGTAAAACATCTTAAAACAACAACAATTACTGTGACTTATCCATACGACACAGTTAAAAAAAGAAGCTTATTAAACTGTAAAGAGGTTTTAAATACAAATAAAAAAAAATACAGAACAATTTGTTCAATGCACATAATATTAAAAAACAGTCATCTTATGCAAATGTTACGGATAATAATGTTTTATGTAGTGTAAGACAGATAAATGGTACATAAACCAAGACAAGTATAGGACAAAGGATTCTGTATAAATTAACGGCTAAGATCATATTGTTCAAAGCAAACAAAAATACATTCTAATATGATTCCTATAAGTCTTGCTTTGAGTATACGAAGAATAATTATAAATACCAGTCATTTACATCGAAACATATACAATTACATATGTTAACTAACAATTTACTTCAATACATTTTAAGATAGCGTCCTTGCCCATCGATTAGCCAATAGTTACAGAATATAATCAACACATTGTCAAAGTAATTATCATCTAATCTATGTACAGCGCTATATTCAACTCATGGTTTAAATGCCAGCCATCATACCTAACATGTAAACTAATATCTATCGAGTACATTTCACGGGATTATTAACTGGAGTCAGTACTTTTCGGTGGTTATAAAGGCTAATATGGTGTGATTTACACAACTCACTGAGTATTCGCATCGGATCACTTTTATGTCTTCACAGCTCGCGAGGATTGAGATGGCGGGAACCTGCGGAATTAAATAGTTTTGGTAAATGACATGATCCAAATAATTTAACATTATTGAAATGAAAACTTCTTTATAGCGGCATTCTGCACTTTTGTATGGGGAAAAATGTTAAACTCGCGTCAGATCGTAAGATCGTCTGTACCGCCGCTGTGGAAATTTAAACTTAAATGTGTTACGGATAAGGAACATTTTCGTTTGTTGGTAATTGATTACCAAAGAACGTACCAATAATCCCATTAATAGTCCCATTAATATTCTAAATCTGAAAGTTTGGATCATCATCATCATCATCTCAGCCATAGGACGTGCACTGCTGGACATAGGCCTCTCCCATTGATTTCCACAAGGACCTGTTGGAAGCGGCCCGCATCCAGCCCTTGCCTGCGATCTTAGTCAGGTCGTCTGTCCACCTGGTCGGTGGCTGTCCTATGCTGCGCTTGCAAGTCCGTGGTCTCCATTCTAGAACTTTTCGGCCCCAACGGCCATCAGTTCTTCGAGCTATGTGCCCTGCCCACTGCTACTTCAACTTGCTAATCCGCTGGGCTATATCATTGACTTACGTTCTTCTACGGATCACCTCATTTCTGATTCGATCACGTAGAGAAACCCCGAGCATAGCCCTCTCCATAGCTCGTTGTGCGACTCTGAGCCTGCTCAGACTTACCTAATTGGACTGTGTGGCCTAGTAATGGTCAACAACTTTGAGAATCGATTAAAGTTTGGATGGATGGATGGATGTTTGTTAGTCAATCACGGTTAAACGGATTTGGATGAAATTTGGTATGTAGATACTTCAGGGGCCGTGCCATCAACTTTTACAAAACCATCATGTTTCAAGAACGTCATACTTCAAGCTTAAAGTAATAATGCTCAGATTCGTACCATGAACGTCTTAAAACATTATTGTTTTATTATCGCTCAGTGACGTGTAGAATGAACGAAGAAACATTCCTGCTGTAAGGGCAAGCGAGACAACATTATATTTTCATATAGCGTTGTCGCTTTCGTTGGCGCTGGCTCATGGTACGCTTTGAGTGAACGAAATAGAGGTTTACGTCACAAAACTGCTTAGTCTAAACAACATTAAAGTAACATTGCTTATGTAGCCTTGTGGTACGAAAATTCAAAGTAAGATTACAATAATACTGCTATAAGAGTTGGTGGTAGCCCCCAGGTCCCTGAATAACATATAGGCTACTTTTCATCATCATCAATCATGTTCAAGTTTTCACTTCTACCGGCACTCCCAGAGTGCAACCGGTTGTTTTATCCGCTTCCTCTTCAGAAGCCTATCTGTATGTCACCTTGAAGGAGGATCACAGCAGCACAACGAGTTTGTCATATCAGCTGGTATTAATATATTATAGATATTATATATTCTATACTATATTAATATATTCTCACTACCTGACCATCAGTTAGATAGTTCTCAAACGCTAGATCCATACAGTATAAAAAAAAATTACCTGGTTCACCTGACGGCAGGTCCGTAGTTGGCCAAGGCGCAGTAAGCACTGAGTAATGCAGAATGCGAATGTGCCCCCTGTCCCCCAACCCTGGCGTGCGCCCCTAGCGCCGCCCAGCAGTATATGGAAGCGGTGTCGTCCCCCGGGCCTCGGAACTGCTCGCTCGGGTCGGGCACGTTCGGGTCCCGGGCGCCCCCACAAGCAGCCGATAGCGTGCAGAATGTCATTGCCTTCCACCCACCATATCTGTTAATTTAATATTTAAATATGAGTAATACTTACAATGATTGTACCTCGGAAAGAAGAACCTATAATTTTGCAAAAGTGCTAAAAGTAGATCTGGAGAGATCTAAAAAAATTTGTGATAGAAATTGCATAGTGTGTGACGTCACACCAGGGAGGGGGAGGGGGGTCTCACAAATGTGGGCACCTGTGACAAGGAGGGGCAAGGGTTAAAGCCATTAAATTAGCTTCATAATTGTGATACTGCTACAAGTTATTATTACGATTTATGAATCATGGTGAAGTTTATCAAAATGAAAAGAAATCTACACATAAGTAATACCTATAAAAGAGACTTATGCGAGAATGCATTTCTTTGTGCAAAGAGCCGAGACTTTTGTTCTTTTTCTCAGCCACGCTGTCCCTCTAAAATTATTGGATTTTGTAGGTGTACCTTGAACACAAAGAGTTGGCGGAGCATTTGGTTAAAATATCATATCTTTTTAGTCTAAGCCTACTATAGACGAAGTGCATACCAATAAACTGTGTGCTGTGATTGTGTGTGTCCATGCCTCCCGCGATACAGGGAATCCTAGTGCGGGGGTCTGAGTGTGACAATATTGGCAACTATTTATATTCATATATGGCTATTGCCATATCTTTATATATATATAATTCTACTGTACGTGTGTATGTCACTAAACTACTCATAAACGGCTGGACCGATTTGAACGAATTGTTTAGTATGCGTTGGGATGGCGCCCTGGATGGTTAAGATTCACAAAAAAAAACCATCTGGTGCTGCATGCAAGACAATGTCTGTCGGATCCGCTAGTATGTGTATATGTATACACCTTAGAATTTCATTGCTATCTCACTCAACTTATATAATATATACATCAACACTTACTTATCGACAACTACAACAGGTCCATTCTTATATTCCATCTGGCTTCCGGCCACAAACTCGATCAATCCGAACGAGTCCTTATAAGGTGCTATCAGCCGATCAAGAGCCACTTCCCTCTCAGAATCGGTTCTCGCTTGTCTCACTGCCCTCACAAATTCATTATCATCAGGTTTCCCCATAACATACTCCGTCGTATCACCATCTAACCATCGACTGCACTTGATAAACTTAACACTGAGTTGATAATCGTCTTGCAAAGAATGCACACTAACATTCGTCACTTCAATCACTCGATCGGACGGTATCGAATCGGGGACTCTGTCTACTTTTTCGAACTTATAAACCGGCCGTTTCAATTCTGCCTCCTCTTCTACGGATAAGGCGGGCGCACACGGTGGTGGGGGAGGGGCGGTATCAGGCGGAGACCCAGCGGTTCTATTCCCGTTACCCCATTCGGGAAATTTGAACTTTGTCGGCGAGCTCAATTTGAAGTTTTTCAAAGACATTTTCGATGGGCTTCGCGGCGATTTGGGACCGTTTTTCTTCTCCGATAAGGATGAGAATAGATCGCCGTTTGCGATCGACTTCCTCGCTGACAAGTCTCGGTTTCCAGCGCTGAGTCGTTCTAGTCTCAGCTCTGTTCGATCGAAGCGATATGCCGGTTCTGTATCGGTAATCGGGGACCCATTCTCCGGTATTAGCCTCTCGTCGTCCGAGCAGTCGCCGTTTTCTTGTCGTCTGTAACCGTTAATTTCCGGTTCTGGAGAGGTTTCAGACGGTGTTTTTCGGTCCGCTTTTCGGTACGCGACGTAAGTCTCTTTCGATACGAAGGAAGCTCTGAAGTTCGCTACGAATAGTTCCTTCTCTTCTTCCGTCGGCCAGAATATTTCGCACTCCTGTAAAAGAAATTATCACTAATCAAGCTATAACTAGAGACGTAAACGTATATTACACTCGTGACAGACGGAAAAAGGCCCAAGAGGGGGGAGGGGGTCGGTCGTCGTGGCTCAGTGATCAGCGACACTGACTTTGGAACCGCGACCCCGGGTTCGAATCCCGGCCGGAGCAAACATTTCTGTGATGAGCATGTTTGTTCTCGGATTTTGGATGTTTGTGTACTTGCGTTAACCTGATCGTCTGGATCATGCAGCAACAAGACGAGTTGCGCGGTGTGGTCCCACAGCAGCCGCCATAGCTCCGCGGCGCCCGCGCCCGTTCCCGCGCCTGCCCCCGCCCCCGCCCGCGCCGGCTGCTGAGCCACCGCGTACTCGCGCAACCGCTTCCGCCCGCACACCCACGAAGCGTTCACGTACTCGCTGCCTGTAATGTTTTTATGTAGGTATATATATAAACTAGTATTTGGGTGGTGCGCGGGCTGCGAGCAGCCCGCGTGATCAATGTGCATTTGTATTTTTAATTAAAGTTTTAGTTGCAGTTGCAAAAATATATAAAAATTCTCATACAAGTCGAGAAAGGGACAGTTTCTTCTAGTTCAGTACAAAGTGTGAGCAGGGTTACCATGTGCAAGTTGATTTTTTTGATAAAATTTTAGTCGCTGTAAAATCGCACCAAGATTGTTAACGACTTTTGTTAAGGGACCATACCTCTAAGTGCAGTGGTTAACGTGGGCAGTTGCCTCGGAGACCAGCTCGAGATGTGGAAAGAAAACTCCCCATTCGGGACTCGGCCTTCGGCCTCGTTAGTGACTCTCCTAAGGAATGTAAACGCGTAACACCCCATTCGTAAGTGACTAACACGGCTCGGCCTACGGCCTCGCGGAGGCCACGCTCGGCCTTCGGCCTCGCGGGCCGAAAGCTCGGCCTTCGGCCTCGCAGGTTTGAAGCTCGGCCTGCGGCCTCGCAACCGTGGCGTTGTATCGTCAGCGAAAATCCCCATCCCGTATATAAAAAGATTTAAAAATTTCAATGCAAGTCGAACAACTGACAGATACTTTTAGTTCCCGTGAGCGGTTGCATCAAAGACCAGCTCGAGATGTGGAAAAAAACTCCCCATTCGGGACTCGGCCTTCGGCCTCGTTAGTGACTCTCCTAAGGAATGTAAATGCGTAACACCCCATTCGGAACTCGGCCTTCGGCCTCGTAAGTGACTAACACGGCTCGGCCTGCGGCCTCGCGGAGGCCACGCTCGGCCTTCGGCCTCGCGGGCCGAAAGCTCGGCCTTCGGCCTCGCCCTCGAAGCTCGGCCTTCGGCCTCGCAGGTTTGAAGCTCGACCTGCGGCCTCGCAAATAAGAAGTGGTTTCGCCTACAAAAATCCCCATCCAGTAAAAAAAAAACAAATGACGTCATCAAAAAAATTTTTCATATTTGGAATCAGGGACCCCCAATCTCCCTAAATACCAAATTTCAGCCAGATCGGAGCAACTTGGATTTTGGTATCCGGGTCGAAGGACCAATTTTCAATTTTCGACTAAAACCCCAAATTCTCCTACAAACCCTCTATAACATTTGTTCAAACCCCCCATACCCACCTATAACGGTTTGGGAGCTGCGGTCGTTTTAAATTTGTATGGGAGAACCTCTTTTTTGTTCGGGAGGGTAATTTTTTTTCAACTTTCCAAAAAGGTCCCAGGGTTTTAGTCATTTTTAGTTTTGACACCTACCCCCCATCGATTATGGTTTCCGAGATCCGTACACCAGTTCCATCAAGGAAACTAAAAATGACACTTTTCGGATTTTTCTGGTGGTCATAGGAACATCCTCTACACTTTTCCCCTACATCACAAACACCTCCCATCGCTCCTTCTAGGAGAACAATGATGTCAATCAGTCAGTCAGTCAGTCAGTCAGTCAGTGAGTGGTAATCGAGCTTTATATAATATGGTTAATGGTTAAAATGGATACCTATTTCCCTTGGTCACGACATCACGCGTGTACGGCTGGACCAATTTTGCTAATACTTTTTTTGTTGTATGTTTTATAGTTAGAAGAAGGTCCATACGCAAGAAAATATTAAGAAAGTTGCACGGAATATTAGAAAAAATATTATAAATTAAAGTCCTTGGGTGTGTTTCTTATTGAGATTTGAGCGCTTTGAGCACAGAGAGCGTGCTTAAATTAATTCCAAAATGAATTGACAGCTGCACACAAAATTTATATGACGTCATCATCCTGTGCTTAGAACGCTCACGAGTACGACGTAGAGCAGTGTGAGCGCTGTCAAACACATAGATAAGTAACTATGCACTGAGAGTCAAACATCTGACTCATTAAGAGAATCTGTCGAAAAATTGGTAGTTCGTCCACAAAAAATTATTAACGTAATTTTATGTATCAGAAAAAAATTACCCATTTAGTGCCCATGAAGTACGGAGGTGAATGATTTAATATGAATTTAATGGGAACTGACATTTAAAGAATTCGCGCGCATTCACACACAAAAAGCCTTTCCTATTTGCTTACGAGCGTCAGCACCTTACGTACGAACGTGTGCACTGTGAGCCGAAATTGAAACGCAGCCCTTATAAAATTATTTAATCTAACCTCCTCAGTGCTTTTGACAATATTTTTTTATGCAACATTACATTACATTAACAACATTACATTACAACATCAAATTGTAAACTGTTTGACAGTTGGCGCGATTGACGGAATACAAAAATAATTCTTAGAACATATTTTGAAATATAGTTCAGTTTTTAAGTTTTCGTTTGTTTAATAATTAGGTCGATTGTGTTTTTGTTAAGTCATATGCGTTATTACCACGGTTGTGAGGTCGATTTGGGTTATTGTGATGTGATATTTGATCTATTGGACGAAAAGGATAGATGAAAGAGGTGAGATACCTCGATTGATTCTGAATTTTAATTTTGTTATTTATAACTTATTAACTGCGCCCTACGGTTTTACCCGCGTGGTGAAGATTGATGATGATGATGAAAAGTAGTCTATGTGTTAATATGGGAGCTCATCGGATTTTCCAGAACTTATCAGAGCGGATCAGCATTGCCATTCAACGTGTCACTGCTGCTAGCATTCTGGGCACGCTGCCAACTGGTAGCGGGTTAGAGCATTTGAATTATCTATAGGCTGACAATAGCTAGTGGATTGCTTAAATGTTTTTGTAGTAGCTGTAACATTGTAATTAGTTATTAGTATTTTATTTTAATAAAAGCATCGGCCCATTAAGTTTATATAGATTAATTATAATTATTACAAATAATTCAGACAACAAAGGAGAGGTAATAATTCGTAACCTGAGATGTAAAGATGTGAGGGATCGCGGGTCTAGTGTGTGGTGTGTGGTGAAGCTTTGTCTGTTGTATGTGATACCTTCGACCCCGGGTTTGGGCACAAGCATGACGCGGGCCGCGTCGGAGGGCAGGATCCCGTCGGGGCGGTTCTTCTCCGCGTTGTGCGCCGCGCGACCGCACACGCTGCTCTCAACGCAACAACGACTTATAAGCTGCCAAATTAACACAAATAATAGTTTACGGCCGTTTTGCGAAGGGACAGGCAATTATCACGGATTTCCATTACTTTATCATATGCAGCGTGTTATTAGAGCTGCCTATTAATTTTTTTTTGGTGATTCTGTTTATTATGCGCTTCGATGCAAGCATCATAATTATTGTGTTCACAGGCTACATGTGTAGAAGTTTTTGCAAAATGTTTTTAATAGTGTTATTTTCATTCTTACTTTGCAAACCTCGAAGTAAGCATATTGCATCTAACTGTTAGCTCTCTGCATTCCCTCTTTATGCCAGTTGCTTGACTTGGTCTAGTCTAGGGCTGCGTTCGGGAGCGGCTTTGGCCAAGCCATATCTTGCTCTGACAGCGGACATGCGGCGTTCGCGAACTCAATTAGAGCATTATTTTCTCCACCCAATATTTGATCATGACGTTACACTTCAACCTTTTAAGAGCATATTATGCTCGACTAGACCATAATATTTTTACCTATAGACTCGATCAAATCTTGGTCGACTGTCAAAAATGACATATGCTGTAGGAACTATCACGTGATCCATATCAATGTAAGTGACTTCTTCTGTGACATACTATAGAGTAGCCGTTCATGAGAGATCGATCAAAAATTGGTCAATCAATTTTTGGCCAAAGCTGCTGCCGAATGCAGCCCAGTCTCACCACGTCAGCACTGTCTTTAGGTCTTTTCCTGTCGACAATTAAAAATCAGGCACTATCTATGTCTTTAACGAGAAATTTCCGTTAGAATCCTACCACAATTATTAAAAAAAGGTTTGCTTTGGTTGACTATGAGAGGACCAAGAACTATATAATATATCTATTTTATTTGCATGATGAATTAGATGGTGATAGAAAAATAAAATAATACGAGACCACACTATTTCTTTACAAGAAAGTACCACCAGAAAAAGAGATAAAAATACATGTATGTAATTGAATGAATGAATGAAATGAACGAAATAAATATTTATTGACAATAAATAAGACTTTCAGAACAAATTCACACAGATTTTAGACTAATTAATAGGCATGCACCTCATCATGTATGACTGTGATTTGTTTACGTAGGATCTGTTGACATCCAAACTAGTAATTACACTGTATTTCAGATGCCAAAGTACTCCCTTGTTGTGGAAACTTGGATGGTACATAAATGTTTTCTATATAAGGTGTCAATGGTGTGTTTAGGGAGGCAATGGCTTCTCAATACTTAACTAAACGTATGCCAAGAACAGATTAAAATACACCTAATAAAGTTAATGTCACTAATAAACATCTGCCGTTTTCAATTAAGTCGAATCAAGCCCACTCACCAAGAATTGTTTTTCCAGCAGATTGACAGGCGGTGGGCCTTGGTAACTGTGATGTCGATTCGCCAAAGTTCGCATACGCTCCAACAGCGCGTAGTTCTCAACGCGATTCGCCCTGAAAACACGTTAACTCGTTAAACATTGTCATTATAATGGTATGTCACACATAATTAGACTTAATATAAATAGTAATGATATATGAGACAAGCTTGACTGTAGTCATCTCGTCTCAACCAAAGGATGTCCACGGCTGAACATTTGCTTTCATATTGATTTCCACAAGGATGTCGCGGGCGGAGGGTGGGGGTTACCAATACTCGCCACGCTTGGCAGGCGGGTTGGCGAGCGCAGTATGTTTTGTGTAAGGCGCTGCTACCTTCTGGTACGTAATCCCTTAGCCGACTCTTACGGCACCCACGGGAAGAGATGCGGGAGTACTATTCTAGGCCACCACGGCCTTGACTATAGTAATAGTTATTAGCTCTCGTACCTAGCGCTAGACAGCTGCTAGAAATAACTACAAATAGCTTGAATAACTTGTAATATTTCTTCGTAAAACAAATGAAAAACACACGTATCACACTTACAATTAATCTATTCTCTATGTCAGAGTTGTACTAGATAAATAGTAGTTTTGTTAGGAGTCGACACGATTTCGATAATGATGTAGGTTGAGCATTCAAGTTTTCATAGATAAGCTAATGTTACACGAACAGTGAAACTGTTCATCGAACG
The DNA here is from genome assembly GCA_934044485.1 of Apeira syringaria. Taxonomy (NCBI): domain Eukaryota; kingdom Metazoa; phylum Arthropoda; class Insecta; order Lepidoptera; family Geometridae; genus Apeira; species Apeira syringaria. The sequence continues at coordinate 3,765,194 of OW203672.1, read as the reverse complement.
GGGAGGCTATGATCAGCATTGGACGTCCTATGGCTGAGATGATTATGATGATGAATATTGAGAAAATCATTGTTGAGCAACTTTTGCATTAAAATGATAAGAGCGTTTGCAATTTTGAGAATTTTAGCTTGTTTAAGTGAATGTGATAAGCTACTAGGTTACTAAAATTGTATGAGAAGGATTAAAAAGCTATTGAAACGTTACATACCTTCTTATTTCTTCTTTCTCCTGTTCAGTCATATTATTGTATGCTTGCATCTTCTTGCTGTATGTGTCCGTAGACCTCGGCGCCAAATCGTACACCCCTTCTGATTCATCGCCGTTCACCATTCCCTCTTTCGGTTCTTCCGTCGAATTATTAGAATTTGAATTGGAATTGTTGAAATTCGAGTTGGAATTATTTAAATTCGAATTTGAATTATTTGAATTTTCGTTCAAGTCCCTGGCTGAAGACTTGCTCTGTTCGCTGTTCAAATCGTCAGTTTTTATCGATATCTCCGAACCATTTTCAACAATTTCTTTCTCACTATTTTGACTCGATTTGATACTGGATGTTTCTCCGTTCTCTGTAACGCCATTCGTCAAATCGTTCGTACTCTTTGGTTTGTTCGCGTTCAGATCCAAAACCGCCAATTCATCTTCAGATATATTCTCGAGTAGTTTAGCTAGATATTCGCGTGCCTTAGGGAATTCGACCTCGGTGTTGCCAGACCGGACGTGTTCTAGCAGAGCGTCGTGCACGAACACGTATTGTTCTTCGGTTTGCACGAGGTGGTTGCGTTGTGTTCGGGCTCGGCAAAGGAAGCCGAGCGGTGAGAGGGTACCGGTCAACTTCAGTTGGTTTAATTGAGCGTCTAGTACGATGTAGGTGCCTGTTCTTCCTACGCCGGCACTGTAAAAAACAAAGAAATCTGTATATAAAAAAATGTACCCCAAGTTCCCTTGGTCACGACATAATGCAGAAACGGTTGGGCCAATTTCGATAGTAATTTCTTTTGATTGTGTTTGTTATTGTCAGGAGAAGGATCTTAGGAAAGAAAAAATAGCTGAGCTAGCGCGGAAATTTAAAGTTTTAAGGAAACTTAATGACTAATTTTATTATAAACTTTTTAATATAACCTTAGCTCCAACTTTAATAATCTTTGCTAAGCACGTTTGAAATAACTGTCAGGGTGACAATTATGTTATTTATTAAAACAAGCAATCCATAAATCAATTAGTTTTCGAAACTTCATTGCGGACATATTGGATGAGTCAACACTGAGTGTACTTGGGGGATTCTCAAGTCAGACAGACGTATTTGTTTTTAATATTTGCTATCTCAGAACTCCGTTATAGAATAGTAGAATAAACTTCCAGATTGTTCCCTTTAAAAATTTTATGAAAACTCATATTTTTAAAGTGAAAACTTCTTCAGACGAATTGAGCAATTTTTGGGTGAACTAAGATCATGGAATCGCCTCATCGTAACGCTTTCCATGAACTATATGTCTATAATTATGTGTATTTTGTGGGTGAATTAAAAGCGTGAAACTCGCATAATTTTCGCATCACGCTTTCCATGTTAGCTTAGAAACCATGTAGTGCTCACTTTTATCGGCAGTCCCAAAGACTACCCCTTTACTTTTTTTTCTGCTTATTTTCAACAAAACGTTACAAATGTTCCACGAGCAAGTAGTGGAAATCGGATTTTATAGTTTTTAAACGAAACCCACTCGGTAAACTTATTACACTGGGAATACGATAAATACGTGATTCGAGATTATGTAGGAGATATATATATATATGTTTATGTAGGAGTACCTGCAATGGACAAGCACGGTGGCCGGATGTGTGCCAGCCGCCTTCACGAACGGCAGAACAGCGAGCGGGTGTCGCGGCGTGCCGTGATCGGGCCACACGGTGTAATGGTACTGCACTACTAGTCGCCCCGATGGGCCGGTGGAGCTGTCTTCGCTGGTTGGGGAACTAGTCTGGAACATACAAATTCATAAACAAATAAGTCCAGTGTATATCTCAATAACAGCTTTAACGGTTTGGATAACATTTTTATGCTTATTTATTAAACAAGAAAAAGAAAGAAAAGAGCTATGGAGTTTTTAATTTAACATTTGTTGAATAATTCATCTAAACTCACAGCACTGGCGGTCTACTGCTGGACATCAGCCTCCCTCATTGGTTTCCACAAGGACCGGTTGGAAGCGGCCCGCATCGCTTGCCTGCGATGTTAGTCAGGTCGTCTGTCCACCTGGTCGGTGGCCGTCCTATGCTGCGCTTGCCAGTCCGTGGTCTCCATTCGAAAACCTTTCAACCCTAACGGCCATTAGTTCTTCGAGCTATGTGTCCTGCCCACTGCTACTTCAACTTGCTAATCTTATAGGATTTATATTCTATCGTAAATACCTATTGCTAGACAGTCATCAGTTCTCTTTAATTTGTCTTGGCTTTTTTTATTATTATTATTATTTAGTAAAGGCAAGTGTAGACCACCATATCACCTGGTGTTAAGTGATGATGCGGTCTACGATGGAGCTTGTGCGCGTTTTTCTCTCCTTCCATATAAGTGTGTGTGGGATTGCTTTTGTGTGTTATAGATCATTTGGTTATTATTTGACTATATTTATGATTTTCGCTTGTGCTTTATACCAATGTAATATTCTATTGAGTATTTCTCGCTTAAAATTGTATGCAGCTGTGTTGAAATATATCAATCAATATATTTTTTTATTAAAACTGTTATAATATATTTTTACATCTACCGCTTTCTTCAGTCTCTCCGTGATCATGGTGCATGGAACCGCGCATAGTAACCATTTCTTTAGCCATCTGAGCTATATGAGCAAGCAGTAATTCCTCTGTATTAGCATCTTACAAGGATAATTTTCTAATAGCCATTTAACTCAGAGACTGACGGATCTTTCCAGTAGCTGAATTGTAAATTCAATAGCCGATAAAATCCATAGGAGCTAAAATGTAAATGCACAATGCCTCACCGGATGTGCGTCGGGACGCAGACTGCGCACGCGCATGTGCCTCACGGTGTACGCGGCGCGCACGTCCTCGTGCAACAGCGTGACGTGCAGCGCGCCGAACTCCGCCGCGCTGCCGCGCCCGCCGCCCGGCCAGTACATGTCGCACTTGCGCTGTAACACGACGACGACCCATTCACAACCCGCCCACAACCACTCACATTATCTAACCTTATCTATTGTTCATCATCATCATATCAGCCATAGGATATCTACTGTTGGACATAGGCCTCCCCCCATTGATTTTCACAAGGACCGGTTGGACTTGCATCCAGCCGATGCCTGCAATCTTAGTCCGATCGTCCGTGCACCGTTCAATCTACTGCTAGTTACATATATTACAAAAACAGACTTTAATGGCGTATAATTTCTGTAGTGTCTGTATCAGTTAAGGATAAGTCCAAGATTGGTCATTTGCGGATTGTCAACCATCATATACTCAGTTCGGTGCACGAACGACAAAGAAAACGATCTACCTTTTTGACAACGTTCCTGAAACATATTTTATAAACCACCTCAGATTATTAAAACACAAACATCATCGACGCAAACCATTGTCATCGGAATCAACAAAAGAATGTTATATTTATTGTTTTATAGAAAACGTTTATACGATATTCTACTTTGATAATAATAATAGTGTATTAGCCATCTGTCAGTACATGAGTGTGCTATGTTTGTTGTAGAATCATTATGTTTATAATCAATATGTTCAAATAGTATTATAATATTGTGTTTGTTTATATTTATCTAACTACTGCTGTAGATAAAAATATTGTTCTGTTTTTTGCACAAACCGGCTCCAACGGAAGACCAGCACTGGCTTCACAACCAGCAGTATGCTGAGCTGGGGCCGATTTGCGATTATCACAATATATTTGTTACGTAAAATGTGTCTGATCGTAAAATAAATATAATATGTAAACTCGTAAGGCTTTCACGGCCGGCGTTGCATGTTGTATGTATTGCTTCCGGGCTGTTTGGCCGTGGTCTAAGTGATACTTGTGTTCCAGACGTTTCGTCGATCACTGCGGCCGACATCTTCATTTAGAACTCTCCTTCGCGGCGTCTTCTCTGTTAGAAGACGCCGCGAAGGAGAGTTCTACGCTCTTGTCGCCGCTCGGACCTGAACCACTGAAGATGATCGACCGCAGTGATCGACGAAACGTCTGGAACACAAGTTTCACATAGACCACGGCCAAACAGCCCGGAAGCAATACATACAAATATAATATGTTTTGTCGATTAATATTTATAAATAATCGCAAATATGTATGTTTTTCTTTCTTTCTATTTACCCGCCCTCGTTCCACTAGATTGGTAATCATGACGACAGTATGGACCCTGTGTTGCCATATCATCCGCCAGAACGCGTCTAATGTGGCCGGCGTGGGGCCCTGGGTTGCTATGTACCGGCGACGCCACACCAGCCATTCTAGTTTTACTCTTGTTTGCACTCCATCTGTAAATAATACATAGATTTTAGTACATTTATTTATTATTAAGAAGACTATCGACACATAGCTTAACTTAGGTATACAGTATTTAATATGAAAAGAGTCATTAATAAGTCTCCACAAATAGAGATTATCTGTTTAACAAAAAAAAAACACACTCAATATTTTAACATTCTCAATCCAAAATTTACATTTATAAAACACAAACTTAGAAAAATTTAATTTTTGCACACAATAACACATTTTTATTTTAATAATTTCTCATTTTCATCTGCGTTGAACCAAAGAAGGTTTGGCTAAGTTTGGCTTTGATCGATGAAAGGCTGGATGTGAAAATATCGATATCTTAGTTGCTCTGCTTGTTGTAGTCGTTAACAGTATAATATTTTTAATATTTCTAACGGACTAATGCTGTTTGCCTCTACCGGCATTTACAGCTTCACTGGAGGGGGGGGGGGGGCGAGCACAGATGGTGCTCAGCCCGGGCGTTAAGAGTTTTGCACGCTCGGTATATATATATATGTATTTTGGCGGTAGTTTGTGGTAAAAGAAGGGAGATAGAGTAGAGGGCTATTACGGAAAGATTGGCTGAATGTATATATGCCAATTTGGCTTAATATTGCAGGACAATCAATGGTAGATGTGATGATTTTGATTTTGTGACATGTGCAAGTAATTAAATTGTTTTTTATAGCATGGAATGGCAGCAGCAGCGAGCAATCTACAAAGAAGCATGTATCATACACATTCCACAGTTTTCGGTGGAATGTGTATGACACAAAGGTACATACATACTTTTCAAAAATATGTTCAAATATTTGAAGGAAAAAATTCGGCTGCTAGTTGGACTTGAACCTATGACTACAGAATACCGTCCTGTCGCTTTGTCCAACTAAGCTATAGCAGCCCGTACCACTAGGGCCGAATTACTTCCTTCCTTATTAACATCTGCGGGGATGTTATTAGCGCCATCTACCTTTAATTGTATGAACAATTAATTAATAGGACTGATATACCAACATTACAGTTGATATCGTATCAAACGAAGGCACCCTACCCTTATTTTAAGAGTTTTTATTGTGTATCGCATTAACAACATCCTAGGTAGAACTTAAGTTCAAATATTTGAAGGAAAAAAAAAAAAAATTATACATCTAGCTTTTTACCACTATCTCACTTGATGGTCAGCGACGATGTGATCTAAAATGTAATCACGTTAGGCTCTCATGGCCTCAACACACTAGGTATACGTTTGGTGACAGTTTGACAAACTTGAGGGTGGTAGCTAGCCAGGCGGGTACTGGAAAATACCCTACCACCATGCTAGGAATGTGAAAACGGTATTGCCTTCACCGGAAGCTCAAGTCGTTGTTGGGGATCGAACCAGCGTCCGTCAGTTTGACAGCCGACGCTCTCGCCGCTGAGCCATCGCCAATATCGTGCAGACTTACCGATGTCGACGTAAACGTCGTCCAACTCGGTCCCGTCATCGCTGCGATCGCTATCGCTGTCGCCCTCCTGCTCGTCCGACTCCACGATACCAGAGAACTCGATGTTTAGGAACGCACACTCTATTCCCTCCGCCAGGTTCGGAGGCGGTTTGTTCGGCTTCACTGATGGTTGTCTGTCACAATATAACACTTCAATATTAGATTATAACATAGCTTCAGAAAATAACTAGCCACTAGCTATTTGTCTATTTAATGATGAGAAGGCTTAAATGTTACATAATATGTAGAGGGATAAATTGCAAATGGTTTGCCGAGCTAGGCCCCATACTGTTAAACTATACTGTTAAATAAGCTAATAATTATTAGTATAATTATAAAGTCGCTGTGTCCTTGTCTCTTGCATGGAGTAGCGAGAGCAACGCTTCTCTGTCACTCACCGTACACGCGCTTCAATCTGAACTTTGAAAAAAATCTAAGCAATCATGAACATGAGACAGTTTTAAGTAGGCAACTTAATACTAGTTAGATAGGCAATAAAATGAGCATTTACTTTTAAAAAAAAGAACGAATGAATGCAATCATTAAACTTTCAAAGTTACACAACATCGTATCATAACATTCGTTCATCGTCAACAAGTATTTTATTGCAGTACCATAAAACTATATAATGTGTACCATTTCTAGTATTTCGACTAGAAAATGTACTAAAAAATAGGATTTTTCAAAGTCGAAATTTTAACAATTAAATCCTCCGTGTATTAAATTCGATATACTTGTCAAAAACGAACTTTTGCTCGAATTTTTTTTTAATTTCCCTCGATATAAGAATTATCGATATCCCACCGTATTTGCATCAAACGCAACACAATATAGAGTATGACGATAGTCGTGGCTCAGTGGTCAGTGACATGACTTGTCTCCGGGACCCCAGAATCCTACTGCGGGAATTAAAGTATGACTAATAAATGTAGAGGTGGGGAGAGAGGGGGTGTGTGAACCTGTGCGGGCGGTTCCTGCGCTCGAGCTTCCTCCGTATCCTGGCGACGTCCCGCGGGCGCAGCGCGCGCAGCATCCCGTCGATGTAGTTAGCGTTGACGTAGTCGCACGGCGCGCCGCGGCCCGCGCCCACGCACCCCGCCGCGCCGCACCGCGCCCCGCCCGACACGCACACGCGCGAGTGGTCGTCTGCGCCCACATTGTGGTCACGGCGGGACAATATCATACACAACTATTTATTATATTGTCCTAGTGTAGATATTTTAAATAAGTTGAATAAGTTTTTTTTTAAACTTCATAGCTGAAAAATGCTGACAGACGGTTATGTTGTTGCAAAGGATACATACACTATTATCAAAATTCCAGCACGGTAGTAAAGGTACTTTCATGTACCCGCCTGGCTGACTGTCACCAAATACATATGGTGTCCTGTTCAGGCAGCAGTCCTCGAGAGCCAGTTAACATCCTAGGTAGACCGTGATCGAGGTGAAGGGAGATAGTGGTCAAACGGTAGCGTTTGACGGGACTGGTGCCTGAACAGGACACCATATGTATTCGGTGACAGTCAGCCAGGCGGGTACATGAAAGTACCCTTACTACCGTGCTGGAATTTTGATAATAGTGTATGTATCCTTTGCAACAACATAACTGTCCGTCAGCATTTGTCAGTTTGACAGCCGACGCTCCCCGCGCGCGCAGCATCCCGTCGATGTAGTTAGCGTTGACGTAGTCGCACGGCGCGCCGCGGCCCGCGCCCACGCACCCCGCCGCGCCGCACCGCGCCCCGCCCGACACGCACACGCGCGAGTGGTCGTCTGCGCCCACATTGTGGTCACGGCGGGACAATATCATACACAACTATTTATTATATTGTCCTAGTGTAGATATTTTAAATAAGTTGAATAAGTTTTTTTTTAAACTTCATAGCTGAAAAATGCTGACAGACGGTTATGTTGTTGCAAAGGATACATACACTATTATCAAAATTCCAGCACGGTAGTAAAGGTACTTTCATGTACCCGCCTGGCTGACTGTCACCAAATACATATGGTGTCCTGTTCAGGCAGCAGTCCTCGAGAGCCAGTTAACATCCTAGGTAGACCGTGATCGAGGTGAAGGGAGATAGTGGTCAAACGGTAGCGTTTGACGGGACTGGTGCCTGAACAGGACACCATATGTATTCGGTGACAGTCAGCCAGGCGGGTACATGAAAGTACCCTTACTACCGTGCTGGAATTTTGATAATAGTGTATGTATCCTTTGCAACAACATAACTGTCCGTCAGCATTTGTCAGTTTGACAGCCGACGCTCCCCTCTCTGAGCCATCGTCGATATCTTAGATTCGATTTTATTATGAATTTAAAGACTAAAAGAACAAGATTAGATTATTATTAATTTACTTCATGAACGAAATCAGCATGGCGGTTCGCTTTCACGCCCTTATTCCTTTGTTTTTAATATTTTACTATATTCTTATTACAATAGCATGAAAGTAAGCCACATTTCAGAAAATTACATTAACCCTATTTATCTATTTCTTAAATCATACTCGAATAATATAAAATACTACAATAAATCCTGACTGCATAACTAATTCATCAACGCAGAGCCTGAACCCCCAAGTCTAGAAACATTAAATTTGCCCATAGGTTCCATTCCAGACCACTAAGAATGGATTTTTGGAACAAAGCTATCAACAATAGAATCTTCGTCATAATTGGAAATACAAGTTAATGTGAGTTCTGAATATATCGCGGAGAAACTATCAAATAAATTTAACTTCTAGAGAATAATTTGGTTCACCATTTTGTTGTCTATGTATATATATATGGTACATAAACAATTTAATAAAAAAAAATTGGTTGTCTGTATAGTCAGTTTACGGACGATAGATTTACGTGATAACGTCATAATCATTTATGACTTTGACTGACTTTGACCTTGACTTTGACTTTGACTGACTTTGACTTTGATTATTTTATGTAATACAAAACTCAGGTGGAACGTTACGCGGAACGTTACGATTTTTCATGAGTGTTGCTGGTATTCATCAATTTATAAAACGTTATCACGTCAAAAAAACATAGTATAAGGAAGGTCCTCAACTCAATACTCAACAGTTTATTGCACTCATATGAATTTACATGGAGGTCATAAATAATTTTTTTCAGTGTACATATATATTTTTTTTAAATTTATTCTTAATACAAAACATTCAAGTACATTGGGCAGACACTGCCCAAAAACCAAAGTTAGGTTTGTCTGGACAGAGCAGTTCTCTAAAACATTAACCTATTACCTACATTACCACATACATATGACCCTGGTAGGGTATAGCAATGTGGATGCAAGGTCCTCTATCCTGTAACACAGTATTGACAAGTACAAGAACAGAATAATGAGATCATATGATTGATCATATATTTAGGATCATAAGATTGCACCACTTATAAATGAGAAACATTGTATCCAACGTTTTAAATAGAAATATTAAAATTTGAGTTACCTTTTTTTTAAAAAAAAAGCTTGCGTTTGAGCACTGTTTCACCTGTTGTGAAGACGCGGTCTAAGATGTAGCACGCAATCCAAGAAGAATTCACAATATATACAACATAACATAACAGACTTATCATGAAACAAAAAAAACCTTATCTCTTTAGATGTTTTAAAAATACCGCTACATGGTAGATATACCACCGTTACGCACGAAGCGTTTTACTTCCACTTTTATAATGCGTACTGCCAAGGAGTGGAACTCATTGCCTGAGTCTGTGTTGTCTTCAAGTCGCGAGTGAATAGGTTTCTAAGTTTACGTGCAACACCTTAGACCGCGTCGTCACTTAACATCAGGTGAGACAGCGGTCAATCGTAAGCTTATAATGTTAAAAAATACCCACAATAAAATCGCCCATACAAAATGTAACTGATAACGAGTAACTTACATGCAGTGATGTTCAAGTATCGATTCTTTAATCGATTTTCGGGTCGATGACTATGATGGCTCGTGTGCCCCAATGCTGCCGACTTAGCTACCACTATTTCGTATTCCTTGCTGTAAGAAAGAACAAGATAGAAAGTTTTAAACTTTTGTGAATCGAATTCATTTTTTAACTAGACTACAGGATCTATCTATGTGTAGCATTTGGCCACTATCTCACTTGATGGTCAGTGAGGATGTGGACGAAGATGTTATCACGCTAGACCTAGAATGCTTACAGGCTCCCATTGATCGTGGTCACGAGAATGAACACATACGTTTTTCTAAAACTTAGACCGTATTGGAAAATATATCTTACCTTCACCAGAGAAACTAATATTTAAAAACCGGACAAGAGCGAGTTAGACTCGTCCACCGCGGGATCCGTAGAAATATGTAAATTTTATTTAAAAAAATGTAGGTATATATATTGTCGTAAATAGTTTTTTTATTTACTTAATTAAAATATTTTTCTTCATTCTTCTTCATAAATCGAAAACTTAGGGTATTTTGGGGATGTATACCCCAAAATACCCTATAAGTTTTGAATACCTTGAGAGTGTCAAATTATACGTTTTTTGCAGCATAAATGGCCGTATCTTTTTGTTAACTTAGAACTTTGATTTTTTTACAGCTTCGAGACTGTAAACCTGAGTACCTATATCGTTTTAACTTACTTTTATTAAAAGTTCTTCACAGACCGACAGACGGATAGCAAAGTGATCCTATAAGGGTTCTTTTTGAGGTACAGAACCCAAAAGGTGAAGGTTAAGTAAAAAGCAAGCAAGTATCGTACAATACATGCATAGTGTACTGAATATACATGTATTGTATGATATAATATTACATATAAACATCAATGAAGCTTGTATCCATACCAACCTGAAGCCAATATCTCCATCCGCATGCAAAGCGGCAACGTGTTTGGTGAATTCCCTGGCGGGAACCGCGGGGTGCTGCGGCGCGGACATCCGCGGGGGCTTCGCCGGAGCCTCCGCCGCCGGCTCGGCCTCCGCCCCACCAGACGTGCACGAACGGCGAGGGGAACAGTTCACTACTGTACATAAACAATTTTATTTTTTGCGGCATTTTTAATATAATACTTTAAAAGCATTAAAGACCCCAAAAACATTATATTTTATTAGTTAACAAAATAATTAATAGTTAAGTTAATTAATGTCTTAGTTATGATTAGCATGACAACCTGCGCCATAATCCGTGACCACACAAATCACTTTCGCTTTCAAATCACTTCAAAATCATACAATAAAATAATAAAATTCTGTTTTGCTATCGTTTGGGAACCTCTTTGGTGCGATATAGCTTTTAAATAACTGCAATAGATGGCGCTAAATGACCAACTTGACCTGCTGACCGACTTGGTAAATAAGTTCGACGCGGTGAGTCACAAAACACGGTTTGGGGTCCCATAATTCAGCTCTCTCCCTAACATAATGATGTTTGGATAATCAAGGTTCAGACACAAGACTTCTCTTTTTTTATACTGTATGTAGCGTTTGACCACTATCTCACAGGATGGTCAGTGAGGATGTGGTCGAAGATGTTATCACGCTAGATTTAGAATGCTCACTGGCTCTCAAGGACTGCTGCCTTAACACACTATGTACGTGTTTGGTGACAGTTTATCAAACTTGAGGGTGGTAGCTAGCCATTCGAAAGTACCCTACCACCATGCTGGGAATTTGATAACGGTGTTACCTTCACCGGAAGCTCAAGCTGTTGTTGGGGATCGAACCAGTGTCCGTCAATTTGACAGGCGACGCTCCCCCCGCTGAGCTATCATCGCTTCAAAAGCGTGATCGCGAACATGGGCAAGAACGTGATGGCGCGCGTGACTGCGGAGAATGCGCGAACGATCCTTTGAGCCTAAACAAAATGCATCGCTTCATAGCGGTTCTCTTTCTAGCCGTTGAATGTTGCAAGCTGTTGTTGGGGATCGCACCAGTGTCCGTCAGTTTGAATTTATGGTGTGATTTTGTATTTCTATAAATGTTCCATTTTAATGTGTATTTGATGAATTGTTGTTGTGACAGACTAACATTGAAATAACCTCATCATGTTATTTCTTAATTTTTATTTTATACCACTTCTGATTTCTAAGAATATATTTAATATGGATATCCGCAAATCCATTTTCTTGCCGTTATTAATAAAACATCGGCCATTTTCCAAATATTTAAAATTAATTATCCTTACCAGGTTTCTTATTGAGTGGAGCTCTGGCCGTCTCTCCTCCCTCTTCTAAATAGTTGTACGCGGCGCTTATACATTTACTGACACGCGATCTGCATCTGCGAAATATAGACAAAACATTTAAAAATATGATTCATCATTATCATCGTCATCTCAACTATAAGACGTCCACTGCTGGACATATGCCTCTCTCATTGATTACCACAAGAACCGGATGGAAGCGGTCGCATTTCAGCCCTTACCTGCGATCTTAGTCAGGTCGTCTGTCCACCAAAATATGATAACAACATTATTATAAACTCTTCCCTGTCACTTCGATCTTGGTAAATCAAAATGTATCATATTAATATACCGTTGCGAGTCAACGAATTGGTAACTAGTCATGAAACAGGGTGCCGTGATGGTACTGGCCTTGAATAGTACTCTCCAACCTCTTCCCGTGGGTGCCGTAAGAATTGGCTAAGGGATCACGTACCAGGAGGTAGGCAGCAGCGCCTTCCGAGGATAGCAAAACCATACTGCGCTTGCCAACCCGCCTGCCAAGCGTGGCGAGTATAGGTAAATCCCTCCTTTATGGGGAGGCATATGTCCAGCAGTGGATATCCTATTACTGCGATAAATGAATAAAAAAATGAAATGGAAGAAAATTATCATTTTGTAACTGCTCATCAATATCTATGTAGTTAAGAAAGTTGTCAAAGACATTTATTTATTTGTTTGCTTCCATGTCTCACACAATAAAAAAACCTTGAAAAAATAGTAGTGGGTCATAGACTTCGTTGAGTTTATAGTAGAGAAGTAAAATAGTAGTGGGTCATAGACTTCGTTGAGTTTATAGTAGAGAAGTAAAATAGTAGTGGGTCATAGACTTCGTTGAGTTTATAGTAGAGAAGTAAAATAGTAGTGGGTCATAGACTTCGTTGAGTTTATAGTAGAGAAGTAAAATAGTAGTGGGTCATAGACTTCGTTGAGTTTATAGTAGAGAAGTAAAATAGTAGTGGGTCATAGACTTCGTTGAGTTTATAGTAGAGAAGAGTTTTTTTGTGTGGAGACATCCAAACAAAAAAACTCAAGGTGTAAGTTCACCAAAAAGTGAAAATAGAAGAAACAGGCATCACTTCACTTTTTAAAATAGCAGCGTTTTACCTGAAATAAAACGCATATTAAAATACTTACCTAACTGGAAGCTTTTATATTGAGAGGGCATTCCTGTTTCCGTCGCATAGTACCAGTTTTCGTCCTTTTAATCGCCTTGTATTCCGGAAGTAGTGGCGCCACCTGGCGGTTCGGCGTCATTTTGGTTTCTTGTACAAATGAGCGCCATTTGGAGTCATTGGCTCAATATGCACCAGGCAGAAATTAAAGGGAAAGCTTCCAGTTAGGTAAGTATTTTAATATGCGTTTTATTTCAGGTAAAACGCTGCTATTAAATAACTTGACCGTAACTGGAAGCTTTTATATTGAGAGTCTGTTTGTTTTCGCCTGGTGACGCCACCTATTAATACCTGTAGGGCTTAAGTGTAAACTTAAGCAACGCCAATGTGATAATTACTATATGATTAAAGAAGGTAATCAAAAATTAAGAAAAGGTATTCCTTTTTCATCAAAAATTATTCATGTTATTATTATCATTATTAATCATTATAAACTTATAGTTAATTAGTAATTGATAATTATGAAATATTTGGAATGACAACCGATACAAGGACATTGTTGTTAATCTGCTGGTCTAAATAATTGTGTGACGTTTTGTGAATCATTGTTTTTCATTACTTCACGTCTGTATTAAAAATGAAACGTGTTACCCGATCGCCAATTGCCTCGATTCACGATATCATCTACTCAAGCACTTTCATGCCAACTTTTGGAAGCGACCGCAGAACGAACACTACCATTAAAAAGTTGTGATGCTGGCTTCTTTGAACAAAGTTTTTACCGAGCTAGTTACCACTATGCGTGAGACAGATTTAGCAGTTCCTCTGACTGTAATAAAAAGACTACATGACTTTGCAGTATTGCGTCTTTCATTTAATAGTGTCACAGTTTTATTTACCCTTTCGATTTCGTGATTTACCCAGGATAGATAAAAAAGGATTTAGATTACGATTACTGGGATTCGAGAGAAACAACTAGATTGTCTATAGTTCTCCATATCGGTTTTGGATCCAAATCAATAATCGAAGAAAATAATGACACATTGTTTATTTTTCGTAAAATTATCAGGATCAACTCTTAATATGTCAAATCATGTATGCATCGTTCAGAGCACAATAATAAAATCGCTGTATGTCGCGATATCTGGCATAAGTTTTTCAAGTTTAACGTATAGCTGGTTAAATAGAAACTTATATCACTGACGTCCCAAATAGGTGCTTGCACAGTCTTCGCCTTTTTTAAGCGATTGATTTTAAAATACCTTCACCAAGACATGTGACCTTAAATGGCTTAATGTTTCAGAACTAGACAGTGTAGAAACTACCGACTTGTTTAATAGCATAGTATTGTACGACAACTTATGAATTAGATGTAAATCTGATAAAAATTTAGCTAACTGAGAACCAGGTTTACATAATTATCTTTAGACCATGAGACCGAACGTTACCTAGCCACATTATAAGTTTTAAGGGTAGACTTACGCTGTCTCTATCGCCTCTATCCACCCCCACATCTCCAAACTTCGAGAAGAATGTGCTGAACTCTCAAAGGTGGGTGAATCGACATGTGTTTATGTGATTGGTCAAAGTGAGCGATGCTTAGAGTGCTCGGGCTTTCAAATCTGCCCACCAAACCACCTTCTCCCAACGGTGTACTACAAGAAAGATTCCTGTTGACTGATTTAGGTATAGCGGGGGGAAAATCCATGCCAGCGGGCCATGGAATACTGAACGCATCGTGAAATAATGCTTGATGGTCTATTAATCTCGAGTTACGTAATTGTAAACTTCATGAGCAGTCTCCGAAGCGAATAAGTCTATTACTGGGGTTCCCCCTTTTGCAAAGACCACATCCACACAGGCAAGTAGTAACTGCCACTTTGGAGGCCGACAATGACGCGATAAGTGATCGCTTGATTGTTGTATTTGCCTGGGATATAGTGTATACTGAGATGTATTTGGTACTGTTCTAGTAATGACATATTTGATAGGTTATGTTCTTTAAGGATACGGATACAATTGTTGTTGTATTGTATTAGAACAGAGCTGTCTAGCAGCAAATGAACCTGACTCTGGAGCGCATGCAGAATAGCCAGTATCTTTTTCTGATTGGAATGTAGGTGCTGTTCTTCCTGGCAACAGCTGCCCCAAAGGGCTTCGTTGTTCAGCTGTGAGGATGATATAGCTCAATTCGTCCAACACATTTCGTGGCAGTTGATAGATTTGGGATGACTGATTCTGTACAGAGTTCAGAAACATCAACATTTGCCGACGTTTGAGTCGACGTTTGAATTACAAAACTGGCAAAATTTAAGAGCCCGATTATTGTCGCTTTTCTTTGGTCGAGTACTTGATGTACTTTTTCTCTTATGACCTATCTTGTCCTTTGATAAGGGTTTTAGTGTTACCCAAGGTCTTC
Organism: Apeira syringaria; assembly: GCA_934044485.1. Lineage (NCBI taxonomy): Eukaryota > Metazoa > Arthropoda > Insecta > Lepidoptera > Geometridae > Apeira > Apeira syringaria. The sequence goes on along the minus strand of OW203672.1, from coordinate 3,749,496 downwards.
AGTATTCTTAGGTAATTTTGTGGAACTAGTATTGATTTCTCGAAATTTATTTGCCACCCTAGGGCGAAAAATAAATATCACCAAATAATATCCATATCAGAGACTAATTGTTTGTATCGTGACCTTGACGTGATCTAGAAGCATGCGGGCATTCTAATGTACTATAAGATAATTGAGATAGATCTATCTTGCACATCCAGTCCTGTAATTGAAGGAAATCTGGTTTTTGTACATGTTTATCCAGTAAAACGGTTTGGTCAGTACATATTCGTGGAGTGCTTTGAGGTTAATATTGGTCGAGATGACTCGTCGGACTTCGGTACTAGTAACAGAGCGGAAATGAAGCTCGGGGATGATAGTAATGCTTCGATGATGTAACTATACAGTACTATAAGTACTGTACTATAATAACAACTTATGTACTATAAGTATGTACTTAAGTTATATATCAGTCATCAGATTACCATAGTAACAGGCTCTGCCTAGTTTGGGACCTGAAGATTTTGTGTGAATGTTGTCCTATATTATTATTATTATTAAAACTGCCCAGAGGTTTCATTTTCTGTACTGTAGCTGACATCTCTTTTGAGAGAGGAGTTTGTAAGGGGGTTCTTATATATTAAGAACGCCCTTTCAAACTCCTGTCCCCTTGAATTACTTTTAAACTTTTCTCTGTCGCTTCTATTCCCTTCTATTACTGGTGATAGTGCAATAACCGACTTGCTCGAAACCACTTCGAGTAACAATGGCCACCTCTGGTAGATCTTCGAGAATTTGCACGTACTCTGTGGCTACAATCGGGCCGCGAGCCTCTATTATGAAATAAGCCTCTCTCTCTCATTGTAGTGGTTGGAACTTGAAATTCTGCATTGAGGAGGGTATTTTTATTGCGTATCGCATTAACAATATGCTAGGCGAAACTTGAGTTAAAAAAGGACGGTATTCTGTAGTCCTGAGTTCAAGTCCCACTAGCAGCCGAATTTTTTCCCTCAAATATTCGAACTTGAGGAGGGTAGTTTGTAAAATAATATTCACCCCCATGAGGGGTGCGATGCATGCGGGTTAAGATGCATGCGACCTTTAGATCTTCGAGTATTTGCACGAACTCTGTGGCTACGATCGGGCCGCGAGCCTCTGTTATGAAATAACCCTCTCTCTCATTGTAATGGTTGGAATTTGAAATTATGCATTGTATATATATATATTGAGGAGAGTATTTTGTAAAATAATATTCACCCCGCGAGGGTGCGTTATATGCCTGCGACTGCATCGTACCTTGGCTGCCTGCTTCACAATGGCATTGAATTCCACGCGATGGAATCATTGTTTTTAGCACACCTTGCCCCCACGAGAGGTGGTGATAAGGTTGATTAAACTTTGCTTGGTGGCTGGGACCAATTCATTTCTTGAAGGCCTAGAAATTTTACGGCATATTGCCAGACTTTTCTGGTGTCGATATAAAGGCAACAGTATTAAAAATATGCGTCATCGATGATGGTATAACGATGCTTTAACTAAGGGATCACGAACCTGGCTTGTAATGTTTTCGCGGCGCATTTAGATACTTTCAGCTCTGTGGCCTCATACCATTTGCAATAAATCACATGAAACTAAAGATGGCTCTCCGGCGGGGAATCGAACCCCGGGCTCTCGCGTGACAGGCGGGGATACCTATACCACTATACTACCAAAGATCACCTTTTAAAAATAACTCGTTAACCTTGACGGCCAGATTGTCGACACTGACATTGGTACTCATTGCCCATAAAGAAGTTTTTAAATGCCTTCCTGCAGAGTATTTTTCTGATTAAGTATACCATATGTTATGGCAGCATATGATTTATCGGCGCATGCCAGATGACGTAATGTGTTATACATTTTTACCTCGTCGTTTGTTTCCAGGTCTATAAAGCCTGGGGTATGATTGTACATTTTGTATGTCTGCGTATCTTACGTCAGACCAAGAGGTAGTGGTAGTGATTCGCTTATTTAACTGAACTTAACTAAAATTTTGCAAAACTTATCATTTCTTATACGGTTACGATAATGAATAAATTAGTATGAGACTTATAATTAACATCACTAAAATTAAATGTATATAATAAATTTGCGGGTAGTTTTAGCGAAATTAAGTCGCTACTTTAAACTACCCGCAATTGGCCAGCAATGGAATAAAACTCATATAATATTAGTGTGTTGTATGGAGTTATACGAATTTGAATTTTAGCGTATATAGAATACGAGCCATTTCAATTTTAAAGAATTTTAGTGAATTTTGAACATCGGACAAAAAAATTTACATAACTATCAGGAGTTTTAACTTATTTGCATTTCGCAAGAAATGGTAGGATCGCCCAGTTCTTGCTCAAGATCCAGATTTTCGTATAAATCATCATCGTCTGGGTAAATTGACACACCGTCATGAAATATCATAACTCTTGAAATAACCACTCTTGGAAATATACATATATATTATCATAAATGCGAAAAACTGGTACATTATCCACTATAATTTTCAGAAACTATCAAACAAGTGATCGTATCGAACGGCAAACACCGTTAAAAGTAAAATTTGAACACTCGCTATAGATTATTAAACGTGGTATGGAAATCAAAGTTATCTTAAAAAGTAATATTAGCTTAGCAATCACTCACCCTAGATATCACTGCGTGTCTTAAAATAACTCACTTTAGAATGTTATACCACTATTATAATTTTTGCAACAGAAGTCAAAAAGTGTTGTTGAGCACGTGTTGCTTCGACGGAAATTTAAACGCCAATGACTCCAAATGGCGCTCATTTGTACAAGAAACCAAAATGACGCCGAACCGCCAGGTGGCGCCACTACTTCCGGAATACAAGGCGATTAAAAGGACGAAAACTGGTACTATGCGACGGAAACAGGAATGCCCTCTCAATATAAAAGCTTCCAGTTACGGTCAAGTTATTTAATGGTTCATTATGTTTACTTATCAGGAATGATTTGTCTAGCAGACTAACAGGCGGCGGGCTTTGGTTATGGTCTTGATTCTAATAAATAAATATTATTATTCCAGAAATAAAAAAAACACAACAATTTAATTTCTAATAACAATTCATTCGCTTTTCTATTCACTTAATACAACGGGCTCCAAACTAGGAAAAGCTCAGGCCGTTGTATCTTGGGTACAATTCAAAAGTTTCCAATCTATTTTCTAACCATTGTGGCGGTTTGCTTGTCTATTCAAAAATTGACTTTAAGTACCATTAACATGTTCCGATGACATTACAGAGCGCCCGCGCTTCCCAGTGCACGCTGCACCACTCGCTCCACACCACCTGGATAGTGACGATGCCTACCTCCAGTAGATGAGCGCCACCAGGAGCGCGGCGATGAGCGCAGCGGGCAGCACGGCGAGCAGCGCCGCCATGGAGACGCCGTGCTGGGCGGGGCCCGGCGCCCGCGCCTCCCAGTGCACGCTGCACCACTCGCTTGACACCTCCTGGCCGGAAAAACTCTACACTTGACAAAGCAAATGGTCTACCACTTTTGTCAAAGTTTCTGCTTAATCGCAATAGCAATAAGGTTGAAACTACCTGTCAAAATATAATATCAACTTTGATATTTTATGATGTCAACAACCCATATTTCAAGTTTTGCAGTTAAGCTTCAGTTTCAAGAATTCTTCAGCTCTTACCTCAGGCCTGGACTCTGTCCCGTTGACTAGAACATTCTCCCGCGAAACTGATTGCGTCACAGCGTAGATTTTAACTTCATATCGCGTCACATTCCACAGCTCCACCTCCTGAAGACAAACACTGATTAATAGCCAAGAAATTCCCTGTTTTATGTTAGTTTCTTTATTTTTAAATAATTATTTATCGAAAGACTATAGTTACCATCGAAATGATTGACATATATAAGGAAACGCTATCTATTGATCACAGAACTACGATCTTGAGAGGAGCTTAGTTAGGTAGTGACGTAAGTTAAGAAAAGATTTTACAATTAAGCTACTGAGATTTGGCCAGAAGCGTTTCCCAACCACCCAGAATAGCCCTGAAGGTATTATTGTTTAAGGAATACGTATTAGAGGGGACATCTAGCAGATATTAATCAGGTCTCCCTTAATACGTCCCATGATAGTTGTAGTGTCACCCACAACTTAATCTATTCTAATATTATAAAGAGGAAATATTTGTATGTAAGTATTTTTGTATGAATAAACTAAAAACTACTGTGCCGATTTCAAAAATTATTTAACCATTAGAAAGCTACATTCACCCTGAGTAACATAGGCTATTTTGTATTTTTTTATAATTACGGATACATATAATTTTTAATTTTTTTAATTTTATACCCGTGTGATCCCGGAGTGGACAACGGCAAAATGTTAAGTAAATCTGCATGACTTCTTATTGAGGGTTAAGAAATCAGTGAACATACACAATGACATTAGATCACGTGAGTAGCAAAGGTCACTGAAAAGGGTGAATATTTTTTTTAACCAAAATACAGTTGTCAAACGCAAACTTATATGTAAAAAAAAAAAATAGAACCGACTTCAACACTTCACTGTGTGTAATAACTTGTCGAAGTCGGTACCATGCACACAATATTTTGATAATAGTTACTTTTGAACTATCATGGTACCAACTTCGACAAGTTATATACACACTTTTGTTTGTTGAAGTTGGTTCCATTTTTGGTAAGCATTGTTTTGTTACTTACCACACTGATAGTGGTCTCGATATCGTTCTTACTAGTTGGCAGTGTGAGCCTGGTACGTGGCTGCAGCTCTGGGATTTTCCTCAGCGTTACTACATACTGGTCCAGTGAGTTGTTATACTCCAGTGGCTGCCTCCATTGCAGGTATAGTGTACCTGAAAAAGAATATGATCACGTTCTTTTAAGTCTCTTCCATATAAAGACCAATACTTATATGTGTAGGCGTTTGGTGAGTTCATTGAATCATCCACATTTCCAGCACACGGTCCCTATGTGGGCATATTTTCCAGCACTTCATAGGCTACTCATGTCCACTAAAGAAAACATTCTCGCATAAAACTTGTAAGGCATACGTCAAGAGATGATGTCTTCCAACCCACATGCTGGTCTAATCGACCACTAAAAGACCCTGTACGGCTTGAAATTTCAAGCTTGTTATAACCAAACTTTGTAACTCCAGTGAAAGCAGTTTGTGTGTGTTAGCTTCGCAAATCTGCTATCTGTATTCGTTGATAAATACACGTTCTTTCAAGTAGCACCTTGTATCAAAGAAGCGATGATAGCTCAGCGAGGGGAGCGTCGGCTGTCAAACTAACGGACACTGGTTCGATCCCCAACAACGGCTTGAGCTTCCAGTGAGGGTAACACCGCTATCAAATTCCCAGCATGGTGGTAGGGAACTTTCAAGTACCCGCCTGGCTAGCTACTACCCTCAAGTTTGAAAAACTGCAACCAAAAATATTGTGTGTTCAGGCAGCAGTCCTAAGAGCCAGTAAGCATTCTAGGTCGTGATAACATCTTCGACCTAATCGTCACCGACTACCAAGTGAGATAGTGGTCATACGCCAAATATATACAGTAAAAAAACGAGTCCCTGTTGCCCTGTTTTTTATTACTCTCAAACCCCCGCATTAGGATTCCCTGAGTCGCGGGTGGCATGGACACACACAAACAACCAACACCCGGGACAAACACCTTAACTCATCGCACAAATGTTTGCCCCTGCCGGGATTCGAACCGAGAGCCCCGGAGACACAGAAGTTATATCACTAACCACTGAGCTACAGTGACTGTTTATTAGTAATTTATGATCTGTTTTTCTTCTTGCTTTTGTTGTTTGTGTTATCCAAAACAAATTATTTTTCTTCCTTCCTTTCTTTTTCTTCCTTTCTTTGTCTTCCTTTCTTTTTCTTCCTTCCTTTCTTTGCCATCCTTTCTTCTTTCTTCCTTTCTTTCTTTTTCTTCTTTTTTCTTCCTTTCTTTCTTTTTCTTCTTTTTTCTCCATTTCTTTCTTTTTCTTCTTTTTTCATCCTTTCTTTCTTTCAAGTTTTACTGACAAATGATGGCACATGTTGGTACTATGTGTTGGTATTTATATTTACTCACGTTTAGGCTGATCGCAGGTAAGGTTTAACACGATGGGGGCAGAGGGGGGCCGGACGTCAGTAAGCACATACAGTGCATCGGATTGCGGCCCCAGCCGTGACGTCACGTCCCAAGCGTTGAACTGTCCATGCGAAAAGTTGTAGAACGCTTGTACCCAGATCTTGTATGGTGTGAATGGTTCTGGAAAAATATTTATTTATTTATTATATTCACATTCCTTTGAATGTACATTACAGTTACCCGATGCGCAGCATCCAAGGTTCAAGAACTATAAAGTACAATATATACACATACACCTTAATCATAATATAAATTACTATCATCTGTGGGCTGGATGATAGCCCAACTTCAAAGGACCCGGCGGAAAACAATAACACCTTGTACTTGTACTTGTGACTCGCGTATTAATTAATAATTTTGAAGGGAGCGGCGCGCGCGGCCTTCCTGCGTCAGTGTCGAGTATGCACTGGCTAGGGGGGCGCGCCGCTCTTTGACACATGATACAATATATTATAACAATGTACGTAGACGTAGACTGGCCGGTTGGCGCAGTTGGTAGCACTCTGCCTTCTGAGCCGCTGGTCCCGGGTTCGATTCCCGGACAGGTCAAACCTTTGTGTGTATGAACATGTCTCTTTGACCTGTGTCTGGGTGTGTATATGTATATAAGTATGTATATATATATATATAAGTATATTTATCAGTCATCAGGTTACCATAGTACAGGCTCTGCCTAGTTTGGGACCTGAAGACCTTGTGTGTATGTTGTCACATTAAAAAAAAAAAAAAAAAAAAAAAAAAAAATGGTATATGGACTATAACTACAACGGTATGCTTAGCCACTAGACATGTACGCTACACATCTATGCCTGAAAATAGCTATCTACTTCTTCAATTTACATACATCGGAAGTTATATACTTTACTGCCGCCATGTGAAACTCAGTGTCAGAGCAGTTAGAGGTCATAATCCTGAGCCTGCTCAAGCAAATACAATGTTGAATCACATTAATAATTACGATAAATGGGAAAGTTTGGATGGATGTTTATTACTCTTTAAAGCAAAACGGATTTGGATGAAATTTGGCACAGAAATACATTATAATCTGGAATAGCACAAAGGCTACTTTTCATCCCGAAAATAGTAGCCGTTTCCGTGGGATACGCAAATAATTCAAAAACACCTGTTACTCCTTCACGCTCAAACGGTTGTAACGATTTAGATTAAATTTGGCATGGAGATAGGTTAGACCCTGGAATAACATAGATTACTTTTATACTGAAAAAACATAGTTCCCGCGGGATAATTCAGGTAACGGGAAAACCATGCGGGTAAAACTGCAGGGCGCTACTAGTATTTAAAAAGCGATGTTGTGGAATTCATAACCGTACACTGATATCAATTTGCATATATAGTATTAAAACCACAGTGTGTTATAAAGGTACATATACATATATTATCTACGCATGTGTTGTGTACACATTACACAAACGAGGAAGAGACATTCTATTCTATTAAATATTCCGATTGCAATATAATTCTGGACGTCCGTATCAAATCCGTCAAAGTCAATAACGGGATGTGAGAGCCAGTTAATTATACAATTATCTATAAATATTACATTGCAAACTTGGATCGTACGTTTGCGAATTGATAGGAGCTATCAAAAGGTTTTTGTACTCTATTTGTGAATGAAAGAAAGCTTACATTTCGCGATGATAGCTCAGCGGTGGGAGCGTCGCCTGTCATCACTGACGGATACTGGTTCAGCCCCTACCAATGGCTTGAGCTTCCGGTGAAGGTAACACGGTTATCAAATTCCCAGCATGGTGATAGGCCGTAGGGTATCTTCTAATGGTCTGGCTAGCTACCACTCTTTTTTGTGTTTTACTTATTATGAGCTTGCGTTTGACCACTGTCTCACCTGATGTTAAGTGATGACTTTGTCTAGTATGTAGCACGCAAGCCTAGAAGGTACCTATTCACTCGTGACTTGAAGACTCCAGGATTGTACATTATAGGGAAACACAGACTCAAAAACTCGAAGTTTCAAAAAAAGTTCAGTGTTCAGGCAGTCCTTGAGAGAGCCAGTGAGCATTCTAGGTCTAGCATGATAATATATTCGACCACATCGTCAATGACCATCAAGTGAGATACTGGTCAAATGCTAGACCTATTCCTACAGTATAAAAAAACATATATTTTGAGCAATGCCCTACTAGAGGCATAATCCATCTAATGATTTAGATGGATTATACACACATATATATATACACATCTATAGATCTTGTGTGAATTATAATAAATAAAAATAAATGTACGATTAAGAGGATTGTATGCCAAACACTGTTTTCGCGTTGTGTGTATGTACAGAAAACGTATTGCTATCTCAACGTTTTCCCCAACACTCTATGTAACCGATAGACACAGTTGCGACTCGTGAGATTTATAGGTAATTTTTATTATAGAATTTACGTTCCGGGGAAACTCTTTTCCTTCTCTAAATTGTAACAAAAAAATGTGTTATTGATATCAATCGCTTGAGCATGATGTATTTTTAGACTTATACTTATAGGGCACATAGCTTAAAGAACCAATGCCCATTGGGGTCGAAAGGTTCTCAAATGGAGACCACGGACTAGCAAGCGCAAAATAGGACGGTCATTAACCAGGTGGACAGACGACCTGACTAAGATCGCAAGTAGGGGTTGGATGCGGGCCGCTTCCATCCGGTCCTTGTGGACATAAATGGGGGAGGCATACATCCAGCGTTGCGATGTCCTTTGGCTGATGATGATTACTATTCTATAAAACACGGCAGAACAGACTTTTAGCAATAACTGTCCTATGGGAAATAACTTTTTTAACATATATGTATTTATATTTTTTATACATATATATTATTTTTGCATTATAATAACTTTTATCTAATCTCATACTGTAATATAAAGATTAAAAATTTAAAATCTGAACTTGAATGACAGTCTTTATAGACAATATAACGAAATAAATTTGAAAGTTAACATTTCGATACAGCTCTTCTTTGTAACTGTATCGAAATGTTAACTTTTTTACCATTATGATACAACTTCAGCTGGACCAAGGAGGTAGCAATGCAGTTTTTCTACATATAGTCTGTGAACACGGCGCAACACGCATGCGCGACCAGCAAATGGATTTTGGTGCTAACCGTTTACAAATAAATGCAAACATATGCTGTAGTTGTACGTAAATTTGTTCATCCATTTTATTAGAGAAACTGCACATCATTTGGTCTTAAACACTCGTGTAATCCTACACTCGTGTTTTAGAAACCCTTATTATGATACAATTTCATAAATTACTAATATAAAGTCTATTGAAACAATAACAAACTCACGGAAGGAAAATACTAAAGGACAAATAAATGCTTTGAATTTACTTTAAGTGAAGATACGAATAATCCACTTATTTTTATAATATGCTACATTAGTAATAACGCGGTGTCAAGCGTTGTCATGGCAACAGATTACATTTGCACCTACTATTAAGACAAATTTTTCATTCTCAAAACAAGATAAAAGTAATATTCTCACACACACACACACACACACACACACACACACACACACACACACACACACACGCGCGCACACACACACACACACACACACACACACACACACACACACACATTCTAAATAGTAAACTATAAATTGTGAACAGTAGATTGTAAATTATAAGGCACTAGGGCATCTCATTTATTAACTACCTGTCATCGACGGAAGAGTCCTGGAACTTATATCAAGGGCTTTCACGAGCCTAGTTTGGAAACCAGGTGATTCTGTTAACATGCTTTGTAAATGCCTTTACCCGAATAAATGATGATTTATTATTATTATTTATTATCACTTCAAAATAAGTACAAAAAATGTACTTTTCAGAAATAAATTGATTAAGTTTAAACTTTTGAAAGAAAAATTCTGCTACTAGTGTGATTAGAGGAGACCAACGTCTATTGAATACAGCCTTGTCGCTTCGTAGTTGTGGGTTCAAATCACAAACACTGGCAGAATTTTTTTCTTATAAAATTGAACTTATGTTCCGCCTAGAATGAGGTTAATGCAATAAACTATAAATACTCTATAAATAAATTGATTGTTTTATATACTTATTTATTACACATATATGTGTATTGGAGAATAGTTTTACAAAAAGATTCTGAATAAACATAACGTTTTAAAGTTGAAAATTTATGAATTTTATAGTTGTAATAAAATGTAACGATATACTTACATTGTGTTAAAACTTCCCACTTGGAGTTGTTAAAATGTTTATTCCCATTAGTGTTATGGAAAGATTTTGCATAGTCCTTAATACACAACACACACTAAATTATTATTTATAATTCGCAGTAAAGTTCAAACAATTGAAAGTCTGGTATGCCACTTGGATTCGCTGCACAGACTACAGCTGTACCGTACGGTATAGATTTATTTTATATATATATATGGGACAACATTCACACAAGGTCTTCAGGTCCCAAACTAGGCAGAGCCTCTACTATGGTAACCTGATGACTGATATATATACTTAAATACATACTGATATTTATACTTATATACATATACACACCCAGAGACAGGTCAAATAGACATATTCATACACACAAATGTTTAACCGGGAATTGAGACTGCATTCCGTCCCATGACGCCCATTCTTTCAGTACATAACCGCTAACCACCGCGATAAATATGTATATAAGTACGTTCCGTAAAACAGGAAAATCAAACAAATACACAACTTTACATAGCCAGAGAATATCCAATGATACTACGTAAATGTACAATGTACCTACCTACCGTACTAAATACCTTCTCCGATCGGGCTTCCCCCCTCCATTGATTCTGAGCCCACGACGCGGTCTCAGAAACAAGGGATGCTCGCGGACGACGGACGGTTGTGTTAAATGCTATTTGATTTAGTTTGTAGTATTTTATATGAATATATTCCGATTTAGATTAATCTATTCGCCAGAATTTAGTTTACAAAAATTCCTAACATAATTAATAGCATGTCCAGTTAAATTCTACCACATAATACGGTGTCCAAATATTCTGGGAATATTAGTCCACTATTTTGGGCTTATCACGCAACTAGCGACCGCTCCGGCTTCGCACGGGTATAAAATATATAGCTTATGTCATTAATGGATGTGATTATACATATTATAAACCTTCCTCTTCAATCACTATATCTATTTAAAGAAACCGCATCAAAATCCGTTGCGTAGTTTTAAAGATTTATGCATACATAGGGATATAGGGACAGAGCAAGCGGCTTTGTTTTATACTATGTAGTGATTATCATTAAAAGATCTTTGTACAGGTAGTACCTGTAATGAACGACTAGCTAAGGCTTTATTTCCTTTATGTATGGAACCCAACTTAAAATAATTACCGCCGACTTCTGCTTTAGATGATTCACTATCAACATCTTTCTACTCACATACTTTAATTGATGGAGCTCATTGCATTTGTCTCACAAAGGGCTAATTTATAGATCTTATCAGGATCACGATCTTGATAGACTTTGAATACCTGATGAAGGTGTTAATCCGGCTACTTGGTACATTAAAAAAAATGTTGACCAAAAAATGGAACCGACTTTAACACTCAAAAGTGTGAAATAACTTGTTGAAGTTGGTACCATGATAGTTTACAAAAGGAACTTGTGCTTATGGTACCGACTTCGACAAGTTATTTCACACTTTTGAGTATTGAAGTCGGTTCCATTTTTTAAAAAAAAAAATTTTTTTTTTCACTCTTATTACTGAAATTTGTTACTCATGGGATCAATTGTCATTGTGGTGTAGGTATGTTCACCGATGTCTTCGGTTAAAAATGGATTTGGTGCAACAATTTATAATTATTTATTAAGGGGTTCCAAACAAAACCCAATTCAGATATTTCATCACTGGTAGCTGGCACTGTTCGAGGAACATCTTATTCATTGGGGAATTTTGGACGAGAAGACGTTGCATAGACAGAAATTATGAATGTAAGAAATTCCAGACACATTATACAATTGGACTCTACTTGGTTGGGCAGTTGGTAGTTAACCCCTTACTACCACATGCAAAAGCAGAAGTTCTTGAATGTCAATCTTTCCATGGTGGCAGAAGCCACCACTTTCACCTGACTATAGTGAACTGATAGCAAAAAGCGAGCCTATCACTAAATTTAGATATATTAATTCTATGAACATACTTAGGTTTTTCAGCCTGAATCCGACCACCTTAGTGACCTTCCCAGAGGTGTTGTGAAGAGTCAAATTTTTAAGATATCTCGCTTCGACTCCTATGTCAGTTGCAAATGTGTTTTTCCTTTTGACATCTGAGGAACTTTGAACGCCATATATGTTAACAAAGTCATATCTAGAGACACCCTCTTCATAGTACAAAACGTAGGCAACTTCAGCAGGCTCTTTGTGCTGATGACTCTGCGGCATAGATTTCTTAACCACATTCTTGTACTCATATTGCACATAAATAGGTTTCTCTTCTGTCTCTGTCGCATTCTCCTGCCGTCTCTTTCTATGTCTACGTGATCGCGAATCTCTTCTGCTTCTGTACGTGTCCCTCAGTATATCAGGTAAGGCGTATTCACCGTTATATTTCAATTTATCACTACTATCTAAGTTATATGTTGTGTACTCTTTTAAAGTTTCTGGCTTTAGAGAACCGTTAATGACATCATTGTTGGGTTCATCTCCTTGCAGTTCGGTCTTCTTGGTGATCTTTTTGGGCGATGGCTGATTGTCTGTAGTGGAGGTTGGGTTCGAGACGACTGTGAAGGTCAGGGGTGGAGCCCAGGATAATTGGACTTCCTCATCGGATATGTAATCGGCTGTCAGGTTCTGTGGTGCGGACGGAACTGTAAAGAATGAAAATAAATAATTGTACAAGTGATAAAGTTTATAGATTCAGGCGTTACTTTGCGAAATCCATGAGATATTTATACCTACTAATATTATAAATGCGAAAGTTTGTGTGTATGTGTGTACGTGTGAATGTTTGTTGCCCCTTCACGCTCAAACGGCTACACCGATTTCGATGAAATTTGGTATGCAGATAGTTTAAAGCCTGGATTAACCCATAGGCTAACATTGTCTCGGAAAAGGAATAATCCCTGTGGGATAATTGAGGTAGCAGGAAAACCGTAATCCACACGGGTGAAATCGCGGGGCGCTACTAGAATACAATATTGATAAAAATATATACTCAATAATAATTGAGTATATATTTTAAGTTACATTTAGTAACAAACATCCATCCATCCATCCAAACTTTCACATTCATAATATTAGTGGGGTCGACTCAGGTACTAGGATTATATAATTTAATCAGTAAAAATTGAAAACTGTTGCACCCTATTTTGTTAAAAACCACCGAAAACAACTCATTTTTAATTATTATATGGTAGTGAGAGATAATTCACAATACTGATGAGCTAGAACAGATTGTCTTGAGTGTTCCAGATAATTATGTATGGCGAAGACGGCAGCCACTAGGCAGCCCCCGCGTACGTACCTACCTGCCCTGCGTACTTTTAACATCATTCCGGTTAAATGGAATTGTTCTATCGTCCCTTAACGTGGTTCCTTTTCTATATAAAAAGCAATCGTGATCTGTATCAATTAAACAATACATTTTTTTAACAAGAAATGCAACCGACTTCAACACTCAAAAGTATGAAATAACTTGTTGAAGTCGGTACCATGATAGTTCACACAAAAGTAACTATCACAACAATAATGTGCTCATGGTACCGACTTCGACAAGTTATTTCACACTTTTGAGTGTTGAAGTCGGTTGCATTTTATGTTAAAAAAATTTTTTTTCACCTTTTTCAGTGACTTTTGCTACTCACGTCTTCAACCGCGACAATAATATCATAAAGATACGCCTAGTTCAGTTATTGGAGTATAACTCAAAAACCGCTTCTCCGAATTTGATTTAATTTGAATGGGACCACCACGGAAGTATACTCTATCTAACAAAAAAATAATCATCACAATTGGTTCATAAAACGACGAAGTTATCCGCGAACACACTTAAAAAATATACATATATACGGTCGAATTAAGTAACCTCCTTTTTTTGAAGTCGGTTAAAAATGCCGAAATAAATAGATTACACAAAAATTATCTATTAACACAGTTAAAACCATTCAATTTTGAATGATTGTGGCGAAAGCGTACCAAAATTCAGGTACACTGAAAGTTTTAACGACATATCTGCTAAGAACGGATTTTTAAAAATGTCACTTCATAAAGGAGTGTAACGGTCATAGTCCGTTCGGTTAAATTCGCGAGGTAAAGTTAGTATCCAAGAAAGAAAGAAAGAAACCACATTTATTCATATAAAAAAATACATAATTAAATAGTAGTATAATAAAGCTGATGCAAAAATATAAAATAATACTATTCGAATGGGTCCCAGGAGCAAAGGAATTAATGTCATACAAAGGTCAAATCCATTTACTACTGAGTCACGCGTCAACAGATCTCGCCTGCATTAGAGCTCGAAGTAGGTATATAGATAGACATAAATATTATATTTATCACACTAATATTATAAATGTGAAAGTTTGTGTGTATTTTTGTTACTTTTTCACGCTCAAACGGCTACACCGATTTCAATGAAACTTGGCATGGAACCCTGGATTAACACTTAGGCTACTTTTCATCATCAATCATCACTATGCGGGTAAAACATTTAAATTTCATCAAAGTCGGACAAGCGGTTCTTGAGTTACACTCCAATAACTGAAAAGTGCTACTCACTCGACGATATTATAGTCGCGGGTGAAGACATCGGTGAACATACACAATGACAATTGATCTCGTGAGTAGCAAATGTCACTGAAAAGAGTGAAAAAATTTTTTTTACCAAAAATGGAACCGACTTCCAACACTCAAAAGTGTGAAACCAGGAATTATTGGCATGGTTTAACATTTTTATACCTACAATATTGTATGTTTGCATCGAATCAATTAAATAAAAAATCATTAAAAATGGGTGAAATGCATGTTGAAACTTGTGTTGCCTTGTGAACGAAATGTGTGTCCAGAAATGAAAGAATATTGGATCGAATTGTGATATGTGACGAGAAGTGGATTATTTACCATAACCATAGGCGAAGTCTTGTATGTTTGTGTAATGTGATTGTGTCCATGCCCTCTGCAATACAGGGTGTCCTGGTCTGGGGGTGTGGGTGTGAATGTGAATGTGTTTATGCATTTATTATGATACTAGTAGTGCCCCGCGGTTGTACCCGCGTGGTGATGAAAAATGGTGATGATGGTGATGATTAAAATAAGCCTATGTGTTAATCAAGGGTATAAGCTATCTTCATACCAAATTTCATCGAAATTGATGTAGCCGTTTTAGCATGAAGAGGTAACAAACATACACACATGAACACACACACACACACATACACACTTACACATATACACACAAATTTTCGAATTTATAATATTAGTGGGATACTAAACAGCTTTAAGGTGATGTATGTATATATGAGAGTTAGTGCACTTATTTATGTTTTAAATGTTTGTCCAGTCTATTTTTAAAACAGTTTACTATCATCACTAATGAATGTTTCTGGCAGTTGACAATGGCCAGTAGTTTATGCGAGTATCCTTGCAGCTTCTAGTTTATTCTATTCATGTTGATAATTTCAGTCAAATTTGAAACATTAATATATGTGATGGAGTCAAGAACAACTCATTTAACACTGGAGCAGCTGTGCCATCAACCAAAAGCCATACTCTGATATTTAAAGGAGCTTGGATGGCTGGGTTAGCTGGCAAGGGAAATGCACAATACACCCCAAGCGGAATGTCAGTGCAGGCCGTATCGCCTCCACGTAGAATTAGAAGTGTGATGGATTTTGTAGGTTTCAATCAAATCTCCTTATTTGTTTTGTCTTCATTGTCTTCTTTTAGTTAATGTGCAATGAAATGCAAGGTTTTCTGAGATAAATCTCATATGATAAGTTTTTAGCAATAGGACAATTTTAGTAGCCCCCTGTTACACTTTGTCCAAATGATCAATATACTTCTTGAAGTGGGGGTCCCAAATTTGGAATGCATATTCTAGTAATAGTCTTTATATCTATATATTTTCAAATAATTACCACGTGTGTCTAAAAGCTTTTTTATTATGTACAGAATTGATTTGATTCTTTGAGTAATAATCATCCCTCCAAAAACATAAATGTTAAAAAGGAGAGCCAAGTTCAATGCAAAAATTAAGGAAGGTTGTGGGCTTCGCCGCAAAAAAAAAATGGAGATCTAAATAAGTGCCAAGTTCTATGCAAAATCAAAATATGTATTTAGAGAAACAAATAACATTATGAACAAGTATTAAACTCTATTTCTTTCCATTATTAGATACCTATAACAATTGCTGTTATTTAAAAATGTTAGATCTTAAAGTAGGTTAGATTTGACTTGGCCAGTTTTTATCAGAATTAAAATGATGAATAACTTTATAAAGTGACTGATGTAATGAAAATTGGCCAAGTCAAGTTTTTATGTAGATTTACTTCTATTCTGTGTATAATTATGTGGTGCCGCGTGCCGCCGACGACACACCGTTGGCCAGTTATTTAGCGCATATTTAAATTTTTTGTATGGGGACACTTATTTTTTAACTTTATTTATTTTTTATTACGCTGACACACAATTACCGAGCTAGATTCCAAATTTCATCTTTCTACGAGTAAGTCATCTGGAAGTAGGTTAGGTATTTGGCGCGTATTATAAGATTTTTGTATGGGGACACCACTTATTTTTTGACTTTTTTAATTTTGATTTTTTCCTACGATTACACACAGTTACCAAGCTGGATTTCATCCTTCTAGATCATCTGGAAGTATGTTAGGTTTAGGTACTATATGTCAGTCAGTCAGTACTAAAATTTACGACTTTTTGACCTTCATATCTTTATAACCGTTTGAGCTAGCTTCATAAAATTTCGGCTTCTACATGTCCTTATGGATATAATTAAACACGCATAGTTTTATGTGTTTACGTTAAAGAGGTTTTTAGTGATAGAAGTGTCAAAAGTGGCACCAAGTGGTTCGTGTAATATTTCACTCAGCGCTGGCTAGCCAGTTTCTTTGCTTGAACTTGGCATGACACGCTGCCGCGTGTCTAGATAAGGATATATGCATTTTAGACCTGATTTATATGAAATCCAATTCAATTTTGATTTTATTATTATTTCATCATCATCATCTCAACCATAGGACGTCCACTGCTGCCATAGCCTCCCCCATTGATTTCCACAAAGACCGGTTGAAAGCAGCCCGCATATTATTATTCAATATTACAACAATTTTTTTTATATTTCACCTGGTCAGCCACTTCTCATGCCCTAAGTGAGGTCCAGTGAACATTGTCTACTCTCTGACTCTTAACCAATTTTGGCAGTGATGTACTACTGACTTGTTTTAATGAGGATGACTGATTTCTCTTCATCATTATATTCAGTAATTTTTAAAAATTATATATTTATTTTAGGGACTCCATAGGGAGTCTCATAATATGCACACAGTCTCATTACATATGACTGATCAACCTGTGTGTAGACTGATAGAATACCCTAGTTGTGGCAGACATTTGCTCAGCCAAGATCCTCTGGAACAGACCTCCACCTAGTTGAATTACATCAATTGATTCAGATAAATCATGTATCATAGATGCACTCCGAACACACTCCCTCAGAAAGTGATACACATCTTCCGGCACACCACACATATATAGTTGGGGTTACGAACTTTATGCATTCAATATTTGAACAGATATTGGCTTGCCATTCATCTGGGTAGTCAAAGTATATGAGATTCAAGCAGACAAGGCAGTAAAGGCACCATAGAGGATATATGAGGAAAGTGAGTAATGAAAGGAAATGTAAAAAAAGGAGTATGTGAACCAAGTGAGGGGTGAATTGTCAGTGTTGGAGGGATGAAACATGAAAAACACTATAGACAGAATGTGAAATTGGAAAATCTTTATAAATAAATATGAAAGCTTACCCATACCACCTCTTAGTTTTCATATTCCAGTCCATAACATATAGCAAAATATGGAACTAATAAAATTGAATTAAAATTAAAAATAAATTTGGGATTAAAATTGTACAGTTTTAAATTAAGTGTAAATAGCTATGAGTGATTTTATTGGGTTTTCTCGTTTAAACCAGGAGCATTACCAGAACCCAAATCGGAATTGGGACTCTGAAGAGTAGGTATCTGTTTCATAACCTCAGAGTTCTACATTTGTTTTTTTTTAAATATCAAAATTTTTCCTTACTGTAGATTAACCGTTTGGGCCTAAATTGGTTTGACTAAATAAATTATTTATCTTTTGAAGAATCAAGTTTTGGTTGCCAATAAAAAACAGGTCCATCAGTCTAATTTACACCCATAAATATACGAAATGCCACTTATTATCGGATTAAAACTGAGGACTGACCATGATAGTGTTCACTCTTTGAAAAGGTATATTTACTCATTTGAAGTTTGTATTACTCACAGTTACTACTATGTTACCTGTCCGCAAATTTACGAAGCTGTGGGCGGTCTGCGAAACTTAAGTGTCAATTTACGTATCCTTAGGGAGATCAACCCATAACAGTAAAAACAGCCTTACGACACTTTTAGTACAGAATTCACGCTTACCGTGAAACTCCTCGTTGTCATTCGAATCATTATCACAATGAACGCACAAAATAAATACAATAAAAATGGCTCCTATCGAGAACTGGCTATACATCTTAAAAAATTACTTTACGCACGAAAAACGTGCGTAAAAGACTCACACTATGTATACAAAACACATTTTTACTTCTTCGTCACATTAATTTGGCATTATTAAGGCTAACGAGCCATTTAAACCTAAATATTATTTTAATACAAGTAAGAACTGCCTGACTGACCCAAAGACAAACATAATGACAGACAAGACTCAAGAGCTAGAAAGAAGAAAAGACAACCATAAGACAGTGTCAATTCAATATAGATGTCATCGTTCTTTATACAGTTTTGGCTCCGCTTAGGGTATGTTTGTTAACCAAATTGACTACATTGCAGTTCCGAAAAGGTGGAAATCGTGCATATTAAACACCAAAACGTTCCCAAGTGCAGACTGCGATAGTGACCATTCTTTGTTAGTTGCAAAAATGATCATAAAGCTCAAAAGGTGTCATCGGCATGACTGTTGATAAGCAGATGCGCAGACTTACACCTAGAGAACAAACACAAACAAAACACGTTTTCAACAAAAAGTACTATCGGGAGTACAGATAGATGATAGCTCGGATGTGAATGAGAATTGGAGAATGATCAAGAAACTGCTGCTAACAACCCACACTGAAAGCCAGGTTTATTCGCCTGACTTACCACTCAATTCATGGTTATCAGAAGAGACATGGGACGTTATTAATAAGAAGAAAGATATACTGAAGAACCTCTCAAAGATTGATAGTCGTGAGCAACATAAAACTCTATCGAAAGAAATACAGCGTCGATGTAGGGAAGATAAACACCAGTATTTCAACAAAATATGTACTGAAATTGAAGAGCATGCCCAAAAAATGCACAAGCATGATTTTTTTATGAAAATAAAATCTATAGATAGAAAGAAGTAGGATAAACATAAATGTAATAAAATAACAAATAACTAAATCGGTGTTCGTCCGCGGTGCCTATGTTTATTATTTGTTGCTCGGGAGCACTGTTATGTAGATTTACTTCTGTTCTGTGTCAAATTATGTAATGCTGCGCGCCGTCGAGCCGCCGACACACCGTTGGCCGGTTATTTAGCGCGTATTACAAGTTTTTAGGACATCACTTATTTTTTATTTCCTTTATTTATTGATTTTTTCCTACGATTACACACAATTACCGAGCTGGATTCCAAATTTCATCATTCTAGGTCATCTGGAAGTAGGTATGTTAGGTTTAGGTACTATGTTATGTCAGTCAGTACTAAAATTTACGACTTTTGACCTTCATATCTTTATAACCGTTTGAGCTAGCTTCACAAAATGTAGGCTTCTACGTGTCCTTATGGATATAATTAAACACACGTAGTTTTATGTGTTTACGTTAAAGAGGTTTTTAGTTATAGAAGTGTCAAAAGTGGCACCAAGTGGTTCGTGTAATATTTCACTCGGCGCTGGCTAGCCAGTTCCTTTTCTTGAACTTGGCATGACACGCTGGCGCGTGTCTAGATCTACGTACATCTTGACGTGGTGTGACGTCATGTGTAGCGTTCTTGTAGTGTGAATACGATGGGTAGCGCAGCGTGTGTGCTAACGTCAAATTCATTTGACATCTGCGACGATGGTGGTGTATCATCAAAACAAAGTTGTCAACTTTTAGTGTTCCCAGGGCTACGTTCAGGAGCGGCTTCGGCCAAATATTGAACGACCAATATTTGATCGATGTCTCACGAACGGCTACACCATAGCATGTGACAGAAGAAGAAGAAGTCACTTACATTGATCATATATTACGTGATAGTTACCACTGAATAAGTCACTTTCGACAGCCGATCAAGATTTGATCGAATCTAGAGGTAGAGAGATTATGGTCTAGTCGACCATAATTTGGTCTGACAGGTTGACGTGAACGGTCGTGATCATATATTGGGTGGAGCAAGTAATCCTCTATTTGAGCTCGTGAACGCCGCATATCCGCTGTCAGAGCAAGATATGGCTTGGCCGAAGCCGCCCCTGAACGCAGCCCTGGGAATAAATAGTTACGCAGTGTTTTGCAAAGTTTTTGTTCGCGATTTAAACATAAATCACGATTTCAAACTTTATTAAAAACTTATATTTAGCATGCAATTACAATCAGCTGATTTATCTCATACGAGCACACAAAAGCGTACAATTTGCGGTTTATTTTTTGTAGCGGGTAGCAAACGTTCTGACGACGAATACAATTTCATTTTTATTTCAATTTTATTTAACTCCGTCCCGCCGTTCTGGCGTAATTGAGTAACATCCGTCCATCCAAACTTTACATTTACAATACGAACATTTTATTAGTGGGATAGAACTCGATTTAGTCATTACGGATATTTTCAAAGCACTGAACTTTTTATATTTAACTTCGGTGAACTGCATGTATGCCCTGTGCATATTAAACGTAACGTTTAAGTATTGTTTACAACAGATAAATATGTAATTGATCATTGAACTTCGACAGTGAACGATTCATTGGATCGGATTATTCGGATTGATTAGAAATATCGAACAGGAAACACGAATATTTCGGTGTTCCGATGTTTATCGGACAACACTAACTACATGTCATGTCATGTCAGTAAATTTGTTTGTTCGGTTCGGCTTTGGGTGTCAGCCGCTAGTTTATTTCCCGATTTTCTAAAAATAATCAACAAAATAGCTGTGTATGTGAATAGAAAATGATTTAGTGATTGGGATATGTGTTTGTTATTGAGGAATTGTGTTAACTGAATGTAAAATAGAAGTGTTTCCGCCATGACAATGGGTCGCACCGATATGTGGAGTACCACAGCACTTGCTCTATATTTTGTGTGCATTGGATTGTTGTATCCCATTTTAGGTAAGTTTACAGAAAATTTGCATTGTGCTCGACGTTTGGTTATGCCGATCTCTTCACTATACCAGGAAAGGGATTTTTTCGAAATAACAAGTCTTGATGAAGTGTTTCTCCAGTGGATAATATGTACGCGCATTTTTTATGAGCTTATGCCTTATATTTGACGACACGAGTTGCAGGAATATCTTGCTGTTGCTGGCAGTTTTTTGTTACTAATCTTACATAACAAGTCTACCCAGTGTGCCTATTCAATATTATTAGTAGTATTTGTTTTTAGATAACATTCATTTCAATGTTTTATGTGAGTTAGGTAATAAATTGTGAACACACAATACATACTTTAACTAAGTTCTAATAGGAATTTATAGGTTTATTGGCTCGATAATTATTTACTTATTCCTACTAATGTTTAAACAAATACCACAGAAGCCGTAAATCATGAAGACAAGATAAAGTAAGGTACTTCAGACACTTTCGTCAATTTGAAGAAGCTTACGTCTCCATTATTATGTTTGTAGTTGATACTTATATGGGTGGATGCGACTGCTCTGCCCATCCTGTATGATAGGTGGTTCTTATCAATTCTGTTGCTATGATAAAAGGCTGGACTTAAGATATGTGACAACATTTCGGAGTCAAATTTTTTGGGGAAAGATGACCCTTTCCTAAAAACACTTCCTCTAAAATGTCAGACTAAGGAAGTAATGAGTGATGATTTGTTGAAAATTTAAAACGTTAAATTAGTTGAAGAAGAATTAATAGTCAAAAAGAAAATCCAAAGTTGTCAAAAACCATTAAATCACAAAGCTTTCTTACAAAGTCAAAGGACTTTGGAAGAATGCACCAGAATCATCACCATGGTAGAGTTAGGGTTTAGCCAGCGCAGGGTGGCCAAAAGTAGTACTGGACAACATCTGAGAAGCCCAGGCTACGGCCATCCAAGATGTAAAACAGCCAGAGATGATCACTTCATTCTCACAACTTTGCTTCAGAGCATATATCAGCAGTTGCTATCTAAGATCATCTTCTATATAACAGAATAGATTAAATTAGAGATAATACCTAGAAAATGCCTTGTAGAAGCTAACCTGAAACCATGCAGACCAGTCCAGGGCCCACTTAGAAAATTTATTCATAAATAAATTACTTGTAATGATAATTAATCACATCAGTAAAATATAAAAAATAATTAAGCTTACTATATATGTAAGACTACACATGTATTTAATTTGTCATGTATCTATTAATTACATATCAAATTAAAAATAACATTATACACTAATTGTCAAATGTAATAATTCAGATATGATGCCAAAACTCGTACGTTATCATAGAATTTAAAGATTGCGAGCAACTGAACACACTGCTTGGGGTGAAGGAGCGCACATGTATTGTTTACGGAATGAGTCAAGGCATGTACTATATGGTAATGATAAAAAGGGAGGGTGTATCAATGAAATAGAGAATGTTTTGCTCAGGTATTATGTTTTAAAGAAATGGGTTCTTATGGCAGCGAGTTGCCTCCATATATGGGCCGGCATTTGTTCAGAAGGGCGAACAAACATGGTTTTCATTGAAAATGGGGAACTGAATCATACATCGTAGGTACATAATGAAAATGTTTAATGAACATGGAGGTCCTTTCCTATTATTCAATAATTAAGCAATAATGCTTCCCTCACACTGCATTTTCTGTGAGACATTGAAGAAGTCTGAATAGATCTCATGGTCTTCATGTTCTGGCTAGAGAAGAGTCCTGACATGAACCCGATCGAGCATGCATGGGGTGAGCTTGGAAGGTTATTTAGTCAGGAAAGGGATTCCACCACCTTTGATACTTCCTGCCTTAAAACAGACCCTTACTGAAGAATAGGAGAATTTACCTCAACACCGCTTGAGGAACTTAGTTTTTAGTATGCCTGATCGCACACAAACCTTGAGAAGAGCCCATGTAGGCAAAACAAGGTACTAAAGTATGAGATGGCCACGTCTTTTCATACGAAACTGTCAAAACATTAATTATTTTAATTTTCAATGTTTGTCAATTTATGTTTTCTTTTATGTTGTCAAATTAACAAATTGTTATTTTAAATCATACTGTAATTTACTACTATACTATATATATATACTACTTTTATAAGTAATTAAAATTTCTTTCAGATACTTTTTAATTTAAAGAGCTAGCTTGTGTGTTCAAAGTTATTTGAAGTTAACTAGGTGACCCTTTATTTTTGCAGCCGAAATTATTTGTGTTTGGTTTCACGTGAGCTTACTTTCCTGGTCAAGATGGTAACAGATGTTGAAATACACACAACTTTATGCTAGAACCTTCTACTTACCAATAACCCAGGCCGCTGCGACATCACCTTTAGATGTGGAGAATTTGTGTTTAAGTTTTTGGATTCAGTATACATATATATATATATATCCAGTAGACTGAGGCACATGAATCACCTACTAATTTAGTTACACAAATATGTCTCAACCTTTTATAATAGTGAAATGATTTTAATAATATGATTAAAAAACCTCTGACTATTTTAGTCAACAGTATCAAAATATATTATCCTTTTAGCTGAAGATATTGTGGAAATAAAGGAGATAACTGCAATTAAGGTGCAGAATGGCATTGGCAAAGTTAGCTGCAAAGTTTCTCCAGAGGAAGCAGACATTCAATGGCTGTTTCAGGGGGAGCCTTTTGAACCTGACGAACGGTAAGTTACAGATGAACTAAATATCAAAACTGCAATGACAGTCGCCATGGCGCAGTGGTCAGTATCAGTGACATGACTTCTGTGTCTCCGGGGACCCTGGGTTCGAATCCCGGCAGGGGCAAACATTTGTGCGATGAGTGTAAATGTTTGTCCCGGGTCTTGGGTGTTTGTGTGCTGTGATTGTGTGTGTCCATGCCTTCCGCGACACAGGGAATCCTAGTGCGGGGGTATAAATGTTAAAAAAAAATGTGATGCTTTATACATTACATTCATAAATTAGATATATCTAGAAAAGAGCTGATCTTCAAAAGTGAAAGGATTGTTAATTCGTAGCGCAAGTGCCATCGCCTGTTTAACCGGTATTTTTTTATGTATGGGGCAAAATAATCATCATTATCTCAGCCCTAGGACGTCCACTGCTGGACATAGGTCTCCCCCATTGATTTTCACAAGGACCTGTTGGAAGCAGCCCGCATCTAGCCCTTGCCTGCAATCTTAGTCAGGTCGTCTCTCCACCTGGCAGGGCACATAGCTCGACGAACTGATGGCCGTTGGGGCCGAATAATAGTAATATGAATTACTAGATTTAGTACACAGTAATTTTATACAGCTTTTTGAATAAAATACTTTATTACTATCTATTACTTATTAATAAGAAGAATAAGTTCACACTCTCTTGACAATGTTTAATTATCAGCCATGAATTTATGTTTGATACATTGATTCACATGGTACATATTTTTACTAGTTTCCTAGATAAGCAATGAAATGTTCATAATCCCTAGATTTGGCCTAGTACTGGCCTCAGTCGGAACCCTCTGACTTATTACGTGAGTAATTCCCGTGTTTTATACATTCATAATTATAGTTATTGAAACATTTATTAGTCATGAATATTCAAATGAATGGACATACTTGACAGCTCTCGTGTAAATGACGTGTATGCGTCGTTCGAGTTGGGAAAGATCGTTTTTCCCACAAATACCACATTCCCAAATTGAACGCTTGTTCAGCTTTACACTGCTAAAAACGCCACTTGGATGGACAAATGTCCATCTCGAACACGCCTTTGGTGGTTGCGAGTTACACCGGCAACCATCCTTACTACTAAAAAAATTGTTACCAAAAGAAATGGAACCGACTTCAACACTCAAATGTGTGAAATACACATGATAGTTCCAAAGTAACTATTAACAAAATATTGTGCTCATGTTACCGACTTCCACAAGTTATTTACACTGTTGAGTGTTGAAGTGAGTTCCTTTTTTTATTCACCCTTTTCAGTGACCTTTGCTACTCACGGGATTAATTGTCATTATGTATGTGTACCGATTTCTTCACCCGCAATTAGGAAGTTGTCCACATACAAATATATTTATTGGCACAAAACACTTTGAATACATGATAGCTAGCTAACACATGTGATTAACGATGTATACATAATTATGTATGTGAATACAATATAAAAGGCCTTTAGCAGCCGTGCTAGGGTCACCTGTGTTACGGCTGCTAAGTTACTTCCTATAATCAAAGCAATACATAATAATATGCAACGAGCATCCTGATTATGACATAATAAATATATTATTAAAACAACATAGAACAAATACAATGAAAAGCCAGGATATTATGTTAATTAACTAAAACTTACATAACCTAATGCGCGGTATAAAGAAATGAGGGAGTAAGTACATTATATAATTTAATATCACTTAATAATCAACCTATTTTTTGTAACAAATTTTCAATGCAAATAATTCGTATCAGAAAATGGACACATCAGAACAGCTACTACAAGTTATTGATGCCGCTTCTAAACAAAAACACAATAGGTTTAATACAATAGACATTCCACAACCGGCGAAGTGAGTCGGAACAGCGAGACGATACAGTAGCTATTTGTTTTGTTCTTTTTTTTATTTTTCTTTTTTTTTCCAATTTTTATGTCCAAGTAGACACTTTTCAGTTATTGGAGTGTAACTCAAAAACCGCTTGTCCTATTTGGATGGAATTTAATTGGAACAACACGGGATGTACCTCGGAGGTACACTCTATCAAATAAAAAATAATTTTGAGAATCTGTCCAAACATGGGGAAGAAATCGGTGAACATACATTAAAAAAATTTACAGTCGAACATATAATCTCCTCCTTTTTTGAAATCGGTTAAAAAGGGTTAATGACGCAATTTATTAATTTGTTAACAGAAAAAACATAACAACGAGTTTTGGCGAAGACCAATCAAATGATTCAGAATACAACAAGAACAAATTTAAAATATCGACAATAATCATCCACAATGCCACTTTTGTTGATGCTGGGAATTATACGTGCATCACTAGTCTAGAGGGTGCAAAAAACAGATCAAAAGTAGAATATCTCGATCTCAAATTTAATGCCAGCCTTGTCAATATCACGGAGAGCCCGATACGGGTTAATGCTACAGATTATGCAAAATTGACACTTGAATGCATTTTTGAAGGTTGGTATCGAATTGATCATCCTACTAGTATGTATGTGTTTGTTATTTTAGTAATGTTGCGTCATGTTTTGAATAAATGTTTTTCTTTCTTTCTTTTCTTTCTAATATTATAATTGCGAAAGTTTGTAATTATGGATATGTGGATGTATGTTTATTACTGTTTCACGCCTAAACGGCTAGATGGATTTGAATGAAATTTGGTGTGGAGATAGCTTATACCCTGGATTAACACATAGGCATATTTTCATCATCACCATCATCACCGTTTTTCAACACCACGCGAGTAAAATCGTGGGGCGCAGCTGTTAGTCTTATAAATGAAATGTTTGTAGCTGATTTCTCTTCGCAATCTTAACCCGGGTTTATTACTATATTCTGCGGACTCACTAATACTACATTTCGTTTGCCAATGAAAATGTAGATTGGGCGGGTCAATATGCTGATCCCACCTCCCCACGACGCCGTCGGCTTGTCGCTAGCTTTAGCGTCGTCCCACGGTCATCCCGGTAGAATACAAGGTCGAGAGACCCTGGTAGATACAGTCAGACACCAACCTCGACGGCGAGCTCGAGGCAAAAACAACCTAGTTATATTCTCTCCATATAGTCAAAGAGCAAACATCCTTAGGGTCCACTTACGGACCTCTCTGGTACCGGGGCAAGTCGATCCCATATCTCCCTGTCCTGGCGACAGCTCAAGCCGAGGTCCGAACCTCAGTGATGCCCTTGAGCAAGTCGCCTCGTCCTCTCCTAGTGGCACAGCGCCGTCAGCGCTAGCCTCACTAAGCGGTGGGCCTCCTGCACAAATACCGGGCTGAGCACCATTAATGCTCCCCCCCCCCGTGAAGCTGTAAATACCGGTAGAGGCAAACAGCATTAGTCCGTTAGAGAAAAAAAAAGTATGCACGTCATCAGCCCTCAAGTTCCTTCTTTGAACTTCCCTCACTAATGCTTCGTTATAATTATGTTACTATATTAAGTTTTCCTACCTATATTATAAACGCGAAAGTTTGTGTGTACGTGTATGTTTGTTCACGCTCAAACGGCTACACCGATTTCGATAAAATTTGGTGTGGAGATAGCTTATACTCTGGAATAACACATAGGCTTATTTTCATCATCACCGTTTTTCATCACCACGCGGTTACAACCGCGGAGCGTCGCTAGTATACTATAAAATATAAATAAAATCATACACTTTCAACGCTATTCTTATTAATGTTGTTTTATTACAGTATACAACATCACAGAGGTGAAATGGTACAAGAGAGGCGTTGGAGACACAATTGAAGAGATTTCTAACGATATTCCCGTACAAATTAATATAACACATGTTAGAAGCGTTTACCCCATTAGCAGGTGCAATGTTGAAGCCAATGGTACATATGTCTGCGAAATGAAAGATCCGGCGACGTCATTAACACTAAACGGAAGCGTTGATATATTTGTATATAGCAGTCCAAAATTCATGTCAGCTGATGCAATTGCAATAAACACTACAGAGATTTACCTTAACTGGACGGTTTTGAGCTACAACGCGGTCCTAAAAAGTTACTACATATTCTATTCAAAATTCAACGACACTGAGAGTACCCAGTACAATGATGGCAAAATTGGAGCTAACAGCACGTCGTTCGTTATGAAAGGACTGGAGAAGGCCACAAAATATAATATATACATTGAAGTTAAAACTACACATGGGACAGAAAAATCAAAGACTATGACCCAGAAAACGTTAGCCAAGGAGCCTGTTTTTGTGCCAACTATATCCATCAACGGGTTTTCAGCCACGTCTGTCACTATAGGTTGGGCGCCGCCTGGAAAAGATATAGAACAATTCATTCATTATTATCTGCTGGAAGCCAGGAAGAAGGATGATAATGTATCCAGGCAAGCGTACCATTCGAGAGACACAAGAAATTTGCCGTACATGTTTGACAATTTGGAACCGCATAGCACCTATGTTTTTCAGGTAAGTGTCGCTTCTAATTATGAAGCGATGATATCTCAGCAGGGGGAGCGTCGCCTGTCAAACTGACGGACACTGGTTCGATCCCCAACAACAGCTTGAGCTTCCGGTGAAGGTAACACCGTTATCAAATTCCCAACATGGTGGTAGGATACTTTTTGGGTAGTTTCGAATGTCCGCCTGGCTAGCTACCACCCTAAAAGTAAAGTCCGACTCCCAAAAGTGGGCACATGCGTTGATAATACCAAAATTAGACTAGTACATAAAAATTGTTTGATGTACTGCATGAGGAAAGGAACTTAAGCGCGACATGCTACTTTTCCTCATTGATTCATAAATATAGTCTGTTAGATATGCTATACAATAATGTAATATTTTTTATATATATCCTTGTTACGTGCCCTGGGGTACCGGCTTAGAATAGTACCCCCCCCATGTCTTCCCGTGGGTGTCGTAAGAGTCGACTAAGGGATCACGTACCAGAAGGATGGGCAGCAGCACCTTCTGTGGGTCGTATTTTATATACTGCGCTCGCCAACCCGCATGCCAAGCGTGGCGAGTATTGGCAACCCCCCCCCCCCCCCCCCCCCCCCCCCCCGGTATGATATGACAAAAATTGACCAGGCCCCCAGTCCCCGGCAGCTCCGCTAATGCTGGCTCCGGTAGCGGCCAGTGTAACGGTGGAGCAGGAGGTGCTAAGAATCTCCGGCAGATTCCCGGCTACCACTAACTGAAAAAACGACCTCTGGCCCTGGTAACACACAATATAAGATCTTTGTTGGCAGACGAGAAGATCGTCGAACTGGAAGAAGAAATGAGTAAGTTACACTGGGATATCTTAGGGTTATGTGAAGTCCGTAGAGAGGGTGAGGACACCATAACTCTCAAATCCGGTAACTTGCTCTTACTACCGGGAAGGCGACCAAAAGTCCCAAGGTGGTGTCGGATTTCTCGTTCGTAAGTCCCTCGTTAACAACATCATCACCATCCACAGCGTTTCGAGCAGGGTGGCATACCTAATACTCAGAATATCAAGCAGATATTCGTTGAAGGTCATTCAGGTATATGCAGCGACCTCGAAACTCGGAACCGATGTGGAGGTAGAGGCTATGTATGAGGACATTAGTAGAGCCATACATACCTCCAAGACCCATTACAATGTTGTTATGGGGGACTTTAACGCAAAGTTGGGCGAAAGAATTGATGGAGAGTTGAGAGTGGGGCAATTTGGTTATGGACAACGGAACCCTAGGGGACAGAGGCTGGCCGACTTCATGGAGAAAGAGGGACTCTTTATGATGAACTCTTTCTTTGAGAAGCCGCCTCAAAGGAAATGGACCTGGTTGAGCCCCAACGGTTCCACAAGAAATGAGATCGATTTCATCATGACCACCAAGAAACAAATATTCAATGATGTCTCTGTGATCAACATGGTCAAAACCGGTAGTGATCACCGCATGGTAAGAGGCACATTGAATATTAATGTTAAACTTGAGAGGTCCCGTTTGATGAAATCCACGCTCCGACCTCAAAATGTCCATATCCAAAACCCCGAGAGCTTTCAACTTGAGTTATCGAATCGCTTTGCTTGCCTTGAGAACTTTGCGTCGGTGGACGAGACCAACAACAGGTTTGTAGAAACTGTCCACGAAGTGGAGTCTAAGTTCTTTAAACCCCGTCGTACAAATGGACCTCAAAAACTCTCTAGCCATACCCTTGACCTCATGGTTGAACGACGCTCGTTGCAACTGCAATCATCCGATGATGCTGCGTCATATAGGCAGCTCAATAGACGAATATGGTTGGATAGATTTCTCTCAAAATCAGGGTATAAGGTATTTAAGTACCAAAAGAACGCAAAATAGATAAATCCTAACGCAGTAGTTCAGGAGAGTTAAATAGTTAGTCATACTTTAAATGCGCGGGCAAAAACGTTTGGCGCCACCATTTATAAATATTCCAAAGATTTTTTTAGAACATTAAAAAAGTGCTGCGTTACATAATAAATTGAACATTAGAGTTGGTTGATTCTATATTATCCCTGAGTAACATGTGCCGTGGTGGTACCGGCCTAGAACTCCCCCATCTCTTCCCTTGGGTGCCGTAAGAGTCGGCTAAGGGACCACGTACCCGAAGGAGGGCAGCAGCGCCTTCTGAGGATTAGAAATCATACTATGGTCGCCAACCCGCCTGCCAAGCGTGGCGAGTATTGGCAAATCCCCCCTTTATGGGGGAGGCATATGTCCAGCAGTGGACGCACATGGCTGGGAAAAAAAAAAAAAAAAAAAACAGGCTTTATTTTTTAGGCCAAAAAATAGGGTTCCTTTCTACAACTTGAATGATGTAACCGTGCGAAGCCGGGACGGACCGCTAGTATATTATATAGGGGTTAAGTTTGTGAGGTTGTACAGGATAATGTCTGGATCGACTGAACTGATTTTGAAAATTCTTTTACCAATACAAAACCGCGTTATTTTGGAGTGGCTACTTATAGTGGCATAGGCTACTTTTTAAACGACTTCAAAAAAGAAGGAGGTTACTCAATTCGACTGTATATATGTTTTTTTTTATGTGTTCGCGGTCATTTATGAACCGATTTTGATGATTCTTTATTGACGTGATAACGTTTTATAAATTGATGAATACCAGCAACACTCATGAAAAATAGTAACGTTCCGCGTAACGTTCCACCTGAGTTTTGTATTACATAAAATAATCAAAGTCAAAGTCAAAGTCGAAGTCAAAGTCAAAGTCGAAGTCAAAGTCATAAATGATTATGACGTTATCACGTAAATCTATCGTCCGTAAACCGACTTTACAGACAACCAATTTTTGTTAGATAGAGTATACTTTCGTTGTGGTCTCATTCAACTTTCATCAAAATCGGACAAGCGGTTTTTGAGTTATACTCCAACAACTGAAAAGTGCTACGCGTATTTTGATGATATTATTGACGCGGTTGAAGACATCGACATCCCG
Source organism: Apeira syringaria (assembly GCA_934044485.1). Classification (NCBI taxonomy): domain Eukaryota; kingdom Metazoa; phylum Arthropoda; class Insecta; order Lepidoptera; family Geometridae; genus Apeira; species Apeira syringaria. The sequence goes on along the minus strand of OW203672.1, from coordinate 3,717,615 downwards.
TGAGTAGCACAGGTCACTGAAAAGGGTGAAAAAAATTTTTTTAACAAAAAATGCAACCGACTTCAACACTCAAAAGTGTGAAATAACTTGTCGAAGCACATGATATGTGATGATAGTTACTTTTGTGTGAACTATCCTGGTACCGACTTCAACAAGTTATTTCACACTTTTGAGTGTTGAAGACGGTTGCATTTTTTATTAAAAATTTTTTTTTATCATCATCACCACGTGGATGAAACCGCGGTGCGCAACTAGTTATTTATGTTTTCGGCTGTATTGTTCCATAGATAATCAATCAAGAATGTGTTTAGGTCTGTGCGTGCTCCGATTACGGCGAAAAGAGATGCGGCAACTGGTCGGAGGAGATGGAAGCAGCAACACTGGACGGGATACCTAGCAAGCCCAGCAACGTGACAGTTGAGTGTACCACCAGCTTTATGAATATCAATTGGCGACCACCGTTGAAGCCCAATGCAGAAATCAAAGGTTATACTGTAAGTAGATGAAATTCAAATGTGTCCCGATTGTTTAGCCATACTATCTGATGATTTTTTTTTTTTTTTTTTTTTTTATTTCAACACACAGACCCCCGCACTAGGATTCCCTGTATCGCGGGAAACACACACAATCGCAGCACACAACATCCAAGACCCGGGACAAACATCTACACATCATACAAATGTCTGCCTCGGCCGGGATTCGAACCCAGGGTCCCGGAGACACAGTAGTCATGTCACTGACACTAACCACTGCGCCACAGCGACCGTCGAAAATTGAAAAATGCTTACCAAAAAATGGAACCGACTTCAACACTCAAAAGTTAGAAATAACTTGTAGTCGGTACCACGATAGTTTACAAAAGTAACTATTATCAAAATAAAATATTGTTAGCATGGTACCGACTTCGACAAGTTATATCACACTTATGAGTGTTGAAGCCGGTTGAAGTTTTTGGCAAAAAATATTTTTTCGCTCTTTTCAGTGACCTTTGCTACTCACGGGATCAATTGTTATTGTGTATGTTCACCGATTTCTTCACCCGCAACTATAATGTCGTCGAGGTACATGTATCACTTTTCAGTTATTGGAGTGTAACTCAAAAACAGCTTGATCGATTTTCATGATACTTAAATGGGACCACATCGGAAGTATACCCTTCAAAAAAAGAATTATCAAAATCGGTCCATAAACGACGAAGTTATCCGCGAACACACAAAAAAATATATGTATACGGTCAATTGAGTAACCTCCTACTTTTTTTGAAGTCGGTTAAAAAGAAAATATAACACACTTATGCACTAACAGAGACGGCTTAAGATAGATAAGAATACTTAAATAGTTATCTGATTACTAAGTTTTAACATGTTATGAAATCTAATATTGGTTTGAGAAGGATTAAGTTTTACTTACGTTGATTGTATTTTTTTTTTTTATAATAATAATTTATTTCAACTAAATACAGTGTACAATCATTCACATTTATACAAATTCTGAAATCTAACAATAAAAGGTTCATAGAATGACTATACTTCTCACTATCGGATAGCCCTGAACCCTGTACTAGTATTGACTGTGTTACAGGGTTACAGGTCCTTCCCAGTCTTAGAGTTTTACATAAATAGACGAAATAGTATGGGGATGTGTATGTATTTATATTATTTCTATGATATATATATACATATTTGTGTGTGTGTGTGTGTGTGTATATAAAATAGTATTGTTTTAAACTTTCATGGCTTTTTCATAATAAAAATATTGTTTAACACGGGATACGTACCATGATTTTGTTTTTGATTGAGTTCCCGATATTTCGGCGCGGTTCCACACACCATGATCACGGAGAGACTGAAGAAAGCGGTAGATGTCAAAATATATTTAAATATTAAGGACGGACATATCTGTCTACCCTCTTTTTTAGTCTTTTTTGACGTGATAACGTTTTATAAATTGATGAATACCAGCAACACTCATGAAAAATAGTAACGTTCCGCGTAACGTTCCACCTGAGTTTTGTATTACATAAAATAATCAAAGTCAAAGTCATAAATGATTATGACGTTATCACGTAAATCTATCGTCCGTAAACCGACTTTACAGACAACCAATTTTTGACGTGATAACGTTTTATAAATTGATGAATGCCAAAATGAAAAATAGTAACGTTCCGCGTAACGTTCCACCTAAGTTTTATCTAGATCTAGATAATATAATCAAAGTCAAAGTCAAGGTCAAGGTCAAGGTCAATGGTCAATAGTCAATGGTCAATGACAAAGTCAAAGTCATACATGATTATGTCGTTATCACGTAAATCTATCGTCCGTAAACCGACTTTACAGACAACCAATTTTTTTTTTTGTTTATTGTATTGTTGTAACTGAACTAAAACATATCGTTTGCTGTTTCGATTTGCTTCAGATGGAACTGACTGGAAACGCAACCTACATCGATCGCTTTGGCAAATCTAGGTTTACGACGTGGGGGCCGCTCTCTAAGTTCACAACAAACTTCTCTACGAGTGAAAGGTATGTTTACGAATATTACTCTCCACAGACTCGAGGATCTGTGCCATTATTTAACGTAAAACTTAATTTTGTAATACATATACATGAAGACAATTTTCATACTTTCCTATTTGCAGGAACATATTACATACAATATAATACATTGTACGCGGTATGTTTTTATGTTTTGGTTCGCAAACTAAGCGTTCAACTAAAATAACAATAAAAATACGGTTTGCCGACTGCTCTACTCTGTGCGAAGATAGGCTGCGCGTCACTTACTATACTTAGTGACGACTGAACATTCGGTCTGTAAGTTTCGGCAAAACATCTAGCTTCGGCATCAGTTTCGGTCTTGGCAGAAAATCAACCGAACCTTTCTCTGCGCCGGAACTCCGCGTTCGTGAATTAACGCTCGTCGCTCGGTTGACTTGTGTAGACTTGTGTTGTAAGTTTCGGCAAAACATCTAGCTTCGGCATCAGTTTCGGTTTTGGCAGAAAATCAACCGAACCTTTCTCTGCGCCGGAACTCCGCGTTCGTGAATTAACGCTCGTCGCTCGGTTGACTTGTGTAGACTTGTGTTGTAAGTTTCGGCAAAACATCTAGCTTCGGCATCAGTTTCGGTTTTGGCAGAAAATCAACCGAAACTTTCTCTGCGCCGGAACTCCGCGATCCTAAATTAACGCTCGTCGCTCGGTTGACTTCGGAATTTCATTTGATATTAAATTAAGTCTTAATGTTAAATTAAGGCTTTACCATTTGCTAAATTTCAGCTTATTTTGTTGAAAGTTATATTTGTCTAATAAACTTAAAAAAACCACTTGCAGAATGGTTGTATGAACGTTAATTCTGATTGAACAAAACTTGATTTTATTAGCTACTTAGTGAAATTATATTTTGGAGCGACCCTATTTTTAACCGACTTCAAAAAAAGGAGGAGGTTCTCAATTCGACCCGTATGTTTTTTTATTTTTTATTAATTTATGTTTGTTACCGCATAACTTTCGAATGGGTGAACCGATTTTGATCGTTCGTGAAAAAATTGGTTGTCTGTAAAGTCGGTTATGGAGAGGGCTAAAAAAGCTATGGAGAGGGCTATGCTCGGGGTTTCTCTACGTGATCGAATCAGAAATGAGGAGATCCGTAGTAGAACGCAAGTCACCGACATAGCCCAGCGGATTAGCAAGTTGAAGTGGCAGTGGGCAGGGCATATGTGCCCTGCCCTCGAGCTATGGCTCGAAGAACTGATGGCCGTTGGGGCCGAAAAGTTCTAGAATGGAGACCACGGACTGGCAAGCGCAGCATAGGACGGCCACCGACAAGGTGGACAGACGACCTGACTAAGATCGCAGGCAAGGGCTGGATGCGGGCCGCTTCCAACAGGTCCTTGTGGAAATCAATGGGGGAGGCCTATGTCTAGCAGTGGACGTCCTATGGCTGAGATGATGATGATGAAAGTCGGTTTACGGACGATAGATTTACGTGATAACGTCATAATCATTTATGACTTTGACTTTGACCTTGACCTTGACTTTGATTATTTTATTTAATACAAAACTCAGATGGAACGTTACGCGGAACGTTACTACTTTTCATGAGTGTTGCTGGTATTCATCAATTTATAAAACGTTATCACTTCAAAAACAATAAAAACCATTATGAATAAATGAAAAAACATTTTTTCATTTATTCATAAATCTTGACATTGTTAATATTTAGGTATGTATTAGATGGAAATTAATTAATTTAACATATTAGTTGTTACATAATGGAAAATTTGCACGTCGTTGTGATGCGACAAAATGTACACGGTACTGTATTAACATAATGATATCGAACTATAATTTAACCTACATTTTAAGCTAATAAAGAATATTCTATTCATCAGATTCGTCGATTTGCAACCGAACACACATTACACGGTGAAACTGAGCGCCATGACCCGGACCCGCCGACGGGGTGAGGAAGAGACGCGCTACTGCAACACCACCCACGCGGCGCCCGACCAGCCGCCTCGACCCAGGTGGAGAAAAGTACGTATTATATATTCTTATTCTCTCAGCCATGTGCGTCCACTGCTGGACATATGCCTCCCCCATATAGGGAGGATTTGCCAATTCTCGCCACGCTTGGCAGGCGGGCTGGCGAGCACTGTATGGTTTCCGATCTTCAGAAGGCGCTGCTTCTTGCCCACCTTCTGGTACGTGTTTCCTTAGCCGACTCTTACGGCACCCGCGGGAAGAGAGGGGGGAGTAGTATTCTAGGCCGGTACCACCACGGCACGATTTAGATACGAGATCATATCCAAACAATAACAATGAACGGCAATAATTGTTATTGCCGTTCATTGTTATTGTTGTTTTTTTTTTTCTTAGTGCGTAGTAGTGCGACTGTATCGCTTGATTTCATCATTTCTGATACGATCTCGTATCGAAACCCTAATATCTAAACACATTAGAATGCGACTGTACAGTCAGAAGTCGGCGGAACGTCGCAACGCTACAGTTTCGTGTCGCTACCAATACTGTACATCTCTTTGTCACACTAATGTTACAAAGGCGAATAACTAGTATTAGTTCGTCTTTATAATATTAGTGTATTTTTTTTTTATTATAAGCTTACGTTTGACCACTGTCTCACCTGATGTTAAGCGACGACGCGGTCTAAGGTGGAGCACGCAAACTTAGAAGGTACCTATTCACTCGCGACTTGAAAACTCCCGAGTCATAATCATAATATTATAAAGGCGAGAATTTGTTTCTCGGTTATCGTTTGTGACTCCTTCACGCTGAAACGGCTGAACGGATTTGCATGAAGTTTGGAATGAAGATATCTTTATACCACATAGGCATGGAATATCACATAGGCTTTGTATTCCGGAAAATTATAAATCCCGTGGGATAGTTTAGGTAGCGTAAGAAGCTCGGTTGGAGTAGCAGGGTAGGCGTAGCTTGTGGTAAATGAAGACATAGATATACCACCTATACGCACGAAGCGTTATGCTTCCACTTTCTTAATGCGTACTGCCAAGGAATGGAACTCGTTGCCCGAGTCTGTGTTTCCCGATATGTACAATCCTGGAGTCTTCAAGTCGCGAGTGAATAGGTACCTTCTAGGTTTGCGTGCTAAATCCTAGACAACGTCATCACTTAACATCAGGTGAGACAGTTGTCAAACGCAAACTTATATGTAAAAAAAAAAAAAAACATTTTTGAGAATGTCACTTCTAAGTAGGTGGTTTTCATTATAGTTTTAAAGTAAGTAATTATATTAGTTTTTGTAATCATCATCCCTTCCTAGACATTTGCTTTCCCCGTGTAATGAAAATTTAGTAATTATTATATATTTGTTACAGATACTAGAAAACGATAAGTACATGTTCAAAATGTACCTACCGAGGATATCGGAGAGGAACGGACCGATTTGCTGTTACAGGCAAGTGATATTCACGAGGAAAATGAGTTAATTAGTCATGCACAATACGCTATATTCGTTGGTCATAAATTAATTATTTGAGTTAGCCTAAAGTCAGTCTGACGCTGGTAAAAAGCGCTTATTATTTATTATTGACGTGATAACGTTTTACAAATTGATGAATACCAGCAACACTCATGAAAAATAGTAACGTTCCGCGTAACGTTCCACCTGAGTTTTGTATTAGATAAAATAATCAAAGTCAAAGTCAGTCAAAGTCAAAGTCAGTCAAAGTCAAAGTCATTCAAAGTTAAAGTCATAAATGATTATGACGTTATCACGTAAATCTATCGTCCGTAAACCGACTTTACAGACAACCAATTTTTTTTTTAATTAGCAGTAAAAATCGTCATCATCTCATCACCTCAGCCATAGGACGTCCATTGCTGGACCTGGGAGGCCTATGCCTCCCCCACTGATTTCCACAAGGACCGGTTGGAAGCGGCCCGCATCCCTTGCCTGCGATCTTAGTCAAGTCGTCTGTCCACCTGGTCGGTGGCCGTCTAATGCTGCGCTTGCCAGTCCGTGGTCTCCATTCTAGGACTTTTCGGCCCCAACGGCCATCAGTTCTTCGAGCTATGTGCCCTGCCCACTGCCACTTCAACTTGCTAATCCGCTGGGCTATATCGGTGACTTGCGTTCTTCTACCTCATATAGACATATAATATCATTACTAGTAATATTATAAATGCGAAAGTGCGCCTCTGGCGCTTCTGCGCCGAACCGTCCGTGTACTGCGCGCGCGCAAACTATGCGCCGCGCGCGAAAGGCGCACATGCAGCGCAGGAGGTTCATTTTGAAGAATTTTAGTAAATTTTAGCTTGTTCGAGTGATTAACAGAATTAGGGCCAGTGTATGCTCACATATAAATCGGAAATCATACTGCGCTCGCCAACCCGCCTGCCAAGCGTGGCGAGTATTGGCAAATCCCCCCTATATGGGGGAGGCATACGTCCAGCAGTGGACGCACATAGCTGAGAAAGAAAAAAAAAATGCTTACTATTATTAGTATTTTAATTAACAATTTTATGGGTATTTCAGGGTATATATGGTACGATTGTTGCCCAACTCGGACTGGAAGAACTTACCGCCGCCTAAAGACATCCAGGTGGTGGAGTATGAAGAAGCCCACGCGCAGATCCCCGTACTACGAGCGTACATCACTGATATATTTTCTAAGTAAGTTCTAACGAATTCTAATTATTACTTTCAAGGTTTTTTTCTGTATAGATCTAGCGTTTGATCACTATCTCACTTGATGGTCAGTGACGATGTGGTCGAAGATGTTGTCACGCTAGACCTGAAATGCTCACTGGCTCTCAAGGACTGCTGCCGGAACACATCAAGTGTTTGGTGACAGTTTTTCAAACTTGAAGGTGGTAGCTAGCCAGGCGGGTATTCGAAAGTACTCTACCACTATGCATGTCACTAGATAATTCGCAAGTTTTGATGCGGTCTAAGATGGACCGCATAGGATGGATGGCTTGAGTTTTCTTTAAAAATACTGTTCACGAATTTTGAGCATAAAACACTCAAGTTTGAAAGCCTTTCCGAGCTATTGACGATGTATACAGCAGCTCTCCTCGACAATTTGTTGCCTTCTATTGAACCGTTTTTGACCGTATTATCCTAGACTGTAAAATGAAATGGGTCCTATATTTATATATACAGGAACTCATCATCATCTCAGCCATACTGACGTCCACTGCTGGACATAGCCTCCCCCATTGATTTCTACAAAGAGCGGTTGGAAGCGGTCCTTGCCTGCGATCTTACTCAGTTCGTCTGTCCACCTGGTCGGTGACAGGAACGAAATATTGATCCAACTGGTCAAAACAACAATTCGCCGAAAAAAAAAAAGGGTTGCACTCCGGGAGTGCCGGCCAGAAGTGAAAACTTGTATTTATGTGGTAAAATACAATATTCATTCATTTATTGCGCTATCGTACATAAACATAACAGGTGTTTAAGTTTATTGATTTATATACCTTGTACATTAAACACTATAGTGAGAGAGATAGAGCATAAAATAGAATTAAGTCGAAATCAACATGTTAAACGGACGAGCGCAGGTGATCGCGGTCTGCTTCAGAAGTCGTTTTATACCTATCATAAAACGAAAAAAACGAAACGGGAATTATGCGATCAGTGTCGCGTGTCCTGACGAAAACTTGATATTTTTTCTTGTCTCATCGTTCGAATAAAACCTGCTGTTTTTATTCATTAAAGCGAGAAGTTCCCAGAGGAGTCCGAACTGGTTATGGGCGATTCCAAGAGCTATTTCGACTGCAACGAGCCGAAGTTCACAACGGATGCTTGTCTTAGCTGCTTAAAGAATCCGAAGGGGAACGTTCCGGTGCCCTTTGTGCCCACCACTACAACCACTACGGCGTCTACCACCACTGTCGGTAAGTTTCTATCGAAGCTAGCCGTGGATATGAAAAAAAAAATGAAAAAATATTTTATTTTGTACATAAACAGTATATTATATATGTTGTATGTATTGCTTGACCCACCTGCCTCAAAAGAGTTCTCGAGTATTTTGGACATATTGCCAGAAAGGAAGGAGACAATCTCGAGAAACTCATTATCACTGAGAAAGTAAACGGCAAAAGAGCCCGAGGTCGCAGCCCGATGCGTTGGTCCGATCAGGTCCGCACCACCCTGGACAGATCTGTCTATGATGCAATACACATCGCCGGGAATCGGGGAAGATGGCGTAACACCATTCGGAGAAGGGTCATAGAAGGAGGAGGTCACGACCCTCAGACATGAGGAGTACGAATTAAGGAGGATGTATTGCTTCCGGGCTGTTTGGCCGTGGTCTAAGTGAAACTTGTGTCCTTGTGGAACACAAGTTTCACTTAGACCACGGCCAAATGCAAACGACCAGCCCGGAAGCAATACATACAACATGCAACGCCGGCAGTAAAAGCCTTAGAGTTTACAGTATTTATTATTAGGTGTTATTATAAACACAGTAAATTTCTTAACGCTGATAGAACTTCATACAAAGCACTAAGTAAACAGAATACCGTCCTGTCGCTTTTTCCAACTAAGCTATAGAAGCTCATACCACTAGGGCCGAATTACTTCCTTCGTTTTTAACATCTGAGGGGATGTTGTTATTAGCGCCAGCTACCTTTAATTGTATTGACTATTAATTAATATGACTGTTGTCGTGGGTTCGAGTCCCACTAGCAGCCGAATTTTTTCCTTCAAATATTTGAACTTAACATTCCTATAAAGTTTAAATAATTAATGCATTTTATTTTTGTTCAGATGACTTTCAATATGAGGATGGTGCAACGGAATACTCGTTATCAGAAGTGGACCCACCTGCAGCCCCTGCATCTCCTACCAAAGAAAGGAGATCCATTGAGAGGTTCTGGTTTATATTATTGTTTTTTAACCGGCTTCAAAAAAAAGGAGGAGGATCTCAATTCGACCCGAATGTTTTTTTTATGATTGTTACCTCATAACTTTCAACTGGATGAACCGATTTTGATCGTTCTTTTTTTATTTGGAAGCTGGACCTTCCCATGTAGCCCCATTTAAAAATTTATTAAATTAAAATTTCATTAAAATCGGTCAACCGGTTTTTGAGTTACACTTCAATAACTGAAAAGTGCTACGCATACGTCGATAATATTGCAGTTGTGGGTGGAGAAATCGGTGAACATACACAATGACAATTGATCACGTGAGTAGCAAAGGTACACTGAAAAGGGTGAAATATTATTATTTTTACCAAAAATGGAACCGACTTCAACACTCAAAAGTGTGAAGTAACTTGTCGGAGTCGGTACCATGATAGTTCAAAAGTAACTATTATCAAAATATTGTGAGCTTGGTACAGACTTCGATGAGTTATTTCATACTTTTGAGTGTTGAAGTCGGTTCCATACTTTGGTAAACATTTTTTTGTAACGCTAGATGGGGTCGGCACAACATGTTTTGTTCCCACTCTATTCAATCACTAGTCATGACAATGCTCACACTTTTCATAAAAACATCATTCTTCACGCTGTCCATCCATAATTTTAACGTGATAAGGAATTAATACATGTGAGGAAACCTAAAAGTCATCATCATCATCTCAGCCATAGGACGTCCACGGCTGGACATAGACCTCCCCCATTGATTTCCACAAGGACCGATTGGAAGCGGCCCGCATCCCTTGCGATCTTAGTCAAGTCGTCTGTCCACCTGGTCGGTGGCCGTCCTATGCTGCGCTTGACAGTCCGTGGTCTCCATTCGAGAACCTTTCGACCCCAACGGCCGTCGGTTCTTCGAGCTATATGCCCTGCCCACTGCCACTTCAACTTGCTAATCCGCTGGGCTATGTCGGTGACTTTCGTTCCTCTAAGGATCTCCTGATTTTCGATTCGATCGCGTAGAGATACTCCGAGCATAGCCCTCTCCATAGCTCGTTGTGCGACTCTGAGCCTGCTCAGAACGCCCATGGTAGACACACACTGTTCGAACTTGAAAGTAGCATGAGTCAACTAAACCTATATGAAAGGCAAATAAATTGGCTTGTTATGAGAAGGGATGCGAACTAAAGTTGGTATATAATCTGGCAGGGATGCTATGTACTAACGCTATATATATATCGCATATGTATATGTCTTACAATATGTACGTATGAATACAAATTTGTCAGCGTGCAATGGAGAGAATTATTTTGAACATCAAACTTAAAGACAAACACAAGAATACTACCATACGCAGTAAGACAAAATTTATAAATGCACTAAAACATGCACAAATGTTAAAATGGAAATGGGCTGGTCATGTAGCGAGATCCCCCGCAGAAAAATGGACCAAACAAATAGCTCAGTGGTCCGGCCCTAAAAGAAAAAGAAAAGCTGGTCGTCCTCTTGAAAAGTGGGCAAATGAAATAAAAAAGACAGCGGGTGATAAGTGGCTCACAGTGGCTCAAACGCGAAAAATATGGACAAAAATGGAGGAGCCCTTTACTCGCAGAGGGGTCCATAGTTGATTAAGCTATTGATATATCAATCTTTATTGTACTTATTGTAACAATTATGGAATTAAAAGGCTATTTTATTATTATTTATTTATTATTATATGTCTTGTCTTGATATGGAGCTTTGGGCCGAGACAAAATTCATTGCTTCATAGCGATTCTTTTTCTCTCGCCGTTGAATGTTCGTTCTCGTTGTTCATGTGATATATCCAATTACTATGAAACCTGTTGACTAATGGTACACCTTCCTCTACGGCGAAAATGAGTGGCGCAAATCGAGCGCGTTACGACTCACATTGGCGAAAATGTCTTTCGTCCCATCTTGTTTTGGTATGCGTAGTTTTATATCGCTCTATCTCGCTTCCTCACCCTATTTTATCGCTCGCTTCGCAACGAGAACAAACATTCAAATGTTTTCGCTCGTTGTATGTATTGCTTCCGGGTTGTTTGGCCGTGGTCTATGAGAAACTTGTGTTCCAGACGTTTCGTCGATCACTGCGGTCGACATCTTCAGTGGTTCAGGTCCGAGCGGCTACAAGAGCGTAGAACTCTAGACCACGGCCAAACAGCCCGGAAGCAATACATACAACATGCAACGCCGGCCGTGAAAGCCTTAGAGTTTACGTTTTCGCTCGTGTTTACGCTTGCAGAGTGTTACTTTGTCTACGGGCCCTGGTCTGGTAAATGCCAATCCTCTTATTTATTAAGACGATCCATTCATAAACAATGCGATAGTCCTTCAAATGTTATCATAAATAAACATGATATTCCGCTAAAATAACAATTGCATTCTACTGCATTGTAGACAATTGAATTGCGGTAAAAATTAGATCTGTGTTGCCATTACAATTATACTCCGAATAGAAAAGTAAAACTAGAAATACAAATCATTTTTATTCAGTTAACTTAATCTAATTTACATTTAATTGGTTTGGGACCCTCTTTTAAGTATGGAAATACCTGTGTTAGAGGATCCCGCACTTCCTAAGTAGTTTGACTATAACTGATTAAGTAGGAAAATAAAATAAAATAAAAATATAGAAAAAGTAAAGTAAGGAAACGTGAGACTAATAGGTATTAACCAAAATAAAGAACTAAGTCTAAATACTAAATTTACAAAATTATGCTTCTATTAATTTATTTAATTTATTTATTGCCTTGCATATGGGTGTGTGAAGGGAGTGTGAGTGTGTGTATGTCTGTAAGGGTGTGTACTTGTAGCGGACGTGTGGGTGCAATTTAATATATGTTTGTTGAGTTTTATGAAGGAGTTTGAAGGAGTTTTTCCACTTCGTTATAATTTAATGTCGACAGCAGAAATAACAACGATTCATTGACAATCTATGAGCAATGTGTTAGTAGAATTGATACCCAGATTAAAATCATATAAAGAAAAGAGCACTCAGCATGAGTGTGGATAAACGTCGAGAATGAGGAAGGCCGATGAAGACTTGCATGGACTGCCTGAGAATTTTTATTTTTTATTTTTTATTTATTTTATTTATCAACATTCACACAAGGTCTTCAGGTCCCAAACTATGAAAAGTGTGAGCGCTGACATAATTTTCATACTTTTTAGATCTAGAGTTTGACTACTATCTCACTTGATGGTCAGTGACGATGTAGTCGAAAATGCTATCACGCTAGACCTAGCATGCTTACTGGCTCCCAAGGACTGCTGCATGAACACATTGACTTTGACGGTCCCGTGGCGCAGTGGTTAGTGTTAGTGACATGAATTCTGTGTCTCCGGGACCCTGGGTTCGAATCCCGGCAGGGGCAAACATTTTGTGCGTCGAGTGTAAATGTTTGTCCCGGGTCTTGGATGTTTGTGTGCTGTGATTGTGTGTGTCCATGCCTCCCGCGATACAGGGAATCCTAGTGCGGGGGTCTGAGTGTGATGGAAAAAAAAAAGTGTTTCATGACAGTTTTTGAAAGTTGACGGGGGTAGCTAGCCAAGCGGGTACTCGAAAGTATCACCATGATGCATGGTGGCTAATGATAAGATCTGGTGAAAGAGGAAAACATGTGCATCCCACTTGGCATTCAGGCAAAAACAAAAAGATGGAAAATGGGATGTTTTGTCATATATGTATGTGTAGCTAAATAATAGCTAATATTTTCAGAGACTACAGCTGTGCAAATAAGATGGAAGAAGAGGAGATGGTCAAGGTGCTCGATGGACCTCTCGACTCTAATACGAACTACACACTCTTTGTGGAACTGATCTGTAAGTTCACATCACTATTTAACCGATTTCAAAAAAAGGAGGATGTTCTCAATTCGACCCGTATGTTTTTTTTATGTTAGTTACCTCAGAACTTTACTGGTTGAATTGTTTTTTTATTTGAAAGCTGGAGCTTCCCGTGTGGTCCCCTTTAAATTTCATCAAAATCGGACAAGCCGTTTTTGAGTTACACTCCAATAACTAAAAAGTGCATACGCATATCTCGACGATATTATAGTTGCGGGTGAAGACATCGGTGAACATACTCATCCCGTAAGTAGCAAAAGTCACTGAAAAGGCAAAAAGAAAAATTTCGAAGTAGGTACCATGCGCAGTGCGCGCATGTTACCGACTTCGGCAAGTTATTTCACACGTTTGAGTGATTAAGTTGGGTACATTTTTGGTAAAAAAATTTTTTTTTGCCTTTTCAAAGACTTTTTTTTTTTTTACTATTATAAGTTTGCGTTTGACAACTGTCTCACCTGATGTTAAGTGATGACGTTGTCTAGGATTTAGCACGCAAACCTAGAAGGTACCTATTCACTCGCGACTTGAAGACTCCAGGATTGTACATATCGGGAAACACGGACTCGGGCAACGAGTTCCATTCCTTGGCAGTACGCATTAAGAAAGTGGAAGCAAAACGCTTGATATGTGATCGATATGACATTTCCAGCCGGCGTGGAGGAGTCAGTTTTCAGCAACTTCGTGAACGTTCTGATGCCAGCGCCCACGCCGCTCGCTCCACAACCCACCAGCCCGGTAGAAATCGCCTTACAGGTAATACATTTTCACAAGATTTTATTTAACTTGCAATGTCCACCATGACGGTCCCGTGGCGCAGTGGTTAGTGTCATCGACATGGATTCTGTGTCTCCGGGACCCTGGGTTCGAATCCCGGCAGGGGCATTTGTGCGATGAGTGTAGATGTTTGTCTTGGATGTTTGTGTGCTGTGAATGTGTGTGTCCATGCCTCCCGCGATACAGGGAATCCTAGTGCGGGTGTCTGAGTGTGATGGGAAAAAAATAATGAATGTTTGTTCGGGTGACATATTGCTGAATTTTAAATTAGTTATTCCTTATCTGATTGAGCTGAAATTTGGTACACGTATTGTTATAAATAAGTTAAGTTAAGTTATTGTTATAAAGTTATAAATTGGACAACTGTCTCACCTGATGTTAAGTGATGACGTTGTCTAGGATTTAGCACGCAAACCTAGAAGGTACCTATTCACTCGCGACTTGAAGACTCCAGGATTGTACATATCGGGAAACACAGACTCGGGCAACGAGTTCCATTCCTTGGCAGTACGCATTAAGAAAGTGGAAGCATAACGCTTCGTGCGTATAGGTGGTATATCTACCATATAGCGATGGCGAATTGCCGTACGTCGAGTCGACCGATGATAGAAAGGGGATGGTGGAATCAGATTGTGTAATTCCAGTGCACATTCTCCGAAATGCACCCGTTAATAATAATAATCACCCAAAATATAGACTGTTCCGGATGACGGTGAGACACAAGAGTCGTCAATACCGCGTACTATTTCGCCGCGGGGCGCAGCTAGTCTTTTATAAAAATAAGATAGGTACTGTGTGGTTTCAGGCGACTTGTGCCATAGCGGCCCTGGTGCTTCTACTGATGATAGTGTTCTGCATCAGACAGACGCGACGCTCCCGCAAGATGCCGCCGCACGCGCATATAGAGTTGAATCCACTGCAAATGGCTTACAGGTAACCAAATCACGTACTGAGCTACTTTACCCTATGTGTTTTTATGCAGTTTGACGTAAAATTATGCCATATTTGTATGTTATGGAAATTGGAAAACGTGATAAATTGTTTGTGTGACAGACGCCGACAACACCAATTTATCATGGGCGCTATTGTTTTTTTTTAATACCTTATAAATCTAGCATTTCACCACTATCTCACTTGATGGTCAATGACTATGTGGTCGAAGATGTAATCACGATAGAGCTGGAATGCTTACTGGCTCTCAAGGACTGCCTGAACACACCATGTGTTTGGTGACAGTTTTTCAAAGTTGAGGGTGACAAAGGGTTCCTAGTCACCATTTAATTTTGGTACTTGCTCCGGTACTATTATGATAATCTAATTTAACATGAACTAAACGACTTTCTTCTACTCTATAATGTTTTATGCTTGTATTTAAGTGCGTCCTTGGAAGAGATAGCAAACCTACGACACAAGAGCAATCTTACTGTAGGCTGTACTATACATTGGTGGTACCGGCCTAGAATAGTACTCCCCCATCTCTTCCCGCGGGTGCCGTAAGAGTCGGCTAAGGGACCACGTACCAGAAGGTGGGCAGCAGCGCCTTCTGAGGATTGGAAATCATACTGCGCTCGCCAACCCGCCTGCCGAGCGTGGCGAGTATTGGCAAATCCCCCCTATATGGGGGAGGCATATGTCCTGCAGTGGACGCACATGGCTGAGAGAAGAAGAAGAAGTACTATACATTTTTCATCGCCATAATATTTGCAAGACAATAATCTAAAAATACTAGTGTTTTTATCCTAATTAGTCTTAAGTCCATGCTTGTATTATTACTTATTAGTGTCAAATAAATGATTTATTTATTCCATAGTACTCGGTTCATCGTCGAACATAGAACTGATATGTCTGAACGTATATATTATGTTTGGATCTATTTAAAGAGTCGTTTGGTCTATTCCAGGTATATAACCGGATTAGGTGGGCGCACACAGATGGTCCCTTCGTGTCCGCCCGACATGGCCCCCATTGCCAAGGAGGACCTCGCTGCTGCTTACGCCGAGCGGCAAGCGGACTCCGACTATCTCTTCCAGAAGGAATTTGAGGTTACTTGCATTATTTTCACAGCTTTCTATTGGCTAGCAAATGACAAATGTCTAAATTGTGTGTTTTTTTCACATATATATTGTCTGTGCTCTTGTTGTTAATTTTGTTTCGTTATTTCATTTAAAATCTCATCACGCTGGGAGGATAAAATAAAAAAAGTCGCTGGTCCAATGTGGTGGCAAACAGCTCAGGATAGAGAGAAGTGGACATCGTTGGAGGAGGCCTTTACCCAACCTGGGGACCTTGCTAATAAATGTAACTAAGTGTTATAAGATAGTACCAAAATTAAGACGAGATGTAGCAGGATCAAATAAAGGCTTTTTTTTTATTTTATTTTTATTTCATTTAAAGACTACAACAATGCCATAAGATATGGCATCTATACTGGTCTTCGATCGGTGAGTTACCAGTGATGATAATTGGCACCGAAATGTGGCCTTCAATTATAGACGATGTGGGCCAGCTCATGATCATACAAAGGTTTGTTAAGAGAGCAATGGCTTGAGGTTTGTCTGCATGACAGACAGATCGAATTAGTAATGAAGAAATCCGTAGAGTACGAGTAAGTCACCTAATACGGAAAGCATGCTGAACTTATAGACGATGGGGTCGAAAGCTGTCTAGCGCTGTAGTAGGACGTTCACCTACAAAAAGAAGAACCTGACATAGAACGCAGCAGGTGGCTGCATGAGGACTGCTTTTTAATCGATCGTTATGTTGATCGATATTTCAGCATTCGACGTACTGACATTGAGGTGGTAGTAAATATTATGTTCAAATATTTGAAGGAAAAAATTCGGCTGCTAGTGGGACTTGAACCCACGACTACAGAATACCGTCCTGTCGCTCTGTCCAACTAAGCTATAGCAGCCCATACCACTAGGGCCGAATTACTTCCTTCCTTATTAACATCGTGCGGGGATGTTATTAGCGCCATCTACCTTTAATTGTATGAACAATTAATTAATAGGACTGATAGACCAACATTACAGTTGATATCGTATCAAACGAAGGCACCCTACCCTTATTTTAAGAGTTTATTGTGTATCGCATTAACCATATGCTAGGAAGAACTTATGTTCAAATATTTGAAGGAAAAAAGTAGTCAATATTATACTTATGATTTAATATTTTACAAAAGAATTAGAGCATTGAATGTTAAAAAAATCCTTGCAATGTTAAGGAAGGAAGAAAAAATAGTTAATATTTTTATGAAAATGGTATCATTTTAGAGAGTTGCCGTTCTAAGATTATTAGTTTCCTCTAATATTCAATGTGGCCATTGCAACGTCCGTAATATACTTTTTTTCCTCTTTATTTACTTTAAACAGATCCGTAATATACTTGGAAACAAGTCTTCGTTTTCCTTGTAGAAAGAAAGAAAGAAAATAATTTATTACTGACATAAACAACACTACATACAATACACAGATTTATATACATTAAAAAAACTAAATAATACTATACTATATAATGTAGTGTTGCGTAATGCCAGAAATGAGTCCCTACTCAGCGTTATGCGAGGGTTTGAAAACCTTCGCGCTGATTTTCAGTAGGAACTCATTGACTGGCATCACGAACGCACAAGTGATTTAAAAACAAACAAAAGACATATAATAATAACATAGACAAATATAATAATGTTTTTTAAAAATAATATTTAGGTAGCAGTCTTAGTCCTTGCCGAACGCACTTGGATCCAAACACTATGGCCGAACGTAATATGAGTGATCTGTATTTGCCAATATAGTTGGTATTGTAGTTGTAAATAGCTTTAATAAATACAGCTATTATTTGTAACTCTATATTTTAGTCTCTTTTAATGTATATAAATTGCATTCTATAAAATACTGATCGCGTCCAAAAAAACGCAAAGTTGTTGCAGATGCTACCGGAATGCTACAACGATCGCACCACGCACGCTTCGGAGGCCCGGGAAAACCAACCCAAGAACAGATACCCGGACATCAAGGCCTACGACCAGACCCGGGTCAAACTGACCCAGATAGACAGCATCACCGGCTCCGATTATATCAACGCGAACTATGTCTTGGGGTATCAGGTAATATATAGTTTAAACCATCAACATACCGCCTAAGACGTACGGACTTCAACATGTGTGATTGAGTCCAGAGAAATGAAATCAAAAGTATATGCAATACGGTATTGTTAGCCATTTAAAATTGATTATATTATTTATAAATTTTATGTAAATTTATTGCTAAAATCAAACAATAAGTAGGTAGAAATTCAAATATTGAATCCAGTCAGACACCGAGCTCGACGGCGAGCTCGAGGTAAAAACATCCTGGTTAGATTCTCCAAATAGTCAAAGAGCAAACATCCTTAGGGCCCACTTACGGACCACTTTGGTACCGGGGCAAGTCGATCCGATAACTCCCTGTCCTGGCGACAGCCCAAGCTGAGGTCCGAACCTCAGTGGTGCCATTGAGCTAGTCGCCTCGTCCTCTCCTAGTGGCACAGCGCCGTCAGCGCTAGCCTCACTAGGCTAGGTGCGCCTTCTGCGCCCGCACAAATGCCGGGCTGAGCACCATCTGTGCTCGCCCCCCCTCCGGTGAAGCTGTAAATGCCGGTAGAGGCAAACAGCATTAGTCCGTTAGAAAAAAAAAATATATTGAATTGAATACCTATAAAACATAGTCATATCTGGAACAATCGCTCAGTGGTGAATCGTGAAAGGTTTGCCCTGATATTTTGTTGCAATTTGAAAGATGGAACTTATGTATGCATGTGTCGGATATAGTTGAAGTCATTATGTGATATATGTCATCCGAAGATATGATAGCATAATACGCGTTTTACCATGCAGTGAATCCCATTGTTTTAAAAAAAAATACTTTTTCAGTACTAAATAACCAAATAGTTATAATTATGTAAAGAATAATTTTGGTATTCAGCTAAAATAACAATTTGCAATTCTGGATTGCATTTTAGGTAATTGCATTCCGCACGGAATGAGGTCTATGTAACCATTACAATTATACTCCAAGTTAAATAGCAAATTTGGGAAAAGAAACAATTAATTGACAATCTATGAGCAATTTGTTTCGTAGAATTAATTCCCTGGGAGATCATCAATACATTGTAGGTCTTCAGGAGCCCTACTATCAGCTATATAAAAACCATGCAAGTTCCGAGCAGTTGTAAAACCTGGCTAAAATATGCCAGAGACAACAGTAACCGTTCACCTTTGAGGATATCAATGTTCAAACCGTTCACCTAAAGGAGCGTGATGCCGTGGTGATGGTATGATTTCATACTAAGCGGTTTTTACCAGGTCTTAGAACTGCTCGGAACTTGCATGGTTTTTACAAAGCTGATAGTAAAACCCCAGTTTGTTATTGATTTATATAAGGATAGCTGTGTTTGTTGGCTTTACTACTAGGCGATCTTTCTGGCTGTAAACTTTGCTTTGTGTGACCTCTGTGTCTAATTGTGTCTATCTGTCCCTCTGCTTTCTAAGGACCCCTCGGAGCCTAATCAGGTATTGCATGACGCTCATAAATCTGTTTACTATATTACTTAGTCTTATGTTGACCTATGTGTTTACCTTTTACAATCCTGTATTTAGGTTTTAGTATCTACCGGAGACTTTAGTGCCCAGACCAGAGTTTTTGTCTAAAAAATATATAATTAAACCATTTCCTCTTTGGAACATATGTAATACGCGCACGGGCAAATCATCGGGCGGTAATCACTTTAACCGACTTCAAAAAAAGGAGTTCTCAATTCGACCCGTATGGTTTTTTTATTTTTATTTGATTGTGTTTGTTACTGCATAATTTCCGATTGGGTGAACTGATTTTGATCGTTCTTTTTTTATTTAAAAGCTGGTGCTTCCCGTGTGGTCCCATTTAAATTTCATCAAAATCGCACAAGCACTTTTTGAGTTACAAGTCAAAAACTGAAAAATGCGTGATTATACTACACGATATGTAGTATAATCACGCATTATACTACGTACTTCACCCGCTACTATAGTCATAGTAGCGGGTGAAGACGTCGGTGAACATACCTACACCACAATGACAATTGATCCCATGAGTAACAAGGGTCACTAAAAAGAGTGAAAAAAAATTTTTTTACCAAAAAATGGAACCGACTTCAACACTCAAAAGTATGAAATAACTTGTCGAAGTCGGTGCCATGAGCACAATATTTTGATATCAGTTACTTTTGAACTATCATGGTAACGACTTCAACAAGTTATTTCACACTTTTGAGTGATGAAGTCAGATCCATTTTTTGGTAATTTTTTTTTCAATTAACTGAACACATGTCACTGGTAAAACAAAACATCAAATCGAAGTAAACCTTAGAGTGAATTATTGTTATCAACTAAAACCAACACTAATTGATGAAGGGTTTGTTAGGGATTGATGAATATAAATTTAATGAATATTAATTTTATCGGGCATTTGACACTTTTCAGTCTAAAGACTAGGCTGAATAAGTTTCATCGTTATATTAAATTTTATATAAGTTTTTTTATTGTTTATTTTCAATTTTATGAAGGTAGCGCGATTTTTATATGTACAGTAGGTAAACCGATCATAATGATCCATAGAAGGTTGGCTAAGATGCTACTATCAATTATATTCTTGTACTGAATTTTTTTTTTATGCGCAACAATATATTAATTCGTTTTATGTACTTACATCCTTATTTTCCGTCCAATCTGGTTGGTGGTTCTGATTACCAGATTGGCTGTGTGAATCAACATTTTGGCCGTCATTAACTTACAATGTAACAGTAAGTAACAAACTGTCGTCAGCTGACAATTTACAATATTACACATTTATAATATAAATTATTATGAACTTTATTATTTAAAAGAATATAATTAGCACAAACTATTATCAGAACTCATAAATACATGGTTAAAATGATCAGTGCAATAAATAGAATGTGGTTTCAAATGTAATCGTTTTCTTACGTGTATGTAAATCTGTGTGTCTATCAAAATGATTATATTTATAGTTGGATATAAAATCATATTCATTTATTGACTAATCAATATTAAAACCGGTGTTGCGTTTATTTATGTTATAAAAAGATTCTGACATATGTTAGTTGTATGACAAACTTTAAAGAAACTCAGATTTTGCATTGTGTTTTAAATTAACTTAAATCTTACATGTGTTCCTAGTCGCATGGTTTGTATAAATGTGCTAACCCAGAAAACCTGCTGTATATAATACCCTCATCATTCACGATTCATAATCAGAGCATTTTTTTCGATTATCAATTGCATGCAATAGGTCAACCCAAATTTTGAAGCCTTCAGATTGTGCAAAGCCATTATTAGAGGTTCATCTCAGCCATAGGACGTCCACTGCTGGACATAGGCCTCCCCCATTGATTTCCACAAGGACCAGTTGGAAGCGGCCCTCATCCAGCCCTTGTCTGCGATCTTAGTTAGGTCGTCTGTCCACCTGGTCGGTGGCCGTCCTATGCTGCGCTTGCCAGTCCGTGGTCTCCATTCGAGAACCTTTCGGCCCCAACAGCCATCAGTTCTTCGAACTATATGCCCTGCCCACTGCCACTTCAACTTGCTAATCCGCTGGGCTATATCGGTGGCTTTCGTTCTTCTACGGATCTCCTCATTTCTGATTCGATCACGTAGAGAAACCCCGAGCATAGCCCTCTCCATAGCTCGTTGTCCAACTCTGAGCCTGTTAGGTTAGACTGTTATTTTAGGATAATGACTTGGGTCTACTACTTTCATGTTTAGATTCAGTCCGGTGCGAGACCAAGTTGATGCCGATAAGATAACGTCAAAAATTCCTACTCCACTAAGTTGGCATAGCGGTCTGAATATTATACATTAAGCCTATGCTCGGTCTCTGCAGATGAAGCAAGCATTTGACATGTCAGGTGCTAACAGACTACGGAAACCTTGTTGTGGCTTTGACTCTGGGATTGAACGAATTATAATGAACCAATAAAATGTATATACAAATGCGGGGTATCAAAGCTCCAAATCGGACTTTTTAGGCTGACCACATTGGTATATCTACTATTTGATAAACTTAGATAGGGCCCTGCCCCGATTCAGAAGGATAGATAACAAACCGAATTGATTCTATTCGATATTGTTCATACATTTTATATTTTGACATTTTATCTCGATCATATTTCGTAAATATAATAGAATATTCTAATCTGTGCTTCTATCATTTACAAAATTGTGTAACGAAGGTTTTAAATAGTTTATAGGAAGTCTGTAACACGGAATTTATCCATAACCAAATTGGTGCGCTTAGTTAACTAAGAGTTCTGAATCAGTGGGCTGGTTCAGAACGATAGCGTAATTTGCCTTCTAAGTACCAAAGAACTCAGGTGAAAATGCCTCTGTCACTCAGCGAATTAGTGACCGAATAGAAAGAACATTAATCTAATTGAATGGCTAAGATTGCATAGGCCAGTTACGCCATGGTCGTATTAGCCCTTAATATATATCTTTATTATTGTTTCTCGATTTATTTTATTTATTTATTATTTATTAACATTCACACAAGGTCTTCAGGTCCCAAACTAGGCAGAGCCTGTGCTATGGTAACCTGATGACTGATATATATACTTATATACTTACATATACACACCCAGACACAGGTCAAACAGACATGTTCATGCAAACAAATGTTTGACCTGTCCGGGAATCGAACCCGGGACCAGCGACTCAGAAGGCAGAGTGCTACCAACTGCGCCAACCGGCCATTTAGGATATGTTGACGCCGACATTTTTCTTATACATATAGTATAATGAAATGGTTCATATCCGGATACAGTTTGCGATTCGACAAATAATCTATGGCTAGTTCTATCTATGCCTACTTAATTCTAATCAAGTTACTTAGATACATATATAATTTAAACCTTCTTCTTCTCTCAGCCATGTGCGTCCACTGCTGGACATATGCCTCCCCCATATAGGGAGGATTTGCCAATACTCGCCACGCTTGGCAGGCGGGTTGGCGAGCGCAGTATGATTTCCAATCCTCAGATGGCGCTGCTGCCCACCTTCTGGTACTTAGTCCCTTAGCCGACTCTTACGGCACCCGCAGGAAGAGATGGGGGAGTACTATTCTAGGCCGGTACCACCACGGCAAATTTATTAATTTAGTTATTTAATTAGTTAAATTTAAACCTTAAGTGCATAATTATAAAGATATTTTTTCCACAGGAAAGGAAACGGTTCATCTGTGCGCAAGGACCGACTGACACGACGGTGAATGATTTCTGGCGGATGATTTGGGAGCATGGATTGGAACTAATCGTGATGCTGACCAACCTTGAGGAGTATTCAAAGGTAAAAGTCACACAGACATAGTGCTAGTATGTATCGAACTAAGAACAATTATTTAATTGTGTTCTTAAAACTGACGTAGTTTTGACACATTATGAATGTTTAAAACACGGGAGTTACTCACGTAATAAGTCAGAGGGTTCCGACTATAGTTTCAACCACATTCGGTGGTCTTTTTTAAAAGGAGAATACGGGGCGAATCGCGACCGCATCCGCGAGCGCCCCGTGTTTTATACATCCATAATTATTTAATTTTTGCTTTTTTTATTACACTCACCCAATAGTGTTCCCTGTGTCGCAGGAGGCATGCATACACATAATTACAGTACACAAACATACATGACCCGGGGCAAACACCTACACTCATCGCACAAATGTTTGCCCTGCCGGGATTCGAACCCAGAGTCACCAGAGGACCAGAAGTCATGCCACTGACGACTGAGCCACGGCGACCGTCGCCATCATATTATGAAGAGTACAAAAAGAAATCATCTTTTTATCAAGACTTATTCACTGGGTATCAAGGAAGAAGTAATGAACTTCAAAAATGTTATAACGTTAATATTAAATAACTTGACCGTAACTGGAAGCTTTTATATTGAGAGGGCATTCCTGTTTCCGTCGCATAGTACCAGTTTTCGTCCTTTTAATCGCCTTGTATTCCGGAAGTAGTGGCGCCACCTGGCGGTTCGGCGTCATTTTGGTTTCTTGTACAAATGAGCGCCATTTGGAGTCATTGGCGTTTAAATTTCCGTCGAAGCAACACGTGCTCAACAACACTTTTTGACTTCTGTTGCAAAAATTATAATAGTGGTATAACATTCTAAAGTGAGTTATTTTAAGATACGCAGTGATATCTAGGGTAAGTGATTGCTAAGCTAATATTACTTTTTAAGATAACTTTAATTTCCATACCACGTTTAATAATCTATAGCGAGTGTTCATATTTTACTTTAACGGTGTTTGCCGTTCGATACGATCACTTGTTTGATAGTTTGTGAAAATTATAGTGGATAATGTGCCAGTTTTTCGTATTTATGATAATATATATGCATATTTCCAAGAGTGGTTCTTTCAAGAGTTATGATATTTCATGACGGTGTGTCAATTTACCCAGACGATGATGATTTATACGAAAATCTGGATCTTGAACAAGAACAGGGCGATCCTACCATTTCTTGCGAAATGCAAATAAGTTAAAACTCCTGATAGTTATGTAAATTTTTTGTCCGATGTTCAAAGATTAGTTTTGTTAATCACACAAACTAGCTAAAAATTCACTAAAATTCTTTAAAATTGAAATGGCTCGTATTCTATATACGCTAAAATTCAAATTCGTATAACTCCATACAACACACTAATATTATATGAGTTTTATTCCATTGCTGGCCAATTGCGGGTAGTTGTAGGAGGCGTAAAATAAGTAGCGACTTAATTTCGCTAAATCTACCCGCAAATTTATTATATACATTTAATTTTAGTGATGTTAATTATAAGTCTCATACTAATTTATTCTTTATCGTAACCGTATAAGAAATGATTAGTTTTGCAAAATTTTAGTTTAGTTCAGTTGAATAAGCGAATCACTACCACTACCTTTTGGTCTCACGTAAGATACGCAGACATACAAAGTGTACAATCATACCCCAGGCTTTATAGACCTGGAAACAAACGACGAGGTAAAAATGTACAACACATTACGTCATCTGGCATACGCGATAAATCATATGCTGGCATAACATATGGTATACTTAATCAGAAAAATACTCTGCAGGAAGGCATTTCAAAACTTCTTTATGGGCAATGAGTACCAATGTCAGTGTCGACAATCTGGCCGTCAAGATTAACGAGTTATTTTTAAAAGGCGATCTTTGGTAGTATAGTGTTATAGGTATCCCCGCCTGTCACGCGAGAGCTCGGGGTTCGATTCCCCGCCGGAGAGCCATCTTAAGTTTCATGTGATTTATTGCAAATGGTATGAGGCCACAGAGCTGAAAGTATCTAAATGCGCCGCGAAAACATTACAAGCCAGGTTCGTGATCCCTTAGTTAAAGCATCGTTATACCATCATCGATGACGCATATTTTTAATACTGTTGCCTTTATATCGACACCAGAAAAGTCTGGCAATATCCCGTAAAATTTCTAGGCCTTCAAGAAATGAATTGGTCCCAGCCACCAAGCAAAGTTTAATCAACCACATCACCACCTCTCGTGGGGGAAAGGTGTGCTAAAAACAAAGATTCCATCGCGTGGAATTCAATGCCATTGTGAAGCAGGCAGCCGAGGTACGATGCAGTCGCAGGCAAATAACGCACCCTCGCGGGGTGAATATTATTTTACAAAATACCCTCCTCAATGCATAATTTCAAATTCCAACCATTACAATGAGAGAGAGGGTTATTTCATAACAGAGGCTCGCGGCCCGATCGTAGCCACAGAGTTCGTTCAAATACTCGAAGATCTAAAGGTCGCATGCATCTTACTCACCCTCATAGGGGTGAATATTATTTTACAAACTAACCTCCTCAAGTTCGAATATTTGAAAGAAAAAATTCGGCTGCTAGTGGGACTTGAACCCACGACTACAGAATACCGTCCTTTTTTAACTCAAGTTCCGCCTAGCATGTTGTTAATGCGATACGCAATAAAAACACCCTCCTCAATGCAGAATTTCAAGTTCCAACCACTACAATGAGAGAGAGGCTTATTTCATAATAGAGGCTCGCGGCCCGATTGTAGCCACAGAGTACGTGCAAATTCTCGAAGATCTACCAGAGGTGGCCATTGTTACTCGAAGTGGTTTCGAGCAAGTCGGTTATTGCACTATCACCAGTAATAGAAGGGAATAGAAGCGACAGAGAAAAGTTTAAAAGTAATTCAAGGGGACAGGAGTTTGAAAGGGGGTTCTTAATATATAAGAACCCCCTTACAAACTCCTCTCTCAAATGAGATGTCAGCTATAGTACAGAAAATGAAACCTCTGGGCAGTTTTAATAATAATAATAACAATATAGGACGACATTCACACAAGATCTTCAGGTCCCAAACTAGGCAGAGACTGTACTATGGTAACCTGATGACTGATATATAACTTAAATACATACTTATAGTACATATAGTTACATCATCGAAGCATTACTATCATCCCCGAGCTTCGTTTCCGCTCTGTTACTAGTACCGAAGTCCGACGAGTCATCTCGACCAATATTAACCTCAAAGCACTCCACGAATATGTACTGACCAAACCGTTTCACTGGATAAACATGTACAAAAACCAGATTTCCTTCAATTACAGGACTGGATGTGCAAGATAGATCTATCTCAATTATCTTATAGTACATTAGAAGCCCGCATGCTTCTAGATCACGTCAAGGTCACGATACAAACAATTAGTCTCTGATTTTTATATTACTTGGTGATATTTATTTTTCGCCCTAGGGTGGAAAATAAATTTCGAGAAATCAATACTAGTTCCACAAAATTACCTAAGGATACTGAAGACCTTGGGTAAAACTAAAACCCTTATCAAAGGACAAGATAGGTCATAAGAGAAAAAGTACATCAAGTACTCGACCAAAGAAAAGCGACAACAATCGGGCTCTTAAATTTTGCCAGTTTTGTAATTCAAACGTCGACTCAAACGTCGGCAAATGTTGATGTTTCTGAACTCTGTACAGAATCAGTCATCCTAAACCTATCAACTGCCACGAAATGTGTTGGACGAATTGAGCTATATCATCCTCACAGCTGAACAACGAAGCCCTTTGGGGCAGCTGTTGCCAGGAAGAACAGCACCTACATTCCAATCAGAAAAAGATACTGGCTATTCTGCATGCGCTCCAGAGTCAGGTTCATTTGCTGCTAGACAGCTCTGTTCTAATACAATACAACAACAATTGTATCCGTATCCTTAAAGAACATAACCTATCAAATATGTCATTACTAGATCAGTACCAAATACATCTCAGTATACACTATATCCCAATCAAATACAACAATCAAGCGATCACTTATCGCGTCATTGTCGGCCTCCAAAGTGGCAGTTACTACTTCCCTGTGTGGATATGGTCTTTGCAAAATGGGGAACCCCAGTAATATAGACTTATTCGCTTCGGAGACTGCTCATGAAGTTTACAATTACGTAACTCGAGATTGGTAGACCATCAAGCATTATTTCACGATGCGTTCAGTATTCCATGGCCCGCTGGCATGGATTTTTCCCCCCGCTATACCTAAATCAGTCAACAGGAATCTTTCTTGTAGTAGTACACCGTTGGGAGAAGGTGGTTTGGTGGGCAGATTTGAAAGCCCGAGCACTCTAAGCATCGCTCACTTTGACCAATCACATAAACGGAGTCGATTCACCCACCTTTGAGAGTTCTGCACATTCTTCTCGAAGTTTGGAGATGTGGGGGTGGATAGAGGCGATAGAGACAGCGTAAGTCTACCCTTAAAACTTATAATGTGGCTAGGTAACGTTCGGTCTCATGGTCTAAAGATAATTATGTAAACCTGGTTCTCAGTTAGCTAAATTTTTATCAGATTTATATCTAATTCATAAGTTGTACAATACTATGCTATTAAACAAGTCGGTTGTTTCTACACTGTCTAGTTCTGAAACATTAAGTCACATGTCTTGGTGAAGGTATTTTAAAATCAATCGCTTAAAAAATGCGAAGACTGTGCAAGCACCTATTTGGGACGTCAGTGATATAAGTTTCTATTTAACCAACTATACGTTAAACTTGAAAAACTTATGCCAGATATCGCGACATACAGCGATTTTATTGTTATTGTGCTCTGAACGATGCATACATGATTTGACATATTAAGAGTTGATCCTGATAATTTTACGAAAAATAAACAATGTGTCATTATTTACTTCGATTATTGATTTGGATCCAAAACCGATATGGAGAACTTTAGACAATCTAGTTGTTTCTCTCGAATCCCAGTAATCGTAATCTAAATCCTTTTTTTATCTATCCTGGGTAAATCACTGATCAGAAATCGAAAGGGTAAATAAAACTGTGACACTATTAAATGAAAGACGCAATACTGCAAAGTCATGTAGTCTTTTTATTACAGTCAGAGGAACTGCTAAATCTGTCTCACGCATAGTGGTAACTAGCTCGGTAAAAACTTTGTTCAAAGAAGCCAGCATCACAACTTTTTAAAGGTAGTGTTCGTTCTGCGGTCGCTTCCAAAAGTTGGCATGAAAGTGCTTGAGTAGATGATATCGTGAATCGAGGCAATTGGCGATCGGGTAACACGTTTCATTTTTAATACAGACGCGAAGTAATGAAAAACAATGATTCACAAAACGTCACACAATTATTTAGACCAGCAGATTAACAACAATGTCCTTGTATCGATGTTGTATCGATTGTTTCATAATTATCAATTACTAATTAACTATAAGTTTATAATGATTAATAATGATAATAATAACATGAATAATTTTTGATGAAAAAGGAATACCTTTTCTTAATTTTTGATTACCTTCTTTAATCATATAGTAATTATCACATTGGCGTTGCTTAAGTTTACACTTAAGCCCTACAGGTATTAATAGGTGGCGTCACCAGGCGAAAACAAACAGACTCTCAATATAAAAGCTTCCAGTTACGGTCAAGTTATTTAATAGCAGCGTTTTACCTGAAATAAAACGCATATTAAAATACTTACCTAACTGGAAGCTTTCCCTTTAATTTCTGCCTGGTGCATATTGAGCCAATGACTCCAAATGGCGCTCATTTGTACAAGAAACCAAAATGACGCCGAACCGCCAGGTGGCGCCACTACTTCCGGAATACAAGGCGATTAAAAGGACGAAAACTGGTACTATGCGACGGAAACAGGAATGCCCTCTCAATATAAAAGCTTCCAGTTAGGTAAGTATTTTAATATGCGTTTTATTTCAGGTAAAACGCTGCTATTATTTGAACTATGGTTTTACCGTTGGATCCCTCCTTGAGAGCATAGTGAACATTCTAGGTCTAGTGTGATTACATCTTCGATCACATTGTCACTGACCATCAAGTGAGATAGTGGTCAAACACGCTGGATCTATACAGTATAAAAAACTTGAGAGGTGTCAAGGGACACCCGGGTGGAACGTATTTCATTTCGAAAAAAAGCAAAAAAATTGTACATATACATACACACAGCGATGCGGCGTTGCCGTTCCGCTCTGACCGAGCTAAGGCTCTTGCCGCACCGACGCGACGCAGCGACGGATGCCACGCGATGTTGCAGTTCCGTTAAAGTGTCGTTACAACTTTTGGTCCCATTTTTTTTCCGTCTAGCCGTCTTTCGCAACGTGCGATAAAGAACTACGTTCAAAAAAAACTATGTATTTAATTTTTTAATCAATTCGGTTTTTACAGTTGTTTAATGTTGGTTGGGTGGCAACTTTTAGGTGAAGTGCTCGAAGTACTGGCCGGATGAAGTAAGGGGAGCGCGCGTTTTCGGCAACGTAACAGTACAACACGTCTCTGAAAAAAGGTTTGTTTAACATCTCAATTTTATCTTCTTATATATTTTTTTGATGAGTTTTCAATCGAACTCCCGCTCTTTAATTGCAATCCATGTCATCAAACATCGGGCATCCGACGTTAAGGGCTTGATAGGTACCGGTGCCTAGATGGTACCGGCCACCACCCACGGGTCTCCACCCACGGGAGGAGATGGGAGAGTATAGTACTCTCCCATCTCCTCCCGTGGGTGCCGTAAGAGTCTGCTAAGGGATCACGTACCAAAAAGTGCGCAGCAGCGTCTTCTGAGAGTCACAAAATATACAGGAGCTACCAAATAAACGACTCACATCAAAAAGTAAATCAGCACACAGAAATAATAAACACTAGAGGTCCTACTTTATCATCACTACATAGTAAAAAACAAAGTCGCTTATTCTGTCCCTATATCCCTATGAAAGAAAGAAAGAAAATACATTTATTCAAAACATGACGCAACATTACAATAAACAACAATTACGATACATTTACATACGACACATTAGAAGACACACACAATAGTACTGTAATGTTGCGAGATGTCAGGAATGAGTCTCGACTCAGCATTCGCTAGGGTTACCCCTGAGCACTGATTTTCAGTCGAAGCTCATTCAAACTATGTATGCTTAAATCTTTAAAACTATGCAACGGATTTTGATGCGGTTTTTAATAGATAGAGTGATTGAAGAGGAAGGTTTATATGTATAATAACATCCATTAAATAGTTGAGAAATAATAATTGGATTATCTAGAAGAAGCACTGGATATGTCCGTAACAGTGTAGTTATTTCCAGATACTCAGACTACATCGTTCGAGAGCTGAAGATTACTAAACAGCCGACTACGGCGGAGGGTCAACCGATAGTTGAAAATAACGGCGTTGCCAAACGGAATGGAGGTAGTTCTTATCAGTATCACGTTTGTATGAATAAGTAGCTCAACCTGCGACGGCTTGCCTTTGTTATCTACAGGTAGCTGGTTCCGAACCTTTTAAATGAAATTAAATCACATTAATACTGCACTACTTCTACTAATATTATATATGCGAAAGTTTGTGTGTATGTGTGTAAGTTTGTGACTTCTTCATGCTCAAACGGCTACAGCGATTGCGATGAAATTTGAGATAGCTTATACCCTTTTTTTTTTTTTTTTTTTTTTTTTTTTTTTTTACGTGGGGAAAATGCATTTACGCTCTTCCGCCTACCGGGAAAGTAGGCGGGGTCTGTCGGGCTCGCTCGAGCATCACCGCTCCCTGGGGGGCCTCATGGCCCCCAACCCTAACTGCACCCACAGCAGCCAGGGTCCACTACCGACTAAAACCCACGGTGTCCATCCTGCCGCTAGAACGGAGGGAGCGCGGGGTACGTTTGCATACCGCGCCCCCACCACGGCCGTCCGTTTCCGGACCCCTCCAGGGGGGGAGGATGACCCTCCCCCTCGCGACCGTGCCGGGACCAAGAGCACGGCCGCACCACCCCGGGGACCACACAGTGCAAGGAACGCCAGCCTTCCCACATCCGACGCTCGTGGTCCCCTGCGATGGGCCAGATGGAGCAGCCCCATCGCCAGCCGCTTCGGCCGCCACCCTCCGACGGCGGCCATATCGGCGCCACAGCAGGAGACGAACTGAATCACTCCCGCCGCAGCGCCTCCTCAGCTGCAGCACAACACGGCGCCGCTGCCCCCCTCAGTTGCAGTGCCTTGCAGCAGCACCGCAACCTACCGTCAAGTGGACCGCTCCTCGTCGGCTTGGCGAGCAAAGCCTATCGGGAGCAGTCCCGGCCAAAATACTATAAACATACATAAATACATGGATATAAATAAACTTACATAGATATGAGACACGCGAGGCGCCGGACGATGTCTAGTTACGTCTAATTCAGAGGAATTAGACCAAGAACAGGCAGCACCGCGAGAAGGTAATCGCCAGACTTGCCTTGAGGATCATCACGACCTGCGCTTCCCCCAAGACCGTAACCTCCCTACCCATCACGGGATGAGTAAAGAAGGCCTGGACTTATCCAAAACAAGCAACGTAAACGCTGCAAGCATAGGCATAGCAACTATTTAATGGATAAACCCAGACCCGCCCAGATAGCTTATACCCTGGATTAACCGCGGGACAGGTGAAACAGGTGAAACCGCGGGGTGCAGCTATCCCACTAAAATCATAAATGTGAAAGTTTGGATGGATGGATGTTTGTTACTCAATCACACTCAAATGGCTGGACGGATTTGGATGAAATTTGGGAGGTAGATATGTCAGGTCTCGGAATAACACATAGGCTACTTTTCATCATCATCATCATCAATCATCACTACGCGGGTGAACCGCGGGGTGCAGTAAGTATTTCATAAAGGTGAAAGTCCGTCTGTCGTTTGTTGCTCCACGCTGAAACGGCTGAACGGAATGGCATGAATTTGGAATGAAGATGGCTTATATCTTCGAACATAGACGAAGACACAAAATCATCCATACCAGATACCATTTCACCGCGGGTGACACCGCGAGGCGCAGCTTCACCTTAGACCGCGTCGTCACTTTACATCAGAGAGACAGTGGTCAAACGAAAGCTTATAATAAAAAAAAAAAAAAGCTAGTTTTGAAATATTACAGGCGAACTTTGCCCTTTAATATTGAAGATGGTAAAGTTAAGTTTTAAGAACCTTTATAAGTAACATTGCTTTTGTATATCTTTTGATGAACACAGAATGATCAAAATCGTGAAAGTCTAAAAATTGACTATTTCAATATATTATGTTTGTTTTTAGATTGTAAAGAACCGGCGGACGGCAGCGTCCCAACCTCGCCACGGGAAGTGAAAGATACAGAAAGCCGTATAGTGAAGCAGTACCACTTCTTAATGTGGAAGGACTTTGCAGCGCCGGAACATGCATACTCGATATTGAAGTTCATCAAGGTCAGTTTTATTATTATTAAGTATTTAGTAAACGGGTTTAACGTGAAAACTGAAGACTCAGCTGTATAATAATAATAATAATATAATATATGGGACAACATTCACACAAGGTCTTCAGGTCCCAAACTAGGCAGAGCCTGTACTATGGTAACCTGATGACTGATATATACTTATATACATACTTATATATATATACATATATACACCCAGACATAGGTCAAACAGACATGTTCATACACACAAATGTTTGATCTGTCCGGGAATCGAACTCGGGACCAGCGGCTCAAAAGGCAGAGTACTACCAACTGCGCCAATCGGCCTGTCAGCTATGCTAATATGGATCGTCGACTCGACAAAATTCGACAGTAAGTGCTTGTTCAGATACGGTGATATCCGCGCGTTTTTGAGATCTCCATAGTAATAGAACCGCGCGGGTTCACGATTCGCGTGATCGCCATGTCTGAACAACGACGTCAGCGAATGGATCGTTGGCTCGCACTGCAGGGTCTACAATTGTTTCGGCTTCGTCTCGCACTGCGGGCTGCCGTCCGTTTTGCACGAAAGGACACTGCCCGCGGATTGTAGTGTGTAATGTGTTGGGTGTGTGGCGTGCAGCGAGTGAACGAGGCGTGGAGCGCGATGGTGGGCGCGGAGTGCGTGGTGCACTGCTCGGCGGGCGTGGGGCGCACGGGCACGCTGGTGGCGCTGGACTGCCTGCTGGAGCAGCTGCGCGCCGAAGGGCGAGCCGCCGTCTTCAACACCGTTGCTGAGCTGCGCCGCCAGCGGAACTTCCTCGTGCAGTCGCTGGTACGCTCCTCAACACCGTACCCTCGCTTCTTTTTTTTTTAAAAAGATTTTTATTCAACCACTATGTATAAGAATAGCTGCAAACGTTGTTCTGCCCTTTAATGTGGGATACAAACATCTACACTTATCGCAATGTTTGCCCCTGCCGGGATTCAAACCCAGGGTCCCGGAGACACAGAAGTCATGTCATTGACACTAACCAGTGCGCCACGGCGACCGTCATTATTACCGAACTGTGAGCCGCAGGTTGCCGACCTCTGGCCTACTGCTTACAGTACTTTCATTCTCTTTACCTGTTTAGGCAATCTCTTTTTATCAATTCTTTCTACATGACCAAAATATTTTAACATTATATATTGTCCCAGACAAAAGTGAAAATTATTCAGATTCATATTTCTATATTGACGATATATTGTTAGCTGTGTTATACATTCAGTTCTTAAATATGTTTTATAGGGGTATCAACAGCTATGTCCATTCGAACATACAATATTTATTGGCTTATATCTAGTATATAACATATTGCTAGTAAACATTAAACATGAATAATTTAAAACATAAAGACACAATACCTTAATCTTTAAAATTTGTCTTTGAGAAAGTCAGTTACTGTGTAATACAGTTTTTCAGGAAGGAAGTTAAACAGTTTAATTTTAAATGTTTCGACACTCTCCGACCTTAATATTGTTTCAGGTAAGTGATTGTATATCTCAGGACCCATACCACACACACCTTTTCTGAAACATGCGGTTCTGTGACTTGGCATCATCAATTTATTTTTACTTTTTGTACCCTTCCCAAACTCATATGCAGATTTTTTCTGACAAATAATGAAGTTACGTAAATGTATAAGCATGGGAAGGTCAATATTTTAAATTTACAGAAGTATGGCTTGCAGGAATCTGTCGACTTTAGGTGACATACAGACCTGAAGCATTTTTTTTGAGCCTTGAATATTTATTAATTACGGTTTTAAGCGCTATAAAATATAAATGTATATCCATTGTATTTCAGAAACAATACGTGTTCGTGTACCGAGCCTTGGTTGAGTACGCCCACTATGGTGACACGGAGATTCCCGCGTGCAGACTGAAAAGTTCAATCGACAGGCTTCGGAACACGCCGCCCGGCGCTGCCAATTGTCTCATGGAGCTAGAGTTTGAGGTAAGGGGGCGTTCATTAATTACGTGAGGCGTATTTGTAATTGAAGCCGAACCTCATAATTACTTTAATGTAAACTTAAAGGACTCTACCCACTACCCCGTAGCATACCATGACCGTGCTATGAACGTATCGAGCACGGAAAGTAATCCGATACGCTCTACTATGCCCACTAGAGCGTATAAATTACGTATCAAAGCCGTATGGTGACCGGAGCGTCCGCATATCATCTCCGAACCATCTTAGTGCTAAATCCGAGCGGTCCCTGTTGTCGCCTTTGTAGTAATTCACCTGATTCCGTGTGAATCGTCGTCCATCTTACATCGATCGTGTACGCATGTCTTTGTCTCACTTGAACCGATGCGGTAACAAAATGGCCAGTAGAAAGAGAAGAATGGCAACGCGGTTATAACCCGGGTGCTCACCGTTTCGCCACCGGCAAAATATTCTCGCCGATAATTCTTGACGCTCCGTTCATGGTATGCGACGGTGTCGGTCGGTGAAGGAACGGTCTAGTGGGCATAATCTCATACTTTTCAATACAAAGAATATTTTTTTGGTTGTTACGTTCCTAGCACGGTCATGGTATGCTACGGGGTAGTGGGCAGAGTCCTTAAATGTGATACGAATAAGGAACATTTTCGTTTGTTGGTAGCTATAACACGACCTTTTTGAAGCAGACCGCGCTTTCCTCGCTCGCCCGTTCAACATGTTGATTTTGACTTCATTATATTGTATGCTCTATCGCCTTCATTATAGTGTTTAACGTGTAGGTGTATAAAATAAATAATCGTAAATACCTATTGTCAGCTTTGTGTACGATAGCGCAACAAATGAATATTGTATTTTACCACATAAATGCAAATTTTCACTTCTGCTGGCACTCCCGGAGTGCAATCCGTTTTTTTCTGCAAGGAACATTGTTATCTAGCGAGAAGACAGGGTTAAATTAAGCAAAAATATTTTTTGTGTGGTTCTCTTGTACTACGTTCTTAATCATCTTAAATACAAGTCCTGATAAAATCCCAAGCACATATTTATTTATATGCATTTTTAATGTAAATAATTAAAAATATGCATTTTCGAAATTCTCACGTGAGATTATGGGTGGGGGAGGGGTCCAGAAAAAACTCACGACATCTCACCAAAGAGAGAGGGGTCGTCGAAAAATCGCTAAAACTACCTCATGTAATACATGGACGCTCCGTAATTAGTAAACAAATAAAGATATTTGAACAACTAGGCTTTCCAGCTTCGAAATAAATAAATAAATAATTGTTGTTTGCAGAAAATCCTGAACTGTCCAATACCGGAGCCGCTCAAGTCTTGCGCTGCTGGCGCCGCAGATGAATTGAGAGCCAAGAACCGAAGTCAAGATATTCTGCCGTACGATAGGAACAGAGTCATACTAGCGCCCATAGCCACTCGCGAATACTCCACGTATATTAACGCGTCCTTTATAGAAGGTAAGCAAGCGATATATATCACTAATTATTTGCGTAAAATTATTCGTATAAGCTATTCCATAACGCTCCTTTTGTACTATTTTATACTGAACAGATCTAGCATTTGACCACTACCTCCCTTGGTGGTCAGTGACGATGTGGTCGAAGATTGTATGCTAGACCTAGAATGCTTACTGGTTCTCAAGGACTGCTGCCTGAACACACTATGGGTTTGGTGTTCTTGAGGAATATGCGTGATTTAGTTTTTTATTGGCATAAAATAAATATAATTCGTGTTTTTTTCTTAAATTTTGTGTCGATTAGACAATGGATGTATTAATAATTCGAGGCAAAGCTTCACGCACTAAAGAATTTCTTTGATAGATTTTAACGTTCTAGGGATAAAAAACATAAAGTGTACTTAACGTGAATGTGATGGATATACAGATAGAGGATGGCTGAAGAAGGCATGGATGTACTGTGGATGTTCTATTCTATTCTATTGTGTGAATAATGATATGTTTATGGAAGGTGTGAGCACTGAGATGACTAATAGAAGAGTAAACCGTGTTGCATGCACCAACGACCTAGAGTAAGTTAAGGGCAAAAAGAAGAAGATTTAAACGTTCTTGGTCGAGTTATTATAATAATCACTCACTTTAGCGTTAAAAAATTTGACATTCTGAAAATGGTTTATGAAAGTAGTGTATAGAGTTTAGAAATTTAGTCGATACTCATGTTGAAACTTTATGAGATAAATATTTGCCTACCAATAGAAATTGAACCCACCACAACACTATAGCCTCCCTGTCGTTTTGCCAATTAAGTTACAGTACCACAAGCTTATTAGTTTCAATGCTGAAATATCAAAAGCTCAAAACATGGCAAGTATTCCGTTTCTAAAGATAACTCATATGGTTTTCGATTCCAGCATATGACAATTCAGAGGGATTCATTATAACGCAAGATCCTCTACCCAACACCATCATGGACTTCTGGAGAATGGTCTCGGAACACAATGTCACCACTATCGTAATGCTCAGTGAGGTACGTTTGTTTTGTAAGGAGGGCACTACGTGGGTCCTTTTTAACAAATACTCTAATGCAGCTCGAATTGCGCAATTTAATAAATAAGCTTAATAAAATAAATATATATTTATAATCTGCTCTATACTGCCAAGGAATGGAACTCGTTGCCCGAGTCTGTGTTTCCCGATATGTACAATCCTGGAGTCTTCAAGTCGCGAGTGAATAGGTACCTTCTAGGTTTGCGTGCTAAATCCTAGACAACGTCATCACTTAACATCAGGTGAGACAGTTGTCAAACGCAAACTTATAATATGTAAAAAAAAAAAACTTACTGATATAGGTACTGACTGCCCAATATGTATCTACTGACTGTTTGCGGAACTGGGCGACTTCTGCCTTTTATGATCTCGGTATAACCATGTGGTCGCGGGGGGTTTTTGCATTGTTTGCACTTTTACAATATTATTTATGTTCGTTAAGATAACAACAGAATTAGATGTCAGAATTTAGTGAAGAATTTAATTTTGTGCTTAATTCTTGAGGTCTTAAGTTAGATCACACTAGTTTGAAATGTGTAAACTATGAAAGGTCTTAAATATTTACGATAAAGTCCAAAATTGGTGACAATCCTTAATTATCTCTCCACCATAAGGTAACTGTAGACCGACAAAAACCGTTACACAACAAAGAACACTTTAATACATGTTTCGTTTGTTATTCCACACACCTTGACAGATTTTTGTGAATATATTTTCTATGTACAGACTTGTATCTTGTATCGCATATGTGTAATATTTAAACGCTCTTTTAAAGAATTAATCGATATGAAAAAACATTTTTATTTTTCTACCAATAGATAAAGTTAAGCCACTTTTCATAAGATTATCAATTGCTATTCTTATAGGATTAACAAAGAATAGGTAAGTCCAGTCCGGACAGGGGGTATGGCTTGTGACGTCATCAAGAGTAGCGTGCTCGAGCGTGAAGGGTCACCCCTCCACGCTCAAACACGCTACTCTCCGCCGAGGCTCTGAGCGGGGCGCAATCTATTCAAACATTTATACTTTGGTGACAGAGATAAACCTCATACCTCGTTACTGTTACCCTGTTGATTTATTTTCTGTTCTAAAAGATATTTTGTTTTAAATAAGAAGTGCCGTTAGTTTGTCAGACGTTGTATTTGTCTAAGTATTAGTAGAATTACTAAGCATTTAGTTATGCTTAAAAATTCTACTAATACTTAGAAAAATACATCGACATCGATAATTTTTTAATTAAATTTTTTTTGACGTGATAACGTTTTATAAATTGATGAATACCAGCAACACTCATGAAAAATAGTAACGTTCCCCGTAACGTTCCACCTGAGTTTTGTATTACATAAAATAATAATCAAAGTCAAAGTCGAAGTCAAAGTCATAAATGATTATGACGTTATCACGTAAATCTATCGTCCGTAAACCGACTACAGACAACCAATTTTTTTTCCAGTTGGGAGAAGGCAAATGTCCGCGATATTGGGACGACGGCACGGCGCAATACGAACATATCTCCGTGCAATACGAGGAGAGCGAGTCCTGTCCCTACTACACGAGGCGGCAGTTCCGAATCACAAACAACAAAGTGGCTGTAAGTTATTCATCCGTGCGAGCGTGGATGAGGCGAAAGTAGTGTGTCGGGATCGTAGCGTTTGCAAGGTTGTTGTCTCTGCCTACAACACCGGCGTAGAGTAGCAGGCCTATCGGTTTTCTATCGGTTGCATTTCGGAGAATGTGCACTGGAATTACACAATCTGATTCCATCATCACCTTTCTATCATCGGTCGACACGACGCACGGCAATTCGCCATCGCTATATGGTAGATATACCACCTATATGCACGAAGCGTTTTGCTTACACTTTCTTAATGCGTACTTCCAAGGAATGGAACTCGTTGCCCGAGTCTGTGTTTCCCGATATGTACAATCCTGGAGTCTTCAAGTCGCGAGTGAATAGGTACTTTCTAGGTTTGCGTGCTAAACCTAGACAACGTCATCACTTAACATCAGGTGAGACAGTTGTCAAACGCAAACTTATAATAGTAAAAAAAAAAAAAAACGGGAGAGGCGTGAATATTTGTATGTATGGTATGTATATTATTATAAAAGAAACACATGCTAGAGGCATATTTGGTGATATATTAAAGTTGGATTATCTGGCACAGCCACAGATACTATACGGACAGCTTCCTAACAGATGTTCAAGCAGCATAGTGGAAACTGCCTGTTATCCAATCTTCAGCTCAGCCTGAATATCTCGATGTGTAGTGTTCCTATCGTCCCGCAATAGCCACTCTACCCTGATGACGTTCTCGGTCGGTGGTTGGCCAGGTCTGGGGTCATCATTTGGGTTCTGTTGATCACGTTGAATATCACGAAGCCAATAAGTAACAGGTGCTAACACGGCAGCAAACTCCCCAAGTGCAGTTTGTAAATTTTCGAGATTCTTCGAGAACTAACCCTTCGTTTGTAATTTTAAAAAGTCTAGGTTGAGAAGCTGCGACGTCCATTATTGCAAATTAAAGAAAGGGGACAGTAAAATAACTACCCATAAGTGGCCTATCATTTTCACCAAGTTTAATTATTGAAGTATTAATAACCGTCAATACGAAATAGTTTCAGAAATAAAAAAGTTGTATTTATTCTGTGGCTAACAATTTCGGGAACAGCCTAGGTAAGCGTGTTCGGTATGTGTGTCCAGAGCGGCTGCAGCGCGTGCGTGCGGCAGCTGCAGTACCAGGGCTGGCCCACGGCGCCCGGGGCCGTGCCCGAGGTGACGCGCGGGCTCGCCGAGCTGGCCGACGCGGCCTCCGCGTCCCCCACCTCCGCCCCCACGGGGACCATGCTGGTGCACTGCCAGTGAGTACTCTACCGACCCAATGCTGGTTGGAACCGGCGTG
The DNA here is from genome assembly GCA_934044485.1 of Apeira syringaria. Classification (NCBI taxonomy): domain Eukaryota; kingdom Metazoa; phylum Arthropoda; class Insecta; order Lepidoptera; family Geometridae; genus Apeira; species Apeira syringaria. Next base: position 3,677,427 of record OW203672.1, on the reverse strand, counting down.
CATCCACCTGCTTCCTGCCATTTATATCAGCAGGCTCACCCTCTATCTTAACCAATAGTGAAATGTCACTCCTCCTGAATTCTTATTGGTGCTCTGGAATCAAACCACCAATGAGAAAAGATATGAAGTTTAGACAGTCAATTCATTGGATGAAATCGCTAATGAGAATGCACTTGCAGTGACATTTCATTATTAGTTTATGGATTTATTGCATTGACATCATGCTAGGCGAAACATACGTTTAAAATTTGAACGTAAGTTACGCCTAGAATGATGTTCAATAAGCCATAAAGTCTATGGCTATGGTGTCTTCGCTTGATACGATACCAGCTGCAATGTTGGTCTATCAGTCCTATTAATAGTTCATAGAATTAAAAGTAGATGGCTCTGGAAAAAATATCCCCTCAGATGTAAAAAGGAAGGAATCAATTCGGACGGCTAGTGGAGTGCTACTATAGCTTAGTTAGCAAAGTGACAGGACGGTATTCTGTACTCGTTGATTTAAATGACACTAGTAGACGATTTTTTTCCTTAAAAAAATATACGTTATAAAAATATACGCCTGCAGATCTTTGTGTTCTTCTCCCCGTCGCGGTCGGTAGACGTCGTATGATGCGCATGCGCTAGCCTGTCCGTGTTATCTGTTTGACTTCATTGGTGAGTCAGTCGGCTTTGCTCACTATGTTTTGTTAGTATTTCGAATCCGCATTGTAGTATTTTGATTAAAGAAATCTTTTAGTTTTGTGCTGTACAGTGAGTGGGCAAAATCTTAATACTAACTCCAAGTTTTTTTCCAGTATGCTATAAACGCAAAGGACGTAGCAATGAAATAAAAAAAGTATTTGAAGATTCCAGACAGATTACATTAAAAAGTATTTCATATAAGCATAATAATAACCACTGAGACATAGTCTCTCCTCAGTCGTTCACTCTTGACAGAGTGGTCGTGGTTGAAGACTATGCCTTTTAACTAGACAACGTAGCCCTTGCGATGCGTCTCCACTTGTTGCGGTCTTCAGCGTCTCGAGACATAGTCCTGTTGGCTATATAATCCGTTTCATTACATATAAACATGCAAAGAATTGTTTTTTTTATTTTAATGATGCACAAGTTATATATTTGTAGATTTCATTGTTTTGACTGCCTTCGACCGAAAATCGAGAATCTGTTCGAATTCCGGTCAGCATGTTTTCTATTATGTCACTTTGGTAGTGATTCGCTTATTCAATTGAACTAAACTAAAATTCTGGACAATAAGATAAGTAAGATAAGTTCTTATATGGTTATGATATAGTCTATATTAGTATGACGCTAATCAATAACATGCCGTGGTGGTACCGGCCTAGAATAGTACTCCCCCATCTCTTCCCGCGGGTGCCGTAAGAGTCGGCTAAGGGATCACGTACCAGAAGGTGGGCAGCAGCGCCTTCTGAGGATGAGAAACCATACTGCGCTCGCCAACCCGCCTGCCAAGCGTGGCGAGTATTGGCAAATCCCCCCTATATGGGGGAGGCATATGTCCAGCAGTGGACTTCCTATGGCTGAGAAGAAGAATCAATAACAACACTTAAATTAGATGTTTTTATTAAATTTGCGGCTAGTTTTAGGTAAATTAAGTCGCCACTTATTTGGTGCCTTCTAAAACTACCCTCAATTGACCATCAATTGAATGAAACTCTAGTGACAGCATTGTATAGAGTTATACGAATTTGAATTTAAGCGTAAATAGAATACGAGGTGTTTCATATTGAAGAATTTTTAACCGACTTCAAAAAAGGAGGTTACTCAATTTGATTGTATATATGTTTTCTTTTTATGTGTGTTCGCGGATAACTTCCTCGTTTATGAACCGATTTTGATGATTATTGTTGTTTTTGTTTGATAGTGTTTACTTCCGTGGTGATCCCATTTAAATTTCATCAAAATCGGACACGCAGTTTTTGAGTTACACTCCAATAACTGAAAAGTGCTTCACATACCTCGACGATATTATAGTTATTGTTGAAGACATCGATGCACTTACACAATAACAATTGATCCCGTGAATAAAAAAAAAATTACCAAAAAATGGAACCGACTTCAACACTCTAAAGTGTGAAATAACTTGTCGAAGTCGCTACCATGAGCACAATACTGTGATGATAGTTACTTTTGTGAACTATCATGGTACCGACTTCAACAAGTTGTCAGACTTTTGACTGTTGAAGTCGGTTCTATTTTGTGGTAAACATTTTTTTTGGTATAAGTTTTTTTTAGTAAATTTTATCTAGTTCTACAGAAACAGAACATAACAGAATTAGGGCGTGTGTGTGTGTGTGTCCATACGTGGGTGTGAACGCTCGTGTCGGTTGTGACGGACAGATACGGCACAGAGCGGTCGGCGCTGTTCGTGGCGCTGTGCGTGCTGATCTGCCAGCTGCGCGCCGAGCGGCGCGTCGACGTGTGCTGCGTCGCCAGGAAGGTGCGCTCGCAGCGCCCCAACACCATCGATACCTTCGTGAGTATTCTCCTATCTACACGTGCACACCTACGCTACACCGGGGGACCGTTCAACTATTACCTCATGCAACATCGATGTGCCTCCGAAAAACATACAGGATTGTTAATGAAGAAGGAGTGTGTACTTAGCTTTATAACCTCTATGGTCTATGGGTGTTATAGACAATCTAATGTAGTTCCTGGCTCGGCCGCTAGGTGTCTCCAGCAAGCTGCTCGGGGAGCGTAGCCATCTTTAAACCTCTGTGGTCTATGGGTGTCATAGACAATCCAATGTAGTTCCTGGCTCGGCCGCTAGGTGTCTCCAGCAAGCTGCTCGGGGCCATCTTTAGTTTCATAGTCTTCACCAGGAAAAACTTCCTGCAATGCTGTATGCTTTCCTTCTCAGCACATAATATCAGTTTTATTGTTATGTAAAACCGTTATGATGATGAAAATCGTTATATTTTTTAGTTATTACCTATCATATGGGATTCTTCAAAGGGAGAGTTAACATAGTCTTAAAAAGGATTGGCAAAGTATCGCAATGCCCCCAGTGTTACAGCTTACCATCAGTCCGCCCGTCTGCTTGTTAGCCTACCGTTTTATAAAAAAATTGACCACTATAAAGGGCGTAATTCTATATATACCAACGAACTTGATAATATATACATATAAATGATTCCCTTGGTCACAGCATAACACGATAACTGCTAGACCTATTGCGCTATTTTTTTGTTGTATTTGTTATTATCAGGAGATGCTTCTTACAAAAAAAAAACTAAAACACTTAAACGGAAAATTAGTTTGTTAAAAAAATATTTAACCTTCATTTTTTCTTAATGTATCGTTTCTGGTGCTTGACATAAGAAATTCTATCTCCACGCACATAACTGACGGTATCTACGCTACTACTTTTACATTTTAAATCTTTTAACTCACTAATATTCTAATGGTGCAAGTTTGGATGGATCGATGGATGGATGTTTGTTTGTTACTTAATCACGCCAGAACGGCTGGACGGATTTGGATGAAATTTGGTATGTAGATATTTCAGGTCCCGGAATAACACATAGGCTACTTTTTATCATCGTCATCATCATCAGTCAACGCCACGCGGGTAAAACCGCGGGGCGCAGCGAGTGTTTCATATTTACTGATCAACGAAAACAAATGTTAATAAATATATTTTCTAATCCGCAGTTACACTACGAATTCCTACACCGTGCCATTCTCAATTACGCGGAGCTTCACAATCTGCTCGAAGACAGTTAAACATACGTTTAAACCTAATTATATATAATCCTGAAACTGTCGTTATTTTGTACGCCGGTGTTATGTATACTCAACAGTGTATGTTCGTAGCTGGGACATTGAAAAAATGTTTTTTTTTTTATTTCGTATATTTCACGATGCATTGCCCTTTATAAGACTATCTTATTGTCTCGTCGTATATTTTATGCCGCGCGTATTTGCTTTATGGTCGCAAAACGATAAATGTTTGTACAATACTGACATATTTGGGCCACTATACCGAATGATTGTGTTTCGTGTATTTTGTTGTCCATTGGCATAATTATTTATGGGGCCATCCACAAATTACGTCACACGAATTTCATGACTCTTGACCCCTCCCCCCTCCTCGTCGCAGGTGGTCACATTTGTGAGACCCCCTCCCCCTGGTGTGACGTCACACACTATGCAATTTTTATGTTAAAATTATCAACTTTTTTAGACATCTACAGATTTACTTTAACAAAGAAGAAACTTTTCATAAATTACATATTCGGATTCTTTTTTGAAGTACTATAATTCTAAGTTTGATTTTTCTCGTCTACTATCACAACGTCTCTTATCGACGCCACGCAAAATGCAGACCTTTAAGTGTCAAAAGAGGAATTTTATATGTGACGTCACAAAGCTTTTTTTTTTTGCTTTTTTTTTATTGGGAATAGGCATGCGTTTGACCACTATCTCACGAATGGTAACGCTGATGTTAAGTGATGATGCGGTCTACGATGGAGCACGCCTGCCTAGAAGATACCTATTCACTCGTGACTTGAAGATACCCAGGTCATATTTTTTCGGAAATACAGAGTTAGGCAATGAGTTCCATTCGTTAGCTGTAAGACTACCTGCTTAAGACTCCCCACCCCTTGTCATACTTTGTTGACCCCCTCCTTTCCTCTTAAGGTGTGACGTGATTTATGGATGATCCCTATTGGTAAAACACTTTTATTCATATGTAAGTCATCACTTAACATCAGGTGAAACAGTTGTCAAACGCAACGCAAACTTTTAATTTGTAAAAAAAAGTGATTTTTACAATCTCTCTTGTTCCATGTTGTATGTATTGCTTCCGGGCTGTTTGGCCGTGGTCTATGTGAAACTTGTGTTCCAGACGTTTCGTCGATCACTGCGGTCGACATCTTCAGTGGTTCAGGTCCGAGCGGCGACACGAGCGTAGAACTCCTTCGCGGCGTCTTCTCTGATATTCTCTGATTCTCAGTAACAGAGAAGACGCCGCGAAGGAGAGTTCTACGCTCTTGTCGCCGCTCGGACCTGAACCACTGAAGATGTCGACCGCAGTGATCGACGAAACGTCTGGAACACAAGTATCACTTAGACCAAGGCCAAACAGCCCGGAAGCAATACATACAACATGCAACGCCGGCCGTGAAAGCCTTAGAGTTTACATTCTCTTGTTCCAGTTACTAACATAAAACTAGAGTAACCAGAGGCCTAATATTTGCTACTGGCCATTAGAACGTATGCACATTGTCCGAATATATCGAAATACGGCTAGTGTAATGTGTAAACGCTCTTATTCGAAAAACAATTTGTTATAATTTTATACAAATAGTATATAAGGATAACTTTTGTATATTTGGTAATATTTCTTCTTGCTGACTTTATCTGTGAAGTTATTTAATTTTTCTTACATGCCAATAGTTCATTTTCTAGTTATGTCCGGTTATTTTTTTTGTTGTTTAACTCCGCTGTTTGCTATGTTTGATCAAAACCAGTTCAACCATAATATACATTTGATCATGACAAGTAAAAGCGACGGTGACGTTATGGGGACTGTGAATTGTGAAGTTTGATATGCCAGCAAAGGTTTAAGGGGTGATATTGAAACAAAAGTTAGGCGTACAATGTGTAAATGTAGACCATTTTTACTAGATTCTGCTATCTCTTTCTTTACACAGAGATTTGTATAACGCCATCTTGTAATTTTGTCGGTTAAACTTTGTTATGATTTCTAGCACCACCCCATTCGCACCACAGACTGCCGTCACCATCACGTTTCGGTCGTATATCATCGATGAAAAACCTCAATAAACCTGCCATTAATATTAACATGCGGGTGATTATTGTCTATGGTCGACCATCCGTATTGAAGCAAACCCTACCATGTAGTTCCTTGAGCTGCCACTAGTGTACTACAATAATATTGTAAACAGTAGTAAATAATTTAATTATGATGAGGGTGAAAATTTCATGGGTATTTTTTATTTTTATATGGCGACACGTGAAAATTTCACGTAATAAAAAATACCCTAGTGTCGATATTGCTTGGTAAATTTTGAATCTTTTTTATTGCGAATTTATGTAATTATTCGTTTATGCCAAGCGCTAGCATTTATGCTAGTCCATTCATTTTTTTTTTATATCATTTTACATTAATATATTTTAAATATGTACAAACCCCTTTTTTACGTATAAGTTTGTAAACTTAGGTATTAGATTTATAAAATACAATATAAACCGCTTCCGCTTACGACTAATTTCCGCTAAAAAAAAACATAAGTATTTGTAATTTTGTATACTATATTTGGTGAATTTAAAATTTCTAATTGTTTAGCGAATAACGCTCAAAGCATTTTTATTAGTTCAGTTTTGAGTAGGAAACACATTTAGAAATTTTAAATTTACATTTTTATACCTACTAGTGTTAGATTGTATTTTTAAGGCCCACTTGAACGTTCCCGAGTTAGCCTAAATAACTCGGAGTTAACAGCTAACACAGGGATAAATAAATAACTTGTCTTGCGCCATCAAGAGTTAGGAGTTAACCTAGGGTTAATTTTCTAAATATTTAACCCACCAATGTGGGAGAGTTAAGTCGCTAACTCTAGGTTAGTGAATGTCAAAACAAATTGACTTTATGCACTGAGGTACTATTACTACGTATAGAAATGACAAATGACTTTACTTCAAACTCTTGCAAAATGAAGCATGACATTAGCTTTTGATAGCTCCTCTATACGCAGTAATAGAACCTCAGTGGCTAAAGAAAAGAAATGTCGGGTTAGCTATCCTGATGTTATTTTATAGATGTGCCAGGGACAATGAAAGTTAAAATTTTAATGATCTAACCCTGAGTTTACAAACTCTACATCTATTTAACCTGACTATGCGTGCAAGTGGGCCTTAGTTGAATAAGTTTTATGATTTTTGGTATCTAAAAATGCCAATACAGTAATCATGTCCAAAGAGAAGAGGGAGGGAGGGTGATAGGAGTAAACAAAAATTAACATGAAGTTAAAAAAAGTAAAAATAAAAACTACGTATTTATTTTGATAGCGAAAGAAAGAGGCCATATTTTATTGCATTTTTAAAACAGTTTTTAAGTTATTTATAAAATTTAACAGAGACTATTTGGTGTATCTAAAAAAAGGTTTTTAGAAAACCGGTTTATTAATAAGGCCATAAGGAATCTTTACCCCAAGATTAGCACAAATATTGAAAGAGTGTGTGCTTCACGAGTTCAGACACGTATGAGAGTGCATAAATAGATTTGTAAATAGATACATATTAAACATTTCGCTTACAATATACGGTATCGCTTTTAGTATTGGCTTTCTAATAATATAACCATAAAAATACAGATAACGGATAATAATCTTCCTTTATAGTACGTGAGCCCACGACCAAAACCACATGTGATAGCAATACGGTTGAAACTGTAGAAATCCTCAAATTATATGATTCTGAACCTCACTAGGTGAGTAATAACGATCAAAATGTAGCAGACCTGCAACCTGCGATCTTAGTCAGGGAAGACCTTGTGTAAATGTTGATAAATAAAATAAAATAAAAAAAAACGCGTTTCAGAAGGCCTGGGCACATTTAAAAAAAATATATTTGCCGACCTGTTCATAATGAACAATCTGTCTGATTTCCAGATTTGTGTTAGCTGTAGGATAGCGAAAACCTGTTTTTCAGAAGTCAGTAGTGCTACAGTGCTTATGTAGAGCAACGCGAAAAACGTCCGATATTGATATTTTCGAGTACAGAACAGTAACATAACATAACTGTTACATGGTAGATATACCACCGCTACGCACGAAGCGTTTTGCTTCCACTTTTATAATGCGTACTGCCAGAGAGTGGAACTCATTGCCTGAGTCTGTGTTTCCCGATATGTACAACCCGGAGTCTTCAAGTCGCGAGTGAATAGGTTCCTTCTAAGTTTGCACCTTAGACCGCGTCGTCGCTTAATATCAGGTGAGACAGTGGTCAAACGCAAGCTTATAATCTACAAAAAAAAAGTTGAATTTATCAATTTGTTGCTGCTTTGGCCGTATTGTTATTAGACAATAAAATTGGTCTTTGGCTCTCGTATCAAGGCCGTCACATATGTCAGACAATTGTTTGGCCGATTTTCAAACAATAGGAAATCCACAGTCCATAGTCAAACAGTTTAAAATCGTATAAAATCTTCAAAGGAATGTGTCCTGTGTGTTTTTAGACAATCTGTGGTTGACTAGAGACTGAGAGGATATATTTTAAAGAAAGTCATTAACTTTTTTAAAGTCGATGCTACTGTGAAATGTATACCATTATACCGATTTTGGATCAATAGGGCACGTGAATATCTAAAATCTATGATAGTGGGTTTTGATTCGGCCTTACATGCAGAAAAACAGTGAGTTGTGCCCGCCCCGTAATACATATGTAAAGACATTTTTTATTCTCATACAATACATGTTAATAATTTGTCGAATGTCCACGTGCACAGGTACTCCAGTAATTTTTTTGATAAATTTACTATTTTTAATTTCATTTTTTTTAATGTATGTTTAAATGTATAAGACCAAGTTTCATGGTCTTGTCGTACGACTGTCTATACTTATTTAGGTATATCGTAAGCTATGTAATAGATTTTGTATGAGCTAAACTAAATATACACGATGTTTTTGAATGTGCGCGTGATTGACATACAATTTTGATGTTTTATAAAAGAACGAATTTGAAATAAATGGAAGAACCGCAAAGAAGTGTTTGTGTATAAGTCAATGTGAATAAACGGCGATTCTTTGCGGGGCCCTCTCGGCACGTACGTTATTGTTAAAGAGGCCGTGATCTATGGCACGAAAATAAATTATAAAAAATCTCGACAACGCTCGGTAGTTTGACACGTAGAGACAAAGTTTTCATATACGAATATAAAACATCAAAAATTGTAAATCTATAAATACTACAATGTTTTGTAACCAATTGGGTCCGACTGAGTACTGGTGAGGGTTTGATGAGTGACTATCGATATCGATAAAAAGCATTCGCTACAAAGAGCTTTTAGACAAATTTACCGATTCAATATCAATCCGGGTTAAAGAAAAATTCTGTAAGAAAGTATCACAATTATACTAACATTTATTAAGAATATTTCGTTTATTTTTTTTTGTTTATAATCAGAGGCCTGTTAATACGTGAATATTGTATCCCAGACAAATATAACAAATCATTTATTAGTGATACAAATTTCACCTTTATATTATATCGATAAAACCGTTCACTTGTCACTCTAGCAGTATCGTAGATAGAGAGTTCTCTGTCTGCATGTACGGTAATATTGGATTTTATGCTAGAAGTTTATCCCATAAGGTAGTTCGTTTTCCATACAAAAATAAATTATGGTATACAGATCCAACAAAAAGTGAAAATGCCGAATAGGTGAGAATGATGATAGCGGTGAGAATACCGGTAGTCAACCTGACTGACACTGGTTCGATCCTCACCAACGGCTTGAGCATCTAGTCAAGGTATCTTGGGTATCTATGCCAACAAACTGAATGAAGGAGCCTTGCCTTTTAGGTTGTAAAATTGCTTGAACGTGAAACAACAACAAAACATGTTGTATGTATTGCTTCCGGGCTGTTTGGCCGTGGTCTATGTGAAACTTGTGTTCCAGACGTTTCGTCGATCACTGCGGTCGACATCTTCAGTGGTTCAGGTCCGAGCGGCGACAAGAGCGTAGAACTCTCCTTCGCGGCGTCTTCTCTGATACTGAGTATCAGACACTGAAGATGTCGACCGCAGTGATCGACGAAACGTCTGGAACACAAGTTTCACATAGACCACGGCCAAACAGCCCGGAAGCATTATATACAACATGCAACGCCGGCCGTGAAAGCCTTAGAGTTTACAAACAACAAAAGAAACAAGATTACATGCGTAATTTTTTTACAAACAAATCATTTGATATTATGTTACCCCGTTATTTATTTATTAATATTGCGTAAATAAAACCCTCAAAAGGTATAATTACACATTTGGGAATTTTTACTGTTTGGTTAATCTATACACCATGATTGATTTTTGTATCAAAAACGACCCACCTTATAATGTATTATCCAATGATAGTATAAATGCTGAATTATTATTGGGACATGCATTACTAAGTATTATTAAGTAGCCTTACAAATTGGAAACTGACTGTATTATTGAAAAAAGTTTTCCTTCCTACTCTACTGCTCTAGATGATCTCTTAATGAAGTGTTCATTTGATAGTCCCCTCACGTGCAAAGTGAAGTCCCGCGAGCGACTGATAGCGAGTGTTTAGCTTTTTTATATCAATAACGGAATTACGGAACCTTGTAGGGATGTTGATTTTTGTATGTAAACTGAATACAAGATTAGATAGTAAGATTTAGGTTAGCATGATCAGAGACAAACTGAAACAAAATGGCGGCAAGTAGGACAAATCCACGCGTAGCATGACCACGGAAATACTCGTATGTAGAACAATTAATATATAGTTAAGATCTGATAAATAGACTAGTTTTAATTATTCACTTTACAATAGATTGAAAAAATGTTTGTTCCACTTGGCGCCATTTGACAACCTCCCATAAGGGGTGCAAAATTTAAACTTTATTTTAAAAAATCAGCTCAGATTGCTTTTAGATTCGTACCATGCGCCTTTTTATAATTAAAATGGGGCTAAATTAGATTTAGTTATGACATTGTTTTAAATTTTTATTTTATAAATATTCAAATTATCGATAAAACTGCTACCATACATTAATGTATTCAGAATATTATTTTATACCTTGTTGTTAGTGCCGTTTGATACAAATTAGATTTTTAAGTATTTTAATTTCAAAACAGTTTCTATTGCACAGATTAAAAATGTACTAAAAGCTATTTTATTTATTTTGATCTCGACGACGTTTAACACATCTGGATTAAAATAAATAGACTACGCGATTGACTCCGTTTAAAACTGTATTATATTAAAATAATGTATTATTTTTGAAATGCTCATATAAAAAAAATGTGTATGCCAATCAAACTATAGTTTTAATTCAATAATTTCAATGAGCTTATGATGCTGGCTTCACGATCTTCATTTAGTATCAACTTAAATAAGTGAATACTGCACGTTTTTATATAAAAAAATGCATTCAGGCGACATACGTTACCATAGCGAAATTCAACTGTTGTCGCGCATATAGAACTGCCAATTGGGTTTATATTCACAATGTATTTTATGTTATATTGCAACTGCAACAAGAAAAACACATCTGATGATTTTCAAATTTAGGTCTTGGGCCCTTAATTTTTTTTATCCACTAGTATTCCCATACAAACGTGACATTATTTTCGAACGAAACTCGAGAATCAAATCTCGAACAGATTTCACTTTTTTATTTTTTTTATTTTTTTACATATTATAAGTTTGCGTTTGACAACTGTCTCAACTGTCTCACTTCCCAACGCAAAAATTAAACATGTTTTACTCGAAATAACCTACAACACTATTGTTATTAAAAATAGGATGTTACTTTCCTATAATATTGGCACTATACATACACAACAGTAAGATACGAGTTTCTTTTTCTTTTTGTCGTAATATACGACACTTACCTAAAGTAAACCATGATTTTCGTTATCCGTAGATCATGTAGTCAAATCAATGAGGGGGTGTACTCTGACAATAATGCTTCTGGCGCTGAATGTTTGCAGTGTGATAAAGTAATTATTTATATAGATTATTTTTTCACCACACTACCTGTCAATTTACTCATCTATTCCTGACAGGAATTCTGGTATATTAACAAGTGGGTAAAAAGATTTCAATATTGAGAACGCACCTGACAAAGCTAATGTCAACCCGCCGACCAATCAGAGAAGAGTGCACTTGAATGTGAAAAGTGTGAAAGAATCCTTCCCGCCGCGCGCCTTTCAAGTTATCCGTTAGTTAGTTCTAGTGTGGTGAGAATTGTTCAGTTTCACTCATGGCCGAAATTGTTTAGCGTTTCGTGTTTTGAAACCAGCGCTACGCTCAGGGCTCGAACCAAGCACTCGCCCAAAAATCAACTTTACCCACATGTAACAAATAGCTACTCGTATTGGCAAATTATCTATGGCTTCCTTTATAAGGAAGTTAGCTTAGTTTTAGAATGAGACCCATGAGTCAGACATAACCACTATTGTCCAACTATATACGATAACTATATACTGAGTGAAAACTATCGCGAGTGTCTTCCATAATTGTAATGTAACAAACCGACTAGGACTCACGTGGTAAACACTGGAAAATTACTCTCTCATCTGGGAGTTATGATCGTGCCAGGGCTCGCCGCCTGGCACGATCATAACTCCCAGATGAAGAACTGCAAATAAGTTCGAAACTGGTCGGAGAGTAATTTTCCAGTATTTACCACGTGAGTTCTAGTCGGTTTGTTACATTACAACTATATACTGATCGGTAAATATTTCTAAGTGTATTATTATATTCAAGCACAAATACCTAACGTCCATATGAAGCGGCTGGTTGGCGCAGTTGGTAGCACTCTGCCTTCTGAGCCGCTGGTCCCAGGTTCGATTCCCGGACCGGCCAAACATTTGTGTGTGTGAACATGTCTGTTTGACCTGTGTCTGAGTGTGTATATGTGTATATATATATATCAGTAATCAGGTTACCATAGCACAGGCTCTGCCTAGTTTGGAACCTGAAGACCTAGTGTGAATGTTAGTACCTAGTGTGTGTGTGTAGACCTAGTGTGTTGTTTATAAAAATAAACAAAAATCTATATAACTTGTCAAAAGTAATCTATAATCCATAACATACTGCAAAGTTTCAGCCAAGTATAGAAGATTTATTGTCAGGGTACCATACAAAGAATTTTCCCTTTGATTAGGCTCCAGGTTCTTGCGACGACAATATCTTAACAAATGATATTTCTGCACTTTTGTAGGCGCCATAATGTCCATGACTAACGTAGCCGAAGGCGCTAGCAGCAGTGACAGGATACATGTTTCAGGTATTTTGGCACTGATGAGCGAACGCCATGACTGGATATCGCGGTTCTGGGAGCTTGCAACAGTAATAGGATATAGGTCTTAGGTGCTTAGGCCTGTTGCCAGAGCTATGATTAATGCAATCTCAATAGCGTTGGTGACTATGAATTTTGTTGCAAAAACAGGACAGAACTTTTTTGGAAGTGTCAAATGTGTCAAAAAAGTGTCAGTGTCTGAACAAATAGACCTACGTTTGAAAATCGCTTCTATGCACATGAGTATAAGCCCGCCTCTAATTTATGCATTTTGACTTCAATAATATGTAGTCATGATATCAGTAGCAAAACCTGAGAATGATTTATGTTTTTATTGTGTTTGTAAATAGATAATACAGGTCATGTAATTCGATATTTTTGAAAATATACCAATATTTAGAATGTGCGTCTTTTATTTTGGTGTATATCCGCTAACAAGTGACTGTGCAATCATTTTATCTAAAATGTATCATAGGCACTACACTACACACTAAAGCTGTTACATTATCTAGATTCGAGAGCGACGATAAAAAGCCCCCTTGAATAAAATGTATTCAAGGGGGTTCGTGCGTTCTCCGGGTTAATTAATAACCCGCTAACATATATGTACTTGGCTTGCGTCTTGCGTCCGGTTAAATGGCCCGTATCATGTAGATATGTATTGGGATTAGAGATGTGTAACTCAGCTCTGAGTCGGTTCAAAGATCCGAATCGGATCGAATTGAGCTAGTGATCCGTAACTCAATTGTAAAATGCATGACTCACGGATCAGCCGTGACTCACACGAGCTGTGATGTTCCAGAGCTGTAGTCGGTTGATTTTGAACTCTCGGGATTCAGGTAGAGTAGGTATCTAACGTGCATGTACAGCCAGATCCGTTATAACGACAGGGAGCGTCGCACCGGAAGCATTCTACGGAGACATTCTATACAAGTTAACACCCCATGAGAGCCCGTCTGGGCTTTGGCGCCCATGGGCCTTCTGAGCAGGCTCAAATTCGCACAACGAGCTATGGAGAGGGCTATGCTCGGGGTTTCTCTACGTGATCGATTCAGAAATGAGGAGATCCGTAGAAGAACGCAAGTCACCGATATAGCCCAGCGGATTAGCAAGTTGATGTGGCAGTAGGCAGGGCCCATAGCTCGGAGAACTGATAGCCCTTGGGGTCGAAAAGATCTCGAATGGAGACCACGGACTGGCAAGCGCAGCATAGGACGGCCACCGACCAGGTGGACAGATGACCTGACTAAGATCGCAGGCAATGCTAGATGCGAGCCGCTTCCAATCGGTCTTTGTGGAAATCAATGGGGGAGGCATACGTCCAGCTGTGGACGTCCTATGGCTGAGATGATGATGAGAGCCCGTCGTTGACGCTGGCTTATCGTTATCGCAGTGTCGAGTCCATAACCGAAGCAGACGATCAATTTTTATTCCTTCCAAGATTTTGGTTGAGAAAGATTTCAAGATTATCTTTGTCAGTTAAGATAAAATGAGAATTTAATGAAATATATTTATTAGTGTTCCATATCGGTGGAGGTAGCGAAAGAAGTCGCGCTAGTTTCAGTGTTTGATGGAGAAATGGAGGGAGAACTCTCGCGCGGTTCACGGCGGCGGTGTCGCTCTGGTCTGGAAATTTTAAAATAAATACCTATTATACTACATATATAAAGGGTAGATAGGAGAGGAGTACACGCAAAAGCTAATTAAGTATAAATATTAGTAGATTAGTAAACCATTTATTATAATAGACGGTCGCAGTGGTCAGTGTCAGTGACATGACTTCTGTGTCTCCGGGACCCTGGGTTTGAATCTTGCAAGGGCAAGCATTTGTGCGATGAGTGTAGATGTTTGTCCCGAGTCTTGGATGTTTGTGTGCGGTGATTGCGTGCGTCCATGCCTCCTGCGACACAGGGAATCATAGTGCGGGGATCTAAGTGTGATTTTTTTTTAACACATATGTTTCTTTTCATAAACCGGGCATTTGTTTACGATTGGTCAAAGGGGACTAAAGCGGTCGAAGCAAGTGGAATACGTGGAGTATTGAAATATTTTTATACTACTATTAGTATTTTTCTGTACAAATAGGTTTTGTAAATTTATTATTAATGTACTTACTTATAACTTAGAATATTTTAAAAGTTATAATAAGTAGGTTACTTACTTAGCTAGAGATTGTTTACGTCCACCTTTTTTATAATGTTTTCTCTTCCCAGTTTTGTCTACATTCTTAGTAGCTCTACGTCGATTTGTATTTCTTGTAGAGTTACTGTTATCCGAGACATTTTGCTCTTGCTCCTGAATGCGTTTTTTCGCGATCTCACGTTTGCGTCGTTGGTCCTTGTACACTTCGCAAGAGTCTTTCGGTACTAGCTCCCATTTATGGCCGCTTAGGCGTTCCGCCTGCTGTAATTCGTAGATTTAAAAGAATGTGCTAACTTTATTATTAAATTTTAGGCGGACTTTTTTGTGTAATTTTAAGGCTTAAAACCAATGATGTTTTACTAAAGATGACGTATATTCATACTGCGCGGTGCTCAGATTTTGTTCCTTTACGACATAAACATGCTTACTGCGACAGATAATATGGTACAAATAATATAGAAAAGGATAGCTATATGTTTAGACTTGCGCTTGAAATACGCGTCATAATGAAAATTAGTACAACTGACTTAATTTTGCCGCCTCAGTTTCTGCGCGCTTGTGCGACATCTACCTCATATAAACATATAATATCATTGCTTAAAAATTACATAATAATCATAACCTTCAAAAATTTTTCTTGGTGTAGGTACCTAGCTCCATAATTTTTTGATACGTGTAGCATAAATAAATAAAAAAGACGTGTGGCACTCTGGGACTTCCGCGGTAAAGCTATTGCATAGCATTTTTTATCAACGGCGCAGTAACGCCGATACAACCAATGCCACCTAGAGGCGAGTTGTGGAACTAAACAGACAAGCGTGATATTTCAAAAGGTCATTAAAAGTTCTGCTATTCATCGATAGATGGCAAAACTAAAAAATATCACCCCTGTGCCGGTCAGAGTGGGGGTGTTAGGTTATTTTCGTTACGGAATTTCTGGATTCGGTCTCCACGCTCAAGGCCTGCGATAGAAGCTATGCAATAGCTTAAAAATTAAGTTTTAGGTATAAATACACACCACAAACACACTACACATACCTATACATAAATAAACTTCGTGTAGTATTAGCTGGGAAGTTAATGCTTGAGCCGTTGATAAATACAAACCTAAAACAAACATGACACTGGTGGTGTAACGAAAAAAATTTTATTATTTAAATACGACGCGGGTGACTAGCATTCGGGCACACTATAGAATAGAATAGAAAAACTCTTTATTATCAGTACCAAATAACATATCATAACTTAAAGGTAAACTTTAATTGTAACACTTGATACGATAATGTGCGGCCTTATCGCTTGTAGCGATTTCTTCCAGGCAACCTTTGAATGGACAGAAACGGAGAAAGGAGCAGACGGTAGGTGTAGTGCATAGTATAAGTATGGCAAGGTTTTTCTAAATTCTAATACATAAATGTTTTTAATATATACTATAAACTAATAAATATTTTATAATTTGAAAATGAGAAACATTACAACACAAAAAAAAATGTATCAATATAATATAAATTGGGAAAATAATCATAAAAATACATGCTCATATAAGAATCGGATTTATGGAATTAATGATAAAAAATGGTTTATGACCATGTTTTTGAAAATTGACAGTGATTTAGCTTGTCGTATGCCCACAGGCAAAGAATTCCAAAGATGTATTGCTTGAACAGTGAAAGACTTTGCATAGAATTGAGAATTATGCACAGGCGTCCTAAGTAGGAGATTATCGGAGGAACGTAAAGATAGAGAGTGAGTGTCGTGCAAGAAGTGGTAACGCTTTTTGAGATAAAGAGGTGTAGTGGGAATAAAAAGGATAGTGTAAAGAAGGTTAAGCATGTGAGCATTCCGGCGAAGGCGAATGGGTAACCACTCCAGCTTTTTACGATACTCCGAAATGTGGTCATATTTACCTAGACCGAAAATGAACCTGATACAAAAATTTTGTAAGTGTTCAAGCTTATTTAGCTGCTCCTGGGTTAAATCTGGATATGACGTGTCGGCATAGTCTAAAAGAGGAAGTAAAAGAGATTGTGCAAGCGCAATTTTGGTGGCAATAGGCAGAAAATTCCGCAGCCTTCTCAGGCAAGAAGCGGAAGCATAGATTTTTCTACTGGTTTCTGCTAGTTGAGGTACCCAAGATAGTTTACTATCAATTAAAAGTCCCAGGTCTTTTACAGTTTCACTAATATTAATAACTTTTCCGTCAAAAAGTACCTGTGGAAGATGAAACCAGTCAAGCTTAGATATCATTCTTGAACTACCTATAATAATAATTTGAGTTTTCTCGGCATTGATACTAAAACCATATGAGTTACTCCAGTCCAAGATATGCTGTAAATCAGCATTTATTGTCTCAATTGCTGTCGATACATTGTTTACCGGAGCTTGGTTATAAATCTGCAAATCATCTGCATAAAGGTGGTAGGAAGAAGAAAAATGAAGAGAGATCGAATTTAAAAAAATTGAAAAAAGAAGAGGTGATAAAACGCCGCCCTGAGGTACACCAGCAGTCGTTGTACACCAAGATGAGAAAGCGACATCATTGCCTACACGCTGCCGACGCCCATACAGGTAACTACGAAACCAAGCAATCACCGTTGGAGATATGTTATAAGAGCTTAGAATACCTAATAATATTTCAAAATCTATGTTGTCTATATCTATATGGGAAGTTTTGCTAAAACGTAGGTAGGTATTCAGTTAGTTGGCAAAAGTAGCAGGCACTCTGTTAACCTTACAAAACAGGACATACTTTCTTCCCCCATCTCCTTCGTGAGATGAGTAAGTACTCCATGGAACTAGCCCCCAACTATATTCAAACTATGACAGCCCCTGGAGGATTTGCAGCATACCTACTTCTGACGCTATGAATGAAATAAACGCTTTCCTTTTCAGTTTTTTTATAAAGATAGCATATAAGAAGCCCCCCTTAACCTTTACCCTCTCACTCGTATCCGCACACCTTTGCCACACAGTTAAATCAACGTAACTGCCTCAGGCGATATCACTTGGATGAATCGGTTGGTTCAATTAGGCCTAATAATGTCTGCATCTACTTTTCTGTTGTACCAATATTGGACCTACCACTACTAGTTAAAATACTACAAGGTATAATTTCCGTAATACTAACATGAATTTGAAAAGCTTCGTTGATATATTTTTGATTTTTGACACCGACATGTTTGGCTAACTTGAAACTCTTCGCGGCTTTATTCTTGGTAATTTTACGTGTAATATTTCTTTTTTGCGGCTTAGTGGCTCGAGATCGCATAATATTATACAATAAATTCTTAAAATAGTTTTAATGAGAACATACAATTTTTTTAAAAAGGGATGGGTACATGTGACCTACATACGACAGGATTTCTCTTTCTAATCAGTGCGACAGGAGCCAAAAACTTTCGCTTTCTGATCAATGCCAAAAACCCACAAACTAAATAGAGTACTGCGCACAAAAACCTCTGTTAGTTACCTATGCAAAAATCTGCCAATTAGACATGGGTATCAAAGATATTAAAATATGACGTAATTAACTTGTGTGAAAGTTAATAAATAAACTCTGTTCTGAAATCGCCATAGAAATAATATGTAATATGTACTGTTTACACGATAAAATAGGTATAATTGCACTGGGTTCGCGCAGATTCGTGCTAGCCCCGAACCCGCCTTAAATATTGATATAATGGCCGTTCGTGAAACATCGGTTAATATTTAGGCAAAGTAGCTGGCGCTGGCGAACGCAGCCCCGAGCGCCGGAAGAAAAGAAACACTGAAACTGAAGTCTTCAGATTTATCCATTGAATTGACATTTATCTGAGCTGGAAGTGGAAGAAAATAATGTTTATGGTTTATGACGTCTACGACATCCTAGAGAATGTAGGTAATCTATATCACTGATTAGAAAGCGAAATAGATATTAATCACACGAAGAACGGAACGGACCGGTCCTTATGGACTTTGCCGTAGCGATCACAGACACGATATTTGACAGATTTTAGTGTTGTTCTCTAGTGTATTATGCAGGAGTATCGATATCGATATTTATAGGGATGGGAAAATCTTTATTCAGGCTTTTTGCTCTAGCATAAGAAATCCTCATAGCTATAATATATATACACCTACTCAATGCCACATTGCATGGCAATAAAAAGTCAAGTATTTCTAAAATAACTTTTAATTGTTTAAAAAAAAATGTAAATGTGGAGGTACAATTTGCTTAATATGTGTATATCTATAAGTGAGTATACATAATGCATAAACATACTAAAGTTAATGTTTTTTAAACAAATAGAAATCCATTTTTTTAAATTTGACTGCATCGAACTGGAATCTGTCTGTTACAAAACCGCAAATATTTTACCTGAAATAGAAAAATACTATAGAGGTACATCTCATTAAATACAAATATATTTGCTGAAAATAGGTAATATATACAGTGTATTGCATTTATGATACTTGTGAGGCAATTATACAATTTATCTAAGTCTTCAGATAACTGTGCTATTTCCTAATTTTTATGCCAATTCAACTCATATGCTCATTTTTTGGCACTTAAAATAATGACTGAAGATTATTGTCAATCTTACAATCCGAGATGCTCTAAGCCGTAAAATGCGACACTAGCCATTTTTAAACACGTAGTATTAACGATAACATTATGCCGTATATTAAACTATTATAATTTATTAAAGGAGCATTAGGTTATCGAGTGTAGATCTCATAAATAAGTTTCATGCTCCCTTTTTGTTTCTCTCAATCGGGCCAGCAGTTGTGCAGCACATGCAAGGATCAAATATTCATATAATCAGGCAAATATAATGGGACATTCAGACACGTAGAGAGATATTTGCTTTCAAAACATGGAGCTCTAGCTCTCCTTAAAACAATTGGTTGTGACATTGCCTGTGGTTGTATGTAGTCCAGTTTTTAGTTACTTCCTTAGTTTTTTTAATATCATTCTGTATCTATTGATACTAATATTATAAGTAGGTAATGTTTATGAGGTTGTAGCAATGATGTTTTACTAAAGATGACCTATTTATACTGCGTGGTGCTCAGATTTTGTTCCTTTACGACATAAACATGCTTACTGCGACAGATAATACGGTACAAATAATATAGAAAAGGATAGCTATATGTTTAGACTTGCGGTTGAAATACGCATCGCAATGAAAATTACTACAACTGACTTCATTATGCCGCCTCAGTTTCCGCGCGCTTGTGCGACATCTACCTCATTTATACATATAATATCATTGGGTTGTAGGTGTTAAACTATGTATCTACCGATATCTGAACCGATACTTTAACCAATAGAAGGCAACGTAGGATCATCATCATCATCATCACCACGCGGGTGTAACCGCGGGACGCAGCTAACTTAATATATAATTAATAAATGTATTTAATTTTTGGACGTATAAATCCTGTATTACAAATTTAGGCATAGGTTAGGACTTAGATTAGTAATAGTACATTAGCTACTTACGATAAAATTAAGGTTTCAGCTGTTCAATAATATAAAATAGTATCACGAAGACGGAACAAATTTCGCTTTCTGATTAATGAAAAAAATTATTAAAATTTCTATTTTACGTGAAAGCCAAATGTCAAAGATTCCCGAGTATTTATTGGAATGAATTTTTAATATCTGTCGTTCGTTGAATGCTTGGAGTATATAAATGAAAGATGTATGTAATGATCTGTGAAAAAACGAGTAGTAAAAAAAAAAGATAAATATTTTCAAAAGCTGCACTAAGTCTTCGAACAAGAATCAGCCTTATCCCTTTAGTACACGATTTAATGATTTCGTCAATCCGTGGCGGTTAGATTCTTATCGTCCTAGGTTAAACTATAAGGACCATAGCATTTGGATGGCAGATTACGCACCCTGATCTATATGTGATCCCTGATCAGGAAAGCGATTCACACTACATATGTAATTTTGTTTTTGTCGCAAGTTAATTTTAAACCATCTCTCTCTTATTATGGTGAATTATTGTTGTGTATTTGGTTGCGCCCGTAATAGCAAAACCAGCAAACACTTATATTACTATAGCGTACCTAAAGAACCTTATCGGTAAGTGAAGTTCTTCTAGTAGTAATAGAATTTATTTATGAAGAAGTTAGTTAACATAGTTTTTCGGTCTTCTTCAATTCCTGTTCTATTTTTTTTTCCATAATTGTATTAAACATTTTAGTGTTAATATATTCTAACAGTCAAGAACAATGGCTAGAATCTGCTGGCAGATCAGATTTGCTGGATAAGAAGCCGGAAAAACGAATACTGTACAGGGTTTGTTCGCGACATTTCTCTCAAGCCAGCATTAAAAACAAACATTTGTGTGCCGACGCCGTGCCAACTTTGCATCTGCCTAGATCTGGGATTGAAGGTGATTTCATTCAGATTTTAAAGTAAACTATAGCATAAAAGTGAGGACATCGAAGCGATCCTAGGCCATTGGTGAGAGTGTCTTGTGACTCTTGTTTGATCCCCACTAACGGCTTGAGTTTCCAATGATAGCAATACCATAATCAAGTACCCAGCATGGTGGTAGGTTACTTTCAAGAACCTGTCTGGCTACCACCCTCGAGTTTGAAAAACTGTCGCTAAACACAAATTATGTTCGGCAGCAGTCCCTGGTTTAACGCTACATCTTTAAAGCATATTAATTTACAGATATTTTGACAAAATAATGTCAGAGAAGAAATTATCCTTGTTGAACTAAACTGGTTCTAATAATTTAACAAAATCAAATCACATCAATCACAAAATGTTTTGCTTTGTATAATAGTATGTGGAAGTGAAGTATGATTTTATTATTTCACCATTTCTATAGGTATACTGTGACACTTAAATGCATAGTCGATATTGACTATCTGTACTGAATTCTAAATAGTGTAATGATTTCTTGTTGTATTGGCGTAAACTAACTGTAAGAATATTGACTTTACAGATTCTTCAGATGATTCAGTTGCAGAACACCAAACACATCCTAATATATCCTGCAACAACTGCACTAGCACCAGCATCACAGGATTTCGGTACAAGTGTATCTCCTGCCCCAATTATGACTTGTGCTCACGGTGTGAGATGGCAGAGGCTCATGCTCAACATTTTATGCTGCGAATACCTGCTCCAGCAAAATTTGTAAGTAGTTGGGATTTCATCATGCAAACTAATATTATACTAGCTCTCCTGACATATGTTGCTGTCTTGCAGCAATGATAGCTAGCTCAGTGAGAGTGTCGGTTGTGAAACTGACATACACTGGCATGATCCCCACCAATGGCTTGAGCTTCCGGTGAATGTAACACCATTATCAAATTTCCAGCATGGTGATAGGCTACTTTTGTGTACCCGCTTGGCTAGGCTAGCTACCACCTTCAAGTTTGAAAAAATTGAGATAATGCTGGAATGATAGATTTATATATATTATTTAAAAAAACAACTGTATAACAACTGACAGCTATGGCAAACGCCATATGGTTACATTTGAAAACTTTGTCAAAAGCACTAGAAAGTTAATATGGTTGTTAAGCTTCCTTTTTTTTTTTTCATAATTTAACCTTGTCCGACAGCAAGAAACACTACAAAAAAAGAATTGGCGAAAGTAGTTCTGCCTTGCACTCATGATGCTGTGACCAAAAGAAATAGGGATTCATTTTTATATGTATAACCTCTCCTCTGCCCACCCATCAATCATTATGTGGAAATCCTTTCACTAAAATGTACAATGGATGTTATATTTAGTCACATAAATAATATAGTCTATTTTGTACTTTAAATTAATAAAATCAGTAATATTGGTCTTTTTAGAGTACTTCTAGAATATAATGGACACCAATTAACTCTGAATTAACTGATTTTACTTCAAATGAAAATGTTTTTTATGGGTTAAACATTTAGAAACAAGACCACTATATGTGTGCATCTTGCATAAAAATAATGGATTATGCATGCTGTTTTTAGTTCTTTCCCTTGTAATCAAGATTCATAATGGGATCCGTTTATATGTTTCAGAGAAATGTCGATAAAATGGTGCAAAAATGGCAGGAATACTACAAAGAAGCTATCACAGACAACAATGAGTACACCAGTGATGATGAGCCTATTACAAAATATGTCAAAAACTATGATAGTGGTATTGACTTGACAGAGAATGTCAAAGAATCTATACGGAAAGAAGTGAGTAGAGTGTTGAAGCAGAAGAACACTGATGCAAAGAAAAAGAATCAAGTTGTAGTGCAGAAAAGGCCATCTGAGACTGACAAGCCAAGTAAAACTAAAAAAATTGATTCAGTTGATGTGACAGCTTTATTCTCAGACACATCAGTAATGGTATTTGAAGATGTTGATAGCGCTTCAACCAGTCAGCCCATGGATGTTAAACCAAAGTTACAGCCATATTCCACAACATCTCAGGATGAAGCAGGTATTGACAAAAAACAGTTTCTCACTTTCTTTTTTTAAAGGTGCTTGCAGGTGCATTGACCTTAGATGTTTACATGGAATCTTAATTATCAGTGGGAATAAGGAATACAAATTATCCTTTTGTATACTAGATCCTCTGATAATTATGTCATTGCATCAAGAGAAAAAAAAAATTTACATCGAAATTAAAATGAATTAGACAATAATGTCACACACTAAAGCAGAAGTTCAAATTATAGATTATTTATTAATCAAACAATTAATACTAATTATACACACACAGGCCATGGGGTCGTGTATCGTAAATACCTACTTGATTTGACGTACCTACCTTTCAAGGGTCAATAGACCCGTTCTCGTAGAACACGCGTACGTAATATACGCGACACTGCGATGTCCACAATTTCCGTGTATAAGCACATTAATTTAATGAAGGTTTTGTTCTGTAGCTCATTCATATTTTTTTAATTTTATTTGTTTAAACGTTCCATGTGACCATCGATCATCATGTCCTTGAGTATGTAAAGTGTTCAAACCAGTCATATTGGATATCCTAAATTCCACATTCCTAGAAATAACCAGGAGTGGTTATGGGCCATCCATAAATTACGTCACACGAATTTCATGACATTTACACCCACAGGTCATCACATTTGTGAGATCTCGTTCCTTGTGACGTCACGTGTGCAATGTTTCTATCACGAAATTATTATGTTAATATAATTTAGAGATTTTCAAATCTATTAAATAAGATATTTCTGGCAAACAATAGAATTTCTTTAATTTAACTGACTTCAAAAAAGGAGGTTACTCAATTCGACCGTACATTTCATATTTATGTGAGTTCGCAGATAACTTCGTTATTTATGAACCCATTTTTATGATTCTTGTTTTGTTTTTATCATTAGTCTTCTCAGGGCTCACCTTTCATTAACATAAAATATCATTCTTCACAAACCAGCCATGCCTTCTCCGGCCTTCCTCCAACATATGATATATAATTTGTAAAGTACATATTTATAATATTTTAAATCTATGTGTATGGGGGTTTGTCCCGCTCTCTGCTGGTCCCTTTGAGCCTCTGTTATGTCACTGGGACGAGTTAGGGTTTTGAGACATTAGAAATCATCATACAATAGATTGAAAAACTCAATGATTTCTAGTAACATTACATATTTTCACAGATACCAGCTTGCCGATGATACAAATGAAACTATCTGAGGATTTATCAGAACTGATAATGGAAGTCAGTGATCAGAAGACTATGTATTAAGTTTACGGAATATAAGTATCCTCATTTTCTGCATGACAAAGTCTGCTGTACCCCCAAAAGGCGTGAGACAATCTCAAAGATGTATTAGAGAGCATAACTACTCTCGAGAAACACCCATATGAAACCGATGATGGTCAGCACCACATAAGTTTCGACTTATTTTACTTAGACTACCCATAATTCTAAAAACATCTAATTTTAGTGTTGTTAAGTTGTTGTTGATAAGTGTCGTACTGATTTGTGACCTTATTGTAACCATATAAGAGAGTTTATCTTACTTATATTATATTCCAGAATTTTGGTTTAGTTAGTTGAACCAGAAAATCATTACCAAAATGGGAGTATTGAGAATATTCAAGTATGTAATCTAATTAATTTTAAAGTAAATATAGCTTTATAAGCAGGACAAATAATTGTTTATTGTATTTTATATTTTCATCACAAATAAACATTATCATTATTTATATAATAATCAGTTAATTTTGTTTTAAACAAGAACCATAGACTTTCTAAACCGGATATAACGATATCAGTTACAGTGATGAGTCGGATATTACGACCAAATGGCAAGGTCATGGTTGAATCCCACGACCTCGGTCGAATACCATTGTGCTTGTACCAGCAAAATAAATAAAACGAACAATTTTAAAACTTATTCTAATTAATGAAATAATGTTTTAACTTATTATCACCCACACACTTTGACCTATTCAATCAGAACCACTTGCTCTGTGCCATTTGATCTTGCATGTTTCACGACTTATTTGGTGCGATAGTTAACAACAGCGTGAATGAAAGGTTAGATTGATACATTTTTTTAAGTAGTAGTTTTGATTGAATGTTTTCATTTTACCATATCGCAAAAACAGAGTATTGTGACAGAAAAGTTATCAAACTCTTCTGCTGCTGATTATCAAGCTATCTTGACGAGAATGACAATTAAAATACAAAACACATTTGAGACAGCTTAAAAAAACAGACCAAAATAACCTAAACTGATTGTAGTCTCTAAGCTGCAAGTACTGTTGGTACTGCAAGTTTTTCAGAATAAACATTTTTATTAAAAATTCTTAACATATGTATACAAGTACTTGTTTATATTGCATATAAGTAGTTATATCCAGTTTTAAATGGTAAGCAAAACTCTTTTTTCCAAGTTTCTAACACAGCAGAAGTCCCATTTTGAACAAATTATTTGTTGAAAAGGTGACTTCTGGCTGTGTTAGAAATTAAGGACATCAACTAAAAAGATAGTGCTTCATAGTCTCTTAACTTAAATAATATCTCGATTATGACACAAGTTCACAATATTTCAAACAGCACTTTGGACTACCTTTAAGGAACAGATTACAAAAAAACAGTATTGGCAAGAATAAAAAATATTCCATCAATAGTAGACTGATTACAGAAAATATTTTTAGTTTTATAAAGCTTTAGCAGAAATTAGAGATAGACCAGTCATTAACCCAGTACCCCTGGTTCGTACCAGGCAATTATAAAAAGAGTAAAACATTATTAAATAGAAATTAAATGTTATCTTAGCTTTTCTCCTGCCACAAATACATAGTTTCATGAAAATTCTTACTATAAATCTTCTTCCATATGGGTTATCTTTACCTATTCTGAAATGTGACTTCTTCATGTCCGTTCTCATTGGTGGTTGAAACAAAACCCCAGGGAGAATAGAAATGGAATTCATTTAATGTCATTTGGTGAAAGCAACCATAAGAATGGAGAGGTGACATTTCATGAGTCCATGTGACAAGATGAGCTTAATTATGTATCTGTATAGCAGAAGATAAGAATCTATGATATCAATGACAATAATTGCTTACTATTTTGAAACTCTGCTTGTAAATACAAAGGCATGCGTCCCTTGGCCATTTTTTCCCTTTTGTGAACCCGTAATTCATGCCTCATCAAAGCTTTTTTAGTGCCATATTTATTACCACACACTCTACAGCTAAACTCTTTGACTCCTATGTGGTCAGCTCTCAAATGTACATCTAAGTCCTTCTGAGTATAGAATCCTCTGTTACATTCAACACATTTGTGTGGTTTCTCTTTCACATGAGTCAGCAAATGCCTGTTAAGATTACTTTTTGTTATGAATCTCAGATCACAATTGTTACAAGAAAATGGTCTGTCACCTGAGTGAGTTCTCATATGTATCTTCAATGATTCCTTAAATCTTCCTCTGTATGGACAAATTTGACACTGAAACGGCAATTCATTATTGTGAAGTTGCAAATGTCTCACTAAGTTATCTTTTCTATAAAGTTTACCACAAACTTCACAGATAAGGTGAGATGTGGACTGATGTCTTGAAAGGTGTTTCTCATAAAGCTGTGGGGACATCAACTTTAGACATATTCGACATTGAATACGGACATTCTTATGCCTTTTAATTTTGTGTGCTGAATACGCCTGAATTGTTTTGAAATTTATTTTACAAGATTTGCACATATATGAATGAGTGTTACGTTTTTTGTGTGACTCAAAACAAGAACCAGCATTATTGTCGCAATTTGTAGGAGTAAGGGCAAAAGTTCGAGGGGCGTGGCGCAGAAATTCATCACTTTCACGAGCTGAGTTTCTGAAAATAACCGCGCCTTGCAAGAGGGAGTGACAATCTTTACATATATGCTTTGGCAAGTCGTCATTTTCATTTATTTCTACACCGCCAATTTTTCGAATTGCATCTGGAAGGTCAAAAGTACATTCTCCACTGTAAATAGGGATATTGCCATTTTGTAAACAAACTCTGCACTTGTGATTATCGGGCGTAAAAGTATTAATAGATTTTACAATTGGAGTAGGTTGAGGGATTTTGTTACATTTAAGCAGCTTCCTTTTATTTCCATCCTTACTCAACATTTTTAACATGAAATAAGATACCGACATTCTGACTCACAGCGACGAATATTTGAAATAAATCCACATGGCACAAATTAACAATAGTAAACGCTACGGCATTGACAGTGTCAATTTATCCGCCAATCCGCCATGCTTAACTACCTGTCAGAGGGTCCGGCCGGAGGCATAATCTCTAACCATAGATACATTTCATAGAGATGATGAAAAATGCGTTTCAGAGCCGCGCTACTTTTTAGTGTCGGTAACTTGAATGACAGATTCGGAATCGAACAGAATTTCGGAAGATAATTGTTCGGTTACATAGATATTTTTGTACATAAACCTACTAACTTGTTTACTACGGTTTTAACTAAAAAGATGGAATTATTCAGTGTGATAGTGATAAGATAATGAACTATATGAAGCCGGAGTATTCGATTTTTTTATTTCATTTTTATATACTTAGTGTAGATACTTATAGCTATAGCGTTTGACCACTATCTCACTTGATGGTCATTGACGATATGGTCGAAGATGTTATCACGCTAGACCTAGGATGCTTACTGGTGGCACTCAAGGACTGCTGCCTGAACACTATGTGTTTCATGACAGTTTTGAAACTTGAGGGTTGTAACTAGCCAGGCGGATACTCGAAATTACCCTACCACCATGCTGGGAATTTGATAACGAGGTTAGCTTCACCGGAAGCTCAAGCCGTTGTTGGGATCGAACCAGTGCCCGTCAGTTTAACAGCCGCCGCACACCCCGCGGAGCTAGGTATCATCGCTTCATAAAGTCTTTTGAAAGCTGGTGCTACCCGTGTGGTCTCATTTAAATTGCATTAACATCGGTTAACCTGTTTTTGAGTTACACTCCAGTAGCTGAAAAGTACTACGCATACATCGATGACGTTATAGTTGCGGGTGGAGAAATCAGTAAACATACAGTCATACACAATGACAACTGATCCCGTGAGTAGTAAGGTTACTGAAAAGGGTGAAAATAGAAATTGTACCAAAAAATGGAACCAACTTTAACACTCAAAAGTGTGAAATAACTTGTGGAAGTCGGTACCACGCTCACAATATTTTGATAATAGTTACTTTTGAACTATCATCGTATCGACTTCAACAAGTTATTTGACACATTTGATTGTTGAAGTCGGTTCCATTTTTTGGTATTTTTTTTATTGTGTAGCTGTCAGTGTGTTTCGGAATGACTTTAAGAACGCTATCTGTGCTCAAAGCGCTTAAAGCGCAAAAAGAAACGCACCCTTAATTTCGCAATTTTTGTTCTTATGGTTTATCTGTGGTTTTGTCAAGTTTTTTTCTTTACGTATTACTGTACTTCTCTTTACAAAGAAGAAGTAGAATTATATTTCCAACAGTTTTGTTTTGCTTGAAAAGAAATTTTAATTCATCCCTTTGTTGAGTCCCCTTGATTAACGCTGTTCCGGCTATGTTTGGAGCGCAGTGCACTATCAAATCATTTAACCTGATCTACAACATTACTTTAGAGTGAAGACGGCAATTGTAGCAATGTCGAGCGGCCCGGATGACCCTTACAATACTAAATTAGCGACAGATTCACAGGATTCTGATGATCTATCGCAACAGTTGGCTTCTAATTACGGAAAGGTAAGAATGGAAATACTCGGTTAATCGAGACAGAGATGCACCTAGAAATATTTGACACTGCGGAGGACGCACAAAACTATTAGCATTCGGTGGATGACTTGCCCGTGTACCTACTTGAAATAGTACGCAATTGCAGCTAATTGGTATTTCGAGAATTGCAGCATCAGCCTTTGTGTGACAAAACTCAGGCACCAGACAACTAAGCTTATAAATACACTAGGGGTGTGATAGACAAGACTTGGTGGAGCTGGGGTGCACAGATATAGTTCCGAGACTCGAGACACGAGATCAAGTGTTCAAATGAATCCAAATTGTTTTGAGTAATTCTCCTACATTTGTAGGTACTCTTAAGTATATAGCTAAAGTTGGAGAGGAGCAAAATCCTGTTAGTAACCTCATAAATTGATTAACTATAGCATCTTGATATTTGAGTCTGAAAATTATCATGAGTTTCTTACATAATTGTGATCTACGAACCAAATAGGACTCTTGTGGTAAATACTGGAAAATTACTCTCCAACCAATTTCGAACTTATTTGCAGTTGTTCATCTGGGTTGCCTCACCTCTAGATATATTCTTTTGTTATTCACAAAGTGTTAAATATAGTAAGTATCACTTCAATTAACAGATTACACATTGGTACAGGCACTTGGTGGTATATTAGTGCATTCCATGTGTCTTTGTCTTCAATTAAATCATAGTACCTATGCTTTATTAATTAAAATGGGGGTTTGAGTGTGATAAAATAAAAAAATATTAGTTTATCCCTCGGGAACAGCAACAATTTTCTAGATGAAAAGTACCCTATGTTATGTTAATCCAGGGTCTAAACTATCTCCAAATTTCCCCAAAATCCGTGTAGCCATTTGAGCATGAAGAAGTAAGAAACACACACAAACTTTCGCCTTTATAATATTAGTGGGATGGAATTAATTGTTGTCGTTATTGAGAGTAGGTGTAATGCTATATAGTGTATATGTGTATGAAAGACAAGCTAAACCAACCAAATCCAAGTGATTTTGATGCTGGAAGTGTCATTAAATCAAGTGACATTACATGGAATTTACACTGTATTTTGAAAAATTGACAATGATGGTTAATTTAAGATATTACTTTTTTTCAACACTTAAATCATTTCAAGAGTTGTGGAAGCCTTCCATTTTCAAATTAAACTACCAGCCTGCCTTTGAAAGATACAATAGGCTCTGTATCAGCAGCCAAAACCCACTGAAGTAACTCATATAACATTATGCTATAGAAATATGCAAAATAAACTAACTGAGGCACATAGGTCAAAGAACTGATAGCTGTTGAAAAGTTCTCGAATGGAGACTATGGACTGCCATGCACCACATATGACAGCTACTGACAAGGTGCACAGACAACCAGACAAAGATCGCAGGTAAACACTGGAGCGGGCCGCTTCCATCTGGTCCTTATGGAAATCAATGAGGGAGCTCTATGTCCCGCAGTGAACTTCCTATAGCTGAGATGATGAATTGAAATCCTGTCACTTAATGTTCTCAGCAAATAAAATAGTTTAGTGTGATTTACTTTATTTTTTGTGTTAGAAAAGTTCTAAGTTATAGTATATAGTTTGTTATATGTAGTATAATTTTTATTTTATATGCAAGTTCAGATAATAATAATTGAAACATAGATTATTCCAATTTTATGTTTGGACAACTTTAGGAAGCCCTACTGGTTTTCTAAGGTTGTGGGATGGATCAAATAATTATTGAAATTGGTATATTAGCTTCGATCAGGAATACCTAGATATCGGGTTGGCGCAAATAATGCGTCTAGATAAATAACAGCGCACTTGCAGTATGAGCTCTTGTTTAGTTCGGATCGAACCGAGCCAACTTTAACACCAATTCACAATGCCTTAATTCATATTTAAAAGTTGTAATTTGTAGATTCCCGGAGTATTTTACTTTCGGTAAGTACATGTACAATAAGTTTTATTTTATGCTTTATATCAGCTAATAATATTAAATTTTAACAAAATTACTGAATTTATACCACATTGCTAAGAATGTTTAACCAATACCCAAAACGCTCCAATGCAAATGTTTGGCCAACATTGGTGACAGGTGTAATTTATTGCTTTGCTTGTTTTCTATGATGAATAATTGTGATAATTGAAGGATTTGTGACATTATTACAAGGTGCTCCGGTTGTGATTAGGTTGAACTTTAAAACATCTGTCTCATTCGTTAGTAAACAAATGTAGTACAGTAGAGCCTTGATAATCTGAACTAGCAAAAACTAACCCCTGTTCGGACTTACGAAGCGTTCGGATTATAGTATGTAAGGAGAAAAAAAAACATTTTTATTCTTAAAATAGTGTTTAATTATATACATAGTTTAAGAGGTACAGTAAGCAACGAGCTGGGCTTTACATATTGACCTTGGGAACACTCTTATTACAAGCAGCGTAAGGACTACAGTCGTAATGCAAATAAAAAGCCCGGCTTGTTGCTTACCGTACATTTACATAATAATTAGGTACCATAAAATACGTAAGGTGTAAACTGTCTATTTAGTCATAAACTGATCTATTTTAGTTTGGCGAGTCCTGTTGATGGACCAGAAAAAAGCAAGTTACGTAGCATCATCTTTTCCGATAAGGACAGGTCATTTTCTTCAGCCCACTCCAAGCAAGTGTTCAAAGATGATATGGCTTGTGAATGAGTAATTTTCTTGACATTTGAAGCAAAATAATCTTCAGCTAAAGACTCGTCATTCTCTTGCGTTATTTGGGTTATGATCTCATCATCAGTTATAGGATCTGTGCAATTCTCCTCTTCACTCATGGACAAGAAAGTGGAAATGGTTTCTTCTGTATAACCACGATTACGTAAAAGACTGAGCGGGAGATCGTCTTCTACGTCGAAGTCATCATTTTCTTCTGATCTATCTTCTGTTGAATTTATTTTTTCAGGCCAAAGAGGCTTCCAAGATTTTTCGATAAGAGACGATGATACATGATCCCAACATTGCGCTAGCGAAAAAATGGCGTCTTTAATTGTCACGCTTTTTATAACATCATGCAAGGTTAAAGCCTCATCGGCTTCTTGCTGCACGAACATTTGAATCAGGAGTTTCTTTTTGTAATTTATCTTGACATTTTGGATTACGTTTTGATCCATAGGTTGGATCAAAGGCGTACAATTTGGAGGCATGTACAGTACAGAGAAGTTGCCGTCTTCTGTTGTCAAATCTTCAGCATTTGGATGTCCAGGGGCATTGTCTAAGAGTAGCAATGCTTTTTGTGGCAGTCCCATTTTTTTTAAATGGCGTTTGACTTCAGGAACAAAATGGCCTCTAAACCACTCGAGAAAAATATCTCTGGTTACCCAAGCACGCCTCTGCCCTTCATAATGCACTGGTAATTTTACAGATCCAAAAGATCTTGGCTTTTTTGCCTTCCCCACAACTAGCAATGGTAATTTGTGATTCCCTGTAGAGTTTGCGCAAGGCATAAAAGTTATTCGCTCTTTAGACACTTTCGACCCAGGAGCGCTAGTTTCAGCAGAAGAGGCTAAAGTTTTGTCCGGCAGAACCTTCCAAAACAATCCTGATTCGTCGGCATTGTAAATTTGTTCAGGGCAAAGGTTCTTTTCTTTTATCTCGTTTAGGAATTTTTCTTGGAATGGTTGAACAGCTTCCGTATTGCTAGAGACTTTCTCACCTGACACTTTCAGCTGACGTATGCCATGACGTTTTTTAAAATTATCAAGCCATCCTCTACTTGCAGAAAAATCCGAACCTGTTAGTTTTTTATGGAAGAATCTCACTTTTTCCATTACGACCTCACCAGACAATGGAATGTGGCGTCGTCTTTGTTCTAAAAACCATGTGAACAGTGTTTCTTCTAGCACTGGATTCTCTGGTAATTTTAGAGTTTTTCTGAACCCTGGTCCTTTCTCAGTTTTAGCTATAAAAGATCTCAATTTTTGCTCATTTTTCTTGAGGTCTGTAATTGTTGATTTTCCAACGCCATACTTACAAGCAAGAGAAGTTGCCGACACTCCGTCCTTTAAACTGTCTAGTATGGTGCACTTTTCGGCTATAGTCAAAGTTTTATGTTTGCGTTTTGGTGTTGGAACCATCTTTATAACCTCAAAAAACACGCCGCGCACGAGTACAGAGCAGAAAAACGTGGAATGGACGCGCAACGTGGCAGTCGTAACTGCAGACTAATTAATAAACAACATAGCAGCGAGGCGAAGGCGAGGAAGTGGGGTGGGGTATGCAGTTCGGATTATAGCGACGTTCGGATTAGCCTGAGTACGGATTATCGAGGCTCTACTGTATTAGTATAAGCTTTTGCAGACAGCATGTTGTTTTCCTGATCGAAGTATATTAGAGATTTACTCTGTGAGTCATCTACAGTGCAGGAATCCTAAAATGCATGTGTCTGGCGGACATAATGATGATAACGAAATCTTTGTAAATATCTAACAAACCCATTTTCCATTACAGGTGATTACATTCTCAGCTGATGGTTCCAAATCTTCCAAGAATGTGAAACTGACATCCAAGGGAGTCGAAAATGCCAAGAAAAGGCTTCGTGCATTCTCTATTCAGAAGAAGTCATCATTGTCACCTGTGTCTGCCCCTAAACTGGCCACCCCTGGAGGTATGCCCTTACTCTGTACAGCAGTGCATACGCCTCTATATATACACGGTGACTGGTTGAACATTTTAGATATTGATATAGAGTGCTCAGTACTCGTTCCTCTTTCTAATTAAGTAATAAATTTGCCTAATATTTGCCTAATTTCTCTTTAATTACCTACTCAAAGCAATAAGCGTAGTCAGTTTTGCCGTGCGAGTGTAGAAACATAATTTGGCGTTCACATGACATGGTAGGTACCCACAGACAGTTTGTTTACACCGGTCTACGATCGCGGCATCGTTTAAACGTGGCGCGTTCATTGGATACATCTCGAAACCTGCCTCGTGCGGCCGGCGGCGGCGCTTCTTTCTCGCGTCCTCACACTCGCGTCATTTACGCAATTATACATTCAGTGTCAAAACTAAACGCGCGCGCGCCGGTCTTTTAGCCAATCAATAGTCAATAATTCATTCTAGTGTCTCGCGATCGTGCTTATCAGTTCATTTATTGACTTTAATTAATGAATTAACTTGTATCGCGAAAGTTTTTCAACTCGCCGAGTACTATGCATTACGTTATGCTGAGTGTCAGGCAACGTTTTCCTGGACTATGGGCAATTTACCGTCCCACCGCATGCCCAAGGCCGAGAGGCAGACCCATATCCGGTACGGCTACAAGAAGAAGTACTGGAGTATTTTCACAACAACCCGGAGGCAATATTATGTAGGTACTTATCTTTTAGTTCTACTACTTTGTGTTTTTACTTCGCACAAAATATACAAACTATTGACAATTGAGTATGTAAAGTGTTCAACCAGTCGTATTGTATATGTATAGAATAGTTAAGTGGGTGGTGTTATGAGTGTGTTGGGACTCTTTTCCTATGGGTTGATTTGTATACATCTATTAAACAAGCAAAAGAGCCCATTAAAATAATGTTTTCAAAAATCCTGCATAAAATCGTAGACGTAATTACTACAGAATACTGTGTATTTTTATTAGCGCGCAAGAAGCGCCCTCTGACTTTTCCGATTGACGCATGGCGAGGGCGGGAAGTCAGTGTTGTTTTTTTATGAATAGAATGGGGCAAAACTTTGATTACAAGCGTTGTCATTGGGTGTCTCTTGATTGGAAATTGACAGCCTGGTCTATGAAAACGATGAGATACAATAAAGTCTCTTGATTGGAGATTGACTACCAGGGCCCGTAGACAAAGTAACATTCTGCAAGCGTTAACGCGAGCGAAAACCGTCGAATGTTTGTTCTCGTTGCGAAGCGAGCGATAAAATAGGGTGAGGAAACGAGAGATAGCGATATAAAACTACGCATAAACGAACAGGATGGGACGAAAGACATCAACGCGCTCGATTTGCGCCAATCATTTTCGCCGTAGGGAAACGTGTACCTTTAGTCAACAGGTTTCATAGTCATTGGATATATCACATGAACAACGAGAATGAACATTCAAGGGCGGGAGAAAGAGAATCGCTATGAATCGATTAATTTTGTCTCGGCCCACTGGTCTATGACAACGATGAGATATAATAAAGTCTCTTGATTAGAGATTGCAATGAATATTTCATAGAATTTTAAATTTCTGTTGTAGTGGGCACTGTGTTTATTGGAAAATTGGGGAGTGCGAAAACAATACCTAAGCCTGAACCTCCGGACCCTTCAGCTGAACAAAAGAAGCCGCCGAAACCACCTAAGCCTGGAACAAAACCATGTCAAGGTAATATTCCTTTATTGTTCTTAATTCATCACCAAAATCAAATTGTAGTAATATTGTAGTGATGATACTATGTGCAACATTAATATTAATGTTATTTTAATAAAGATCACATATCATAAATAGGCATAGAAAACGCGGAGTTTTCGTATTTGTTCCAAAACCCAACACACGACACCCCAAGACTGGGTCTAGCTGTCCATGCAGAAACTGAACTGACTTTATATCACACATGCACTATGTGTGATATAAAGTCAGTTCAGTTTCTGCAGTGTGTCTGCAGTGCAGCCAGTGAGCATTCTAGATCTAGCGTGTTAACATCTTCGACCACATCGTCACTGACCATCAAATGAGATAGTGGTCAAACGCTACATCTATAATCTAAATAAAAAAAGGTAATACTTGTTAATGATGTTTTGTTCGGGCGTGACGCTCAGACCGCCGCGTTCTCCCAATTGAAATACACTTGCTGTCCTTTTTCCAGATGAACTGACAAATGGACTGCTACTGTATCTTTCCAGGATCAAGCATATAAATTATTGTTGAGTAGAATTAATTCTCTGTGAAAAATATGTATTATTTACTTATATGTCTAATTAAAGATTAATGTATCTACAGTCTGAATATTCACAGAGTCATATGTAAACACTCAAAAGAAGACACTGGCTGAGATTGAAGATATGAAAAGGCAAATGGAGTTAGTGGAATTGGGAATACCACTAGGGCTGATCTGTCCAGCTCCTAACAGTGATAAAGCAATGCCCACTAAGGCCATGCCTCCAATCAAATCTTTTATAGGTATGATGGGTAAATTGGGCGCTTGGTGTGTTGGTCGCTGTTTTTGATAATACGGTGTTTTTCTTTCGACTAATTTTTCACCAGATTTATTTAAATATGTACATATAATATTTTAAATATATTACTTGTGGTACTCTGGTACTGTGCACCTGTTCACCGCACCTGTTGTCAGGAATGTTATTACAACAATCTGCATTTGTAACATTTTTTGCACTAATCATCTGCTTGTTGCTTAATAGTAATGCATTTTGTATATGTAACCCCGCATGATTCCCGCACTGGCGCAAATCCCAAAGGAAATGAATGGAAATTGAACACTGTTCGCACCACTCGACTTATTGCTATTCGTAAGTGTGGTAGTTTCATTTGTTTGAATTTTCTTTCAATTTTGTTGATCTTATGTATGTTATTTGCAATTAAATTATGTGCCTGATGATATTATAGAATGGTTAAGTTCAAACATTATTGGTTCTATTTAAATGTATATAACATGATCAATCATAAATATGTAAAATTGATAATTATTACATTTATTATTAATGAATACTTTTGGAGCTATAGCAGCAACTTACAGAATGGTCTTAAGAGAGTGTCTTGGATTTAAATGCATCATATCTGGTGCATTCTGATGGATCTGGAAGTAGCCAGCCACATACCTAGTTATATATTTTAAACATATATCAAGATTTAAATTTTCATAGAGTTAGATAAATAAAAAAAATGGTAGTGGTAAGTAGTACCATTCAACAGTTGGTTAAGTGCTATAGATTTCAAAACATACTTTTAGTAAAGACTTTGAGATTTGGGAGACTTCAGACAGACATTTTATGTTAAATAAAACAATAATTAACGATTATGTTACTAATTTCAGATCCATCCAAAGTTGATGAATTAATCCGTGAAGCTAAAAAAGCTAAAGCCGAAGGAAAAAAATTCAAATTTGACTATCATAAATTGTTGCCTGACTATGACAATCCATTTCAAAGAAAGAAAGAAGATGTTTCCACGGAAACTAAATCAGCCGAAACCAATTCTAGAAAGAAGAGTCAGAAAGATAGAAGAAGTGACAAATATGATTCAAGACGACATACTGGCTCCAAAAATACAGAATATGACAGATTTTCTACAGATAAGCAAAAAGATGCTAGAGAAAGTGATGCTAAATCTAGAGATAAGAATGCCAAGTCTAGAGAAAGGGATGCCAGGTCCAGAGATAGTAATGCCAAATCTAGAGATAGGGATGGCAAGTCTAGACATGGTGATGCCAAATCTAGAGAAAGGGATGCCAAGTCTAGAGATAAGGATACCAAACCTAGAGATAGGGATGCCAAGTCAAGAGACAAGGATGTTAAGTATCGAGATAGGGATAGTAAGCGCAAAGACAGAGATAATAAATCTAAGGACAGAGACTTGAAATCTATAGAAAGAGATACCAAATCCAAAGAAAGAGATTTAAAAAAGGCAGATTTCAGATTCAGTAAAGATTCGCAAAGAGATGAAAAAGAGGCACATGTCAATTTGGAAGATTTTGTCGTCTGCGATAGTTGGTCAGAAAATGGTGAGAAATCAAAGGACTCTACACCTATACCTGAAGAAAAACAGAAACCAACCAAAGAAAATACACCTATTGCTACAATACTAGATCCAATGGAGCAGCTGAAGGAAATTTTAACTAAAAAAGATAAGCCAACACAAAGTCCAAATCTTAAAACACTCAAGTTGAAGCCTGTAACAGATTCAATTGAGTTCGAAATAGATCCTAATGAAGATGATATCATGGACATGTTTGACGAAAACTCTCCCCAACATGAGTTTTCTAATATAACATCCAAGAAAGATTATGATTCACCTGACTTAAAATTATATGACTATGAAATGAAAGATGATTTGGATGATATGTTGGCTGATATGGCTGACGACACGTTCCTGGAATCAGTCATTAACGAAATTAAGCAAGGAGAGATGGATGAAATGAGTCAAGATAAAGTTTTAGTAGAATATGATGAATCCCCGTCTAAAGACTCTAAAGACGATGAACTAAGAGATTCTGTGACGCCAGAGATGGATGAGAAAGTGAAGGAATTGCACTCAACACTATATAAAGTGAGAGAGATGCATTCTAGTCGCAGTGATTATTCTGACGGTTACAAATCTGTTGAAAGTGGGAAGTCTGCCGAGAGTGGATACAAATCTACAGAC
The DNA here is from genome assembly GCA_934044485.1 of Apeira syringaria. Classification (NCBI taxonomy): domain Eukaryota; kingdom Metazoa; phylum Arthropoda; class Insecta; order Lepidoptera; family Geometridae; genus Apeira; species Apeira syringaria. The sequence goes on along the minus strand of OW203672.1, from coordinate 3,638,691 downwards.
AGTTTGAAATTATCTGAGAGTATCAGATCTGATTGTGAGTCAATGAATCATGCAGAAGGAGTGATGGCAAAGTATACTGTGGATTCGTTGGAAACTTGGAGCTTTGTGTTGAAAATCTGCCAGCCACTGCTATTTAGGCATGACAAAAATAAATGTTACAGGTTAGTTCTTATTTTATTAATGCTATGGTTGTAGCCTTACATTTATTTAAAATATTTATGTATGGAGCTTTTTCGCTTACGCGAATATGTCGCTTTGTATGGCCTCAAAACAATACAGTACAGACGTTTTATTTAATAAAAAATACTAATAAATAGAATGATCAGGTTCTATCTTTTAAACCACACTTAACTAGACCTACAATCATCTTTTAGCCTTACATACTATATACATATATAAAGAATCGTCATATGCCCGTCTCAGTTGTCACGGTCAATCTTGATCTTAGGTGTATTTTTATAACTGAGACAATGAGGGTTATGTTGTGTAACTAGAGCTACTGCTCCTCCAGCATGTAGGGTGTTGCGCAGGAGCATCTGAAAGGGAATGAACTTGTCTAATCTTCTTGTCCTCGACATAACCAAATATTACTAATATGACTGTTAATTCTCGGTTGTCTCAGCAGTCACTCGTTTTCTACTTCTAATGTACCAACATTTTCAAACAATAAAACTTCGGATTTTGTTTCGACAAATGTCTGAGTACAAAAAATAAAATGTGATTTAACAAAAATGAAATAGTTTAATATTATTACATAATGGTAGTGATTCGCTTATTCAACTGAACTAAACTAAAATGTTTTAAAACTAATCCAGTTTTTATAAGGTTACGATAAAGTCTAAATTAGTATGTGACTTATCAATAACATCACTAAAATTAAATTGGCCGCAATTGGCCAGCAATGGAATAAAACTCGTCTAATATTAGTGAGAGCGCTGTATGGAGTTATGCGAATTTGTATTTTAGCGTAAATAGAATACGAGCTATTTCAATTTGAAGAATTTTAGTGAATTTTAGCTAATTCGTGTGATTAACAGAATTAGGGCCAATATTTACTTAATTGATTTGTGGTGCCGTGGTGGTACCGGCTTAGAATTGTACCCCAAAAATGTTAATTATGTGTTTAGCGCATAATTTAAAGATGATCTTTGACAAACTATTTGATCAATTACAACTACAAACATTAAACCTGAGTATGGCACAAAATACTTTTGGCAAGTTTTTAACATTGGTGTGATCCGTACATTAACTGTTTGTAGGGAGACCCAAAGTGCCCCAAAGCTGTGGTACACCGAGAACACCAAGCATTGCACCTGCGTGATAGACCGCCGCGTGGTGTATCAAGAATTAGAGATGTGCAAAATGGAACTTGTCGACAGCCTTTACAATGTTGAACAGTAAGTACATTTTTTTGAAGTTAAAAACTTCTTTATCCGCGTTGTATGGGGGATAAAATGTTAAACTCGTGTGAGGACATGTGACACTGATCGAACATTCGTCAGGCGCGTGACGTCATCGAATTCGTAAGACGGAGGGAGCGTAGACCGTCGGCGCGGTGCAGGAGAGGAAGTAATATCCCCCTCTCTTTCTACCGCGCGGCGTAAATGTATGCCTGCTCCTGCTGTTTCATTTAAGCGGCGCAGGGCGATTAAAAATAATTGTAATAGTTCTGAAGTGTAAAATTTTTTATGTAATATAAATTGACATAGTTGTATACGATAGCGCAATAAATGAATATTGTATTCAACCACATAAATGATTTAGTATTTTTATACGGATGAGTAAAGCAATTCGTGCGAAATTATTCCCTAACCATTACAAAATATTCAAAAACGCACAACGTTATGTTCAAGTTTTCACTTCTGCCGGCACTCCCGGACTGCAAACAGTTTTTTTTGTTGCTATAATTATTTCTGTTACTTCTTTTAATTTTGGGTTTGAGCAAAGACCACGTGGAAATTCGAATTTGGAAGCCCAAAAGGCCGATTTTACTATCATTAATATTAATACTATCAATTATGAGATTTATATGTAGGTAGGGTAGCTAGGAGGAGGTAATCCACTGGTAAAAGGTCTCTTGATTATTTCAGCTAAATGAGACTGAGTTCATGAATTGTCAGAGGATTTCGAAAAACTAATGAATGCTTATTTTAAGAGTGCAAGAAGCCGCCTATCCAACCGCTCGCGGCTGGTACCCGAATCTCGAGCAAAGCCTTGCTGAGAGCAATACTGTACAAATCTCCAGCGAATGGGAGGCAGAAGACAGCCAGACGGAACAGTTGCCAGCTACACCGGAGCGGAGAGGTGATATCTCCCTTGACAAAGAGTATCAGAGGTGAGGAATGTCCGTCACTGGATTCCAATCAATGAAATCTTTGTGTTCCAGTATAAATACACACTAGGGACGACATTTCATTTTTTTTTAAATGGAGTACAAAAATATTTCTGTCCACCTTCTAAAGAAGGATAAGTGCAAAACATGCGCCAAAATATCTAGAATATAAATAGAAAGAAAAAGGATTTCAATGTACACAATCCAAGTCATTTGAAACAAAGATTAAAAAAGTATTCTTAGAAATGATTCAAATACAAAGTATAAAGATTTAAAAAAAATTGTGTGATGCCTGTTTTACTTGTTTTAGTTTTTCTTCCAATTGTGAATACCATTAGAAGAAAAACTAAAAAACAAAACAAAATTGATCTGTTGCTTCATCTGTTTTAGCTTTTGTTGTTTTAGTTTTTATTCCACAAACAACAAAAACTAATACAATTGGAAGAAAAACTAAAACAATTGATGCAACACATCAATTTTGCCAATTGGTTTAAAAACCATTTGATTCAAAGATTCAACTAATTTAGGTCTGTTGGTTTAAAAAGCACGCGTGTAGCTTTGTAAACAATAATCGTTTTGTTTTCACTCACATTGGCTAGGAACTGTTGGTGAAAATAGAATAGAATAGCAATATGTTGTATGTATTGCTTCCGGGCTGTTTGGCCGTGGTCTAAGTGAAACTTGTGTTCCAGACGTTTCGTCGATCACTGCGGTCGACATCTTCAGTGGTTCAGGTCCGAGCGGCGACAAGATCGTAGAACTCTCCTTCGCGGCGTGTTCTAACAGAGGAGGAGAGTTCTAAATGAAGATGTCGACCGCAGTGATCGACGAAACATCTGGAACACAAGCATCACTTAGACCACGGCCAAACAGCCCGTAAGCAATACATACAACATGCAACGCCGGCCGTGAAAGCCTTAGAGTTTACATAGAATAGCAATAGTTTCGGCGCGCTAACAAGTAAGAGACAAACATATTTTTGATTCCAATGCTCAAATCGGTGTTACTGATAAATTAGTGTAAAAATATTGTCCTTACAATTTTTTATTCAAACTAAGAATAAGTTTAATAGCAATGCTGGTTTGCCAAGATACTAACTCAACCTTTACCTTGTTTGAGCATAAAAATACACCAATTTGACTTATTTTAATTGATCACATAAACAGTGACAAAAATGATGAGAGAAATTCACAGCTAAAATATATAACGTAACTGACTTTTTCTAAGCTAAATTTTTTGTTAAGTCCATTTTGACGAGCAAAAAAAAAACATGAAAAACAATACTCTACTATATTTTGTACGTGTTTTTTCGGTTACCCCAATTGAACCTGCAACCAACGATATACTCGTGTCAGTAAAATAATATTTCAAAAAATTTTTGCCAATTCCAATTGGGTATTATTACTTAGTACTAATTATAGTAAGTACTACTACGTCCATGGTTCTTAAATGAAATACACATCAAAACTACACATTTTTTTTTTTTTTTACATTCACACAAGGTCTTCAGGTCCCAAACTAGACAGAGCCTGTGCTATGGTAACCTGATGACTGATATATATACTTATATACATACAGGGTGTCCCAAAAGTCAACGTCCAACCGAAAACCCAAGCTAGGCCTAGATGTAGGGGCTCTAAAAAAAAAAGAAAAAAAAATCTATCTCATGTAGTTTCGAAATGACAGCCATTTTTCTTAAATTGACACCCTGTGACGAGTTTACGACTACTGGGGCTACAAATGAGCTCTTTTATAATTTTATTTTTGTGTGGAGTAGTCTTAAGTGATGCTCCTACAAATTCCAATTCATCATTTGCACACAACTTCATTGGAATTTCAGAAAATATCCGTTTTATACCGAACCATGACGTGAAAATGACTACATCACTAAACTTTGACAGTCTGTACTGAAAAAAAAATCTACTATGCAATTTCGGCAAGTGCCCTTAAAAGTTGGCGCATTTAATGGGCTTTCCAAAATGGTATAATACTTACTAAATTATTTCTTAGACGACGAGAAAAAAAAAATTAAGAAAGTCGATTAGCTTATTTGGACTTTTGGGACACCCTGTATACACACCCAGACACAGGTCAAACAGACATGTTCATACACACAAATGTTTCACCTGTCCGGGAATCGAACCCGGGACCAGAAGGCAGAGTGCTACCAACTGCACCAACCGGCCAGTCTTATTAATACCCAAACCCCTCATTCTTATATAACATACAAAAAAACTTCTTCATAAATCTTCATACCTTCGAAACGTAACTTTAATGTAATCTTTGATCAGGTTTATGGAAGCAGTCTGGCCAGAAGTCGCTGAATCCAAATCGGAAACGCCCAGGTCGTCTCCCGTTCGACGAGGCAAGAAACGAGCAGACGATCAGCACTCGGACACGCAGAAGGTCAAGAAGATAAAGCTGGCCAGTGATGGATGGAGCCAAGAATCTGACGTAAACGAGGAGGTAGCTAAGAAAAGGTTAGCAAATGTGAAGTTAACGGGTGGGTAGTTGTTTGCTCATTTATGATATAACCGTAGAAGCCAAGATTTCCCCTGCAATTAAAGCAGATTAGCATTTTGTTATAATTTGTGTGATTCGTCTGCAACTCTACTGTCTTGCTAAGGCTTTAAATAGTGCTAATACCAAAAAATATCTAGGATGTTATAACAAGATTTTCAATCGATTTACTGGTTATCTCACAGCTATCGATAAATTAGAGTTAAGCTTAAAACCCGCTAGAGCAGCGCGACAGCGGCGCGGCGACTTGCCGCCGGAGAATATCTTGCAGGTTGTCTGAGATAATTTTATGAGAAATATGTACCCTCATCGGTTATTGAATTATGAGAAAGCTTTAATGTTACATTATGAACTGCTGCCTGAACACACTATGTGTTTGGTGACAGTTTTTCGAAGGTGGTAGCTAGCCAGGCGGGTACTCGTAAGTATCCTACCACCATGCTGTGACTTTGATAACGGTTTTATCGTCAATGTAAGCTCAAGCCGTATTGGGAATCGAACCATCGCAGCGTCCCTTAGTTTGAAAGCCGACGCTCTTACCGCTGAGCTATCATCTTCTCTCTATTGCGGTTTAAGCTTTAGCTACATTTCTGATATAAGTTTAAGCGCGAATCAATGATTTTATCTGTCAAAACATTCAACTTTGAATCGAAGTTTTTCATAATCTTCAGTCATTTTTCTTAGGTTTTTGCAATACCTTGTAATATGTAATAACTCAGCGGCTTTCACGCGTGTAACTTCATAGATGAAGTACCTATTTAAAATTAAATAATTTAATTTACGTTCAGGTTTTAGTTCAGGGAAAATTCGGTCAAAAAACCGAACCATCACTTTGCCGATTGATAGATAACCTCACTAAACCTCCTATCGTTTTTTATTTATTCATAACAATAAGTAACATAACAGTTGTACGGACCAAAGCGTTACAAATTGGGACTAATTATAACATATTAAATTATAACATATTAATCTGATGACATTATTTCTATTTAACAATTTTACCATAAAAAACTTGAATTATTTATTATGACAAAATGGTATCCATAATTATTATAAAATTAAGGTACATAGGTATAATTATCATCATCTAATCCATAGGACGTCCACTGCTGGACATAGGCCTCCCCCATTGATTTCCACAAGGACCTGTTGAAAGCGGCTCGCATATAGGTATTAAACGAAAAATGTCAAAATAAATACATTACATATTATTATGAAGTATAAATGTTCCGAATGATATGTTATTACAGTCACCATTTATTTGTCATTATTATGCCAAAATCGATTTAATCCAGAAACTTGAAAGTAATTCTTGTTACATTTTCGTCAATGCAGAAAATAATCGTACTTACAATTGTTTAAATATTGAACTTGTAATCAGGATTTTACAAATACAAATAAATACAAAAGTGTATTCTTTCAAAGTAATACACGGTCCATCTTAGAAACACACATAAGAAATAATGATCAAATTTTCTTATGTTTACTTGTAGTATACCAAATGACATAGAGAACCCACACTGAGAAAAGTTCTTGTATCGTGGGTGTTTGCTCCCTTCAAGCGTACAAAATTTAGTATACATTGGCCTTAACAATATATTTATGAACATAAATGTAAGGAATTATTATTATATTAATATATTATACGACTATGACTCAATGGCACAATATCGACGGTCCCGTGGCGCAGTGGTTTGTGTCATCGACATGAATTCTGTGTCTCTGGGACCCTGGGTTCAAATCCCGGCAGGGGCAAACATTTGTGCGATGAGTGTAGATGTTTGTCCCGGGTCTTGGATGTTTGTGTGCTGTGATTGTGTGTGTCCATGCCTCCCGCGATACAGGGAATTCTAGTGCGGGGGTCTGAGTGTGATGGGAAAAAAAAAAAAATATTTATCGCAAGATGTGACCTCTGCTTTTGTTGGATGATTATATACTAAAGCTTTTATGCCAAATAAAATGAATATAAATAAATACATTTTGTATGGCAATACTAGAAAAAAATATCTCTTGCAGTTACAACGGCGTACAACACTTTCTATTTGAGGCATTGCACTTCAATCCTAACCCCAAGATGTAAGATCTTTCTAATTGGTTTACTTTTGATGTTTAACGCACTATTTCTTTAGATTTTGCCTGTTGTGCTAACCCTGTTGTTTTCACATGATCACACGATACCTGTTCATTCCATTTACATTTCGTTCTGAATGAAGTACATAGTATTGATACGCATATAATAAATGACTTTTGGATGCTTATGATAAAAAACACGGTCCCAAAGACCAGCTGACAGCATGAGTATGGTTGCATCAGTTAGTAGACACTTCGAGGTTTTCTTCAAGGTGGCATGATTTTTTTCCAAAAGACTAGACTTGTTTCTCCTTCCGTGTAAGTAGACCGCCGCTAGTTACGTTTACCTTCAAACTTACCAGTAGCGAGTTCTACAATGGTGTTGGATAATACTGCAGCCATAATAGTAAAGTGTACAAAGTCAGAAGTTGACTCTTGTTGAGAGAATTCCCTATCATTTTAGTCTGCTAAATGACACGCTCGCTTTTCATAAAGAGTTACAAGATGAGTATTCTAAATAAACTATTTTCGAATGCATTCGTAAAATAAGTAGATCTATTTGTTTGTAACTCTCCCCTTTAGCGAGGAAGAAGCCGCCGGTAGGTGCATATTATAATTTGTTTGGCTCCGCGAATCGCGGACAAGGTTAGAAGTCCCCTTGAAGACCTGGTGACAAGCTGGAAGACTCTGCTGCCTATTTTACCCAGCCAGGCTCAGGACTCGACTCTAACATATTATATAACTAGCGGCCCGCTCCGGCTTCGCACGGGTATAAAATATATAGCCTGTGTCATTAATCGATGTTATTATACATATTATAAACCTTCCTCTTCAATCACTCTTATCTATTAAAACACCGCATCAAAATCCGTTGCGTAGTTCTAAAGATTTAGCATACATAGGGATATAGGGACAGAGCAAGCGACTTTGTTTCTTTCTCTCGCTTTCTCTGTCCCTATATCACTATGTATGCTTAAATCTTTACAATCTTTTTAAGCAATCTTTACAACTACGCAACGGATTTTGATGCGGTTTTTTTAATAGATAGAGTGATTGAAGAGAAAGGTTCATATGTATAATAACATAGATTAATGGCATAGGCTTTATATTTTATACCCGGGCGAAGCCGGACCGGGCTGCTAGTAATCTTATAAATATCATCATCATCATCATCATCTCAGCCATAGGACGTCCACTGCTGGACATAGGCCTCCCCCATTGATTTCCAAAAGGACCGGTTTTTTATATATAAATATAATGTTAACTATTCCATTCTGCCATCGGAGGCGCGATCATCGAGGCAATCTTTCTCGGTCTAACGGGTATGGTTTCTGTGGGATAGAAAGAGATATCGATACAAAAATAATGTTTGTGCTGACAATTGGGGATCTTGTATGAAGGGACTAATTATACTTTATATCCATCATTGTTCCGAAAAGCTGTAATCGCATATGATCAGCTGGTCTGCGACTGGGAACATTCAAAAATTGTTTATTATTTCTTTACTCATTACTATTACGTTCTATCCCGTTCATATTTTGGGTACATACCTATTTACGAATGAGCTTTATAATGATTTCATGCAGTGTACGTTAAAATATTACTTCATTGTCCCCTTATGTTTCTGAAAGCTAAAAGTGAAATTATCAATATTTATGTGAGCCGCATGAGTGTGTTACAGCCATGGAATTTATTCGTTGATGAGAAGACATTTGAGAACGTAATTAAATCACTATGTAAATATTGCAGTGTCAGTAAAAAGGTTAAAGTGGATAAAGAGAAAAGGAAGAGGAAACACTCCACGTCGACTTCTATGACGGATAGCAGCGAAAGTGATGCTAAGAGGAGAAAGAAAATGCAGAAAAAGAAGGTAGTTTTTGTGTAAATTTACAAAAACATTGCAATGGAAAAAATATTTAATTTTATTGCGCCATTGTATCGTAACCTAAGTATAATGATTTACATAACTCTGCTTTATACACATTTTGTATTAAGTTTTGGGAAGAACGTGAATTCCACAATACATGACACCCTAGTGTGGAATTCGTGAACCAACATTGAGCTTCCCGTATAACTTAATCATAATCTTTTTCATTATAATGTTGTGTATGCTTAGGCTTAGTCTTTTGTGAACACCCATCATTTTGTCAAAAAGTGATTAAAAACTTACTTTGTTGAATCGACATTTAAAAAACAAACCACCATTACTTTTATGAATACGATAAAAAGTTGAATCATTGTCATCTTAATTAACTGTTTTGTTTTGATTTAGAAAACAAAGTTCTTGTTGAAAACCCCTGTAGTGTGATGATGACATAGTCAAGTTATTCAAGTTACAGTAGTAATCAAATTAGTTTTGTCTGTGTCTGATTATATTACAGTTCCTAAATGTCCCGCTTGCTCGAATTATAACTCGCACTAGAGCTTCTTATAAAGATAATATTTTTAACACCAAAGTACAGTGCTAAGACCCTGCGAGTTGATAATAATAAGAACCCCTCGGCGAGCTCAGCAATCCTGGTAAACCAGCTGCCATTCTAAGTTTAGTCAGAACTATTGACTGGTGCATTAATAATGAAATACCTAACATATAATATTAAAGAACCAAGTAGACCGCACTTCCTTCGACATTTTCCCATTTCATTAACTGCGCCCAATGTGATATAAATGCCAAATATAGTGGTAATTATGTTGTGTGAAATGGACTATTACATTCGAAAAGGTGATAATTGTAACTACCAAATCCAAATTATTAAACACAGAGTTGATGCCCCAAAATTTGTTTTTCTTTTAATATGACTCCCTCCGGTGAAGCTGTAAATGCCGGTAGAGGCAAACAGCATTAGTCCGTTAGAAAAAAAATAATTGTTAATATGCTGGCTTGTTATGTAAATTACTGGTGATATAATTTGGCGCTGACTTAAACCACTGAAACTGAATAAATTTGTTTTCATTTTATTTATTTATTTTATTTTATTTTCTTCGGAAAACATACAGTGTTGTATAACTAATGTAATAAAATAAAAGATTCTATACACCATTAAATTGTTTTCGCATAAAAAACCTATAGTAAGCTTGTTTGCTTGACAACGTATCACGAGTCTAACATGTACAAAAAACAGATATTGTACAGCATAATATCGAATATAGGAAACAAGACAGTTAGGGAACATCACCAAACCAGTTTTGGGTCAATCTATTCATATTAGACTATGCGGTGTTAAGTGTTACGTTGAATTTAAATTTCGTAACAGCATAAGCATAAATAAAACAGCTTTCGTGTTTTGAATAATGCTGGTGTATTCTAAGAGAACCTGTAATTTACAAAGTACATTTTTTTTTCAGGATGATAAAAAGTCAAAAGCAAAAGAGGCCAAGCGTCGCCGTATTATCAAAAAGAGCATAAAGAAACTAAAAGGCAAACAGAGAAAGAAGAAGAAACTCATCAAAATCGTTGAAGAGTCTAACATTCAAGATCTCGAGAGGGGTAAGATCTAACGCCCCCTTAACGCCCTTTTAACAATTAAATTGTAAACTTTAGGCTTCAGAAGAAACAACGGCTATGAATGCTAATCTCATTCAAAGAATCTAGGAATGAATACTGTAAGATATTTCTTAATTAAGAAATGGAATATAAAAATACTTTACTTTCCAATTTATTTATTCTTTGACAGAAGTGTTTAGTAACGTGCGACCTATGAGGAAGTACTACAAGGTTATATGCTCATTGAAAATACGTTTACCAGTTCTATCTATTACTATTTTTCCTTAATTAGAAGTAACATAGGCGAAGACACGTACGAAGTTCGGCATTTAAATGTGCATAATTATTTTTTATGTAACTCAATTTAAAAGCAACAACATAAATGAAAAATTGTAATTTTTTTTTTCGTTGGTCGGTCTTTAGCAAGCACTACTTTAAATTGAGAAACTTTATATCATTGACTTTCTATAAAATTGGAGTACAGCTATGGAGCCATACTCTACGTCGATATAATTGAAATTGGTTCCAAAATCATCAACAACGATTTTGATACTTAGATACGATTGTTTCATTTTGCAGAAAATAAAAAAAGAGAAAAGAAGACCAAAAAGAAGAAGCTACTTAAACAAAAGAAGAAACATGAAAAAAAGAAAAAAGCTAGAGCTAAAAGCAGCTCGTCATCTAGCGCCAGCTCTTCTGACTCTGAAATGGAACCGGAAAAGAAATCAAAGAAAAAGCAGAAGAGTTCCGAAAAAAAGAAACGTAAGAAATCCTTATCAGAATCTCAAGAAGAATTATTCGACGTCAACATATTAAATAACATCAAAACTGAGCGATTGACGGACGACGAGAAGGCAAATCAAATGGAATTCTCGCCGAGAAGACAGAAGCCGAGGGAAATTATTGACGTAAAAGAATTACAGAATGATTTTGTCGGAAACAGTATACAAATAAAAAAAGAGATAGAAGAAGAAGATCAGAAGAATGTAGAACAAGTTCGAGAAGATAAGAAAGAAGATGTATCTGTTGAGATTTTAAGAGAAGATAGTTTGGAATCTCGCACTGAAAATGTGGTACAAGACGAGCCACAGCAAGAATCCAAGGTCAGTAATGTTTATTGAAAATCTTCCTAAGGTTGTTGATGTCTCAATAATAAACGACATAATACTTCATTTTGTGTACTATAAAGTTATGGTTGTTTTATCAGAATATAACAAATTTATGACATTTTTCTTAATCAGTTCACCTGTATTTCTTTCCAGGAACAAGATGAAAGCCAATCAGCTCTACGTCCAGATGAGTCCAACATCTCCCAGTCTTCATCACAAGAGTCCATCTACAGTTTGAAAGATCAACCTCTGTACGAAAAGGACGAAAGCCACTTGCGACCGTCGTCACAGAACTCTAACTATAGTTTCCACGACGTCATGGCATCTGGCATGTACTCAAAAAATTTGGAACATGGAATCGAGCAAGTACAAAGGCATGATATGCGTAGACATGATTCGCACGGTCACGATATGCAAAGCCTGGATGTGAAAAGCTATGACATGAAAAGTCAAGATACGCAAAGCCGTGATACTCAAAGTCAAGATATTCAAAGACATGATGTCAAACAAAGCATGCAAAGTCAAGATATTCAAAGACATGATGTCAAAAAAAGCATACAAAGTCAAGATATTCAAAGACATGATGTCAAACAAAGCATGCAAAGTCAAGATATTCAAAGACATGATGTCAAACAAAGCATGCAAAGTCAAGATATTCAAAGACATGATGTCAATCAAACCATGCCAAGTAAATATATTCAAAGACATGACGTTCAAACACCTGTCATACAAAGAGATGCCGAGCCGAGACAGGACTTTCAAGGACGTGAAAATCAAATGCACGCCGAGAAACGACACGAAGAGCAAAGAGACGACATGCAAAGACGCGACGTGCAAGGACATATTATACAAAGACTCGAAGAGCAAAGACATGACGTGCAACGAATTGACGTCCAAAGACATGATCATGAAATTGACTTGCACAGTCAAGAGAATTATGTGCAGGGAGATTATGAAATGTACGAACAAATGGCTATGGCCTATCAGAGCGGTGTCGCCAGTCAGGTAAGAAAATGTATACATGGTGTTTTTGGGGATGAACATAGAGTTGAAGACAAAATTACCCGATTAAAGTTAGCAAATATCCCGATTATAATGTTAATTCTCGGTCAACCATGTTTCACTTATGTATATTTTTTTAACACATGTAGTTTTTTTAGCAAAGAATTCAATTTAGCAACAAAACTAGACTGGTTTAGTCCGAGATAGTGCAACTTTCTAATGGTGAAATATTCTTTCGAATCGGTTTGGTAATAAATATTATCCCTACTAAGAGAAAAGCAAAGTTAACCTTTTATTAATTTTATATATCGAATCAGAAATATGACAATATTGGACCATATTTAGCATATCAATGCTATGGTAGTTTCAGCAATGCTCGGTGCAGTCCCCATTTCTGGCTTGAGCTTTCCGTGTAGGTAACATGGTTACCCATTCCACAGCATGGTGGTAGAATAATTATCTGGCGCACAGCATACATAACTTTCCCAGAGCTGTAGGCAGCAGAATCACGGATTGCTAAGATCCTACGCTATATGTGGTTGTAGCAAACGTCCCCGCCCGGAGTATCAGGCGAGCAGCGTATAGAGACGGTGGTCCACGCGCGCACCCGCGGCGAGATCAAGTGCGACTGGCGCGCTGGGGACTCCCTCACCCCCGCCGCCCCCGCAGCCACACCCGCCGCGCCCGCGCAGCCGCAGCGTCCTTCTCGGTGGGGTGAGTTACTCATAACCTAATTTGCCTACCTTTTATGTTTCATTGCTTCTCACCTTGCTTTTGTAATATAGTGATTTGCGAAAACCAATTTTATGATCAATGTCGTTACGGTAGATTATGATTTTATTAATTGTTACCGCCAAACTATGGCATTTTAGAAAATGCTTGTCAGTTCAATGTTCAATGTTTTTTCAATGAACTAAAAAAAATTAACAATTATCAATTAGTTTGCATTTTTTTATGTTTGTTTCTTTTTATGCAATAGGTGGCCAATAAGCAGGGAATCGCTTGATGGTAAGCGATTACGGTGGCCTATAGTTATTGGTTGCATGGGGCATTACGATAAGTGAGCAATACTCTGTTAACTCTCCTTTTGAAGAATCTAGCATTGTACTACACTACTCGCGGATACCATAACCTTAGGGTTTATGGTTGAATGAGCTTTCAAGCGATGGTGGGCTAGGGCGATAGCTTGAGAGCTCCACTATTTATGAACCGATATGGAGAACTCTTTCCTCAATGTGTACTTGCCAACTTCATATGTGACAACTATTACATAGATAATTATATTATATTATTATATATTAGCCTATAATTGGTTATGCATTAAGCCATTGTATTATAATGTAAGGTAAACATTGTATGTATAAATGTTATAACTGTTGATTGACCTTAAAATGAAATAAAATAGATCTATTCTGCATCGTTTCCCTTGAAAACAAACAAACTTTCCTTTCATGTACAAAAAGTTGACAATTAACATTTCTACCGATTTAGCTGAGCAGGTACCAGAATAAAGCTATTACCTCTTCTATTAGTGCAAACTTAGTTGGAACTCTGAGAACAAGTTTATCTTGGTTCTTAGTTGCCAGATGTAGCCATTAAAAATTATTGGAATCATACCCTTTTAAGGTTGATAGATGCCATTTTGTTGTCTTTTTTCACTTTTATGATTACTTGTTTTTCTTATGTATACCTAATTTAGTTTATGTAATGGTACCCACGAAAAATAGTACGGTAGTCATTTTGAAATGTTGCCACATATGAAATTTAGAGTTTAGAATTAGAAGTATGTATATATAATATATGTATATTATAACAGTTAGTACGAGTCTGTATATAGTTATTATATTGTATGTATTTTCTATTATAAATACTGAAGTTGAACAATTGTAAACCCATAGATAACTAACGTTGGATGAATGCATAAATTCCGCAGTGAACTATCTTCGACTGAAATTGGAAAATGGATGATTACTAAGTTACTTTGGTTTGAGTGTCACCTTGAGAACCGCTGTAATGATTTGCGAAATGTTTGTCGTTGTTGTTTTTTTATTGTATTTTAGTAGTTTAGTAGCTTTTAGAGAGTAGCAAATGTTATAGTAGCTTGAAAAAAGATTGACAGACTGATAAAATCAAAGTAGAGTAACTTCTAGTGCGTAGTAGATAGTACTATGAAGTGTTATCTGTATTCGAAAGTTTGTGATCGCTTAAGTAAAAGAATATATCATGTTTTTTTAAATGTGGTACTTGCTTAGCATGTTGCGATTCTTTATCAAAATAAATTCTGCAGATGAAATCCTTTTGTAATAGCTTTCCAAATGCTCCATCGTGGCTTTAGACATAAAATATTTACAAAGAACATCCCATAAATTATCAACTACTGAAGTTTTTTTGACGTGACAACGTCTTATAAATTGGTTTGCCGGGTGACACTTCAAGAAACTGCGTTACGCTCCGCTCACGTTATGCGCTCACAATGAGAGCGAGTGAGAGGCACGCGTCCCTTCCACTCGGGCATGGTTAGCCCGCCTAAGAGCGAGAGAGACAGACATAAAAAGTGAAAGGCACTCAAAGTCGTTGTCACGTAAAACTTTCGCCCGTATACCGACTTTACAGGCAACCAATTTTTTTTATTACTTATATTTTTTAAAAAAATATTTATTTAATTATATGAGTGTTACAGATATCGAAAGATGACGGTGATCGCTTACCATGAGGCGGTCCGTCTGCTTCTTTGTCACCTATTACATAAACGAAATATTTTGAAATATATGATTTTACTTGTCCCTTCCAAAAATATATCTAAAAAACTGTATTATTTATTTGTTCATATAATACAAAAGCGTCACATTAAACATTAATGTTGTAAATCCGAAGTTAAATACTGTAAAAATACAAATATATTTAAAAAAAACATAACAATAGGTCTAACAATAAATGAACCCATTGGCCCCAAACTAGTTTTCACTGTGTTTTGGAGCCGAAGGCCTCTCCCTTAACATAGTACACATAATTGTATGTCAAGCGCTCAGAATATAATTAAAATATTATTGAAAATAGATTTACAAATATTATATTAACATTATAAAACAAACTTTTTGTTTATAACGGAATGATTCGGTTGAGATGAATGTGCTTGTGCATACATGCATACATGCTCCTAAAGTCCTGTAGTTTTTGTAACTCAAAAAACTGTTTTTGTCTGTGTTTTGACTTATTGACAATTCTTTGTACGTGGATAGCTAGAGACTACTATGATGTGATCGCGTTATCCAAACCCAATCCAACATTGTACAATTTTTACAAGGTCTTACATGATATCTATGGAAAGAGTAAATAATCTAACAATACATAGCTCTATCCTTTGACAGGGGCCTAAGGGCAAACGATCGAAAACGTGTTGACGCTCTCGAGATGTGGTGCTGGAGGAGACTAATATCGATACTCAAGGAACTCAAAGAACTCAAAGTGACTACAAAGCTGTCATCCATCTGCCTTCAACGAGTCCTTGAGTATTTCGGTCACATAGCTCGGAAAAAAGCCGACAACTTAGAAAAGCTTGTTGTCAGCGGTAAGAGGGGAAAAGGCCACGAGGTCGCAGTCCTCTACGTTGGTCGGATCAGATCCGCACCACTCTCAATACTAATATGCACGAAGCTATGCACACTGCCGAAGACAGGTCAAGATGGCGTAGTATCGTCCGTCGAAAAGTGATTCATGGAGGGGGTCACGACCCTCAGCACTGAGGAAAACGACGCGAGGAGGATCGTTTGAAAGGACTGGCCTGAAATTATCCACAAAGTAATGATGTAATGGTACCACCGCACTAGCCGGCACCGTTTGAAAGCTCATCCACATATTATTGAGTCGTGAGTCACATACTGTGTGATTCTATAGATCGTTTCTTCCACACATCTGCAAAATGTATGTCTGTAAATGTAGCTACAATATTGGATTGTTCAGAAGGAGTTAAGAGTTAACAGAGTCTTAAAAAGGATTAGCAACGTATCGTAATGCCCCTAGTGCTACAGATATCCATAGGCGACGGCGATCGCTTACCCTCAGGCGGCCCGT
Source organism: Apeira syringaria (assembly GCA_934044485.1). NCBI lineage: Eukaryota > Metazoa > Arthropoda > Insecta > Lepidoptera > Geometridae > Apeira > Apeira syringaria. The sequence continues at coordinate 3,622,103 of OW203672.1, read as the reverse complement.
CTGCTTGTTTGCCATTTGACATTCATTTGGAACGGAATTAATAAATCATTTCATTTAATAAAAATCATTTATTCAGGTAAAGGCATTTACAATTCATGTTAAAGGAATCACCCGGTTCCCAAACTAGGCTCGTGAAAGCCCGTGATATAATTAACGTAACGTAAATTGTAAATATTCGGCCTATAAGTATGTCTGCTTGCCCTTTCATCAAACATTGCTGGCTGCCACGCTTACACCTTTATGTGTTTTATGTGTTACTGAACTTGCAGGGCTGAAACCAGGCGACGTGAACATTGTCCTGACGGGTGGGAACGAACAGTTCCCCATTAGGAATGTCGTCGAGCCTGTCTATAAGATACAGAGCATCGCTAATAGAACCGACAACTCAGCTTCTGGGTAAGTCATGAAATACATGCAATGCTAATTCTTGCCATTACACGGCAAGAATTATTGTACCCTCTCATTTCTACCGGTGAGATGGCTAAAAGATCACGTATCAGAAGGTGGGCAGCAGAGCCTTCTGCGGATAAAATCAACATATTGCTCTCGCCAACCCGCCTGCCAAGCGTAGCGAGTACTGGTAGAATTGTTATCTGCGATTTAGCTTTTTAGGATTAGGATTGCACTTTTTACCGGGACCACCGCGGAAGTATACTCTATCTAACAAAAAAAGAATCATCAAAATCGGTTCATAAACAACGAAGTTATCCGCGAACACACATAAAAAAAAACATATATTCGGTCGAATTTAGTAGCCTCCTTTTTTGAAGTCGGTTAAAAATGTTTAATTATTTACTTGTTAATATGGTCACGTGTCTATTCGCGACAAGGCTAACATAATGACATTATCAATTGATATATGTAACCTATAACCGCGATCCATAGATAAAACATTGAACTGGCGCCACCTCTAATACGTCCGAGATTTGGATAAGTTGTTAAAGAACAGCCGTTAAAACGTACCAGGACTTCATGGTGCTTTATATAGAATGTTATGTTCAGGTATGATGAAGCTTACATGGATACGTACGGCGCCCTGGACAAGCTGCAGTACGGCGACTGCTTCTCTACCAACGTACCAGTCGAGACAACCAGCTCCGGCGCGGACGACAGACGGGCCGCTATCGGCAAGCATTCCACCACGCTCGATGATAGGATCGACCTCGCGCTCAGGACTACTGGTTAGTATGGAAAGAAAGAAAGAAAAAAAAAAAAAAATATTTGTCACATTTAAAGTATACAAGAATAACAAATATAAATAGGTTAGCAATACAATTCTAAATGTTACAAATCGGCCCCACCTCAGCAATGCTGAAGTGGGGCAGAAGCAAAACATCCATACATGGTGGACGTTCCAACTTATCGCACGAAGCGTTTTGCTTCCACATTCTTAGTGCGTACAGCTAACGAATGGAACTCATTGCCTAACTCTGTATTTCCGAAAAAATACGACCTGGGTATCTTCAAGTCACGAGTAAATAGGTATCTTCTAGGCAGGCGTGCTCCATCGTAGACCGCATCATCACTTAACATCAGGTGAGATAGTGGTCAAACGCCTACCTATTACAAATAAAAAAAAAATTCGTTGTCTGTAAAGTCTGTTTACGGATGATAGATTGACGTGATAACGTCATAATCATTTATGACTTTGACTTTGACTTTGATTTCGACTTCTACTTCCACTTCCACTTTGGCTTTGATTATTTTATGTAATACAAAACTCAGGTGGAACGTTACGCGCAACGTTACTATTTTTCATTTGTGTTGCTGGTATTCATCAATTTATAAAACGTTATCACGTCAAAAAAAAAAGTGCAGGCAAATATATTTTAAATCAAGTTACAAATGTTTTTGATAAATAAAGCATATTATAATGTAAATGAATATTTAAATGATAGCATGACTGCTAACTGGACATGTAATGAAATTTGACATTAATTCTAGAGATAAGTTTTATAATGTAAACTGTGTATGTAGATATGTACCTACCTTGTTAATATTCGCACGCCAAATGGCTGAATATAGCTGATCATTGCCATTTAATTACCAACTATTGTGCTACCTATATTCGCGAATAAACGATTTGATTTGATTATAAACCAGCGCTGGTCTTCCGTTGGGACCGGTTCGTGACGTCACGGTCCCTACGTTTACAACAGTATATCCTATACTAAAAGGAATTGGATTACGCTGTAATTACGTAAAATAGGTAAATACATGCTGAGCTATCATCGCTTCGAAAATTTTTTCCATTCTATCTAAGGACGCCCAGACGGACGGCAATGCGACATCCATACACGGCAGACGTTCCAACTTGTATTTACAAAAATTGCTAGTTGAAATAGTACAATAGAAAGTTAATAGGCGTTACTTTGCGGAAATCCATACCAAAATGCGTAAGATTGCATCTGTGTATCTTACTGTATACTTACTGCATGTAATTTATGCGGGAGTGACGGAGGTGCACACTGCATGATAGCCTGGAATAATTTAATGTCGCGACATTAACACACAATATTCTGTATTTGATATCTTTTGGAGAACAATAGAACTCAAGTAAAGCTATGAATAATATTTATAAATAACTAGCTGCGCCCTGCGGATTCACACGCTTAGACCCTCTTTTCGTATATTCGAGTCACGTCCGCGTGAATATTTACAACAATCGTGCTGCACAGTTTTGAACTGTGCAGCGTATAACTTAGGCACAATTATTAATTATATATAACTGCCTCTTTCACTTCATACGTTTGTCGCATCATTTTATCTCTTTCACTCGCAACGCTTTCGGCACGTAACCAAACTTTAAGAATTTTTATTGTGTATCGCATTAACCATATGCTAGGAAGAACTTCAGTTCAAATATTGGAAGGAAAAAATTCGGCTGCTAGTGGGACTTGAACACACGACTACAGAATACCGTCCTGTCGCTCTGTCCAACTAAGCTATAGCAGCCCATACCACTAGGGCCGAATTACTTCCTTCCTTATTAACATCTGCGGGGGATGTTATTAGCGCCATCTACCTTTAATTGTATGAACAATTAATTAATAGGACTGATAGACCAACATTACAGTTGATATCGTATCAAACGAAGGCACCCTACCCTTATTTTAAGAATTTTTACTGTGTATCGCATTAACCATATGCTAGGAAGAACTTATGTTCAAATATTTGAAGGAAAAAAATAATATATGATGAAGTAATTCGGCCCTAGTGGTATGGGCTGCTATAGCTTAGTTGGACAGAGCGACAGGACGGTATTCTGTAGTCGTGGGCCCAAGTCCCACTAGCATCCGAATTTTTTCCTTCTAATATTTGAACATACGTAACCAAACGTTCACAAACTCTAACTTTACACGCACAAAGATCGGGGGCGCGCAAAAACCTACGTTATTTTTAATTTTGTTATTTTCAGTTCTCGGGAACGTGGCCAGGGATGAAGACGATACAGATGACAAAGATGGACCAGAGAAAGGAATTCTAGTCACGTAAGTCAACTACTTATTTAATTATTTATCTATTATTGAAATTATTTAAAATAATAGGTTTAAGTTTTAGGAAACAAAATAATCAAATTACATTATTGTTATAAAATATGTGAATTTTATCGATTCAATATTTCATCAATGTTCAATACCTTTTAAATCAAGTTGAAAAAGTATTGACTTTATTTTGCACAGCATTGACCATCTCGCTTTGATATAGTGTTGTTCACTTACTTACTTTGTTTTACTTTGTTATATATAGTATTTGAATAATTTTGCTACTACGTACTAGTATAAAGTGTACCCTGGACATTTTAATATTCTATGGCTCCTGCCCCACTTCACAATACATGTTGGCATCATCATCATCATCATCATCATCATCATCATCATCATCATCATCTCAGCCATAGGACGTCCACTGCTGGATATAAGCCTCCCCCATTGATTTCCACAAGGACCTGTTGGAAGCAGCCCGCATCCAGCCCTTGCCTGCGATCTTAGTCAGGTCGTCTGTCCACATTTGTTTGTTGGCATGATGACACACAGTAATTCTCAATGATAAAAAAGAAAACGCACGCGAAGATTTGACGTTTGCTCGTTTCAAAGTAAAGTGTCCAACTGGATGTCCGATGGCGCGCTTTTAAGCCCCGCCTACTTGGACACGACTTTAGTTGGGTCATTTTTTTAACGCAGCTACGTTTCCTGTCTCATTTGTTGGTAACATGGAATTCACTAAATATGTCATGTATAACAGGACCAAATTCAACATAATGTTATGACGCTGCCGTGACCTCACATCGCTGATTTTCAACCTGCTCCTTTCTTACACTTTGTGTATAATTTCAGTAAGAGTTTGGGTGTGTCGGCTGGTCGCGGCGCCAAGCGTGTCAGTTTCGCGGACGGATACAAGCCGGGACAGGACTCGGACGTCGAAGACCCGCCTGTCAAGAAGGTAAGCGTGACTGTCATGCCTAGTATACTATACCCTGTTCTTAGATAATTTATGTAAACAATGATATGTCACGAAAAGTCCCTGTCAAAGTGGCATACCAGTTGCCTGAAACATTTTTCACTCATGATAAATATTTATGCCTCTTTCATGTTAAGTTTCGTCGATATTTTTCGCTTATTCTATGCCTTTAAAGAGTTAAAATGTTACTTATTAAAAAAAAATATTTAAAATACCATTCCATATTCCGTACAAAATATAAGTACGAAGTTGATAGGATTTTTCAATTTAAAAAGTAAATTAGTTTTAGGCATACGTAAATAAAACATTGACTTACACATACATAATTTCTACACAAAAAGGACTGATTCTATTTATGATGAAATTCAATCAATCAATCAATCAATATTCTTTATTGCGAAAAAATGGTCACAATGTTGTCCTCATTGATAGTTACATCTACATAAATTATATAAATAGTAAGGCGTTATGCAAATTTTAATATTCGAATATTAAATTTTATATGAAATATATTATTGAATATATTATTTTATAATTCGAGTTATGCAAATATTAAAATTCGCATAACTCCTTACTACTTATTCTAATGTGGGTAGTTTTAGTCGGCACCAAATAACACGATAAATTATTTTTGTCTAATATTACCTAATACTACCCTCATTCTAATAAAAATATCTAATTTTAATATGTATTGCCATTCATAGTTTTATACTAAATCGTGTTATTTTTAATGGTTTCCGTGAATAAAACTTAATCATAAGAACTGATGCAATGCTTTTTATTTCGCTCCATTTTAATGACAAGACATAATATATCCCACAGACTAGTTAAAACATTACACAGCATACATGCACAGGGTGCGTTCATAAATACATAATATCTCTAACAAATCGGACTTGATTGTAACCATATAAAAACTTATTTGACACCAGTTTAGTTAGTTTGATTGAACAACAGAATCGCTGGCATTGTTTGTTTTAATAGCTATACAATTTGCGTTGTATATTATTAGGGATATAAACCTTATCGACTTATGTAAGTATTATATATAACTGATTACATAGTATGAAATACGGATAGATGGATAGACCTGCAATTTGGGCTCCAAAAAGACCATCGGATGTCGTTGAACCTAATCAAATAATTTAAGTTTTTTTCTGTATTTCTTGCTAAAAATGTATAAACCACGCAAATCTTCATAATAAAAAAGTTTCTTTAGTGTTTAAGATCCGGCTATCATATTTGCAGAAAAAGAAGTCCCGCCGACTCGGTTGCGCGTGGCCGTGTCCCGCGACCCACCCGGACCACATCCCGCTGTGGGACGCGCTGCCCCCTCCGCCCCCGCCCCCAGGATCGCCCCCACCCCCGGCCCTGCCGCCGCCCCCGGCTACACACTTGCTGCGACAACCCCGTCCAGGACTCTCCGCCATGCCTGGTCTCTTCCCGCCGCCACACCAAGGATTCAAATTTGGTAAGTATATTTGTTATTAATAGCCCTATCAAGCGGCTTCGACCAGACGTGTTACCTAAGTACCCGCAGGTGGATGTTTTTTTTTATATTGTATAGATCTAGCGTTTGACCACTATCTCACTTTGCTTGATGTTCAGTGACGATGAGGTCGAAGATGCTTTCACGCTAGACCTAGAATGCTTACTACTGTTTGATGACAGATTTTCAAACTTGAGGGTGGTAGCTAGCCAGACGGGGACTCAAAAGTACCCTACCACCATGCTGGGAATTTGATAACGGTGTTATCTTCACCGGAAGCTCAAGCCGTTGTTGGGGATCGCACCAGTGTCCGTCAGTTTGACAGCTGACGCGCGTTGTAGAGACATATTTGACGCACGAGCCAGTAATACACAAATCCAGTCACTCAGAGAGTCCCTGCCTTCAAAGCCAAGTTGAAGCGGTGGACGCTTAAACTTGGCTCTGCAGGCTTGACCAGATTGACATCACCTCAGTTGGAGACTAACTGGGGTGATGTCAATCTACGCGAGTTCAATACCACTAAGACCCAAGAGTGTCACTCTTCACTGCTAAACGGAGTGAAATACAAGTTTCCGAGATGTACCCCATTCCTTTAACCATCAAAATGGAGCTTCTTGGCGGAACACTGACGTTTACGCTGAATTTTGGAAGCTATATCGAGGCGAAAGCGCAACTGCCAAAGGGTTGGGCGTATTAGCCAAAGTGAGAAAGTACGCTTGAGCATTTTCTCAGCCTGTATCAAGCACAAATTCGGTCGTGCATGGAGATAGATGGATCGTATTTTTCGGATGGTTCAGCCAAATGTAAATTTGAATCTTTGGATTCTATCGAAAGGCGAGCCAAAAAGATCATCGGCAACGACTTTCTGGTTGAATGTGTGCTTCATAGCCTTCAACACCGGCGGAGAGTCGCTTGCCTGTCGGTTTTCTATCGGTTACATTTCGGCGAATGTGCACTGGAATTACACAATTTAATTCCACCTTCTCCATTCTATCATCGGTCAACCAGACGTACGACTATGCGCCACCGCTACATGGTAGATATACCACCTTTAAGTAGGTACTAAGCGTTTTGCTTCCACTTTTATCACGTGTACTGCGGGGAACTCATTGCCCGAGGCCCGAATCAGTGTTTACGGACGGGTCATCGTTTTGTAAAACACTCGGTATGTTCTAGAATGAACCGTGTTGATGTAATATTTTCCGTTTCAGACCCAAACTCAATGCCAGCGTTCATGCCGCCCGAGCCGCCGCCCGGGATCATCTCCTTCCAACCTTGCAGTCTCATGCCACCGCGTGATTAGAACAAGGTCTGTTCAAATGTAAATATATGCCGTTAGGAAAATGCTACTTTTGTTACTGTATGTATAAAAAATATTTCTGTAAATAAATTATATGAGGAATATCAGTTTTTTTTATCCTTTAGTTTACGCCGTCGGAAACAAAATGATGAATGTCGGTTCCAATGTAATGTGTAACCCGTTCGACAGATGGGACATACACTTCCCAATGAGCGTGATCCACCCGGGCTAATACGGAATGAAGGATAGTGTTGTAAAAGTAATGCCGCTTTAACGTTTATGGAGCGACCAGAACGTAGCGCGGGGCGTGTCACGGTTTTTTATACGTCTTGCTCGCTCGGCGCGATGAATCTGCCGGGGCGTCAGTCGAATACAGTGAAGGCGACACCACGCTCGGAGGCGCGGATCATAGCACCGGGTGCATTTCGGAATTATTAGTGCTAGCATACGCTAGGCCGTGGAGTACCGGCCTAGAATATTACTCCCCCATCTCTTCTCGCGGCAGCCGTAAGAGTCGGCTAAGGAATCACGCACCAGAGGGTGGGCATCAGCGCCTTCTGAGTTTCACATATCGTTCTGCGCTCGTCAACCCGCCTGCCAAGCGTGAGTGAGTATAGGCAAACCCCCCCCCCCCCCTTTAATGGAGGAGGCATATGTTCAGCTGTGGACGTCCTGTGGCTGATACGAATACGATACGAAATTGTGCAAGGAAATGCAGCACTGCCCTTTTTCTTAGTTAAATGGACAAGGAAATACATTATTGATGTGTTATATGTTCTGATGTTGGTCTCTATAGGTGGCTGAATGCCATCTATAGAGATCAGCCGAGGATCGTGGCATCCAATGTACCGCAGTGGCTGATGATGTTAAGCACGAAGCGTTTTGATTCCACTTTTATAATGCGTACTGCCAGCGAGTGGAACTCACTGCCTGAGTCTGTGTTTCCCGATATGTACAACCCCGGAGTCTTCAAGTCGCGAGTGAATAGGTACTTTCTAAGTTTGCGTGCTCCACCTTAGACCGCGTCGTCGCTTTTTTTTTTTTTTTGTATACTTATTCTCGGATACCATCTAACCGAGCGGGGTTATACTGAAAGGCAGCGCAGCGTGCACATGCTGAGCATAATCCTATTGCCTACAAATTATATTTATGTGAATTTGTACTCAGACTGTGTTATGTATTTTATACTATGGCAATAAAGTGTTTTTTCATTTATTTACGTAAGCTCGTCATCTGTTGATGGAGAAAGAAAGAGAAGAGATGCTGGTTTTGAGCTCATACTTTCAGAAGCACTTACTTGTGTGCTTATGTAATGTGTGTTCGCACAGCGGCCTAATAAGATTTTAACCTCTATAAAATCTACAAGTGTGTGCATATCAGATAAAGTAAGTGTAAGTACTTTTTAACCAAATTCAAGAAACGAATAGAAGAATGTAATTCCTCAATTTACATGTATTGCTTGTATGCTCCTTGTCGGATACATTTCGGTGAGTGCGCTCTGGAGCTACATGGAATTTAATTCCTCTTGCTCTATTCCATCCAAGAACGACCAGACTGCAATGTGACATCCATATATGGTAGACGTTCCATCCTGTCGCACGAAGCGTTTTGCTTCCACATTTAAATATTTTTTTTACAACTTTGCGTTTGACAACTGTCTCACCTGATGTTAAGTGATGACGTTGTCTAGGATTTAGCACGCAAACCTAGAAGGTACCTATTCACTCGCGACTTGAAGACTCCAGGATTGTACACATCGGGAAACACAGTAATGCGTACAGATAACGAGTGGAATTCATTGCCTAAGTCTGTGTTTCCAATAGATTTAACTATCTGGAATCTTCAAGTCACGAGTGAATAGGTATCTTCTAGACAAGCGTTAATTATCGTAGACCGCATCATCACTTAACAGTGGTCAAACACTTGTTTATTTTAATTTTTTTTAAATGTGTTAAGTTCTCAGAACCTGTTTCTAGATCCACCGATTTTGATGCTTCTGTAATATTCCGCGGATGTGTGGAAGACGGTTTGTTTAACCGACTTTAAAAAAGGAGGTTACTCAATTCGACCGTATATACATATCTAAATTTTTATGTGTGTTCGCAGATAACTTCGTCGTTTATGAACCGATTTCGATGATTTTTTTTGTTTTATTTATTAACAAAATCCACAACCCTTTATAAACAAATGGTTGTACAAGCAACTTACACCTAAGGCCAATAACGGATTTACATTTTGATACAGTATACTTCCGTGGTGGTCCCATTAAAATTTCATCAAAAGCGGACAAGCTTTTTTTGAGTAACACTCATAACTGAAAAGTGCTACGTATACCTCGACGATATTATAGTTGCGGTTGAAGACATCGGACAACATACACAATGACAATTGATACCGTGAGTAGCTAAGTTTGATAAAAAAAAAAAAAAAAAAAAAGACAATTCACTGAAAAGGGTGAAAAAATTTTTTTGCCAAAAAATGGAACCGACTTCAACACTCAAAACTGTAAAATAACTAGTCGAAGCCTGAGAGAGTGAGCGTGATAGCATCTCATCGTCACTGACCATCAAGTGAGATAGTGGTCAAACGCTGGATCTATACAGTATAAAAAAATAGTGTGGTTTACTATAGACGTTAGTCATATAGGTTTAAAATAAAACGACAGTGTTTAAAAACAATAAAATAGATTTTCATTTATTGTGAGACGAAAAATACAACAATGGGCCTTATCACCTAAAATGGTTAGTGGCAGACTGTCGTGAAAACAACTTGTTAGGTTTTAGGGTTCCCGTGGCAACCGGGCCCTCAACAGTACAGACTTCCTAATTTATTTATTACTTATGTCTTTCTTTGGGAAACTCGGTAACGAATATCAACGAAACAGCAGTATATAATACACAAAACCATGACTTCTCTATTCACTGAAATCATAACTAATATTAAATTTTATTAAACATTGTGTGAACTTTTATTAGTTTTCATTTTTTAACTAACTTTTTTTAAAAAGGCTTTATTGATTCGAAGCTAATACTTAATTACTTACAAGATTGTTGAATAGTTTTAAGGAGTTTAGTCGCACCACTCCTGTGAGTATATATAGTACAATACAAGTCGGTCCGTCAGTCCGTCCGTCGCACTCGATGGCTCTAGTCACGCAGCGGCTCCAACTCAAGGCCTAACTACGAACCTCACAAATAAAACGTAACAACTCTCAAATACCGCTACTATGAAACGTTCTATACAAAATTGAACATCGCCGATTCACTAGATCGTTTGATTTATTTATATTATAATATTACTAAAAACAAGTGGGCGGCGAGCGGCGGCGGCGACCGCTCCGTGCGATTCTCGACCCTAACTCCATTAAGTACAATGTCTTACGTTATAAAACTTGAAAATGCCACTGCTGCGATACTACGTCGCCTATGTCCCGTGCGGGCGCGCGCGCACGCCGCTTCTGACGTCACTTCACGTCACATACCGTCGCGTCACGTCACATACCGTCGCGTCACGTCACATACCGTCACGTAACGTCACATACCGTCATGTAATGCCACGTAAAGTGACATCACGGCCGCACGCCGCGCCGCCTGCGCCCGCGCCTCGCTATTGCTCATAGAGAAAAAAACCGAAATCAATTCATTACACCGTAGACTATAACCTCGTTTAATAAACTTGAAGATTTAACAATAATAAGTACATTATAATAATTGAATGATTAGTATTGTTTTCATAAGAGACTAGCATTACAAATAAATACCTTCAGCTATACAATTTTTTAATGATTTTTATAATCTATTTTAAACATTTTGAAGATGTTTAAATAGTGGACTACGTCGGTTTTTACACAAGAATACTGTTCACGGTTCTTGTATACAAACTTTTCAGTTGATGCGTCTACGCTTCGAGATATGACTTAAATGTATACTTAGATTTAGGGGAAAAAGGTCGTAAAAACAAAAAAAAGTTATTGAAATGTATAACAAACACCTTAACTAATAGTTGAATAATTTAGTTGAAGTATGTATAGAAGTGGCGGGGAGGCGCGGCGACGGCGGCACGCTACAAATGAAACTTTATACAAAAGGATTAGTTCGCGCCTTCGCGCGCCTCCGCGCGACCTGTCTTTGACAAAAGCAATATAAAACAATTCATTCCGTGTAAGAGATGATACGATGGTACGCGAACTTTTTGGTATCTCTATTTATATTTTTTCAAAAAACACACTTTCATTCGCTCAACCCATGCGCTTAAATCTAAAATTAATAATTAGACAATATTTTTTTCTTAATATTTGTTCAACAGACGCGCGCGGCCCGCGTCGCGCGCGTATAATAATAATAATAAAAATATTTTCAAAACAATCGAATAATTAAACACACTAGTTAACAATATAACTCACGCTCGAGTACACGATGCGAGTCCGTCGAGCGTACACAATCGATCAGAACCAAATACGTTTTTAACATCGTAAAAATATACACGTCGGGTACGATCTGAGCGACGGCGGCGGTATAATCGTCGCGTCGCGCACGGCGTCCGTTATAATACTGATACGGGGTCGGCGCGGGGCGGGTGCGGGGGGTGCGGCGGCGGCGGCGGCGGGGCGGGGGAGAGGGTCGCGGCGCATGCGCGGCGCGGCGGTGCTCGGTTAGACCGCGGTCTCGGTGTGGCTGTGGCTGGAGAGGCGCTCCACGTCGATGTCGTGCGGCGCCAGGTGGTCCTTCCCGCCCGCGCCGGCTCCCGCGTCCGCGTAGTCGATACTCGACGAGTGCGAGAACCGCTTGGACAGCGCGGTCTGCTTGCGCAGCGCCTCCGCCAGCGCCGCGTCCGCCAGCGAGCCGCGCGAGTCCAGCCCCTGCCGGAACGCGTTCACCACGCGGATCTGCCCACCACGACCACCACCCGACATTGTATTAGTCAATTGGCCGTTGCGAACAACTTGGAAGGCTCTCGTGACGCTCTGATCGCAAGCTAACATTTGAGTTAAACCACATCAGCAAGTTAGTTTCTTCAATAAAACATTACGAAAATACTGAGGAGGTTGAATTCGCACAATCCTGGAATTACCTTTATCCTTCACGTACGATTATGGACCAAACATATATAAAGTAACTCAACCTTAGAATATCATAGATGCTACGGAAATAGGTTCAAATGTTAGCTACGCCACCCCGTGTGGATCGTTTCTCCAAAGGACGGTGCTAGGTTATATGACAGTGCCAGAAATCGGAACTTTCTAATAGTGTTCTAGCCGCAGGGAGATTTGATCAGAGCTACACGAACGCCATCAGATTTGCGATTAATACAAAACTCCCTCTATTTCGTCACTGAGTTACATTTGTGTCGAAAGAAAGGGCCACATCTGTCCGTATTTAGTATTTCAATCGAAACAATTGAACGATCCCTTCCCACCCGTCTTGTATAAAGACAGATGCTCAACGATAGTTCAACTTCGCCGATAACACACTCAATATTGAAATACATAAATATACAGTTTCAAATGAATAAGCACACCGAGCCATATAAAAAGTAGGCAAGAAAGCGTTAGGTAATTCGAAATTCCAGTCACAGAGTATTGGAATTGTTGCGTCTCGGTCGGCCCCATGCCATGCAGTGATCTTTGTGGGACTCAATCCGCTCTGAATACAGACATTCCGACCTTGAGCCGTGGTTCGCCGTCTCTAACCGTGTTACATGCTCCAACTAACTGTGACTGCATTTAGACATTGACCTCACTATGTGAGCTACATCGCGGTTCAAAGCTCTAAACCCTACGATACATTCTATAAGCAACATCGAACGCAATACCCAACTTGTCCTATATCCGAACATTTGAAAGCAAGCTTACAATCACCCGTATTTACCGTTTGATTGATACAAAATTTAAGCCTAATACAGGAATTTGTAGCTAGTCGTTAAGCTTGTATTAGAAAATGAATGCCTAAATGATTTTAGTATGGATACGAACTCCCGGCGATATGGATGGAGCTGCGTGAGTTGTCAACTCTAATTCCCCACGAACTTATCATGTGCTGAATGTGTTGCAAATAAATAACTTACTACTTATGCGATGTATGGTTGCGAACTCAAATGTAATTCTACTCTTCTATATCAGGATATCTAAACCATAGCTTAGATAATATTTTCTTTAAATGTACCGTTACAATATTAAGTTTATATTCTTACTGATCACATTTGCCCCATAATCTTAATTTAACATACAACACCAACAAGTGAAAAACCGTTAAAAACATCAATTATAAAACCAATCCCATGTACAAAGCAGACAAAATATTGAAATTAAATACCAACTTCAATTGGTCACTAAAATCAATCATAATAATTTTAAAATAATACAAATGTATTAGTATTAGTTGAAGTTGATTATAAACAGCAATACAGGTAACGCATGGAATAAATAAAAATCAGAAATCGTTGCAAAGAACTTGGATCTCTGTCTGATATTTCAATCCATTAGCTGTATAAAAACACATCGAATTTTATAAAACACAAATAGTTCTTTGCATTGGACAAATTGCCCAAACATATTTTACACACATGCTATGTAGACCGTAGACCTTATTTGGTACATACTAGACCACTTCGAAAACATATTTGTCCAAGACCAACATTTGCCCCAAACTTTAACAAGTAGCACCCGAATTTTCGGGACATAAAATAGGATGATAATAAACAGCTCATGCGTCAGGATTCGTGCACAATGATGATTCAAGTATAGGAAACATGCAAATTATATAGACCCTTTCATTTACACATTATCATTTCAAGTGATTAATTGTGATCAGATTGTAAAAATGAAAAGTTCCATATAACATATAAGATTGGGAACAATATATAGAAATGTAAGGTATAGAGACAGAGTACAGAGTAATAAGACAATTTATAAAAAAAACAAACGAACATAAAAAGAGTCGGAACAAAAATGTAACATAAAAAAATGTGAGTGAAACAGCGGAACTCCTTGGTTAATTCGTTTCTTACAGCTTGATCTGTAGAGGTCTTGCTGTAGGGCACTGGAATCAATCTCTCTTGAAGTTCGCCACCTATCACCTTCCGCGTGAATGGGGTATTCATGGAAAAGAAATAAAAACGAGAACATGAAGTAAAAGGTTCACGAGACGAGAGTGAGAGGCCCGAACAGTCCGCTCGCCGCAGGGGTGGTACATAGACTGGCGGTGCTGGGTTTAGGTAGGCCGTAGGACGCAATTTTATTCAATTTCTGGACGAAAGCTCTTCTGTTGCCTTAAGAAAGCTGTTGTATATTTTTGAAGAATTCTCTTTCGACTGTTATTTATAATAATTTACGCATAAAATTGCGTCCCATTCGCCGTGGATAATTCACAGTGTAGATATAATAGAAGTTCTTCAGGGGACTATAACGAAGCAGTGTGCCTCTCGAAGCAATGAACAGTTTGTAGGAAGAAGATAGATATAAACAGAATGAAACAAAAATTGGGGATTCTTCGTACATGGTTCATTAAGAAGCACATTCATGGGATTTGTGCACTTATGACTACTTCTTTACAACACATTTTTTCCATCTAGGGCTCCGTTACATATTTTATAAAAATAGTATCCATATGACAACTGAAAAAATACAAAATAAACACAACGAAATACATAATGAGAACATTAATACATCGAACATCGATCTCGGGATCCACTTTGTGATGAAGCGTATATTTTTTTGTTTTAAAGTGTTTTTGTGCGTATGTGTTTGTGTGTTAAGACATGTCCAAAAGTCACTCGTGTGTGTTTGTTTGTATACATGCGAACTATGTACTAGAAGCACACACATAAATATTATCATCGACGTAGTTGCTCACATACCAGATCTCTAAATATTGTACTCACTAAATCAAGCTACTTACTATTTACACAAGCGGATTTATATGAAGTCGTGGATTAGCAAAAACACAATCCTATCCGAAGTTTTCTGCCCCAATATGACCTCGTCGTTTTGAATAATTCATTTATTTGAGCTGCGTTTCTAATACAACTAAAGCTTAATAACTATTTGTATATATATATATACAAAGTGTCAAAGCATATACGATAATAGCTCTCCTAAATCTTCCAAACAAAAGAAAAACGAATGATCAGATGTTACTTCTCCGATCATTCGTTTATTCTCTGATTAAGATTACTCGCATTCAATTATGCCTGGGTATAAAACGTAGACAAAAATGACATCTAAAGTTATGAGCCAACGTGCTAACTTTGCAAAAACTTTAGAGAATAAGTATCTAAAATATAACGATTTATAACGGAGCAAAATATAGCAGACACATAATACTAATATCGTATATGCAGTGACTAATAAAACCATGCTGTAAATATCGTAAGTATAAAACATAGTCTAGCCTTTATTATATTGATCAAGAAGGGTGAAAGCACTAAGCGTTTTCTAACATCGAAACTACACTGTACGACATATAACCGGCCAGCGTTGGCCGTGACAACAAACATTGGACCAACATATATACACCAACATTATTTTGCTGCCAGTTACCTTTATAAGTCGCTCTCCATACGTGGCGCGGTCGGGTGAAATCAAAGTTACTTTGGAGTATAGATACTTTATTACTAAGTTTTAAAGACAAGAAGCGTTAGAAGTGAAACAGTTCGGTTAGGTAAATCATGCTTTTCTCATTGTTTTATAAAGTGATCATCTTCACTATTTTACGACGTGTAATACCTAGAAGCGTAACTTTTGAGACTTATCTAATTTTTGGTGTACACCAAGACACTAGTTTCATAATTTAAATATATTTTACTTATAATATTTGCTAGACTTAACATGTAGCAGGCAAAGTATTAAGATACTACATGGAGTGCATTTTTTTTAGATTTACGAATTTATATATAATATTCAAATTTTTATATACCTATCATATAAACGAATGCTATTAACCACAAACACATTTTATGCATAGTTAAATTTGCTTGATAATATTTGCAGTTGTGTTGACTGTGTGAAAAAAAATTAATAGAAAAAAAACAGGAAGAAAAAGACCGGAAGACAGGGTTGTAGTAGTGAAGTGTGAAGTGTTCGTTTATGGGAATAGACAAGGAATAGTTTATAGACAGAATTAGACTGTATCTAGTATTTTTAAGTCTAAGAAATACGAAATTAATATATTAAAAAATATGCTTCCAATACATTTCCATGCAAATGTTATATCAGTAAATAATAAAATTGAGCGTTTTAAAAATAATGCGGCACATTTTCAATATAATCATATTCAATCTAAAATACAGAAAAAATAACATCGTATACGATAGTGTGATTAAAGAGTTTGAAAATCAACTTCACAAACTACTAGACACACACCACGAGCAAAAAACAATTATACTAAACACAAAAACACGCCATATGAAAAACTCGACATAAAAAAAGTATAGGATATCTAAAAAAAATGCATTCGTTCCCATAGACATAACAAAACACCAAATAATAACAAGCAAATTTAAATATCATCCTTAGTTTAAAAACGTTTATAAAAGCACTTGAGTAGCACAAATTGTGAATTTGTATTATTTTTATATTAATAAATATAAAAATGGCACATGAATTGTATTATATACTTTGTCATTTTAGCACAACACATAACATTTCCATTTAAAAAAATATACGACGAAATACTATATGAAGAACAGCTTATTTACAGAAAGGGATTACATTTCACGATAGAAATAATATATTTCCGAAAATTATTCGTATTCTTTGATATATTCGGTACAAAACAGATTATTTAATCTACTCCATCTAAATAATGGTGCACCATAGTCATATAACTCTATATAATCTTGCAAATATTCTAATATAATAAATCTTACTTCTAACATTTGTTTTAAAACAATAAACTCTGAAACTTGTCTACATATTTTACCTAATATTTGAATAGGTTTAGCAAGTTGCACGGTTTTAGATTATTTTCTCTTAATGGCAGTTTTATTATTACTTCGCTGTAATACGATTGTCTTTATTTAAAGCTTACTCAAAGGTCTTTCGCTTCTTTATTCAAAAGGACTGTTTGACTCCTCGAGTTTATGTAAATGTTGGGGCAATTACTATTCATCGCTCTGATGCGATGTGGGGCTGAGTGCGGGCAGGGAGCTGGCCCCGGATTGCACGCTGATCCTTCGGTGTTCCGCCAAATAATTATTGACAAATATCCTGCGACCGGCCAATATGTCCGCCTTTTGCTGGAAAACAATATCACGGACGCGTCAGTCGATCGCCCGCGCACATGGACGCGCCGCGTCACGGTGCGCAACCAAACTGCTTTCGAAGACTAGGGTAGCATCGCTCTTAGCTATGTAATCTTTGGTGGCGTGGCATTCCGAAAGGAGCCTAATTGTCTACGAAACTAGTTACCGAAAACTTTTGTTGCAATTATCGAAAAGTGTTCCATTCCCCGAAAAAATGTCTTTAAAACCACGTATGTTCTAATATTAAATCTAAGGCATATTGAAAGTAGAAACATTTGCATAGCCTCGTTCTGTACGAGATCGACTGTAGGTAGGTATGGAAAGATATTTGTAATATTTATAACATTTTCTTTTTAAAACACCACATTTTTAAAGATGCTTGTTTTTCTTGTTATTACATCATACAGTTTCAGAGAGTGAATATTCTCTTTGGTACTCTAAATAATAAAAACAAGCCATAGGGGTTATTAAAACTAAAATGTAAAATTACTCTTTTTGTGACGGAATGTCAAAACAGTTAATCATTTTTGGTCGAAGAATTAACTAGCAATGTATACACGCACTTGGCTGCTATGTGTTGTTCTGTGGATTGAGACACATTATGACATCAAATAAGAATAAAATTCTGTCATTTTTATAAAACATGCCTACAACATAAATCAACAATGTCAAATTTTGTCTTGAGTGTGGAATCACCGTAACTTCACATAACGAACTATACCGTACATACAAGGTACAGAAGTACACATTTTAAAAAGCTACACTCCCCGTTATTTAAAAAACCACAGTGTACAAACATGAACAACTAACACTTTAAAAATGGAACACTTTGACACTATCGAGTATCAAAATGAAAAATTAATGGATTACAAAACTTTCGTAGGCAAGTATGCTCCAATAGTATCAAAATCTACGTGTGAAGAGTTATTAGCTAAACTATAAACGGTAGTAAAGCAGTTTAGTTATTAAAAAGGTGCCTAACTGTTAACTATGTAAGGGGCATTCTCTAGCGGGGTCGGGTTGGGGTCCAGGGCATCCAGTAGCGAAATTCTAAATATAATAATAATAAACAAATTTTAAAAACGTGTTGGAACTACATCTACGCAGAAAAATGTCCAAAAATATCCGGTATGTGAGCTACTTCGCGAAATCTGTCCAACTTATTTATTGGGAATATAGAATGTGAGAAAAAATTCCTGAGGAACAAAATAAAATAACACGTTTGCGTCTAATAAATACTTTTATTAAAATGAGTTTTAAGATTTTTTTTAAATATAAAAGTGGTTGTGCCGGTAAATTGATTATTTAACAATGATAAAGTACGTAATCATTACAATATAAATAAAAATAATAAATTATAAAGATTACGAAAACAACTTAATAATTATAAGTACACACACAACCGAGTTAACTAATATTATAAAGAAATTAAGTGAAAACATTCAAAAAGCTTTAAAATAATATTTTTTGATAAATACTTTTTACTTACGTTTACTAATTTTGGTGTAGTAGTGGAGATAATAACAATATGGGTATTTTATTTTGTTAATCTTTTTGTAAACCTTAATAACTTGAAATTTATTACTAAATACAGTGTTAGTTTTGGTAGTTAAGTATATGCTTGTTCGTTCTGATTTATTCAATACTTTGTTTTAAAATACATATAAAAGAATTCGGATATAAAACCCTTTAGGGCCAATTCTGATAATAAGTTTTTCAATTAAATCGTATTATCAGAAATTCTATACAAACATCTACCTAAAATAAAAGGATAAATACAAATTGTGCATACTCACAGACATATGTATACATGCATAAAACACTGTAACTTAAGCATGACCACACTGTAAATGCGAAGCAAAAATTAAATAATCAAAAAGAACACAGAACAACATTTGTACCAAACAATATTTCTCATCAATACTTAAAAACTATGTGCCGGCGCCGCCATTTTCTTAAATTCAATCAATATAAAATGGCGACTCATGATCTCACCCCGTGGTGTTCGCGGAATGGCGTATTGAATTATCTGCTAAGTTCGATGATAATACAAAATGGCTAATATTCATAAGACATCGTGTAATTCGGACCACGCATCAAGAGTTAATGTCAAGTTACAGTAGCTTAGGGACCATCCACAAATTACGTCACACGAATTTCATGGCTTTTTGACCCTCCCCCCTCCATGTCTCAAGTGGTGACATTTGTGAGACGCTCCCCCCTGGTGTGACGTCACAAACTATGCAATTTTTATGTTAAAACTACCCAAGATTTTTAGACATCTACAGATTTACTTTTAACAAAAAGAAACTTGATAAACTACAGATTCTCATACTTTTCTGAAATACAATAAATCTAAGGTTGATTTTTTTGTCTCCTATCACATCGTCACTTACCGACGCCACGGAAAATGCAGATTTTTAAGTGTTAAAAGAAGAATTTGATATATGACGTCACAGTGCTTGAGATTCCCCCCACCCCTCGTCACACGATGTCACACTTCGTTGACACCCTCTTTCCCCCTTAATGTGTGACATAATTTATGGATGGTCCCTTACAATCAGCGCAGGTTGTGTTGCCCCCCGCGTTGTGCGTCCGCCTGAGCGGTCATCTTGTTCGTGGCCGGAACTATGACGTCATTTTGACTGGGGTTGCCAGCGTGCAATACATCGATATACCCATGCTCTAAGGTACTTAATTCGAGAGTCGTACCTACACATTTTGCGCCGCCTCAGAGCATACTTACAAAGTACCTCCCCCTATGCGTCACACCTAAACTTACCGTCAACATCTGAAATAGAGCGATTCAGCTAAAATGGGCGGCCTCCACCATACTAAACGAGTGGCGAAAGAAAATGCTATGGAATTTGCTTGAAAATTTATTCAATGTAAATAAGTTCTCCGTAACATTAGCAAAAACCAATTGATTTAATTATTTTAAAGATAAATACACCTTTTTTTAACTATCTTTGATCTTTAGTAAAGCGTAGGGTGTCTCCTTCATACTAAACTTTAGGCGTATACTTAATTTGAGATTATAAATTCATTAAGATTAATATAATAGATATAGATGATTAGAATAAATAGGAAGGCAAACTGTGGATAAACTCGTAGTTATTTATAGTATGTAGATATAATTCCGTTTCTAGTTGGAATAGGATAGTGGTCCCAAAATTTATTATGAAACAAATCACACAAGCCGCCGGAGTTTAGTACCTTCAAGATTCTTTCACATTTAATACTTCTCCATACAACACTATTTACATAAAAAGCTAGTGAAGTAGAAATATGAAAACTTTTAGTAGTAATCGAAGTCTAAAGATTTTAAAAGTTACATAAGATTTTTTTTCTTTTTTTTTGTTTCCCTTAGCTACCAAAATATCACTGCTCTCATATACATAAAAAAGGTTTTGAAGTTTCCGTTTAAGTTATGTACAAATAAATGTTCTTATTTAAAACAGCAGTGTTTATTTTACGTTCGGTTGAAAGAATCGTTTTACCAACTTATTAGAACAGGGGTCCCGACACTAGATACGCGCAATCTTTCGTCAACTATTCAATACTATACTCTGAAACTTGAAACATTAACATCGCGAAACATCAACGTATTACATACAAATTCGAATCGAAAAGGTAAAGGCGCGCCGCGGCCGGTGCGGCGCGCCGACAGGCACAATTCGGTCTCGAGCCCCCGACGGGCGGCCGACATCTCTACCGGTTTATTGCTATCGACTACCTAGCGCTAATATAAAAAACTTTCAACACTTAATTTAAACTCTTAACTACGACAAATAATCAATGGTCGCGTAACGTCGGCGACGTCGAGGGTGCACGCGACGCGTTTTCGTTAAGTACGATCGTTCGGAGCGGAACGTAAAGCGGGGTAAAGTAAACGGTCCACGGTGCGTTCGGGCGGAGGCGAGGGCGGGTGCGGTCCGACGGTGCGCTGCGGTGCGGTGCGGTGCGGCGCGGCGCGGCGCGACGCGGCTCAGAATATGGTGGTCTCGGTGCGCGCCGGGGGCACGTCCTCGGCGTCGATGTAGGGCACGTCCGGCGGGGCGCGCTGTCGCGACCGCAGCCCGGCCGCCGAGTGCGCCGACAGCCGCTCCTCCATGTCCTCCAGCGTCGACTTGAACGCGCGCACCACGCGCAGCTGCAACGCACGCGACCGTCCGCGTCAACTCGCGCACTGCCGCCCCGCGCCCCGCGCCCGCGCCCCTCCACGCGCGCCGACCGTTAACCCGAGTGTGGTGTGGATGTACGTCTTGCGACGATTCGTTTGTCTGTATTCAGAGTTGGGTCCGATGGCTGGTCTACGACATGCATCTAGCCGACGCCGGTGCCGGTGCCGGTGCCGGCGCATGCTCGCACTGCTAAACGACAAACGGAGCTACGGTGCGGGCGACCGGCCGCCGAGATAGAACGAGACAAAGCGGGACGATGGAGCGAGGTCGGACGACGATGGAGGTGACGTCCGATGCGATCGAGAGATAGACAGGGTGCTGAACGGACGGGACGAGACTGTGCCGAGGACTTGGAGCGAACGAGGGGAGCGAGTCGTCCGGGAGAGGGCCGGAGCAGACGTGAGGAGAGCATTCAAGACAAAAACAACTATAAAATGGTGCGGGAAGCCGACGACACTCCGAGTTGCGAAGGCGATTATAACCCATGTGGAAACGAGGCATTGACGGCACCGTACTAATATGACATCATTATAGATTCACGAAGAGGATTTAGGACTGCGCGTGAGTGTCGTCGCGCTTTCCGTGTAAGGGATGCCATGTTGAGAGATGATGAGGCGATGCATCGGCGTCATTCCGCGAATTCAGTGCTTGACTAGTCGCGCACAAGCCTCATTGATGCAATACGTCGTGAAATTCAGATTTGTACCAAAACTAGATATAAAGATGCAATAACGTACAACTCATTCACACTGAACCACAATATTATTTATGGTTTTTATTAATGGAATAGTTACACGACTGATATGTAGTTTGTTTGATGAAATGACTTGCAAATCTACACACTCGTTGCAAAACAAACTCAGCAATCAGCATGACGTCACACAGTCCTATTACTAGTTCTACTGACTGCACGTCACCGTTTCACTAGCGTCATATACACGTGTGTGCGACTAGCGTAAGAACCGAACACGCGCGCGGGATGTACAAAGCCGCAGTTTACTAGACAGTCGCGGGAGACAAGTGCCTAATGTTGTGCAGATGAGTCACAAAATCATTATAAATCCTATACAGAAAGCCCGATTTGGTTCAATTTTTCTGGTTATCGGTTCATCATTCTATAAAGTATTGTGTCGCAAGAGTCGTAGTTGTCTAATTATTACACTACAGCGTAGAGGACATAATTTATCAATGATAATAATAAATTGTTTTTAATTTTGTTATTTAATCCTGCCGACTGCGCTAAGATCAAATAAAACTCGTAGTATCGATTATATTCGCAAAAAACTATAGCTCTCAACGTCTCCACACGACGTCTTACCATCAAAAACAACTTATTTTAAACAGGCACTTTTGGTTTAGAAAGCTCTAGCTTTAACCTTCGAGTTCTGTTCAAAAATTGCAATAGCTATCAATCTGGCATACCAGCGTTCATATAACTGAGAAAGTGAAAGCGGAACTGTCTAGGTAAACTGTTAGCCGGCTTCCGCGTGTATCAGTCGCCGAGGCACCGTGAGTCGTGACACACGTGGGTCGCGGGTGGGGAGCACTACTCGGGATCGCTAGGGATGTGCGAGTACCGTCAGTTTCCGTCGCACGCAGCGGGCCGCCAGCCGCCGCGCCCGCCACTACACCTCGGTCTCGAGCACGGGCCGCGGCTGCCAACAACATCTCTCTACGACGCGCGGCTCGGCGCTCCATTCGACACCCTCCTACGTACGGCACAGCCCTAGCTTTTACAACCGCCACGGGGGGAGATATGGTTCGCTGAGCCACCTGAACGCTTGACGTCAACAATTGCTTCTTGCATTTTTGAATTGTATTTTTCCCAAATAGAAATTATGTTTTACGAAAATCACATACAAATATTTATTGGATTTTGAGGCATGGCAATGTTTTTGCGTTATAAAAATTAATAGTAATTATAAGTATCAACTGTTTAGTAACTTTAAAATAGGACATTTTCTTTTGCCTGCCTGGTTAGACATTATTTGAATAAAATATAGAACTATAAATATCTTCAAATAAAAACCTGTGTGACGGTTTGCTTGAGTTGCAAGTCGATATTCTACATTAATTGATACCGCCTTGAGCTCATTTTCGTCAGTCATCAAATTAAGCAAGACATTAACATTCTACGTTTATCTTTGTAACTTTGACTCCATCAAAATTAAACTATGTATAATAGAATATACCAATAGAGCTTGTTAGAACTCCATCGTAGATTTAGATTCAATTATTTCTAATTTTAAATAACTGATGACGTCAAACGCTATTCACTACTACATCACATACTCCCCTTCTGTAAAGGTAAACTAGTGACAGTTATCTATTGTTCCATATCTGCCCCAGCCGTAAGCAGGCCAGAAAAAAACAGAGACCCATATTGAAAAAGAAATGAAATAAAAACGAACAAGAAAATAACCGAAACGTGTGTATATTCGTGTACATTTGATGCGTGTAGGGCGGACCTGATGCGGGCCAGTGTACGCGTGAAACGCATATGAATATGACTCGAGAAGAGTGACAAAACGAAAAAAGAAATGTAAATGAAAGAAAAGTGGGAACCATCGTTTATAGCTGTCCTCGGAGATCGCCAACTACGCCTACACAACGCAGGGTGACTGACACCTAACAATGCTCAGGAAGGGACCAAGGTGCACTAAACAAATCAACCACTCTCCTACGCCACTCATGGCTTTAAATCTCTATGCGTATTTACACAGGATTCTATTTTATTGCTTTATTTATCCAAATTCCATATTCACTCTATGGTGGCGGGTCGCTACTCGTCATTTACGTAAATGTGATTATAACGACGGGGATACTTAATCTATAACATCTAACATGCCAAGTTATTTGTTTTTCGGTTAACACAACTATTTGGGAGTCAAACAGGAACAAACATGATAGTTTTAGTGCTTTTTAGACGGTTTATAATTGTGAAAAATTAAAATTGTACATTGAAACATAAAACTGTTTTTTTTTTAAATAAAAATTTTATACGTTAATATTTGCACAATTATATCGTCAAAACAAAGAGTTAGGAAGCTAAACAGAACCACTTCTATGTTATTTTTTTTTTAATAAAAAAACATTATAAACATATTTCTTTCTACATACAATTATACTCACCGATGTAACCGCAGCGTGTAGTTCTTCTATTTACAGTAACATAATATGGACACTACAACAAGCCTAACATTTCTAACGCAAATCAACACAAAAAGGCGGTAGTTAAACAACGCAAGGCAACTACTCTATATGATGAGACCCTTGCAGTTTGACGCTTGCACCCACCTGACTGACAACACACCCCGACAACACTCGTCTCTAAGGGGACACAACATTCACAAAACAAAAAACATAAAACCAAAAGTCACAAACAAAAACAAAACATAAACAAAACACTGACAACACAACGGCAAAGGAACAGGTACGACCGGGAACAACGTCATGTTAGTATACGAGCACACTCGGCATGCTCTACGTGTGTTTTATATTTCTTTGTATATTTTTTGCAAGAAAATTCCACTCCACACTCAAATTAACGTCCATATCCAACAGCAGTAACTGAACACAACTCGATACAAAAAAAAATCTTAAAACAATATCAAAAACAATATAAACAACGTGTGAGTTTCGTTCGTGAATAGTTGTTACTGCTCAAACTGTTGGGTAAATCGGCAACGCGTGTTAGTCGGACATCGCCGTGCGGCCCGCGACGGGAACTAACCGGCGCGTGGGGCGTGGGGCGTGGGGACATAGCGGGTGACGGGTTGGCGTATCACAAGCAAAATACTATTCTTCAAATAACAAAAATAAACAAGACATTAAAATTAAAATTAAAATAGTGAGAAAATCAAACAGTCAGTATGACTCAGAGTAAAATAAAAGACAGACAAAGATAGAAATAGTCATATTCATACCGCGATGTGATTTATGTTTAGTGAATATTAATATAAATATACCATCGGGAAGTCATAGTAACTGTTTGGGTTTGAGGGATAAGTAACATTATCACAGCCTACAAAAGAGCATGCCAATAGGGTTGGTACAGTCAACTCAGGTAAATCAGATAGTATATAAATAATATGTATACACCGGGAAGCGTCAGACTGTATAGAACTGTACGGCGATTCATGCAGGGCGTTATTCGCGGTGTTGCTAACTAGTGTACTATCGGGACTACCAGTTTCATGACAAAGTATATAAATATATATGTATATAATAATATATAAGGGCAGACTGGAAATATATAGAACGGGAAACTAATAGTTGATTGTAGTGGAAGTTGAATAGAATGTCATGAAACCAGGTAGCTGAGAATAACAAATGAAAGTCAATTTTGGAAAACTAAAACAAAATCTAGTGTAGCCTTGTTCGGTTGCCAATTTTGATCAGTAACTTTTTTATACGACTGTACTTCAATTTATTTCATAGCAAAATTAGTGACCGAACAATATGCAAACTCTACGTTAATCATGGGCCAAAATATAAAATAGCATCTACGTATAATCAAACTATTTGTTAAGTGTTTTCTCTGTGGAGGTACTAAATAAAATGTATTCGAAATACACGAACAGAAGAATAGGAGAATCGAAATGAAAATATAAATACGGAAATTAAAAAAAAGGACAACTGAATAGAAGAAATATAAAAGTTTGAAAAAGTAATCGTACGATCATTACGCTAATTTTATTTTGTGTATTTTTTATATATTGTTTTTTTTTATGATTTTAACGGAATACTCCGGCAAACTGTAGGTACTATGAATATCAAAATGTGTATAATATTAAATGATCTGCGGTATCACTATGTTTCTATGACGATATTATTAAATGGATGCTTTGTATTGAAGATGGTGGTATTATTCGGTTTTTGTATATGCAATAATAGTAAAAGTATATAAATTGACAATAATTAATGTAAAACTTAGCGTTAGGATGCCCAAGGTATCCGCAGTGTTGGCCTGTAGATTCTCTTGTACATATCTTTATTAGAATAACTGTAAACTAAAAACTTATCCCTCGAAAAGTATTTTTTTTCTGCCACTCCTATTTATTATAGAAATTTTATAATTTAATTACTTATGACGATATTGTTTTCGATACAAAATTACTATTTTTCGTAGTAAAATTATACAGAAACAATGACACATTTTTTATTCGTGTAAAATCATCACAATCGTTTTTCGTTTTATGATGAGATACACGACACAGTTAAAGCTATTGGTCTCGAAATATATACAATATTTTTTTTCAAAGATAAAATAAACGCAATGAAATCAGATCTTTACTTAATTAAATATCAACTAGACCAATAACTTAATAAAAAAAAATACTATAAAGTTCACGCTTGTTGATTCTACTCACCAAAATCTTCAACCAAATAAATTTCACACTTTAAAAAATAATTAATTAATAGTAATTAATTCTAAACTGATAAACTTTATAGTATTTTTCAAAATCAAATCCGACTCCCAAGTCAAACATGAATAATTCGTTCCCATCACTATAATGACATCAGTTATATCAATGATATAGTTCTGTTATATCATTATTATAACATGTATATCCCAACATATATCCCACAGACATCCCTAACATATGCCAATTTCGTCCTTGTGTCGTCACATAAGCTCCAAACTAACTCAATACCTTTTGATTTCAAAGATAAAGAATTAGATTCATAACACCACCCGTAGACGGATGAGTTGCGTTTTCGTAATATCATTAGAATTACCCAAAAACAAAACAAAAACTGTTGCAATACACGAAATTAATTCCTTGATATTAAAAAAATAGAAAATGAATGATAGTTTTGAACTTTTCTAAAACAACCGCAACTAATTATCTGAACGTACTCTAAATAAACTTTTGGTAGACAACATTTTGTTTTCAATATTATCATTTAATTTTCGTTTCATATATATACAAATATATGTAAAACATTTTTCACACAATTATATATTTATTGTGTTACAATAATCACAATCTACTTTAATACCAGTAGATAGTAGGAAGTTGTGTAACGATTGCAACTAGCTATTTGTCAAAAAACACCCTTAAGAACACAACTCAACCGCCCTCCCACAACCCCCCAATCCTATCCCTCTTCCCACCCTCCCCACATTCCTGTACAATGCATACCTGCGTCTGCAAACGCGTAAGTCCACGTATCCATAGGATCTGTCCAGCGCGAGGCTTCTTGTCGTCAGAGTCGTAGTCCTGCCCGCCTGGTTGAATAGACTCTGGGTCGGGCTGACCTCTGCCCCATCTAGACATTTCGGGGGTGTAAAAAAATTTATAAAAAAAAGGTCCTGTCAATCCCAGCTGAAAACAATAATTCATTTTAAAATTATTGGTTACCTATAGGATAATAAAGAGAAATACTTTTTTTAAGTACAGTTACTTTGGTGAAAAAGTACACAAGATATATCACCGGTCTCAAAATGTTAACAGAAACTATTAATCATTGTATGTAAGAACAGTAGCACTCTATGTGAGAGTTCACCCAAGGAATTACTGCCACCATATCTACCGTCAGGTTTTACCGCCAGGTAGTAGTGTTCACTTTACTGTGTTCTGGTTTGAAGAGTATGGTTTCCAGTGAAATTACAGGAACATGAGATTTTCCAAGTTTATGTTACAGGGTGACCGGCGCAGTGCAGTTCTTTTCAAATTGTATCTGTCTATACACAGAGGTTGCCACTTAACATCCTGTGGGCCTTGTACCTTCACCTTATCCCATAAAACAACAACAAAAATTGATCAAATTTTTTTTACATCAACAAAAATTGGTTAATTAAAAAAAAATATGATACATGAATGACATTTCTCGTGCGTATTCGTATATGGAGCTTTAAATATGAAAGGCCTTAGGCTTCAAAATGAACATAACCATAATGTATGCATTATGTACGCGTTTCAACGCGTCGATTAGGGTTCCCCATGAGTTTTTCATTTATAAACTGATAGGATTAAAAACTATATAGCATGAAACTTATCTTTCATGTACAGACAGTGACTTGTCACGTTTTTATTATATGTATATGGATTATCCTGTAACTGTAATTGAGTGTGATGTTTTTATAATGTTTCCATATGCAAAGAACCTGTTGAAGGCTTCAGGAAAACCCGAAACAATTGTCGATTATGATATCTATTAGATGCAACGTTTCACGTTGAACCCGTATTAAATATTCTAGTCATATTGACCGTGAGTTTAAACAATACTAATTGATGTTATATTATATTTTTTTTTTTTTTTTTTTTTTTTAAATCACACAGACCCCCGCACTAGGATTCCCTGTATCGCGGGAGGCATGGACACACACAATTACAGCACACAAACGTCCAAGACGTCCGGGACAAACATATACACTCATCGCACAAATGTTTGGCCCTGCCGGGATTCGAACCCAGGGTTGCGGTGACACAGAAGTCATGTCGATGACAGAAACCACTGCGCCACGGGACCGTCGCGCAGTGTTGTAACACATTTCAGCATGACGTGTTATATAGTTCATTCCCAGAAGATGGCGCTGTTAGAATTCAGGTACTAAGCCTAGTTCAGCAGCGGAAATCGAAGCATATTGAAAATATTTCAAATTCAAAGTTGAATAAATTATTTATAGTTTGTAATGTCTTCTTTATATTGTTATCAATTGTATTTGTATGATACTGTTTAGTGTAATTGGTTACTTACGAAAGTGTCTTGGGTATCTTCCTGGTAGGCACGGATGTGACTAGCTGGCCCCAGACGAGGGTACCAGCTCCGAAGAATAGGCACCAGAGCCATTGGTCTATGGATAAGCCCGACGTACTGAATGCTATACCACCGAATTGGATGATTATCACCTGAAAATCGGTCACACACATATTTTCAGGCGTGGCCAGCTAAGCGTAAAGCAGCACACTATCCGAGAGCCATGGAGCATTCTCGAATCTATACTTTTTTATATTAATTTAACGCGCTGTTTCTGTGGGATAAGCAAATAATTCAAAAATCTCTGTTACTCCCTCACACTCAAACGGTTATACTCGTAATCGTATCGAATCGTATACGAAATCGGTATAAACCGATTTCGATGAAATTTTGCATGGAGATAGGTTAAAACCTGGAATAACACATAGGCTACTTTTATCCTGAAAAAGGATAGAGTTCCCGTGGGATAATTGAGGTAGCGGGAAAACTGTAACCCACGCGGGTGAAACCGCGAGGCGCTACTGGTTTATAATAATTATTAAATACGTGCTCTAGCAACGCAGATCCTGCTCATATTCTTGCTGTTTCTGTGTGGGAATCTGGTCTTTGTCATTCGACAATTTCTTCTTTTAGTACAGCGAATCTTTAAATATGTATTATGCCCTTGGGTCAAATTTATTTAATTTTATACGGTGGAAGATATTTTTATGTTTATGTTTTACCGCTTCCAACAGGTCCTTGTGGAAATCAATGGGGGAGGTCTATGTCCAGCAGTGGACGTCCTATGGCTGAGATGATGATGATGATGATGATGATGATGATGTTTTACTGCTGTTCTGTGCAATAATGTGGCAAATTTCCGTTTTTAAATTAAGTAATTCAAACAATCTCTGTACTTACGCAGGTACCAAATATAACGAGTATTTTAACATTATTAAATGGAAACAATTTCATGTTGTTCTCACTTAATTATACTGACTCAAGCTCTTCGACCACATCGTCACTGACCATCAAGTGAGATAGTGGTCAAACGCTAGATCTATACAGAATAAAAAAGAATCCTCGAGGGCCTGTTAACATTATAAGTCTAGCCTAATTCCTGTTACATCGTCACTGACTATCAAGATAAAATATAGTGGTCAACCAATAGATTAAATTTTTTAAAAAAAGCTAAATATGTCATTTAAGCCATCTCGCTTCATTATCAAATCAGCGATAGGACGTATACTGCTAGACATATGCCTCCCCCATTGATATCCACAAGGACGGGGTGGAAGCGGCCTGCATATTATTTTTTTCATTTCTTTGAGCCCGTAAGGTATCTGTTAATTAAATTTACTTTGTATCAAGCAATATGTAATGCAAATGTAAGTGCAATATTTAATTGTGTAATTATAATTTAACAGTTGTTTAATACAAGTTGTATCCTATATAATGTAACTATTTATATTCACCGCCGTTTGTTCTATCTTCCAATACTGTCCATCCAAAGGTTGTCTGGTAGAGATCGCTACAAGCGATAAGAACGCCCATTGTAGCACCATTATGTTTAAAATTAAGTTTGGATCACCGTTACATTTTTTCTTTTTGGTGTTCAATAAAGTGTTATTGAATGATTGACTGTTTTTTTTCCACACACTCATACCCCCGCACTAGGATACCGTGTCGCGAGAGGCATAGACACACAATATCACAATACACAAACATCCAAGACCCGAGAACAAACATCTTTGCTCATCACAGAAATGTTTGCCCCGGCCGGGATTCGAACCCGGGGTCGCGGTTCCAAAGTCAGTGTCGCTGATCACTGAGCCACGACGACCGTCAAATGCTATATATATATAGTACGTTACCTGAGAAAACGCAGTGCCGATCCATATAGAGTAAAAGATAGGGTTGGTGAAGAGACCCTGGAACACATTCCTCTGGCCGTGGATCTTCCTCGCGTTGATCTCATTGAACAAGGTCATCATCACGAACGTGTTGAAAATTATGGTGAAGTGTTGGGACGGTTCCGAGTTCAATTGCTGCTCGCGACCCGAGGGAATGTTCAGGATACGATCGCCTGGATAATAAATAATTTTATTTGAGAAAGCGCTACTTTGCGGAAATCCGTAACAAAGAGATATTAATAAACAATATTTAGTTTTAATTCCGCGACATTGTTTTTTTTTTTAACATTTACACAAGGTCTTCAGGTCCCAAACTAGGCAGAGCCTGTACTATGGTAACCTGATGACTGATATATATACGTATATATACACACCCAGACACAGGTCAAACAGACATGTTCATGCACACAAATGTTTGACTTGTCCGGGAATCAAACCCGGGACCAGCGGCTCAGAAGGCAGAGTGCTACCAACTGCGCCAACCGGCCAGTCGCATTATTCCAGCAATGCCAAACAAAGACGCGTAGCGTAAGAGTGAATGATAAATTAAAATAAATTTATTTATTTATATCGTTTTAGGAAGAGCATCCACTACTTTACTTTTAGTTCAAAAAAATCGACAAAAACAGAGGAAATAATTCGTGTAGTTCTGTGAACTGGTACAGTTATTCCTTACAGTACCCAGATGAACATACTAAAAGTTCTCCAATGTGATGTACGTTTTTTTCTTAAATAAAACTGACCCACAAACAGTAGAGAGAAGATGATGAACAGCTGGTAGATCGCCTGGCCGAGGATATTCTTCATCATGGTGCGGCTGATGAGGGGTTTGGTGCGTCCGTACGGCTTGCGCTGGAGAAGGTCTGGGGTAGGCATTTCCGTCGCTAGCGCCAGTGAGGCCAAGGTGTCCATTATTAAGTTAACCCATAACATTTGTACTGCCTGGAATTTAATATTTAATAAGTTAGTAGGGTTTTAGGATTTTATACTTTAAATAGAAGATAATAAGCAACACTTATAATATGTTTTTTTTCGTCTGTGTGTCACTGAAGGCTTTTTTTCTCAAGAACTTAGTTGATATTAATTTGAACGCCTATGTAGCATTACTTTGAAATTAATATAAAAAAGTTAGGTGTTCTGTGAACAATGTAT
This sequence comes from Apeira syringaria, assembly GCA_934044485.1. Lineage (NCBI taxonomy): Eukaryota > Metazoa > Arthropoda > Insecta > Lepidoptera > Geometridae > Apeira > Apeira syringaria. The sequence continues at coordinate 3,589,679 of OW203672.1, read as the reverse complement.
AAAAAAATGTAAGTCAAGGCAACCAGAAAATCGAGAAATTTGGTTTGGGGGCTTCACTCGGGGTCTGGGGTAGGCATTTCCGTCGCTAGCGCCAGTGAGGCCAAGGTGTCCATTATTAAGTTAACCCATAACATTTGTACTGCCTGGAATTTAATATTTAATAAGTTAGTAGGGTTTTAGGATTTTATACTTTAAATAGAAGATAATAAGCAACACTTATAATATGTTTTTTTTCGTCTGTGTGTCACTGAAGGCTTTTTTTCTCAAGAACTTAGTTGATATTAATTTGAACGCCTATGTAGCATTACTTTGAAATTAATATAAAAAAGTTAGGTGTTCTGTGAACAATGTATAAAAAAATGTAAGTCAAGGCAACCAGAAAATCGAGAAATTTGGTTTGGGGGCTTCACTCAGCTGAGGGTAGAATTCTTGTCCCTACGTCTGAGAAAGGGCAGAGGGGTTATTTTGTTCTATTATTTGTTTGAACGATTAAAACAACATTAAAATAGATAAACGAGCAGTTTAATTTATTGGCATTATTTCTGGCATCCAGACCTAGTGAAGAAAAGAATGCGATAGCTCAGCGGGGGGAGCGTCCGCGTCGCCTGTCAAACCGACGTACACTGGTTCGATCCCCAACAACAGCTTGAGCTTCCGGTGAAGGTAACACCGTTATCAAATTCCCAGCATGGTGGTAGGGTACTTTCGAATATCCGCCTGGCTAGCTACCACCCTCAAGTTTGAAAAACTGTCACGAAACAAATAGTGTATTCAGGCAGCAGTTCTTGAGAGCCAGTGAACATTCTAAATCTAGCGTGATAACATCTTCAACCACATCGTCACTGACCATCAAGTGAGAAAGTGGTCAAACGCTAGATCTATACAGTATTAAAAAAAAAATTGCCCAAGAGCACTGTTTCCGAAATGTATCTAATACAACCGGTTCCTGCAGGCTTTGTAGTCGTATTGACTAGTCATTGTTGACGAGCCTTTACAGCCTGGAGAAGATGGATCGGGATATTCCCAGCTGTGGACGTAAAATGATGAGGGTTACCTTGAGTGGACTGTCCTGTATGACACAAGCGCCGATGAAGGCCACAATGACAGCCACCACGTTGACAGTCAGCTGGAACTGCAAGAACTTCGCGATGCTGTCGTAAACGTTCCGACCCCACATCACCGCCTTTACTATTGATGAGAAGTTGTCGTCCGTTAGGATGATGTCCGAAGCTTCTTTGGCCACATCTGTGCCGGCGATACCCTGGAGAATGATGTACATAAACGTTAGGACACTGCGCGTACAATAATTCTATGAAAACTTTTATTCGAATGTAGACGTAATAGCGAATCGCTGAATTAGACAGCTTAAAGGCTAAGTTTAAATAAGTTTTTAGGTTTGAGGAAGTTTTTCTAGAAGAGATTGCTTGTTAGCGCAATAATTTTGATGTAAGCGAAAAAAAGTTCGCTGAAAAAATCATCAAAACCTGATTTTAAGACAAAGTCAACATTTGATTTCAGTCATTGAATTCTGAAACGTGTATTGTAATTTTTAGACTTTCGCGATTCGAACACATTGTTAATAAATCAATCGGGGTTTGATCGCGAGAAAAACATGTAGTAATTTATTTACCTAGACGTTTCGACCAAGTTGCATTGGTCGTGGTCACGAGAAGAGTAGAAGAACATTTATTGATTTATTTACCTCGACGTTTCGACCAAGTTGCATTGGTCGTGGTCACGAGAAGAGTAGAAGAACATTTAGTGATTTATTTACCTCGACGTTTCGACCATGTTGCATTGGTCGTGGTCACGACAAGAGTAGAAGAACATTTAGTGATCTATTTACCTCGACGTTTCGACCAAGTTGCATTGGTCGTGGTCACGAGAAGAGTAGAAGAACATTTAGTAATTTATTTACCTCGACGTTTCGACCATGTTGCATTGGTCGTGGTCACGAGAAGAGTAGAAGAACATTTAGTAATTTATTTACCTCGACGTTTCGACCATGTTGCATTGGTCGTGGTCACGAGAAGAGTAGAAGAACATTTAGTAATTTATTTACCTCGACGTTTCGACCATGTTGCATTGGTCGTGGTCACGAGAAGAGTAGAAGAACATTTAGTAATTTATTTACCTCGACGTTTCGATCAAGTTGCATTGGTCGTGGTCACGAGAAGAGTAGAAGAACATTTAGTAATTTATTTACCTCGACGTTTCGACCAAGTTGCATTGGTCGAAACATGGAGGTAAATAAATTACTACATGTTTTTCTCGCGATCAAGCCCCGATTGATTTATTAACAATATTTTTATATTAACATAATATTGTGTACTATAATGTTGTTTGATAACATGTACCCTCATGGGCGCTACAGAATAATATTAGTTTTAAAATTGTAGTGCTGTCGCAACCTGACTCTGCGGATGTCAGAAAAGTGTATTATTTATTTTTATTAACATTCACACAATTGTACCACGCAGTCGTGAAGACTGGGCCTAGTTAATTGTTGTAGTTTATTTTGATTATCAATAAGGGTGTCATATTCTCTAAGAAAAAATTGGTTGTCTGTAAAGTCGGTTTACGGATGATAGATTTACGTGATAACGTCATAATCATGTATGACTTTGACTTTTTCATTGTCATTGACTTTGACCATTGACCATGGACCATGGACCATGGACCATTGACCATTGACCATTGACCATTGACCATTGACCATTGACTTTCCTTGACCTTGACTTTGACTTTGACTTTATTATATTATCTAGATCTAGATAAAACTTAGGTGGAACGTTACGCGGAACGTTACTATTTTTCATTTTGGCATTCATCAATTTATAAAACGTTATCACGTCAAAACCCTGTATAAAAAAATAAAAATAAAAAAAATATTTCGGTAAGATTATAGTTCATTAGCAAGATACCGAATGAACATTGCGAATCGCAGGAGCACCGTGAAACCAATCGACTTACTTATGCACAAGGTAATTGAGCCATTTAAGGGAATTAAAATGATACTTTCGCGATATGTGGTACCTCACCACATAGAAATTTACGAATAGGTCGTCTTGGCTCAGTGATCAGCGACACTGACTTTGCAACCGCGACCCCGGGTTCGAATCCCGGCCGGGGCAAACATTTCATTAATAATAATATAATAAATCATATATTGCCACAAAAAAGAAATATTTATACAGGACATGTGTTTGGTTGCCTGGAAGAAATCGCTTTAAGCAATAAGGCCGCCCTTTGTATCACTGTATATTTGTATATTTGTTTGTTTTCTTTATGCGTGTAGTTTTTAAATAGTGTGCAAATAAAGAGTTTTCTATCTATCTATCTATGTCTAATTAATGTAAATTAATTTAAGTAATGAGCAAAGATGTTTGTTCTCAGGTCTTGGATGTTTGTATATTGTGATTGTGTGTGTCTATGCTTCCCGCGACACAGGATATCTTAGTGCGGGGGTAAGTGTATTTAAAAAAAAATAGGACTTATTGACTTACCATAGCGAAACCAACGTCGGCCTTCTTCAACGCAGGCCCATCGTTGGTCCCGTCCCCTGTGACAGCGACCACTTCGCGAGTATCAAACGCCTTAGATTCGATCATCCCTTTGACTAGAGTATACTTGTCGGTGGGCGAGGAGCGGGCCAACACGCGGAGTTTCGGCCATACTTTGTCTAATAGATGTTGTTGGACCTGGAAAACAAAATTACATTCGAAGCGATGATAGCTCACCGGGAGGAGCGTCGACTGTCAAACTGACGGACACTGGTTCGATCCCAACAACGGCTTGAGCTTCCGGTGAAGGTAACACCGTTATTAAAATTCCCAGCATGGTGGTAGAGTACTTTCGAGTACCCGCCTGGCTAGCTACCACCCTCAAGTTTGGAAAACTGTCACCAAACACATAGTGTATTCAGGCAGCAGTCCTTGAGAGCCAGTGAGCATTCTAGGTCTAGCGTGATAACATCTTCGACCACATCGTCACAAACCATCAAGTGAGATAGTGGTCAAACGTCGTTTCATTCCATCATCACCATTCTACTACCGGTCGCCTAGACGTCCGGCAATTCGCCATCGCTAATATGGTAGGTACGTATATGTACAAAGCGTTTTGCTTCCACTTTCTTAACTGCCAAGGAACGGACTCGTCATCAGTAGAACTTATGCTCGAGATCCCGGTGTATATAACATTGCTATCAATTTCACTGCATGGGGGTAGGGTACTTTCAATTGCCCGCGTAGCTAGCAATCACATTCGAAAATTTATTACCAAACATACAATTTGCTTAGTAGGCAGTGATACATCAACTACAATATAGCGGTAGTCCAAATTTACTCACTTTGAAAATTAAATATAATTAAATCTGCCCATTTTAAAAAAAAATTAACACGTTTTGAAATCCACAAAGACATTAATTAATTTAATTATAGTGTGCTCTATTTTTTGGGTCCCAATCGCCTCACAACCCCCTTGTGCACTTTACCATTATCACCCACTTAGAGAAAGATTGGACTATACCATTACTGGACCATCAAGTGAGAAAGATTGCATGCCACAAATTCATCAAAAGAAATCTTTTGTGATTGGATTACACATGTAAGTCAAGCCATAAATATGATTCATAGACCACATTTTTTTTTAAATAGAAACAGGTTAGCTAAGGCGATGTCAGTTATAAGATCTTACCTCTCCGTTAGCATCTCTGACCCGTTGGTTGAACTCTTTACCCTCGAGAATGAGGAAATCATCGTTGGGCTTCAAGATTCCACATTTGACTGCAATGGATCGCGCCGTGTTCACGTTATCGCCTGTCACCATCCGAACTGTGATACCAGCCTTTTGACATTTGCGGATGGCTTCCGGTACCTGAAACCAGTGTTGGTGTAGGTGTAGATTTTGAAAATAAACGCTACTAAGTTACCACTGTTGGGATATGAAGCTACTAGTTAGCGCCTTATGGGCCACAATCTAGCATGGTAAACGAGAAAAACCTCAGTTGGCCAATATAACAAAAAATGTCAGTCGCCGTGGCATAGTAGTCAGTGACATTGACTTCTGTGTCTCCAAACATTTGTGCGATGGGTGTAGATGTTCGTCCCGGGTCTTGGGTGTTTGTGTGCTGTGATTGTGTGTGTCCAATCGACACAGGGAATCCTACTGCGGGGGACTGAAGGGACTTCATTTGCCCAGCGATCATCGAACATTTTCTAGCTAATGGCTCATTTGTCAAACATCAATCAGCTCATATGTCTTATTACTATTTTAACTAAAAACTACATTAATAACACATGTTATTAACTCATCCTAACATTGTATTGTAACAGTTAATATCTTAACCCCTTGATCGTTTCTAATAACAATCCACACTAGGTTTGAGGCCGGTTTTGTGGATGTCAACTTATGATATTCCATAATGTGCAGTGGGTGCATTATACTGTATATATATTTCATAGGTACTCTTCAATTTTATTTCTTTCATTGATCCTAAAATACAGTCATTCAAAAAAGCATTTACTATATCTTGGATATAGAGGGTAATAGATTTTCAAGAGGTTAATCTCTGATCTACTGAACTATCTCCATCAGCTTAGTTAGGAAAGATATATACAAATTTACAATAGATTATATGAAATGAACTAGGGTGTGGTGTGTACTCACCTCAGGCCGGACAGGGTCTTCAATGCCGACGACGCAGAGGCAGGTGAGATTGTTCACGATGTTGTCTTCGTCATCCCAGTTCGGTTCTTGGTCTATGTGTACCTGTCAATATATTATTATAACTGTTTTAGTTCTGGAAGCAATAATATACCATCAAATGAAACGACTTAGCTACACAAAAGAATATTACCAGTTTTTAAGCTATTGCATAGCTTCTATCGCGGGCCTTGAGCGTGGAGACCGAATCCAGAAATTCCGTAACGAAAATAACCTAACACCCCCCACTCCGACCGGCACAGCGGTGATACTTTTTAGGTTTGCCATCTATCGATGAATAGCAGAACTTTTAATGACTTTTTGAAATATCACGCTTGTCTGTTTAGTTCAGCAACTCGCCTCTAGGTGGCATTGGTTGTATCAGCGTTACTGCATACGTTATTAATATATTAATTGCATAAGTTGATAAAAAATGCTATGCAATAGCTTTACCGCGGCGGTCCCCGAATGCCACACGTCTTTTTTCTTGTTATTAAAACTGACGTGGTTTTGACATACTATGAATGTATAAATCTGTACTAGGCGTCCGCGAGCGCCCCGTATTCTCCTTGAAAAAGGCTTACGAATGTGGTTAAAACTATAGTCGGATACCTCCGACTTATTACGTGAGTAATTCTCGAGTTTTATACATTCATTTTTCTTCTTCTTAACCTTTACTACTTCCACCTTTCCTTCGTGCCTTTTCCTTGAGCCCTTTTGATTTAGGCCAGTCTTTCTAAACCTGTCTACCGTATATTTTGCAATACAGAAGCCTACCTGCGGGTTTCTCTTTCCAAACGTGAATACTGATTTCTTAAGCTTTCAGTAGTTTGGGTTTCTTACCGCGATTTAAGTTCTGAATCTTATACCTTTCCACTGATAAAGTTCTTCTTCATAAATTTGTACACTAATTGTAATGTAACAAACCGACTAGGACTCACGTGGTAAACACTGGAAAATTACTCTCCGACCAGTTTCGAACTTATTTGCAGTTCCTCATCTGGGAGTTATGATCGTGCCAGGACGCGAGCGCGAGCCTCAGCACGTAACTGTACACTATTTAGTAACTTAAACCTTTCTACTGTTTCGGTTCTGCTTGTTATGTCTGCGATGTTTGGGCCTTTATAATGTTTCTTTTTTTTTTTATATATATTATAAGTTTGCGTTTTTCTTATCGCGTATAAAACGTTGTAGCTGTATTTACCTGGTTGATGTCCGCCTTCCCCCTCACGAAGTCCCGGTACGCCACGGAGATGGTCCTGAGTCCGTCACAGGCCATGGGCTCTATGACCTGCCGCACGAGCCTCTCTTGCATATCGCGTGTAAACTTCTCTAGCCGACCCTCGTGACCATAGATAAACGCGCATCTGGCGAAACGCACAACAGTCCATGAATCTACTACAAAAATGCCATCTTATTATATATAAGAATATTTTAAGTATGAAGAAGGCGCAGGTTGAAAATCAGCGCAGTGAAGCTAGTCTTCATAGCATTATGCTGAACCTGCTCCTTTTGTACACAACATATTTTGTTATTACCTGCTATAATGTAATTATAGAACAACCAAACAACCCACAACCGTTTGGTGTGGCGCAAGATTACTAGGAGGGCTGACCCCAAATGAAATGGGACTTAAAGCCAGGATAAAGAAGAAGAAGAAGAATAATGTAATACTTAATAAATCTGTAAAGCTGTAGTTACGTAATTCTTTTAATGTATGATGTTGTTGTGTACAATAAATATATTTTCTTTTTCTTCTTTTTTCTTTTCTAATATGAAAATATATCTTCTTCTTCTTGTACTTATCTCACACTAGGCGGGGTGGGCACAACATGTTTTCCTCTTCCTTTCTCTTCTATCATTGTTCGTCTCAGTGCTCACACCTTTCATAAACATATCATTCTTCACACAGTCCATCCATACCTTCTTCGGCCTTCCTCTACCTCTATATCCATCCACATTCATGATATTTTATAATTTTTAGATAACAGTGTAATACCAGATAAATACTCCATTTGTAATACGGACTACTTGTTGAGTGCAAGGATTTTCTTATTTTAAATTCAATTGTTTACTCAAGCTACCCAAATTATCATAGACAGAGAACAACCGTCAAATTCGTAGCACTTTTTATTCTCTTTAGCTCTAAAAAAGGAGCTAATGTTGCAATTTTTGGGGTTTGAGGTTACTTTTTGAAAAATTGTCAAACATTTATTTTAATCGAATTCAAAGGGCATGATGTTGATTTACACTGGCAATGAATATATCTACTCTTTGGTTAAAGTACGTTTCTACTACATAAGTTTGTTTACAAACAAAAACCAGAACCAGTATAACAAATCGTTCTTTTTTCGAAATTTTATCATAACAAATGAAAAATATGCCGCGGTGAGTCTGGATCTTGCTTTTATCTTTATTCTTGGGTATTAAAACATAATATATAAAGTTTAAGTCAAAATGTACAATAATATATATTTTATATTATAAAATATATATGATCTATATTTTATTTATTATCTATTGTAGTTCGAAGAACCGATGGCCGTTGGGGCCGAAAGGTTCTCGAATGGAGGCCGCGGACTGGCAAGCGCAGCATACGACAGCCACCGACTAAGTGGACAGACGAGCTGATTAAGATCGCAGGCAAGGGCTAGATGCGGGCCGCTTCCAACCGGTCCTTGTGGAAATCAATGGGGAAGGTCTTTGTCCAGCAGTGGACGTCCTATGGCTGAGATGATGATGATGAAGTCAAAATGTTACACTCACTTTTTGAGGACAATCTCCGAGGCTCCTTTGGTATACAGCCTATATCCTCCTTTGTGAGGGATGACCGTGGACATGCTCTTCCGTACAGAGTTGAAGGTGTAGACCCTCGTGAACGACTCCTCGGTGTGCTTCTCTCGCACCGCTTCGTAACTTTGCCCCAAGCCGAGTACGAAGCCGAGTAACGCGCATTCAGTCTTGTTGCCGACTTGCATCGTAGGTCCATTAGGGTCTTGGGATGGCTGCAACAAGTACATTCATTTGTTATGGTTTTTGTAAATATTACAATTAAATCGGAACGTGATTCTATAACCGAAATATATATGGCATAAGTATACGGTAACATTTATTTATTTATTTATTTCGAAACGGAAACACTCTTTGTAATTTCTACACATAATAATGAACAGAAGTTAATACATAGATACAGTAAAATTAGATTTAATAACAAATGATAAAAGTAAAATAAATAAACGCTTTTTTTAATCATTTAAAATCAATTTATAAAAAACCAACATATTTTGTGATATCGACATTTTGGGCCTGGATCCATGATCACTTTTACCCTGGTAAGACATGACATCAACTTTTGTTTATAATTATTTTTTTCAATGGGCCGATGCCTTTATTAAAATAAAATACTAATAACTAATTACAATACTATAGCTACTTCAAAAACGTTTGAGCAATCCATTAGCTATTGCCAGAATATAGATATTTTTTTTTTTTTTTACTATTATAAGTTTGCGTTTGACAACTGTCTCACCTGATGTTAAGTGATGACGCTGTCTAGGATTTAGCACGCAAACCTAGAAGGTACCTATTCACTCGCGACTTAACACTTCGATAGATAACTCATTACTCACATATCAAGTGACCATGATATTCTCCATCAAATTTGTAAAGCATTGGTATTCTGATATTCTAGGTTAACAACGAAACAGTTGATACAAAAAAGCTCATCTATATGTGCATTTTATTTAAACAACATTTAAGTTGTAGTGTGTATGTGTGTGTTGTAGTTTTTTGTATACATGTTTATTTTGATTGTAATATATCAACTGAAAACCTGATTATGTTCATTATTTCATGAGTAATCTGGTCCTAAATCACAGATTAACAGGTAATATTTAATATTCAAAAATAAATGCAAAACCACGAAAAACTTCAAAAAATATTTTCTACTGACAAAATAAAAAAGTTTCTAGAAAAAGCAATGCATAGTCCGTGTATATACAGTGCTTTAACGTATTAACCTGACATCAGACTTGTGAGGTAACAAAAACAAAACTATTGAATTGAGAACGACATCACTCTTTATAGAAAGTCTTCAAAAATAAATACAATACATGATAAATATGTCGATGATAATTCCTGCAAGACTTACCATAATCCTAGAAGTAAACGCGCTGTTAACAGCCATCCCCTCCACCATGGTCTCGGCGACATCTGGCGGCAGGTCCCTGTAGTTTGGCGTCACTTTGCACAGTTTCTCGCAGATGTATGACTGCACTACAGTCATCCGGTTCGTTGTAAGAGTTCCAGTTTTGTCCGAACAGATGGCGGTGGCGTTGCCCATGGTCTCGCATGCGTCCAAGTGACGCACCAAGTTGTTGTCCTTCATCATTTTCTGGAAGGAATTTATAGTTCGATTGGAAATTCCTAATTCAAATCAAATCAAATCAAACTATATTTATTGTCTCACAACTACACTATTGCCACATAAAAACAATTATGTATTAGTATTAGTTATTCCAATCGTGTTTTGTATGCAACAACGAACTTGACAAAGAAATGCATTAAGGGTTGCTCAACTGCAAGCTGCATCATTAGGCTCATCAAGACCATTTTTTCAAATGGTTGAATAATATGAAAATTATATCTTATAGGGGAAAGTTGTTTTTGCGCCATCTATCGGAAACAGTGTGAACTATTTAGTTATTGATCTTCTAAGGCACTAAAAGGAGCATATCGGTTAATCAAGAGGCGGTAGCAGTTCCTTCTGTAACATTTGAATGAAAAGATAAAAGTGGAAACATGGTAGTACGTTTAGAATATTGAATGGCCTTCAAGCCTCCGTTAGGGATAGATCCCGCAACCGTCTGCGTGACGGCTGAAATTTACTACCCGTGTCTGATATCGCTTCATAATTAATCTATGGAGAATGAAAAAGAAGATTCTCACCTTGACTGAATACGCGAGTGAGAGGGTAACGGCGAGCGGCAGACCTTCAGGCACGGCCACCACCAGTACCGTGACACCGATGATGAGATGCTTCACCAGGTTGTTGATGTACGTAGCTTTCCATTGGTTACCTTGGTAGACGAACGTATGGACGCAGAAGTTGATGATAAGAATGATGACAGTCAACACGGCGATCGTAGAGCCGGCGTAACCGATCTGTTTGCAAAAGTAATATTTGAAGTAATATTGTGAAGCATCTATAGCAAATGAACCGATGCTTAATCTGTCATATTAAAAATGGAACCGACCGAAAATTTTTGCCAAAATATGGAACCGATATCAACACTTAAAAGTATGAAATAACTATGAAAGTATGAAATAAGATTTACCACAGTATCATCAAAAAAAATATAGAAAAATCACAAAGATTTTAATTCTAAACAATGAAATGTTAAATATGACACTATACTTTTATCTAAAGAGAAGGTCTAAATGTTAGAACAATCGCAGAGTATTCGTGCCTGAGCAAAATCACCGTAAGTCCAAAATGGCGTCGGTAATTACGTCATCTATGACGCTGTATTGCGTTAGCGTGCTCACAGCTATTCGCGGGTTTGGGCGTGCCAATAGTGATTATAAGTGTAAAATGGACCGCACTGTATGATCTAGTACCCGTCTACGATCTTCGTCAATTTCCGTGTACATGCATCATCAGGACCAGTTTTTGTTTATTTACTAGTTGGTTTATTTTATTTACTAGCATAGCGTTAATGCGATACACAATAAAATCTCTTATTTACTAGTGATTCCCGATTTTGAACCCAGAACCATGTATTGACTGACTGCACACACGACACCACATCGAAACTATCACAGATTATGAATGATACTGGCCGGTTGGCGCAGATGGTAGCACTCTGCCTTCTGAGCCGCTGGTCCCGGGTTCGATTCCCGGACAGGTCAAACATTTGTGTGTATGAACATGTCTGTTTGAACTGTGTCTGGGTGTGTATATGTATATAAGTATATATATCAGTCATCAGGTTACCATAGTACAGGCTCTGCCTAGTTTGGGACCTGAAGACCTTGTGTGAATGTTGTCCCGTATTATTCTTATTATACTATACATCATCATTTTATTTTATTTTTATTTATTTATTTACAAAATCCACAGCCCTTTATAAACAAATTATTGTACAAGTAGCTTACACCTAAGGCCAATAACGGATTTACATTTTACTGATGTAGCTTATGTATTTATATTTATCATCATCATCATCATATCAGACAAAGGACGTCCACAGCTGGACATAGGGTCTCCCCAATGGATTTCCACAAGGACCGGTTGGAAGCGGCCCGCATCCAGTGCTTGCCTGCGATCTTAGTCAGGTCGTCTGTCCAACTTGTCTGTGGTCGTCCTATGCTGCGCTTGCCAGTTCGTGTTGTCCATTCGAGAACTTTTCGACCCCAACGGGCATCAGTTCTTCAACCTATGTGCCCTGCCCACTGCCACTTCAACTTGCAAATCCGCTGGGCTATATCGGTGACTTGCATTCTTCTACGGATCTCCTGATTTCTGATTCGACCACGTAGAGAAACCCCGAGCATAGCCCTCTCCATAGCTCGATGTGTGACTCTGAGCCCGCTAAGAAGGACTATACATGTATGAATTACCTGAATGGCCAGTTTGGTGAGTTTCGCCTGCAGCACAGACTTTTCTTTCTTATGACTGGTCTCGGCCGGCTTGTCCGTCGCCGGGGCTGGTACGTGATTGTCTTCGGGGTGTGCGTGGTTCGCGCCGTGGTTATTACCGGACGCGGGGAGGGTGACATCGTCTTCGCCTGTTTATTGTGGACGAGTTAGTGGTAGGTGATCTTGGGCACTTCATATCATTTAGGTATTCAATTTATTCAAATGCAAATAGCTTTGTTTCGTTGCGTCTTCAATTGTTTTAGCCATCAACATATAGTTTTCAAATAAAAAAAACTTTTAAAGTTCAAAATATCACCGAGTTTGGCTAAATTTATGAACAACAATTTATAAACAAAACACATAACAGTTTGTGGGGGCTTACGTCGTGGATGGACGTAGGATTACCTACGTCTTAATTTCAGTTGGTTATTGACTGTCTTAAAGTGCTCAAATACGGTTTAGCAGAATTTTGAAATTGGCCTAAAAACAATAATGGCTTTTATATTGAGGAAATTTGAATAGACCAAGATTTAGAGAGTTTATTTAGTCTTTAAATTTTATGAATTTCATATTGGTCACTCAATTTATAGGAGCCGTAAATTAGATTTTAGAAGTGAAAAATTATATTCATAATTTGAAAATAATCGAGACTTTTATGGATATCAAATAAGAAATTTTAAATAAGTATTTTTTCTAAATTTTTTACTCAATCTAGTTAACAATAATAAAAATTCATCAAGATCTATCAAGGCCACAAAACGTATGTGATTCATTTGGCATATCAGTGATATAGTAACAATATTAATATTTGGAATAAATAAAGTATCATTAATAGTAAATACATTCTAAAACACTTCAGCGTAGATTTACAGTTGAGGACAAAATAATAACGCACAATAACCAATTAATAATAACAAGGTGCAGGAAAATTGCGAGTGTTATATTTCAACCAAATCAAAGTAAAGAAATATACATTATTTCAAGTGATTACAGATTAATCAACTGGACACCTCCCGTTTCAATAGAAGAAGAAACTGGCAAATAATTACAATTAGTAAGTGTTTGCACCGCTATTTAGTGAGAGTTAACAACTAGTTTAAACTACAGTGATTATTTATCACTATGCTTAACAATCTAGTAATACTCTATATGCTATTAAATGAAAATGAGAGGTGTAATGCACTATTATTCAAATAATATAATTAGTTACATTTTACTGCTTTTTAATAACTAATGGTTAATACATTAAAAAAAATCGCTACAGGTAAATAAAAAGTTAGTTGTAAACAGTACACTAAAGGACAGATTAACTACAATATACCCATGTATTAAGCTTTAAAGCCACAAAGTAAGCATACAACATTGTTTATAAAGAAATATCAAGGCGTGTACTTAACTCTGGCCCTCAGTGTACGGAAGGTTCAAAAAGCGGGGCACGGCAAAGGATCACTTACCGGATAGGCTCTTGCGCTGAGAGGCATCCCTTTTCTGCTGCTTTTTAGCCACTACTCTCGTCAACAATTTTCCAATATTTATTATGTATGTCGTACAAGCATACACATTAAATGACAACAATTGGTATTTTGTTTTACACCATGCAGTCATCAACACGACATAAACACGATGCAGAATCAATGTGTATGTTTTTTTTTTATGTTTTTTTTCGTCGTCGACATGGAGGTGGGCGTGCAGCGGGCCGGGGTATCGGGGGATGGAGAAAAAAAAATGGATGTCACTGAACAGGTCACACTATATGGTTCGTGGCACTAGATCTAGAGGGAGCAGACGTACCAGCATTTGATTTAAGGTAGGATGGGCCAAACGAAAAAACAACGCTTGAAATAATACTTTCTAATCTCTTATCTCACACTTGAAAACAAAAATTTAAAAAAAAATGTATATCTAAAACAAATTCACTGATACGACACTAACGCACTTAGATATCTTTTTGTATATAATGAAATATGTCTCATATGAAATTTACGAAACAAAAATGACTCAAGAAATGAATTATTTATTAATGTACTGATTATCTAACCTCAAAATTTAATTTAAATTCGTACTTTTAAAAAGAAAATAAAACAATTTAATATAAACAGCGTAGTTGATATGAACACTAAGTGATATACACAATCAAATGCTGATGCGTACACATCTAAATTTGCATTTACACAATGCGTTTAAAGGTTTCAACGTTATGGATTTAATGGAGATTATTTATTTATTGAAGACGGGGTATATTTATAAAAATTAAATAATAATAACAAGTAATAATATAAAATCCAAGTACCATGCTCCCAAATATACAATACAGGCTATTAGTTCAACATAAAACAATTATACGAACAACGTGTATCATTACCTCGGTATAAAAGACATAGAGAGGTGAACGAAATTTCATATCGTCAATAAATAAAATAATCTCTTTTATGGACGAAATTTATACATTAAATATTTGTTTTATTTGAATATTGGTTACGAAAATAAAGACTATCATTGCGTGCAATAAAAAGTCTTTTTTTTACATTTAAACTTGTACAAGTAAATAGTAATATAAACCTGGTGGGTATGTATATTATTTATAAAAAAAACAGACAAACATATTATTTACAAAAAAACTTTAGCATTTAAGAAATCAAGCGGTAGCTCTACTCTACTTATAAATTTCATCCATATATTTCAAAACCTTCCCTCAAAATGTGCGGCAAAATCGATGATGAGGGAAGTGGCAGTATGGAGATGGAAATATTTAAAACGTCACCGGTGGTCACACTAAGATGTATGCGACGGAGCGCAACTGCCTTACAATGCTCATTTACAATATTTTTAAATTTATTTCGTAATACTTATGGGACTGTTTCACAATCTCCAAATATATCTATCGAATGCATTTGCGATAAATTAAATGTGGAACAATATAAAACAAAGTTTTCGGATCAAGTATAATAATCATTAAACGGTGTTAAAGCACACTCTAGGGCATGCCTAAATCCATACCATTCATATTATACAAAAAAATACTACTTGAATCAGTCTTCAAGTCGCGAGTGAATAGGTACCTTCTAGGTTTGCGTGCTAAATCCTAGACAACGTCATCACTTAACATCAGGTGAGGCAGTTGTCATACGCAAACATATAATATGTAAAAAAATAAAAATAAAAAAAAATAATTTCAAAAATATTACCATTTATAGAACACCTAACAGGTGCTTTGCTTACCTTATCCTATGAAAAAGATCTAAGTATTTACCAGACAAGGTTTTAAAGGTACATTCTATCTCTCTTTCAGATCACCGCTTTGGTGAACATTGTATCGTATTATATGTCATCGTAGACCGATATTATATTCTTAAACAGCGACATCTGCACAAGTCATCAAGCGGCCACTTTTCAACATAAGCCGTATACCTTAAGCGTATCTACTGACAATATTCCCGACTAAATGAGCATAGTAATGACAACGCTATTCTATTTATGCGGGGTAAATATGATTGGGGGGCTTTCTGATGACATATAGAGATAAGACACCACATGAAATATCGCTGTATAAAAAATAACACAACGCATATTCAACTGACGAGCCGAAAATGTCGTAAGCGCCAAATTCTCAGAAACACCAATCGAGAAACGATGTGACAAATCAATTTCTGTGATAATGCTTACTTAACATTGTCGGGAAATTGTCCATGAATTGTATTGAATGTAATTTTTCAACTTGCAACATTTTCTGACTCTAACATCGGAAAAGCTAAATAATGTTGCCAACACAATAAGGGTATGTCAGGCAAAAACATATCAATAGTCACGGTTGCTGATTATCACAGCAGTTCGGATAGAAATGTCATCAAAAAGCCCCCTTCACCTCTAGCTATGACTACCGCAACCATGTACCATACTGCATGGGCTTACGGACCTTTTTTCATCTGCTTGATTTCCTTGTCCTGCTTTTCTACGGCGGCTCCGAGCAACGTAAAGATGATACCGGCTTGCGAGTTGACGCCCACGGCTGACACGAGCATTTTTCCTGAACCTGCATGAAGCATATATAGAGTTACTAATTAGGAAGTCCTTACTTAACTTTATTGGTGGCGTATTGGCACCAACATTCACAAAAAGGAATAGGAAACGGACGAGTTTGGTATCAAGTGATTTTTTTTAAATATCAGGGGGATTTCATTATGGGTAAAGATATTCGGTACGGCTGCTGGCCTCTTTGCAGAACCTTCCTTTATCACTTTCCTTGCGTTCATCCTATCTACATGTCCAAACCATCTTACCATACTTTTTTCGTTAATGTCGGGGCTATTACACTTTTTCATATTAATAAAAGTAATATAAAGTAGATAGTATATGAGACCACTTTTGAAAACTCTCGTATTGCGATAAGTAATAAGCATGGTCTGATTACGACGTGCCGAAAGTTTGTTTTATTGTGCATAAAGTTAAAGTGTACCTAAAATAATGTGTACAAACCTTCCATAACATGAGTTCCAGATAGCACCATTGGATCAAATGATTCACCCTTTTTGACATGGTCAGATTCGCCTGTCAGCGAGGACTCGTCGACCTGTAACAAAACAACAGCGTGTATTAAAGCTCTCCAAACCATATTATCCCCTATGCAAACGTAGAATTCAGATCATTGATGTCAATTTCTGATGTTTTTTTTTAAATGAACAGATCTGCAAGAACTACTTAAAATAAAAGACTGTCATCGTGGCTCAGTTACACTGTTTATAGAAACGCGACTCCAAGTCCGAATCTCCGCTACCCCGCTAACGGCGGCTTACAAGCCTAGATATAAATATATATATTTATATCCTAGTGCGGGGGCCAAGTGTGATAAATAAAAAAGAAATAAAATGTAGAACAATGTAAATGTAAAAAGTGTAGAACCTTTGCAGAACCGAAACACTGCGATCGACAGTCAACACGCGATTTCTAATAAACTGTCACGTCTACAAAAACAAACTGCGACTCGATACTCAAACTTCGGCGAGCTTCTTTGGCTCGTCAGAACAGTAGCCCTACACAAAGTAATATTCTATAACGCCGGGGGCCTGAAGTGAATGGCCTGCAATGACATATCTAACTAATTGAGTTTTGAATGCATTAAATGACTTTATATTATTAATAATGGCAGGTAACTTATTATATGGAGCCGATGTTTGCGTTGGGAAGGTGGCGCCCTCTCTCCTATTATATACATTCTTATATTATATCCTATATATTATATATCCAGACCAAAAGCTCGCTGGATAGACGACATACTTCAATTGTCAGGAAGAGACTGGATAAAAACAGCTAACGACAGGAAAATATGGAGGCTCTGGACTGGAGGAGGCCTATACCCGAAAAGGGCCATGACATATCTACGATTTGAAATACCTACTTGCTAAACATAGTTCTCTTATATATATTGTTTTTAATGTCATGGAAATATTTTATAATAAGGTATAATAATAATTATTATTAAGTTGTGCTCCTTCTATAAGCATTTTTTTTAGTCGGGTTTTACGTTTCGTTATTTATTTAGGGTGTGTGAATTTTAGTTTTTAAGCGGAGCGTTAACGCTGAGAGGCAACATAAAACATTTATGAGATTGACAGTTCAACGCGACATATCACGTGAACAGCGCGAATAAATATTCATCGTTAGCGATTAGAGAAAGTGAAACGCTACGAAGCGATGCATCTTGTCTAGGCCCACAGTGCACAATGGTGCAAGCGAGTCAATTATGTATACATTACGCGAGTATCATTATACATACATTTATATTTGGTTCCAGCCTTGGTCGTATGCAATGAAGGATATAGTATGTTCATATAATTCCTTTAATTCAATGATAAATCAATGTGTAATGTCCAACTGTTCATTCATTCATCGCAGCCATAGGATGTCCACTGCTGCGCAAAGGCCTCACTATATAAGGGGGATTTAACAATACTCGCCACCCTTACTTGGCAGGCGGGTTGGCGAGCGCAGAATGGTTTCCTATCCTCAGAAGGCGCTGCTGCTCACCTTCTGGTACGTGATCCCTTAGCTGACTCTTACGTCACCCACGGGAAGAGATGGGGGAGTACTATTCTAAGCCGGTATCACCACGACATAATGGCCCTAATTCTATTAATCACACGAACTAGCTAAAATTCACTAAAATTCTTCAAATTGAAGTAGCTCGTATTCTATTTACGCTAAAATTCAAATTCGCATAACTCCATACAGCGCTCTCACTAATATTAGACGAGTTTTATTCCATTGCTGGCCAATTGCGGGTAGTTTTAATAGACACCAAATAAGTGGCGACTTAATTTCGCTAAATCTACCCGCAAATGTAATAAATAAATTTAATGTTAGTGATGTTATTGATAAGTCACATACTAATTTAGACTTTATCGTAACCTTATAAGAACTGGATTAGTTTTAAAACATTTTAGTTTAGTTCAGTTGAATAAGCGAATCACTACCAATGTCCAACTAAGCAAGTGTATATAATTTCTCAACATCTGATAAAACAGCATGTTATGTAATATTACATTACCAAATTTTAACAACACGCGTAATCCGACCTTATCAAGAGCTTAACATTTACGCCCCACAAGGTCATCCCGTGACTAAGGCATGACGGAGATTTTATTACCCAAGAGTGCAAATAAGAAGTAGTGTTATACTTTTATTACAATCATGTTCTGTGATCAAACATGCGCAAGTGATGATAAAAAAATGCGGCAAACTAATTTATCAAATTACTGTATTGCTATCTGTTTGTATCGCTACGTGACACAGGGTTGCCCCTTGCACAATACCTCGGAGGTTACTACAGAACAGCTAATTCGCAGTAAAGAACTTCATTAAGGTTACAAAGGTGTCGATAACCTTGCAGAGGCTCGCGGGTGTTTACAGGCAGAAGGGGTAGGACAAGTTCTGATGCGTGTTTATTTCAATTATTACTACAGGCTCAAAAAAATCACATTTTTAGACTTTTAAATTCCCTTTCTTTTATTTTAAGACAGTTCAAGAGCATTTGTCATTAACGCGAGAATTTTACAAGTTTTTTTATTGAATATAAAATGTGATTATATACAGGTACTTGCTTAATACATAAGATATAATGCATACTAGTTTCCTTCACCTTTATAATAATAGTCAAAAGCGAAATATTATAATATATATTATAATATTAAACACTTGAGCTATCACAAATAAAGTCTTCAATTCGTCACTAACTTAGTAAAGAGTCTGGCTAAGTTCACTCTGCACTTCTGCTGACTGCAGTAGGAGTGTTTTTCATTTTTTTTCATTCATAACAGCAATAGGTCGTCCACTGCTGGACATATGCCTCCCCATGTAGGGGAATTTGCCAATACTCGCCACGCTTGGCAGGCGGGTTGGCGAGCGCAGTATGATTTCCTATTCTCAGAAGGCGCTGCTGCCCACCTTCTGGTACATGATCCCTTAGCCGACTCTTACGGCACCCACGGGAAGGAATGGGGGAGTACTATTCTAGACCGGTACCACCACGGCAAGGAGTGTTTAGCATCCTTTAAAACACACACATCACACTCACACCCCCGCACTAGGATACCCTGTGTCGCGGGAGGGATTGAGACACACAATCACAATACATAAACAAAGAAAAAATATGATCGCTTGAAAATATAGTAAGCCCCGGTTTTTGGATCCACAATTACAGAAACCAATGATAGACGATCATAACAAATCGTTGATGTTCTATTATGTCCCTAAAATTTTCGTCAGTCGTGGTCAACTATATAAATCTATTGTTGCATATTTTGACCACAGTCAGACTAGGGATCACAGTAAGTATTTAACAAAAATGTAAATATGGTACTACTTTTATTTACTAAAAAATACAACAAAATTAAACAAATAATTTCGTGAAATCTTTTTATATGCAATGTACCGTGTGTGCGGCCACTAATTCAAGTTTATTTTGACATATTTAGAGAACATTAATCACAGTTATCGATGCAGTGTTTTTAAAATGCCCTTTACTTTGGTTTCTAAATATTTTACATTCTATGAGCCGACGCAACAGAGATTTTGTCTCATGTTGTTGGATACGATTCAGTTTTGAATCTGTTACTAGATCAGCCAGTTGAAGGTCTGCCTGAATTCGCTCAGTCCCACGCCCAAACCATATTTATCTTCGACTTGTAGATACACGGCGTTTCAGCACGGCATTTGCTGTTCCCAAATTTTGAATATATCTGTCCACGTCATCTGTCATATCAAATTATACTCGATTAAGCTAGATACGGCATAGGCGATGGAAAAAGCGAACGGATCCCAGGTCAAAATGATGATAAATCAGCGATTTAAAATAGGGCAGATACCCGATTGCTCGCTCGAAAACGGCACCATCAAAACAAGGCATAATTATGCCTTGTTTTGCTCTCAGTCGCGTGTGACCGCGCCAATCTCGTGACGTGTTGCGATGCCAAAGTGAGAATCCGAAAAGGAATAGTTGAAAAACCTCTCATAAATGTTTTACAACGTTATTGATAAGTAACACCCTATCCTAACACCTATAGATTAATTATTAAAATGAAAAAATATCCGTTAGGACTAATTTTATATTAGCTGGAGAGGTATATGTATATATCTGTATAGGTAAACACTGGCTAGGGATACTCTTGAGGTTTGATTTTCCTAGAGACTATGTATCTATAGTATATTTGATTGAAGAGGCAAATATATCAAATAGAAAAGAATGGAATGTTTGCATGTTTTCGATCTAATTAGGATTTGGAGATCACATAATTATCACCAAAAAATAAGAAAACTAGTTTAAAATGAAGAATCAACCCTACTTATCAGCTCGATCTAGCTGCGACTTTTGACGCAAACACAACAAATATTACACGTTATCATTTGAAGGAAACAGGTACACTGATAAGGGCGTCTAGATAGTGCGCAATCTGACCCTGAATTAGAGCTATTTAGGTAAGCTTTGATTTGATGAGGAAGATAAATTGTTATCTATATAGGTGGACTTATTATTTAGTTTAAAAGATAGTTG
Source organism: Apeira syringaria (assembly GCA_934044485.1). Lineage (NCBI taxonomy): Eukaryota > Metazoa > Arthropoda > Insecta > Lepidoptera > Geometridae > Apeira > Apeira syringaria. The sequence continues at coordinate 3,568,294 of OW203672.1, read as the reverse complement.
TTATAGGTGTGTTAGGTGTAATATCTGTATAACTAACACATTAATTGAAATTGAACCTGTCACTGTAAAATCAAAATACACGAATTTTCCATGTCTGTAGATGGAAAGTTATTGTATCGGATTCGATTAGCGATTAGTGAATATGTACAGTTTCACGCAACAAATTATAAGCAAGCTGTAGGTTTGGGCGCCCAAGGCTAGTTTGGGGCCCGTTGCATAAGAATTAAATTCATTAGGTTATTTTAATATAATAAAATATTTCTCTCTCTCTCAGCCATGTGCGTCCACTGCTGGACAGAAGCCTCCCCCATATAGGGGGGATTTGCCAATACTCGCCACGCTTGGAAGGCGGGTTGGCGAGTGCAGTATGATTTCCAATCCTCAGAAGGTGCTGCTGCCCACCTCCTGGTACGTGGTCCCTTAGCCGACTCTTACGGCACCCGCGGGAAGAGATGGGGGAGTACTATTCTAGGCCGGTACTACCACGGCCATAATAAAATAAGTTTGTGATATTTATGGAACTTTTGTTTCTGTGAATAGATGATTACTGATACTGTTGACAATTATTTTAAGCCCCACTTGCACAAACCAAATTATGCGAGATTCTCAGATCAAATCACAATTTTTACCTGCAAATTTGTGGTTTAGTCGGACTAAATCACAAATTTGCAGGTAAAAATTGTGATTTGATCCGAGAATCTCCCATAGTTTGCAGGTAATAATTATGATTTTCGCAAAAACCTCGGACTCTACCATTACTGCCACTTAAGTGGTACCCTGGTACCAGTGTATATATATCTTCTTAGTTTGCGTGCCACATCTTTTATACAACGCTAGAGGTAGTACAAGAGGTAACTAAATGCAGAATATTAAAAATATACAATAATTATTATATTTTGTTATTAAAACTGAAGTGGTTTTGACACATTATGAATGTATAAAATTTTAAATTTAGATACTAATAGATTTCATATCTATCACATAGCAGCATAATAATCATATTAAAAAAAAAACAATCATGTTACAGAGCTTATCGTTATACTGGGCAATCCATTATATATAATATGGCAATGACGCACGCTCGCTTCAGGATTCCGATAACGTACGAACATACCTACATAAAATTACAGGAAGCCGATGGGCGGTGCTTTGATAAAAAGCCGGTCATCATTTCGATAGGAGACTAAAGTTTTATTTGTAAATTTTTAAGTGTGTGTGTAGGTAGGCTAGGTTAGTTCTTTTTGTGAAACTTAGTTTCTTCTTCATACAAACAATAACACTTTTTTATACTGTATAGATCTAGCGATTTACCACTATCAACACTAACAAAACATCCCCGCAAGATGTTAATAAAGGAAGGAAGTAATTCGGCCCTAGTGGTACGGGCTGCTATAGCTTAGTTGGACAAAGCGACAGGACGGTTTTCTGTAGTCGTGGGTTCAAGTCCCACTAGCAGCCGAATTTTTTCCTTCAAATATTTGAACTGAAATTTACCACTATCTCAATTGATGGTCCGTGACGATGTGGTCGAAGATGAAATCGCGATAGACCTAGAATGTTAACTGGCTCCCAAGGACTGCTGCCTGAACACGTTGTGTCTGGTGACAGTTTTTCAAACATTTTTTTTTATATATTTTTTTTATTTACATATTATAGGTTTGCGTTTGACAACTGTCTCACCTGATGTTAAGTGATGACGTCGTCTAGAATTTAGCACGCAAATCTAGAAGGTACCTATTCACTCGCGACTTGAAGACTAAGGTAACTAAAAGGTGGTAGATAGCCAGGCGGGTTCTATAAAGTACTTCACCACCATGATTGGCATTCGATCACAGTGTGCCTTCACCGGAAGCTTAAGCCGTTGGTGGGGATCGAACCAGCTTCCGTCAGTATGACTACCGACGCTCCCACCGCTGAGCTATTATCGCTGCAAAATTCACAATAACATACCTGTACATATATTGACCGCCATGTACGTGAAACTGAACCCACCGATAAAAATCTGGTAAACGACTTGGATAACTAAGAAAATGAGTTCATACGAGACGTTTGTAAGTTTTCTATGAACAAAACAGAAAAGGCCGATACTACACGGCAGATAGTTTTAGTTTCAATCATTTATTGCATCGTATAATAATATGTATTTAGGATTTTAAAATATATTTCAGGTGACATAAGACCCTGGAAGGGTATGGTAATATGGGTGAGAGCGGATCAATATATCTTAATGAGTCTATATATATCTAATCTAGTTGTTATATTATATCCATAAAAAATTCGTCGAGATCATAATAACATTTTTTTAATAAAAATAAATTTAATTTATTTTTAAGTCCCTGTCATTATCTTCTGCTTTCAAGTTTATTTATTTTTATTTATTTTTATTGTATAACTTACAGCCTAATAATTAAATGTATGTACATACAACTGAGGTTTGGCTGGGCCAATTACAAGTTTTCATCTTTAAACTTGAAGTAGGAAAACTAAACAAAATATACAATATTTTATCGCTCTTTAAAAATGAAAAAAAAATATTTTAACATTTTTATATGAAATTTTTGAAAAATAACAATTTTAAAATTTATTACATTCACCGAGATACAATTAATAGGTGAAGTGTGAGCAATCGAACGTAAGCTTCCGGTGAAGATATCGATTTCCTTATTGCATTTGAGGAATTCGTTTATCATAGTGGGGGTTCTGCAGAAAAAAGTCTTGTTTGTACTGAGTCTTCGCGGGAGGTACAGCTATGATGCGAGTTGCAAGTTGACTGAATAAATGATTTTATTAAATTGTTTTTATATATATACATATATATATATAAGACCTATTTGTATCCAAGTTTTTCACCTTGTCGGACAAATCTATCATCCAGGAGTGTGCCGTTTCGACTGTTGTTTTTATGTCGCTTAGTTCCGCTTTAACTTCCTGGATACTCGCAACCAAACTGTCGATCGGCTTTAGTTTTATTGTCAGCTTTTCGATGGCCGCCATAATGATGTGTGTATCGGGCGGCGGCGTTTGATTAGATAGCGAAGAAGCGGGTCCAGCTTTGCATAGGGTACATCTCCACGACGCCGTCCTTTCGGCACCCATTTTTCTATAAGCGGCTTCCGAGACTCCAGCGCATTGGTAATCGTAGTGACGCGAACATGATGCGCACAATACGCCATCACTGAGCTTGCCCGAGCATTTACCACAATTAAACATAGCGGGATATTGTTTTAACACTTGTTACACTGTGACTCTTTTGCTTATAAATGGGACATACGTAGGCACAGTTTAGTTTATTAGAAATATTATAGTGATTGCACCGCTAGTTGATCCGTAATAAGGGTGAAACGCGTGCGCATACAAGTAATACGTGCTCAGGGCGGGATCGCGTGGCGCGGAATGTTTTTGGCGTCGGCGCGGAATGGAAAGCTGCCTGGAATTTTGCTATAAATTTTTACAGCCATGCTGATAGGCCCTCAGCTGTGAAGGCTTAATTAACAATTTAATACTTCCAAGTATTACATTTTTTGACGTGATAACGTTTTATAAATTGATGAATGCCAAAATGAAAAATAGTAACGTTCCACGTAACGGTGAATGGTCAATGGTCAAAGTCAAAGTCAGTCAAAGTCAAAGTCAAAGTCATAAATGATTATGACGTTATCACGTAAATCTATCGTCCGTAAACCGACTTTACAGACAACCAATTTTTTTTTTTAGTCTAGTTTCACAGTCTAGTCTAGTTTTTGCGTCGCGCATGCATATTTTTTTGTTAAAGAAAGTGGGGTTATTTCCTTACAAATTTATATTTTGTTAGATATATGCATGTCAAAGTTGGTATTTTTAATTGAATGAAATGAGGTTTGCATTATCAGTGTTTTTTATGTTAGGTTTTGTAGGTTCATAATAGGTATATAAATGTATATATAATTATATTATATATTGTGTTTGTCCCGGGTCTTGGTTGTTTGTGTACTGTGATTATGTGTCCACGCCTCCCGCGACACAGGGAATTGTAGTGCGGGAGTTTGACTGTAATACTACTAATATCATAAATGACAAAGTTTGTGTGCATGTGTGTATGTTTGTTACATCTTCACGCTCAAACAGCTACACCAAATTCGATGAAATTTGGTATGGAGATAGTTTAAATCCTGGATTAACACGTAGGCTACTCTTATCCCGGAAAAAGTATAGTTCCCGTGGGATAATTGAGGTAGCGGGAAAACCGAAATCAACGCGGGTTTAACCGCGGAGCGCGTTTAGTAAATAAATGAAAATAAAACAATTTTTTCATTCATTAATTCACCGCAGCCATAGGACGTCCACAGCTGGACATATGCCTCCCTATGTAGGGGGGACTTACCAATACTCGCCACGCTTGGCAGGCGGGTTACCGAGCGCAGTATGGTTTCCGATCCTCAGAAGGCGCCGCTGCCCACCTTCTGGTACGTGATCCCTTAGCCGACTCTTACGTCACCCACGGGAAGAGATGGGGGAGCACTATTTTAGGCCGGTACCAGCACGGCACGGCGCACACACAAATATAACAATAGATAGATAGATAACACTTTATTGCACAAAGGGGACATTACATAGATAAATTTAACATTTTTATAGTATATTGAATTGCACAATCGGCGACCTTATCGCTAAACAGCGATCTCTTCCAGGTAACCGTAGGCTAGATGGATACACTTGAATTTTGCTAAATAGGTAGTGTGCAGTGTTAACATAAAACGAAATGTATTAATATACTAATACACAAATAACATATTGTTAATACACTAAACCATATTATAATACATAATGATAAACTAAATATATCAATATATATATATACTAATACCATAATATTTATTCTAATACACTGTAATAGTTGTTAGTAAATAGTTACCTTTAAATCGTTACTCTGCAGCAGAATACCGTCGGCGGGCAGCAGATCACCGTATTTGATCTGACACACGTCGCCGACGACTATATCGCTAATGGGGACTTGTTTCACTTCATTGGCCCGGATGACGGCGAACTTGTGCTCGCCTTCTATCCGATTTTGGAGTCCTCTGAAAATTATAACGACGGTACTTTACAATGTTGACTGAAACTGATTTGTACAATAATTATTTATATCGATGCTTTAGCTCATTAAATGAAAAAAGTAAAGTGGAATTCACCTACTCAATAAACGGTACTTTATAATGTTGCCTCAAACTAATTTGTAAACTATTTTTTTAGAACGAAGCTTTAGTTTATCAAATGAAAAAAAAAGTGGTATCCACATGCTCAATTTTCTTCACAAGTTTGTTACACATGAATGTATTAATTATGGTAATGCATGGGACATTAATTTAAAAAAAGACGTGTGGCACTCGGGGTCTGCCGCGGTAATGCTATTGCATAGCATTTTTTATCAACTTATGCAATTAATATATTAATAACTTATGATGCAGTAACGCCGATACAACCAATGCCACCTAGAGGCGAGTTGCTGAACTAAACAGACAAGCGTGATATTTCAAAAAGGTTACGGAATTTCTGGATTCGGTCTCCACGCTCAAGACCCGCGATAGAAGCTATGCAATAGCTTAAAGCGAGCAAAGGAACACAGTTAAATTAACACACAATATTATGAAGGCGAAAGTTTCTGTCGTTTGTAAGGTTGTAACTTCACGCTGAAACGGCGACAATATTATTTGATAAAATGCAAATCCGTTCACGGATTTGCATTTTGTCAAATAATATTGTCTGTTCCCGTGGGCTGAGGGTAAGACACAACAATCCTCATATACCATGGTACTTAGTAACTCCACCGCGAGTAACACCGCGGGGCGTAGCTAATAATTTAATAAAATAACATTAAAAGTTTAAAGTAACGCTTGACGCATATGTATGAAAGTAAAGTAAATACCCATTATGCGTCTAAAAGACCTACCCCTGCTAAAAAAATGTCCTTGAAACACAGGAACTTCATAAAATGTAGCTAAAATCCATATTGATCACGTCAGCTTTCAAAAAAAAAAAAAAACGAATCTGTATCATTCCATTCCTTGGACTAACATGCCATAAACATACCTACACACAGACAGGTCAAACTTATAAGTTATCCTCCTTTTGCGTCGGGGTAACCTCCGTAGGTATAAAATAAACATCAACAAGCACAGACGTGATAGTTTTTATATTTTTATTAAATTTTCTTACCTAATTAAGAATATATAAAACACGGAAATTACTCACGTAGTAAGTCAGAGAGTTCCAAATATAGTTACTTTAGAATACGGATCGAACCACGACCGCGTCCGCGAGAGCGCCGCCTTCTCCTTCAATAAGACCACTTGGTGGTCGAAACTACACTCTACTTGACTAATTCCCGTGGTTTATACATGAATGTTTATACGGACTGGCAAGCGCAGCATAGGACGGCCACCGACTAGGTGGACAGACGACCTGACTAAGATCGCAGGCAAGGGCTGGATGCGGGCCGCTTCCAACCGGTCCTTGTGGAAATCAATGGGGGGAAGCCTTTGTCCAGCCGTGGACGTCCTATGTCTGATATGATGATGAAGATGATATATGTATAGTATCATTCTTAATCTGTGATAAGTAATAATCTGTGATCGACGTGGTGTCGTGTGTGCAGTAAGTCCATACATGGTTGTGGGTTCAAAATCGGGAAACACTAGTAAATAAACAAAAACTGGTCCTGATGATGCATGTACACGGAAATTGACGAAGATCGTAGACGGGTACTAGATCATACAGTGCGGTCCATTTTACACTTATAATCACTATTGGCACGCCCAAACCCGCGAATAGCTGTGAGCACGCTAACGCAATACAGCGTCATACGTAATTACCGACGCCATTTTGGACTTACGGTGATTTTGCTCAGGACGTCCTATGGCTGAGATGATGATGATGATGATGATGATGATACATGAATGTGAGCACGCTAACGCAATACAGCGTCATAGATGACGTAATTACCGACGCCATTTTGGACTTACGGTGATTTTGCTCAGGACGTCCTATGGCTGAGATGATGATGATGATGATGATGATACATGAATGTGTTAAAACCAACAACATTTTCTTACCTAAATTGTCTTTCTTTCGTGTAATCATTGAACGCTGTAACTATAACGACGACTATGACTGATATTAATATAGCGAGACCCTCGATCCATTGGTAGTGTCCTTCCTCTTCGTCCAAATGTCCTGAAAAACACAATATTCAATTACAAAATCTGTTTTATAAGCATTCCAATATTTTTTTTTTTTTTTTTTTTTTTTTCATTACACTCAGACTCCCGCACTAGGATTCCCTGTATCGCGGGAGGCAAGGACACACACAATCACAGCACACAAACATCCAAGACCCGGGACAAACATCTACACTCATCGCACAAATGTTTGCCCCAGCCGGGATTCGAACCCAGGGTCCCGGAGACACAGAATTCATGTCGATGACACAAACCACTGCGCCACGGGACCGTCGATTTGTATATAGATGTATCCAGCTTCACTCACGTTTATAGTAGTGGTCGCCGCGACCTGGTAGCGTAAACTCACCAGAGGATAGGCATCGGACATGACCAAAACCTAGGTCGAAACTTCGACTATAAACGCGAGTTTAGCCGTATCATCTTTATATATATAATTCTTTTGTTCCTTTTTTTGACTTTGTTTATTTCAATTAATTTTATATAAGTAGTAATATTATTGACATCTGCATAGTTTTAATTTTCCTTTTGTATCTGACATATGATTTCAATCAAATATTTATTTATTTTTGACTGTGATAATAATTATTATGTTATAAACTAACGATAAGTGTAAGTGGTGACTGCCGTACTTATTGTAATAAATAAATAAATAATAAATAAATAAATTCTACTGTACGTGTGTATGTCACTGAACTCCTCCTAAACGGCTAGACCGATTTCAATGAATTTCTTGTTTGCGTTTGGGTGGCGCCCTGGATGGTTTATATTTACAAATCAGCCCGGCAGATGGCGCTGCAGTCGGCATGCAGGACAACGTCTGTCGGGTCCGCTAGTACATCTATTTAATAATGTGTCAAACTCACGAGAATTTCCATTTCAATATAATTATTGTTATTGCGATCACGATGTCAGAAGAGTTATTACGATGGAATAATAAGTTATTTTTAATATTAGACTAATATCACGACGTTTTCAATTTGTAGCATTGTGTATAGTACAGTTATCTACTATACACAATGCTACAAATACTACACACAATTATATAGTTAGTTTTACTGTCTATCTTTAACTGTTTTTTTTTATGATGACTAGCAAGCAACAGGCCCACAGGATGTTACGTGGTAACCTATGACTAAAGACAGATACAATTCGTAAAGAACTGTCATGCCCTGAGACATGAAGTTAGTAAGTCTCATGTGACCGTAATTTCACCGGAAACCATACCCTTCAAACCGGAACACAGTAATGCGAACACTACTGCCTGGCGGTAGAAATAGATATGTTTTAGAAATATGTCTAAGTATACTTCCAAAACAATACACATGAAGACAGCACAAAACTGGATAGTGTTTATTGCAATGAGATTAATGTGAAAATATGTATTGTCTATCAAGAGTGAAAACGGCAAAGAACAGCTTATGCCTAGAAGCTTTCACCAGGATGGGTGCGTTCGTCCAGTTTCGGACTTTATGTGCGATTGACGAAGACTTTGCAGACGAAACCGTAACTGTTATCGACATACATGTCACAAATGCGTAACGCACGTAAATCACGTTACAGTAACATCACAGAATATTATAATCTATTTGTGCGAAATTACTTTTTTTATAGGCATGACTATTTTCTTAAACTTTAGTGACTATTTGACACATTGTAAGATAGAGCCAGCCACACTCAAGTGAATGTAGCCAATTGTTTCTTGTATCACTGTAACGTGATACCTTCACCTGGCCTAGCTATGTATTGAATTTAACCATTCAGTTTTGTCTTTCACCTACCGTAGCAACTCTGCCACAGGATTATAATTATCTAATAACGATTCAATTAGTACTAGTACTATACTCAACCGATAATGGGTTGGGGCTTGACCATTAGCTAAAAAGACAATTTTGAGTCTTTTCAGCTTATTTTGTCGAAAATGCCTAATAAACAAAAAAAATGGAATGAAACAGTTAATTAAAGTTTATTCTGATTGAACAAGATTGTTTTGTGCTCGTAGGTTATCTGCAAAGGCTTGACTATTATCATCATCTGAATCATCTGTAAAGCCTTTATTATTTGTTATATTTAAAAAAAGTCAAACGCAAGCTCATATTTAAAAAAAAATAGTACGCATCAGTAGTTGTCCCGCCCTCTCTGCCTGTAAACACCCGCGAGCCTCTGTAATGTCATCGGCATTTGTTAGGCTCTTAAGAACAGCTGTATACATACATATGATATATACGAGTAGGCAAATATGTTTTATACATGTCAAGGGAGTATAAAATCAAATACAATCTCAACAATTCGGTGAATGAGTAAAAACTCCTACGAATTTAAAATCAAAATTTATTTTATAGTTTCGTTATTATTTATGACCTATATTTACTGCCATTCTCTGAAGAACCCAACGCGGCCGAGAGGCTCCAGGTAACCCTACTAGTAGACACTATCTATAGAATCATATTATAGATATTATCATATTGCAGCTTATTTGAAAAACAAACAGTCTAGGTCTAGCGTGATAACATCTTCAACCACATCGTCACTGACCATCAAGTGAAATAGTGGTCAAACATTAGCCCCCTTACTTATAAACGTTGAATAAGCCGCGAATAGTAATTCAGTGTTTTGTTCCGTTCTTTCAACGTCAAACTGTCATATAAGCGACAAAGACAAAACACTGAATAACTATTGAGGAAAAATTTGATTGTTTGTTTGCATTGAATAGGCTCCGAACCTACTAAGCCGATTTGAAAAATTATTTCGCTGTTGGGAAGCTATACTATCCCCGGATGCCTTATGCTATATAATAATATTATATTTAAATATATATATATATATATATATAATTAAGATAGTTTTCATTTCATACTAAACTAAAATAATTAAATAGTTGCAGAGACAACTTTAGTTTAAGGTACGAATGACAAAAGGCTATTCAAGCGTTAGACATACCCCCCTCTTAGTAATAATCATTGACTAAGCTCCGAATAGTAATTCAGTGTTTTGTTCCGTTCTCTCAACGTCAAACCGTCATATAAGTGACAAAGACAAAACAGTGAATAACTATTCAAAGGTTTATACAACGTTTATTTGTGAGGGAGCCCATCTTTAGATCAAAAATGAGAGAACATAAATTATGGACAGATCGTACAAATACAATGATCAGTACTAGGCGAATCGCGACCGCGTCCGCGAGCGCCCCGTATTCTCCTTGAAAAAGACCACCGAATGTGGTTGAAACTATAGTCGGAACCCTCTGACTTATTACGTGAGTAACTCCCGTGTTTTATACATTGATAATACAATGATCGAATTTCGAATTGTTGCCACTCGAACGAATCGCCGCATATTTGATTATGCAGATGTACCAAAGTGTTAAGTTCAGTTCATTGAACACATAATATAGTACATATAGGTAAATACGATTGTAATCTGCTCAGCCTTGTGTTCACTCTGTCTAAACAGATCACTAACAGGGAGTTGCTGGGAAGTTTACACTATAAACTTACATTAATGCTTTTACTTTCTAATTATTTAACATACAACTATTGAGAACAATAAGACGAAACCAACATACAAGCAGAAAGAGTAAAGGTAACCTACGATGGAAGGACAGTGTAGGGGTAAGGTGCAAGACACTACTCAACCGTGGTACTCAAGGAGTTCAAATGCAACTAAACCAATATCATGCCCAGTTCACCATGGCTTCTTTAGTACTATTACATCACAATATTCATTATAGAATTGTTTCTGATGCTACGTCATTGTTATACTATAAAAACGTTGCCGAAACAAATTTATTGATAAACAAAAATATTGGTTGCCTGTAAAGTCGGTATACGGGCGAAAGTTTTACGTGACAACGACTTTGAGTGCCTTTCACTTTTTATGTCTGTCTCTCTCGCTCTTAGGCGGGCTAACCATGCCCGAGTGGAAGGGACGCGTGCCTCTCACTCGCTCTCATTGTGAGCGCATAACGTGAGCGGAGCGTAACGCAGTTTCTTGAAGTGTCACCCGGCAAACCAATTTATAAGACGTTGTCACGTCAAAAATTTAAACTCTAAGACTTTCACGGCTGGCGTTGCATGTTGTATGTATTGCTTCCGGGCTGTTTGGCCGTGGTCTAAGTGAAACTGGTGTTCCAATGTGGAACACCAGTTTCACTTAGACCACGGCCACAAACAAAAAAAATGTTTAAGAAAATATTATAATTAAATTTACGGTGCACCGAGGCTTCCGACCGATTCCAATGTTATTTATTCCTATTTTACGCGTCGTATCCAAAAATGAGTCAGAAAATAAGAGATCAAGTCCCGGCTGAGAAAATATTTTGTCTTTCTAACATTTACCAAGTAGTATATTTTCGGCAAGTGATTTAATATTAATTAAATAAAATACTAATTTTATTCTCAAATACTTAGATCTAACATTAAGGGTATAAATATATTATGACAATATGAATAATAAAGATATGGACAAAGACGACATCAGTCAAGTCAATCCCAATTAGAAAACCATGGCAAACAAGGAAACGATACCGCTAATATAGAACAGCAGTGCGTGCATGGAACGTCGACTCGATAATATTCGACAGTAAGTGTTTGTTCAGACATGGCGTTCACGCGAATCTTGCGGCACCCGCGCGGCTCTATTACTATGGAGATCTCCGACCGCGCGAATTTCACCGTGTCTGAACAAGCACTTACTGTCGAATTTTATCGAATCGACGATTCATACTGGCACAGCAGCTTCGACAAACATGTTACTAAACACAATTAGATTTAGTTGGATATGGATCCGTTTAGGAGATTTCATATTCAGTAAACAAGAAGTCAATCGTCATCTTGTGTACATTTCTAAATACGAGTAGTGTTTATTATTCAGACAATCTTACCAGGATCATCTAAAGTTTCCACATTGTTATTGAAAAAAGAAAATACACTGATTATTAATAATATATAGAATGTTAATAATGATACAAGGGCATGAGAAATGATACCTGAACCAGAAATTTGAACGCCGAGAACGTTACGTGGATAAATGATATTTAAACTCTAATACAATTAGTTTCAATTCCTATGAACACCCTTAAAGTGAATGTATAAAAATACAACTATAACAAATATTTAAGCCTATATATAATATATACATAAAAAACACACATTATACTTTCTAACCAAATGAAAATCAAGATAAATGACTAACGATCACCAACCTAATTTTTGGTAAAATAATTGAAGAACAAATGAAATTACTTTATTAGAATGAAATTACGTACAAAAAGATTCGACGAAGTTGAATTATTTAATATAACAAAGTAAACATATAGGCAGAATTGTAATCTAACAAACCGACTAGAACACACGTGGTAATAATTACATACAGACAGAACATATTGTTATAATGAATTTGGTGTAGATATTTCTGTTATATGTATGAAATGGCACCGTAAAGTTGAATTTAAAATCAGAAAAATATTCGAATAAAAGAGATTTTATAAAATAAATTAATTTATCATAATTTTTCAAAAGGTTAATTGAAAGGGTAATCCTTTATAAATACCGAAAATATTATCAAGTCGCAGAGTACTTAACTAATTTGAAAATGAATAATAATTCACCAATTAACCTAGTTAATACCTTAACACTGATAAGGTAATCAACACCTGCTTAACACAACAACGAATGACTAATGAGTGAAAAGAAACTTGACATCTTCGTCTAAAATACAATTCTATTAGAGTCATATTTTTGTCTTTTTACAAGATTCATATACATAAAAGGATTTTTATTCTTTAATTACACAGTCTCAAGTAGACTTAGATACTACGAGTAAGAAATAAAACAGCTCTTTCGTCAGAACAAGAAAATCAACAAGAACTAGCTGTACCGCCAAACATAAAGCAGATTATTCGGACATCAGCTAACCAATCAACGTTGTAACACATATACATATAGTATGTCCTTATGGGTCAAATGTATTCGTTAGTACGGAGTGAAACTTACCAATATCCTCGGAGTCGTCAGTGGGCTTGTAAAAGCTCAAACCTAACGATACTACGGCGGCCACCTCGAGGATAATCAGCGTCACGTCCTGCAGCGCCTCCCATACTAAGGTGAGAAAGGTCTTCGGCGGTTTGGGCGGGATCAGGTTAGAACCGAACACCTCGCGCCTATGCTGCATATCAGCTTTGGAACCGCTAAGACCTGGAGACAAGAGAAATTTACCAATTAGCTGCAGTACTTATAAAAAGGCATGTCGATGGCAATAGTCATGATAATAAAATAGTAATGTCTTAGAAATATTTTTGTATAAAGGAGTACTAAATTTTTGGTTGAGTCACATCTACGGCGCCGTTTGACTGTTTCCCGTATGCATTGATTACATAAACAGCTGTAAATACATCTTCAAACACGTTTGAAGTTTCCTACTTCAACAATCACTTTCCTTTGAACCATTTCTATTTCTGAAGAAAAGAAGGTACCCCACACAGGTGGTCGTGTATAATCAAGAAAGGTAGAGGAAACTTTACTTTCAACAGTTTTTTTAAATAGAATAAACCTCAAAGTATTGGTAGCTTATGAACATTTTTAACCGACTTTTAAAAAGGAGGAGGTTCTCAATTCGACCCGGATGTTGTTTTTAGCTCAACAAATGTTATGCATAAATGTCATCATTATACAAAATTGTTATTTGCAAAGGGATGAAGTAATCATAAAGTTCTATGTACTGCTATTTATTAAATAAATAAAGCGGTGAATTCCACTCAGTCCTTCATAATAGACGAAGCTGGAAGAAGATACGCGCGCATAACAAAAATTAGTGCGAAGGAATTTAACCCGTAAATTTTATCATTGAAGTGAAATTTGTAAATTTTCGGATATATGGGAGTGATGACCTCAGACACCGTTTTAGCATGGAGTTTGTATGTATGTAGAATTCTTTTTTGTAACAAGTCGCATGCAATAAAGGTACACCGCAGCTGTGACTAGGAGCAAGCGAGAAAATTCTCAGAAGGCAAGTAGCAAAATTATTATTACGCGAAGTCTTCTTCTTCTTGTGCTTATCCCACACTAGGTGGGCTCAGCACAAAATATTGTTCTCTTCCATTCTCTTCTATCATTTGTCATCTTAGTGGTCAAATCGCATAAACATATCATTCTTCACACAGTCCATTCATATCTTCTTTGGCCTTCTTATACCTCTATATCCATCATTATTACGCGGAGTAACATTAATGAATTCATAAATATTTACAGTTATGAATATATTGGGTTTTATGAATCTTTTTTTTGTAAGGACTCAAAAACCAATAGACGCACTTGTCTTTTATTCCACAGAAGCTAAGCTATAATCGAGTAAACTTTCATCGTAGATAGGGATTTTTATACGAAAATTCCAATAATGTAACATAAGGTTTAATTAAAAATAAATGTTTAGGTAGTATGAGTTCTGGATAAATAACAGGAAAATCATTGACTGACAAAGTTTCGATAAATGACCTATTATTCAGCACACTGGATATGTATGTAGGTATAATTATGTTTCAATACAAAATGTGTTAATGTGTCAAAAATTAATATAGTCCAGACAAACTAAGCCATCCATTCCATTCCATCTAAAAAATGATAATTTGAACAGTTCCAATGTCTCCGAGAATGTGTTGGAGGTCCTGCTCAACATATATAATGTTCGGCTACTAGTAGGATATGAACCGACGACTACAGAATATCTTTCCGTCGCTTTGCCATCTAAGCTAGCACTCCACTAGCCGTCCGAATTTACATATTCCTTTCTTTTACATCAAAAATTTGAACGTAAGTTCCGCCTAGCACGATGTTAATGCAATAAACCATAACAACTCATGTAATTAAGGTAACATGTAAGACAGTTGTTTCAGCTGTCATTATTCCGCTGCAGCTACTTGATAAGGAACGAAACAAAAACAATGGCTTAACTGAAAATCAACGCAAAACCCTGTTTGGATAGTGCATTTATGCTGGTCTGTGTCCTTTTTGTAGACAACTTTATCACTTGTAATTTTTAGACTTCCGCGATTCGAACACATTGTTATTAAATCATGTTGTGACATGACGGTCGCCGTGGCGCAGTGGTTAATGTCAGTGACATGACTTCTGCGTCTCCTGAACTCTGGGTTCGAATCCCGGCACGGGCAAACATTTGTGCGATGAGTGTAGGTGTTTGTCCCGGGTCATGGATGTTTGTGTGATGTGATTGTGTGTGTCCAGCCTCCCGCGATACAGGGAATCCTAGTATGAGTGTAATAAAAAAAAATAAAAAAATCAAACGGGGCTTAATCGCGAGAAAAACATTTAGTAATTTATTTACCTATTGAGTCTTCTCGTGACCACGACCAATGCAACTTGGTCGAAACGTCGAGGTAAATAAATGACTAAATGTTTTTCTCGCGATTAGGCCCCGTTTGATTTAATAACAACTTTATCACTTTTATGTATCATAGTGGATGTAGTTATAATTATTAACATACATATACATCTGTTTTCGTCATCATATAACTAAATAAAAATGATCTCTAAAGCTTGGATAAAAGATGGAAGTGAGCTCGCGGAATTATGGCATTAGATCATTCACAAACAATGACAACTATAGCGAGAGTTCAGATCAAAGGAATCTATGTACCGTGAAAACTGGTGCGTACGTATATGTGTCGTGATAATAAAATCCACTGAGTACTTTGGAATTAGCACCGATAAAATACAAGACAAACGTATACAATGTTACATCTGCAATTAAATTATTTTGAGAGCAGTCAAGCTTTGTTCTAAAATAAAAACGTTCAAAGAAAAGTACTGACTTATGTCAGCGGATGAACAAAATCAGGTGGCAGTGGCAGGGCACATAACAGGTAGAACTAGTAGTATAAGTGTCAGTTGTTTCGGCGACACATGGATACCAGTACCTTGTTTTTTTTATTTATTTATTTATTAACACTGACACAAGGTCTTCAAGTGCCAAGCTAGGCAGAGCCTGTGCTATGGTAACCTGATGACTGATATATATACTTATATACATATACACACCCAGACACAGGTCAAATAAACATGTTCATGCACACAAATGTTTGACCTGTCCGGGAATCGAACCCGGGACCAGCGGCTCAGAAGGCAGAGTGCTACCAACTGCGCCAACCGGCCAGACATGACCGGCTTGTGACCACTTCGATCATATTTCACTAACTATCTTCATAGTTTACTAACTATGAAGTAGCCAATCAATTAATGTGAGTAAAAATAAAGAAACCATTTCGTCTACAATAAAATACCGTTTTGCATCTCAAAGAAACGGAATCAGAATTGTATTACTATTGAATGTTATCCTCAAATCCTAATCTACGCAAGAATATGAAGCCTCCACATCTTGACATCCAAAAACAAAATACTTTGGGGAAATATTTAATCCAATTGTGTTAATCGACACCCGTGCAGAATCCGAACCAATCATTGTTCGATTTCGTCCTTGAATATCTTCGCAACCGACCGAAAAGATGAATCACGAAATTCAATTTCAGCCGCATACATTTGTTCGTCATACCGTCATCTTGCAAGTACTAAGCTAAGTGATAGATCGATTATAACTTTTAAATACGCGAGGTTCAACGACCGACGGCACCCAACATTTACCGAGTATTTGCGTGTACGTATCTAAAAATAATGTATTTATGGAAGAGTCGATCTACAATAGTGAAGGCTGTAACATTTTTATGCGAAGTACTAAATGGTTATACCGCATGTATAGGCGTGTTTTATTTATTACTTTGAATGAAAAGCAGGTGACGAACATACTGCTGCTGAAAAAGGATTGCATCTTTGAAGTGAAAACTTCTTAAGCAGCGTTGTGCAGTTTTGGGATGGGTAAAAAATTACTCGCGTCAGGACACGTGACCTGGTCGAAAATTCGTAAGACGTAGACGTAGGGAGAGTAGACCGCGCTGGCGCGGCGTAGGGGAGAAAGTCATAACTAATATCACTTTTTACCGCGCGGCGAAAATGTATGCCTGCTCCTGCCGTTTCGTTTAAGCGGCGCAGGGCGCTTGCGCGAGTGGCGGGTGTGTTTGTACTACAGCCTGCTACGCGCATTCACGCACAACAATAATGTTCAATTTCTGACCTCTGCCAGCACTCCCGGAGTGCAACCAGTTGTTTTTTTTTAGGCTGGTATTAAGTTTAGTTTCTGATGGTCTAGTGAGATTGATGGTCTGTAAAGTTGTGGTCGAATTCTCAGATATATGGAGTATCACCTGATACCGAAGTAGAGCTGCCTAAACACACTGAGTGGTTGTTAATAAATATTCAAAAAATAAGGGTGCTAGTTGGTCCTGATTTGAAATCCAAATGCTGTGGATTTCATCATGATTTTATCTTCACGAAAAGCTCAAGGCCGTGGGCAGATTAGAATCGAAGAACCACCTTCCGTGCAAAGAACACATAATTAAGGCCGTCACTCACTATCCTCGCTTAACGAATGAAGCGGTAATACGGAGTTTACGTGAATTATGGCCACACACTGGAAGAGGAAGATCTTATTCCCAGTAGTGAGAACGTATGAGATGTCTTTTTGAATAGAAACAACACAAAGCCGCTGGAAAAGCTTGTAAGTTTACCCAACGGCTATGCTAAGATGCTATGAAGCTGTTTCTATTACTATTACTCAGCTTTAGACGGATCTACAAATATTATGTTAAGACCAGTCAAGTTATATCTTTGTGTGATGTGTGTTGTGTCTTGACTTAATGCGTTCTTTCTTTATGAGTCCTCAGTCTGAAATAGCAGAGAATTTAGCGCTGTCCAAGCGGATCCTGCTTGAATCGCGATTACATGCATTTTCATTTAGTTTGTTTGGTCATAGAATTTGAGTACGTTGTTAAGCGATTTTAAGTATTTCAAGTATTATGAATATTTATAATAGTCGTTAACTGTGCCGAGCTGCGGCGGATAGGCCGGCAGCAATTTTTAATTAAGCTCTGTTAACAGCGAAGGAAATGTATCTCTTTGAATTAAGCAATTTTCGTTCACAACCTGGCTTGATTGAGGCAGATAAAATTTGCATATTTTAAGTAAGATACAAGAAATAACATTAGAATCAAGATATTTTTTCTATTTACTATCTCACTGCATGACAAAAGCTATTATTCTATCGATAAATACCTCGATGACATGTAACGTGAAAAAAGAGTAAAAATAATAATAGTTATAATAAAAATCATCCGTGAACTGGCTACGTTTCGGTGACCTTTTTGGGGAAACCGAGGGTTTTGTCTGTGCAATTGCGGACGAAGTTATCATGACGAATAACTATCGGAAATATATTCTGAAGGACGGTACGGTCGACGTTTGTCGGGCATGCCGCCGTCCGGGAGAATCCCTCAGACATATTATTTCTGGTTGTTCTCATCTTGCTAACGGAGAGTATTTACACAGGCATAACCTAGTAGCCAGAATCATCCACCAGCAACTTGCAATTCAATATGGCCTTGTTCAATCCGAAGTGCCGTATTACAAGTACACACCAGCGCCAGTTCTTGAGAATGGTCGTGCGTTACTCTACTGGGACCGCTCTATCATCACGGACAGGACTATTGTTGCCAATAAGCCTGATATCGTTTTGGTCGACGGGTCTCAACACCGGGCAGTGCTCATCGACATCACCATCCCGCATGACGAGAACCTCGTAAAGGCTGAGAAGGACAAACTCAGCAAGCAGGTAACCGCCATGTGGGATGTTGACTCGACGATCATTGTCCCGATAGTCGGTTCGACGAACGGCTTAATAGCGAAGATCAACATCTTAAGAGGCTCTCGCTAGACGGTTGGATCAAGGGTCAGATGCAGAAGGCGGTACTCCTTGAAACGGCGCGTATTGTCCGGAGGTTCCTCACTCTGCGGCCCTAACCACCGGTAGCTTGGGCCCTGCCCCGCTGCTGGCGGAACTCTAGGTTTAGGTTTTTTATAATATCTTTATTAATTTTTATTTTTGATATTTATACTGTAAAAAAACTAAACCTAAGAAAGAAAGAAAATAAAGAGGTTATAATAAAAGGGAAAATATATATTATTTACGTAGCTGACTAAATATGGCTAAATATGATAAACATGGCGTATGACGCCATAAAATAAAAAATAAAAATAAACAGTGATTTAAATAAAATATTTGATTTTCATTATCTTATTGACTAATTAATATTCCAATATTGTTTCAACTTTCTCTAGTGTATGTTATATTCGGTAAAACTGACTTGCCCTTCTCTCTTCTATAGTTCCTGTGCCCGACAGGGTCTCTAATAAACTGTATTTCATTGTAATACCACCGACACTTGTACTTGTGTGTGTATTAGAGATTGTGATAAAGATTTGAATTGAATTGAAATGGTCAGTGACGATGAGGTCAAAGGTGTGATCACGCTAGACCTAATAGGTTAACTCACTCTCTAGGAGTGCCTAAACATACTATAACTGTGTGCTCGGTGACAGTTTTTCATGCTTGAGAGTGCTAGCTAGCCAGGCTGGTACTGGATGGTAAGCACCATGCTGGGATTGTAATGTAACAAACCGACTAGGACTCACGTGGTAAACAATAATTAGTAATTTTCCAGTGTTTACCACGTGAGTCCTAGTCGGTTTGTTACATTTCAATTATGGAAGAAACTCGCGATAGTTTTCAGACTCAAACCATGCTGGGAATTTGATAACGGTGTCTCCTTTACCGGAGAGTCGACCATGGGGATCGAACCAGCGTCCATCCAGGTGGACAACCGATACTCTCACCTCAGTATTAACCATGTATTTTATTTTATTTCCATTCTTTTATATTTCGGTACAGTTCCATGCGCCATCTTTAGGAGAAAATCAAAGTGAAATATATCCTGATAATATTATTATTTCTTGCTTTATTCATATCACCATAACAGTTTTAGCAATTGTAAATTAAATGTTACCTTGATGAATATACATTTATAAATATTGCATTAAATAAGACGGAAATAAACTTAGCCTAGATTCAAGAATGAAGATTATATAGATATGCCTTATCTATTAGGCATATAGCTTATATCGACTGAATTTCATATCGTTATCAAAAATCTGTAATTTTAATTCTTATCGATATTTTTTTACGGAACACTGGCAGCATTACAAACCTAGAAAAATCAATACGGGATAAAATTATTATATTGAACAGCTGATTTAGCGTTGTTGGTAACATAATTTTGAACTGACATTTTATTGTATTTCATGGATTGTTATGTGAAAAAAAAAAAAGGGTGTAATTTGCCTGAAATAAATAATTTTGACTTTGAATTTGAACAAACATATTAACACACTCACACACTCAATCTCACTTCACAGTTTTAGGTGAAATACTACGTAGAAATAAGAAGAAATAAATAAACAATTGTAGTGATTCTCTTATTGTTTAACTAAACTAAAATCGTGGAATATAAAGATTGTTTGTCAATGGTTACGATGAAGTGCAAATTACTACGCACATTATATGTTTTTGTTAGAATTGCGAGTATAGTTTCGGGAAAAATAATTCGCACTTATTTGGTGCTGACTAAAACTACCAGCATTTGGTTATAAATTGAATAAAAAGAATCTAATATTGCTATAAGTTGCAATGATATTATATGTTTATATGAGGTAGATGTCGCACAAGCGCGCGGAAACTGAGGCGGCAAAATGAAGTCAATTGTAATAATTTTCATTGTGACGCGTATTTCAAGCGCAAGTCTAAAAATATAGCTATCCCTTTCTATATTATTTGTACCGTATTATCTGTCGCAGTAACCATGTTTATGTCGTAAAGGAACAAAATCTGAGCACCGCGCAGTATGAATATACGTCATCTTTAGTAAAACATCATTGATAAGTTGTAATTAGTTATACGAACTGGAATTTTAGCGCAAATATAATAAGAGCCTTTTGACTTGATACAATTTAAGTTTACTTAAATAACAGAATCACTACCAATATTGTATTAATATATGGCAATAGGCGTGGGCCTCTTCCAGTTCTATAGGAAGTAAATAATCCGTTTGTTGTATAATTTGGCAAATATTTATTCACTGCCTTTGACGAATTAGCAAGAAGTAAAAAACTATGCTATTATCAAGATGAAAGTTCCTTTCTTCTTAATGGATACAAACTTTGGCCTACATGAATTTACATTGATGGGTTTTGTGAAAACATTGATGAAAACAATGGGCGTCTACAATTTATCGAGCTCTTTCAAGAATGAAATTGAAAATTACTATTTATAGAATGTTTATAACGGCCATACAAAAATACTTTAACCAACGTAAAAAAACAACCTTTCAAAAGCGTAATTTAATTGTCATAGAAAAATGTCCGATTGATCACACACTATCACTTGACGGTCGCCGTGGCGCAGTGGTCAGTGACATTGACTTCGGTGTCGTCGGGTTCGAAC
This sequence comes from Apeira syringaria, assembly GCA_934044485.1. Lineage (NCBI taxonomy): Eukaryota > Metazoa > Arthropoda > Insecta > Lepidoptera > Geometridae > Apeira > Apeira syringaria. The sequence continues at coordinate 3,546,626 of OW203672.1, read as the reverse complement.
CCAGGGTTCGAATCCCGGCAGGGGCAAACATTTGTGTGATGAGTGTAGATGTTTCTCCCGGGTCTTGGATGTTGTGTGCTGTGATTGTGTATGTCCATGCCTCCCGCGATACAGGGAATCTTAGTGCGGGGGTCTGTGTGATATAAAAAAAAAACCACTACGTCAACCAAATTAGTCCCACGTCTTTCTGAGGGAAATCTGAAAGCTACAGCTCATGGCTTTATTATACTTTATGCAAATGCAAAGACTAGTATTTGTGGAGCCACAGATATTTCCTGTTTGCGTGCAGAGCCGTGAAAAATGCACAATTTAGCGAGTATTCGTGTTGAAAGGTGTTAAGCTCAAGTTCCGTCAGCTGAGTGTTTCAACAGTGCAAGAGCCTTTATAAAGACATTTTGTCTAAACACGCAAAGGTATTATGCTAATATTATAAATGCGAAACTTAACTTTGTGAGTATGGAGTATAGAGTATGGTTGGCTCTTTCACGCCTAAACCGCTGGATGGATTTGGATGAAATTGGTATATAATGGTATAGAGATAGCTTATGCCCTGGATTAACACATAGGCTTATTTCCATCATAACCGTCATCCCCAATTTTCATCACCACGCGGGTAAAACCGCGGGGCGCAGCTAGTACTTACATAAAACTTTTGCAATTCAGATAATATTATGCGGCACTTTTATACAATTGGTGTCATATAAATGTAGCGTTATAGATACAAACGTACGGGGATTGCGCACATGTCTTAGAAAAGCAGGCAGGTTATGTTTTTTTTATTGCATAAAGTAAGCACTCGGGCATAGGCAGGTGGTCCGCCTGATGGCAAGTGGTCACCGTCGCTTCTGGGAGTTTGACGCGTTGCGAAACTTTTAGAAATCTTATGACGCTCTACGCAACACGAATAAACCTGAAGGTTTTGTAAATAATAAAAGCAAAAGTATGACGCGTATACTGAAAATAAAATGGAGCCCAGGACGTAACTAATGACAATGATTTACGAATGTTATTCCATTAATAATTATGTAATAAAAAAAAAACAATTTCAACCAATATATTATTTAAATTAATTCATCACAGCATCTCGGCTAGGCGCGGCATGAGTAATTAAATAAATGCAAAGGTTTTGCACAAATACCATTACTCGGCGAGTGCGAAGAGTGAGCCGATCGCTTACGTAATGCTAATGAACACCTAGTTCTAGTACGAATATTTGAACTATGAATAGCTTATCTCTGGATATGTATATTAGTATAAGAAATATATACCCTCATCTGTGATTTAATGATGCGGAGGATTAAATGTTAGATAATATGTAGATGGATAAATTGCATGTGGGTCGCCGAAGTAAGCCCCGTCCCGATACTGTTAAATAACCCAATAATTATGAAAATCTCTTTGCGTCCTTGTCTCTCGCATGGATTAGCGCGCGCAATGCTTCTCTGTCACTCTCGCTACTCTCACATCAATCGGAACTTTTAAAATCTAAGCAGCCATAAACATGACTCAGTTTTAAATGGGCAACCTTATACTGTTGGATATACATTAGCAAAATAAGGATATTTTTAAAAAACTAGTGACATAACACTTTTTAATAATAAAAATCACATTATTGAACAGATTACTTCCGGGATTTCGCTAGGCAACCCATGTGAATTTTATAATGTATCAATCTACATATTAAGGGTATATATTTCTTAAGCCGTATCTCGTACTATATGTAGATGTTTGTAAATAACTATGGAAAGTCAATGGGAAATACGAACGCTCCGCTACACTATATACGCTATACGATGACACTCGCTCTATCTTTTATAGTTGGTATGTTATGTCATCCAGTGACAAACAGATTGATTACGTCGGAACTTTAATGCTAAATAGCACGACTTTTGACGTGATAACGTTTTATAAATTGATGAATACCAGCAACACTCATGAAAAATAGTAACGTTCCGCGTAACGTTCCACCTGAGTTTTGTATTATATAAAATAATCAAAGTCAAAGTGAAAGTGAAAGTCAAAGTCAAAGTCAGTCAAAGTCAAAGTCAGTCAAAGTCAAAGTCATAAATGATTATGACGTTATCACGTAAATCTATCGTCCGTAAACCGACTTTACAGACAACCAATTTTTTTTTTATGTTAAATGAAATGAAATCGTTAATTTGCGCAAAAATAAAACTAACATGCGCATGTTCATGTCGTTGTTTACAGTGTTCAAACCCTGTATAATAAGCTTTCGAAGTGTTCTTTGCCGGTTTCAAATGAATAAATAATTAGAGTTTGAGAGACGCGAGAAATGTCTACAGTATTCACTTTGTATTCAACAACACATCAGGTACTTCATCTGTATAATATAAAAATGAATCGCTATTTCCCTTGGTCAGGGCATCACGCGTGAACGGCTTGACCAATTTAAATAACATTTGGTATAAAGATAGATGGGACCTTGGAGAAGGACAAAAGCTACTTTATATCTCAAGAAAATTCAACTACTCAACAGGGTCAACTAGCGTCCCCCCTCTGACATATTGTATTACAGTACATGAGACATACCAACTTTATATCTCTCTATTCTATTTTATATATCTCTCGTAAGAAACTGGTAAGAAACTGCACTGCACCCTGACAGGCGCAGTGCATTTCTTTACGAATTGTATCTGTCTATAGGCAGAGGTTACCACTTAACATCCTGTGGGCCTTTTGCTTGTTCCGTCACAGTTAAAAAAACTATACAAACCGACTTGAACAACACATCCGTATAGCATTATCAACGATTTCTTGAAAATATTAAAACATTATCAAAGTACGTAAATCAAATAAGCATTATTATCCCACTAATATTATAAAGGCGAATGTTTGGATGTGTGTAAGTGTGTATGTTTGTTACTCCTTCACGCTCAAACGGCTGCACCGATTTAGATGAAAATTGGTATATAGATCAGAACCCTGGTAAAACACATAGACTACTTTTATCCCGGAAAAAGTATAGTTCCTCTTGCAATATTTATCTTATTTATTTGTCTGAATATGTATGTATATAAATTTATATGTATTTAATATTTTTTATATATATATTAACATTATTGTTATTATTATTTTTTTAAATTCTATTTAATATTTTATATGACACACCACCTTCCGAGATTATCTATTATCAATTATTCTCCATCCAAAGGTTGTCTGGAAGAGATCGCTCTTAGCGATAAGACCGCCTATTGAACATTTCTCATTGTAAATATTCTTTTTTTAATTTCTGTAATTTTGTGTCAATAAAGTGTATTTGTATTGTATTGTTCCTGTGGGATAATTGAGGTAGCGGGAAAACTGTACCGCCACGCGGATGACACCGCGGGGCGCAGCTAGTAGTGATATAAAATGTTACAACCGGAAACTAATCACGAGAATGTGTTTCTATCGTTTTAATTAACGTGAAAACTTTTCATGAAACCGGCCTGTAATCAACCGAAACGACATAATTGTCGATCCATTATAGCATTCATTTGTATGAATGGATGTACGACCGGCTGTCAGGCGGCAGGATATGTGTGCGTGCGTGACACTCGTCATATTGAGTGGAGTCAATGAACGGGAAGCTATTTGGAAAAATATGAATTGGTGATATAATTTCACGAATAAGTACTAAAATTATTTTTCATTCATTCATTCATCGCAGCCATAGGCGTCCACAGCTGGACATATGCCTCCCCATATAGGGGGAATTTCACAATACTCGCCACGCTTGGCAGGCGAGTTGGCGAGCGCAGTATGGTTTCCTATCTTCAGAAGGCGCTGCCGCCCACCTCCTGGTACCTACGTGAACCCTTAGCCGACTCTTACGGCACCCACGGGAAGAGATGGGGGGAGTATCTTTTTTTTTAAAACACAAAAGGTCTTTAGGTCCCAAACTAGGCAGAGCCTGTACTATGGTAACCTGATGACTGATATATATACTTATATACATATACACACCCAGACACAGGTCAAACAGACATGTTCATACACACAAATGTTTGATCTGTCCGGGAATCGAACCCGAGACCAGTGGCTCAGAAGGCAGAGTGCTACCAACTGCGCCAATCGGCCAAATTCCATTCTAGGTATCGGCCATTCTAGGCCGGTACCACCTCGGCACTAAAATTATGTCACACAAATATTGTAAAGGCAAAAGTTTGTTTGTGGTTTGTATGTTTGTTACTTCCTTCACACTGAAACGACTAAGCAGACTTGCATGAAATTTGTAATGATAATAGACACCTTTTCCCTATTATTCAATGTTTTGTGGGATGACGGGAAGATACAAATATAGTGCATACAACCATTTCATCGCGCGTAACACCGCGGGGCGTAGCTGGTATAAAAATATAACTGATAACTCTACTGAAAACAATCGCCAGCTTGTTTGCCACTTAAAAGATATATAATAAAAAAAATTGGTTGTCTGTAAAGTCGGTTTACGGACGATAGATTTACGTGATAACGTCATAATCATTTATGACTTTGACTTTGACTTCGACTTTGACTTTGATTATTTTATGTAATACAAAACTCAGGTGGAACGTTACGCGGAACGTTACTATTTTTCATGAGTGTTGCTGGTATTCATCAATTTATAAAACGTTATCAAGTCAAAAATTGGTTGTCTATAAAATCGGTTTACGGACGATAGATTTACGTGATAACGTCATAATCATTTATGACTTTGACTTCGACTTTAACTTTGACTGACTTTGATTATTTTATGTAATACAAAACTCAGGTGGAACGTTACGCGGAACGTTACTATTTTTCACGAGTGTTGCTGGTATTCATCAATTTATAAAACGTTATCACGTCAAAAAAACAGTTTTTTTATATCTCATTCAAATTCAATCTAAATAATACATTCTAGAATTCATTTGAAACTTAGATGTGTATTAGGCACTTGAGAAATAGTCAACCGCCAGGACCTTTATGAGTTAGTCTATGGAGGATTAGGATATTGGAATGATTAAGGTAAATAATTAGGATAAATCCTACTAATATTATAAATGCGAAAGTTTGTGTGTATGTGTGTATGTTTGTTACCTCTTCACGCTCAATCGGCTACACCAGTTTCGATGAAATTTGGTATGGAGATAGTTTAAACCCTGGACTAACACATAGGCTACTTTTTATCATCTTCATCATCAATCATCACCACGCGGGTAAAACCGCGGGGCGCTACTGGTAAGGAATAATTCCAATAAAATTATATTAAATATGACGCGACATTAATTTGATAATGTATGAAAACATTGTTTTTTCTTCTAAAAGAATGTAAAAGTAAATCAGGTAAACAAAAACAAAACATCTACAAAACCTGTTCCACTTTCCGAAGATACGCTAAAGTGCACACATAAAAATGTTTATTTGATATAGCATCTGCCGCTCAGCGCATTAACTTTGAAGTCGATTAATTAACATTATGTAAACAATATCGCTTATTTATCGATTAAAAATTACGGTACGTTTTGGCGTACGGCGCGGGGTTTATTGGTGATAAATCGCTGGAACGAGGCCTCCTGCGACCTTTGTTTGAAACATTTACTCTGTGTACACCAACAGGTAGGTACTTTATGCTGACAGTACGGGTGATGTGATGTTACACATAAAGGGCAGTGATTAATTTTATTTTTTAACCGACTTCAAATAAAGGAGGAGGCTCTTAATTCGATGCCAATGTTTTTTTATATGTTTGTTACCGCATAACTTTCGACTGGGTGAACCGATTTTGATCGTTGTTTTTTTGTTTGAAAGCTGGTGCTTCCCGTGTGGGTCCATTTTAATTTTATTAAAATCGGTCAAGCGGATTTTGAGTTACACTCCAATAATTGGAAATTAAAAGTGAATAGGTACCTTCTAGGTTTGCGTGCTAAATCCTAGACAACGTCATCACTTAACATCAGGTGAGACAGTTGTCAAACGCAAACTTATAATATGTAAAAAAAATAATTGCTACGCTTATGTCGATATTATAATTGCGGGTGCAGAAATCGGTGAACATACACAATGACAATTGATCCCGTTAGTAGCAAAGGTACACTGAAAAGGGTAAAAATGTTTACTAATAAATGGAACCGACTTCAACACTCAAAAGTATGAAATAACTTGTCGAAGTCGGTACCATGCTCATAATATTTTGATAATAGTTACTTTTGAACTATCATGATACCGACTTCAACAAGTTATTTCACACTTTTTAGTGTTGAAGTCGGTTCCATTTTTTGGTAAAATTCTGCTCTCTAGGACTGTTTGAGTAAACAGTGTGTGCCTAGTTCTAGTCAGGCGGGTACATATCCCTACCACCGTACCTACCTACACTGAAATCTCACCTGTGGGGGTCATTCGCCTAAAAATATTGCTTTGAACAATTGCTAACAAAGCTTTGACAATTAATTAATCAATAATAAACAAATTATATAATTAATTTATAAACAATTAGTCAATTGTTGTAGCTTTCTTAGGTTCGAAAGGACGGAAAGAAAGTAAAACTATAGCAATAGTTAAAGCGACATTTTTAGGCAAATGACCCCCAGAGGTAAGGTAGCTAGATCAGTTCCTTATTTTGAGATGATAATAAGGTTCAACGGTATAATAATTTTAACGGCAGGGATTCGTGCTACCGGAGTCAGCGATATTTCCTTAAATAAATTATATACATAAAAGATAACTTACCTTTTCATTATATAACGTATTAAAAATAGCAATGACGAGACATCGAATGTTTGTACGTTTATATTATACACGCTGTGTACAATGACTGGTAACAAGTAGTGTAATAAAATAGGTCTGAGTTATAAAATTGTGCCCGATATCGGAGTCGAGTTTGGCGCCGACGACGGCGGCGCGGCGCGGGCGGTGGGCGCCAATATTTGAACAAACAACATACATTATTCATCGACCCGATGGAGGATTCGGCGCAGGTGCTTATTTAGAATCGCTGTTAGGAATTTTCTCATACCTCGCATTGGAATATTAAAATTGACAAACTGTTCGAACTTCGATGATTTCAAATAGTTTCACGACTAGTCTTGATTATCAATTATTCAACTAAGGCTCCACCCTAAGTTGAATAATTGATAATCAAGACTAGTTCACCAAAGTTTAAACGTCCGATTATCAATTTAACCGTCGGTTAACTGTATGGTAAAAACTGTTTGACCCATGATAAATTGATAATCGGATGTATTAAATTTTGGTGAATAGTAACCTTGAAGAGTCAAAAAATTGGGTAGTTATCATGCTTTGAGTATATGAGATTCTTCAAAAGCAGAGTTAACAGAGTCTTGAAAGGACTGACAACGTATCGTTATACCCCCAGTGTAACAGATATTATATAATATACAGACATTATAGGCGACGGTGATCGCTTACTATCAAGCGGCCCGTGTGCTTGTTTGCCACCTATTTAGAAAAAAATCAATTAACTTTCTAGAACATTCCGCACTAACTGTGTACTATTAATAACTAATATCGATAATATATTATCGACATAATAATAATAAAATAGAACAAATATCAAATTGTTTTATTTGAATAATGTGATATAATACTATTATGTGTAGTAATGTTTAGAATTTAAAGCTATTAATACATACCTATACAGTATACACAACTATAAATATAACTGAGGAATTGCTGTTAAGAATGATTAAATTCGTGAGAACATGCCTGGTAAGCGTTTTAGTTCAATCTTGACTAAGTAAACAAACTAAATTGACTGAAAACCTCTGAGAAACTTACTATATATAAATAGTTAAGTTGCCTAGAAACTGGAATGAGCCTAAAACGGTCAATTTCTATCTAAGTTCAAAATATAGAACAAGTCCAAGCAAATTCATGCCAAACCTTTGAACACCAAAACAGCGAAATCCGTTTGCGAATTAATAAACCAAATAAAATTCTTATACCAATATTGGAATTGACATAATTCTTCAACTTGTCCAAACAACAGCGCGCCCTTGACCGTTACTTGTGGTGTGACCTTCGGCGAAGGAAATTGTAAGGAACCGGAGCGATTGACTATAAAAAAAATGTTATCGACTGTTACTATTATTAGGTTGACTTTGGGTATGAAGAATACGGAAGTGTACGGTAAAAATGGTCCCTACCCCTCGTCATGAACATTTTTAGGGTTTGTCGCAACATTTGTACAGAAAATGAGCCCGGGTAACTGTACATCCCTACCTACCTTACAATTGGAAACTTGATTGATGATAACCTTATAAGTAGAGGGGGCTTCTGAGTGCTGCATATGCTACACAGTCAGACAATACCACGCCGCCACCGGTGAGCTCGAGGCAAAAACCACCTGGTTAGATTACCTCCAAATAGCCAAAGAGCAAACATCCTTAGGGCCCATTTACGGACCACTCTGGTACCGGGGCAAGTCGATCCGATATCTCCCTGTTCCGGCGACAGCTCAAGTCGAGGTCCGAAACTCAGTGGTATCCTTAAGCAGTCGCCCTGTCCTCTCCTAGTGGTACAGCGCCTTCAGCGCTAGCCTCACTAGGAGGTGCGCCAGCTGCGCCCGCAGTTACTCGGCTGTATTCTCTATAGGGAGAGTACTAGAGCGCTCTATAGACCAGGATGCCAATTCTCTTATTTATTAAGACAAGCAATTCATAAACAATGCAGTAGTAATTTAAATGTAATCAAAAGTAAACTTGGTATTCCGTTTAAATTTAACAATTACATCTCGATGTATTGAAGGTAATTGCATTGCGGTAGAAATAAGATCTGTGTAGCCATTACAGTCTAATAAGTAGAATAGCGAAGTCTGCAAAGACGACAATTCATTAACAATTTATGAAAAATGTGTTTAATAGAATTGATACCCAAGTGAGGTCTACGACTTGTTCTTATTAATAATTATTTTGGTGACTTGTTTATGTTAAACCCAAAGAACAAACACATTGAACTAAAAAAAAAAACCTTCTTGGAAAGATGTTATCTCATCGCAGCCATAGGATGTCCACTGCTGGACATATGCCTGCCCATATAGGGGGGATTTACCAACACTCGCCACGCTTGGCAGGCGGGTTGGCGAGGGCAGTATGGTTTCCTATCCTCAGAAGGCGCTGGTACGTGATCCCTTAGCCGACTCTTACGGCACGAGCAAGAGATGGGGGAGTACCTACTATTATAGGCCGGTACTCTCACGGCAAGATGATATCTAAATATATTTCCAAGAAATCTATTGCTGCCGGCAGCTGAAGGGGTTAAAGAATTCCGACCTTCATTACTTCAAACAATTGACTTGTTTTTTCATCCTGACGTTGTTTCACACAAACCTTGCTAAATCGGATGTTATCTTAATTGCTTGCGTTCAGATATCACCGCCGCCCGCCGACAATGTCAAAACATCTACATTGAGAATCAGGCCAAGTTCCCGAGAAGAATTTGGATTAAAGGAAATATTTCAGCCTCTCTATGAAATGAGGTCGGAGCCAAGGTCTGATGACGTAACACAATAGACGATATTTCGAGTGGCCGTTCGTCGGCTCTTCATTTTCCGTACATTGTGCCGCTTCTGCATATTTCCACGAACCAATATGTCGGAGCACTTCATGCATATTGTCATGTTGGTACGTTATCCACGAACCAGGTATTCGGTAACCAAACAGTTTGTATTCGTATTATTTTTTTAAATATTTATTTATAAGAACGAAATACGAATTATTTCGTATTAAAATCTCCAAGCCATTTCGAAAGCTGTTCTAAAAATTCTCATGAAAGTTTATATATTAATGGTATAATGCTTTACAAGTTTATAGTCTAACCACACGTTACTTTCTTTAATCGACTTCAAGAAAATTACGAGGTTATGAACTCGACTGTTTCTTTTTTGTTTGCGTTAACCTCTTGACACAAACAAAATATTTTTTTCATATTTATTTGAAAGCTGGTTACTCTCTCGCGTGGTCTCCCATATAAAAATTATCAAGATCTGACCAGTAATTGTTCAGTCAACCTTAATGCGTATTTAATTACATAAAAATGTTTATTTAATTCAATACGCGAAATAAATATGTTTTCGCTTTGTCTTATATAAAAGTATTTATATATAATGTGAAGTATGATACAAGTAAGTAACTAAATGTACTTTTTTATTATGGAGGAGGGCGTTGGTAGTTTTTCAAAAAAACTTTCGCAGATACCATCGTGCTTTCTTTATTTTTGTTCCATTGTTTAAGTTCCAATAAATAATTTTTATTTATTTATTTATATTACCATAAATATGTTCTAATTTTTACAAGAAACGTTGAAAATTTTTCACGGATATATGTTGTAGAAGTCGGTTTGCTTTACTACGCAATTATTATTATGCAAATACAGCGTATTTATTAAATTTTTATCTGACGAAAAATGTGTTACATAAATGGGTCTTCCATTGATTGGCTGTCATTATTACTTTCCAATTGATGCCAAAAAGATTGTGTAATATTGTATGATATAATATTCTGTGACAATTTTCAGACTTGCAAGTTCTATCCAGTTTAGTCACACGGGTTCACATGGTAACATTTTTAATTAGCGCTAGACGTAAGTACCTATATTAAAAACTGTAAGCTACGTACGTATGGATACTTCAAAATAAATGACAGTAAGAGGGTGAGAACTCCAGAACCGATAAGTTTTTAAACTGACATGGTCACTAGTACAAGATTTGTTTTATTTGCTCGATATTTTAGTTGCTCAAAACTGCGGCTTTCGGCGCATGAAACCGTGCCGAAATATCGAGCAAATAAAATACATGGTAAATATGTCGATAATAATATTAATTCTTATAAGATATAATTTGTCTGAGAGCATGGTTTCCAGTACCAAAACCAATAAGCTTTGGAACCTTTGGAAAAAAATGTGACTGAAATTTTTGTATAGTAATAAATCCTACTAATATTATAAATGTAAAAGTTTGTATGGATGTTTGTTATTCAATCACGTTCAAACGGCTAGACGGATTTGGATGAAATTTGGTATGTAGATACTTCAGGTCCCGGAATAACACATAGGCTACTTTTCATCATCATCAATCATCACCATGCGGGTAAAACCGCGGGGCGCAGCTAGTAGTTTATACGTCTCACAACACTGTCAAAATCAACAGCTTAAAGACAGAATACTTTTGTCTGATGAGTCAAGGTCACGGACCGCAAACAATGGACTACATTCTGAGTACTGATTGGACGTCACATCGACACAGCTGTCTGGCCGTGTCCGCACAGAAATAGACCGTCGATATCGGACGCCGCCCGCCGCGCCGGTGTGCCTCAGGCGTTAGTATCGGGAGCTTGGGACTTATCGTCGGGGAATCTACGGTGTACAATACTTACTTTAAACGTTCAGCAAGATTCGAATAGTTGTGATTCGGGAAAGTAAATACACAAGCTCATGTTCCAGTATGTGACAAATACAGCGGGGAAAAAGAAGGTTGCATTTTTTTAAAATCAAATCAAATGAAACCAATGATTGATTATATTATATGTTTATATGAGGTAGATGTGGCACAAGCGCGCGGAAACTGAGGCGGCAAAATTAAGTCAATTGTAGTAATTTTGATTAAGACACGTATTTCAAGCGCAAGTCTTAACATATAGCTATCCTTTTCTATATTATTTGTACCGTATTATCTGTCGCAGTAAGCATATTTATGTCGTAAAGGGACAAAATCTGAGCACCGCGCAGTATGAATATACGTCATCTTCAGTAAAACATCATTGAAATCAAACTATATTTATTGTCTCACAACTACACTATTGCCACATAAATAAATACACAAAAACACAGAAAAAAAACAAAAGGAAACAATTCAATAATTGAGAACAAAAGGCGTACACTCAGCATTTTAATACTGTATAGAATTAGCGTTTGACCCCTATCTCACTTGATGGTCAGTGACGATGTGGTCGAAGATGTTATCACGCTAGACCTAGAATGCTCACTGGTTCTCAAGGACTGCTGCCTGAACAAACAATGTGTTTGCTGGTATTTGGTTGTAATTGTTTCTCGTCTTTTATCCAAATTGTTGGTTTAGATTTTTTAGATATTTCAAAAATGAATATAATTTACTAGTGGTAGATACCGGCTTCACACGGTTACGTAATTGAAGTTTTAGTAAGGATCCCAAATTTTTCTTGTAATAAATATTGCCTATGTTATTCAGGGATAATGTAGAAATCTAATGCTAAAAGAACTTTTGAAATCGGTCCAGTACAGTTTTAGTTTATCCGTTACAAACATACAAATCTTTCCTCTTTATAATATTAGCGTAGATACACGTAATCACTGTGCACTAAGCTGAAATGACGGTCGTTGTAGCCCAGTAATCAGTGACACTGACTTTAGAACCGCGATCCCGGGTTCGAATCCCGACTGGGGCATACATTTGAGCATAGATGTTTGTTCTCGCGGCTTAGATGTTTGAGTATTGTGATTGTTTGTGTCCATGCCTCTCGCGACACAGGGAATTCTAATGCAGGGGTGTGTGAAAGAGCACAAAACGGATTTTCTGGCAGAAAAGTAAATTATACATTATTTTTTCATTATATTATGCGTCATGGTTTAAGATTTATTAATTTCAAATGAATGACTGAAAAAGCTATAGTCATTGGTGTGGTGGTTAGTTATCATGGCGTAAACCAAATTTCAACGCACAATTAGCGGCGGACGAGAAAATTAATAAAAAAAATTGACCAAAAAATGGATCATATTTTTATAATTTCAATTTTGAACAATCTTTTTTTTTACACATACAGACCCCATGCACTAGGATTCCCTGTGTCGCGGGAGGCATGGACACACACAATTACAGCACACAAACACTCAAGACCCGGGACAATCATCTACACTCATCGCACAAACGTTTGACCCTGCCGGGATTCGAACCCAGGGTCCCGGAGACACAGAAGTCAAGACACTGACCACTGCGCCATGGCGACCGTCATTATGTCCATAGCGACCGTTTTCATCCCAACAGTACACTAGATATATATGTACATAATAACACAAACATATGTCTGGTTCAGTTTTCCAAGGGGCAATTCCTAAACCACAGTTTATTCACGTCTTCCCTCAAAATGAAACGGGAATGAGATCGGACCGTGTCGGGTAGAAATGGACGCCCACTGGGAAGTGAAGGCTATTGTATAAATTAAAACAGGACACAAACAATTATGTATATTGACGTCAACGGAAGACTGTTAACTAACTAAATAGTCTGAAATTTCTATTTAGTGACATTCCAGTATGAATTGTTAACAACAAGCGATTCATCATTAGATGAATTGGATTAAAAGTATGGTAAATTTGACCATTTTTACTGTACATATTTTATGTGTAAAGAAGCGAGCACGATAACGTGAGGTTAATTATTTTTACAGTACCTTAAAGATCTATCAAAGAACGACCAGCCGGGCGGCAATGCGACATCCATACTTGTACATGGTAGACGGTTAACTTGTCGCAGGAAACGTTTTGTTTCCACATTCATTGTGCATGCGACTAACGAGTGGAATTCATTGCTTAAATCTGTGTTGCCGTATAAATACAATCTGGGTGTCTTCATGTCACAAGTAGGTATATTCTAGGGAGGCGTGCTTATCGTAGACCATCATCACTTAACATAAGATGAGATACTGGTCAAACGCTTGCCTATTTGCAATAAAAAAGAAATTAAAGCACACGCAAGAGCTGTAAAAAAATGTCTTAGACGGTAGACGAAGGTTCGAAAAGAAAAGGTTCGCCTGTTGTCAATATTTTTCTTCCTTATCTTTAGCCCTTATTTCCTCTTAAAATAAGAACTATAAATAAATACAATGGCGGCAGGGCACGTAGGGGTTGTAATTAAATGCAGAAAAGTAATTTTAAGCAAAATTAAACTTTAATGTGACGTGTACAGCTGAAGTTCGTCTGAGTGGCTAAAGAAAACGCTGTATTCAGTGCATCAGTTTAGATAGGACATATTTATTTATTTATTTGAACCCCAACATAATGTACACTGATACAAGAAACTAAAAGAATGCTATAGTAAAACAAATGCTAAGTGTCACTATAATTATAGGGGAAGACAGCTTGCGTAGAAAAGTGAGCGAGCAGTATCTAACCTACTATTGATGGTCACCACCACAATGTGGAGTAACATTTAACGAATTATATTTACGAGTAGAAAACTGCGGTATCGACACATGAAGTCCTATGCCCCATATCGCCCCGCTTCTCTTATCCGTGGAAAACCCTATTCGTAACCACCGGAAACTCGATACTCAATATAGATTAACGTCGACTGAGGAAAAAATATTTCTATATGTATATGTCTATTCTATATGTCGTTTTTGCAAATTTTAAAAACTTGGAGCATAAATTGACTACACAGATTTTATTTCTACCGCAATACAATTACCTACAATGCAATCGAGATGCACTTGTTATTTTAGCGGAATACCAAGCTCTTATACTATAACATTTGTATCGCTATTGAATTGTTTATGGATTGTCTTAATAAATAAGAGGACCGGCACCCAGATTATAGTTGCTAAGACTACAAACAAACAACTTCTTGGCCTGTTTTGTTCCTTAATCGAAGACAACGGAATTAGGAACACGATCATTACCGGTTTCCAATAAAAGCCAATGTCGACGGTAATAACCCAATTTCGACCAACACATGAGCACGCTCCGAACTACGCATTAAATAGAGGTGTTGCCCTGTTAATATACCTAGAGCGTTAGCTTATCTGGGTAAATCAAATAAATGGGTCCGGGTGTAGAGGACCTCGGGCCTTCTCGAAGAATAGGCGACGAGGAAGGGTAGCGTGATTTAAGACAGAGATTGAATATAGGACAGTTTTATGGAATTAGCAATATATATAAATTGTAGGTATTTTAATTTGTTATGTGGACGAAGCGTTCGTAGTGGAGTTTGTCTGCGGATTTCAAGCAACATTAACTATAAATGTATAATTTTTTTTATTTTAATTTTTAACATTTACACAAGGTCATCAGGTCCCAAACTAGGCAGAGCCTGTGCTATAGTAACCTGATGACAGTTACATAATTGCTACCTCAGACCTTTGGTTGATTAGCAGTCATAATTTTCATTTTGTTATCAAATATTTTTATGGTAACATGAGTACAATATTTTCTATACAATGAACTATCATGGTACCGACTTCGACAAGTAATAATAATAAATAATATGGGACAACATTCACACAAGGTCTTCAGGTCCCAAACTAGGCAGAGCCTGTACTATGGTAACCTGATGACTGATATATATACTTAAATACATACTTATATATTTACTTATATACACATACACACCCAGACGCAGGTCAAACAGACATGTTTTTTACACACAAATGTTTGACCTATAAGTATATATACCTAAGTTATTTCATACTTTTGAGTGTTGAGGTCGGTGCCAATTTTTTTTGTAAAAAAAATTGTTTTATGCTAAATACTGGGCCAAGTTGGTTGTTTGGGCTACTCCAGTGAGGATAGTGGTCCTTGTAAATCTGTGCGTTAGTTGTCCGCATGCTGTTTACGGGGTAAAAGATGACGACGAAAATGGGTCAAGGATATGATGAATCTGCCGAGATGTAGTTGTAAACGTCGTCGTAAAATCGAGAGCGCTTTTATCTTTTGACGATTTTCCGAATAGTACGACGGGTGGCTGTTTCTCGAAGGCCCAATTTGAGAGAATGCGAGTAGTTCTTTCCGTATTTTGGGTGACACTTGTGAAAAACTTACGTGTCACCGAAATTCAATAGAAACAAAATGATGAAACTGTTAATCAATTGCAAAATTCTGCAAAAATTTTCTTTTGAGTGAGAGTAATTAGATTAACCAAAATAAGTTGTAATGATTTATTATTGATCTCTAAAATCAATCAATAAAATATAGTCTACTCAATTAGTAACAGTCATCTTCTGACTAGTTTTCCGAAATATGTACAATTTCAAGGAGGAATTGGAAGCAGATCAAAGGCTGATCACGCTTGTTAGATCAGACAACGGTTTCATCTGATTCGATATTACAAAAACATATCATGTCCTCGTTCTGATGGTGGTGTGGTCGTCCACCTTTGGTATTTCCTCCACTGTCAGTTTTATTACAACCGAAGTCCAGTGATTCGTAACGAATTAGGAACGCCAGAGTATTTCGAGTGTCAGTGTGTCGGACACTACGTTTTTATGGTGGTCGTAAACACACTCAGGCCTATCTACCGGGCCACGTGTAATGGTGAGAGGGGAGGTGGAAAGTTTCAGTTTTGTCCGTTCACGATTGGAATAAGTGAAATCGTCGATAGCGGACGGTTTTCACGCGACAAAGACCGAACGGTTCCATTGCGAAAAGGTTTCCGATAGTTTGAATGTTTCAAAGGTTGCTTGCGGATAAGACGATAGAATCGCGTGTCATATATTTTTATTGCGGCAACATTGTTTTTTTTCATTGCATAGCTTTTTTAAATATAATCTGTGGATTTCGTTTCGGTATAAATGTGTACTAAGCTAGTTAAGTTTAACATAGACACTTCAATCAGACGAATTAAATACATTAAATTATGTGACATAAAAGAAATGTCACGACTTGTCACAGAGTTGTTACACTTTACTAAATAAATGTTAATTAGAGCACGAATTACCGAATAAAATTTCTAATAGCTGTATATAAACAAGCTCCACAGGATTAACGTCCGTCAAAACGTTAAATTTACGTTTAAACGTTGATTACTTCATTAATTAGACGATGGTTCAAATAAGATTACGTATTTAGTGTAGTGAAAAATATAAATTTCATAGATAGATAGATAGATGGAATACTTGACTTCAACGGAACAATAAAACTTACAGGGTATAAATCCTAGATATCAAGTAGTCAAGAGTTATTTCACACTTTTGAGTGTTGTCGGTTCCATATTTTGGTAAAAAAATTTGTTCACTCTTTTCAGTGACCTTTGCTACTCACGGGATTAAGTGTCATTGTGTATGTTCTCCGATATCTTCACCAGCAACTATAATATCGTCGAGGTATGCTTAGCACTTTTCAGTTATTGGAGTGTAACTCAAAAACCGCTTGACCGATTATGATATAATTTAAATTTGACCACCACGAAAGTATACACTATCAAACAAAAATATAACTATCAACAACAAATCGGCTCATAAAGTTACCCGCGATCACACATGATATATACGAATTGAGTAGCCTCCTTTTTTTGAAGTCTGTTAAAAAACCATTTTAATAATAAGTGATAAAATAAAATAGTCTTTTATTTCAAACCAAATGACCCATAGTGTAGTAGCAAAATATGTAACGTAAAATTATGTTAGTATAAAAATGCAGTAAGTGCGTCTCCGGTTGTCACTGAGACACCAGTCGAACTACTGGCTGGAGCCTCGTCAACCAGTACCAGTTCATGAAGCACACATCATGAGCGATTCCAGCCAGGATACTGTTGGCACTGCCGCGCAGGGCATAATGATCCAAATAAAATAGCAATCGGTCCAACTGTTCATATGGCACGCTTCCCTTATATATACATACTAGCTGTGCCCCGCAGTTGTACCCGCGTGGTGATGAAAACCGGTGATGATGGTGATGATGAAAATAAGCCTATGTGTTAATCCAGGGTATAAGCTATCTCTATACCAAACCGAAATCGCTGTAGCCGTTTAGGCGTGAAGAGGTTACAAACATACACACTGACACACAAACTTTCGCATTTATAATATTAATAGGATTCAAAATTCAAAAGATTAAGTCTGCAACATGAGAATGGTAGTTTGATATCGATCAAATACGATTATACAGGTAGCATCCGTTAACCCCAGCGTAGTTCAGAGACCCGATAGCAACCACACAAGCATACTACTGAAAGTAACATTTATCTAAGCTAATGTAGAACCGAGGAATTTCTTTTAACAGCTGGTAGAAAACAAACTTACTTACATAATTACCCCCCTTACATCCCGCGGGTGCCGTAAGAGTCGGCTAAGGGACCACGTACCAGAAGATGGGCAGCAGCGCCTTCTGAGGATTGAAAATTATACTGCGCTCGCCAACCCGCCTGCCAAGCGTGGCGAGTATTCAAAGAAGAGGGCAAATCCCCCCCTTATGGGGGAGGCATAAGTCCAGCAGTGGACGCCCCATGGCTCAGAGAGAGAGAGAAAACAAACTTTGAAATTAATTAAGCTTTATTTCGTGCGTTTTTCCTCGTCCCCTTTCTTATTGATGACAATAAAAACAATAGTGTCTCTTTGCTTTCTCTATATTATTTAAATTGAATACTTCACTCCCATCGTTTACATTAGAAAGAGAATTCTGGGAAAAAACACCAGAGAAAATGTCTCAAGTAAAAGGCTAAAGAAGCGAAGACGTCAACTACCTTAACTACAGAAAGCACTTACAACCTACTTATAGATACATACATCTATGTAGCTCGAACGAAAATACACGGAGCATAATATATTTAGACATCGGCTTAGCTTCCGCAATCCTTAAACTGGCGTGCCGTGGAAAATATACTCTTTGCACGGGGAAAATAGAGTGACATTTCGATTGAGAAGATAAATGGCTTTGCAAGAGAGCTATATTTGTATTCTGGATCGATTTACAACGTCTCAAATAAACACACGTGAAATTTTAAAGAGCTGTCAAATTGGTCTCTAACGTGAAACCATAATAGACTATGAAACGGCGCTATAAATATGGACGATAATGACAAATAGTCGCTATCACATCCACCGATATTGGGTGGCATAAGTTAGGGAGCCGCTAAGGATGAGTTTTCACTAAACGAAAAGATACCGATATAACCCTACTTCACAGGTCATTGGCGCCGAAAGATCATCGGCCGCCATTAAGTTATATTAACTAGTGGTGAAATTCTATGTTGTCACCGTTATCTATAGGTACAATGTCGATGAATGAAAGACTTATTAGCAATATCGGTAATAGGATTAGTGTAGCGGCCCTCGGCAACGTTGTACGATAAAAAGCTCGTTGAGTCTACCGACATTATAACTTGAAATCAGGAGAGTATCAAGTTGCAAAAGTTATACCGCTTCCAACCAGACATTGACTTATCGCTCCGTTGGAAGACTAACTCCAAAAGCTTTACGTGCTACGATTAAATAAATCACAGGAAGTTTCCATATTTAAATACCACGAAATAGGAACGCGAATCATATTTAACAAAGAATATATTGTCGGTAGGAAACAACTGAAACACGTTACATAAGACAAAAGAAAGTTTAACTCCGAGCAAATTACTGATTTGGGATCCTATATCGATGAACATCAAACCTTTATTGAACCCGACAGAGAGGTACTGAGCTGAACACAACACACGCACCGAACGCAGGTAAAACTGTCTGTTGTAAAATAGACTTTGTTTCGAAGGCTGGAGGTGCAAAAGTTGAGTCGGGCAACGGCACGCAAATGGTTACGAAACTGAATTACTTCCGCAGTGTTCTATATGAGCTTCGATGAAAGATTCAGCGTTATGGTACCCATGTAGATAGTAAAAGGGACGCGTTGACTTGGCGTTTAAAAATTGAAATGTTTTAGTTCAATGAGAGAATCATAAAACAGATTTTAAAAAAAAAATCCAATACATGAGCTTTCTTATCTCAAAACGGTGTAGCTTTATCGCTTTGAAGTCAAAATACGAGTTGTCATTGGCATCGCTTGACCTGTAAGACGTCCCATCTTACATCTGGCCCAATATTCTTCGGAAGTAAGACTTGTAAGCATGCAAGCAGAACGCATCCAACCTCTTCCTGCCACATTTCAGGGGCCTTACTATTAGCCTCAAACCTGGGGGGCTTTAAACTATGCGGTTTAAGCCAGGTTTTAGAACTGCTTGGAACTTCAATGGATTTTACAAAGCTGATAGTAACGCCCCAGGTCATCTGTCCACCTCAACTGTAGACGTCCTACGCTGCGCATGCGAACACGTGGTCTCCACTATTCGTATAGAGGTAGTTCTGCGCGACAAGTGTTCTGCCGTCTGCCATTTCAACTTGTTATCCGCTAGCTTCTCCCTCTTCGACGTATCCTCTTTATTTCGGAATCGAGCTCTTAGGGAAGCTACGAGCATATATATGCATATATATACAAGGTTATGTATTTTCCATCTATACTAGTTTTTTTTTTAATTTACTGGTATAGATGGAAAATACATGATGTAGCTCCGAAATTGCCATTAGACTTTAGCAACGCACTATAGATATCCAACGAATAAGTAAAAGTAATCAAGATTCCCAAACCGCATTGCAGTCTTATCTCATCAGGCTGACGGGTGATCTGATCGGGAAGACGAACGTTTTGGGAACAGACAAACGATGCCGGTCCCTCTAGATAAGGCGGGATTTTTGGAATTGGATTTGGGGGTTATATTATATACATTATTTAAGCAGAGATGGGATAAAAAGCCAGGTCAAGTATACACAGATGCAGGCTTTTGCTTAGTTTGGGACTCACTGTCCACTTTGTGTGCAAATCATCCACAAACTAGAACCTATTACTACAATCGTAAGTGCGTACAGTAACACTTTGTACATTAACACTAGTAGCGCCCCGCGGTGTCATCCGCGTGGATTACAGTTTTCCCGCTACCTCAATTATCCCACGGGAACTATACTTTTTCCGGGATATAAGTAGCCTTTTTTTTTACATATTATAAGTTTGCGTTTGACAACTGTCTCACCTGATGTTAAGTGATGACGTTGGATTTAGCACGCAAACTTAGAAGGTACCTATTCACTCGCGACTTGAAGACTTCAGGATTGTACATATCGGGAAACACAGACTCGGGCAACGAGTTCCATTCCTTGGCAGTACGCCTATGTGTTAATCCAGGGTTTAAACTATCTCCATACCAAATTTCTTCGAAATCAATGTAGAAGAAGTAACAAATATACACACAAACTTTCGCATTTATAATATTAGTAGGATAAATTTGTAGTTGATTACAAACAATAGAATGTCGTAAAATAATATTAACATTGTTTTAAACAATTCAATATTTCGTAACTTGCAGCACAGGGGCCTTACTATCAGATAAGAACTGCTCGGAACTTGAATGGATTTTACAAAGCTGATAGTAAGGCCCCAGTTTGTCATAACTGTGACTGCCCCGCGTAAATATGACTTTACAGGTAAAAAATATATGTACGTAATTCCTATGAATTCTGACGAAATCGAGCGCAATGACGTCTGAACAAACGTCACTAGACATGACAGTATAGAAATTGTATCATCCATTAACCAAGTGTTTATTTTTAAAACGCACATGGCGCAGCCAAGTCTCGTTATTTAAATTTATGTTGGAGATTTCAGTGAACAGTGACGATTTTACCATTACGCAAGTATTTAAGCGAACGAGAAAATGCCACCAAATTTATTTTAAAAAAGGGAAAGTCGAGGCTAAGTTCATAATAACAATAGAATCACAGATTTCAATAATAATCTAATGTTTTCGAAGTTTATTTATACGTTGGACTGAAAGATTTTTTTGTTTTTGAACAAGATTTGACATCACTTATATACACATGTTTACAAATTATGTATTGTACACTCTTAGACTTTACTATACATAATCTTAGACCACAAAAGGGGTCAAATTCGGAAACTAACGGAATAAGTTGAATTTTTGACCTTATTTTAGAAATGACGGGCACACAAACTACCTAAATACAAAAAGAAATATAAATATATTACAGTACAAATTATTATTAAATTAATATTTAGTAAATAATTAAGTAAAAATTTATACAATAGATTGGGAATCAGGATTCGCCTTGCGCTAAGGCTGAGAGGTTACACTTTGCGCCCTCTATGAAAAACGATTTGATGTATAAAAAAGTCCAAAATAAAATTTGTCGAGAATTTTATTCTCTTCAACTTTTATAAGAAATGAAACAAGATAGGAGGCAGAGAAAATGAGATATTCTCAAACAACTGTTGTCATATGATGACAACAGTCGTTGTGTTGTTTCGAGACAACATTTGTAATGCTAAAATTAAAGTCTATATAAAAATTCAGCATATTCCGTTAGATTCCAAGTTGACATTATAGACGACTGGACTACTAATCCGCCATTTTCTCTGCAATTATTAACAATAGTGTTTTACTTAGACACCGATCTTCGAACTAAATAGATGTGACTCTCCGCCTCTCAAGATTAAATGTACAAAATATATCCAGACCGCAAGTCCTTACCACCTACAAAGCTCATAAAGATATGAGTTTGTTGTGGGCAGCGGCTTTGCGAGCCTGTAGGTACTGGCAGTTTTGCGCTTGAATGTAAACTTTATTATAACGAGCTTAGGCAGGGGCTCTGCGCGATACGGAGCATATTCTGTTTAAAATACTGGCAACCTTACTCCATACCTATTCGTGAAGCGAACGGTAATAAGGGCGGCGTCGCAGGGTCGGTGCCGCGACCTAATTAACCAGGGCACAACAGTGATCACATGTAGTAAAACGAGTGTTAGGAATTCATGGCGAGCGACAAAACGCTGACAAATTGGTCGAGACACAGGGGTTTTATTACAAAATTTAAATGAGAACGTAGCTTGCTGCTTTAAAAATAAACGAAGCAATAAACATGGCCGTTCTATAAATGACATAAACAAAGCAGACGAGTGCGTAAACCAGACACGATGATTACGCTTTGATCCCTTATTCGAAATATTAGAACATTGGCATTTTTAATAGATCGTATAATTACTCGTATTTGTTACGAAAGTGATCAACCTCCCACGTACTGCCGTGTCAGAATCAAAGACGTGTAATTAAAGGTACAACTTTTGGCAAGTTTTGGCGGAGATGATGTATGCGCAGACAAGATCAGTTACTACATGTTCGCAACATGCCGCTGTTCATATATATTTGTCTGCGTGTCTGTACATAAAGTATAGTTAGCAACAGAATCGCCGGGAGCAACAAAACGTACGAAACGGAGGTATCGCTTGCCAAGTAGGGCTGCCTCGGAAGAGATTCCTGAGTCTGTGAATGACAAACACGACCCAGTACCGCACAACACGCACGAACACATTCTTCAATGGGTAATCAAAGTACCACCGGTTGTATAATTAGAAAATACGAAAATACATTCCGTTTCACCACGTCAAAACTATATATTGTGGTATGAGTGACCTTTGTACGAGTACTAAAACGGATAATCCTTAAATCTCCAAGTTTATCCCGGAACTAAACGCTAATCTGCCAACCCTAGTACTATCTATAGCAGCCAGAAATATAAGAGCTTCCACATCCCTCGACTACAGTAGCAAAACAGACGCTAAAAGCAAAAGCCAATGAACTAGCGGAGTTCTTCGAAAAATGGTCATGAGTTACTGGCAACGGTGTCTGCCAAAGGGCGGTCGGTGTTATCAACGTACGCTATACATAATACATATATGTAAGTAGACATGAAAAGTAAACGTTGGCAACACATTTACGTTTATATATTTGTTTTGAAATTTCTTAGGGAATTAAGGACTCTAAAGGTTTACTTTTATGGTGACGTTTAAACGATTGTTTTAAAACAACGTATTATTGAATAACAAAAAGGAGAGAGAGAATATAACAGAATATGAATAACACAAACATATTCAACTAATACTTGTATAACTTTTAAAAATATATTTCATCGATATAGGCGTTTGACTACTATCTCACTTGATGGTCGGTGACG
Source organism: Apeira syringaria (assembly GCA_934044485.1). Lineage (NCBI taxonomy): Eukaryota > Metazoa > Arthropoda > Insecta > Lepidoptera > Geometridae > Apeira > Apeira syringaria. Next base: position 3,522,900 of record OW203672.1, on the reverse strand, counting down.
ATGTGGTCGAAGATGTGATCACGCTATACCTATAATATTTACTGGCTCTCAAGGACTGTTAATAGTGCTACAATTAACACCACGCTCATTAAAAATTAAACGCAAAAGTTTGTATGTATGGATGTTAGTTACTCAGTCACGCTGAAACAGCTTAATAGATTTGCATGAAACTTGGAATAGCTTTTATAACTTGGAATAACATATAGACTAATTTTATCCCGAAAATATTGTTGTTCCCGGGGGATGACGGGAAGACACAAAAATCGTTATTACCACGTACCATTTCACCGCGTGTAATACCGCTGGGCGCAGCTAGTTTGATTATATTGCTTGACAAATCGATTGATATCATAGCAATTATATTTAGTAATAACGACATACGACCAAAACTAAAACCAAATATAGATGATGATTAAGCGCGGCGGACATGACCTTTTACATGTTACAAGGTAACGACAACAAAACATGAATTCGTAATTATTGTTCAGATAATGTAAATAAATATATCAAAAGCATAAGCGTTTATCTAGATCAAGTGATGAAAAATCGTGTAGAAATGTTAATGCTGGCAACGACGGCGAGCTATCTTCTGAAAATGGCGTCTCAAATGAACTAGTTATTAAATAAAGGTCAAGCAAAACGGGCGCTAGCGACCTCTGTTAGGTAATGTGCTTAGTTTTGTTAGCAGTGGTTACTGGGCTCCCGAGAGACGACCATTTACGTTCACACCCTCGCAATAGGACAGCATGCATGTATACACACAATCACAATACACAAACATCAACATACAAGACCTGGGAACAAACAGCTACGTTCATTACAGACATTTTTCCCCAGCCGGAATGCGAACCCTGGGTCGCAGTTGTAAAGTCAGTATCACTGATCTCTAAGCCACGACGACCTGGTACCTGACCTGAATCGATAGTATAAAAGTTATAAGCTGTCTCACCTACTGTTAGGTGATGAGTTGGTCATAGATGGAGAAGATATCCGGTAATTTGTAATACCAAGCAAGATTCTATCGGAAAACACAGCCTCGGCCAACGAGTTCTACTCCTTGATATTACGCATTATGAAAGTGAAGGCAAAACGCTACGTGGACGTAGCTTTTACGCGCGATGCTTTTACCAGGAGCAGAAGCGCCTACTATATAGCGATGGTGCAAAGCCGTACATCTATTTGACCGATGATGGAATGCGGAATGTAGATCTAAAATTTGTATAGTTCACATAGTAGTTTTATCTAGAAGATATTTTAATTCCAAAATAATTATCCAAATATTAGTTTTATCATAGGATTGGGGATTAACCGGTAGTTGAAATCGTGATTCGACGACGGTAATGCAACAATGCCCCAAAAGCTTAATGGGGGCGTTCAACACCGCCATTTGTCGGCTGCCAATGTGATTACCCCCAGGATTACAAAAGGAATGGCAATTACGCCTGCGGAGAAAACATAGGGCGCAAGTAAATGACACCGATTATTACGTCTTGTTCCATAACAAACACGAGAAACGTACTCGAATGTAATACAATTTGTTTCGTAATTCGAGCAACGGTTATGGAAACAATACCCCGGTTGCTTACTGCAACGCTACGTAATAATGCGAAAGTATTAATGCTTTATTTTAGATTTGTATCACTACAATTAGCAACGCGACCAGCTTCTATACCTAGATTAGACTATAGAAACTGACTTGCTATTGTTTTTTTGGGTGTTATAAATGATTAGTTTAGAAAGAAATCAGTTCACGCGAACCTTCGGCAGTGACCTCGTCGCGGCTTTCGATAGCATGAACCGTCTGTTTCGGACGGTCCCGACCTATTTCAGTCCGCCGGCCAACGGAGCTATGCTCTGAAACAATGAACCGAGTGCGCGCGAACGGGAAAACTATACGTCTATGTTGCAGGATAGAGCGGGATGCGGAATCGCGCCAGGCGTGCTACAGTGAGCGCGTACAGTACCCGCTGCGTTCTATTTCTGATCGTCGCAAAACATGTCTCGGAATTCGTTTGTGTGTATCTCAGAACATAAAAAAAATCAAGTGACTAATGAGATAGAAGATGTACAACGGTACACAATCGGCTTAATACCGAATACAGAAGTCAAGACATATTTGATTAAAAAGGAAACTATTCAACAATTAGAGCAATATTTTGTCAATAATGAACGCGTGTTTCAACTTAATAAAAGCATGGAAACCGTTTGGTATTCCTATTAAAAGTTGTGGAATAACTGAAATATAATTAACTCACAGCGAAGAACTTGAATGGAATTGTGTTTAACGATGTAACGTATGATGTTAGAATAACTAATGTCGTTAGCTAAATTGTATGTAAACACTGTGACCGATTTCACTGACGCAGCGGTTTTCTGTATAATATGTATTTCTTTGTTAAAAATGGTAGTTTTCGAGAACTGTTTGGAGACATTGTCTCACAAAGCAATGTATCATACAAAACTTATCAGAGCGTTACATCGATGCGACGCGTGACCAAAATGCTGGCACATATTTGCTCTACAGATCAGCATTGCAATTCAACGTGGAAATGCTGCTAGAATGCATGAGCACGCTGCCAATTGGTAGCGGGTTAGAGCACTTGAGCTATCTGTAGGCTGACATTGGTAGTGATTCGCTTTTTCAACTGAACTAAACTAAAATTTTGGAAAACTAAATCAGTTCTTATACGGTTACGATAGGACTAATACTAGTATAAGACTTATCAATAACATCACTAAAATTATTAAATTGAAATTAAATATTAAATTAATTTGGTGACTACTAAAACTACCCGCAATTGGCCAGCAATGGAATAAAACTCGTTCAATATTAGTGAGAGCGTTTTATGGAGTTATACGAAATTGAATTTTAGCGTAAATAGAACACGAGCTACTTCAATTTGAAGAATTTTAGCTAGGAATAATCAATTTATTGGTAAATATTAATTTACATGTCAAAAGGCAACAAATATAAATACATAGTTCAATTGGTAAATAAGAAAGTAACTAATAATAAAACGAACTGTATAAATCGGTAATAATAATAAATAATTACATGCTTTTTTATATTACATTAGAAAAGTAATCTTCATCATCATAGAAAGCCCTCTCGATAAGCCAGGATTTTAATTTCTAGTTCGTGTGATTAACAGAATTAGGGCCAATAGCTAGTGGATTGCTCAATGTTTTCGTAGTAGCTGTAGTATTGTAATCAGTTATTGGTATTTGATTTTAATAAAGGCATGGCCCATTTGTATCATACAAATAGAAGAAAGCAGTACCTACGTTAGATAATCTTGGTACGCCGAGTGGTGATGGCCGTGGTGGTACCGGCCTAGAATAGTACTCCCCCATTTCTTCCCGCGGGTGCCGTAAGAGTCGGCTAAGGGACCACGTACCAGAAGGTGGGCAGCAGCGCCTTCTGAGCATCGGAAATCATACTGCGCTCGCCAACCCGCCTGCCAAGCGTGGCGAGTATTGGCAATTCCCCCCAATTGGGGGAGGCATTTGTCCAACAGTGGACACCCAATGGCTGAGATGAATGAATGAATGAATGAGTGGTGATGCGAACGGAACGCAACGCGCTCTCACATGTTCCTTTATAATCTCGGTTGAAATTTACTCTTGCGTATAAACAATGCAAAAATAGCTCGATTGTTTCGTACAGTTTACCGTACAGACCGCATTAACCTCCCGGAGCTGTAAATAAAATGATGTAGCACCTCAATAACGGGCTTGTGTAACGCGTGTTGGTAGCATTTTGGTTATTTATTTTATGCGTAACTGTGTGAGAGCCGCTCGTCAGTCTTTCGTTGGGTAAAATTTATTTTAATCTATGCATTAATATTGTATAGTTAAATACCTGGGAGCGTTCGATCATAAGCGATTCTAGTATCTGGTTTGTTTCAATTGGGCCGTTTGAGAGTCGCGTTTCGGATACACAGTTTATTGTTCACGCTTCCATGTCAGGTCTACCATTGCTATCAAAATGTCCATATAGAGTATTCCATCACCGTTCAAAGAGTTTTGAAGACATACGTGCTAAATCACTGTGAAATATTTCAGCGAATACATGCATCTACAATACATAAATAAATGCTAATTTTTCAAATCATCATCATCTCAGCCATAGGACATCCACAGCTGGACATACCTATGCTTCCTCCATATAGGGGGGATTTGCGAATACTCGCCACGCTTGGCAGGCGGGTTGGCAAGCGCGGCATGACTTCCGATGCTCAGAAGGCGCTGCTGCCCACCTACTGGTACGTGATGCTTCAGCCGACTCTTACGCCACCCGCGGGAAGATATGGGGTAGTACTATTCTAGGCCGGTACCACCACAGAGATATGTAATAATCGAAGTTAATCATAGCCATAACTGTCAGCCTTAACTGTTGGTTCGTAAAAACCTGATATAAGGAAAACTGTACAGATCGAATGAAATAATAATCAGGCTTTCTTTGAGAGAAAGAATATCCGCTTTTATGTTTATGTTAGACCCAATACAGACAGTACTGTGTAAGGAACGGAAGTAGCCTTATTCTTGTTTCTAGGAGCGGGAGACGACGGACGGGGTGTGGGGATGGGGGGAGGCGTAGATGACGTCATCGTGGAAATTGATTCGGAGGCGAAAAACGAGGCCGCAACAAAGCCGGCGGGCGCCGTCCTTTGCGAGACATAAATTACCGGTTTATTTGTTAAGTCGTATAGGGACAAGTATTCTATCGTCTGTATTATCTGTGTCAGTAATGGCTCTAGATATATTCTAGACTAGCCACGCCCCGCGGTTATACTCGCGTGGTGATGAATGATGATGTTGGTGAAAAGTAGCCTATGTGTTATTCCGGGACCTGAAGTATCTACATGACAAATTTAATCCTAATCCGTTATACCCGCGTGGTGATGAAAAACGGTGATGATGGTGAAGATGAAAATATGCCTTTGTGTTAATCCAGGGAATAAGCTATCTGTATTGCCGCGGTTTCATCCGCGTGGTGATGATTGATGATGATGATGAAAAGTAGCCTATGTGTTATTCTAGATCCTGAAGTATCTACATACCAAATTTCATCCAAATCCGTATTACCCACGTGGAGGAAAAACAGTGATGATGAAAATAAGCCGATGTGTTAATCCAGAGCGTAGGCTATCTGTGTTCCAAGTTTTATCCAAATCCTTTCAGTAGTTTTTGCGTGAAAGAGCAACAAACATACATCCATACTAACAATTTTTCGCATTTATAATATTAGTTGGATCTTATAGCGATACAGTTTCTGCAGATGCATTAGAGAAAAAGATAATGTTTCGTGATGACCTTCGTTTGATTAGCGGATCATGGCGTTTGCCATTGATGCGTAATATTAGTATCTAGTGTAGATAGAGGATGGTGTAATCTAAACTTCTATAATAATGTATATAATAATTGACTAGCCGGTTGGCGCAGTTGGTAGCACTCTGCCTTCTGAGCCGCTGGTCCCGGGTTCGATTCCCGGACAAGTCAAACATTTGTGTGTATGAACATGTTTTTTGATCTGTGTCTGGGTGTGTATGTATATAAGTATATATATATATCAGTAATCAGGTTACCATAGTACAGGCTCTGCCTAGTTTGGGACCTGAAGACCTTGCGTGAATGTTAATAAATAAATAAATAATAATAATGAATAAATGTAGTATAATTTAAAACACATGGTGACAGACGTGACGATAAAAGAGCCACCAAATAAACGAGTCACATCAAAAAGTAAATCAGCACACAGAAATAATAAACACTAGAGGTCCTACTTTATTATCACTACATAGTAAAAAACAAAGTCACTTTCTCTGTCCCTACATCCCTATGTATGCTTAAATCTTTAAAACTACGCAATGGATTTTGATGCGGTTTTTTTTAATATATAGAGTGATTGAGGAGGGTTTATATGAATACTACCATCCATTAATGACATAGGCTATATATTTTATACCCGTGCGAGCGGGCCGCTAGTATTAAATATAAAAAATTGGTTGTCTGTAAAGTCGGTTTACGGACGATAGATTTACGTGATGACGTCATAATCATTTATGACTTTGACTATGTATTGACTTTGACTGTAACTTTGACTTTGATTTTGACTTTGACTTTGGTTATTTTATGTAATACAAAACTCAGGTGGAACGTTACGCGGAACGTTACTATTTTTCATGAGTGTTGCTGGTATTCATCAATTTATAAAACGTTATCACGTCAAAAGTAAATAATATAGATTACAATTAAGCCAACCCGTCCAATCATATTTATTTCGCACATCCAAAATAGCTAGTAATTTTAAAAAAAAAGATATCTAATTAATTTAATAATGTATTGTGAACCTGGTTGTTAAGTAATGAAGATTCTTATGAACGTGGGAATTCGAGCAGGTACCTATATTAATTGTAAAGCAAATGTTAATTCTTCGAATCGACTACATCATTTATTTCGCGAACATGTTTTTCATGAATCATAATTTACATATATTTGTATTCGAGTATTATAACATAAATGAAAATATGTCGCTGTGGAAACAATACACGATTTTAATGCTAATGCAATATGTTGTTCTGTAAACGTTTTAGCATCTGAATACATTATTCGTCATGCAGCTAGTTAATACAGAGGTTTGTCTGTTTTGTCATCTATCCTAAGATGATTAAGCGTAGCGAAAACAACAGGAATATAATAATAATCTAACTTAGCCACCATCGAAAATTGTTTTCATCCCTTCTATTTGAAAAACAATGATTGGTTCGTCTATAAGTGAGAGCAAAGTACGTCTTTTCTCTTAGAGAGTTTTAAAGCGGGCGTAAAAACACTTATCAGCACCCTGTGAAGTAATCGTATCATCATCATCATCTCAGCCATAGGACGTCCACCGCTGGAAATATGCCTCCCCCATCGATTTCCACAAGGACCTGTTGGAAGCGGCCCGCATCCAGCCCTTGATCAGGTCGTCTCTCCACCTGGTCGGTGGCCGTCCTATGCTGCGCTTGCCAGTCCGTGGTCTCCATTCTAGAACTTTTCGGCCCCAACCGCCATCAGTTCTTCGAGCTATGTGCCCTGCTCATTGCCACTTCAACTTGCTAATCCGCTGGGCTATATCGGTGACTTGCGTTCTTCTACTGATCTCCTCATTTCTGATTCGATCACGTAGAGAAACCCCGTAGTAAGTAATCGTATAAGGGGCAAAAAAAAGTTTTTCCGTCCGCTCTATACGTTACGTTATGTGTAGAATACAACAGTACCACATAGAGTAGTATCACTGTATACTACTCTATGATTAAGGCCATAACCAAATAGGTAGATCTAGAAAAAGTGTAAATAATTGGACGTCTGTAAAAGAATTGCCACAATAAAATCAAATTAAAAATTCGCGAATGAGTACTATTCGAGACAGCGAAGTAAAAGTTTAGTGTAGAAATGTTTCAAATCAAACTTAATTTTTTTAAAATATATACTGTATAGTTCTAGCGTTTGACCACTATCTAACTTAATATCAAAAACTCGAAATTTTGTATATGTATGGATGTTTGCTACTCTTTTCACGCCAAACGGATGAATGGATTTGGATGAAATTGGTTATGGAGATAGCTTATACCCTGGATTAACACATAGCCTTATTTTCATCATCAAAACACGGGGACTGAGGAAGCTCATTTGTTTTAAATGCGCTATTAGGCAGGCACACTTGCTTGAGACACGAAATAGCTTCATCAGATGGCGACTAGTGCGAAACCACATATAAAAATCCAAATCCAAACATCGACTTATTTGCGAGTAGTTCGGCGTCAATACACACGGCACTAACCAACACTCTGGTTGTACCTTACGACATTAGTTACATTGTATCTATTTTTTCTAGACCTTATTTACTATTACTACAGCTGTATCTCCATTATCTGTGGAGGCTTGTAAATGGCTCTTCCTTATAATATTTGTTGTGCTAATTTGTAACTTTAGCTGTAAGCCACCCTAAAATAATAAAATAAAATAAAAGGAATACAGCAAAGCATGACCTCTTTGTACCTCTACTTATCCTGTCGCCACGACATGGGGAGTGAACAGTAAAGCATAAGTTGATCCCCGCTTTGCGTGTGGTATCGACATTAGCTCACTATAAACATTTAAGTTCCGACAACAAAACCACAAAAGTACTCCCGTTTCCAGATTATACATGTGGAACAGGGGACGGACTACCCGCCTGTAATCTCGATTTATAAATAATAATAATAATAATAATGGGATGTTGACTCGACGATCATTGTCCCAATAGTCGTTTCGACGAATGGCTTAATAGCGAAGAGCCTCAATCAACATCTTAAGAGGCTCTCGCTAGACGGTTGGATCAAGAGTCAAATGCAGAAGGCGGTACTCCTTGAAACGGCGCGTATTGTTCGGAGGTTCCTCAATCTGCGGCCCTAACCACCGGTAGCTTGGGCCCTGCCCCGCTGCTGGCGGAACTCTAGGTTTAGGTTTTTTATAATATCTTTATTAATTTTTGTTTCTGATATTTACACTGTAAAAAAACTAAAGCTAAGAAAACAAATAAAATAAAGTGACATAATATGGGACAACATTCACACAAGGTCTTCAAGTCCCAAACTAGGCAGAGCCTGTACTATGGTAACCTGATGACTGATATATACTTATATATATACATACTCATATATTTACTTATATGAAAGCAGGGTCACTGCCAAAGAGTTGCCGTACTGATCAACGTTATAATTTTTTCGAATAAACATTACTAATCACAAGCTATATTAAGAAATGGCCTAGCCAATGTAAATATTATCACTAATTTAGAACAAACTAATCAACCTCCCAAAAGATCACAGACAATAACGCGTATGATTAAAAGTTCACATCAGTAATAATAATAGCTCGTGACTAAGCCCATGGTTATCTCATTACAACGGTCAGCGAATTAATTATGACGACACATAGATACTAGATTATGAGACTAGAGGGCCGGCCCGTGTTTGCATTGAGTAAAATTGTTCAAAATAATCATTATAAGGATCCCCAATTGTTTTAAAAATATAATTATAGCCTATATCACCCGGGGATAGTGTAGCTTTCCATCAGTGAAAATTTGTTTCAAATCGGTTCAGTAATTTCGGAGCTTATTTAACGCAAACAAACAGACAATCAAATTTTTCCTCCTTATAATATTACTCGTAGTATAGATAAAATAACATGACTGGCCGGTTGGCGCAGTTGGTAGTACTCTGCCTTCTGAGCCGCTGGTCGCGGGTTCGATTCCCGGACAGGTCAAACATTTATGTGTATGAACATGTCTGTTTGACCTGTGTCTGGGTGTGTATATGTATATAAGTATATATATCAGTCATCAGGTTACCATGGTACAGGCTCTGCCTAGTTTGGGACCTGAAGACCTTGTGTGAAAGTTAATAAAAAAAATAAAACATTTTGACTGCAGACTATAGTATTAGACATTCTTCAACACCATTTTGCGCGTCGTTTAATCTCCATTCCATCTTTAGGTGTGTCATCTTTATATTCGTGACTCGTGTAGCCTTCTAACACAACGTTGTCTGACATCATCGAAACGTCATCACGTGTTCAAGGTAACATAGTGTCGACGGACTCAGAACTTGTCTTCTGATTACGTCCTCCTTGCCCTTAAACAAAACCTTATTCTGTTGTTTAAACTGACGTGGTTTTGAAACATTATGAATTTATTTATTTATACTACATACTTATTGCGCTTACAGTTTGCACCAAGACGCACAATAAGCCATTAATTGATTTACAATTTAACTTAGGCTCAACAACTTAACTTCTGCTTACATAAAAAACGAATGCAGTGATTTAAAAATTGGCTAAAGCTTGTGTGGAAAATGTCTACCTTTGGTTAGTGAGCATTTAAAGCATTAAGTAGTGTTACAGCTTGAGCCGTAGGTGTATAATCAGCAGTCTGCGTGCGCACCAGCCACTCAGGCGGGGTCGCTAGCAAGCGTCGCGTTCGAGTCGCACGCCACACACGCACACGATTTGGTACAGACAAGCAGCAGTTTGACAGAGTCGCAGGATTATCTATCCTATTATTGAGTACCAGGTAGTAGTGTATGTATGAATATATAAAACACAGAAGTTACTCACTTAGTTAGAACCAGTCTTACTAGGTGAGTAATCCGCATTTTATCCCGTATATTCATAACCCAAAAGCTGTTATTAAGAATATTATTGTAACTGTTGTTTGTTTACTTTTGATGTCTTTTTTGTATGGAATTTTACATACAAAAAAAGGACTTACATATTAAAACTATTAACATAATATGCATAATAATTATATACAGCGAGCGATTCTTGTATATAATATGTACACATACATGCATTGTAAAATTCGTATCTACGAAACGACTGTGGTAAAATTTGTATTTTTTTTCCTTTTATAGATTATCTATCTTCCCATTAAAACACAATTACAATAATGTTTTGCTATAGAGCAGGGATGCACAGACTACGGCCCGCGGGCCGCATGCGGCCCGCCGGTCGAATACTGGTGGCCCGCCGACAGCAAAAATAATACTCTCGTACATTCGAAAATATTGAGTTCTATTCCAGAATAAAACCAATAACAAATGTTCGAAAAGTAATTTGAATCTCGCGCGCGCGCTCTATCAATCTTATCGGTGCGCCGTGCATGCGTCGGTAACAGCGGTCGGTAATGTTCGTGCTGATCTCGGTTAAATTCGAGCGAGCGAGATAGCAATAGTCCCAAATTCCCGATAGCTCGCGTAGGTAGATACACGAAGCTTCCAGAGTCGGTTTCGAGATTTCTCCAGACAGTTTTCGACTCTATGCGCGTGGTATAAAAGCCACGCTAACCGCAGCGACCGACAGTTCGGTTTTAATTTGAGTAAAGTGTCGTTAGTTCTAGTGTAGATTTTAACTCGACTAGCCGGTGTCATAATTATAATATATTTTGATCCACATTCAACGTAGATTTCCCGTCAAGTGCCGTGTATAATTGTGTTGTGAAATCGTAAGTAAAACTGTTATTAATTTTATCTACATATTTTATCAATTATTTTTGGTAATTAATTAGGAACTGTAATTGGTAGACATGGGCGTTTTCGTTATATCACCAAAACCGTTACACCGCTCTTTAGTAAGAAAGAGAAGAAACGAATATCAATCCATTCAGTTGTGTGCACGGTTTTGCGTTTTGGTTATATCGTTTGCAGTTTTCATAACGTAGGTATTCTCGCGCGTGTTTTGATATCGTCTCGATAATATAGATATCATAGTTTTTGTAATATCGGTTATGTGCAACCGTCATATCGATATGATACGATATGAAACTCATATCGGTTATTAGTTACGTTTTGATATATCGAACTCATGCCTAGTAATTGGTTTTAGGTGCTGTGGTAATCCTAGTCAGGATTAAAACGCAACATGGACATGCCAGGAACTAGTAAAAAACGTAAGGTTAAAGATGAAAATCGGCAGTTTCAAGAAATTTGGACTGAGAAATACTTTTTTGTATGGTCGCATAACAAAGTCGTTTGTTTAATTTGCAAGAATTCTGTTGCGATTGCAAAGGAATATAATGTAAAAAGGCACTATGAAACGCAGCATCCTACTTTTACGAAGTTTACAGGCGAATTAAGAAAGCAAAAAGTTTTGTCTTTAAAACGGGAGCTTATTGGTCAACAAGCTATGTTTACAAAACCCATTCAAGATACAGAAACAGCTACAGAAGTTAGTTATGAAATTTCTCGAATGATAGCAAAGCGGAGTCGCCCCTTCAATGATGGGGATTTTGTAAAAGAATGCATAGAAATTGCCGCTAAGAAAATGTGTCCAGAAGCAGCAAAAAAGTTTGAGAAAATTCAACTGAATCGTATGACCATCCAAAGACGAATTATGTCTTTGTCAGATAATATTGCGGAACAATTAAATGAAAAAACTAAGATAATTGATTTTTTTTCATTAGCACTCGACGAATCCACTGATATTAGTTCCACAGCTCAACTTCTTATATTCATACGAGGTGTTACTCAAGATTTTGAAGTCTTCGAAGAGTTATTAGGAATGTGTTCATTGAAAGGTCAAACCAGAGGAGTTGATATACTCAATGTACTTTTGGACGAGTGTTCAAAAACTGATTTGGACTTATCGAAATTATCGGGAGTTTCGACTGACGGTGCTCCTTCGATGATTGGTGTCAATTCTGGGCTAGTTACTTTGTTGAAAAAGCATTTGCAAGAAAAAAACTTAAACGCTGAAGATCTCATGCAGTTTCACTGCATTATACACCAAGAAGCCCTCTGTTCTAAAAAAATTGAATTTGAAAATGTCATGAAAGTGGTAGTTTCGACTGTGAATTTCATAAAATCACGAGGACTCAATCACAGGCAATTCAAACAATTCCTTGATGACATTGAATGCGAACATGGAGATTTACTGTATTATACAGAAGTAAGGTGGCTAAGTCGTGGATTGACACTGGAACGATTTTTAAATTTAATAGAAGAAATTGATATTTTTCTGGCGGAAAAGCAAAGGGACGTCCCGGAACTTAAAAGTCCTGATTGGTTGTGTGATTTGGCTTTTTTAGTTGACATTACAAATCATTTGAATGTCTTGAACACACGGCTTCAAGGCAAAAATCAACTGATATCCCAGCTCTACGCACATGTATCATCCTTTCAATGCAAGCTGACACTTTTCAGATCGCAATTGAATTCTGGAAATTACAATCATTTTCCGAATTATAAGAAAATGGCTGAAAAATTCAAAAAAACTGCTATTAATTTCAGTTATGTAAAAAAGCTAGATATTTTGATTCAATCTTTTCAAGACAGATTTTCGGAGTTTAAAACAGTGAAACCTCTGTTGGACATATTTAGCAATCCTTTCACGATTTCAGTTGAAAATGCGCCAGAGTTAATGCAGTTAGAAATTATCGACATTCAGAACGACCAAGATTTACGCAACAAATTCAACGAAGGAGACTTGCTGAACTTTTACCGCTGCATTGATAAAAATACGTACAAAGAGTTGCGCATAAACGCTCTGAAATGTGCAAGCTTATTTGGTTCTACCTATATATGTGAACAAACCTTTTCAATCCTAAATAATAATAAAACAAAAAATCGAAACCGCCTTGCAAATGAAAGTTTGGAAGCAGTTTTACGTGTTGCTACAAGTAAATTTGAGCCAAATATAAAAAAGATTGTAAGCACTATGCAGTGCCACGCTTCAAATTAATAAATTCTTTTTCAATTTGAATACATTATTATCAATTTTTCATTGTCTTTAATTACCTATACTTCTGGTGGCCCACCATCAGTTCATAATTTGCCCGAGTGGCCCCTAGTCTTAATAAGTCTGTGCATCCATGCTATAGAGCCATCTCGTAGCGAATTCAGGTAGCAACGTGTGACCCGTACTTGATATCGAAGTCTCCAATTGCGAATGATTTGAACAAAGCATATGCTTTAGAGGAAGACAAAAATATTGGCTCAAATATAAATCGAAGAAGTGTAAGATACACTTGTGATTGTACACGCAGAACTACTTGATAGCACACGCGGTAATCCGAAAAAAAAATGCAAATTCAAACAGGTACTATGGAGATCAGAGCTTTGCAAATTATGTACATTCTTATAATCATTTTGACAACACTGTAAGGCGGTGTGTACTCTTTCTATTACCATTTCATTTACCATTACCGTTTCAATATATTCTAATATAATTCTTCATCATCATAATTCTTTTGATGGCTCGGCGGCTGGACAATGGCTGCAGACAAGTACGAATACAATGCATATGTAATGGAAGCAATGTAAATTTACGTATGTAGATGTAACTATCAGTGAGGACTACATTGTTAGCATTTTTGACGTGATAACGTTTTATAAATTGATGAATACCAGCAACACTCATGAAAAATAGTAACGTTCCGCGTAACGTTCCACCTGAGTTTTGTATTACATAAAATAATCAGTCAAAGTCAAAGGCAGTCAAAGTCGAAGTCAAAGTCATAAATGATTATGACGTTATCACGTAAACCTATCGTCCGTATACCGACTTTACAGACAACCAATTTTTTTTCGCAATAAAGAATATTGATTGATTGATATGACCCATGGAAAACAAACTCAGCACACAAATCTCAGATATCATATAGCTATGCCACGTCATCGTTTTACAAATCAAGACCTAGTATCACAACTATTTCTGCCGATGATTCATCATCATCTAATGACTGAACGATGCGAACATTAACTGGACCACATTTAGCAACAAGTCATCGATGACGTGGTACTTAGTCTCGACGGGACAGTGGTAACTTCCGTCACTCATGTCATCGCGTCAATTCAATATGTCTCATTGTTTATTAGCGTAATAGGTCATGTTGTTTGCATGTATACTAAGTACTTGATTATTTTGAGGATAATATATCGTTGACGTTAGTTAAATCAGTCACCTGAGCATGTACACATCTCGGTAGCATGCTATTTGCATGAAATGTAGTCCATCGAGAATGTTTTTACATTTATGATTGGAAATTTTCGTGAGTTTGACACATTATTATATATATGAGGTATCCGGCTTTACTCACGTTTATAGTCGAAGTTTCGACCTAGGTTTCGAGCATGAGTTCACGCTGCCAAATCTGGCAGCGTAAACTCATCTGAGGATGAGCATTGGACATGCTCGAAACCTAGGTCGAAACTTCGACTATAAACGTGAGTAAAGCCGGATACCACATATATATTTGTATTGTATATAGTATATGTATTGTATATAGTGGAACTCGTGGTTTACATTTAACCTATGTAAAAGATTGCTGTTGTTTGAAATAAAATTCACCAAACAACTTCTTACTTGACTGAACAAGTAAAGCCTTTTTAACCGACTTCAAAAAGGAGGTTACTCAATTCGACCGTATATATGTTTTTTTAATGTGTGTTCGCGGATAACTTCGTCGTTTATGAACCGATTTTGATGATTCTTTTTTTGTTAGATAGAGTATACTTCCGTGGTGGTCCCATAAATTTCATCAAAATCGGACAAGTGGTTTTTGAGTTATACTTCAATAACTGAAAAATGCTACGCGTATCTTGATGATATTATTGTCGCGGTTGAAGACATCGCAGAACACACAATGACAATTAATTGATCCCGTGAGTAGCAAACATCACTGAAAAGAGTGAAAAAAAATTTTGTAACAAAAAATGCAACCGACTTCAACACTCAAAAGTGTGAAATAACTTGTCGAAGTCGGTACCATAAGCACAATATTGTGATGATAGTTACTTTTGTGTGAACTATCATGGAATATCACTATCATTTTAATACTCTTTGGATATTGATCTAGCGTTTGACCACTTGATGGTCCGTGACGATGTGGACGAAGCTGTAGACGCGCTAAATCTAGAATACTTACTGGCTCTCAAAGACTGCTACCTGAATACACTATATATTTGGTGATAGTTTTACAACCTTAAGGGTAGTTGCTAGCCAGGACAGGGACTTGAAAATACTTTACAACCATGCTGGGAGTTTGAAAACGGTGTTACCCTCACTGGAAACTCAAGCCGTTAAGGTGAGGATCGAAGCAGCATCCGTCAGTTTGACAGCTGACAACCCCACATCTAGCTTATCATCGCCTCGACGCGCGTTTGAAAGAGAACAATATTACCAAAAAATGGAACCGACTTCACCACTCCAGTGTGAAAAACTTTCAAATAAAAAACGAAATCAAAATCAGTTCACCCAGTCAAAAGTTTTGCAGCGATCTGAGGTTCTGAACAAAAAAAAATACTTCCTTTTTGAAGTCGGTTAATAAGATAATTCGTTTAATCTAAGCTCCAACATAAGTCCTTATTCTTGGATTCGTTTAGCAAACGGCCCATAATCTGAATTGTGAGACTTACAGTGTATGTACTTAGCCGGTATTATGCTTTTGTGTTGAGCCAGAATGTTGAACTTCTATGTGGAGTTTTATCGCTACATTTAACTTATAATTAGCTAAAAATTTCTTTCGATCTGATACATGCTGCTATAAAGTTACCCTAAAACTGTACTCAGTTATTTTATAATATAATTGGTTAAGCAACGAATAATGCGAGTTTTTTTCCCCGTACATAAGGTTAATAAAGGCGGGTCATCAAGTGAGTGTATTTTGTTTGTTTTTTATTTTAAGTATTTTTGTCTTATCTTTTACTTGCAGTGTGCTACAAACTGAAGAGTAGACACTTGTGCGTTCGTAATGTCACAAACGAGTGTCGACTGAAAATCAAGGAGTAACCCTAGTGTATGCTGAGTTGAAACTCATTCCTGACATCGGGACAACATAACTGTATTTTGTCTCTTTTCAATTTATATGTATTTGTGTATAATGCTGTTGTACGCGCACCACAGCGCGTACATAATCTATGCACACCCAAATCTACCTACAAGAATATCAGCAAGTCTACGACAGGGGATAGCGCGGGGAAAGGGGTGCGAAGCCGTCGCCCGCGCCATTACAAACAATTCGGACGAGTCCAAAACTAACCACCGCGCGCTGTGCACCCGTTCTATAAACGTGTGCGCGATCGACTCGCCTAAAACCCAAAAGGAATCAAGAAAGTGCACGTACTTGTACCTATATCAAATCTATGTCTAGCCGGTGCTAAGACAGCTGTCCTTCACTGAAGAGTTCGGACCAAGGGACTGTGGTCCCTGAGCCTTAGGTATGCCTTATGTTCTAAGGTTATTGACACCGGAGCAGTAGACCTAAGTAAACGTGCGAATGTAAACTGGAATTAGACAATTTAATTCCACCATCTCCATTCTATCACTGAACCAGACATACGACTATGCGCCACCGCTACATGGTAGATATACCACCGTTACGCACGAGGCGTTTTGCTTCCACGTTTATAATGCGTACTGACAGAGAGTGGAACTCACTGCCTGAGTCTTTGTTTCCCGATAGGTACAACCTCGGAGTCTTCTAGTCGCGAGTGAATAGGTTCCTTATAAGTTTGCGATCGCGTCAGGTGAGACAGCGGTCAAACGTAAGCTTAGAATCTTTAAAAAAAAGTTACGTTACATACAGAGCAAAAAGTGTAACGTATTGGTTGCTTTCTTCTTTCACATTTGACTTAAGGAGCATTGACAGTTTATTATATAGTATAGCCAGATTAATTCGCTGACTCACACAGATGCTTTCCTATAGCTATTTTGTTCTCAGCGGTCTAAATTGAAATAATGTATTCAAAAGAACTAGCAATAAATGATTGATCCTCAAGAGGCGTATATTCCGAAAGGTTACTTTTATTCAAACAACAAACGTTGCTTTAGTAAGACATTTCTTTTCAGTCGGCCTACAAGGCGAACTCGGGAATAAAAAAACCTACAATCAATCACGTTTACATTAAAAGTCTACTATGTGTAAAAAATGAATTATGTACTCTATATGGCATAGTACTGAGTACGTTTTAGACAAATTTCAAGGTGAAGGATATTTGCTTATTCTTTTTTTCAATACTAGTAGTGCCCCGCGGTTGCACCCGCGTGGATTACGGTTTTTCCGCTAGCTCAATTATCCCACGGGAAATATACTTTTTCGGAGATAAAACTAGCCTATGTGTTAATCTAGAGTTTCAACTATCTCCATACCAAATTTCATCGAAATCGGTGTAGCCGTTTGAGCGTGAAGAAGTAACAAACATACACACATACACACAAACTTTCGCATTTATAATATCAGTAGGATAAGACTACTAACTAATCTATATGTATATACATATATATAGCCAGATATATTATGTCAGCAGTTCTTGAGAGCCAGTAAGCATTCTAGGTCTAGCGTGATTACATCTTCGAGCACATCGTCACCGACCATCCAGTGAGATAGTTAGTAGTCGAACGCTAGATCTATAAAGTATCAAAAAAAGAGGTACCACATCACCTGTCCACACAGGTGATTAATGACGATCCCTTGCGCAGGCCGCATTCTTCCTGGACGTCGTAGTTCTTGTGGACATCGAGGGGGGGAGCAGACGTCCAATAGACGTAATAATTGACGTCATTCAGACGTTGAACAATATTATGATACAGAAAATATATGGGTAAGGCAAGCATACAGTTGACATTACTTATTATCTATTTAGTGATTATTCCTGTTTCAGTTTCTTGTAGAAACCAATTTAACAACAATTTCGCCTGAAGGCTTTATTCGATGGGAGCTCCTAATATAAATCTTTATCGCGAGTGAATTGTATGATTGATTGAGAGCGGTGAACAATGAAACACCATCAGTATAAAACAAAGGGTTCCGGAGCCGACGTGACTGAGCACCGTTTGTACGGGGTGTCGATAGCAGACGTGTGAGGGCACAGAACCATATAACTAAGTATGCACATGCTCTAGCTAGAGGACTTATCTGACGTCAGAGGGGCCCTACTCACAGTTATCGATTGAATCCCGGCTCGCTTAACATGTGAATAGTTTGGTACATTGCGAGATTTAAACAATTTTAAACTTTACATGTAAACTCTAAGGCTTTCACGGCCGGCGTTGCATGTTGTATGTGTTGCAGCGGCGTCTTCTCTGTTACTGATCAGTAACAGAGCAGACGCCGCGAAGGAGAGTTCTACGTTCTACGAGTTTCATGTCGCCGCCCGGACCTGAACCACTGAAGATGTCGACCGCAGTGATCGACGAAACGTCTGGAACACAAGTTTCACTTAGACCACGGCCAAACAGCCCGGAAGCAATACATACAACATAAACTTTACAGTTCTTATATTTGAAATTTACGTAAGGAAACTTATACCATTAATCACATTAGGCAAGTCTGGTTACGATAATGATTTATGTACAGCTGGCGGGAATATTTAAAAAGAAAATACAGTGTTGCATGATCCGTTATCCATTCGCAAATTATTTTCAAAATATTCGTAGATTTTGCATTCTATTTTTCGGTATTATCGTTCTGATATCAGTATATGTGCAAAATTAACGAAACTTGTACAAATATTTGCGAATGGAACGCGCCCTTTCTCATATCAACGACATACATAGAAGACATTTAAAAAAAACATAAGCTAACTTACAATTGTATGATTGTTCTATAGATGTAGTTTTCCGAACAGAATATCATATGTGCGCCCTTGATGCCGAAATTGAATGACTGAATGATTTTTATATATTTCCATAAGCGTTATGCGAATTCATAAAAAACAAATAACAAGAGAATAATTTTTCGTATTATCGAAGTCTGTTTAACTCTGAATATCACACTAATTTTATAAAGGCGAAAGTGTGTTTGTCGATTGTATGCTTGTTTTTCCTTCACGCTAAAACGACTGAGCGGATTTGCATGAAAATTTGAATGAAGATAGCTTATACCCTGGAATAACATTCCACAATCAATATGTTAATTGTGGCAGTGACCATCCATAGGTAGATACTGTTCGGTCACTTTTCTACGCAAGCTGTCCTCCCCTATAACTATAGCGACACTTAGCATTTCTTATATATAGCCTTTTTTGAGTTTCTTGTATCAGTGCACATTATGTTGGGGTTCAAATAAATAAATAAGCCCTAATAATGGCCCTAATTCTGTTATTCACACGAATTCAATAAGATTCTTCAAATTGAAGTAGCTCGTGTTCTATTTACGCTAAAAATATAATTCGTTGAACTCTATACAACGCTATCCCTAATATTAGACAAGTTTTATTCAACTGCTGGCCAATTGCGGGTAGTTTTAGTTAGCACTACCATAAGTGGCGACTTATTTATGTAAGACTACCCGCAATATGATCAAAAAGATCTAATTTTAGTGTTGTCACTAATACATGTCATACTAATTTGGGCTTTATCATAACCGTATAAGAATGTATCTTGCTTATGTTATTTTTTTAGAATTTTAGTTTAGTTTGGTTGAACATGCGAATCACTACCAATATAGACTAGTTTATACCCGTACCATTTCACCACGGGTAACACCGCGGGACGAAACTAGTATAATAAAAAAATTGATTATCCAACCTCATGTACTTCATAAATAAACAGCAGCCTTCGTACCTCTATGCAAGTAGGGCACAAAATAGCCCGAGCCCCGATCGACCCTCGATCACCAGCTAATGCGATTTGAGTCGCCTTGCCGTGTGGATAACCGGTTCAGTCGAGTTACTGACTTATAAACCCTCTTCCTAGTTAAAGGAAAAACGGCTAACTTAGCTTCCTTAGTTGTTTTAAGCCGGCCGGCTGTGCGGTTTAAACTCGACGAATTCAGACGCGAGTTTTCGGTCCTAATTATTTAGTACGGTCGAGGATGATTACATTTTTAGGAGTAATTTGGTTATTAAATTAGGATTTGGATTAGTTTGACTAGCATAATCGGGTTAACCTCTTACCTGTTGCGAACAATTAATTAAAGGTACTAATGAGAGTCGCTTAAATAATGGTTTTCGTCAAAATATAAGAGTAAACGTCAAGTAGAAATTATTTATTGTATAATTTAAAATAAGTTTACCTATATGCCAAGTGAAAGTGTTTGTTCACGGAAATCTTTATAAGTTAGGAGTTTTCATGGACATAAAAATCTTGTTTCATAAAAACTATTGTTTATTCGGGTAACATTTCGCAGAATCATATAATCCTATTATGCGTACACAAACATTGTTGTTTATTATAATATTATGAACGTTTGTTGGTTTTGGGTGTTTCTAGCCATCCAAATAAAAAGCATTTACAAAAATGTCTTCAATTTGTTCAAATTATGTGGTTTCCTTTTTTTATTGGTTTGGCAAGCGTTTGACCACTATCTCATCTGATGTTAATGATGATGCGGTCTACGATGGAACACGCCTGCCTAGAAGATACCTATTCACTTGTGACTTGAAGATACCCAGATTGGCCAAATTGGAAAATTTGTCCCAGGCGATGAATTAGACTTAACTTTTAACTTACGTTTAAGTCATTTTCGCGTTAGGAAACAAAATGAAGCTCAAGAGTGAATAAATGCAAAATCCATACAAGCGCCAATTCAAGGATTCACTTCATAGAAAAAAAGAAACAAACGTAGTTCCAGAAAAGGTGGACACCTTAACACAGAGCTCACACAATACATCCCAGAATACATGCGTCATGACGCAAGTGAGGTATTGTATGACACTGTATCAAACACAATATTATGAAGATTATATTTCATCCAGTGTTTACTCCAATTGTGGTGCAAAGCTTGAACGTTTTAGAGACGTGACGACATTCAGAGGAATTCGTCAACCGAATGTCTATTTTAGTAATTCGCATTGATATTCGTCGAATAAAGTTTGCAAATTAATTTCGGCCTCTTGTTTGAAATGGCGTCGTTTTGTCGACCGGTTTCTAATTATTCTAATCCGATTCTCCCGAAGCTGTTTGAGAGAAAGAGAGGAATAAATATTTTTCATTAATATTCGTAATATGGAGATTCGTAAGTTTTTTAAAGGTTATAAGGTTATGTTTGACCGCTGTCTCATCTGATGTTGAGTGACGACGCGGTCTAAGGTGTAGCACATAAACTTAGAAGGTACCAATTTACTCGTGACTTGAAGACTCCAGGGTTGTACCTATCGGGCAACACAGACTCAGGCAATGAGTTCCACTCCCTGGCGGTACGCATTATAAAAGTGGAAGCAAAACGCTTCGTGCGTAACGGTGGTATATCTATCATGTAGCGGTGGCGCATAGCTGTACGTCTGGTTGACAGAGTTAGAATGGAGATGGTGGAATTAAATTTTGCAATTCCAGTGCACATTCGCATTTGTATTAATTTTTAAGAAGTAGATACTAGCCTGCACATAAAATAAGCGATACTTATATTTATTTTATTTACCTATTGATTTTAATTTAATTTTAGCATTTGCAGTGGTCTAAATATATTTCATGGCTGCAAGTCTGACGGTAGGAACCCAACAAAAGAAATTTTATTTATTAACATTCACACAAGGTGTTAACAGTACAAGTATTCCTATCTTAATGCCCCCGGTGTTACAGATTGTTTGTCATCTACTACATAAACAAAAATCAATAGTTGTTATCGCAGTATACGTTTACTGCGTCTCTGAAAAGACAAAGGTGAAAGTCCTTAAACTCCTTACCAGTCAATTTAACTTTCCCATACAAATCAGTAGACCTCCACCTCCTTCGGGTAACGGGTAAACTAATTACAAATGTCCTGAATACCGGTCGCCAGTACACGCACCCGGGCTACGTAAGTGTGCGTGCGCTCTATAGGGATAATGTATTCACAGGGTATGTTCCACTTTAATTAATCCTCCGTTTATTCATATATACGAGGGTTATGTTTGTGAATGGGTTTTTATCATAACGAGCGAGTAAATTGACTATTAAACGTTGCATTCGGTGACCTACTGTTCTCATTTGTGGGATGGTTCGGCTAAGTACCAACTTGAGGCTCTTGAGTCGATAGAGAGACGAGCTAAATGGCTCATCAACAACGACTCTCTGTTCGAGAGGAGACTCCAAAGCCTGCAGCATCGACGTAATGTCGCTAGTTTAACGGTTTTTTATCGGATACATTTCGGGGAGTGCGCTCTGGAGTTGCATAATTTGATTCCGCCATCCCCATTCCATCTTAGGACGACCAGACGGACGGCAATGCGACATCCATACATGGTGGACGTTCCAACTTGTCGCACGAAGCGTTTTGCTTCCACATTCTTAGTGCGTACAGCTAACGAATGGAACTCATTGCCTAACTCTGTATTTCCGAAAAAATACGACCTGGGTATCTTCAAGTCACGAGTGAATAGGTATCTTCTAGGCGTGCTCCATCGTAGACCGCATCCTCACTTAACATCAGGTGAGATAGTGGTCAAACGCCTGCCTATTCCCAATAAAAAAAAAAAAAAAACCTACAAACCTAGTGGCTTACATGTGGCCTCAACGCATATCTCACGACACATAAGGGTGAAACTTCTCGAAGCACATTCATATGACACTTTCAATACATAAACATCAACTTGTGGCGGAGTAAGATTTTAAATAGTGTTTAAGAACAAATACCGACAATATTAAATATACAGTACTAGGCGAACCGCGACCGCGTCCGCGAGCGCCCCATATTCTCTGTAAAAAGGACCTCCAAATGTAGTTGAAACTATAGTCGGAACCCTCTGACTTATTACGTGATTCACTCCCGTGTTTTATACATTCATAATGTGTCAAAACCACGTCAGTTTTAATAAATATGAATATAATAATATGATAACAATATGAAATAATTTTTTTTATAAAATTATTTAATTTTAAATTATTTATAAAATATTATTACTCATATAAAAAATAATACAAAAAAATTGGTTGTCTGTAAAGTCGGTTTACGGACGATAGATTTACGTGATAACGTCATAATCATTTATGACTTTGACTTTGACTTCGACTTTGACTTTGATTATTTTATGTAATACAAAACTCAGGTGGAACGTTACGCGGAACGTTACTATTTTTCATGAGTGTTGCTGGTATTCATCAATTTATAAAACGTTATCACGTCAAAAGATATACATTGTTTTTTGTATATTATCCGAATCTGTATGGCTATATTTTATTTCTTACTATAAAAATAAAGAAACATATACGAAGCAGTATAACGTCTTATTGGCTGATTCGAGTTAAAAACGGAAGAGTATGAAAGCTGAGGAATTTGACACTTGTGTGTTGTTAAAATAGTTTCGCTTGGCTAGTAGGTATGCGAGACCGCTCGCTACCAGACAGCGTAATGTAGGTGAGCACGTCACTATGTATGTATATATTACGTATTTCCGCCGATGATGAAAGCGGTGATGTCTTGAAGATCAGTCTAGACTAGGACGTTGTGGAATTTTAATAGAGATTTTTGTGTAGCATTATTTCTAACGTCGCCATTGACAAAATGACGTTTCACAACCAGGGTTAGATTACAAGGGTATTTATCTTGTGATATGGAGGTCGTCTTAAGAAAAATTCGCGACATCAACAGCATACTACTTTACCCCACTATCAAAACTGGCTAGACATTTGAGAACTCCGAAGGATTTCATTCCCTTTCAGACACCTGGTGCTTACAAGGTCAATTGCAGCTGCGGTGAAAATCGCCAGGTGAATAAATCGGCTATCGCTGAGCATTTACTTGACTCTGGACCCAATCATTGGATTGAACTACACGACCCTAAAATCCTCTGCACGGACCGCCATTATTTTCCTAGAATTGTACGCGAAGCGGTTGAAATCAGGAAACATAAAAATTTCAATCGAGAGGATGGTTTTAGATTGTCTACATCTTGGAACCCAGTGATTTATAGATGTTCGCGTCGCGGCGGTTCTCACCCTGAAAAAACTAAAGATACTGTCAGTGTTGTGTGTCGTGACAACCCTGTGCTTTTGCAGGGCTGTGACAGCCCTACAGTTTAATAATATCAAAAGTGGGTAGTTCGCGAAACTACGCGCTCTCGCCGACATTGCCACCCGCATTTCTCCAGTCTTTTAGTGACCACGACCAATGCAACTTGGTCGAAACGTCGAGGTAAATAAATTACTAAATGTTTTTCTCGCGATTAATGGCGAGAAAATCAATTAGTAATTTAGCGTATTTTTAGCGAATTAAATCAAACGGAGCTTAAGCCCCGTTTGATTTAATAACAATGTGTTCGAATCGCGGAAGTCTAAAAATTACAAAAGCATACTACTAGTCATGTCGACGTGTGCACTTCAAAGAAAGTTGGTGCCAGGTAGGTTCGGATTTAAGAGCATGGCTATAACTTTGTAGAATATACCGTCCTGTAGGACGGTATTCTGTAGTCGTGGGTTCAAGTCCCACTAGCAGCCGAATTTTTTCCTTCAAATATTTGAACTGAAGTTCTGCCTAGCATGATGTTAATGCAATACACAATAAAATCTCTCTTGTACAATATATTACGAATACAAATAACTTTATTTTACATACATTTGTGGTTCATATTATATTTGTGAACCAATTGACCCCCAACTAGTTTGAACTGTGTGTAGGCTGCCTAGTGTTACATCAGCTCCCAGTCTTCAATGTTATAAATTCAAGCTTTAACGTTGGCTTACCGAGCAATCTTTTTACACTTTTGACGAATTTTTAAAAGTTAAAATAGATAAAAGATAATGTTAAAAGATCTCGCATATGTGCTATTTTTTTATAGTTACATTTTTTATTTTTCATTCGAAATGTGTTTTATATGATTTTTGTATTGTTTAACTTGGGTGTCGAATTTAAGTACTCGTGTATAAGTTATTATTATATTTAAATGACGTGTAACTAAAGTTGCCAATAAATGAATATTGAGTATGTGCTTCGGGGTACAATGGCTTTATTTGTTATTTATGTTGTTTTTTAAACGACTTTAAAAAAGGAGGAGGTTACTCAATTCGACCGTATATATGTTTTTTTTTTATGTGTCTTCGCGGATAACTTCGTCATTTATGAACCGATTTTGATTATTATTTTTTTGTTAGATAGAGTATACTTCCGTTGTGGTCCCATTCTTTTATCAAAATCGGACATGCGGTTTTTGAGTTATACTCAATA
This sequence comes from Apeira syringaria, assembly GCA_934044485.1. NCBI lineage: Eukaryota > Metazoa > Arthropoda > Insecta > Lepidoptera > Geometridae > Apeira > Apeira syringaria. The sequence continues at coordinate 3,497,300 of OW203672.1, read as the reverse complement.
ACTGGAAAGTGCTACGCGTATTTTGATGATATTATTGTCGCGGTTGAAGACATCGACATCCCGTGAGTAGCACAGGATTTTTTTAATTTTTATTTTTTTAAAGATTATAAGCTTGCGTTTGACCACTGTCTCACCTGATGTTAAGCGACGACGCGGTCTAAGGTGGAGCACGCAAACTTAGAAGGAACCTATTCACTCGCGACTTGAAGACTCCGGGGTTGTACATATCGGGAAACACAGACTCAGGCAGTGGTTCCACTCTCTGGCAGTACGCATTATAAAACTGGAAGCAAAACGCTTCGTGCGTAATGGTGGTATATCTACCATGTAGCGGTGGCGCATAGTCGTACGTCTATACAGGTCACTGAAAAGGGTGGAAAAAAATGTTTTTAACAAAAAATGCAACCAACTTCAACACTCAAAAGTGTGAAATAACTTGTTGAAGTCGGTTGCATTCTTTGTTAATAAATTTTTTTGTTTTTATGTTGTCCTCTGTATTACAACTAGCGGAGTAAAGCCTATAAAACCTTCATAAGAAGACTGAATTTCTTAAGGTGTTGGGATGAAGGAAGGAATGTGCAAGAGGCAGAAATATCAACCCAAACATCTCCACTGCCGCGAACAAAGAATGCGTAATAATCCAATAACCAGGAGCACTGCTTTTTGTCGCCATTATTACGATTGATGTGTACATACTGTTTTACGTAGCTAGAAGGTACGAGAAGAAGAGAAGTTAGAAATGATCAAATCGGAAGGACCTTGGAACAGCATCACAGACGGAAAAGTTGAGGAGTAATCTATTCAGACTAGCGTGGTTGGAACACGCAATAAGGAAGAATCAAAATCGGGAAAGCGTTCAGTGTCACTAAGTTAATGGGGAAGGGGAAAACGGACGAAGGTCTTCGATCAGTGTGTGTTACCAGTGATGACTTACGGAACGGAAACGTGGTATCTGACTATGGGCCTCGTGAGCAGGCTCAGAGTCGCACAACGAGCTATGGAGAGGGCTATGCTCGGAGTTTCTCTACGCGATCGAATCAGAAATCAGGGGATGGATTAGGATTAGGAAGTTGAAGTGGTCATGGCACATAGCTCGAAGAACCGATGGCCGTTGGAATCGAAAGGTTCTCGAATGGAGACCACGGACTGGCAAGCGCACGTAGGACGACCACCGACCAGGTGGACAGACGACCTAAGATCGTAGACAAGGGCTGGATGCGGCCGCGTCCAATCGGTCCTCGTGAAAACCAATACGGGAGGCCTATGTCTAGCAGTGGACGTCCTATCGCTCAGATGATGATGATAATGATGATGATTATAAGTTATAGGGGTTGAGGAAAACCTCATAATATAAAAGTAGACTATGAGAAGAAAGATATGTTTATGAAAGATCTGATTCCTAAGAAGTCTGCTGACAGAGCAGAGTAAAGAAAGAATCATACTGTGATGACCAAAGGCAGAAATGTGACGCCTATATTTAATAAAATATAGCAACATCTGTCTCACCTGATGTTAAGTGATGACGTTGTCTAGGATTTAGCACGCAAACCTAGAAGGTAATTCACTCGCGACTTGAAGACTCCAGGATTGTACATATCGGGAAACACAGACTCGGGCAACGAGGGTTCCATTCAATACAAGTGAAATAAGGGTATACGATGAATTATGGTTATGTAATGCCGTAGAGTACCTACAAGTCATTGTTCAGCCAGCTAGGCTTCTGAACTAACCCAGTGTTGGCAGAGTTCCACGACTTACATTTGAACTCCAAGTTTAATTTCGTTGAACCACTGAAGCTAAACTTTCAAAAGTGTTATAATCCCTTAGATAAGATGAGTAATATATACAATATTTCTTCTGTATAAAGACGTTAAAGTTCCACTGGTACGAAAAGGGGATAATTTTTCTCAGCTACAGCGTTGACAGCCAAGATCTATCAGCTTACTCCGGAGCATAATGAACCTAAGAAAGATGAGAATACGGAGTTAAATCTTTTGAGACTCGTTATAAATTGATAAAGTATACCTGAAAGACTCTGAGAGACAGGAGGAATTTGAACTTAATCTTATACTCATAAGTCTGGAATAATTTTGAATATTTCATGTGTTTGCATTTTTTTTTTGTTGCTTAACATGCTTTACTACCTTTGCTGATATATTGAGTATTGATGCCCTTGCAGTTAGATATAACAAGGCACGAAGCAATTCAGATTTTAGCTTAAAACAAGCCAACAACAACTAATATAAAGATTTGTATGTTTGTAACGGAGTTCGGATAAACTAGTTAATATAATTGTATACTATCACTATAATATATATTATAATATATTATTTATTATTGTATATTATGTTAGTTATATTAGATTATATTATATTTATATTATATTAGATATTAGCTGTTTTTGTATCACCGAACTTCCAGACTCCTAATATATTATTTCCGTCGAATGGTTGTCTGGAAGAGATCGCTTTAAGCGATAAGGCCGCCAATTGTACTTTGGTTAGGTATATGTTTTATTTTTATTGTTGTTTTTTTTTGTGACCGGTGTGCAATAAAGTGTTTTTGTATTTGTATTTGTAAACTCTAAACACAACTGGACCTATTTCATAAATTTCAAAAACTCTTTGACCTAATTATACTATATGTTAGTAAAATATAATTGCTTTGCCATTAGAATTCTGCATTATTCCTGAGTAACAAGAATATATATATTACTTTTTAGTTAAGAAAAAAATAAGGATCCTTACTAAAACTTCTATCATGTAACCGTGCGAAGCCGGACGGACCGCTAGTATATATAAATATATATATATGGTGATTTCTAGTGCCTGCCTCTACCTACCTACCATGTTCACCATTCCACATACAGTGTGATTAAGCCGCTGTCTCTACGACTCAGTCAACGTTCTAGGTCTATGGCGTCACTATTATCACAATAATATATAATTATTGAATTTTTGACGTGATAACGTTTTATAAATTGATGAATACCAGCAACACTCATGAAAAATAGTAACGTTCCGCGTAACGTTCCACCTGAGTTTTGTGTTACATAAAATAATCAAAGTCAAAGTCAGTCAAAGTCATAAATGATTATGACGTTATCACGTAAATCTATCGTCCGTAAACCGACTTTACAGACAACCAATTTTTTTTTATGATCACATACAAAGTATACGTTATCATATTTTGTGAAGCAGTAACACACCAAAAAAAATCATAATGTGTGCTGTACTCTAAAAGTTATTTAGTGTTTTAATAGATCTCTTTTACTCAATATATATTATTGAGATTATGTCAATAGACTTCCTAATAATAAATAACATATATTTTTCCACTATTGGTTTGCGTATGTACAAAACTCTATCAGAGCAAACCTCGACTCCCATTAGACCAGTTATTCTTACTTGATGTTGTCCCGGGAGATGACGGGAAAATAAATCTTCGCACAGGTGATGTCATGAGGCGCGGGCTATACTACTAATCACCGAATCAAAAGTGCTCAAAATAGCATATTAGTCAATCATAAGGGTGATATCATACATACACTATTTTTATACATCAAATAGATTCGATAGGCCATTACCGTTAGAATGATTTGTGACTATTATGAAATTTATACCCACAATTATAGCCTTTATAGTCATTATAACTTTGACGTTCAATGTTAGAGAAACTACATTAAATAAAATCTGGCAGCCATATTTTTGTTAGTCTATTGTAATAAAGTTGAATTTATAATTTTGTTTAGTTATTGAGATAGGTAAATGATGAACTAGGGAATAGTCCTGAGTTATGTGTTATATGAGTATATAGTTATATGAGTTATGGTGTCTGTACACCACATAACTAAAAATGAGGATAACATATTCACAGGAATATGTTTTGCTCCAAAAATATAAGAACGTATTAGTTTAGTTAGTTAGTTAAAGTTTAAAAAGCGATTGATAGCTTCGAGGCAGTGAATGTCGCACGTCACTCAGACGGAAGGTTGAAAATCGTTTAAAACATTTAGATTCACTTTGCGTACTTCACAAATCATGAATTCATTGGAAGCGTTATGGACTCATTAGCGACATCTGTCCATTGGACATGCCAATTTGTGAAGTTCGAACGGCACGTGAAAATTAAATTTTGACGAAATCAGGCACGGCGCAACGTAGTTTACAATACAATTTATACTCTAAAATAATATTGGCATTGTAGTCGATATTCCGCCGAATGAAACAGTGCGAGTTTGAAAGAGACGATTGCCGTAAGGCTTCGGTATTATGAACTGTATTTCTCCAGACGACTTAAATTTTCAAATTGACACTTTAAAATTGCCTATTTTCCAATTCTACCACACTGGAGAAAAGTGCAAACAAATACAAAATATTAGCAGTTTTTTGCGATTTGAGGCAGTAACAAAAGCAGCAAATAAAATATATCAACAAACTAGTAGCGCCCCGCGGTTTCACCCGCGTGATTTACGGTTTTCCCGCTACCTCAATTATCCCAAGGGAACTATACTTTTTACGTTATAAAAGTAGCCTATATGTTAATACAGAGTTTAAACTATTTCCATACCAAATTTCATCGAAATCGGTGTAGCCGTCTGAGCTTGAAGAAGTAACAAACATACACACATACACACAAATTTTCGCATTTATAATATTAGTAGGATATGATTATAATGTAGGAAGGTAGAGAGTAACTCTCAGAGTAACTATATTTGGTTGAATTTTTGATGTTTCAACTCGGAATTCAGAAAACTACGAAACAATTTTTTTCGGTTCCATGAAAGAAATCATGAAAATGAGGATAATGAGTAACGGACACTATCCGAAAGTATTATACTTTTTAATATAACATATGCCTCCCCCCCCCCCATTCACACTGTACAAACTCCATACTCTAGAACTTAACAGTCGAGTATAAAGTAAAGCGTATCCACTAAACATACGCTTCGTATCGATCGACAAGGTTCAACGAACGTTCCAAATGGATGACACTGCGATTTTTGTTCAGCGAGGGAAATGAGTGGCGTGGTACGATACGCTAATAATATCGGTTACTAGTAGACCCCGCAGTTTCACCCGCGTGGACTACGGTTTCACGCTGCAGCAATTATTCCACGGGAATGTATGATTTTACCGGGATAAAATACTTTTTATGTATGTGCTATTTCAGACTATAATATATCTTTGTGTCCTATTTCATCCAGATCCGTTCTGGCGTGATCGAGTAACAAACATCCATCCAAACTTTGAAATTGATAATATGTGCCCCGCGGTTTTACCCGCGTGGTGATGATTGACGATGGTGATGATGATAAAAAGTAGCCTGTGTATTATTCCGGGAAATGGAGTATCTACATAGCAAATTTCATGCTATCTGATAGCAAATCCGTCCCGTCGTTTGAGCATGAAAGAGTAACAAACATCCATCCATCCGAACTTTCACATAATATTATTGGGATTTGGTGAAGAAAAACAGATCGTTGCAGGATATGGATGAACAGAAAGCGGTTCTTTTATTATTATTAGTTAATGGACCCTAATACTTTCCATCGGCTCGTGTACGGACTTAGACCTGTTCGGTACGAGCATGTATCACCTGGACAGTAACTAGCCCTAAGTGTAGTTCGCATTAATGAACCTTCCATCTGAGAACGACCAGACGGACGGCAATGCGACATCTATACATGGTAAACGTTCCATGTTGCCGCACGAAGCTTTTTGCTTCCACATTCAAAGTGAGTACAGCTAAATCTGTGGTTGCGCAAAAATACTATCTGGGTATCTTAGAGTCACTTTAAGGTCAGGCGTGCTCCATCGTAGACTGCATCATAATTTAACATCAGGTGAGATAGTGGAGAAACGCTTGCCTATTTCCAATCAAAAATATATAATTATATATTTGTGCTGATATTCGGCAAGACCTGGCTTTTTGTATATTACTTTAAGTATCCAGTTAGTATCCCCGCTGTTGGTCTTCTATTAAATATATACTTATGTATATCTAACAATGAAGTTTCTCGAATTATTTTTTATTTATAATTTATTTGCATTGCACCAACATCATCACAATGTGTGCATTTGATAACTGAATCCTATTAATACTGTATAAATTACTATTTACCTATCATGTTGCTCTGTTGAAATGTGTTTTAATTATTGTTGTATCTAGAAACTCGCACTCAGAGTTTCAAGATACAGGCTGTCGCCTAGTTTGAGACTTGTTGGTAACGTAACCTAATGTTTTATACCAATGTTGTATATATCGTAGTTAAGTAGTGTTACTGTACCGCTAATTTACTTTTTCGGAAATAAAGAATTTATTATTAAAAAAAAAAAATAACCGGTCAAACAGAAATGATCATCATAATGGATGATAAAGACGACTAGCTGGATTCACGAGTTCAGAAATTATTATATTTATTAGTATGTAAGCATTTCTACGAACTACGAGGCGTGATTTCTCTAAAGCTAGACAAAGACCAAATATTTGAAGATCATACACAAACATTTATCTTTTGACATGCAGGCATGGTAAACAAACATATCAATAGACTTAAGTTTGGTACAGTCCACTATGAATCAATCATGTTTTTGTATAGTACAATCTAGCAGAATATTGTTGTACGACTAAATAAAATGTCAATTTGGTTTAGTAATTGACTTTTCGAAATAACTGGACACAGTTATATGAAACTAACGCTAATTATGCTATTGCCTGAATACTTTATACTGCTCGGTGATAGAATTTAGATAGCCGGGTAGCTAATAGGAAATATTCCCGTCTGTCGCCCCATGGGGACAAACGGTAAGAAAAATACCGTCTGTCCCCCTGGGGGACAGATGGTACATTTAGCTCTTACTTACAGTCCAGATTTTCAAAAAAAGTTACGAGGCATGGATTCGAATCGATATCTCAGTTCTGTACTACACCTATATTTATTTATTTATTTATTTTCATAACAATGAGTAACATAACAGTTGATTTACCAAAGCGTTACAAATTAGATAGATAGATAGAAAACTCTTTATTTGCACACTATTTAAAAACTACACACATCAAGAAAACAAACAAATATAGATACAGTGATACAAAGGGCGGCCTTATTGCTTAAAGCAATTTCTTCCAGGCAACCAAAAAAGTACCAAAAATTAGGTATTATTATTAATAAATTATTATTATTTTTAACTAATACACAAATACAATCATATCTAACTGCGTCGAACAAAGCATACAGTATGTATAAAACATCCGAAATAAAGGTGAAGTTATCCTGTAACCATAATAATGGTCGTTCCAGACGTTCCCTTGCAGAATCTCCTCGCTAAGGGCTCGGAGAGAGATGTCGACACAATAAAAACGGCTGCGACCTCATTAACCGCCCGTGGAAGTGTCAGGAAGGCCGTAAACCCTATAATAAATATCCTTAATAAGCGTAAATATTTTAGGTGTGTTACGACCTTAATGAATTAAACAGGATTTGAATAATAATTATTTGGAACACTGTTGTAGATGAATGTAATTATTACTATTAAACCAATAAAATTAAAAGAATAATGAAAACTCGTCTTTCATTGTTGTCAAATGTTTATAATATTTCAATCAGATCAATAGTAAGTATACCTTGTTCATACATATAAAGAGTATTTCTTTTAATCTGTACTGCACAGTACACAAGGCCTAGACAAGATTCATCGCTACTTTTTTAACCGACTTCAAAAAAAGGAGGTTACTAAATTCGACCTTATATATGTTTTTTTATGTGTGTTCGCAAATATCGTCGTCGTTTATGAAACGATTTTGATGATTCTTTTTTTGTTAGATAGAGTTTACTTCCTTGGTGGTCCAATTTCATCTAAATCGGACAAGCTATTTTTGAGTTATACTCCAATAACTGAAGTGCTACGCGTATCTTGATAATATTATGGTCGCGGTTGAAGACATAGCAGAACACACAATGACAATTAATTGATCCCATGAGTAGCAAAGGTCACTGAAAAGGGAGAAAATTTTTTTTTTTAACAAAAAATGCAACCGAATTCAACACTCAAAAGTGTGAAATAACTTGTCGAAGTCCATCGGAGGCCACTCTATCCAACAAAAAAAAAGGAATTTTGAGAATCGGTCCATAAATGGGGAAGCAGTCGGTAAACATACATAAAAAAATACATACAGTCGGACATATAACCTCCTTCGTTTTAGAAGGCGGTCAAAAAACTAAATTAGTAAACATAGCTGTGTAATGTTTAATAATTTTCGGATCTTTCAAGGCTTCCAGTCCATTTGCTAAATAGACAATTTTGAGTCTATTCAGCTAATTTTAAAATTTTGTTGAAAGTCCTACCTACACGTCTAATAAACTTCATTGTGGTGATAAGTCTAGAGAGTAAGTAATCATCAGATCACCGCACAGAAGAAACCATAGCATCTAGAAGCATTTAGTTTGGCACAAAACTTGCTGAAATGACGACAGGCCGGTTGGCGCAGTTGGTAGCACTCTGCCTTCTGAGCCGCTGGTCCCGGGTTCGATTCCCGGACAGGTCAAATATTTGTGTGTATGAACATGTCTGTTTGACCCGTGTCTGGATGTGCATATGTATATATATATCAGTCATCAGGTTACCATAGTACAGGCTCTGCTCCTAGTTTGGGACCTGAAGACCTTGTGTGAATGTTTTTTTGGAATTTTATACCATTAAGGAATTAAAGTAGGAATAAAAAGCTTGTATGAACCTCCGTAATTATCATCAATATAAATCATATTTTAATTTTAAAATTTATATTATTAATTACGAAAGTACATACAAACTTTTTAGCCCTATTCATAGACTGTGTGGGTGAATCCGCAGGGCACACACAAGCTAATATTTATGATCTGTACTTTTAACTTTACAAGTCCACACTGCAGGTATTTAGGTTGTCTGTTCGAGATCTGCCGGCACGCTTTAGTCACGGAGTATTTTAGTCGTCACTAATTACTTTTTGATGAGCAACACTGCAAGTGAACAGATTATGAGTTGCATTACAGGACGTTGCTTGATTTATTATAATTATAGCCGCCATAAAATGATTGTTTGTGGCGGTCTGTGGTGAAATGAGGCGGGTATTCGAAAGTACCCTACCACCATGCTGGGAATTTGATAACGGTGTTACCTTCACCGGAAGCTCAAGCTGTTGTTGGGGATCGAACCAGAGTCCGTCAGTTTGACTGGCGACGCTCCCCCGGCTGAGCTATCATCGCTTTAAAATCTAATCTAATTTGGCTAATCCAATAAAAAAAGACACCGACCTTTTACAAAAGATCCGTACGAAAACCCTTTGAGATACAATCTAGCTAACGATCTAGTTTACAAAAGATGAAAGCGTGTCTACTTACTTACACGCCTTCATTACGAAGAAAAGTGTGTCTTAGGAATACGTCTGTTTTTTTGTGTCGACCTCCTGAAGTATCTTGTTACAATAATTTAGGCAAGGAGTAGTGCTTTATTAAAAACTAGCAGCCCGTCCCGGCTTCGCACGGGGCACATAAAGTTTTTAAGCTATTGCATAGCTTCTATCGCGGGCCTTGAGCGTGGAGACCGAGTCCAGAAATTCCGTAACGAAAATAACCTAACACCCCCCACTCCGACCAGCACAGCGGTGATACTTTTTAGTTTTGCCAACCATCGATGAATAGCAGAACTTTTACCTCGGGTGTCGCATCATAGCCCGGCTGGTCCCAAACTAGGCAGAGCCTGTACTATGGTAACCTGATGATTGATATATATACTTATATACATATACACACCCAGACACAGGTCAAATAGACATGTTCATACACACAAATGTTTGACCTGTCCGGGAACCGAACCCGGGACCAGCGGCTCAGAAGGCAGAGTGCTACCAACTGCGCCAACCGACCAGTCAAATAATTATATATATTTGGCAATATCAATAATTATGTGATATTTGGCGAGACCACCTTCTGACCTCACGTAAGATTGGGTGAGTATGAGGTATGATTTCATAGTTATTGTTCTTAAAATTATTTAATTCATAACTCACTAAAATTATAATAAATCTGTCTGCACCAACATTTGCACACATTTTTATAAATTATGTCGGATTCAAATTTATGGAATAATTTTGTGTGTGGGCTTCAAACTCTCACGCTGTTGAGTAAATCTGGAACGCTTTCATTTTCCTGAAATCCCATTCATAAGAAACTTAGCGTATAATATTTTTGAGACGGTTTATGTATTGTATTTGAATGCGGGGTGTAACTAGTAAACTTGTAATAATTCTATATATCACTCAAACTAATTGAATTGCTTAATTTTAAATTGTCAAATAAAACTAAAGGACGATTTTAAAATTAGTATTTTTTCGTCACGTTAATTTTATAGAAATCATTGAAATAGTTATATAGTTTTAGGGATGTCAATTTAGATTTTCAGGCAAATGTAATTTTTCCTGTATTTGTAACAGGGCTGAAATCATTAATAAACTAAAATAACAAACGAATTACAATACTATAACTACTACCATTACATTTTTTTAATTGTAGTTACGTAACCAACTATGGTTTGCAATCCCAAAAATAACTTGAATGTTCTACCCGTTAGCAATTGGCAGCGTACCCTGAATGCTAGCAGAACTGTCCAGATGAATTGCAATACTGATTCCCTAAAAGTGGGCCAGAATTTTGGTAACACCAAAATGCTGGCCCACTCCACATCAGGCCCTCTCTAATGTCTAATAAGTTTGGACAAATTTCGATGAGCTTCTGGTTCGTTCGGACTCGACAAACGACTCAGATGTGTGCCCACTAAATTGGTAATTATAATTTCACAGTTTCATTAATTCAAATATATAATTATCATTCTTTAAATTTACAGGTGTATAATAGCCGCCATCGCTTATTAAAACTTTAATCGTTTTGTTTAATGTAGTATGTGTGTAAGCGTGGGCACAAATTCCTATTCAGTCGATGATTCAACGTAGATAGTTAAAACGTTTCAATTAAGGTTATTTGCGTTGCCAGTTAGGTGTTCTCCGTTAACCATACCAGGATTCACCATTCAAGGTAGTCTTGCGTGCTTACGTTCAAATAATTACTTCTCATTTAAGAGGTTTGATTTTGTCGTGATAGCTAAAGCATTTTATAGGTCTAGTTTGACCACTATCTCACTTTATGATAAGCGATGATGTAATCACGCTCGAACTAGAATGTTTTACTGGCTCTCAAGGACTGTTTGCCTAAATACATCATATATTTTTTTTCAAACGAGGGTAGCTGCAGGTACTCGAAAGTACCCTAGCACTATCCTGAGATTCTGAAGACTGGTGTAAATGTTCCTTGACCAGAACTTCAAGCCGTTGGTAGTTGGCTCCAACCGCTAGGCTATCATCGCTTCAAATATCGCCATTTTTCTCTCGGACGCCATCTTTTAAATTCTCTATACAATATGATATCCGCTTTTAAGGCATGGACACACACAATCACAGCCACAAACATCCAAGACCCGGGACAAACGTCTGAACTCATCGCATAAATGTTTGCCCCTGCCGGGATTCGAACCCAGGGTCCCGGAGACACAGTAGTCATGTCACTGACACTAACCACTGCGCCACGGCGGCTGTCGTAATTTCAAAGATTATGTAAACATCTTCTAATATGCGCTAGCTGTATTTATATGGACGATATGAGGTAAAACAAACGCAGGGTCTTTCCCAATTCCCATCTCACGATGTTAGTCTACTATCCCATCCCTATTCACTTTTCAAATTATCGACACTTTACTTTATATATAACCCTTTCCATTTCAGAATTGGAAATCCAAAGGCGACGGTCAAAGGGGTCAAATAAGCAATTTGTTGATAAACTTATCCCGCAGTATCGTGCCAATGCGATACCAGACGACCTTTCTCATGCCGAATAATGTTTTTGAAGTAATGCAATAAAAGCTTAACAAGTTTTTTGATAAACTTAGGCTCTTATAACTTTTGTATTGTCGTTCCATCATTCGATTATGTTAATAAACAACTCATATTCACTACCAATCTTATATAAATTCTATTTAACGTCTACATCTGATACTATCAATAATTTTGCACTAGAATACATTGAAGGGCAATATCCATCCATAGCCACAACAAACATTTATAGAAACGATAGATATGTTTCTGCTCGCCCTGATCGAAACCGATAAATTGCTATGTATCGATCCCGTATCGAATAGTAGCCGTAACGGCTGGTAATAGAATCGATAACTCTGATATTGGCACGGCCCCGGAACATTAGCGAGCGGTGAACATTGACTGTCACTCGTAGATACATATCGCGGTTGCGTCGGACAATATCGATAAGAATACGTCGATAGTGTCACAGCACTCGTAGCTAGTGAAGGGTGAAATATCTAATTCATGACATATTATTTATATGCCTTTACCTATACTTATATTATAGAGGTAAAGTTTGTGAATTTGCGAGGTTGTAGGGGGTAATCTCTGGATCTACTGAACTGATTTAGAAAATTATTTTACTAATAGAAAGCCACGTTATGTTGTCGGTAAGTGTCACAGGCTTTTCATCATCATCATCACCACACGGGTAAAAACGCGGGACGCAGCTGGTGTTTTTATATATAGAGCTGTCGGTACGGCTGTCTTGCTTGGTTGTCAATGACTATTTTATTGAAGGTGACTTAGAATGCCGATTAGCACTCGAAACTATCACTGTGTTTGTAAATGGATATTTAAACCCATGTGGTAGCCAGCCAGACAGGCGCTAGAAAGTATTCTACTACTATGCTATGAATTTGAAAACTATTTTTTAACACTAAAATCATGTTAATTTGCACTTAACCTCGAGCATATCATTAGTCCAAAAATATGGGTGAAAATTCTGGATTTTGATTTCATGGTAAAAAAATAAAAACAACTAAATAAGTCCGAATAAAGGGAGGAAGATCCAATTAGCACAGATAAGGGATAGTTACTAACGAAAGAGCCTCATCTAATATATTATCCGTACGAAGAGATACGTATATAGGTATGCACGTACGAGATCCAACGGAAGTCACGTGCCATAGACCATCTCTCGGGGATTTACCCGCGTCAGCCGAGAACGATGGAGGTGAACTTTAATGTACAAACGCGAGACTCGCCAAGCTTTTGACACAAATTTTGAACTTTGAACATGAGAATTTACAGTTCAAAGTGAAGAGAGATTCGGGCTCTGTGGAAGACGTTCGATCGCGAGCTGAGCAAAAGTTTATATTGTTATGTGCTGATTTACGACGGCGCCGATTTCAGACGACGTCAATGTTATTTCGGCCATAGATTGTGGAAAATTATTCTATGAATGTGATGGATAGTCAATATAAAGTAGAAAACTCATGAAAACAAATAATAAGACTATACAATCGATTTCAAATTTAAGGAAAGATATATGTAATGAGGGTAAGCTCACAAATGTAATATATTGTTGCAAGGCCGTTTATATTCATTTTAAATTTCGAAAGACATTGATACAGAGAAGTCGTTACGAACGAAAACTCTTTTTAGATTTAAGAGTCTATAAATTACGCACTTTGAAACTCTATTCATGAAAGTACTTACATAAGTTTATTTATGGCAATATACAGGCTGCAAGTTTAAGACCCCTCTGAAGCTGTAATTAGCTCGAAAATGCATCCTTTAGTGTAAGCAAGTTTCAAGCTCAGCGGGAATTAATCCTTTAAAAACATTCCAATTGAAATTCAGTTGTATTTTTGATGTTTCCTAGTATCGATTAGGAAAATTAGTTAAGACACCCTTAATAATAATACCCTTTGCTTCCATTCGGTTTTTCGCATTTAGCCGGATGCAACTAGAGATAAGTCAACTGTTTAATTCCATTAGCCAATCAGATTAAAAATAAAGATAATTTAAAGGTATTTGTTGAATTTAGAAATCCAATACAACGCGACATGTACAAACTAGCACCATTTTATAAGCAATAGAATTATTTACAATACAAAGTTGGAAGTTTTATGGTTCATTACATTACGGTATTCTAGGCGGAACTTACACCCACGACTACAGAATTGTATCGTCCTGTCGCTTTGCCATCTAAGCTATAGTATTATTTTTACGATTAAAAGTAGATGGCGCTAAGAAAAACATCCTCTCTGATGTATCTAGAAATGAAAGAATAAATTCGGATGGCTAGTGGAGTGCTACTCTCTAGCTTAGTTGGCAAAGCGACAGGACAATACAAAATCGGCGTATATTTATGTGGCTGTTTATTTTCAATGAACAAATATAACACACAAATACAGGATATCCCATGCCCGATGCAAACTCACTCAAGAGTAGACTTCTGAGTGCACTCGCAATTTTAGTTTCATCTTTGCATTTGGTTTCATCGGCTCTATTCCAATTCTACAAATTATTTGTATGTGTCGGGTACAAGCAGTGGGTTGTTAATGTGCACAAGCAGTTTATTAGTTGTCTATTTTGTTTGACTCGGTGAACGTTACTATTTTATTGCTCCCAAAAGAAAGTAGCACTTTGGTACTTATAAAATAAAAAACTTCTTTCAAAGTACAATTGTACATATGAATGACTACACTAAAATTAAATTGAGAGCAAGTAAATTAAGACAACAATGAATTTTATTGCAAACTAAAACTGTCCGAAATCGAATAATACTGATTTGGATCAGAAATAGAATGTGAGGGTTCGAAGAATTTGTATTTTAGTTTTCAAATTTTAGTTTAATTTTAGCAAGTTTGAGCGAATAACAGAATATAATTGGTACTGTCAAAAAAAAACCACAGAATTCTAAAACCGACTAAGCTATGGTGGATGTTCTAAACTATATAATATGTACTTCTTTTAATCAGCTTTATCGAAAGTTATAAAACCGGACAGTAAACAATTACTCTCGCCAGTCAGTACTTATACAGAAGTAGTACGACAAAAGGAATGAGTACTCCAACTAACGGTTACGAGAAAAAATGGTAAACAAACAGCTACAACATCAAAAGAAGCCATTCCAGTAGCTATTACCAACAGTTTAGATATTAACAGGGTGGTTATTAAGGAAACTGTTATCGGAGACATTATCGGAGGTACAAAGGATAAGGAGCCCACCCCACCTGTACGTGAAGCTCGCGAAGTTGGATAACTATCAAATTGATAACGGATATTAAGCGTTTGGGAGATGTTAAGCCGTTGTGGTTGCGGAAAATCCTTCATTAGACGAAGGATCAACGATTTACGATAGCAAGGAGATAGCAATAAGTAATATTGGGGTAAGATTTCGCCAACTTTCCAAAGCTAACGTGTTATTGGTAGTGAGACAAACAATACAATAATAGTTTCAATTAAAAGCAAAAATATCGTAAATAATACCATTGCCGAGTACTAGGCACGGCTAGTGGTAGTTAGTAAATTCTTTTTTCACCCTTTTCAGTGGCCTTTGCTATTCACGGGATCAATTTGTCATTGCGTATGTTCACCGATTTTTTTCACCCGCAATTATAATGTCGTCCACGTATACGTAGCACTTTTCAGTTATTCGAGTGTAACTAAAAAATCACTCGTCCGATTTTGATGAAATTTAAATGGAACACTCTATCAAACATAAACAAAAGAATATTAAACATCGGTCAAAAATGGGAAAGAAATCGGTGTACATACATAAAAAAAAATACATACAGTCGAACTTCTGTTCGAATTATAGCCTCCTAGTTTTTTGAAGTCGAATAAAAATAAAGATTACTGTAAAAACAATGATAGTTGAAACCTTAAATTTGTAGCATTTATTTGTCGACGTTAACGAAAATAGGTCGTGTCACGGTAAGGCCCACGCCGGAGGAACAATTAAATATAACAAAGACGAATCGAATATAACTCAAACTTGAACTATTTCAGGACTTGAAGGTTATAACGATTTCAACTACGATTTGGTCGATCTACCGAATTGTGAAAACCTAATAATATTCATCCATGTTCAACTCAACAATACATATTAACATCATATTATATAGATAATTCAAGTGTTATTTGATTGAATGACGAATGACATGTGGTTCAATAGGCATATGCTATCCCTTCCTAAGAGTTTATGCCACAAACACTGGGACTTGAGTCTTGATAGATCCGGCCATTTAAAATGTCCTCGTCTCACCAAGTAAAAACATAGGCAATGAAATGAGCTTGAACATTATAAAAACAACTTACCATCTGTGGGCGATGTGTAAAGCTTTCTGCATATCTCCTGCGGCCCACCGAGCGCGTTGATTCTGGCGAGACCCTCGGAGCCGCGGGACTCCATCAGCTCCCGCAGCTGGCGCAGGGAGACGCCGTACTGCGCCGGCCGCCCCTCCACGGTAGCCATGGTGCCGGGCTCGCGGCCGCCGCCCGCACCAAGCCCGACAACCCTCTAGCTCTGAAACAAACAGATTTATATGTTAGAACTTGATTGAAACCACGCCATGGGTAAGGTTCGTAAAAGATATGTAGGTATAAATAATAAGATAAACGCTCAGTGCACAATTGGTAATAAACAGTTAGTTCATTTATCAATAACGTCAATGCCTTTTCTAGAAGAGTACAGATTCATCATACATGCTCTTCTGTTCAGGATACTCTTAACCTAACTTTTTCCAGAACTTAACGTATACATGACGAGGACGTCCTCTTCTTTCGCCTATCCTTTCTACATATTCTAATACTGGTAGTAATTTGTAATAGGAAGTCATTGGTGTCCTGCCCACTGCCACTTCAACTTGCCAATTCGCTGGGCAATATCGGTGACTTTCGTTCTTCTACGGATCTCCTCATTTCTGAACCGATCGCGTAGAAAAACCCCGAGTACAGCCCTCGCTACAACGAACTATAGAAGCTCGTTGTGCGAGTTTTAGCCTGCTCACAAGGCCCGTAGCCACAGATCACCTTTTAGTTCTTTTTTTTTATTTTTTTATTGGGAATAGGCAGGCGTTTGACCACTATCTCACTAGATTCAGTCAGTGGAGTCAGTGCCGATGTGTTCAAAGATGTTATCACGCAAGACATAGAATGCTCACTGGCTCTTAAGGACTGTATGTCCTAGATAGACACAATGGACCACAACTTCAAGAATGGAGTTCCCAATTGATACTGGAGCGGGCGCAAAATGGGCATCTGACATTATATTAGTCTTGTCCATGTTCATTTAAAGGCCCACCCTTTGGGATACTCTGTTGAACCCTTCGAGCATCATGCTAAAGTCTTTATCCAATTTTGCCATGACCACAATATTGGAAACATAAAAAGTTGTTCAATAAACAGTTCAAAAATTCACCCCCTCTTTCCGGGTTTAAATCGAAAAATATCAATCATAGGTAAAAATGATGAAAACCAAAATTACAAGAGATTTAATTTCAGCAACTTTATTAATAACCATTTTTTCTCCAATAATTCCTATTTATAATTAATTATTGGCGCTTGAGGAAGGAAACAAATGTACAAAAATTTACCGTAATTCCAACTTAATGAACTTCCCGAATTTACCTTATTCAATACCTCACACCCATAGAAACTGTATAATTAAGACCGTAAAGGCATAACTGACACCCGAATCCACGATGAAATGAAAACGAGCAACGTGGTAGATTTTTTGTCCCATCAAAACAAAAGAAATGAAAACCGATTCTAATGCCAATGTAATAGATACTATTTTCGTTTCTGTTAGATACACTGTAAACGATAAAGACGGGCAAACAGATGCAATTGAGAATAGGTCAGCTACCAAGGATGCTGTATACACCTGTAATAGCTATTATCCCCTTTAACGACTCAATAAAGTGATCTGACGGCTCGCTGCAATGTCATACATAATTTAAGACCTGACATAACTAAGTATTCTCGTGAACGACGACCTGCCGTGAAATAGGTTTTGATAGGGCAACGCTGAACTTTGAATAGATTACGTCCAGGTCGGGGGATAAGTTCAAGTAAGTTTACGGTACGGTTAAATGGAATGCATAGTTTGAAAGTTTTACGTGTTGGAGATACTTTGACTGTGTCAGATGAATCAAATCGACGTACGGCAATTCGCCATCGCTATATGGTAGATATACCACATATACGCTCGAAGCGTTTTGCTTCCACTTTCTTAATGCGTACGGTCAAGGAATGGAACTCGTTGCCCGAGTCTGTGTTTCCCGATATGTACAATCCTGGAGTCTTCGAGTCGCGAGTGAATAGGTACCTTCTAGGTTTGCGTGCTAAATCCTAGACAACGTCATCAGTTAACATCAGATGAGACAGATGTCAAACGCAAACTTATAATAGTAAAAAAAATAATCAAAAAACTTTATTTGCGAATATAGGTATAAAATATCAGTCGGTAATGTTACGTGCTCTATATTTCCTCATTACTGGTATGCAAAATTTAATAATAAATGTAGGCATTGATTCTGTACGTAACTCATACATTTACCTACATATATGTTACCAATTCTAGTACACGATACCTACATAAAATTACAAGAGGAATTAAATTTTAGAATTGAAATAATTTCTCATGTGTAAATAGTATGAAAAGTAGTAATAGTAATAAAATAATATTAAGTTATGAAATGAAATAAATATTAAAAATTATTGATTGAATTAATGAAGTTGTTCTTTGAAAGAAACAATCTGTGAAAACATTATCTCAGAACCATCAATTAGAATATGAATTGTTAACCATGATTCAAGATAAAAAATTGACCTTTTCTGAACCTAACAAGAGTGCTACGACCGTAGAAAATGAAAAAAAGGATCATTAACGGCATTCAATAGTGCCTATTTAAGCACAAAACGTTTTAGGCTGATGCTTGCCAAGAAGAAAGGGTTAATTACCACATAAATATCCTGGGTACACAAAAAGGCGACTAAATAGTTGATGTCAAAAGTGTAAAGCATGTACGATTTAATAGAACCTTAGGAACCATACATTATTCTTACGTTCAAATTATTTGAAGGAAAAATTCGGCTTCTCGTGGGACTTGAACCCACGACTACTGAATGAATATTGTTTCCTTCAAATCATTTGAACTAAGTACCGTCTAGCAGGTTATTAATGCAATAAACTATAAAACTCATACATTGCTCTTCTAAAAAAATGTTTTACCAAAAAATGGAACCGACTTCAACACTCAAAAGTGTGAAATAACTTGTTAATGTCGGTACCATGATAGTTCACAAAAGTATCTTTCGTCACAATATTGTGCTCATGGTAAAATCTTCCTTTTATATTTAAGCATGAGTAAGTGAGATCCCACAATTTAACGAAGTTTGTGTTCTGTGACGGAATCCTTGGAGGGTTACAATCGCGGTACTTTATATACGGGTAAATGTGACGGAAGTTACGGCCTATATATTTTAGGAAATCTTGAATGTACGTGTTCATTTTGTTTTGCTAACGTTGCAGACGCAAACGACATTTGAATGTACACTACGGTGTCGTGCAAAATCTAGTTTTATTTATGAGCACTAGAAACGAGAATTATTTAAGACGTCTTGTTTTAAATTAACGATCGATACGCGTGAGGCTTACCAATTTCAAAACGCAAATATTTTTGGGGGGAGTTCGCCAACATTTAAACGTCAGATTATCAATTTAACCGTGGGTCAAACAGTTTAACCGTATGGTAAAAACTGTTTTTTTTTACACTCATACCCCCGCACTAGGATTCCCTGTATCACGGGAGCCTTGGAGACACACAATCACAGTACACAAACATCCAAGATCCGGGACAAACACCTACACTCATCGCACAAATGTTTGCCCCTGTCGGGATTCAAACCCAGGGTCCCGGAGAGACAGAAGTAATGTCAATGACACTAACCACTGCGCCACGGCGATAGTCAAACTGTTGAAACTAAAAATACTGTTTGACCGACGGTTAATTTGATTATCGTACGTTTTAAATTTTGGTGAACTCCACGCACACTCGACTGCCGTCATTTTCACTAACGTCGATTGAAGGAATGTATTTTATTAAGGATGCGTAATGTCTTAGTAAAAATTTTAATACATGTATTGTATTTGATTTGATGTATTGTGCATTAATTTGAGATTTGAGTATTGTGCAGAATTTGGCGTTTCATATTAGATTTCATTGTACACAATTCTACTCGTTAGCTGAACGCACTAAGAATGTGGAAGCAAAACCCATTCCACGAAAAAGTAGTACGTCTAAATAAGTATAGGTGCAGCATTGCGTCCTTCTAGCAGATTTGGTAAATTTTCATACACATTAAGTTTGCGTCGTTTCCGGAGAAGAGACCTACTGCCGTCTCCAGGGCACGCCTATCTATGAATCAAAACTCATCAAATTCAGTTCATCAATTTAGACGTGAAACCACTAGAAGTACTAGAACTAAAGAAGAAACCAAACTTTCGAATTAATAATATTCGAAATAATCACGCTAGACGAAAATTGATCGAGGTTCTCGAAAAAAAATCACAAATTTTTCCTGCAAATTGTGCTTTAAACCGAGACTGCGGCGAAAATCTTGTATAATTTGGCGCAAGTGGGTTTTAGAAGGTTTTCTGGCCCTTAAAGGACAGCAGCCTGAAAAAACAGCGCGTTTAGGAAACATTTTTAAAATGGAGTGTGGTAGCGAAGCAAAGTTTTCCACAAATGTCTTTTGTTTTCGTCGGCTTAACGTTACAGGACTTACAGGGCTTCTCCATAGTAATAAGACCACGCGGGCGCCTCACGATTCGCGCGAACGCCGTTTCTGAACAAGCACTTACTGTCGAATTTTATCGAGTCGCAGATCAATGTTCGCAGCCCTGATCTTTGAAAACAACAATACAACCAAAGTATATCAAAGCAGTGTATCAAGTGCATGCGCTATTAGCGCCGTACTAAAGAGCAAGGGGCGAGAGGTTTCTAAGAGGGTTACCCCCACCGCATCGCGAGGGTTGCCAGCGGCATCCGGGTTGAGTGTCGTTGAACGGCCAGCAATTAGGTCGAGCGAGTGCCCATCTCTGTTAGATTCCTCGCCCCCTCTACACTCCGATGAAACTTGGGACTTTATCTTCAACACTTATTGGGGCTTCAGTTTATTTACAAGGCATTCTCGGAGAGATAGCGTGATGGTGCGATGTGAAAGTACACTATTTATTTCCGGAAATCCGGAATAACACATAGGCTTATCACTTATCATCATCGTCATCAATCCTCACCACGCCTAAAATCGCAAGGTGCAGCTAAATCATAATAAAAAAAATTGGACATCGGTTAATGAAAATCAAATGGTTATAACAAAGCTATTCGTTGGCCGCGTTTCTTTCTGACGAAGAAATATCTCGTTCGTATTCTTCATAACATCCTTGCCGTTTGTGCAGCCGTAAGTAGGTCAATATACGTGTACCGGCGCAAACTTGGCACAGGCTCGCAAACAATCTTGATTGAAAGTGCTTCTAATCGGGTACAGCAAACGGGCTTCATCGATATGTGCGTACCTGCTCGCTTGCTCACGAATAGTGATTAATGTACGTGAAATAATGGAGGTAGAGTCCCGCGGGTGAAATTATTCAAGTGATCTACCGGTGTTTAGGGGTTTTTTAATTGTGCTGAGCTCTCTGTGTATATTTGCGGCGACTTGTAAATTTCACGAATTTGGATACCCGTGGATAAATTTATTTATGTAATCTATTCAGGTTTTTCAACGGTGCGGAGTCATCATAGCTGTAGCGATTTTTAAAAACTCCAAGAGTTTTATTTTTTATGCCTTTTAGAATGAATAATTACTCTTGCTGGTACGAGATGATTAATTACTGAACGTAAAATATTGTACACGAAATACTGTGGGTGAGATTATTAGTACGAAATTTCATGAGGTGTGCTTGATGAAAGCAATCGCCGTGCTCATTACGTAATACGAAAGATAAGCATAATCTCAGAGGAATGGAATAATTATCATTCTTATCAGGTTATCGCCAATCCAGCCACTCCCACATTGCGTCACTCTTTTCTGTGTAATGCCAACTTCACTCAGCCGGTATTCTAACCTACGAATGTAATGAATTACTTGCAAAAAGAAAGCACTACCCTCATGAAAAATAGTTGGCACGGACGGACGGTGAATCGATAACGTCGACCAATTCAGATCCCTACCCACCAATCATGTATTGCAGAAAACGATTCACGGTGGATAAATTAATGCTTTCATACACCAAGGTTGGATAGTAACGCCTTGATAAATCTAATTCAATAGCATGGGCGTATCTAGGGTGGGGAGGAAAATTTAGTTAAATCACATTTAAATCACGTAACTTTTTATTTGTTCGCACTTGAAAAATACGACCTGGGTATCTTCAAGTCACGAGTGAATAGGTATCTTCTAGGCAAGGGTGCTCCATCGTAGACCGCATCATCACTTAACATCAGGTGAGATAGTGGTCAAACGCCTGCCTATTCCCAATAAAAAATAAAAATAAACTTTTTGGTATTCATATTATTATCGATTGAACACTATCTTACTTGAAGGTAAGTGACGATGTAATCGGGGGTGTTGGTCGACTGGCGGCCGGGACGCTAAAGTGTGCCCAATCACAGCTGTGATTTTATCATGGTACACAGAAAGTCATGCCCGAGGTGGGATCGCGAAATACGATCCTGCGACTATTTGGTTAGAAGTCGACTCTTACAACATCTGGGCAACTATTACTTTTACCTTTTGTTATATTGTTATCAAGCATTCATTAAGATTTTGCTGAATCGTTGAATCAAAACATTTAGACTTTCTTCACTGAAAAGTAGTTTGCAGCACAATAGTTGTGAACGTTAATTGGGGTACATTTAAGAAAGAAGAAAGAAAGAAAGCAAGAGAGAAAGAAAAGAGCTTTATTTTTAGTGACTTTGGATTCGGATTCGACGGGTATAACAATAACGTGATGGTAGTATGAGACTGCATCGGCTCAATTCTGATTGTTCTTAGCCATCAATTTTATATTAATTGTTGTACGTACTTTGGTATTGTAAGTTTAGGTCGATGAGGCACCTAAAGAAGAGAGATTACTTTATCCAGTAGTAGATGTGTTTGGTATAATACCAAACGTTTTATTACATTGCAGAATCAGCCGCGTGCCGCACTTATATAAAGATATATAATTATTTTGAATTCAGTGCAGTTTCGACATTGCGGCATACGGTAGCATTCATGTATGTTAACATACAACATTTTAGAATATAGAACTACTAGTGAATAAACATTTTGTAACAGTGAAAAATAACATTTATCATTTCAAACCAGTGAGCATTCTAGGTCTAGCGTGATAACATCTTCGACCACATCGTTACTGACCATCAAGTGAGATAGTGGTCAAACGCACGAAAAAATTAAAACACACAATCTATAAAGTATAAAAAGAACGGCAAACTCGTGTCATCCCGAACAAGATGTCTTTGCCCCAAGTTGACTATTATTATTTATGTGAGTAGGTTTTTACTTCACCTTAAGGCCACCGCAGACAAGGGAATAATAGGAAACTATTATCAAAATGTATCGATTGACAAAATCATTAGACTAAGCTTCTTTCAAATGCTTCAAATATTTCCATACTTGATAAGGATGGGATTTTTACTTATTTTCGTTTCTGAGATTCGCATGTCTTTAATGCGTAGTAGTAGTATTTCTAGGATTTTGTTTCAATGCTCAAGTAAAAGGGGCGAACGGTTACCCCCAAAACCCAATCCCTAGCTCCACTCCCGTTCGATAGCCCGATGTACGGCCAAATCGCGTGTCAGTGCAGGCTTTATCTTGGCCGCACCTGGCTTTCGTAACTTCTAGTTATTAAAACTAGGCCGACCTAGGTGAAGTGTGCACGGTGTTAATAAAGGAGGTTTATTAGGTGTTTGCGGATGGTGTTGTGTACAATGGTAGTTTTGCGAGGATGTCAAAGACCGTGACGCCGCCGGCTTAGTTATAACTTTAGCTTATGAGGATACCTCTTTATTATCAATTCTTAGAAACATATTATCTAAGCCCTCCTTTCTAATTTTAGTTGTAATATCTCGATTTGAACTATACAATTTATAAAAGATTTCGTGGAAGCCCCTGATATAAGAATTACCATGGGTACTATTAACGAGTCGCTCATTTTATTACACTATATTATATTGCTACTAGAATGAAATAGTAGATATACCAACTATTATATACCTGATTGGACATTCTCGTGAGTTTGACACATTATGATATATATATGTGGTATCCGGCTTTACTCACGTTTATACACGTGAGTAAAGCCGGATACCACACATATATATAATAATATTATATACCTAGTACCATACTTAGTATGATTGGGCCAATAGTCACCATTAAATATAAAATGAGAAGGCAGTTTTTAATTTTTTATTAAAATTTCTAATAGATTTTTTTCCAAAATAGTCATAAACAACGGGGTTCTGGTGTAACAAACACATACAAATTGAGAACAAGCAAACAATGAAACATGCCTTCAGCGTGATAAACAAATAAACAAATTAAACACTTAAATATTATTTCGTGTTCGTTCCTTCTCAAATAATTAGGTTAATATTCAGTCAGTAGGCAAATTCAGGCAACTAGTTCTTGCTCCTGGTAGCCTACTAAGTTTTTGCACCAAGTAAAATTAAAACGGCTAACGTTGCAAGCGTAAGTAAGTAGGTAAAGTAAATTGGATCGACAGCAAAAAACGAGGGTTCAACTGAACTCAACTTGGAGTCAGGGCGTATTGTCCGCTTCATGCTATAGACTTGGAGTCTTCAAAGCTTGAAGTTTTTAAAAATAGTAGAATAGATCTCTCCAAACCGCTATATTAATGAAGAAAAAATGTAGCGCCCGACAGTGTACATGTGAAGATGTGTTATTCTGTATAGATCTAGCGTTTGACTACTATCTCACTTGATGGTCAGTGACGATGTGGTCGAAGATGTTATCACGCTAGACCTAGAATGCTCACTGGCTCTCAAGGACTGCTGCCTGAACACTCTATGTGTTTGATGACAGTTTTTCAAACTTGAGGGTGGTAGCTAGCCAGGCGGGTATTCGAAAGTACCCTACCACCATGCTGGGAATTTGATAACGGAGTTACCTTCATCGGAAGCTCAAGCTGTTGTTGGGATCGAACCAGTGTTAGTCAGTTTGGCAGCCGACGCTCCCCCCGCTGATCTATCATCGCTTCAAAACGTGTGTAACAAGCAAACCTCTAAGCAGTCAAAATAATTTTTTGATAAGTACTTTTTTGATTTGACAACAACAAATGATTACCATCTTTATTACTCTGTGAAATATTCGAGAAAATTAACATTTTCCCAAAGAAACGCTTCATTCGCAACTTACCGGCATAAGACTAATTGAAGAACTCATTATAGCTGCGAGTAACTCCAGCCATAGCTATATCCAACCTATATATCAATCGGTTTTAAAAGCATAATGCAGAGACCACAGACAGTGTTTAATTGTTGCTATATTTCCATAGTTTAAAGGCGATGCGAGAATTTTATAACGACAGCAAACCATGACGTAACGTCCGGTTAGCGGGACGGGTCACAGGAAACAGCGATGGCTGACAAAGTTTAAAATGAGGGTAGAGATGAACTCTACCCTCATTTTAAGAGTAAGAATGGACCTTTAAAACAAAACCACGAAGGGACTTCTATATGTTCGAAGAGAATGAAATAATGTTCTCGCTGACATTAACAATTGATTTTGTCGAATGTCACAATAAAATATCCCATTAAACAATTGAGAGTCCCCGAATTACTAAACCGATACCGAAACAGCAAATTCCTTCGTGCGTAAGCTTTTATATGAAGGTAAAGCTGTGATCATATCCACTTCATAGCGGTAGGGCATCTAGTTCTCAGTCAGTCTAGGACCATTCATTAACATTGACCAAATTAGTATGATACATCAATAACAACGCTAAAATTAGATCATTTTATTGAAATTGCGGGTAGTTTAATGTAAAATAAGTCGCCGCTTATTTGAAGCTGACTAAAACTACCCGCAATTGGCCAGAAATTGAATAAAACTCGTCTAACATTAGAGATAGCGTTGTATGGAGTCAATTTTAGCGTAAATATAATACGTACTATTTAATTTTGAAGAATTTTCGTTAGTTCGAGTGATTAACAAAACATGGCCAATAAACGGCTCTGATTTAACGAACCAAACATTCAAAACAAATTTGAAATAACATGAAAACTGACAAACAAAATAAAAACTATCTTACAGCGTTAATTTCTATAGCATGAAACTTTCAAAATATTTTTTAACATAATTATAAAGTCAAATCTATATGCGAAGCATGCTCCAATGTCACGGAAAGCAACCAAACGTGATAGGAAACGCTTCGACGAGCTTTTATAACTCTGACTCTAAAATTATTATCACGTACCTACGACAATAATATCATCAAGATACGCGTAGCACTTTTCAGTTATTGGAGTATAACTCAAAAACTGCTTGTCCGATTTTGATGCTATGACTACCACGGAAGTATACTCTATCTAACAAAAGAATCATCAAAATCGGTTCATAAACGACGAAGTTATCCGCGAACACACATACAAAACAAAAAAAAAACATATACCAGAATATACCATATACCATCCAACCTCCTTTTTTTTGAGTCGGTTAAAAATGGATAGCATCGCAAATACCACAAGGCCGCGCGGTGTCCATGTGTTAGGTAGTTAACTGTAGATAAGTATGTGAATCATTTTCATTACCTTTAAATGTCTCACTTTGTAGTAGGGTATTATGATTATTTGCACATGGGTACATTTAAGGTAATGGTTTTGTGGCAGAAGGTAGGTGAAATCTTTTTACGCAGCCGATCCGAGGAAATGCAATTCCTAATTTAAGTAAGACTACTGCTTAAACCAGCAAATTATGACATATTCTGGCAACAGAGGGGTTCACTTGATCATTGCCAGTTGCAATGTTTTTCAAAGGTAAACAGTGCATACAACAACATGAAAGTACCAGGGGCGCATAAACTAAGAGGGATGTATTGGAAATCCGGATTACAGTGACCGCGTCGGGGCCGATGTCACCGCTAATCAGACTATCCCGTGACCTGCGGTCGCGCCGCAATGGCGGAATCGAAGAGGTAAACAATAGTGCGGTGAATGGAACCGATACGTTGAAAGCTCCACTGCTTTTTGGTGACACGAGTATCAATTTATAATTTCCCATTTAAAAAATCTACGTAATCATCCTGAAAACAATAATTGATGATAGTAATTCCAAAACAAATGATATGAAACGTTTAACACCATTATTGCATTGAGGCTCATGCAATCTGGTTGAGGATCGATTTACGACAAGCTATACACGATTACCTAAGATTTGAAACTTTTTGGTAAAGCATACACCAAGATCACTACGCCTAAATAGGTTGCATCTCATTGAAAAAGTGCCTTGGGTTAGCTAGCCTCAAGTTTAATAATCTGCCATCTCATCGCCAGAATTATGCATGATAGCATATTCGATCGAATCGTCAGTAACCATCGCGGAGATAATTTTGAAATGCAATAAGATTTATATGTGTAAAAACGATTCTACAAAATCTAAACTGTAGTAAAAACAACTGAAGGATGAAACTTGGTACAACGTTTTGGGTACCTAAGAGCTCTAGCTTAGCTGGCAAAGCAACAAAACGATTCTCCGGTGCTGTTGGTTCTAATCCTGCTAGAAACCGACTATACCAACTTGATTAAGTCGCTTGCTTCTTCACCGATGATTCGCGAACAGATTTACTAATTGTTATTAAACATGACAAAATTATGGTAATTTAAAAATCAACTAAATTAATAATAATTTACAACCAAGTTAAACACTAAAAAAATTTTACCAAAAAAATGAACCGACTTCACACTCAAAAGTGTGAAATAACTTGTTGAAGTTTGTACCACGAGTACAGACTGTACTCTTTAGTTCAAAAGTAACTACATATTATCAAAATATTGTGAGCATGGTACCTACGTAACTACGATAAGTTATTTCATTCTTTGGAGTGTTGAAGTCGGTTCCATTTTTTTTTCACCCTCTTTAGTGACCTTTGCTACTCACGGGATTAATTGTTATTGTGTATGTTCACCGATTTCTGCTCCTGCAAATATAATGCCATCGACGCGGCGACGTAGGTATGCCTAGCACTTTTCAGTTATTGGAGTGTAACTCAAAAACAGCCTGACCGCTTTCGATGAAATTTTAATGGGAACACGCGGAACGCACCAGCTTTTATATAAAAAAGAACGATTAAAATAGGTTCACCCAGTCGAAAGTTCTGAAGTAAGAAACATAAAAAAAACATACGGTTCGAATTCAGAACCTCGTCCGTTTTTTGAAGTCGGTTAAGAAGAGATATGACAACGTCATCACTTAACATCAGGTGACACAGTTGTGAAACACAAACTTATAATATGTAAAAAAAAAATATGACAAGATTATTATTTTCGGTACATATTCCCATAGGATTGGAACAGAAAAGTTGCCGCCATTGCCTGACACGCCCGCACAAACGGAAAAACCGTAAAAATTCTGGGCATGCCCTCCACTCCATATCGTCATAAATCAAATCCTGCAAATTCGTTTCCTGTAAATCTAAATTCATGCGACACCGCAAGCCGTCACGCAAACACGTGTGCGATCAGTATTCCGAAGGTGTGCTGTCGGCTGGGACCAGGTAATCATGAGTCGGGACAGGAATGACAGCCCAACTAGTGATGGCGTCTATTATGTCGTAGACTGCTTGTGGAGACTTGGGATCCCGGACACATGAAGTTATTGCGGACAACAGCATTTGAACAACAGCTAAATGAATATAAATAAATCAAATCTTTATTGTTCATAGTGACATCCTACTAATATTATAAATGTGAAAGTTTGATAATAATAATAATAATATAATATGGGACAACGTTCACACAAGGTCTTCAGGTCCCGAACTAGGCAGAGCCTGTACTATGGTAACCTGATGACTGATATATACTTATATACATATACACACCCAGACACAGGTCAAACATACATGTTCATACACACGAATGTTTGACCTGTCCGGGAATCCAACCCGGGACCAGCGGCTCAGAAGGCAGAGTGCTACCAACTGCGCCAACTGACCAGTCGAAGTACCAGTATGGATGTAAGTTTGTTAATCTTTCACGCCTAAACAGGTCGTGAAAGATTTTGAAGACGATGAATTTGGATGAGATTTGGTACGGAGATAGCTTATACCGTGAATTAACACATAGGCTTATTTTCATCATCACCGTTTTTCTTCACCTCATCATGCGGGTAAAGCCGCGGGGCGCTGCTAGTTTTGTAATAAATGGTGCACCTGAAACCTAAACGGTCTCGGATTAAAGTACAGTGATGTACAGTGTAACAAACCAGATAATGTTGTATGTATTGCTTCCGGGCTGTTTGGCCGTGGTCTATGTGAAACTTGTGTTCCAGACGTTTCGTCGATCACTGCGGTCGAAATCTTCAGTGGTTCAGTTCCGAGCGGCGACAAGAGCGTAGAACTCTCCTTTGCGGCGTCTTCTCTGATACTGAGCAGCCCGAAAGCAATACATACAACATGCAACGCCGGCCGTGAAAGCCTTAGAGTTTACAAAAGCAGATAATGTTTACAATTAGTTTGTATTTTTTTATACTGTATAGATCTAGATTATGTAACTATAAAGAGCTAGCATAAACGTGCGTATTTCATTAGTTCCGTTGAATGAGTTTTTGCAAAATATTTATCGAGAATATGTAAAGTCAATATTATCGTCTAAATTCTAAAACATGACACAGCGCGTCGCTTTTATAGTTTATATAACATAAAGTAAATACAATGCCTTTTTGACGTGATAACGTTTTATAAATTGATGAATACCAGCAACACTCATGAAAAATAGTAACGTTCCGCGTAACGTTCCACCTGAGTTTTGTATTACATAAAATAATCAAAGTCAAAGTCGAAGTCGAAGTCAAAGTCAAAGTCATAAATGATTATGACGTTATCACGTAAATCTATCGTCCGTAAACCGACTTTACAAACAACCAATTTTTTTTAGTCTAGCGTTTGACCACTATCGCACTAGATGGTCAGTGACGATGTGGTCGAAGATATTGTCACGCTAAAACTAGGTATGCATACTAGCTCTCAAGAAGTGGTTCCTTTCGTATTAGTCGATAATAACATAACCACGGACCACGTATAATAGCTATTTTAGCAAAGAAAGGTAGGGTAAGCAGTCTCAGGCACCGTATTGTAATTTGATTCGAGTTTGTGAGGTGAGATAACAGCCCATTTCAGAACCCCAACCGAGCGTAGGGGATACCAACCGATAATGAGTTTTTTTCCCTTTATCTAGCAGCCTATTTACATTTGCTTTTGGTTGTTTCACGCGCCCTCTTGTAAATTAACTTTAAACTTATCCTTCTTAAGTACCTGCTTTATATAACTGGTGAAATATAAAATCACTTAACATCAGGTGAGATAGTGGTCAAACGCCTGCCTATTCTGAATTAAAAAAAAAACAATTGCTCAGCTAAAAATTATAGGGTTTCCTAATTTTTTTGAAAATATATCCTTCGTCACCCCGGGATAAAGTAACTTCCCAACAGTGCAAGAATTTTTCAAATCGGTTGAGTGGATCCAGGGATTACCCCCTACAACCTCACAAACTTTAACTTTTTAAAATATAGTATAGATAATCACACCCACACCCCTGCACTAGGATTATCTGTGTCGCAGGAGGTCTTTTACCATAGAAAGCCACGTTATTTGTGTGTGTGTGTGGCTACTTTTCATCATCATCACTACGCGGATAAAACCGCAGGGCGCATCTAGTTTACAATTAATCGAACGGTTTCTTTACTTATTATTGTCTTCTCACTAAAATAAAACAATAATAACTAATTACAATACTGCAGCTACTACAATAACATTTGAGCAATCTACTAGCTATTGGTAGCCTATAGATAACTCAAATGTTATAACCCGCTACCGGCTGGCAGCGTGCCCAGAATGCTAGCACCATTGCCACGTTGAATTGCAATGCTGATTCGTTGAGCCAAATATGTGCCAGCATTTTGGTCACGCGTCGCATCGATCAAACGCTCTGATAAGTCTTGGAAAATCCGATGAGCTCCAGGTCCCCACGGGCCCAATGTCTCGACTCTTCTCACCAAACCATATAGGGCACATGCATATACAACAGTGCTGCATTTACCGCAATATTGTTAAGGAGTATTCGACCTCTTAAATTGCTCAATTTAATTCAAATATCGCAAACAAAAATTTTACGAAAGGCCTTACTTTTAACGATGGACTGAATACATTGTAAGTTAATAAGAAAGCAATAAATTCCCAAAAAACAATTTTCGGTTCTTTTCGCATATTTCGCATCCTAAAACCCCACTTAGCATACCCCGCTGGCTTTAACATAATTAAAACGTAACCATTTTTGTTTTCGGAACGTCACTTAATTAAAAGTAATCCGCCTCAGCCTTTTGCGGCACAAAGTTCAGCCTACATCGGACAATGGAATGCTCTCAAAACGTCGATCTGACGAGGTTTAATGAAGCCCTCGAAATGAAACTCGACAAAAGTGTCATGTAAGACGAAAACTTTCGCGTTAGGTTGGGTATGAACTAACTTTTACCATGAGTTGCTAAGCAAGAGAAAAATATATGTCGAATATATTTTCTTTTGAAATGCAACTAACTTTTTATCTCTAAAATTAACAAAAGATGTCGATGACACGGTTAAAGTATAAACATTTTCCTTATGACCATATTTAATATTAATGAACATTGTATGTGAAATCTAAATAATGGAAAAACCCAGCTCGAAAAAAAACTAATGATTTTATATGGCTGAAAAGTGTATTGTTTCTAAAATCACAAGTAAAGCACTATCTTTCATAGAATAAAAGTTGATTAAAATCAGTTAGTTGTTTACGAGAAAGAACGCTACAGACAGTGACAATTTAATGATACTTTATAGTTAAATTATAAATGTAGTTATTCGTTAACAAACCGGTTATTAAGCTAAACTTAGTTCATAGTGAACTTCACGTGTGGTATCTACACAATACTGTATTAAACCAGTAGGGAAACTTCTGCATAATGGCTAGAGTTCTGTTGACTTACGCCTTATCTAGACTTGATTAACGACCTTCTTGCGGGATTCGCTAACGTATGATGTACGACAATCGTGGGTGACCCTAACCGGTGTATGCAAATCTTAGGTGAGCACTAAACATGGGATATTGGAACTTTCTTGCAAGTCTTGTCTTGTCTTCATTGCAAGACTTCATATCGCTGGCCTAATGTTCAAACTTCGTATCTCCATTTGGTCAAATTTTACAGGAGGAAGAAAAATACTATTTTTTTTCTAAATAACTAAATCTAATAATCAAAACAGAGAAACAGCTTTATTTACATTTAAATAACAAAAAACGAAACACCTTTATGAGATACAAGTGATTATATCGTGTTCGTTATGACATTTTACACTAGACGGCATTAAAAACAATCATTCAAAATTTGTTTACCCAAGAAGCGCAATGGTGACTTCGCATACCCATTTTGACTTGCTCAGCTAATCTTATCATAAATAGTAGTGAAACATGTACCTAAAATAAATTCAAGAATTAATATTATTATCGGGATATTTATCTCGTTCACGAGATTACTCGTGAATATGGGTGCTTGCGAAAGTGCCGAAATACCGAGCAATTACAATTTTTAAACAAACATTGATCAATTTGATATTACACGAGCTGATTGGTACTACTAAGGTTTCCGTATGTGTGTGACAAAAGAAGAAACTTGCCCTGCTGTCCTTACTGTCTTTGTAACTATAAGCATTATAACTACCAAATAATGGTTGTTACCACAACTTGCATGGAGAGTTAAACGTACGACTAAGTTTCTTCGGTAAACTTGTTTGAAGGCTTTCAGCAGCTTTACAATTCAGTTCCTCGCTGAATTGGATGAACTTTCAACTCGTTACGTTTTCGGTTTTTAAAACCGACTGCTCCAAAACGGTACAATTAAACTGTTAGAAATAATTATAAATGACACCAAATTGGATTTTCGTTTTATAACTCGCCACACACATTCGCTACTCACACACACACACACACACACACACACACACACACACACACACACACACACACACACACACACACACACACACACATTGCCCCTTCCCAATAATTTTAGATAAAATCTCTTCCTAATTTAATTTTATGTGTATACAAAACTGTACAAAGTGTCAACTATTTTTTTTATCAACCGCAGTCTTTATACAAAGTACCTATGTCAAGGAAGGTACAAGATGCTACGACACAAGATTTTATTTTAGTGTGAGCACTGCAAGGCATTCAAATGTAAGGAAATTGTACGTGTGCCTCAAATTTTCTTGTATTTAGCTGTAAGTTTTTCTGTGAAATAAACATTTTTATTTTTACTAAAATAACCAACCATAAGCTGCACGTGTGACTCCAATAAGTTCAAGCCAATGTTATTTTTACATAACAAAGGTTCAAAATTGCAAAGCAATGCACTTGGGTAGGGAAACTTTCGCGAGTTGAAACCGTTAAACCCTTTATCTCATTGTCATAAAGGCTAGATTAGAGTTCAGTAACGACCATAGTTGTTAAGATTAAGTCGAGAAGTGTCGACTGAATCCCGTTGGTATAAGAGCTATACTCGGTACTTATAATTGCGAAGTAGTTGCTGCAGATTTAAATTGATTGCAGTAATAGAAGATGGGACCACGAACATATACGGTGATACATTTACCTAGGTTGTTCAGAATATCGTTAGCCACAGATTATATAAAACCTCTTTATTCCTGAAGCTATTTCGAATACACGGATTTGAATACAAACCTCCTTGGTGAAAATCATTGGCCGCTTATTCGGCGGGTAGTTCTTTATTTGAATATTTTTGAATATTATCTGTCGCTCGTATTTTATTTGCTACAATGGACGTTTCGCCGTTACCGCGCCCGCTCACAGAGATACTAGAACCATGGACTATTTAACAACATCGGGGGTACAAATCATAGCCCGTACAGCTCAGAAATGCAACTTTTTTTTATTTCTAATGATAAAAAATGCATTTATCTTCATTCATTTTTTTTTAAAATCGTTCTTCAAACTGCAAATCAGTTCAAAACTGGTCGGAGAGTAATTTTTAGCAAATATCACGTAACTCCTAGCCGGCTTTTAGATAATAATGGGGGACGAAACTCGCGATAGTTTTCAAACCCAAATCTAGTACTAATTGAATTACGGTAAATTATATTTAAAGAAAGAAAGAAACCACATTTATTCAAGACAGCAGATCTTTTTTGAATACGGTAAACTTTTTTAACTATTAACAAAATATTGTGGGTAAAATTTATTGATGTAAATTTTTGTTTTACCCTTTTCAGTTTTTGCAACTCATGGGATCAATAAAATTGTCATTGTGTATTTTCACCGATTTCTTCACCCTCAATAAGTCACACAAGTAGACGTAACATTTTTCAGTTATTGGAGTGTAACTCAAAAAACCGCTTAACCGATTTTGATAAAATGGAACCACACGGGAATCACGCTTACAAATAAAAAAAGACTCATCGGTCCACCCAGGAGAAAGTTCTGAGGTAACAAACATAAATACAAACGAATTGAGAACCTTCACCTTTTTTGAAGTCGGTTAATAACTCCAGGCAACATAGACTAAGTGTTAACCAACTTACAAAATAAAAACCTTCAACTCGCAATCAGATAAAGGTTCAGTTCTAACAGTTGTTTATACGAAGGTTCAGTTTTAACTGTTGTTTTGAGTAGCACAAATTGAATTCTTGTTTTGGATCTTGGTAATGTTGTGATGCACATTCAGACCTGAAAGATTGATGATGATGAATATGAAATTGATGGCTCTGTAATTGGTTTGGTGGTTTCAGCTTCGGTTGGATCGATTATAAGGTAACCGAAGGACGATTTTAAACGGATTGATGGTCGCCGTGGCCCAGTGGTTAGTGTCAATGACATAATTTCTGTGTCTCCGTGACCCTGGGTTCGAATCCCGGCAGGGGCAAACATTTGTGCGATGAGTGTAGAGGTTTGTCCTGGGTCTTGGGTGTTTGTGTGCTGTGATTGTGTCCATGCCTCCCGTGACACAGGGAATCTTAGTGCGGGGGGGGGGGGGTCTAACTGTAATAAATAAAAAAGTCTTTTAATATTTATATGCGTTAAGCTATGCTTAAATCGTCATATACGTAGAAAAAACCAAATAAGCGAAAAGTCTCATTCTAAACTTGAATTATCAAAAACTAATAATGCAATAACATTTTAGCCTTATTCATGACCATTTATATCGAATTCGAATTCATTCATTTCGAATTTTATGAGTGTTCCGCCGTCTGATAGTTGGTAACATTTAAAATTGAAAACAGGAAACGGTATTATAATTTAACTAGCTGACCCGGCAAACGTAAAATTTTATAGAGGGTGGGAGGGGGAGAGTTAAAAATACTTTACCGACCTATTTTCATCTTTACCAAATATACAACAAAGGTTCATAAAAATTGATCGAGGCATTTCGTAGGAGTGCGAGCAAGAATACCTTTTTTTTTTTTTTTTTTTTTTCTAACGGACTAATGCTGTTTGCCTCTACCGGCATTTACAGCTTCACCGGAGGGGGGGCAAGAATACCATGACACCAGATTTTTATGTGTATAATATATTAAATTAATTAACTACAATACACAAACTCGAACAATTTTCTTTTGTTACGTTTAACATAACGTACAACAAAGCATACCTACCTTGAATTTTGTAGTATTTTTTTGACAATCAAGGAAATCCTACTACTTTATTAAAGTTTTCGTGACTCAAGTAATATATATCAAAAACTATTATAGATGAAGAAGATATATAGAATAGAATTATAGAATTATATTAACTCCAAACATAACTCCAGAAAGTTTACATCTCGTGAGTTTTAAAGTAATCTGCTTCAGTTATAAAATTTAATTAAAAAATGTTAAGAAACCCCGACGCGACGCAAATAATCGTAAAAAAGCTAAGACACTTTCGATTAAGGTATCTTTAAAATTAAAAAAAAACCAAAATAATACAGTCATCCGGTCAGAAGCTATATATGATGCCACAGAGAGACACACAGTTACACACTACAAGCTTATATCGCCGCTGTTTTTCTTCGGGGATTAGATAACTTAACCTAAGTACACTTAAGAAATTTTATTTTTTTTAAATATGGGACAACATTCACGCAAGGTCTTCAGGTCCCAAACTAGGCAGAGCCTGTACTATGGTAGCCTGATGACTGATATATACTTATATACATATACACACACCCAGACACAGGTCAAACAGACATGTTCATACGCACAAATGTTTGACCTGTTTGGGAATCGAACCCGGGACCAGCGGCTGCTCGGAAGGCAGAGTGGTACCAACTGAGCCAACCGGCCATTCAAAATGACATGGAGCAACGTCTTTGAATAATGCAGGAGCAGTACTATCATGATCAACCCCTTTACAATGGTAGGTAGGAATAGACTAAGCTTGACAACTCAAAAACAAATGTTCTAACAACTTTTATTTTCCCTCTTCCTACCCTCATTTTCATGAACATCGATATCAAATGCTCCAATTTGCCAGAAAATTAGAAGTATATTTTAGGAGTGTTCCTTCGGCTGAAAGTTGGTAACATGATTTACATATCTAATGAATAATTCAATGGAACCAATTCTATTTATCAATAATCGTTGTTCAGTTTATGTAGGCGAAGTTTACATTTATATAAAAAAACATGGCTAATATATAAAATACACAGTAGGTATTCATTTCAGAGAGGACGGTTTAGGTAAATAGCACGCCAACATCTGTTTAACATAAGCTAGGAATGCATGGGAGAGAGTAGAGCGATCAAGCATAGGTCCGACGTTGGCAGTGGTCACGGTCAGAATGAGAAGGTGCAGAGCGGCGCCGGGCGCGGACTAGCCATCTGTGGTCACGTGATACTGCGAGACACTAGGAATTTAACGATTAATTCGTATATTAATTCGAATATAATCAAAAATCATGGATCAAGTTCTAGAAGCGTTTCAAGACTATTCCATTCTAACAATCTAACTATTGTATAAATATTTGTATTATTTTAGCACATATACGTTTTATTAATTATTTAAAAACACGCTTATTTAAAAAAAAAACAATTGGAAGATTTATACCTAACCGTGTTTTGAATCCTAAATATTTCATTATACTAAACCAAAGTTACTAAATGTGAGAAAAAAAGCATTTAAACATGATTTTTTTTTAACAGAGTTGTCCTAGTACCACGCGGTCTTAAACAATTGCACATCATAGTCATAATCATATTAAAGTAGGTCATGTTATGAACTTTAATTAATTAATTAATTCGGCGATTTGCATACGGGTCGACCGTCGCATTATGAAATATATTACGATTTAAAAACATATTTTATTTACCTACCTTACCTTAGGGTCAGCCGTTATATACCTACCTTGGCTACGTTTTAATTATTGACTTTATAATAATAAAACATTAGTAAGTAGCTTAAATGCGTTTCACTAAAACAATGATATATAGAATATGTATCTAGCGTATTTATTATATGTCTA
Organism: Apeira syringaria; assembly: GCA_934044485.1. Taxonomy (NCBI): domain Eukaryota; kingdom Metazoa; phylum Arthropoda; class Insecta; order Lepidoptera; family Geometridae; genus Apeira; species Apeira syringaria. Next base: position 3,459,618 of record OW203672.1, on the reverse strand, counting down.
TTTAAAAATAATAATATGTCATTTATATAATTACATATTTTATAATTATTATATAACTATAAAGAGCTAGCATAAACGTGCGTATTTCATTAGTTCCGTTGAATGAGTTTTAGCAAAATATTTATCGAGAATATGTAAAGTCAATATTATCGTCTAAATTCTAAAACATGACACAGCGCGTCGCTTTAGTAGTTTATATAACATAAAGTAAATACAATGCCTTTTTTAGTCTAGCGTTTGACCACTATCTCACTAGATGGTCAGTGACGATGTGGCCGAAGATGTTATGACGCTAGACCTAGAATGCTCACTGGCTCCCAAGGACTGCTGCCTGAACACACTATGTATTTGGTGACAAACTTGAGGGTGGTAGCTATGGACTGAATCACACGCATATCTGTACAGTTAGTGGAAAATAATCTCACATATCCATAGTTAATGCAAACTAAGCAGAATCTCCGATACATCCACCCTAGGGCGTATGGGCTAATTGAATTTGCCAGGACCTCGCGCCCGGCCGTGGACTGGCAAAGTAAGGTCAACATGCGAATCAAATTCAGTGGAAAACTAGAAATGGTATGATAGTAGAAGGTAATGTTATTTTTAGACATTATAAAATACATACGTAAATGATGTAGAAATGGGGAAAGATTAAATTGATAGAAATAGACAGACGGGACTGGATTACATATGCTTATGTGAATGTCGTAAAAAAAAAAAAAAAAGTTGTTTGATTGCTCTTTTTTTTTTTTATAGTGCATAGATCTAGCGTTTGATAACTATCTCACTTGATGGTCAGTGACGATGTGGTCGAAGATGTTACCACGCTAGACCTAGAATGCTCACTGGCTCTCAAGGACTGCTCTGCCTGAACACACTATGTGCTTGGTGACATTTTTTCAAACTTGAGGTTGCTAGCTAGCCATGCGGGTATTCGAAAGTACCCTACCACCATACTGGGAATTCGTTAACGGTGTTACCTTCACCAGATAAATAATATAATAATTATTAGCTGCACACCGCGGTTTTACACACGTGGTGATGATGGTGATGATTAAAATAAGCCTTTTTATTCATACAGGGTTTAAGCTGTATCCATACAAAATTTAATCGAAGTCAGTGTAGCCGTTTGAGCGTGAAGAAGTAACAAACATACACACAAACTTTCGCATTTATATTTATTGGTAAGATTATAATGTAACATTTGACCACTTCCTCACTTGATGGTGACTATGTGGTCGAAAATGTTATCATGATACTATATATAATGTTGGGTCATTGAAAGATGCTTGAGATTGTTTTTTTACATATTTCCATAACACACTCACAAATTCTAAATGCCGCTCCCGTGATTCTCGTAGATACATTTAGATACATCTATACAATAACGGCGCGTTTAATAGTATTGGATACCTATAAAAAACTAACAGGTGAAATTTTTCAACTTGAAAAATGTATTGAAGACGATCAAGAAGAAGCCGAAATAAAAAAAAAACAATGATTAGCATCAACAAAAGAACTTGAAACGTGCGTAAAATATACAAAGACGATCTCGTCGCTCGCGCTCGGGGGTAATGGAACTCGAACGAAAACAAAAATTCCAATTGAAAGCGGCCTTGTACTCAGAAAAATCGATACAAGAGAAAATCTATTCGGATTGGAAACGCGTTCTCCGCTGACGAACGAACAAAAAAGAAATTGACGTATTGACAGACAAAATGCGGACACTCCGAATCTAAACAGAAGTGCGAAGCAATATAAATACTCTCGCGTTTAATGGCATTAATACATAATGAGGAAAACGTTAAGATAAGGAAATGTCTAACGTCATCAGACTGTCAGAGCACACAGAAATGGGTTATGATTGAGCTCCAAAACAAACACTAGTTTAATGTCAAGAACAAAATACTTAGTAGAAATGAAAGCAGCAAGCATATAAGGAACCCAAAATAGTATCATAATGCAAATAGTACACAATGATAAGAATGGTGCAGAAGCCTTTGAAAATGACGTTACTGACATTGATGTTATGTATGTTACTTAAGCACGGAAGTCAGATTCAGTTTTCGGTATAAACATTACCTAAAAGGGTGTACCAGGGGAGCAAAATTTTAGAAATATACGTTCAGTATGTGGTCAGTGTGGAGGGATAAGGGAAAATTATTGACCGCTCTGGTAAAATAGTACAATCATAAATTCGGATACATACCACGAGTGCGTGTCGCACCCGTCTTTCCGCCGCGGCGTATGGCTCCCTATTATGCTGCAGGATGCGACCTTAAACAAAAACAAAATACACATTAGACAAAACAATACAAAACAAGTAACGCTTGAAAGTTGAAAACATATCCCATAACGATAATGATACTACTTGCACGAAGGTAGGCTAATTGTAACTAGTCATAACCAGTCACTAAACTCAAAACGTTCTATTTTAATCAATTCAAAGCGAGCTCCAACGTCTGGAATCAAAACGAGCTGAAGAAGGAGCGTGCTTCCGCATCTTGAATAGCTGATTATCGATTAAGTAAAGGTAAGGACTTTAATAGGCCTGACGCATTACAAATTCTCCTGACTTGCTATTCCCAAATTCGAAACAGAGGGCGTTCCAAAATTGGCATTGTGTGAAATTTTAACATTATAATATCATTTCTAAAAATGTGTATTACATGAGTCTGTCTACTGTCAAGAGTACGAACCACTAAATTAATACTGTTGATGTTGTTTTAGATTACTGTTAGCAGATAGTGTTTTACGATTTTACAATTGAGTTATTTGTATTCGATCCAATGCGCTACCTAGTTTCAACATTGGCTTTAGCGTTAGTTTTACAAATATCGGCCTACTATTACTACATGCTTTGTGATCAATAAGGGGACATGCTATAGTGACGGTTACTGTTTGGCGTACCAAATTTTCCAGCTACCGCGATTGCTTTACAGCTACATAGCAGGTAACATTGAGAGATGTAGGTAACACTCGTAAGATTTCCAAAGACACAAATGACCTCGGAGTGGCCAACTTTAAAACTCCAGTATAACGGTACGTCGAATCGAAACCACAAAAGATGACGATCCCGATAAAAAGAGCGTCATATGTTCATTGCGAGGGGTCTTCAACGTATTGTCCGTATCTCAATCTCTGTATGGTCATTGGTGCGACTCACTGAGTACCCCTTTCAATATAGTGACCCTCGCATTTTGAATTGGATGTTCGCATGACCTATTTCTTTTCAAAACCTAACTTATTATTTGCAAATGCAATTCAAATACTGTTCATAATATCTTTTAGGGATTGTTAAACAAGAACATAAAAATAAGTGTATACGTAAAAAACAAACAATAAAATTATATGCACGTACTTAAAGTTAAACTTAAAGTTTCAGATTTAAAATTTCATCCAAATGCATCTTGCAAGATATGCAAGATTCAACCGACGCCAACTAAAATCGTTAACATTGCAAGAGTTAAATAATAAGGCTTGTTAAAAAGTTTTACGTTTGTCTCGGACAGATCTTGTCACAATTTCATTGTATAGTTTGAGCAAGACCAGCATCGAGTTGAGAGAATTTCTCCGAAACCAAATCCATTTCCATTTCTAACACGATTCATTTAGTAGTGGTATTATTTAGGGAGCCATAGGAGAGGGTAAAGCGGGAGCACGTGAACTGTGGCTCAAGGAAACCCAGAGGTGCTTAGAGCGTACGGTTCCTATTGGGGCAATTTATCGGCTTCCACATACACCGAATTAATTACCTTATCGCATACCACTCGAGTTACAGCTAAATGGAACTTGAGTGTTCTCAACCGCATAAAGCCAGACAATAGAACCGGTGTGAAGTTAGCTGACAAAAAGTATCTGACATTATCCGGACAAATTAAATAGGTTTTATATTACAAATAAATTTTATTTATGAAAATGCTGTAAAAACCTTAAGGCTCAAGTATCTCCGGTATTAACTATAGGCAGCACAATCTGTTTCTCTAACCTACGTTATAGTTTAACGGTAGAGCAAACTTTTATACGACTTTTTAAAAGATTTTTCTATGTTCCGTTTTAAAAGATTTTGACCACCTAATCCCCTGAAATATATAACAATTTTACATGTTTCTTATACAAAATTAATATATAAACATTTTAAAAGCTATCCCAATGCGGCTAAAACTCTTTTTGATATAGAAATTTTCATAAAATCTGAAATACTAGGAAAATATTTTGTATGAAAAAATATCAGATGGCTGTTCTAGACCTGTAGTCCCCTGATTTTATGAAATAATTATATGTAGAAATATACAATTTTATCCAATCTATAATAAAAACATAGACAGAAAGCGGCTAAAACTTTTCATCCTTTAAAAATATTCATATAACCTGAATGGTAGAGCAAAGATTTTATATGAAAAAAATATCAGATGGCCAATATAGGTATGTAGTCCCCTGATTTTATGTAAAAATTGCATGTGAAAACACTTAGATATATCAAAGTTTTAATGAGAACATAGACAGAAAGCGGCTAAAACTTTTCATCACCCTCAAATAGTACCTACAAAAAGCTTTCCATGTGTTTTTCTAAAACTATTGTACCCGATGAGTTTTGACCCTAGAACATCTTTAAAAAAAACTTTAAACTAGTGTTTTTATCTCAATATAACATAGTTCTATATAATGTTTATTATGAAAGCTAACACACATAAGAAATATTCCCTCAAAAAGCATTAATACAATACTAAGAAAATACTGAAATTATGTTTTAGGTTTTTAGCGAATTTGACCATCTAATCCCCTGAAATATTTAACAAACTTACAAGTTTCTTATACACAAATAATATATTAACATTTTAAAAGCTGTCTCAATGCGGCTAAAACTCTTTTTGATATAGAAATTTTCATAAAATCTGAAATACTAGGAAAATATTTTGTATGAAAAAATATCAGATGGCTGTTCTAGACCTGTAGTCCCCTGATTTTATGAAATAATTATATGTAGAAATATACAATTTTATCCAATCTATAATAAAAACATAGACAGAAAGCGGCTAAAACTTTTCATCCTTTAAAAATATTCATATAACCTGAATGGTAGAGCAAAGATTTTATATGAAAAAAATATCAGATGGCCAATATAGGTATGTAGTCCCCTGATTTTATGAAAAAATTGCATGTGAAAACACTTAGATATATCAAAGTTTTAATAAGAACATAGACAGAAAGCGGCTAAAACTTTTCATCACCCTCAAATAGTACCTACAAAAAGCTTTCCATGTGTTTTTCCAAAACTATGGTACCCGATGAGTTTTGACAATAGAACATCTTAAAAAAAAACTTTAAACTAGTGTTTTTATCTTAAAATAACATAGTTCTATATAATGTTTATTATGAAAGCTAACACACTTAAGAAATATTCCCACAAAAAGCATTAATACAATACTAAGAAAATACTGAAATTATGTTTTAGGTTTTTAGCGAATTTGACCATCTAATCCCCTGAAATATTTAACAAGCTTACATGTTTCTTATACACAATTAATATATAAACATTTTAAAAGCTGTCTCAATGCGGCTAAAACTCTTTTTGATATAGAAATTTTCATAAAACCTGAAACACAAGGAAAAAATTTTGTATGAAAAAATATCAGATGGCTGTTCTAGACCTGTAGTCCCCTGATTTTATGAAATAATTATATGTAGAAATATACAATTTTATCCAATCTATAATAAAAACATAGACAGAAAGCGGGTAAAACTTTTCATCCTTTAAAAATATTCATATAACCTGAATGGTAGAGCAAAGATTTTATATGAAAAAAATATCAGATGGCCAATATAGGTATGTAGTCCCCTGATTTTTTTAAAAAAATTGCATGTGGAAACACTTAGATACATCCAAGTTTAATAGGAACATAGACAGAAAGCGGTTAAAACTTTTCATCACCCTCAAATATTACCTACAAAAAGCTTTCCATGTGTTTTTCCAAAACTATTGTACCCGATGAGTTTTGACCCTAGAACATCTTAAAAAAAAAAATTTTAAACTAGTGTTTTTATCTCAATATAACATAGTTCTATATAATGTTTATTATGAAAGCTAACACACATAAGAAATATTCCCTCAAAAAGCATTAATACAATACTAAGAAAATACTGAAATTATGTTTTAGGTTTTTAGCGAATTTGACCATCTAATCCCCTGAAATATTTAACAAATTTACATGTTTCTTATACACAATTAATATATAAACATTTTAAAAGCTGTCTCAATGCGGCTAAAACTCTTTTTGATATAGAAATTTTCATAAAACCTGAAACACAAGAAAAAAATTTTGTATGAAAAAATATCAGATGGCTGTTCTAGACCTGTAGTCCCCTGATTTTATGAAATAATTATATGTAAAAATATACAATTTTATCCAATCTATAATAAAAACATAGACAGAAAGCGGCTAAAACTTTTCATCCTTTAAAAATATTCATATAACCTGAATGGTAGAGCAAAGATTTTGTATGAAAAAAATATCAGATGGCCAATATAGGTATGTAGTCCCCTGATTTTATAAAAAAATTGCATGTGGAAACACTTATATATACAAGTTTTAATAAGAACATAGACAGAAAGCGGCTAAAACTTTTCATCACCCTCAAATAGTACCTACAAAAAGCTTTCCATGCGTTTTTCCAAAACTATGGTACCCGATGAGTTTTGACCCTAGAACATCTTAAAAAAAAACTTTAAACTAGTATTTTATCTCAATATAACATAGTTCTATATAATGTTTATTATGAAAGCTAACACACATAAGAAATATTCTCTCAAAAAGCATTAATACAATACTAAGAAAATACTGAAATTATGTTGTAGGTTTTTAGCGATTTTGACCATCTAACTACACTTACAACACTACAACAACAACAACATCTAACAACACTAGTTTAAAGTTTTTTTTTAAGATGTTCTAGGGTCAAAACTCATCGGGTACCATAGTTTTGGAAAAACACATGGAAAGCTTTTTGTAGGTACTATTTGAGGGTGATGAAAAGTTTTAGCCGCTTTCTGTCTATGTTCTTATAAAAACTTTGATATATCTTAGTGTTTCCACATGCAATTTTCTTATAAAATCAGGGGACTACATACCTATATTGGCCATCTGATATTTTTTTCATATAAAATCTTTGCTCTACCATTCAGGTTATATGAATATTTTTAAAGAATGAAAAATTTTAGCCGCTTTCTGTCTATGTTTTTATTATAGATTGGATAAAATTGTATATTTCTACATATAATTATTTCATAAAATCAGGGGACTACAAGTCTAGAACAGCCATCTGATATTTTTTCATACAAATTTTTTTCCTTGTGTTTCAGGTTTTATGAAAATTTCTATATCAAAAAGAGTTCTAGCCGCGTTAAGACAGCTTTTAAAATGTTTATATATTAATTGTGTATACGAAACATATAAATTTGTTAAATATTTCAGGGGATTAGATGGTCAAATTCGCTAAAAACCTAAAACATAATTTCAGTATTTTCTTAGTATTGTATTAATGCTTTATGAGGGAATATTTCTTAAGTGTGTTAGCTTTCATAATAAACATTATATTGAACTATGTTATTTTAAGATAAAAACACTAGTTTAAAGTTTTTTTTAAAGATGTTCTAGGGTCAAAACTCATCGGGTACCATAGTTTTGGAAAAACACATGGAAAGCTTTTTGTAGGTACTATTTGAGGGTGATGAAAAGTTTTAGCCGCTTTCTGTCTATGTTCTTATTAAAACTTGGATATATCTTAGTGTTTCCACATGCAATTTTTTTATAAAATCAGGGGACTACATACCTATATTGGCCATCTGATATTTTTTTCATATAAAATCTTTGCTCTACCATTCAGGTTATATGAATATTTTTAAAGGATGAAAAGTTTTAGCCGCTTTCTGTCTATGTTTTTATTATAGATTGGATAAAATTGTATATTTCTACATATAATTATTTTATAAAATCAGGGGACTACAGGTCTAGATTAGCCATCTGATATTTTTTCATACAAAATTTTTTCCTTGTGTTTCAGGTTTTATGAAAATTTCTATATCAAAAAGAGTTTTAGCCGCATTGAGACAGCTTTTAAAATGTTTATATATTAATTGTGTATACGAAACATAAAAATTTGTTAAATATTTCAGGGGATTAGATGGTCAAATTTGCTAAAAACCTAAAACATAATTTCAGTATTTTCTTAGTATTGTATTAATGCTTTTTGAGGGAATATTTCTTATGTGTGTTAGCTTTCATAATAAACATTATATAGAACTATGTTTTATTAAGATAAAAACACTAGTTTAAAGTTTTTTTAAAGATTTTCTAGGGTCAAAACTCATCGGGTACAGTAGTGTTGGAAAAACACATGGAAAGCTTTTTGTTGGTACTATTTGAGGGTGATGAAAAGTTTTAGCCGCTTTCTGTCTATGTTCTTATGAAAACTTGGATATATCTTAGTGTTTCCACATGCAATTTTTTTATAAAATCAGGGGACTACATACCTATATTGGCCATCTGATATTTTTTTCATATAAAATCTTTGCTCTACCATTCAGGTTATATGAATATTTTTGAAGGATAAAAAGTTTTAGCCGCTTTCTGTCTATGTTTTTATTATAGATTGGATAAAATTGTATATTTCTACATATAATTATTTCATAAAATCAGGGGACTACAGGTCTAGAACAGCCATCTGATATTTTTTCATACAAATTTTTTTCTTGTGTTTCAGGTTTTATGAAAATTTCTCTATCAAAAAGAGTTTTAGCCGCATTGAGACAGCTTTTAAAATGTTTATATATTAATTGTGTATAAAAAACATGTAAATTTGTTAAATATTTCAGGGGATTAGATGGTCAAATTCGCTAAAAACCTAAAACATAATTTCAGTATTTTCTTAGTATTGTATTAATGCTTTTTGAGGGAATATTTCTTAAGTGTATTAGCTTTCATAATAAACATTATAAAGAACTATGTTTTATTAAGATAAAAACACTAGTTTAAAGTTTTTTTTAAAGATGTTCTAGGGTCAAAACTCATCGGGTACAATAGTGTTGGAAAAACACATGGAAAGCTTTTTGTTGGTACTATTTGAGGGTGATGAAAAGTTTTAGCCGCTTTCTGTCTATGTTCTTATTAAAACTTGGATATATCTTAGTGTTTCTACATGCAATTTTTTCACAAAAACAGGGGACTACATACCTATATTGGCCATCTGATATTTTTTTCATATAAAATCTTTGCTCTACCATTCAGGTTATATGAATATTTTTAAAGGATAAAAAGTTTTAGCCGCTTTCTGTCTCTGTTTTTATTATAGATTGAATAAAATTGTATATTTCTACATATAATTATTTCAAAAAATCAGGGGACTACAGGTCTAGAACAGCCATCTGATATTTTTTCATACAAAATTTTTTCCTTGTGTTTCAGGTTTTATGAAAATCGCTATATCAAAAAGAGTTTTAGCCGCATTGAGACAGCTTTTAAAATGTTTATATATTAATTGTGTATGAGAAACATGTAAATTTGTTAAATATTTCAGGGGATTAGATGGTCAAATTCGCTAAAAACCTAAAACATAATTTCAGTATTTTCTTAGTATTGTATTAATGCTTTTTGAGAGAAAATTTCTCATGTGTGTTAGCTTTCATAATAAACATTATATAGAACTATGTTATTTTAAGATAAAAACACTAGTTTAAAGTTTTTTTTTAAGATGTTCTAGGGTCAAAACTCATCGGGTACAATAGTGTTGGAAAAACACATGGAAAGCTTTTTGTTGGTACTATTTGAGGGTGATGAAAAGTTTTAGCCGCTTTCTGTCTATGTTCTTATTAAAACTTGGATATATCTAAGTGTTTCCACATGCAATTTTCTTATAAAATCAGGGGACTACATACCTATATTGACCATCTGATATTTTTTTCATATAAAATCTTTGCTCTACCATTCAGGTTATATGAATATTTTTATAGGATGAAAAGTTTTAGCCGCTTTCTGTCTATGTTTTTATTATAGATTGGATAAAATTGTATATTTCTACATATAATTATTTCATAAAATCAGGGGACTACAGGTCTAGAACAGCCATCTGATATTTTTTCATACAAAATTTTTTCCTTGTGTTTCAGGTTTTATGAAAATTTCTATATCAAAAAGAGTTTTAGCCGCATTGAGACAGCTTTTAAAATGTTTATATATTAATTGTGTATAAGAAACATGTAAATTTGTTAAGTATTTCAGGGGATTAGATGGTCAAATTCGCTAAAAACCTAAAACATAATTTCAGTATTTTCTTAGTATTGTATTAATGCTTTTTGAGAGAAAATTTCTTATGTGTGTTAGCTTTCATAATAAACATTATATAGAACTATGTTTTATTAAGATAAAAACACTAGTTTAAAGTTTTTTTTAAAGATGTTCTAGGGTCAAAACTCATCGGGTACAATAGTGTTGGAAAAACACATGGAAAGCTTTTTGTTGGTACTATTTGAGGGTGATGAAAAGTTTTAGCCGCTTTCTGTCTATGTTCTTATTAAAACTTGGATATATCTAAGTGTTTCCACATGCAATTTTCTTATAAAATCAGGGGACTACATACCTATATTGACCATCTGATATTTTTTTCATATAAAATCTTTGCTCTACCATTCAGGTTATATGAATATTTTTAAAGGATGAAAAGTTTTAGCCGCTTTCTGTCTATGTTTTTATTATAGATTGGATAAAATTGTATATTTCTACATATAATTATTTCATAAAATCAGGGGACTACAGGTCTAGAACAGCCATCTGATATTTTTTCATACAAATTTTTTTCCTTGTGTTTCAGGTTTTATGAAAATTTCTATATCAAAAAGAGTTTTAGCCGCATTGAGACAGCTTTTAAAATGTTTATATATTAATTGTGTATACGAAACATATAAATTTGTTAAATATTTCAGGGGATTAGATGGTCAAATTCGCTAAAAACCTAAAACATAATTTCAGTATTTTCTTAGTATTTTATTAATGCTTTTTGAGGGAATATTTCTTATGTGTGTTAGCTTTCATAATAAACATTATATAGAACTATGTTTTATTAAGATAAAAACACTAGTTTAAAGTTTTTTTAAAGATTTTCTAGGGTCAAAACTCATCGGGTACAGTAGTGTTGGAAAAACACATGGAAAGCTTTTTGTTGGTACTATTTGAGGGTGATGAAAAGTTTTAGCCGCTTTCTGTCTATGTTCTTTTGAAAACTTGGATATATCTTAGTGTTTCCACATGCAATTTTTTTATAAAATCAGGGGACTACATACCTATATTGGCCATCTGATATTTTTTTCATATAAAATCTTTGCTCTACCATTCAGGTTATATGAATATTTTTGAAGGATAAAAAGTTTTAGCCGCTTTCTGTCTATGTTTTTATTATAGATTGGATAAAATTGTATATTTCTACATATAATTATTTCATAAAATCAGGGGACTACAGGTCTAGAACAGCCATCTGATATTTTTTCATACAAAATTTTTTTCTTGTGTTTCAGGTTTTATGAAAATTTCTATATCAAAAAGAGTTTTAGCCGCATTGAGACAGCTTTTAAAATGTTTATATATTAATTGTGTATAAGAAACATGTAAATTTGTTAAATATTTCAGGGGATTAGATGGTCAAATTCGCTAAAAACCTAAAACATAATTTCAGTATTTTCTTAGTATTGTATTAATGCTTTTTGAGGGATTATTTCTTATGTGTGTTAGCTTTCATAATAAACATTATATAGAACTATGTTATATTGAGATAAAAACACTAGTTTAAAATTTTTTTTTTTAAGATGTTCTAGGGTCAAAACTCATCGGGTACAATAGTTTTGGAAAAACACATGGAAAGCTTTTTGTAGGTACTATTTGAGGGTGATGAAAAGTTTTAACCGCTTTCTGTCTATGTTCTTATTAAACTTGGATGTATCTAAGTGTTTCCACATGCAATTTTTTTTAAAAAATCAGGGGACTACATACCTATATTGGCCATCTGATATTTTTTTCATATAAAATCTTTGCTCTACCATTCAGGTTATATGAATATTTTTAAAGGATGAAAAGTTTTACCCGCTTTCTGTCTATGTTTTTATTATAGATTGGATAAAATTGTATATTTCTACATATAATTATTTCATAAAATCAGGGGACTACAGGTCTAGATCAGCCATCTGATATTTTTTCATACAAAATTTTTTCCTTGTGTTTCAGGTTTTATGAAAATTTCTATATCAAAAAGAGTTTTAGCCGCATTGAGACAGCTTTTAAAATGTTTATATATTAATTGTGTATAAGAAACATGTAAGCTTGTTAAATATTTCAGGGGATTAGATGGTCAAATTCGCTAAAAACCTAAAACATAATTTCAGTATTTTCTTAGTATTGTATTAATGATTTTTGTGGGAATATTTCTTAAGTGTGTTAGCTTTCATAATAAACATTATATAGAACTATGTTATTTTAAGATAAAAACACTAGTTTAAAGTTTTTTTTTAAGATGTTCTAGGGTCAAAACTCATCGGGTACAATAGTTTTAGAAAAACACATGGAAAGCTTTTTGTAGGTACCATTTGAGGGTGATGAAAAGTTTTAGCCTCTTTCTGTCTATGTTCTTATTAAAACCTTTATATATCTAAGTGTTTTCACATGCAATTTTTTTATAAAATCAGGGGACTACATACCTATATTGGCCATCTGATATTTTTTTCATATAAAATCTTTGCTCTACCATTCAGGTTATATGAATATTTTTATAGGATGAAAAGTTTTAGCCGCTTTCTGTCTATGTTTTTATTATAGATTGGATAAAATTGTATATTTCTACATATAATTATTTCAAAAAATCAGGGGACTACAGGTCTAGAACAGCCATCTGATATTTTTTCATACAAAATTTTTTCCTTGTGTTTCAGGTTTTATGAAAATTTCTATATCAAAAAGAGTTTTAGCCGCATTGAGACAGCTTTTAAAATGTTTATATATTAATTGTGTATAAGAAACATGTAAATTTGTTAAATATTTCAGGGGATTAGATGGTCAAATTCGCTAAAAACCTAAAACATAATTTCAGTATTTTCTTAGTATTGTATTAATGCTTTTTGAGAGAAAATTTCTTATGTGTGTTAGCTTTCATAATAAACATTATATAGAACTATGTTTTATTAAGATAAAAACACTAGTTTAAAGTTTTTTTTAAAGATGTTCTAGGGTCAAAACTCATCGGGTACAATAGTGTTGGAAAAACACATGGAAAGCTTTTTGTAGGTACTATTTGAGGGTGATGAAAAGTTTTAGCCGCTTTCTGTCTATGTTCTTATTAAAACTTGAATATATCTAAGTGTTTCCACATGCAATTTTCTTATAAAATCAGGGGACTACATACCTATATTGACCATCTGATATTTTTTTCATATAAAATCTTTGCTCTACCATTCAGGTTATATGAATATTTTTAAAGGATGAAAAGTTTTAGCCGCTTTCTGTCTATGTTTTTATTATAGATTGGATAAAATTGTATATTTCTACATATAATTATTGCATAAAATCAGGGGACTACAGGTCTAGAACAGCCATCTGATATTTTTTCATACAAATTTTTTTCCTTGTGTTTCAGGTTTTATGAAAATTTCTATATCAAAAAGAGTTTTAGCCGCATTGAGACAGCTTTTAAAATGTTTATATATTAATTGTGTATACGAAACATATAAATTTGTTAAATATTTCAGGGGATTAGATGGTCAAATTCGCTAAAAACCTAAAACATAATTTCAGTATTTTCTTAGTATTGTATTAATGCTTTTTGAGGGAATATTTCTTAAGTGTGTTAGCTTTCATAATAAACATTATATAGAACTATGTTATTTTAAGATAAAAACACTAGTTTAAAGTTTTTTTTTAAGATGTTCTAGGGTCAAAACTCATCGGGTACCATAGTTTTGGAAAAACACATGGAAAGCTTTTTGTAGGTACTATTTGAGGGTGATGAAAAGTTTTAGCCGCTTTCTGTCTATGTTCTTATAAAAACTTTGATATATCTTAGTGTTTCCACATGCAATTTTTTTATAAAATCAGGGGACTACATACCTATATTGGCCATCTGATATTTTTTTCATATAAAATCTTTGCTCTACCATTCAGGTTATATGAATATTTTTAAAGGATGAAAAGTTTAAGCCGCTCTCTGTCTATGTTTTTATTATAGATTGGATAAAATTGTATATTTCTACATATAATTATTTCATAAAATCAGGGGACTACAAGTCTAGAACAGCCATCTGATATTTTTTCATACAAATTTTTTTCCTTGTGTTTCAGGTTTTATGAAAATTTCTATATCAAAAAGAGTTCTAGCCGCGTTAAGACAGCTTTTAAAATGTTTATATATTAATTGTGTATACGAAACATATAAATTTGTTAAATATTTCAGGGGATTAGATGGTCAAGTTCGCTAAAAACCTAAAACATAATTTCAGTATTTTCTTAGTATTGTATTAATGCTTTTTGAGGGAATATTTCTTATGTGTGTTAGCTTTCATAATAAACATTATATAGAACTATGTTTTATTAAGATAAAAACACTAGTTTAAAGTTTTTTTTAAAGATGTTCTAGGGTCAAAACTCATCGGGTACAATAGTGTTGGAAAAACACATGGAAAGCTTTTTGTTGGTACTATTTGAGGGTGATGAAAAGTTTTAGCCGCTTTCTGTCTATGTTCTTATTAAAACTTGGATATATCTTAGTGTTTCCACATGCAATTTTTTTATAAAATCAGGGGACTACATACCTATATTGGCCATCTGATATTTTTTTCATATAAAATCTTTGCTCTACCATTCAGGTTATATGAATATTTTTAAAGGATGAAAAGTTTTAGCCGCTTTCTGTCTATGTTTTTATTATAGATTGGATAAAATTGTATATTTCTACATATAATTATTTTATAAAATCAGGGGACTACAGGTCTAGATTAGCCATCTGATATTTTTTCATACAAAATTTTTTCCTTGTGTTTCAGGTTTTATGAAAATTTCTATATCAAAAAGAGTTTTAGCCGCATTGAGACAGCTTTTAAAATGTTTATATATTAATTGTGTATAAGAAACATGTAAATTTGATAAATATTTCAGGGGATTAGATGGTCAAATTCGCTAAAAACCTAAAACATAATTTCAGTATTTTCTTAGTATTGTATTAATGCTTTTTGAGGGAATATTTCTTAAGTGTGTTAGCTTTCATAATAAACATTATATAGAACTATGTTATTTTAAGATAAAAACACTAGTTTAAAGTTTTTTTTTAAGATGTTCTAGGGTCAAAACTCATCGGGTACCATAGTTTTGGAAAAACACATGGAAAGCTTTTTGTAGGTACTATTTGAGGGTGATGAAAAGTTTTAGCCGCTTTCTGTCTATGTTCTTATAAAAACTTTGATATATCTTAGTGTTTCCACATGCAATTTTTTTATAAAATCAGGGGACTACATACCTATATTGGCCATCTGATATTTTTTTCATATAAAATCTTTGCTCTACCATTCAGGTTATATGAATATTTTTAAAGGATGAAAAGTTTAAGCCGCTCTCTGTCTATGTTTTTATTATAGATTGGATAAAATTGTATATTTCTACATATAATTATTTCATAAAATCAGGGGACTACAAGTCTAGAACAGCCATCTGATATTTTTTCATACAAATTTTTTTCCTTGTGTTTCAGGTTTTATGAAAATTTCTATATCAAAAAGAGTTCTAGCCGCGTTAAGACAGCTTTTAAAATGTTTATATATTAATTGTGTATACGAAACATATAAATTTGTTAAATATTTCAGGGGATTAGATGGTCAAGTTCGCTAAAAACCTAAAACATAATTTCAGTATTTTCTTAGTATTGTATTAATGCTTTTTGAGGGAATATTTCTTATGTGTGTTAGCTTTCATAATAAACATTATATAGAACTATGTTTTATTAAGATAAAAACACTAGTTTAAAGTTTTTTTTAAAGATGTTCTAGGGTCAAAACTCATCGGGTACAATAGTGTTGGAAAAACACATGGAAAGCTTTTTGTTGGTACTATTTGAGGGTGATGAAAAGTTTTAGCCGCTTTCTGTCTATGTTCTTATTAAAACTTGGATATATCTTAGTGTTTCCACATGCAATTTTTTTATAAAATCAGGGGACTACATACCTATATTGGCCATCTGATATTTTTTTCATATAAAATCTTTGCTCTACCATTCAGGTTATATGAATATTTTTAAAGGATGAAAAGTTTTAGCCGCTTTCTGTCTATGTTTTTATTATAGATTGGATAAAATTGTATATTTCTACATATAATTATTTTATAAAATCAGGGGACTACAGGTCTAGATTAGCCATCTGATATTTTTTCATACAAAATTTTTTCCTTGTGTTTCAGGTTTTATGAAAATTTCTATATCAAAAAGAGTTTTAGCCGCATTGAGACAGCTTTTAAAATGTTTATATATTAATTGTGTATAAGAAACATGTAAATTTGATAAATATTTCAGGGGATTAGATGGTCAAATTCGCTAAAAACCTAAAACATAATTTCAGTATTTTCTTAGTATTGTATTAATGCTTTTTGAGGGAATATTTCTTATGTGTGTTAGCTTTCATAATAAACATTATATTGAACTATGTTATTTTAAGATAAAAACACTAGTTTAAAGTTTTTTTTTAAGATGTTCTAGGGTCAAAACTCATCGGGTACCATAGTTTTGGAAAAACACATGGAAAGCTTTTTGTTGGTACTATTTGAGGGTGATGAAAAGTTTTAGCCGCTTTCTGTCTATGTTCTTATTAAAACTTTGATATATCTAAGTGTTTTCACATGCAATTTTTTCATAAAATCAGGGGACTACATACCTATATTGGCCATCTGATATTTTTTTCATATAAAATCTTTGCTCTACCATTCAGGTTATATGAATATTTTTAAAGGATGAAAAGTTTTAGCCGCTTTCTGTCTATGTTTTTATTATAGATTGGATAAAATTGTATATTTCTACATATAATTATTTCATAAAATCAGGGGACTACAGGTCTAGAACAGCCATCTGATATTTTTTCATACAAATTTTTTTCTTGTGTTTCAGGTTTTATGAAAATTTCTCTATCAAAAAGAGTTTTAGCCGCATTGAGACAGCTTTTAAAATGTTTATATATTAATTGTGTATAAGAAACATGTAAATTTGTTAAATATTTCAGGGGATTAAATGGTCAAATTCGCTAAAAACCTAAAACATAATTTCAGTATTTTCTTAGTATTGTATTAATGCTTTTTGAGGGAATATTTCTTATGTGTGTTAGCTTTCATAATAAACATTATATAGAACTATGTTATATTGAGATAAAAACACTGGTTTAAAGTTTTTTTTAAAGATGTTCTAGGGTCAAAACTCATCGGGTACAATAGTTTTAGAAAAACACATGGAAAGCTTTTTGTAGGTACTATTTGAGGGTGATGAAAAGTTTTAGTCGCTTTCTGTCTATGTTCTTATTAAAACTTTGATATATCTAAGTGTTTTCACATGCAATTTTTTCATAAAATCAGGGGACTACATACCTATATTGGCCATCTGATATTTTTTTCATATAAAATCTTTGCTCTACCATTCAGGTTATATGAATATTTTTATAGGATGAAAAGTTTTAGCCGCTTTCTGTCTATGTTTTTATTATAGATTGGAAAAAATTGTATATTTCTACATATAATTATTTCATAAAATCAGGGGACTACAGGTCTAGAACAGCCATCTGATATTTTTTCATACAAATTTTTTTCCTTGTGTTTCAGGTTTTATGAAAATTTCTATATCAAAAAGAGTTTTAGCCGCATTGAGACAGCTTTTAAAATGTTTATATATTAATTGTGTATACGAAACATATAAATTTGTTAAATATTTCAGGGGATTAGATGGTCCAATTCGCTAAAAACCTAAAACATAATTTCGGTATTTTCTTAGTATTGTATTAATGCTTTTTGAGGGAATATTTCTTAAGTGTGTTAGCTTTCATAATAAACATTATATTGAACTATGTTATTTTAAGATAAAAACACTAGTTTAAAGTTTTTTTTTAAGATGTTCTAGGGTCAAAACTCATCGGGTACCATAGTTTTGGAAAAACACATGGAAAGCTTTTTGTAGGTACTATTTGAGGGTGATGAAAAGTTTTAGCCGCTTTCTGTCTATGTTCTTATTAAAACTTGGATATATCTTAGTGTTTCCACATGCAATTTTTTTATAAAATCAGGGGACTACATACCTATATTGGCCATCTGATATTTTTTTCATATAAAATCTTTGCTCTACCATTCAGGTTATATGAATATTTTTAAAGGATGAAAAGTTTTAGCCGCTTTCTGTCTATGTTTTTATTATAGATTGGATAAAATTGTATATTTCTACATATAATTATTTCATAAAATTAGGGGACTACAGGTCTAGAACAGCCATCTGATATTTTTTCATACAAAATATTTTCCTAGTATTTCAGATTTTATGAAAATTTCTATATCAAAAAGAGTTTTAGCCGCATTGGGATAGCTTTTAAAATGTTTATATATTAATTTTGTATAAGAAACATGTAAAATTGTTATATATTTCAGGGGATTAGGTGGTCAAAATCTTTTAAAACGGAACATAGAAAAAACTTTTAAAAAGTCGTATAAAAGTTTGCTCTACCGTTAAACTATAACGTAGGTTAGAGAAACAGATTGAGCTGCCTATAGTTAATACCGGAGATACTTGAGCTTTAAGGTTTTTACAGCATTTTCATAAATAAAATTTATTTGTAATATAAAACCTATTTAATTTGTCCGGATAATGTCAGATACTTTTTGTCAGCTAACTTCACACCGGTGACAATAGAGACCATTCCAAATGCTCCCATTAAATTTGAGCCAGTGCATTTTGGGATGACAAATAAAACAGTGCAGTTAGTTTTGATCCTCTGGGATGGTTTAAACGAAACAGTCCCGGCGTCAAGAGACCAGTTTATTGTCATGAAATAAATTCCAATTCCATTCTGTTCGGATATTGTATTCCCTTCGTAGTTTTCTATCTATAAAAGTCTGAGTTAATAAAATAGTAGATCTAGCGTTTTATCAGTATATCAGTCGATGGTTTGTAACTATGAGAAAGAAGTATGAATCAAGCTGCGATCTTACTCAGGTCGTCTGTCCGTCCTATGCTGCGCTTGCCAGTCCAGTTTCCATAGGGTAACGTTGCAACACGATGTCGATTTGAAAACCATGATACACCGAAAAGTACAGCCTTGGGGTAGGAATGGCGCGGCTAGTTCTTTGACGGAGACACTCATTACCCCGAGGATGGCTTTGGGCCGTTCATGGGACCATTTCATATTATTGGCTTATTAAAATAATGAATAGGTAATTTTTTTAGGCTAACCTTACCATCAAAGACGAATTCAGCTTTTATCAACGATTAAATCGACAAAGATCCACTTGTGGTGACCTCGGAAATTTGTATATCGAACAAGCCCCTGGCTTTTATCTTTTTATGTTATCTTAACGCCCTTAAGAACTCACTTTAGGTTGAGTACACAAAAAGAGGAGAGGTCGGAGAGAGTAAATATGCAATAAGGTCGTAGTCTTTGGGGGCTGAGGAACAAATATTTGCCAAATGTCGTGCGGTGACGCATTACCGAAGCACACAGCTATTCATGTTTATTTTGGACCAACTTTTACTGGATAATTAGACGACCTCTTTTCGAGTAGGCGAAGTATTGAATGAGTCAGACTGCCTTATCTACACATATATTGTAAAGATCAATTTTGTTTTAAAGTCGTAGACAAACAATTTTAGCTTTGTGTCTAAGCTACTAAATCATATGACGCTTATTCATCTTAATTGTATACCACGTTACATTCCTGTAAGATTAAATAAATAACTGTGGCTCATCAGGCAGAAGGTTAAGTATATTTCTTCTTTATCTTTCGAGTGGTTTTATATGGGTTTTTCTGCTGAGTAAATAGTTAAATGAAATGTTATCAGAATCAGTGTTTGCGCACACAGACAGGTGTAAAGCTTATAAACCAACACTTCAAAATAAAATTATTATTATCAAACTTCTGTCATGTACCTATCTTGTTCCATGAAGCATTGCCGTTCAACGTGGCAATGTTGCCGGCATATTACTAAAACGGAGGAGGATAGTTAATGGGCTGATGCCTTTATTAAAATAAAGTACTAATAAAATACTACAGCTACTTCAATAACATTTGAGCAATCCACTAGCTGTTGGCAGCGTGCCCAGAATGCTAGCAGCATTGCCACGTTCAATTTCAATAATTGCATAATATTTTAAATGTTTCCTACATCAGAATTCCTACAACAAACCGCTTATGAAAATTCGTATTGAAATTCTAATTATTATTTCATAAATTTATCCGATCTAAGGGCGAAATTTCGCATACGTCAATCACAAAGCTTGTAAATACTTTTAATTGTACAAAACAACATTAAGTGTTATCAATTAATTAATATAGACTAAACTAGGGTGCAAAATACTTTACACCCTTAGACCTACCAAATGTACACAAAAAACACATAAGCAAAATGTCAGAGTTAATAACGCATTTGTAACAATTGTTTCTCATACATAATAGACTCGAGTATTTAAGAGGATTTGAAAATTCAATCAACATTCGATTCGAAATCATTATAAGAAAGCAATAAATCATAAAGCAGCTTCATATGGTATTCCATCAGAAACTTAATCCAAGGCTAATAACCGTGGATGAAATCACAGGTTAAGACCACGCGTTATGCAATCATTCTATCTTTTCTTATAGTGTTTGCATAATATGATTTAACATATTCATATCAATCAGGAAGCTGATTGAGGCTAAGGTTAAAGTTAAGTTAAGGCTGGCGCCGCGGCTTATTCAACGGAGCAACTGAAGCGGCGAAAATATGCTATCTAGGTAGTGGTTCAATATTTGAACCGTTTGGGGTCGAGACATTGGGCCCGTGGGGACCGGGAGCTCATCGGATTTTCCAAAACTTATCAGAGCGTTTGATCGATGCGACGCATGGCCAAAATGCTGGCACATATTTGGCTCAACGAATCAGCATTGCAATTCAACGTGGCAATGCTGCTAGCATTCTGGGTACGCTGCCAGCCGGCGGCGGGTTAGAGCATTTGAGTTATCTATAGGCTAGCAATAGTTAGTGGACTGCTCAAATTTTATGGCTGTAGTATTGTAATTAGTGTTTTATTTTAATAAAAGTAGCCAGTATAAACGAAAACAGGAAGCCGATTTACATTTTTTTATCACACTCAGACCCCCGCACTAGGATTCCCTATGTCGTGGGAGGCATGGACATACACAATCACAGCACACAAACACCCAAGACCCGGGACTAACATCTACACTTATCGCACAAATGTTTGCCCCTGCCAGGGTTCGAACCCAGTGTCCCGGAGACACAGAAGTCATGTCACTGACACTAACCACTGCGCCACGGCGACCGTCAATTATACATACAGAAATAGCTTTATAAACTGATTCTAAAGCCTTATGCATTCATTCATGTCAGGTCAGCGCTAAGTCTAATACTACTGCGAGAGCGTCCTTTACCTATTTTTGCTTATTGCTGTATATAATGACAACATTATATTTATAAATCTGACGTGGTTTTGATACATTCATAATTATGTTTATAATTACTTATTGTGAGCACATATATATATTAACTTTATAGTTTGTTTTCCTCATTTATGGATGTACACAAAATGTTGGTAAAACGATGATAGCTCAGCGTGGGGAGCGTCGCCTGTCAAATTGACGGACATTGGTTCGATCCCCAACAACAGCTTGAGCTTCCGGTGAAGGTAACACCGTTATCGAATTCCCAGCGTGGTGGTAGGATACTTTCGAATACCTGCCTGGCTAGCTACCACCCTCAAAATTGAAAAACTGTCACCAAGCACATAGTGTGTTCAGGTAGCAGTCCTTGAGAGCCCGTGAGCATTCTAGTTCTTGCGTGATAACATTTTCGACAACATCGTCACTGCCCATCAAGTGAGATAGTGGTCAAACGCTAGAGATATAAAGTATAAAAAAATGACGGGGCGTTAAGAATGTGTACCTATGTTTAAATGCAATTATGATAAACGCTAATATATGTGTAAAAGATTCTCTTGTTCAAATAAATGAAACTAAAACTGTGGAAAATAAATTGATTATTATTAATTTATTTTGTACTGTGTGGTTGTAATCTGATTTAGGAAAACATAGTAACCCGAAAATAAACGTTTTTTTTTTATTATACGGTTTCGATAAAGTTCAAATGAGTATGCAATGACACGTTTCAATAAGTACACAATAATTAGATATTTTTATTAAAACTGTTATTTAAAATTTGTATAAAACAAAAAAGTTCTCGATTGGAGACCACGGACTGGCAAGCGCAGCATAGGACGGCCACCGACCAGGTGGACAGAGACGACGTGACTAAGATCGCAGGCAAGGGTGGATGCGGGGCGCTTCTTGACTGATGCAGCGCAGCCGTCTCAACCCCAGTTACGTGCTGAGGCTCGCGCCCGCCTCCTGGTACGATCATAACTCCCAGATGAAGAACTGCAAATCAGTTCGAAACTGGTCCGAGAGTAATTTTCCAGTGAGTCCTAGTCGGTTTGTTATATTACAGGCATGTGTACTCCTCTCAAATGGTCATAACAATGAAATACAAAACAAACGGCCAAGTGCAAGTCGGATTTGCGCACTGAGGTTTCCGTACAAAAGAAAGGGGTAGTAGGTTAAAAATAATTTATATTATATGATATAACTAAAAACTTATGATTTTCGCAATATGTCCTTTATCTGTGCTATATAAGACGCTGCTTCGTACCAAATTTCAAGATTCTGAGTGCACGGGAAGTACCCTGTAGGTTTTGACTCTCTTGCGAGTGTCGAAAATTTGCAGCGTAAACGGCTGTATCTTTTGATTGCGTTGGCTTAGAAGTTTGATTTCTTCACAGCTCCAAGGGAAAGTAGACCTGAGTATTTGACCTGAATTTCAGCTTGATACCTCCACGCGTTCCTGATAAAA
The DNA here is from genome assembly GCA_934044485.1 of Apeira syringaria. NCBI lineage: Eukaryota > Metazoa > Arthropoda > Insecta > Lepidoptera > Geometridae > Apeira > Apeira syringaria. The sequence goes on along the minus strand of OW203672.1, from coordinate 3,436,461 downwards.
GGGTTTCGTTTTTTGTTTCTTTTAAGGTACGGAACCCTAAAAAACAATAGAAATGTATACACATACAATATACAATTCTTGTGTAAAAGGTTCCGAATCGAATTCGGAACAATTAAACGGTCGGTTGTTTTTTCGACAACTTGACTTCCGTTTAGACTACGTGTTATGACAGCTACCATGGAACATTAACGGTTTCGTCATTAAAACCGGAGATACCATCAAAAAACTGTTTGAAAACCGCCAGTACGAATACTAGACGTAATTACACCGTTTAATCTCCCAGCGTGTTTGTGTTGGGTGCACGAATTGCGGCCATGAGCCAGGTCTAGGTATAATTACAATCGCCTTGCGGTGTCGTTCGCTTACAGAACGGTGTGAGCAAACACCTTTTACTCATTCTTGTAACGTTTGAGATAATCCTACTAATATTATAAATTCGAAAGTTTGTGTGCGTGTATGTTTATTACCTCTTCACGCGCAAACGGCTACACCAATTTCGATGAAATTTAGTATCGAGATAGTTTAGACCCTGGATTAAAACATAGGCTACTTTTCATGATCATCAATCATCACCACGTGAGTAAAACCACGGGGCGCAATTTATAAATATTACTTGCTGCGTACCGCGGTTTTGCCCGCGTGGTGATGATGACAATTGCGATTGGCTGCGACTAGTTTTAATAAGGACAATTCAATAAAAAATCTAATTTTGGGATTATGATTCACAAGTGTTAGTATCATTTATCTATTAGAACTTTATCGTAACTGTTTAAAACCTTTCTAATTTTCCTTTTTAAGTTAGTTTTATTGAACAACAAAATGAATAGGAACTATTATCTTAGATTGTACACATTTAGATCACCACATGCAAAAAAAGAATCACTGAAGATGTTTCACGAATTTACTGCAAACTGATCGCCAGGCTTAGTCCGAGTAGCGCGAGGTGGAATATTGGAGACACCCTGATAGGGCGATCAACATTCAAATACCTCTGGTTTTTCATAGCTTTATGTTTCGATCGTGCACTCAGCTGCCGGAAATTGTACTTCTTATAAATGTACTATCCGAAATTGACAATATTACGAGCGAATTAAAAGTACTTCCTCGTGACATTTTGTGTCATTTATTTCAATCGCACAATACATTATTTATAATAATAACCGCATTATGATTGACGTAGTGATCATTACCATTGATTTATCTTTCCTAACTCCAAGTAATAAGAATTAACCTCAGTGTTAGGAACAGGTTTACCATAGATCAGGCGTCTGATGTGTCTTCACCCACTAACCATCAAGTGTTAAAAGTACTAGCTTAGAAAAATTCTGAATCCAAGAAAAAAAACTTTGCCAAAAGCCTTCCATATTCGCCATCACGATATTACCACTCGACCCCAATACACAATCAACTATCTCGACATCCGTAGTCACCATACCGAGCCTTTTGGAGGCCGTATGAAAAAATATGTTGATTGCAGACGTGAACCAGGCTGCAAGCGAACCGGGCAGGGCGATGATGTCACCGCTATGACGTCATCGCTATACTATGAGCATTGAGCACTCGTGTCAGCTTCATCGCTGTGTTGTTGAATTATTCAAGCATATTATAATCGAAAGGTCAACCGTTTCCTACATTATCGCCGATGACTAAATCTAGAAACAAATATCACGACAACTTTATACTACGTACTACTATCAGTTATGAAATAGCCTTCAAGCAAATTATTCGACTATTGTTGAACTGTTCGACAAATAGTAGGAGATGCGATCGATCAGTAACACAAGTTCGGATGAGTCACATTCCCAGTAGGTACCACCCGCTCTTGGCTCGATACATAATTATGTGTCTAGACTCCCGGCGCCATGGAGAGTATATAATACCGATACGAGTAAGCGTTTTCTTTTCCAATATGACATCCCGATTTGGCAATGAGGTTACGGAGATTATATCACCGTATAGGAAACGTGTTCCAAATAAGATCGCACTCACCTGAGAGCAGCACGGATCCAGGAACAAGAGAGAAGAGTGCACAGGACGGAAAACACGAAGAGGTGACGTTCCCAGAAAGGCTCCTTATCTCCATATCACTTCGCGGGAGCGCCTAATTGTCCTCTAAAGCAGGCCACTTCGCACATCGCTAAAAGCGACATCGGTTTTCCTTTCAGGCATATAATTCGTTACCTAATACATCAGGCACTTGACTCATAATTGGTTGTGAATTTTTGCGCGGTACCAAGGGGGCACACATTATATTATGGAATAGTAACGGGGCACGTGCTCTCGCGGCAGAGAGGGACGGATTCACTGAACGTCCTTGGCGAGGGGGCGCGCGGGGCGCCTGCGGCATCAGACGTTTCAATCATCCCCAATGTGAGCGAGACAATAGACGCCCGCTCGTACGAGCGCGAGCGAGAGGGCCGATATCGTGCTATTGACCGGCTCCGAGACCACGCCCACCCGGGCTAGACACGGGCGCTGATGCTCCAAGTGAAAATCGACCGTCGGCCCGGGCAGACGCGGCGAAGCTGTTCAGCTGCACCATCAAGGTTACACAATGTACTTACGATGCACTTCCTCCTCACGCTGACAGGCCACCGCCACCGAGTTCCACTCTTACCGCCGTAAGGCAGTACGTCAAAGTACGGACTCCGGCGACCGTCGCAACAATAGCCCATGAATCCCAAGTTAAATCTATAAAGCTGGCTAGATCGTACGGATCGATATACAAACTTGGCACGGAAACAATACACGGTGCCAGAAAAGGACGTCAGCAGATGCGGGAGTGAGAGGAGAGGAAAGAATTAACAACGCGATAACCGACATTCAGGCTTTGCATTTTTAAATAAACGCACATGTTCCATGATTACGAAATAGTACTACCAAAAGTAACCACCCGTAGTTGTAATACTCCGACGATGATAGTGAAGTCACATAGTAAAGTCAACGTCCTGATTACGTAACCACATTTTTTTCCTAATGAGGATAATTGCTTTCTTCAGTCGCAAGGTTTTTTGCTTTAACTTAACATGTAAACGCGGAGTACGTTGGCAGAATTAGTAGTCGACAACAATAATTATGAGTTTCGAGTAATAATACAGATGACGTAACCATAGCCTTGCTCATGGTCGTTTAGCTTTTAATAGTTATGCGAAAACTACTGCCGCATACTTTTTCATTGAGACTATGAAATACTATTAGCGCCCCGCGGTTTCACCCGCATGGATTACGGTTTTCCCGCTAACTCAATTATCTCACTGGAACTCTATTTAATCCGCCTATTACCTCCGTCCATATCAAATTTTATCGAAATCGATGCAGCCGCTTGAGCGTGAAGGAGTCACAGTGGTTTTTGAATTAATTGCGTATCCCACGGGAATAGCAATTATTATCGGGATGAAAAGGAGCCTATGTATTAATCCTGGATGTAAACTATCTCCATATCAAATTTCATCAAAAACAGTGTTTCTATTAAATAGAATAGATAGAATAAAATAGAAAAATATTTATTATATAATATCTATAAGAGCGTAAAGGCGTAACAAACATACACACAAACTTTCGCCTTTATAATACTAGTGGGATGGAATAGAGTAAAGAAACTGCGAGTACCTACATATCAGATAGTTCAATCAACGTGCTCTTGAAAATATGTGCAGAAAAATATATCGGGAGTTCACGCAACAACCACTCATGATTTTAGCATGAAACAATCCAAATTCTATCGTAGCGTACAAGATAAAAGACTCAAATTAAAACATTTCGGGGATGTTTTTAATTGCAAAAGCTGTGTGAATTTCGTTAGCCTCTTTGTCACTGTCGTCAGTCACTTTTATAAACGGTTTAAAGTGAGGAACAAAACCAATTTATTCACGTTCTGACCTATATCTGAAGTCGGGATCTCGATTTACTAAAATTGGTTACCGGGCGCTTACCTCCGGTACCAAAGGTTTTTTGAAGTGAAAACTTCTTTAGCGGCGTTGTGTACTTTTTGTATCGTAAGATCGTCAGATGGTGACGTCATCGAATTCGTTAGACGGAGGAAGAGTAGACCGTCGCCGTTGAAATTTAAACTTTAATATCTTACGAATAAGGAACATTTTCGTTTGTTGGTAGTTTTATTTGATTTTTTAAATTCTTTATTTGATTATATGTGTCGCATAATATTATAAATCTGACAGTTTGGATGGATGGTTAGATGGATGGATGGATGTTTGTTACACAATGACGCCAGAACGGATTTGGATAAAATTTGGTATGTAGATACTTCAGGTCCCGGAATAACTACCTGTACATAGACCCTCAGACCTCGGTTTATTAGAATGTTTCGATCAACACATTTGTATTATACGAGATGACCTGGCAAACATTATTCTGCCATATAAATTAACGAAAAGTCAATGTGACACGACACTTCATTTAAATGACTTCAGATCAATGATCGACGGTTAAATTCTTTGCATATTCGTTCATACCAAATATTTAAAATCCTAATAAACAAATGGAGGGTGTGGGTGAAAAATACTTTCCAACTTAAAATTTGGTAGGTCTGAGAGACCTACCAAATTTAGACAAAAAAAACATGAAAATCAGGCTAGACATTTCGGAATCCCGGCAGGGGCAAACATTTGTGCGATGGGTGTAGGTGTTTGTCCCGGGTCTTGGGTGTTTGTGTGCTGTGATTGTGTCTATGGCTCCCGCGACACAGGGAATCCTAGTGCAAGGGTCTGAGTGAAATGTAACGGGTAAACCGCAGTCCAATTGAAACCGCGGCGCACAGCTAGTCTTAGTATAAATACGTCCATGCAAATGACACATAATGTGATACACAATGTATTGTCCTTGTTACGTCATTGTGCCATTACGCCCGTCTTTTGTTTAGCTCTACGCATAGCTATTTAACTTATCTCTTTAGGTACAATAAAGAATGCTTAATGCGTACTGCCAAGGAATGGAACTCGTTGCCCGAGTCTGTGTTTCCCGATATGTACAATCCTGGAGTCTTCAAGTCGCGAGTGAATAGGTACCTTCTAGGTTTGCGTGCTAAATCCTAGACAACGTCATCACTTAACATCAGGTGAGACAGTTGTCAAACGCAAACTTATAATATGTAAAAAAAAAAAAAATGGTAGTTCAATGACTTCTAACAAGAAATAATGTCATACGGAAAACATCCGAATATAGTTACTTTTAAATACTTCCGCGACGTCGTAGTCATATACAAAATTTCTTCTACTTGATCATTTTAAAAACCGACTTCAAAAAAGGAGATTACTCAATTCGAACGTATATTTTTTTTTTCAATGTGTTCGCGGATAACTTCATCTGTTATGAACCGATTTTGATGAATCTTTTTTAGTTTGATAGAGTATACTTCCGAAGTGGTACCATTAAATCGGACAAGCGGTTTTTGAGTTGCACTCAAAAAACTGAAAAGTGTTACGCATACCTCGACTCAAATGGAATTCGAGTTCGGATGGAACCGAATTCAACACTCGAAAGTGTGAAATAACTTATCGAAGTCGGTACCATGAGCACAATATTTTGAAAATAGTTTCTTTTGAACTATTTCAATTCCATTTTATTATCAATATGTGGATGAAATCAATAATTTCAGTGATGCATTATTCTTTTTAATTTTTTTAAATATTGTTATTGTTCTAATTGTTCCAAAATCCACGCTCACCAGTCGATAGACACATTTAGTTAATATATTTCCACGAGTCTTTTTTGGCACAGTTCTGTTTTACAATAAAGACATTACCAGGGCCGGTAGATAATACTTACAAGAAGTCGTGTCATCTTAAAACATCGTGTTTTATATATACTTTCCATATTTTTTTATACACACTCTGACCCCCGCACTAGGATTCCCTGTGTCACGGGAGGCATGGACACGCACAATCACAGCACACAAACATCCAAAACCCGGGACAAACATCCACACTCATCGGACAATGTTTGCAATGTTTGCCCCGGCCGGGATTCGAACCCAGGGTCCCCGGAGACACAGAAGTCATGTCACTGACACGGACCACTGCGCCACGGCGACCGTCGATATTTCAACAACAGAAAGAGGAAAGGTCTAGCGAATCAACATTTTCACAAGAAAACTTATTGTAAAGGAGTGATAACCCCCCCTCCCCCAAACAGTAATTTACTTTCATGACTGTAGTTTATAAGGGCTCTAAAGCTGTATGAACGATGGAAGGGGAATCCGAGGTTCATTGTTCGTTTGAATTAAGGAGGGATAATGCTTTTACAACTTTTGAATTAAGATTTCGAGGAAAGAGAACGAGGATCTTTGATAAATCCTAATACGTCACATCGCAGCTATAGGACGTCCACAGCTGGACATATGCTTCCCCATTGGGGGATTTACCAATACACGCCACGCTTGGCAGGCGGGTTGGCGAGCCTAGTATGGTCTCCTATCCTCAGAATGCGCTGCTGCCCACCTTCTGGTACGTGATCCCTTAGCCGACTCTTACGGCACCCACGGGAAGAGAATCGGTAACAACGGTTGAGCCGGTACCACCACGGCATCTTATTACGTAAATCATATATATTATCTATACCTATCCTACTCTTGTTTTGATACTTATAGATACTATTTATTATATACTAGATACTATTTTAGTAATCCCTCCCCAGCTTGGTATAATAGTTTTTTGACCGATTAATTTACATTTTATACATATAATTGTATAGGTACTGCTATTAAAACGATTTAGAATCCACGTTTCTTGTCTATTTACATAACTAGCTACTCTCCGCAGTTTCACCAGTTGAAGCGATGCTAGCTTGGGGGGGGGGGAGCGTCGGCTGTCAAACTGACGGGACACTGGTTCGATCCCCATCAACAGCTTGAGATTCCAGTGAAGGTAGCACAGAATTCGACGTTTTTTTTAAACAATTTCGTCTTTATAATATCGGCGGTTTGATAATCGAACTCAATTAGGTATAATTATAACAAACTTTATCAAATAAACTACCAACAAATAAAAATGTTGCTTATTCGTAACACATTTAAGTTTAAATTTCAACGGCGGTCTACTCTCTCTCCGTCTTACGAATTCGATGACGTTCCGACGCGAGGTGTCCTGACGCGAGTTTAACATTTTTTTCCTCATACAAAAGTGCACAACGCCGCTAAAGAAGTTTTCACTTCAAAAAACTTCATCTGCACTGCAACGGACAACTTAGTTTTAAGTAAATGTATTTATTTATTCTAAACAAGCAATCAGTCACGATCGGGGTAAACGATAACCTAGATGGGCCTCGACTGTAAACATTATGACCTGGATAAATCAATTAGTTTAGTAGAAAGTAAGTTCGTAATTAAAATACATCATATTCTTAGCAATATATTATCTAGCGACCGGTAATGCGACCAGAGCGTCAAGTCCGACCAATTTAATGTTCAGATTCAGTCCGGTGCAAGGCCGACTCGATGCCAATAAGACAACGTCAAAAATGTGTCGTCTGCTAAGTTCATAGCGGTCTACACCTATGTTGCATCTATGGCCTTGTCTTGGCCTTTATGTGCTGACTGACTTTGGAAAATGACGCGCTGTGTTTCAATGTACATTGATTCAAATAATAATTGCTGATGCCTTTATTAAAATAAAACACTAATAACTAAATACAATACTGCAGCTACTTCAATAACATTTGAGCAATCCACTAGCTATTGGTAGCCTATAGATAACTCAAATGTTCTGGAATAATAATATGGAACTAAAAATACTTGACTATCAAAGCTGTCAAAATCAGCATTTGTGACCCGAGCATATTGACTTAGGCCTCTGGTGGAATGTATTCTCAACGGGTTTATCGTCTTTAGCCATAACGAAATGTCACTTAATTTAAGTACTCATTGGTGTTTCATTAAAAGAAACCCATCTTTATTGTCATGATGGTTCGTAATTAAACCACTAATAGATCGGAGGTAAAGTGATATTTCATTATGGGTAAATCTATCTAGATTGTATAAAGAAATGTCACTTACCATCTGGTAAGCCTGCAGATTGGAGATTAAGAAATGAGCGAATAAGGCAAGAGAGCTGCCATGATGGCAGCATGTGGAGATCCGTAATCTCTGTCTATACCCCCGAGACACGGATATGACGTTATGTATTTATATGTATAAATTGGCACACAGAGTGTAATAGAAAGGGACTAAACGGCCCAATGTCAGGTGTTGGGTATTAATTCGGGGTCCAGTATCGATCGACCCAGTTTGAAACAAGATTTTCTTGAAAATCATTTGCATGCGATGTTCTAAGGGTTAAAATTCTTATTTAATGGAATATTTGGCTACTAAGTTATTCTCAAAAAGTATTCACTCGAATAAATGGTAATCGGTAATTTAAATTATGGATATCCAATTGATTGGAAGAAATTATGTTTTTGTGAATCCAAAACTGATTAATCTCAACTATACCTTCGTATGTACATGTTACACTTAATTACACACACAGCGTCACACCCAAAAGCGGAGATAATTTTTTTAATGAATAATTTAAATAATTAATTCATTATTGATAGCAGCGATACTGCGCTGTTCTTCACCCTCCCTCTGGAGGGTGAAAAACAGCGCAGTCTGCACTCTTCTAAGTGTTAGGTCTGCATACTCTGAGCACAACCCTCATGCTTTATAAAAATATGTCATGTCTATTTAATATTGTAATATTTTTGTAAGTACTATTTATTAATAAGACGCTTAAGAATTTTTAACTTTATCCTATCTTTAATTATCAGCGTAGGTATTATCTATAAAAACTTCCACATAAAGTGAAATTCTAAAACTGACGCAGCAACCATTAAACTAGGCAAGTATCAAGAACATAAACTTGGCATGGAATGTGCCATCGATTATAGCAACTGAAAAACTGCCGTCAACCATACATACAGGCCAATAAACCTTCGATCCAGTTTACTTAAGCTCCCGCTAACAAAATTATCCTAGGAATGTCAGCTCTGCGGGCTTCCTCTTAAAACTCGATTCCGAACTTAAATTCTGATTTCGATAGATTGATACTCTTGAGCGCAATGCTAGCGCACGATTGGATTCGAGTTCAAAGGAATTTGACATAAATACAAAATGACGTTGAATGAAATTGGAACTGTTTCGCATTAGAATTGGATTGACAATGAAACTGAGTACAAGAGTAAGCCAGCAGAACTATATCTTAGTCAAAACAAAACTGATTTCAAAGTGACGGGATAGTCACCAAAAACATAGTCAGGACTTTATGAGTACTAGCACTCTATGTGACGCCCGAGGAAGTAGGCAGAGGTTACCACTTAACATCCTGTGGGCCTTTTGCTTTTTCCGTCACCTTATCACAAAAAAGAAACTTCACGCAGCAGTCAGAGTGAGCAGTCTTGACAGCCAACAATGTCGCAAAATGTATTCCACCTTCGACCGCATAATCACAGAGTGTCAAGTGAGATCGTAGTAGTCGAATTCAAGATCTAAATTACATTTAAAAGATTTGTAATTAATTAACTAAAAACTACTGAAACATATACTGGCTGGCCGGTTGGCGCAGTTGGTAGCACTCTGCCTTCTGAGCCGCTGGTCCCGGGTTCGATTCCCGGACAGGTCAAATATTTGTGTGTATGAACATGTATGTTTGACCTGTGTGTGGGTGTGTATATGTATATAAGTATATATATCAGTCATCAGGTTACCATAGTACAGGCTCTGCCTAGTTTGGGACCTGAAGACCTTGTGTCAATGTTATTAAATAAATAAATATCTAAAATGTCTACCAGTAGAACGTATAGTTGTCGCGTCAGAGTATTGGAGGTAACACGAGAAAGTTATTTTCAACGCGTGTGAAACCGCAGGGTGCGCCATTAGTTGAGCATAAAAACACATGTTTTATACTGTGTAAGATCGTTTGACCACTATCTCACTTGATGGTTAGTGGCGATGTGGTCGAAGATGTTATTACACTCGATCTAGAATCTTAACTGGCTCCCATGGACTGAACACACTATGTGTTTGGTGACAGTTTTTCAAACTTGAGGGTGGTAGTTAATCATGGCCAAAATTACCCTACCACCATGTTGGGATTTTGTTAACGGCGATATCTTCAATAGAAGCTCAAGTCGTTGGTGGGGACCGAACCAGCGTTCGTCCATTTGACATGCAACGCTCCCACTGAAAATCTATCATCCATCGTGTTGTTTTTGAGAGATCGTACTTTCAGTACTAGTACTTATATATTAAATTTAATGTATTGAGTAGATAGATAGATAGAAAATTCTTTATTCGTTTCTCCAAGTTTTACAAAAGTAACTTAATAGATTCATTATGTAAAGATAGCTTATAGCTTACAAAATCCTGGAGAAACAAAAGGCGGACTTATCGCTTAAAGCGATTTCTTGCAGTCAACCTTTTGTTTTGGAGGATTTCAACAAAAATAATGGTGGCATGCTTTCACCTGATAGCTGTACAGTAAACTAAATTAAAAATTATAGATTACCTAAACCCTAAGCGCATAAGGCGCATATACTTATAGAATACAACATTTACTTACATATATAAAGCATCTTCTATCTAAGCTAATATATCGTCTATTTATCGAGTCTTGAGTAGGTTACTCAAGACTCGGTAAAGAGACAAAATTTTACACAATAGATTGTTGTGCCTCATGCGGGTCATTTAGCTCGGAAGTAGGTCACGGATTTGCAAATTTTGTTTTATTGTGCTAATGAGCCAAGCATCGCGAGGCGACGGACACTGGCCTCGGACAGCGACGGATTTAACCAAAACTTTGAGTTAAATAACGACATATTTATAAAAATAAAGCGGCGCTTTTATATCACGCCATAACTTTCGTGTTACAAAACATCCGATAGACACCGATACTCGTCTTAATTACACTTGAAGCAATCAATGCTATTAATATTATGAGACTGACTTGATCACTAGCTCAAATCAAATAATTAATAAAGTGTATTTATCCTTTTGCGGCGATGATAGCTCAGCGGACACTGGTTCGATCCCCAACAACAGCTTGAGCTTCCTGTGAAGCTAACACCGTTATCAAATTCCCAGCATGGTGGTAGGGTACTTTCGAGTACCCGCCTGGCTAGCTACCACCCTTAAGTTTGAAAAAATGTCAAAACACATAGTGTGTTCAGGCAGCAGTCCTTGAGAGCTCATAATAACATGGTACCTACTAAGATGGTAGAGTATGTTCCAGCTAGTACATCACTTGTATATACTACAACATAAAACATCGTTATTGGTACTGGCAACTCTGCCTACCTCCTATCCATTACGAGGACATCAAGGATACCATACTTCATTATTTTATCAGACGGTTAGCGTTCAGAGGGGACAGATAGATTGAACTGCAACAGGGGAATCTAATAACCTAAAATTTTGTATAGTAACCATTATTCAAAATTTAAATGGGAATAATGTAACCTACACATAATGTAACCTTTAATACATATTGTAATTTACTTTTTGGAAATAAATATTTATTATTATTTAAAAAAAAAATAAAAAAAATTGGGGAACAGTTTGGTTTTAACGTGGTCATGTTTTAATTTAAAAAGGAATTTTAGTATGGTTCTTCATAGGTGTTATAGGAGTTTAGACTTTATTGCCTAGCTGCGCCCCGTGGATTCACCCGCATGGACTACTGTTTTCCCTTACCTACCTCTGTTATACGTCGTAGCGTAATAAAAGCCTTGCGCGATAAATGAACTATCCGACACAAAAACAATATAAATACCAACCAATTGAGATAGTGGTCAAACGCTAAATCTGCATAAACAAAATTAAAATACAAACCAAACTGTTCAGCTTTATAATATTACTTTGTATATATACGAACTTTCTGAATTACACAATTTCAGCTAGTAGGTAATTGCTTGTTTCTGTATATACTATACTATATCCGCTATCGGTAGAATCGCGCTGTCAAGTTACATACTCGTACGTTTAACGTTAAATAATTGCTCATTAATTGAACAACGTTAATTAAATTAGTAATCGCCCATTGGTCGAAATTGGACCATAATTATTAAACAATAAATACACGCATACATACTTTATTGTTTATTGTTAAAGTCTGTGGTCAAATTGAGAATATATTAATATTTGTCTATAGTCTTTTTTTTTTTTATTGGGAATAGGCAGGCGTTTGACCACTATCTCACCTGATGTTATGTGATGATGCGGTCTACGATGGAGCACGCCTGCCTAGAAGATACCTATTCACTCGTGACTTGAAGATAGGTACCCAGGTCGTACTTTTTCGGAAATACAGAGTTAGGCAATGAGTTAGTCTTACTGAATGTCGAAAATAACCATAACAAAATTTCAGCCTGTGGTTAAATAGGTTAATAGGTGGTTAATAGGCCCGTGGTGCCTCATTCTAGTGTGAATTTTAATTTAATCATAAGTATTAGCTGTATTATAATTTATTTTATTTATAAGTATGGATCATTTGTAGTCTGCTTAAATAAATGAATTGAATTGAATTAAATACATGGTAGTGTGTGTAATTTTCTTATTGATTTAATGTATTTTTTATGCATTTTTTTTTAAATAGCATTCTGCACTCCTTTATATAAACTATAAGTGTGGGAAATGTCATACTCCACCGTTCGCGTTATTTTCGTAAGATGGAATACAAAAGTTTTTGATTCACGTATTAAATTTATGATGATGATGGTGATGATGATGAGAGTGATGATGGTAAACTCTTCCTCGTAATAGTCTTATTCCTTATCCTAAACATCATGGCCGCAGAATAAGTAAAGCATGGCACCCCTATTCGCGTGTCACACAATTCAATGAGCAACAACGCAAACTTACTATCTCATTCATATCGAGTTAACAGCTCTGATGGTCTCACAACAATACTGCCGCGTGTAGCCACAATAGAATGATCTCGGACGATATCTACTATAGAAACAGATTTAAACAAGCACACGACAGAAAATGAAATAGTGCTCTTTTGTGCCTATGTTAGCCGCGTGATGAGATAGTTTTCGGATTGGAACTGTGTTTGCTGCGGATTCCTGTTGTGGAACAGATTGGAATTGTAGAGAGCTTGAAAATTTACGGTCGCCGTGGCGCTGTGGTTAGTGTCAGTGACATGACTTCTGTGTCTCCGGGACCCTGGGTTCGAATCCCGGCAGGGGCAAACATTTGTGCGATGAGTGTAGATGTTTGTCCCGGGTCTTGGATGTATGTGTGTTGTGATTGTGTGTGTCCATGCCTCCCGCGATACAGGGAATCCTAGTGCGGGGGTATGAGTGTGAAAAAAAAAAAGTTCAAATTGTGTGAAGGAAAAAATTCGGCTACTAATGGGTGGACATCCCCTCACATGTAAAAAGAAGGAATAAATTCAGATAGCTAGTGGCAAAGCCACAGGACGGCATTCTGTAGTGAACTCAAGTCCCACAAGTAGCCGACTTTTCCTTCAAACAATTTGAACGTAAATTCCGCCTAGCATATTGTTAATGCAATAAACCATAAAACTCTTAGAGCTTGAAAATGTTGCGTGAAACCAGCACGCATTCCGGCAAAATGCCTTAAGTGTCTTGAGAGTCGAGTGTCAGAAGTCTAGATTCAAATACTTAATTAAATTTAGGCATCCAGAACGCACTTATGCCGTTCGATATAATTATTACTTAATATTTCAGATTATAACGCCGCATTCCAAAATATATATAGCCAGTATAGCCATATATACCGAAAAGCGACAGAATAATTTTGAGATCCATTATTTTCAAATTGGTGTTATTATAATTACATTACATATTCTAGGAAATAGAAAACGTGTGAATATCGGTTGCTTAGGCAAAAGGGAGAATTTCAAGCATCTTTATTTCTAAATATGGGACAACATTCCCGCAAGGTCTTCAGGTCCAAAACTAGGCAGTACTATGATAACCTGATGACTGATATATATACTTAAATACATACTTATATACATATACACACCCAGACACAGGTTAAACAGACATGTTCATACACACAAATGTTTGTCCTGTCCGGGAATCGAACCCGGGACCAGCGGCTCAGAAGGCAGAGTGCTACTAACTGCGCCAACCGGCCAGTCAAATAATGCCGAACATCATAGTATGCATTTTTAATTTAATGGTTTCCGATTACAATTTTCTTTACGGGTGCTGCGTAAATCCTGTGGAGAATAACTTTAAAAGCGAACACAGTTTCTTACGCACACATAATGACAGAGAATATTCGTGTTATACACTTAGTATACCTACAGTCCTGTTAAATAATTAACTAAATTCAGCTTCTTGGAGAGGAGTTCATTGACAACATTCATGATTATGAAACCTGTCACTGATACGAGTTGTGCAAAAATGTGGAATTAGTTTCTTGCCTGGACATCTATTATAAAAAAAGAGTAGACCGAGTCTCAGAAAGGTGGGTAACGTGTACAAATCAAAATATTTGAAATCCTCCCCCCAAGTGTAGCCCGTCGGCTTGTTTGCCACCATTATGTTAATATGTCACGCGTAAAACAACTAGCATCAATAATTTGTAGAGTAGCAAACGGAACCAATTTTATAAATCTAAATTCCCACTTATCTGCATAAATTTATAAAAAAAATGTATTTGGTATTTCCTTCGAATAAATGGGTATTAAAAGTTAATTTAATTTCAAATAAGTTGCTCAAGTCTATTAACATTTATGTAGACGTTTACGAGTCTATTCTGTTCCGTCGTTGCGAAGTTTCGTATCCCTGGATGTCATTTGATTAGGTAATCATCTTACTGTCGAGACGATTTGTACTTGAGCGTAATAAGGCTCCATTCTTCTGGTTGATGTTGTAAAAGTTACAACAGTTAACGCATTTTTCTCTCAAGAACAAAAGCAGTTCTTAAAACCCCCCTTTAATAATATTATCATTAAAGAAGTACTGATGGCTGTTGGGGTCGAAATGGAGACCACGGACTGGCTAGCGCAGCATAGGACGGCCACCGAACAGACGGACAGACGACCTGACTAATGTCGCAGGCAAGAGTTGGATGCGGGCCGCTTCCAACTGGTCCTTGAGGGCTTGAGGAAATGGTGGAGGCATATGTCCAGCAGTGGTCGTCCTATGGCTGAGATGATGATGATCAGTAACCTATATTAAATCTTGGATTTACATAGCCATTCTACATCTAAAAATCGTCCTTCAAGAAACATACACAGATTGATGTCGAAATTGCCCCTGAATATGCAAACGGATTTGATACTCTTCGAAAATACGACAATGGTTGCTATATTTTTGTTCTCCTACGTTTGATATTTTATTTTCGTTTCGTTTTAATGCTGTTTCCATTCATCTCATAATGTACAAATATTGCTCGGGGAGCGCTTGTACTGTACATAGATCTTATAGTTAGTTACAAGATGCGCCCCTTGGTGAAATAGTACGAGATATTGGCCCTAATTCTGTTAATCACATAAACTAGCGAAAATTCACTAAAATTCAACTCGAAAACTTTTCAACAAACTAAAATTCAACTTCAACACTTCAAATCGAAAAAGCTCGTATTCTATTTACGCTATAATTCAAATTCGTATAACTCCATACAACGCTCTCACTAATATTAGACGAGTTTTATTCAACTGTTGGCCAATTGCGGGTAGTTTTAGTAGGCACCAAATAAGTGGCAACTTAATTTCGCTAAAACTACCCGCAAATTTAATAAATATATTTTAATTTTACTGATGTTATTGATAAGTCTCATACTAATTTAGACTTTATCGTAACCGTGTAAGAACTGATTTAGTTTTCCAAAATTTTAGTTTAGTTCAGTTGAATAAGCGAATCACTACCATTGTCGAGTTTTGTGTCTTCTCGTCATCCCACGAACAGTTCCTGGAACGGCCAATATTTTCGGCATAATAAGTACCGTGGGTATAAGGTATCCAAACTTTATACAAATCCGTTCAGCCGTTTCAGTTTGAAGGAGTAACAAACATACAAACTAGTGTGATATAATGATTTTATCACAGGGTATTGGATAGTTTTTAGTTTTGAAGACGCTAGTACTGACACATCTCACTAAAGATTCGTAAGAAATTCCGGATGAAGAAACAAAAAAAATTTTACCAAAAAATGGAACCGACTTCAACACTCAAAAGTATGAAATAACTTGTTGAAGTCGGTACCATGATAGTTCAAAAGTAACGGATATCAAAATATTGGGCTCATGGTACCGACTTCGACAAGTTATTTCATACTTTTGAGTGTTGAAGTCGGTTCCATTTTTTGGTAAATTTGTTTTTCCACTTTTTCTAGTGACCTTTGTTACCTATGGGATCAATTGTCATTGTGATGTAGGTATGTTCACCGATGTCTTCACCCGCTACTATAATATCGTGTAGGTATAAGCACGCATTTTTCCGTTTTTGACTTGTAACTCAAAAAGTGCTCGTCCGATTTTGATGAAATTTAAATGGGACCACACGGGAAGCACCAGCGGTTCACCCAGTCGGAAGTTATGCGGTAGCGAAACAAAAACGGCTAGAATTGAGAACCCCCTCCTTTTTTAGAAGTCGGTTAAAAAATGACCATCATCGCAATAGCATATGGAATGAGAACGTGGTTTTGACAAACCATGAATATAAAAAACACAGGAATTACTCCATTGCGTACAAGGCCAAGAAGAACAAACGCTGCGTACTCTCCTTGAAAAAGAAGACCGAATGTGGTCGAAACTATAGTCGGAACCCTCTGAGTTACTGCGTGAGTAACTCCCGTGTTTTATATATTCGTAATTCTTTTATTTCATTAAATTATAATAATCTATCTTCGTGTCCCTGATTCACTTGTAATTAGTATGTAACAGTTTTTAGTAATAGCATCATTAACAGCTTCAACAAATGTTCAAAATTCGAATATTGATATTTTTTTATTTTATTTTATTATTTTACAAAATCCACAGCTCTTAATTAACAGAGTTTGATGTACGTTATTGTTACCTACAGCCAAAAACGGATTTCCATTATATAGGTATAACATTAATGTAAGACAGTCTGCGCCGCTATATAGGCACGTCAGATATAACTGGATTTATAAATGTTAGATTGTTGGCTCGTCAAAGTCTCGTGCATGTGTATGTGTATGTGTGTGTGTGTGTGTGTGTAAGATTAAGCATGAGAAAAACAATGTTTTGTATAAGATGTTTCGTGTTATTTTACCTTTGCTTTTCATTTATTACACTCAATAACTCTTTCTTGAATGAGTTTTTATTGTATTGAAATATGTCTATCGATGGTGGCAGTTTATTGTAAGTATGTACCTACTTCATTAATAAAGATGTCAAAATTGAACATGAAAATGTAACCCATTTTATTGTCTTTTTAGCATAAATATGGATAAATAAGATAAATTATAATTACCATTTATAATTTTCAAAGCACCTTGTTTTCACCAATGTGTTTAACAGAGGTATTGTGGCCTTGTCTAATGTCTGTAGTGATTATGATAATACAGTGTGCTGTTCATTTTCAGTAAATAATGTGAGTTAAGTGAGCTGTGAAATGTCTATTATTTGCATTACTTTACTATGTTTCAAGGTTGATGTGTCTTAACTTAGTAATACTGCTAATAATATATTTTAAATGGGAGTTTGTGAGTATGGGGATATGTGGATGTATGTTTGTTACTCTTTCACGCCTATACGGCTGGATGGTTCTGGATGAAATTTGGTATTTATTTATTATTACGAAGACTATCGAAATATAAACCTTAAGTTTTTTTTTTTTTTTAAGATTATAAGCTTGCGTTTGACCACTGTCTGTAAATTCAATATTTCACAGTAAACAGAATGATTGAATATAAAAAGATGAATATAACAAATCTCGACAAATAGAGATTACATAATTTACAAAAATCACGCACAATATTTTAACATACTTAATCTAAAATTTATATAAACTATAAGAGTTAATATTATTAAAACTCACGTTCATAATTACTTTGAACTGTTTCTACGGGTATAACGTGGCACTTACGCGTAGTCGATATCACGATCGACAATTGTCAGTGCGAGACGGGACGGTGCGACGAACGCACCGCACTCAAGATCCTGAGGAAGGCTTCCGGAAGAAGCCGAAACAATTGTCGATCGTGATATCGACTACGCGTAAGTGCCACGTTATACCCGTAGAAACAGTTTACTATAACAGTTCTAATAAAACTCTTAATCTAAAGATTTATATAAATTAAATTCTGCACACAATAACACATTTTTTCTCCATTCATTCCCCATTTTCACCTGCGTTGAGCAAAGAAGGTTTGGCTAAGTGGGTTTTGATTGATGAAAGGCTAGATGTAAAAATATCGAAGTATCGAAATATCTAAGTTACTCTGCTTGTTGTAGTATTTAAAAAGTTATGCACGCTCGGTATATGTATGAATTTTGACGGCAGTTTGTGGTAAAAGAAAGAGGGCTATAACGGAAAGGTCGGCTGGGTGTATATATGCAAATTTGCCTTGACTGGCCGGTTGGCGCAGTTGGTAGCACTCTGCCTTCTGAGCCGCTGGTCCCGGGTTCGATTCCCGGACAGGTCAAACATTTGTGTGTATGAATATGTCTGCTTGACCTGTGTCTGGGTGTGTATATGTATATAAGTATATTTATATCAGTCGTCAGGTTGCCATAGTACACGCTCTGCCTAGTTTGGGACCTGGAGACCTTGTGTGGATGTTAATAAATAAATAAAATAAATTTGGCTTAAAATTTCAGGACAATCAATGGCAAGTATTGTATGTAAAAGCGTATACCCTGGATTAACACATAGGCCTATTTTCATCATCACAGTAGGACATACGGCTACTCTGTACCCTTGTCAGTCTCCATACAAGCGCCCCAACTCAGCAACTCAGAAATTCCCTCGGAAACCTCAGTGAGAATCGAGAGTCGCCGTATGCTGTGTACTCTCGGAAAATCCGTCAGCTGGTGTCAGTAGTTAGCCAAACATTAATAAAATCAAATATATTTATGTATTTCTTACTTACTAATGCACACCTCCTTGCTGTTGAGGTTTATGTTATGGGTCTTATTGTTACCTGAAACAAAAATATATGATTATTTTAAACTTAAGAAGCGGCATATATAAGAAAAAGTTTTTACAATCATACAGTCTTCGACTAGTTATTTCACACGTTTCAGTGTTTTTTTTTTTAATTTGGAATAGGCATGCGTTTGACCACTATCTCACCTGATGTTAAGTGATGATGCGGTCTACTATATAGCACGCCTGCCTAGAAATATACCAAAATACCTATTGAAGTGTTGAAGTCGGTCCCATTTTTAGTAATTGATGAATTTTTTTCACCGTTTTCAGTGAACTTTGCTACTACGGGATCAATTTATTGTCATTCACCCTCAATAAGGATGTCAACCAGATAAAAACACGAACACTTTATTTGGACTCAAACTAGTGTGACTTAAAAACCGCTTGACCGATTTTGATGAAATTTAAATGGGACCACCTCGAAGGTATCTCAAAGAGCTCTATCAAACAAAACGACAATCATCAAAATCGGTTCATAAACGACGAAGTTATCCGAGAACACATGTCATATGAAAATAAACAAATTTGGTCGAATTGAATAACCTCCTGTTTTGAAGTCGGTTAAAAATGATTAATACACAAGTTTACTAATATAATAGTCCACAGGTACCGGTAGCATTTTAATTAGCTTCACACCTACCACCTATTACTATGTGAGTAATTCCCGTGGTTTATACATTCATAATGTGATCCTCCACGTCTGTTTAACCAACAAAGTAGTATGGAATACTTCAGTTATAGACGTGGGTAAAGCCGGATATATATAATTTATAGTTATTTTCCCTTTATAATATTAGTATAAATTACTAATTTGTCGCAAATAATACGTTCTACGCAAGCTCGTGGCGAATCATATTCTATGACGTCATAAACACAAAGGTCCGGTAATAAATAGACGATGCTAAGCACTCGATGAAAGTATGACTTTGTAAAGTACTACTTTGACATAGCAAAGCAAAGGCATTAAATAAGCGATACTTTCGATAATACTTAGCTAAGCACGGCTTTGACTAAGCCAAAGCAAGCTTTCAATCGTTGTCTATGATGGAAGAAGCGTTCATAATGAATGGATTTTAATTCGTTAAGAATTTTGTTAATTATAATTTAAATATTTTTATGTATTATTTATATTTTGGTATTTAAATCATAATCATAGATTTAAAATTAAATAAAGAAGAGTTGACAGTGATCGCGTCAGTAATGTGTCAAACTAACAAAGAGAAATGAACCCAATACTACGTAAGCTGTAAAGTTTATCTGTAATAATAGCCACAGAAGCCATAATTCAAACTTTAACCAACCAATCACGCACCTTAAGCCAGTGTTAAGTCGACTAGAATCAAGACTGCCTTTGCTAAGCATTAGGTTGACTTTCGTCAAAAGTACGATGCTAGAGTACTGTCTATTTAAGTAAAAACCGCACTTAGCACGGCTCGCAAGTAAGACTACAAAAGTCTAACGACCAATACAATAATATAGTCGAATTCAGTTTCCAGGGGCTGGATAAATAGGGCCATTCGTCAAACTGTGTCGCCTGACACGAATAGGGACTCGGCGGTATCGTAACCATAGCAGTTACCCCAACCACACCCGTAATGGCGTACCGTGAACTCGCTTAATGTACCTGAACTACCTTTGAATAACTTAGGCTTAACTGCTATTAAACTAATAAGCATTGAAACGTATATTTTTAGGGAAGTTTGAACACCTCGGGTTTTCACCCGCGTGGACTACAGCTCTCCCATTCACTCCTATCCTAAACACCTTGACTATCACGACTGTGGAAAAAGAAAAGTGCCTAATATTACAATAAATTATTTGCTACAGCAAATAATTATTACAATAAATTATTTTCTACAGCAAATAATTTATTGTAATATAGGTAGTTTTCTCATTCGAATACGATAAGCGATCAACACTATTAGATAACGTTTTTCAAATAACTGTTTTATGACGATGGACAAAAGATTAATAATTAGAAACAAAATACATACCGTAGGTACCTACTAGGTGACGTGATTTCAGTAGCCCAGTATTTACTATTGGCTTTTATATATTTTACGGGTCACTGTAATCATTGGCATTCAATCAATGGCGTTGAATTACACCAGGCACCATTATGTCACTGTAAACCTTGTAAAGATTTGCTTTTCATTATACGCAATTAATTACATTGATTGAATTAATTAAGTTATCTAAGGTGCGGGAATAGTGTCGAAATAGTCCCCGCATAATCGCAAATACTAGTGAGAGAGGTCACTTGTATTCCCATGTCATGGTTACGAAGTATGAGAATTTAGACCACAAGTGATATTATTTTAAAATTTTACCGAAACTCCTTCACTAGGATCCCTGTGTCGCGGGAGGCATGAACACACACAAGCACAGCACATAAACAACCAAGACCCGGGACAAACACGATATATATACATTTATATATACGTATTGTGACTAATACAAAAAACACTGACAGATGCCAACCTCATTGCATTAAATTAAAAATACCACCTTTGATATGCATATATATATAATCCTAGAAATATGAAAATTTGTAAGAATATACCCCACATTCTTTTACAAAAAAGTTTACACGCGCGACGCTACGAAACTGGATTAAAAAACATCCAAGACCCGGGACAAACACCTACAATCATCGTATAAATGTAAACTCTAAGGCTTTCACGGCCGGCGTTGCATGTTGTATGTATTGCTTACGGGCTGTTTGGCCGTGGTCTATGTGAAACTTTTGTTCCAGACGTTTCGTCGATCACTGCGGTCGACATCTTCAGTGGTTCAGGTCCGAGCGGCGACAAGAGCGTAGAACTCTCCTTCGTATCCGTCGTCATCAGTAACAGAGAAGACGCCGCGGAGGAGAGTTCTACGCTCTTGTCGCCGCTCGGACCTGAACCACTGAAGATGTCGACCGCAGTGATCGACGAAACGTCTGGAACACAAGTTTCACATAGACCACGGCCAAACAGCCCGAAAGCAATACATACAACATCGTATAAATGTTTGCCCCTGCCGAGATTCGAACCTATAGGGTACTGGAGACCCAGAAGTCATGGCACTGACAAGAGCCACGGCGACCGTCTAATTTTAAAAGAAACCATAATGAAAATCAGTTATTATTCTTAAATTTGGTAGGCCGTAGTCTAGTCACTGATTGCGGTGCAACTATTGATTTTATTTATCCCCAATCTTCGAAGACAGAAGGGTAAAGCAAAACAAAACACTGCAAAGTGTTATAAATTAAAATTCGAATTTCGCTTTGAAATATCGCGAAATACCCCAGTACACGACCCCTTGGTTTTAATCGTACCGTCCGAGCCGAGCCCACCTACGATAGTATTACGACATCGTATAACCTGATATGAACATTTTTGTTGGCGACTAACTTGTTTAAATGTTTTTTTTACCTAACGCTTTTGTTTGGACAACCTGCTTGATGTGGAGCAAGAACGCTTTTGAAATGTTTATGCTTTTATGTAGGAAGGTCCGGATGGGATGTGTGTATTCGATACCGAAGAAGCGGTATTTAAATTAGCATCTGATATTTCTGCGTCGAAAGCGGTATACGATGTCATTTAACTACACCGCACCATATAAATCTACTAGTAGCGCCCCACGGCTTCACCCGCGTGTATTACGGTTGTCGCGCTACCTTAAGTATCCCGCAGGAACTATGTTTTTCCGGGATAAAAGTAGTCTATGTGTTTATTCCAGGGTCTAACCTATCGCCATAACAAATTTCATCGAAATCAGTACATCCGTTTGAGGGTGAAAGAGTAAAAGAAGGTTTTTATTTATTGGTTTATCCCACGGGAACCATACATTTTACCGGGATAAAAAGTAGCCTATATGCTATTCCAGACTATATTCTATCTCTGTGCCAAATTTCATCCAGATCCGTTCTGGCGTGATTGAGTAACAAACATCCAAGTAACAAACATCCACCCATCCATCCAGGATGGGATGGGATAATAAAAATTTTTTTCTCAAATGATTTAATGCATATGCAAAATTTTATGAGACAGGCGTCTTAGTGAAGAAATCCTGACTATCTAGAAAGCTGATGGTAGTTTGGCAGGTTAACGGGAAAAGACCACGCGGTCGCTCACCTAATAAAGTCGCTAACTGAACTGCCAGTCTAGACACGAGCTTCAGAAATAAAGACTCCAACTAAGAAGAAAACAGCAGCCGTATAAAGGGGCAATTCAAATGGAACTATCAAATCTTAATGTGTAGGCAACATGTTATTTCTATGCCAAATTTTACATTGGTAACAGGTTGCAACGACATAATAAATGCTAGACAAAACTTACGTTTACATTTTGAGAGGAAATATTGACTGCGAATGGAATTCGAAGCCTACAGACGGTAATGTCATGGTGTAGAATCCTCAATTATTAACAGCATACTATCATAATTATTGAAGCTTTCTTCGTGTGAAACCAATCCCGTTGTAGAATTAGGTCATAGTATAAAATGCTGTCATCAGAACTAAATCTAGGAAAAAATAAACTCGTGCGGACAAACAGGTTACGCAAAATCATTATACAACTGTTGTGAATGAAACCCTAAAATACAAATATCACCAAAATTGAAACGTTAATCGAGAAAAAATACGGCATGAAAGCTAATAAATTCCCGCGCCTAAATTTTGCACAAATATCCATGAGAAGCAAACGAAAAGTAACTGGATAAATTGAGTGCGTATTAAAAATATTATGAAAGAATCCAGAGGAGCGAGGGTCCTTAATAAATAAGTGCTCCCCGAAGCGGGAAGATCGTCTTGCCGGGACGCAAGTAGATCTCCTTTTGTTGACAATATAGCGTAGTAGTAAACCGGTACACCTATATATATTTATAACATGAGTGAACAATTTGAACCTCCTCAAAATTATTGGCGTGTTAAAAAGCAAGAGAGATATGCCTAAATCGTGACATATGGAAATACGTGTAATCTCCGCTAACCCCTCCGAGAAACAGAGAGGTGATGTGTATGTGTATGGCAGTGAGGTGATGTGTATGTGCATTGCAGAGAGGTGATGTGTATGTGCATTGCAGAGAGGTGATGTGTATGTGCATTGCAGAGAGGTGATGTGTATGTGCATTGCAGAGAGGTGATGTGTATGTGCATTGCAGAGAGGTGATGTGTATGTGCATTGCAGAGAGGTGATGTGTATGTGCATTGCAGAGAGGTGATGTGTATGTGCATGGCAGGAGGTTAAGTGCGTATGGAAGTAGTGAACAGGTCCTAAAGATTAGTACCTTCTTTTGAAGATATTAGTAAATAATGGGGCAAACATTTAATAAAATATTGTTTAACTCTCTTGCTTCTTCTTCTTATCAGCAATTAGACATCCACTGCTAGACATATGCCTATAACTCTCTTGCTAAATTTACATAATTATGCAAGTAGGAAATATCGATAATAAAACGGTCGCCGTGGCTCAGTGGTGAGTGACATGACTTCTGGTCTCGGTTCGAATCCCAGCAGAGGCACACGCTTGTGTGACGAGAACACATGTTTATCTCGACTATTTGAGAGGTTTGAGAGGGTTATGTAAGGTGATAATGTGTCCATGCTTCCGGTGAAACAGGTAAAATCCTACTGCGAACGGTGTGTGTCAATCAAATGAAATCAAAGAATTGATTATATTCACCGCACAAAAGGTTTCTCACAATAAATCATACATTTCAAAAGACATAAAACCCCATAAAATGTCTACTTGTAAATGTAACAAATCCAAAATAACCTTAAAAATGGCACGGATCCTGGAGTCTGTGGAGAATAAGAAGTGTTTATAAAAAAAAACCCTTTAATCAAAATCAAGAAACGAAATAATTCCTAGTCTTTACCTAAATGTGTCAATCCACACATGCGATAATCGCCGTACAAATCAATACGTTTCATACCTAAATGAGAACAAAAAATACACCAGAAACCTCTCTCGTCAACGATCGTAAACAATAAATAAAAGAAAAGGTATTTTGTTAAAAGGAACTTTAACATTAAATAATAATTTTCAAATGGAATTGAAGCGTCAATAAGTAAAAGATATTTTGAAAAGAAAATAAACAAATGTAGAAAAACAAGGGTAGCATTCTAACGATAGAAATATATTCCGTATTATTGTCGAGTTTGTTTATGTTCACTTTTCTTTTCTAAGATTTATTTCCAGGACAGTTCTTTGATATGAAAGTGTATTTATTTGTATATCCAATAACAGGCAGGACCACGAGAACGTAACAAGTCAGACTTGCCTTGAGGATCATCACGACCTGCGCTACCGTAGCCTCCCTACCCATCACGGGATGAGTAAGGGGCCTTATCCAGAACAATCAGCGCGATCACTGCAAGCTAGGCATAGCGACTATTAAATGGATAAACCCAGACCTTTTACATGTTTTGCTAACTTATTATTTTATTTCTTTGATAACTTGGGAAGACATGCATACCGTACTTCATGATGAATCCGTTAGGTAGTGAAGAATTGAGTCTGAAAACTAACGCGAGTTTCTTCCATAATTGCCAGGCGGCGAGCGCGAGCCTCAGCACGTAACTGAGGCGTTACGTGAGGCGTCACGTTACGTGCTCAGGCTCGCGCTCGCCGCCTGGCACGATCATAACTCCCAGATGAAGATCTGCAAATAAGTTCGAAATTGGTCGGAGAGTAATTTTCCAGTGTTTACCACGTGAGTCCTAGTCGGTTTGTTACATTACAGTAATGAAGATTGTCAAAAATATAATATCAATTTGCAATTTTCTCTACAATTATTTGAAGGGTTTGATGAATGTGGCTGTCTAAGTTTGCAATTATTGATGATAACTTTAAGATGAAAACGAAAAAATATAGAAAATAAAATCTAAATAGTCGAATGAGATTCGGTGTCTCTGGCAGCCTGTCGGCGTAATCTTAGAATGCTAAAATTGTTCAAGAGCTCTTTTAAGAAACGGTCTTCGTTGTCGGACCAATGAAACGTTACATTGCTAAAAAGTAGTGCAGTTTTTCTTGCTAACTTTCTAAGCCAATTTTCGACAATGCTCCGACAAAGTTTGAGGATTGCTTGTTAAATTATAAATGCAAGAGGAGGAGTTTTACTAATACTGCGAATGAGAACCAGTCCCGTGTAACTTTTCGTTGTGTGTCTTGAGGGTTTGAGGTTCAAAGTTACTTCTTCACTTCATAATTAGGTCCGAAATAAAACAAGATCATCCAGCTTTTATCTGTGATTTTCCAAATAAGGGCAAAGAGGAATCCTTGTATAATGTGTATTTATATGGCTCAAACCTGTACTGTTCATCCATTTAAATTTCTACTTCTTTCCCACTCGCAAAGACAAAGACTTTAAAGTAGAGAAGAAAAATCTTTACGAAATTCCGATTGTGTTTAAACTGCGTCACTGTTAAAAAACGAAACAATCGTCAATAAAGTTGCAACTAGAATATATTGTAATTGTTTTCTGTATAGTTTTAGCGTTAAAAACTATCTCACATACATTAAAACACACATTACATATTTATAAATACATATTTTTTTTTTTTTAATAGTTGCGGTAAGTACAAATTGCCAGGAAAAACAAAATCACAAAACGTCCTAAAGCACTTCGTAAATTTGTAGAACTGCAGTGATCGCGTCGCGTCATTGAAGTTAGAAAGGTGCTAACAAAGCATTTTACACTTAGATCTCAACAATTTTAAGCCAAGGTAACTAAATTTTTAGCACACTGTTACATTCACTTTTTGTTTGTATTGTTAGTTTACGGCTTTGATTTCAAGAAAACAACATACATAGTTATATATATTCACGCCTCTTTCCCGTAGGGGGAGGCAGAGACTTCCAAACGCCACGATCGCGAGACACTTCTTTCGCTTCATCCACGGTCATCAAACCTTTCATACAAGAGCGTTGGTTTAGAGTACTCTTGAACTGGCCCTTTCTTATAACTGCCTCAATCTGATTTCGGAACGTTCGCCAAGCCTAGACCCATGTCCCTCTTTAGTGATTAAACATATGATAAAAACACACGATCATGATTAACACACATATAAACTTAATTCTAAGAAACTGTTTGTTTAAATGCGAAGGACTAACGTGGGAATCTCAATATTGAAATTAAAATCAATGGGGGGAAAACATAAAGAATATAAAAAAACGTATATTTAAATTTGGAAGTAAAACTACGTTCCAAGATTCCTTTACAGAGATACAGGCGAAGCTAGCCAGTCACTATTAAATTGAAATATTTTCATAAATACACTCGTATGCTAAAATTGGAAGTGTGTGCGTTTTTTGTGTGATGTGAAGTGTTTAATGTCGTTGTGGTGTGATTGGGTGTGGTTAGGAGTAGTTGAAGTAACATAAATAAACACAGTACATATCCTACTAATATAAATATGCGAAAGTTTGTGAATATGGATCTGTGGATGTATGTTTGTTACTCTTTCACCCCTAAACGGCTGGATATATTTGGATGAAATTTGGTATGGAGATAGGTTAGACCGTGGATTTAACACATATGCTTATTTTCACCATTACCCTTTTTCATCACCACGCAGGTAAAACGGATCTAGATGAAATTTGGTATGTAGATACTTCAGGTCCCGAAATAACACATAAGCTATTTTTCATCACCAATCAAGTTAGTATATCAATAATGGTACTTATAGTACAAATTTTAATGTGAGTTACCTGTTTGAAAGTTTATATGTCGCATGTATGGTGTAATCTGTGGATTTATTGATGCTATTTAGAAAATTCTTTCTCAAGTAACTTTATCTCCTATGCTCGCGTGGACGGTTTTTCTTATTGCTATTCCATACCATAATCTATATCTGTGCCGAATTTTATTCAGTCCCGTTCAGCCGTTCTGGCGAGATTGAACAATAAACATGAAAACAAACAAACTTTCACATGTATTATATTAGTAGGATGTTGTCAATCACAATTATAATAACTGCAATGCAATTTCAATTCGAATCATTTAAATCGCGCTGGGCTACGTATAGAAAAAATAAACTTTTGTATTAACTAGATAATATGTCCTAGAATTAATTACCGGTATTGATTGGACTGTACAATGACATATACACATTTTAATATTATCGAATCTATCTAGTACCTACGTGCTTATTACGACTTAATACCAATAGTTACTGCTTTAGTTACCATTACCTCATAGGGATACAAGTTATATATAGATATATATAATTAACGGTAGAAATTCCATATCCTATAATTTATCTTAGACACACATAGCTACATCGATAATTAATTCAATACAAAATATATCGCATTGCTATGGCAACACTTTCACGATAAGCGCTCAAGAATTTATCGATAAAATTATCGTATCTGTACTGCGTCAGTGTTAATTCATTTTATCGAATTGCCCTATTTAGATATATGTTCCTTTGATTGTCCTGAAACTCTTTCAACTGGATTTCATAATAAACAAGACTCTTCAGAGAATTCTCGTATATTCATTGAAGCGATTTCAAAGCGATTTTCAATTCTAAAAGTACAATAACTTGTTGAGAGATATTGTACGGCGCAAGTCGAGTGCTGCACGACGGTAGACAACACTAGGAAACAATCGAACCGACGCCTTTTTAACTGACTTAAAAAAAAAGAGGTTACTCAATCCGACCGTACCTATACATAAATATTTTTGTATTTAATACTGACCTATATAATATATAAATATTTATTATTGTGTTCGCGGATAACTTCGTTTATGAACCCGATTTTGATGATTCTTTTTTGTTTAATAGAATAAACTTCCGCGGTGGTCCCACTTAAATTTCATCAAAATCGAACAAGCGGTTTTTGAGTTACACTCCAATAACTGAAAAGTGCTTGGCATACCTCGACGATATTACAGTTGCGGGTGAAGACATCGCAGAACGTACACAATGACATACCGTGAGTAGCAAAGGTCACTGAATAGGGTAAAAAAAATAATTTTACCATAAAATGGAACCGACTTCAACACTCAAAAGTGTGAAATAACTTGTCGAAGTCGGTACCATGAGCACAATATTGTGATGATAGTTACTTTTGTGAACTATCATGGTACCGACTTCAACAAGTTGTTTCACACTTTTGAGTGTTGAAATCAGTTCCATTTTTGCAGCACGATTTTATTTATTTATCGAGTGTAAAATGAAATACGCGTTCGAACAAAGTGCTGGGACGTTAGTATCGGAACGGCCGACGTGGGTTTGTTATACGGCCAATACGGTATATGGCTGAAGTGGGATAAACTGAGAAATGTTTATTTTCCCTCCCTGTGGCCGATAGTAGGCAGATTTATTTGGAGCGCTTTGAAGTTTAAATTGGCGCGAGTGGTTTTAGAGACCGCCACCCCTCCCCTATGCAGTCGCGCCGGTAAAAGGCGAATGGGAACCGACGGGTTTAGATCAAACAGGATCCGGTTTAAAACACAGATGGATCCTCTTGAACTTATTACAAGGGATAACACTTACGTATATGAGTCAAGACTGGCCGTGGTGGTACCGGCCTAAAATAGTACTCCCCTATCTCTTACCGCGGGTGCCGTAAGAGTCGGCTAAGGGATCAAGTACCAGAAGGTGGGCAGCAGCGCCTTCTGAGGATTGGAAATCATACTGCAATCATTTAGTTGCCTAAATCTGTGAATAGGTATGTTCTAGGCAGGCATACTCCATCGTAGACCGCATCATCACTTACCATCAGATGAGATGGTGGTCAAACGTTTGCCTATTCTCAATTCTATCCTACTAATATTATAAATGCGAAAGTTTGTGTGTATGTGTTGATAATTCTTCACGCTCAAATGGCTGCACCGATTTCGATGAAATTTGGTATGGAGATAGGTTATGCACTGGAATAACACATACACTACTTTTATCCCGGAAAAGTATATTTATAACCGCGGGGCACTACTAGTAAATAATAAACGGCACGCACACAGCTTAAAAATATTATATAAGTTTGTTTGAGCATCGCGGTATTCACGATCTCGGTGTTCGACTGGGCGACAAGTAGTAAATTATCACAAGCATGATAAATATATAAAAAAACGAGTCGGTGATGATGTAACGCTTGACGACCTCGCCCGAGCGCCGCGAGCCGGCGCGCGGACCTCCGCCTGCAGACCACGTGGGACGCCAGATAGCACTGGACAGGTATGATTTAACTGCTGTGACTCGTCTCAGATAAAGTGTAAAGATGTAAAAATCAGGAAAAATGTAAAGATTACTTATTTAATTTTCTACATATTTATGACAAACTAGAAATTTTTAAAGTTATTCTTTTTTCAAATAATAACTAGATATGAAAAACAGTGTTCAATTTTCAATTATTTGATTTTATAAACTACATAATACAACACAATAAATTAATTCTTTATAATGATTAGTGTGTAATCATGTATATATCTTAAAAATATTACATATACATACTCTTAAACTAAAAGTATAAATTATGTCTTAGATATAATTTAACATTTTTTTTTCGATCACTTATATATATTTATAAACATATTTAAGTGGTCGAGTCGAAAATATCCAATCCAGTTTAATTAATCTATCACTAGATTTCCTTCGTTACGCAATATTGCTAACTTGTTTAAAGTCTCTCAAGGACAGCTGCCTGAACACACTATGTGATTGGGGTCAGTTTTTCCAACTTGAGGGTGGTAGCTAGCCAGGCGGGTATTCGAAAATACCCTACCTTCATGCTGGGAATTTGATAACTGTGTTACCTTCACCGGAAGCTCAAGCTGTTTGACAGGCGACGCTTCCCCCGCTGAGCATTATGGCTTCAAAATTTAGATTAGACATTAGACCTGGAAGAACTTGAATTGTTGGCATAAGGTTGTGATTGTTTAAGGGCTTACAGGTGCCGATGACATTACAGAGGTTCAATCATCAATTCTAATGACTCCTAAACGTGATCTCACTATAACAAGCATTTTAGTAGTTACTAGTAATTTTGTAGGTCAGCATAAGTCTTTCCAGGCACAGAGATAAACCACGCTCGACGGAACAGCGTAAACGATCCGCGGGGTCTGTTGCCGGTTGCCGATAATTGCTTATTGTACAGCCGCCATCTTTGTCGGGGTGACTCACCGGGTGCTCCTACGCAAACCAGTTCGGCCAGACACCGCGAAACAGTATATCAAAACTGGTATGTACACATACACAAATATTACAAAACATAAACTGTGCTCCGCGAATTGGAAGGGTTACGTAACAACAAGTAAGATATACAGTTGAACAGTACCTGAGGTCTCTATATCAAGATAAAGACAGAATATAAGTTTTTGCCGGTGGAGTAGTTTCCACACGGTTCATTTAACGAGTGGATCTTGTCTTAAAATGCTTAAAAATTATCTCTTTTCGGCCTTCTTGGAGTTACCTTTTACTCGAATCAAGTTTTTACATATATCTACTACAAAAACGTGTAATGATAAACTAAGGATGCAGGGTCAAAAATATATTTTTATTCGATTATTTACAGGTACAGGCAATCCATGTGCAACTTATGAATCTACACAGATTCGAACATAAGTATGCGCATGCGGCTCTTGCGCTCCTTGAAAGATACCACCTGTGGTGGTTGGATCTCATCATAGTTACAAGTTTTATACTTATCAAGTATTACCACTCATTTGCGTGTTGCCCGTTTTTGTAATAAAACCTGCCAAAATTGTATGTGTTCCACTTGGAATCTACTAGCGAGATTCATTTATTTGATTACGAAGCTCGAGTACTGTTTTACACTATACGATCCTCGAATACGCTAGAGCTCTTCTCTTTCGCTCCCACTAGTGAACAGATATATCGCTATCCTTTACGCTAAAAGTAATAATGTTCTCGTAGGTATCATTGCATACGTAATGAGGTGATTAAGCAATATATTTTGCCTAAAACAGTTAACATCTAAGTACATAATAGCGTAACGTATACGATTACTTTGCCATTTAGGCGACTAATTGGTCGACGGCAGAAACTATATATATTTTACTGTTGGTGACTACCACACGCACAATCACTATCCTTATCCAGCTCACTGAAAAAGATATGACTAATCCCATTATTAGTGAATTATGCTACTTTCAATATTCATAATTAATTGTTAAGATATTGGATTATTGTAATTTAAGATAACAAGATCATTTTTTTGTCCTTTTTGACAGCTGGTTACGAAACTGAGTTCCTAATGAGGCTGGACGAATGATATAAAGTAGCGTGAGACCACACACATAACGATCCGCGTTGGGACTAAACGAACATGGGAGTACTGGTATTATACTAGTAACCTGCGATGAAACCGCAATACCAATGAACTAAGTAAGCTTCAAGGTCAGACGCTGCTGTCGCCTACCTAGCTACAGATTTGGTTGACAAAATTACTAAAAGATAAAGTCCGATCTAGAACTGGAGACTGTCAAGTACCTACCTACACTGAATTGCCTAAGTCTATGTTTCCACATGGATACAATCTGGGTATCTTCGAATACAAGACAACTTCTAGGCAGGCGTAATCAATCGTAGACCGCATCATCACTTACCATCAGGTAAGATAGTGGTCAAACGCTTGCCTATCCCACTATAATGTTATAAATGTGAAAGTTTGGATGGATGGATGTTTGTTACTCAATCACGTTCAAACGGCTGGATGCATTTGGATGAAATTTGGTATGTAGATACTTAAGTCTCGGAATAACACATAGGCTACTTTTCATCATCATCATCAACCATCACCACGCGGGCAAAACCGCGGGGCGCAGCTAGTATTATAAATGCCAAAGTTTTGATGGATGGATGGATGTTTGTTACCCACTCACGCCAGAACGTCTGAACGGATCTGGATGGAATTTAGCATAGATATATTATAATTGTAATGTAACAAACCAACTAGGACTCACGTGGTAAACACTGAAAAATTACTCTCCGACCAGTTTCGAACTTATTTGCAGTTCTTCATCTGGGAGTTATGATCGTGCCAGGCGGCGAGCGCGAGCCTCAGCACGTAACAAATAAGTTCGAAACTGGTCGGAGAGTAATTTTCCAGTGTTTACCACGTGAGTCCTAGTCGGTTTGTTACATTACAATTATGGAAGAAACTCGCGATAGTTTTCAGACTCAGATATATTATAGTCTGGAATAGCATATATATAGGCTGCTTTTATCCCGGTAAAATGTATGGTTCCCGTGGAATAATTGATGTAGCGGAAAACCGTAATCCACGCGGGTAAAACCGCGGTGCGTAACTTGTTGCGAATAAAATAATGAACAATCATAGTTCACTGGATTATATATATACAAATATTGATATCAAAAGAAAACCATAACCCTAAAACGAGTGTCGTAAAGCTAATGATTTGTACGGATGATATATACATAACTTTTTTGGACAATAAATGAAGTTGCCACATTTATACACGCTTGAATTGTCTACGTCTATAACTCTATTCTCCTTCCCACCCAGCATTTCGCTATAAGAAAATAGCTTGCCTAGATTTTCTGTACCCATAACTTATCTGGAGCATAGCATATTTTTGGCTCTCTGCCGGGACCAAGTAATCAATGTACAAGTCTTACATCATGCGCTCTCAATTGTCTCACGCATCAGCACTGGTTTTACTACACCACTATAAAATTAATTTCGCGGAAATCCTCCATCTGAAAAGTACCACGGCCACGGTACTATTGCTAGTCGATTAAAGAAATTAAAATGAATTTCTAGAGCGTTAACTTGATTCACCTTCACAATTTTTGATTTTGGAAGGTCAGATGTTGTGCTACGATTACCCACCTAATATTCAAAGGTTGTTAACCTTCTAATTGATGGGGTCGACTCCCACCTGTCTGTGGAATGGTGTCTGATGATGTCAGTGCGACTCCGACCCCTGGCCCTCGTCAATTGACTCATATCAACACTGACTGACTCTAGAATGAACAAACATCTCGAAATAGGTTCGGGATGTGTATATCATTATATTACATTGTAATATATATGAGAAGTCCATATGTTATTATATTATGTGGTATTATATATTATTATTATGTGTGGGGGCGATCAGCCCTGCAGTAGCGTTCCACGTAAGTTATATTGTGGATAACCTCCCCTCACCCCCGTAGCCCTCCCAAGTCTTTTATACAACGGAGGTTGCTGACACAGTCTCCATGCTATATCTCATGAAATAATAGTTTGATGTTCTATAATTTACTAAATTAATATGACAGATATGATTTTTAGAAGTTTTAAAAAACCTACATATAATAATTAAAGTTCCTCGCAATAGTTTGAAGTAGTCTTCTATTGGTTTGAAAAATTTTTAAGCCCCCACACTAGGATACCCTGTGTTGTGGTTGGACTAGTATCTTCCAAAAAGGTACAATAATAATGCTACAAGGGCGTATGAAGCGATGATAGCTCAGCGGGGGAAGCGTCGCCTGTCAAACTGACGGGCACTGGTTCGATCCCCAACAGAAGCTTGAGCTTCCGGTGAAGGTAACGCCGTTATCAAACTCCCAGCATGGTGGTAGGGTACTTTCGAATACCCGCCTGGCTAGCTACCACCTTCAAGTTTGAAAAACTGTCACCAAACACATAGTGTGTTCAGGCAGCAGTCCTTGAGAGCCAGTGAGCATTCTAGGTCTAGCGTGATAACATCTTCGACCACATTGTCACTGACCATCAAGTAAGATAGTGGTCAAACGCTAGATCTATACAGTATAAAAAGGGCACATAACATTACATAGATATATGACAATCGTATACTCACATGTGATTGGTTCTTTTTTTCAAAAACCTCGTATAAATTGTTCAAGCTTTTAACCCCTATATTGGCGGTTTGATACACCATATTGTGCTGAAAAGTCGTGTGCGAATTGTATTTTGTTTGTTTCAGCGACATTAGCGATTTATTGGTTCATCCTTTTGCTCACGCTGTTATCATTTTCAATTTGGAGCATACGCATAACTTTAGTTCTTTAATCTGTTTGACGGCTTTTACAACTAACAATAATCCACCAGGAGGGACGCAGAGCTAACCATTGAATTTTTTTAAATAGAGGTTATTGACAAATATATATAATGTACCTATTACGGACCGATAGCTGCTGCAAACGTAGAAAGGTGATTTTAATAACAGGATTTCAACTAAAATTATACGAGAACCTTCCAAATACTATTCGCAACGCAATTTCATTATTCCCTAAGAAAATTGGCACCAAATTCGGATAGATTTGACATCTTACGATTTTGTCGCAAATTGAAATCTCGAGTGCCCATCCTACTTGACAGGTTCACTGAACCGAAATAAGCCCGTGACAGACATTAGGGTTATCTATGAAGGAGCGATTGGTGCATGCTCAAGTAGTCCGTCATCATAGAGAATTACTTTTGGCGCAAAGGAAATTTCCGGAATGTTCGCATCAAACTGATTCCTAAAACTTTGGTCGGCTATTACCAAAATTCTTCTGTTTATTTCTATTTCAATTGTAACAATTTCCAAGTCAATTTTGTTTGGAATGTATGTTTTCCACACACGCCGTTCACATGATTGAATACACACAAATTGCTCAGCGAAAACAAACCTGCCCTTCGGGTGATAAATAGTGAATTCGAAACGGTTCTCCGGATGGGTTTTTATGTGTTTTCGGATGAGAGGCATCATTTGTCATACGCCCTTTTGGATGGCAGTCGGACCTTCCCGAATCCACTTAGATGGTTCGAGCATGCCAATATATATGGTATACATTTTGGAATTCTATCAGACATTTTTATATAATGTACAGGCATGGTTTGGTTTACTTGATTAATACTTTTTAACAGACTTCAAAAAAAGGAGGTTACTCAGTTCGACCATATATATTTATGTATGTTCGCGAATAACTTCGTCGTTTATGAACTGATTTTGATGTTTTTTTTTAGAAATCGAATTTGAATCTGAATTTAATTTTGTTTGAACAGAATGTTATTTCATTAGCAAAAAATATGTTCAAGAGCTCGCGGTAACGCACAATGTATTTGAACTGTGTCTTTACCCCAGAAATAAATTAATATTTTATATATTAATATTTTGAATCAACCCGCATCAGGATTTGTCCCGCCCTCTCTGCCTGTAAACACCCGCGAGCCTATGTAATGTCATCGGCGCCTGTTAAGCCCTTAAACAATCACAACCTTATGCCAATTCAAGTTCTTTCAGGTCTAATTATAAGCGGCGATGTCAATTAGTATTCTTCAAAAGCCAAGAACCTGAGTACAGATGACACCGCCACCAGCATGACACCCTCAGGTCTATGATTTGCCTACATCGTTAATTCAAACTTGTTGTCACAGGCCAGTCTGAACGTTGGTGTCATCAGTCTAGATTTATTTGTTTACCATTAGTAGCGCCCCGCGGTTTAACCCGCATGGATTAAGGTTTTCTCGCTACCTCAATTATCCTACGCGAACTATACTTTATCCAGGATAAAAGTAGCATATGTGTTAATCCAGGGTCTGAACTATTTCCATACAAAATTTCATCGAAATCGGTAGAGCCGTTTGAGCGTGAAGGAGTAACAGACATTTTTGAATCATTTGCTTATCCCACGGGAACAGCAATTATTTTCCATAATAGAAGTCGCCTATTGGTTAATTCAGGGTTTAAACAATCTCCATACAAAATTTCATCGAAATCGGTATAGCCGTTTGAGCGTGAAGGAGTAACAAACATACACACATACTTTCACTCCAGTGTAAACCCGTCACGAGGCTCTGGCGTCACCGTCGGCATGCCGCGAGGGTCACCGGTTTCTATTCGTGTTAGGAGTGACGCACACGCATGACGCCTCGACTCGAGCGAGCGGGCGGCGATCTCAAGCTTTAAATACCCAAACTCGACTGTGGACGCTATGCCTTTGGATACTTGTTCTTTTGTGATTATCACTACAAGAAAGGCCATTGGAAAAGTCATAAACAAATGAAAGTAGACAATTAACGGCTAAGGGTGGAGTTCACCAAAATTTAAGCGTTCGATATCAATTAACCATAAGTTAATTAAACGGTAAAAACTGTTTGACCGACGGTTAAATAGATATCAGACGTTTTAAATTTTGGTGAACTCCACCCTAAGTCGATTGTCCCTTGAGGTTTTCTTGTGGGCTTTGAATCTCAAAATAGTTTATCTGAAAAAAGCCGTGCCATTTGTTCACGTACGAAATTATAAAAATACATAAACAATTTATCATAATGAAGTTTTGCTATTAAATAAACATATTTTATATATTATATTATTTGCCTCGTCATTCTCGGCATATTAACCGAACTTCCAACAAGAGTAAGTATTTAAATATTGAAATTTATCCCATCCCTCTAATATTATAAATATCAAAGTTTGAATGGATGGATGGATGGATGTTTGTTACTCAATCACGACAGAACGGCTAAACGGATCTGGATGAAATTTGGCACAAAGATAGATTATAGTCTGGAATAGGACATAGGCTACTTTTTGTCCCGGTAAAATGGATGATTCGCGTGGAATAATTGATGCAGCGGGAAAACCGTAAGCCACGCCGGTGAAACCGCAGGGCGCTACTAGTAAAAAATATGTTTGTGACTAAAATTAAACGTATTAATATATGATGCGAGGTATGAGGCTGATGTGATTATGGTCTCAAAATTTAAACTATACAAGGTAAGTTAGCTTTTATTATATACTAGTGCACCCTGCGGTTTCACCCGCGTGGATTACGGTTTTCCCGCTACCACAATTATCCCACGGGAACTATCCTTTTTCCAGGATAAAAGTAGCCTATGTGTTAATCCAGGGTTTAAACTGGTAACCATTTGGTTAACCATACCAAATTTTATCGAAATCGGTGTAGCCGTTTGAGCGTGAAGAAGTAACAAACATACACACATACGCACAAACTTTCAAGTTTATAAAATAAAGTAGGATAGGTACTTGGATTTGTATGCCAGACGAAGCGCAGTCAAAGACCCGCAGTGCACAACTACTAAGGAATGTCAAATTCTATGTGTTAATTTGGCACGCAAACACCTAATGAATTATTCAGCATGTTGTCTTTAGGACTGGCGAACCGTGGAATTACTGGCTCCTCCATGCAGTTTCAACACAACGGTTGCAACACCTTAGGGTGTACTTTCCTGTGGAGATCCTTAATGTAACCCCTCTTTTCTTTCTGCCTTACAAGGGACCAAAAGGATAACTAGAGGGTGGATCAACGCAATGTGTAAAATAATGCGTAACAGTTCGCCCGTTTGCTTTTTTTATTATTATTTGGAATAGGCAGGCGTTTGACCACTATCTCACCTGATGTTAAGTGATGATGCGGTCTACGATGGAGCACGCCTGCCTAGAAGATACCTATTCACTCGTGACTTGAAGATAATATATAGATATAAGATAATAACTTAAAGTTCGCTTTTACCCTATTCTCATATATATATAAAAATAATAAAAAATGGAAGAATCAGCTTTCAAATAAAAAAAAGAATCATAAAAATCGATTCACCCAGTCGAAAGTTCTGATGTAACAAACATAAATAGAAACATACGGGTCGAATTGAGAACCTCCTCCTTTTTTGAAGTCGGTTAAAAAGTTTGTTAACCCACATTGGTTATAACGCCTTCTTCAAAAATTCTATCTGCGCACATTAATTATTTATTTATAAGCACACTAACACTGTGTACACTAATGCGTTTACAAGGATTGCGCTTAACACACTAAGAGGCAAATGTCACAGCAGTTAAAGGTGTAGACAACATGCAAAATTATATTATATTATTTGAACGAGTAACAGATGTAAAATGTAATATTAGACATAATAAAAATAAATTTAGAAATAAATTGACTTGATATAGAAATAATTATTATGTTTTTATGTTTGTATGTTAGTGTAATCCCACTAATATTATATATTATTATTATATTATCCTACTAATACTATAAATGCGAAAGTTTGTGTGTGAGTTTGTTACCTCTTCACGCTCAAAAGGCTACACATGCGTTAGCATCATATTAAAGTTTGTGGGCAACACCGATTTGATGAAATTTGGTATGGAGATAGCTTATACCCTGGATTAGCACATAGGCTTATTTTCACCATCACCATCATCAATCATCACCACGCGGATAAAACCGCGGGGCGCAGCTAGTGTAGAATATGCTTAAGTAATTCCCGCTTGGGACACGTCTTTATTGAGGCTGAGAAGTTGTCATATTTCTAAATACCCGTCACATAATCACCCTCCCCTTCATTCCGCCCCCTCACAACCCCCATTTTGTGGGTACTTTACATACCGTGCACTGCCAAATTGCTTTGGCCGCATATTATTATAACGAGATTGAAATCTATTAAGGCTAACTACACCCAATTAAATGCGTAGAGTTAGGGGTGCTTTCACATACATTAATAGGAAGAACTGTTTAAAAACCTTGCATCAGTCTTCTAGCATAATGTGGCGTATTCTGCCTGATCTCCGACATACTCGGAGAGCTATTAACTTGAAGTTAAAACTAGCGGTCCGCCCCGGCTTCGCACAAGTTCAAAATTACAAAATAAAAAATTATAAGGATCCCTAATTTAAAAAAAAATATAATATAGCCTTTGTCACCCGGGGATAGTGTAGCTTAACAACAGTAAAAATAAATTACAAATCAGTCCAGCAGTTTCGGAGCCTATTCTACTTACCCTAGGTGGCGCGATTCAATTATATTCAATATTCAATTTAATATAACCTAAAACCAGCCGACAAACAAGACGCTTCCAACGACACCTCAGTTATGAATTAATTAGAAGTACCAAGTATAGAAGCTAAGGCTGTGTACAGACCTGACGAACGCGCAACTCGCTCGCGCGCTTCATCAGGTCTTGACTCTTCCTAATATGAACATACATATGAGTACATACACACATACCTCTCCTGTCCCACCGTCAAACACATAACCCTCCTGTTTTATTCAGTCGTGCAAAGAGAGATATAATCTTTATATTACTTACTACTTACTAGAGATTATCTAAGTCTATGCTAAGCTAGAATAAAACACTTAAAGAACATAGATGTGAAAAGTATTTATCTGTTTGAATTAATTTGCTGAATTACAGAGATTTAGGATTTAAAGTCTTTTTTTGAATGAACTATATAATATACATACATTACATTCTCACCTCTTTCCCGTAAGGGTAGGGCAGAGACCACAGCCATTCAAATGCTACGATCCCATCACACTTCTTCGCTTCATCCAAGCTCATCAGACCTTTTATACAAGTGTGTTGGTTTAGAGTACTCTTCACCTCACCCTTTCTTAAAATTTCCTCTATCTGATTTCTGAACATTCGCCTACACCTTAACCATCTAACACTACCATTCTTTGGCCCATGTATTCCTGCTTAGTCAATCTCCTTTCTCTCTACATGACCAAACCATCTCAACATACTTTTCAAACTTTGTTGTAAGTTTAAAAAAATTCACAGTTATAAGCGCACAGTTCTATATTCTACGTTGAGAGGCATTCTCGAGTAATGCAACAGACTGTAGCAACCCTAAGCATTCATTTATTGTTTTATTTTCCAAGAGAAACGAGGACAACTGGCTGACGCTACCGGCCTTTTATGAATAAGATAGAAAAGATTTATTGCATTGAATGAATGCTTAATCTGACTACAAAATTCAGCCTCCATATTACATTCTGGCAGACGGCCAAGCAAAATATCAATACACCAACATATACAATACAAATTTGTATTGAAATATTTAGTAAGATGATAGTGTATTTTCAATATTTTGGGTTCTACTTAAACAACATTCTATAAAGATCTAGGGTACCCTGTGTTGTACTATTCTTTTTGATTTTATTTATCTGTATTCTATATTGAGTTTGATGACAATGCCCTATGGTATTCTACCCTGTACACATATCTTTGATCAACTTTTACATGTCGGTTGATAGCATACCATAACTATACCAGAAGTTTGCTCGACCAGGATTCCCTGGAACTGACCCACATCTGATGGCTTTTAGTCTCTAATCAAAGTGAAATTAAATTTTATTTTTGTTCCCTTTATCTGTCAGGTGTATTTACATCCATTTACTCGGAATAATCCTTCCTAAAAGTGGTCTGGAAGTCCAGACACAGTCCTTCAAGTAATTATTTTAAGTAGGTAAGTAATAAATTGTGAAAAAAGCATTGTCCAACTTTGAGGATGCGCTCAATTGTCAAATCCAATACGCCAGGGCAACATTTGGGAAACTCCACAAAGCCTGATTAAAATATCTCAAGGAGTACCAAGAGTAACACACACTGAGAGGTCTGCTCTCAGTGTGTGTTGTGTGCACCGACAAAACACAGTGTCACAATTTGGTTCCTCTCTCAGTATCACATATTCTGCAGTCTGATCCTTACCCTACATCCTAAGGCAAGTTAGGGACTTGTGGTTATTCCCAGGAGAAATAAACTATTTTTATTTGTAAGATAGACGAAGCTGACGAGAAGATCTAGAGCATGTGTATCAACTATACAGTCAAAGAACTAGAAACACTGGTTTATTATTCTTATGGATACAAACATTTGTTTATTTTGGATGATACATCTACAAACATTAGTAACTAGCCAGGCCTGCTAACAGCACATTGTGGATATCTGGAGGTAGGATTCTACTCTGTGATCCAAAGTAATCCAATTGAGAACCAATATAATTGTTACTCTTATAATCCAGCTATAAAAATGATTTCATTTAATTTTTCTTTTTTAATATTGTAGATCAAGCGTTTCACCACTATCTAACAACACTATCTGGAATGCTGACTGGTTCTCAAGGACTGCTGCCTGAACACACTATGTGTTTGGTGAGAGAAATTTGTCCTAGTAATGGACAGGACTCTAAATGTAAAAAATATTCACACGGGTGAAATGCAGCTCATATTTATCAAATAAAATACTTTTCATAAAATGAATATTAAAATTGATGAATGGAAGGGCAAAGAAAAAGTGTTTTTTTTTTTTTTTTTTCTTTTATTCACAATAGGCAGGCGTTTGACCACTATCTCACCTGATGTTAAGTGATGATGCGGTCTACGATGATTC
This sequence comes from Apeira syringaria, assembly GCA_934044485.1. Taxonomy (NCBI): domain Eukaryota; kingdom Metazoa; phylum Arthropoda; class Insecta; order Lepidoptera; family Geometridae; genus Apeira; species Apeira syringaria. Next base: position 3,394,271 of record OW203672.1, on the reverse strand, counting down.
ACGCCTGCCTAGAAGATACCTGTTCACTCGTGACTTGAAGATAGATATAGATAGATAGATAGATTATATTGAGGATGTATGAGAAGGGTGTGACTGTAGACAGCTTATAGAGGAATGGAAGAAAAAGATGTGCTGTGCCAATACGAAAATGTGTTGGGACCAGAATAAGAAGAAACAAGAATATATATTAATAACATGTCACTAATACCATACTACCTATAGAACATATTACATAAAGTATTTGAATCAAATCATTTGTTCGCTCCAGCAACTATAACCTCAATGTATATGGGCTCATTGCCCTTAGAATTTGCAAAATTAGCAGTCTTTATGAAGTTAGGTGCACAAATTCAAATTGTAGATGTTAGCTGATAAGCGCAGTGCAAATCTAGTATTCATATCTGGTATACTAATAGCAACCCACCCAGCACACTTGAACAATGACCTTTTCAGATGTATCAAGCAGAGAACCTCTTCATTATTTTGCCTGAAAAACTGACTGCAATAAGAAGTCATAGGGTCAACTTGGGCACATATTTATATACATTAGACTCACTAAACTGGCATGATTAAAATCTACAGGGTACCAGATTATTGGACAATATAAAAGGAAATCATAGTGCGCCGACCTCACCTAGTGTGGAATAAGGACAAGAAGAAGATAAGTCCTATGTTGCCCTTTGCTTGACATGTATTAGCTACATTATTTTTAACTTAAAAATAACAGAATAAACATGCAATTGTGACAAATTTTGAGGTTATACTGATGCTGGTGCGCGAGAGCGGAATGAGATTAGGGAGGGGGAGGGTGCCCGATTATTGGATTTACCGGACTATTGAAGTGCTGGATTAGTGAGATTCTACTGTAAGAAGATAAATGAAATGATATGTATTATAAACATATTACCAAATAGGTATATTCAGGAAACAAAATACCAAGCGTAGTAGGTTACATACAGTGAGACCATTACTTACTATGAATAATTTCTGAACTATGTTAGACATGACATTGATGATCAATTACTTCTAACTTTTACATAGAAGTTACCTTTTATTTTATACTCTAAAGATCTAGCATTTTAACATTATGTCACTAGAATCTAAATGCTCAGTGACAATGTGGCCAAAGGTATAAACACAGACCTAGAATGTTTAGCTCTCAAAGGATGGCTCCCAGAATTCACTATTTTTCAAACTGGACTGGGTGGTAGCCTACCAGGCAAATACTGGAAAGTATCCTAACACCATACTGTGAATTTCACTACAGTGTTCCCTTCACTGGAAACTCAGGCCGCTGTCAGGTTTACAGCTGTACACACCCACTGTTATCATCACTTCAAAATCTACTACAAATATATTAGTTATTAAGTGTTTTTAAATTCATTGACACATTGCATTTACCTCGTTTGACATATTATTTATATCTAGTTTTTTTTACTATATTCTGTAGATGTCTACAGTCCAGGGATCAAAACTTTAAACTAGTATTGACCTCAAGGGTTACAATTTATGTTGCGAAAGTACCATTCTGGCCCCTATATAACTATATAACAAGTAAGTGCCTATGCACTTATATATCATTTGTCTATACAAATGCAAGAGATCCACAATAGAGAAGCACTGAACCCTGAGCAATATCAAAAACATAACCTAACTACCGAAAGTATTTATTGTATAATACACTCTAATAATACAGTGTCCTAGCAAAGCCGGCTTGACTCGATAATACCCACGTACCTATTTATTTTTACACATTACGCACACAGCTGTAAGGCGGCTCAGTGCTCGCCCGGACCAGAGGAAAATAACTAATATAACGTGAACTGCACAAAACCCAATTGAACACAGCAACATACAGGCGTTTACTCACATACCAGCCTAAAACACGATTTGCTATAATTGGAACGAGTTTATCTATCTGGTAGTCAGAAGAGAAATTGACGGCCCCTAAACGCCGCGGTAAAAGTAACCAATTGTTACTACTTGCATTCCACTAAAATGTAAGCGAAAGCAGTAGGTACTTACCTCGTTGTCGTCCAGCAATCGCGGAAACACCACGAAACAATTTCCCAGAGAGAAATCACAAAATCGTGCACAACACGAGCGAAGCACGGGGCGTGCTTCCACTCAACCTCAGCTCACAGCCGGTGTGAAAAACTCACAAATTCAGTCGAAACACGCGATATTTTACAGAAAAACACAGATTAACACTTACTTAGAATCTATGATTTCAACAAGAAATATATAGGTGTATAACAAAAACGAAAAACGCGCCAAATGTCAAACTAAAAAACTACAAGCACCGAATAACGCGCTGCGCGACCGCGCGATCCGAGTCCGCTTTGCTGACTGATTTGGTACGCTACACACGGGCACGGAACCTCGCGAGTCTTCCTATCCACGCCAGCGATCCGACACACAACCGCTCGGAAGGCGCGTTCTGTCGCAGTTTGCTTTTCATTTAATAAATGATTAGAAGCTGTCCGCTTATCTCATATCATAATTGATAAAATATTATATTATAACGTCAATGTTATCTATATCGCGATGCGACAAAATTGAGATAACTCACTAAACTAAACTAACGTTTAGCGTATCGTAATGCAACCGCGGCGAAAAGTTCTTAACAAATTACGAAATATGTACACTCCAACATTCATTTTTAATCGTACGGGTGGAATAGACGTTGGCCAGACGCAGACGCGCATGCGTCAGACGAGTCGCGAGCGCAGCGTTGTTGATTGAATGACAATCCCTGCGCTTTTATTCAAATAACCCTAAATATAAGTAATATTATTCCATAAATGAGACATTGGGTGTGTTTCAATTTGGGCTCACAGTGCATACGTTCGTACTTTGAAGGATTTTAGCTGTTCCGAGATGAATTTTGTACTGACAGTTCTGACGCTCGTAAGCAAATCGGAGCGGTTTTTTGTAAATTCATATTATATAATTTACTTCCGTACTTCATGGGCATTAAATGGATCATTTTTTCTGATATATAAAATTACGTTTTAAGCTATTGCATAGCTTCTATCGCGGGTCTTGAGCGTGGAGACCGAATCCAGAAATTCCGTAACGAAAATAACCTAACACCCCCCACTCCGACCGGCACAGTGGTGATACTTTTTAGTTTTGCCATCTATCGATGAATAGCAGAACTTTTAATGACTTTTTTTAAATATACGCTTGTCTGTTTAGTTCAGCAACTGGCCTCTAGGTGGCATTGGTTGTATCGGCGTTACTGCATAAGTTATTAATGTATTAATTGCATAAGTTGATAAAGAATGCTATGCAATAGCTTTACCGCGGCAGTCCCCGAGTGCCACACGTCTTTTTTAATTTTGTGTGGAAGGACTACCAATTTTTCGACAGATTCTCCTAATGAGTCAAATGTTTGACTCTCAGTGCATAGTTATTTATCTATGTGTTTGATAGCGCTCACGCTGCTCTACGTCGTACTCGTGAGCGATCTAAGCAAAGGATGATGACGTCATGGATGACGTCATATAAATTGTGTGTGCAGCTGTCAGTACATTTCGAAATGACTTTAAGCACGCTATCTGTGCTCAAAGAATAAGAAACGCACCACACGGTTTTCAATAGAAGTATATCCGGTTTATATATCAGACCACAATATAGGTTGCCGAGTTTTCCCTGCGACTCACACGCGTGTTTAGGTAGGGGTACGAGTAAGTATTACAATAAGTAGTTTATGCATTTCCCAAATATATTTACGAAACCCGAATTTGAAATATTAATTTTTAAAAAGTACGTTACCTCGATCCAATACTGAACCTCACTGAACCTATCTACAAATTTACACTCGCGGTATGAAAAGGTTCGTCACCGTAGAGTCGACTTTTGCTTGCACGAGTGCAAAAAACAACAATTACTGTACTGCCAACATTTTAATAAATGTTGGATATTGTTGTGTACGTTTACTACAGACATCGTATTTTTTTACCGACTTCAAAAAAGGAGGAGGTTCTCAATTCGACCCGTATGTGTTATTTTTAGTTTTTTTTAATGTTTCTTACCGCATAACTTCCGACTGGGTGAACCGATTATGATCGTTTTTTTTATTTGAAAGCTGGTGCTTCCCGTGTGGTCCCATTTAAATTTCATTAAAATCGGACAAGCGGTTTTTGAGTTCAATAACTGAAAAGTGCGTGCTCATACCTAGACGATATTATAGTAGCAGGTGAAGACATCGGTGAATATACCTACACCACAATGACAATTGATCCCATGAGTAACAAAGGTAACTAAAACGAGTGAATAAAAAAAATTACCAAAAAATGGAACCGACTTCAACACTCAAAAGTCTGAAATATCTTATTGAAGTCGGTACCATAAGCACAATATTGTGATGATAGTTACTCTTGTAAACTATCGTGGTACCGACTTCAACAAGTTATTTCACACTTTTGAGTGTTGAAGTCGGTTCCATTATTTTGGTAAACATTTTTTTGACGGAACGTTTTCGGTCGTTAAGCCATTTTATACCATATTAGTAGCGTCCCGCGGTTTCACCCGCGTGGACTACGGTTTTCTCGCTACTTTAATTATAACACGCGATAATATATATTACTTTTGCCGGGGTAAAAGTAGTTTATGTGTTAATCCAGGGTTTAAACTATCTCTATACCAAATTTCATCGAAATCGGTATAGCCGTTTGAGCGTGAAGAGGTAACACACATACACATAAACTTACGCATGTATAATATTAGTAGGATATATCTTTATTTAGATAAATAATTCTACTGTACGTGTGTATCTCACTGAACACCTCCTGAAGGCTAGACCGATTTGAATGATTTTTTTTATAAGCGTTTGGGTGGCGCTCTGGATGGTTTAGATTCCCAAATCAGCCCGGGAGATGGCGCTGCAGTCGGATATATATGAATATCATGCAGGAAAACGTCTACGACTGTCGGGTCCGCTGGTGTAATATATAACTTCAGCTATAGTAGGGTAAAAAACCTAGCAGTATTACAATAGTTATATTTAATTTGGTGGTATCTGCAGATTGTACACGTTCCTTGAAGAGATTAACAGTCAAACAACAATTTATTTGCCCACCACTGCCTTGCTGATACGTGTCTAATTAGCAGTATGTATGCGTCAAAATGATAAGAATTATCACAATCAAATATGTATTCAGATTTTAAATGTAGCTACTAACCTTTTTACATGGTTAGTTATCGTCAAGTTGGGTAACTTCCTTATAACTCTGAATAAAACTGTTTTCAATGTTATTTTTGTTATCCAAGAACGTTGATTGTGTTTCTATGAATAATTGCCTGAAACAGAACGTTTATATTATGTGTAAATGTGTCATAAAACAGCTTTAATGATGGCAAGCTTTCACACATGATCACGCCTTTTGAAACAAGAAAAAATTTAGTTTGTCTTTGATCTAACTACAAGTGCCTGTAGTAGTAGTTTGTACACTTGTACCTATGTAGCTATATAAAACAGGCCCCAGAAAGAAACCTATCATAAGAGGTTGTTTACTGGTTTGTTAAAAGCTTAAACACATACTTAGTAAATTATAAGCGTTAACACAAACAAATTAAATAAGTACGGACAAGTTTGGAAGTTGCAAGCATATCTTAATTCAATTATACTTAATTATATTATTATAATTAATTATACAAATTTAATATTTTGGCTCTTGAGTCATAGAGTATTGAGTTATCGTGCTGTTAGTGGGTTTAGTTTATTTGTTACCAAAAAATAACGTTAAAACGCCCACTTTATTTTGAACCCTTTTCAAGACACCATTTATTATTATAAGGTGCACTTGCAACAACCAAATTTTTTGACATTTCGTCTGGATGAAATCACAAATTTATAGGCATTATTCGTGTTCTAAACCTGGATCAGGCGAAAATCTCGCTTAATTTGATAGGTGCAAGATTGCCTAAGACATGTTAGATGGGCTTCAATGAATTAGACCAAAGATAGGTATACTTTTTGGCTATTTAATGTAACCTTTTCATTATTAAAAGCAACATTCGTTAAAACAAATCCGTTAATCGAATCGACATCTCTGACATCATGATTTAGTAAACAGGAATACAATCGAACAGTTCAAGGCCGGCATCGGATGGGAGATAGAAAACAGGGGCCTTGCTTGTACCGAAATACACGTAAAACAATACAGCATCAGTTATAATGAAGTATTGTAGACTGACAAGGTGACGCTTACACGCGTGATTGACTAATTATAGATGCGTGTGTTATATACTAAATATATATATCAAAATGCTATATAGATTTTACACGTAGGTACTTCGTGCTGTAAAAACAATTCTTTATTAAAACTGACGTGGTTCTGAAACATTATGAATGTATAAAACACGGAAATTACTCACGTAATAAGTCAGAGGATTCCAACTATAGTTTCAACCACATTCGGCGGTCTTTTTCAAGGAGAATACCTACCTAGTAATGAAACGACCGCGTCCGCAAGCGCCCCGTATTTCTCCCACCGAATGTGATCATACCTAATAATTAATAAATTATTAAAATTAAGAAACTAATACTGAAAAAAGTGTAAGCCTCAAAATCGGGAACAAAGATTTTCTCTTAAATACTTCAGGATTGTATTACTGATAATATATTATATTCCAAGAGGACAGAATACGAGATTATTAACTGCACATGAGCTAACCTAATCAGAACTGTCTTATTAAGGTTTTTATACCGAAAAAACAATATTGGTAGTGATTCGCTTATTCAACTGAACTAAACTAAAATGTTTTAAAATTAATCCAGTTCTTATAAGGTTACGATAAAGCCTAAATTAGTATGAGACTTATCAATAACATCACTAAAATTAAATGTATTTATTAAATTTGCGGGTACTTTTAGCGAAATTAAGTCGCCACTTATTTGGTGTCTACTAAAACTACCCGCAATTGGCCAGCAATGGAATAAAACTCGTCTAATATTAGTGAGAGCGCCGTATGGAGTTATGCGAATTTGAATTTTAGCTTAAATAGAATACGAGCTACTTCAATTTGAAGAATTTAGTGAATTTTAGCTAGTTCGTGTGATTAACAGGATTAGGGCCAATGTATTATAAGTTAGGAACCACCATTTTCAATTTTAACGCAATAATAATTTTGTGAGGATGGACGAACTAGGTGTTTCGTCTTGTTTATTTGGATGCCAAAAAATTCAAGAGTTCCAATACGAGACGGGAAAATTTGGCAAGCCATGACTCATGCCGGGCTGATAATATATCTATCAAGAAGCTTATTAAAAACAGCTGATCTGAATCTTTTTATACATTATAAATTGTAACCTAATAGGTTCAGATCGGATACTAAATAACGTGTGTATGTGCCCAACATTAAATTGTTTGATAGACAGACTGACACTCCTTTGTTTAGTCTATGTACTGTTTGAACTCTGGCTATTTTAGATTTCAATGTAATGTATCTACTCGTAAGTATCACGTTAATCTATGTTCCTCTGACAAACGTTTCTTAACAGACTTTAAAAAAAGGAGGTTACTCAATTCGTCCGTATATTTATGTGTGTTCGCGGATCACTTCATCGTTTATGAACCGATTTTGATGATTCTTATTTTGTTTGATAGAGTATACTTTCGTGGTGGGCCAATTTAAATTTCATCAAAATCGGACAAGCGGTTTAGAGTTACATTCCAATAAATGAAAAGTGCTTCGCATACCTCGACGATATTATAGTTGCGGTTGAAGACATCGAAGACATACACAATGACAATTGATGCCGCGAGTAGCAAAGGTGACAAATATTTTTTTACCAAAAAATGGATTTTTTTGACGTTTAGGGCTTAACAGGTGCCGCTGACATTACTGAGGCTCGCGGGTGCTTTCGGGCCAGGCAGTAAAACCAACATAAATTCTGATGTGTGATGATTTAAAATATTACAAATATAATACTTTAGGCAAAGACTGTCAGCAAAATAAGTCAAAATGGCTAGAACAACGCCAACCCGCCTGCCAAGCATGGCAAGTATTGGCAGCCCAATGGGTGAGTCATATGTTCACCGTACACTCAACCGATGATAGCCTAGGGTTGGGAGTGCTGGCTGTCAAACTGACAAACGCTGGTTTGATCCCCGCCATCGGCTTGAGCTTCCGGTGAAGCCAACACTGAAGATAACAATCAAATTCCCAGTATGATCGTGGGGTACCTTTGATTACGTGCGTGGCTAGTTACCACCCTCATGTTAGAAAACTGTCACCATCATGCGTGATTACATCTTCGACCACATCGTCACTGTCAATCAAGTGACATAATGTTTAAACGCTAGATCTATTAAAGTCATTTTTTTAAATTGCGTTATTTTATTTGCAGTTAATGTAGTAAATATTCTAATACATTGTTATAAAAATCATAATAAAGAAAACACGTTGTGTCGACCCCTTATTATTATAATAGAGATAAAGACAAAACGAAGAAGTGGCGTTACAATAAAATCATTTATCATCTTTCTATCTTCAGCTAAATCAAGTGTTTGGTTGGATACACTATATTTTAAGCGAAAGGGCGGATCATGGGGTCATGACCCCCTCCCCCCTAGCCTAGGCTGGCTCAAGTCCACTAGTTGTAGGACTAATCCTTAGACACAACATGCACGATAAACATGCCCATTTTACGATTGAAACCTCTTTTCTACCTCTATGTCACCTCGAACAAAAGATTTCGTAGAACGTCTTTACAGTGCATAAGCGCATAATTTTTTAGTATCAATCAATCAATCAATCAATCAATCAAATTTTTATTTCAGATTATAATAAATCCATCGTGGGTTTTCAATTCACATTATTATATAAAAATTGTTAATAAATAATAATAAATAAATATTAGTAGGTATACCTAAATTATTTCTGTACTTCAATAGTATATTTAATAAAGTTAAAAAAAGAAAATAAATTATAAGACTAGGCGAACTGTGACCGCGGCCGCGAGCGCCCCATATTCTCCTTGAAAAAGACCATCGAATCTGGTTGAAACTATAATCGGAACCTTCTGACTTATTACGTGAGGAATTCCCGTGTTTTATACATACATAATGTGTCAAAACCACGTCAGTTTTAATAATAACATTATAAGAAGATACGTTGCGTCACCGCGTCGGGTCTCCGTTTGAATAATACAGTAGTTATAATCCCTACTTAGCTTCAACGTAAAATATAACCGGTTAATCGAACAAGCGATTTCTATTATTCAGTAAGTTTATCACTGTTTATAACAGTTTCTAGAATGAACCCACTATAGAGTTCATTTCTTCAACCACAATTCTATTATGCATTACGTAAATTATGTATCGAATAAAAATGGTATAGTTATCTATATCTATATTTTGTACATAGCGCAATAATTTAATTTAAAAAAAAGTTTATTTTCAAATACACTGTCAGGTATACCTACTTATAAATATTATTGTATTTTCTTCAGTTTTTACAATAATAATTTCATCATCATCGCAGCTATAGGATGTCCACTGTTGGACATATGCCTCCCCATATAGGGGAATTTGCCAATACTCGCAGCGCTTGGCAGGAGGGTTGGTGAGCGCAGTATGATTTCCTATCCTCAGAAGGCGCCGCTGCCTACCTTCTGTTACGTGATCCCTTACCCGACTCTTACGGCACCTGCGCGAAGAGATGGGGGAGTACTATTCTAGTTCGGTACCATCACGGCACAGATACTATAATATGTTACTTCTCTCTAAATATATACGATAATAATTGATGAAGGTATTTCCGTGTCTGTTCTTACGAACCAATGAGATCCTTATACCTATAGACTAAAAATAATTAGTGATGTGACACATTTATCCGTTAGTATGCTTGTTTACACTCAGCGACGAAACTGGGGTGAGGGGACTTATTGACGTGATAACGTTTTATAAATTGATGAATACCAGCAACACTCATGAAAAATAGTAACGTTCCGCGTAACGTTCCACCTGAGTTTTGTATTACATAAAATAATCAAAGTCAAAGTCAAAGTCAAAGTCAAAGTCAAAGTCAAAGTCAAAGTCAAAGTCAAAGTCAAAGTCAAAGTCAAAGTCAAAGTCAAAGTCAAAGTCAAAATCAAAGTCAAAGTCATAAATGATTATGACGTTATCACGTAAATCTATCGTCCGTAAACCGACCTTACAAACAACCAATTTTTTTTTTTTTTACTTTATGAAATAGGCGGCAAACGAGCAGATGAACCGCCTGATGGTAAGCGATCACCGCCGCCTATGGATATATGTTACACTGGGGGCATTACGATACGTTGTCATTACTTTTGAGACTCTGTCAATTTAATCTTGTTTTAAATTTATCTTGATATTTACATCTTCAAAAATATGGTAATTATATAATAGTATGTGAAGTTACATTAGGTATTGGTACAGTTATTAATTAATTATAATATAATCCAAGATCTTGACAAGAGACTTATTGATAACACTAAAGTAATATTTCTACATTATCTACTGACGCAAACCGCATTTCATTTGACGCATTTTTTTCGAGTATACTGATAATGATAAGAATCGTACCTAACTTTTATCATCTATTCTTAGTACAAGCTTTGGATGCATTATATCTATATCTTTTTTTTTACTTTTGCTTGCGTTTGACAACTGTCTCACCTGATGTTAAGTGATGACGTTGTCTAGCACGCAAGCCTAGAAGGTACCTATTCAATCATATCTAAAAGAATAATAAAGAGGAAACTTTTTTAAAATTTCGGCGAACGGCCTAATAGCAAAAAGCCTCGATTAACATGTCAAGAGGCTCTCACTAGACGGATGGATCAAGGGTCAGATGCAGTCGGCGGTTCTCCTTGACACGGCGCGTATTGTCCGGAGGTTCCTCACTCTGCAGACCTAACCGCCGGCGGGCTGCTACTCATAAATCAGTACATATAAGAGTGTTATTGTATATCTATCAAAAAATTCATCACTATCACATATTCGGACATAGGACGTCCACTGCTGGAAATAGGTCTATTTTAAGTCTGTATGTTTATTTTGTCACAAAAGACTTAGCATACAAGATACAATATTGAAAAAGATTATATGTAATGTATAAAAAAATAAATTATTATATATTATATATATTAAATAAATAAGAACTGTTTATTGAATAGATAAATACTCAATATTTAGTGTTAATTCTGTGGACGAGGGGACTTTTATCTCTCTATTCTCGATGGTCACCGAGTCAACAACTCATGAGAATATTTTTAGATTTTTTATACTGTATAGATCTAGCGTTTGACCACTATCTCACTTGATGGTCCGTGACGATGTGGTCGAAGATGTTATCACGCTAGATCTAGAATGCTCACTGGCTCTCAAGGACTGCTGCCTGAACACACTAAGTGTTTGGTGAAAGTTTTTCAAACATGAAGGTAACCAGACGGGTATTCGAAAGTACCCTACCACCATGCTGGGAATTTGATAACGGTGTTACCTTCACCGGAAGCTCAAGCTGTTGTTGAGGATCGAACCAGTGTCCGTCAGTTTGACAGGCGACGCTCCCCCTGCTGAGCTATCATCGTTTCACAGCATGGCTCGTGCAGAGGCGAAACACGTGCTGCCGGTTACGTAAGATTGCACGTGAATATCGTACTCTATACCTACTTCTTGCGTGCAATTTATGCGGGAAGGAAGGCGGTGCACACTGCATGATAGCCTAGAATAAATTAAAGTCCCGCTGAGCGCCATGTGTGAACACACATGGCGCTCAACGGGACTTTAATTCGGACTTTAAACCGGAAACACAAAGTACCACTTTCAGAGGCCGCGTGTTTTTTGACGTTCAACGTGTTATCTCTAAATATTGCATATTTAGTAACCGACTTCAAGAAGGAGGTTCTCAATTCAGCCCGTTTGTTATTTTTTATTTTTTTTAATGTTTGTTACCTCAGAACTTTCGACTAAATGAACCGATTTTGTAGATTCTTTTTTTTAAAGCTGGTGTTTCCCGTGTGGTCCCATTTCATCAACATCGGTCAAGCCGTTTTTGAGTTACACTCCAATAACTGATAAGTGTTACTTTTATGTGGACTATGGACTACTTCCTTATTGAGGGTGAAGAAATCGATGATCATACACAATGAAAATTGATCCCGTGAGTAGCAAAGGTCACTGAAAAGAATGGAAACAAAAATATCAAAAAATGGAAACAACTTCAAGACTCAAAAGTATGAAATAACTTGTCGAAGTCGGTACCACGCTCACAATATTTTGATAATAGGTACTTTTGAACTATCATCGTAGCGACTAAAACAAGTTATTTCACACTTTTGAGAATTACGTCGGTTCCATTTTTTTCTTGGTAATTGTTGAAAATCTTTCTGGTATATATTTCCGCAAAGAATAACGCCTAACCCCCTTACTTATAAACGTTGAATAGCCTCTGAATAGTTATTCAGTGTTTTGTCTTTGTCGCTTATATGACAGTTTGACGTTGAAAGAACGGAACAAAACACTGAATTACTATTCGCAGGTTATTCAACGTTTATAAGTAAGGGGGTAAATCAATAAACTGTTTATTGCTTATTTCTGCAAATAATTATATACCGACTAACATGAAAATCCTATAATTATTTGTGGAACATGCATTTTTTATCAGACGTCTTTAAAATATGTACGACATCAATGCACCCGTATTTTTAAAAATTATTTATATATATATATATATATATATATATATATAATATAATAATAATAATATGGGACAACATTTACACAAGGTCTTCAGGTCCCAAACTAGGCAGAGCCTGTACTATGGTAACCTGATGACTGATATATACTTAAATACATACTTATATACATACACACACCCAGACACAGATCAAACAGACATGTTCATGCACACAAATGTTTGACCTGTCCGGGAATCGAACCCGGGACCAGCGGCTCAGAAGGCAGAGTGCTACCAACTGCGCCAACCGGCCAGTCAATATATATATAAAGGATGCTTGAATCTGAACCATAAGTAAATATTATGGTGACCTGTTTTATCACATTGACAACTAAACTAGCATTGCATTTATGAAACAAATTGGATTCTGCCTCATTTCCTTTTCACATCGCGCTGCTGCCATTATGTTTTTTTTTTATGGGATAAGGTGACGTAACAAGCAAAAGGCCCACATGATGTTAAGTGGTAACTTCTGCCTATAGACAGATACAATTTGTAAAGAACTGCGCCCGTCACCCCGAGACATAAAGTTGCTAAGTCTCATGTGTATTTTTTTTTTATTTTACGCGACCCAGCGGAACAACTTATTATTAATATTTGCACACGGCGTAATCTACACCATCAGAGAATATACTTATTGGAATTCTCGATAAGCGTAGTCAGAAGGTTAATCCCATTATGTAACTATATTCACAAGAAAAGGTTACCTTCGTGATATATTTGACTTATACAATATTACAGGAAGTGTATAATTGAAGGGTTGTTTTTTGAATGTATATGTAACTGAGTGTTATGCACTGCATTGTGTACAATCAATAATGTTTTGTCAAAAGTATTGAGTTCTATTATAAAGAGCTAAAAATCCAAAATCGCATTTTAGTTTGATTCTTTCAAAATGATTTGTCGGCTCGCCCGGCGACGGAGGTGGTGACGTCATCGCCGGCGCGCGCAACTCACCATCGATCGGCTGCCATCTCGCTTGCTGCAGCAAAATTCTTCCTTAAGAGGAAGATGTAAGGTATAAAAACTCAAACACATAAGTAAGCTTGTGATCAGTTTATTTTAAGTTGAAGATTTATTATTGTATATTACCAGCTGACCTGGCAAACATTGTTCTGCCATATAAATTATCGAAATGTCACAGTAAAACGAAACGATTACTTCAGGTCATGATCGACAGTTCAATTAGGTATTTGGATATTTGTTCATACAAAAAAAAAACAGTATTGAAACAATAGGCGATGGGGTAGCAGGGTGATAAAAACTTACTTTTATTCAGGCCTACAAAATATGCACAAAAAACCAACCGGTTGCACTCCGGAAGTGTCGGCAGAAGTGAAAACTTGAACATGATTGATGATAATGATGAAAAGAAGCCTATGTGAAGTATCTACATACCAAATTTCATCCAAATCCGTTCAGCTGTTCTGGTGTGATTGAGTAACAAACAACCATCCATACAAACTTTCAGATTCATCATATTGGTGGGACGCATAGAATTAACATTATGACATTTTTTTTTAAATAATGAAATCTTTCCTCTTTATAGTTTTGGCGTTTTAATAACCATACTCGCGTGGCGAGTATTGGCAAATCCCCCCTATATGGGGGAGGCATATGTCCAGCAGTGGACGCACATGGCTGAGAGAAGAAGAAGAATAACCAAACTCAATAATACTTTTAACAAAACGACTTTATCCAATAAAACTACCAACAAACGAAAATGATCCTTATTAGTAACACTTTTAAGTTTAAATTTCAACGGCTGTCCTGACAATTTGACGATCTTACGATCTGACGCAATCATTTTTCCCCCATACAAAAGTGCACAACGGCGCTAAAGAAATTTTCACTTCAAAAATTTCGTAATAAACATGTAAAACTTTTAGAAGGAGTTCATCAACAAATACTGAGACACGAGATTTTTATATATTACAGCTGCACCCCCCGGGTTTACCCGCGTGGTGATGATCGATGATGATGCAGGTAGTTAGTAGCCAATCTATTTTCTGTTTTCCTTGTCACCAGCTCGTATCAAATCACTCTCAGTTAAGTCACGAGTAGGTATATAGGTAACGTGACCATTTTTTTTTTTGCCAGTGCGGGACATTTGCAGACTATATATTTTAAAAAAAGTTATTAGTGTTTTACAAGATTTTTATTATAAAAGACAGAATAACGCAAATCAATCAAAGCACTAAACATAAAATACCTAGTTAAATAAGCACGACTTTCTAAACCCCATTAGTGGCGTGAATTTATTTCCCCCAAAGTTGCAGTTCGTGTTGTCTCTTCGAGTGGGAAAAATACATTTTAAATAATCTGTTCAACTGTTTGCAAAAGCGGGACTATGTAGACCTCGCTGGGGACACCGGGACAGTCTGCCTGAAAGCGGGACTGTCCCGCTCAAAGCGGGACGTATGGTCACGTTATATATAGGTTTCTTCTCAACACTATCCAAAATCACGATCATATACATGCATTAATTTAAATTAATTATTTGTTAACACACTTGATATGTGTGATAATAATTTTAATCAAATATTGAATAATTATTATTTATTTATTTTATTTATTAACATTCACACAAGGTCTTCAGGTCCCAAAATAGGCAGAGCCTGTACTATGGTAACCTGATGACTGATATAACATATACACACCCAGACACAAGTCAAACAGACATGTTCATTCACACAATTTTTTTTCACAAAATTCAATGAAACTCACGGCGCGGTTCTTTTGATTTTAATGCTGAGCTCGTAATTAACGTAAACTAAGACCCAACGCGTAAAATGACAACACAAACAAGGCATATGTTGCGCCTTTTTTACCTATTTATTAATCGATACTCCACTACAAAGAGTAATTTGTATTTGTGTACAAAACTAAATTCGATGGCGGCGCCCCTATTGTCTTGGCGCCTGTGTGCGAAGTGTGCGGCTCAGCCCTGCTCAAATGTTATTGTGGAAGCTGCAGTATTGTAATTAGTTATTAGTGTTTTATTTCAAAAAAGGCCAGTAAAAAGTAAAATCCACGCATGCATACTCATAAACTTTCGCATTTATAATAATTGTAGGGTATCATTGGCGTTGCTACTATTATTTTTGAAAGAGCATCCTCAGATTTTTCCAGACAACACTATATAGACACATATCGGTCGCACCCCAGGTTACAAACTTTCATCTCTGGCTGAGATTACACGAAACAATGTACCACGTAATTTGAAACGTTATTATTTTTCTTTCTTATCGACTTTTGTAAGCGACTACGGTGAAAATAAACATCAAACTAAACCTATAAGAGAGCAAATGCTCCCATATAATGTTTTTCTTTATTTTCCCAATTATTATTTTACTCGGCACGCTATCATTTTATCTAAATAAAATCTTTCCGTTTTTAGTTCATATTTTAAAATTAAACTAACCACGCACCGCGGTTTTACCCGCGTGGTGACGATTGATGATGATGATGATAAGTAGCTTAAATATGCTATTCCGGGAACTGAAGTACCTATGTATTCTTTTGTATGTATATATTTGGTATGTATCTACATACCAAATTTTATCCAAATCCAAATATCTGCTCAATTACGCTCAAACGGCTGGATCGTTTGAGCGTAATTGAGTAGCAGATATACATACATCATACAAACTTTCGCGTTTATAATATTACAAGTAGTACCCCGAGATTTCACCCGCGTGGATTACGGTTTAAGCCCGCTATCTCAATTATTCAACAGAAATGATACTTTACCGGGATTAAAGTAGCCTATGTGCTTATTTCAGGGTCTAACCTATCTCTACCAAATTTTATCGAAATCAGTACAGCCGTTTTTTTTTATTACAATGGTCTCATTGTAATAAAAAAAGATTGTAATAATAAAAAAAAGTGCAGCACTAGGATTACCTAACACTAGGATTCCTTGTGTCTCGGGAGGCTTGGACAAACACAATTTCAGCACACAAACATCCCAGACCCGGGACAAATATCTAAACTACACTCATCGCACAAATGTTTGCCCCTGCCGGGATTCGAACTCATGGTCCCGGAAGCACAGAACTCATGTCACAAACCATTGCGCCACGGCGATCTTCATTATCATTGAGCGTGAAGGAGTAACAAACTTGTACACACTTACACATATACATACAAACTTTCGCTTTTACAATATTAGTGGGATTAGTAGGATAGTAGGTACCCATACTTAAACAGTACGGTCGTACGTACGTACGTAGTGACGGTCGCCGCGGTGCGGTGGTTAGTGTCATTGACATGATTTCTGTGTCCCCGGGACCCTGGGTTCGAATCCCGGCAGGGGCAAACATTTGTGCGATGAGTGTAGATGTTTGTCCCGGGTCTTGGATGTTTGTGTACTGTGTTTGTGTGTGTCCATGCCTCCCGCGATACAGGGGATCCTAGTGCGGGGGTCTGAGTGTAAGAAAAGAAAAAAAAATTAAAAAACTGCTACATTATTTTGGAAGTCAGTTGAACATCTACGTAAAGCAATATGAGACAATCAGCAATTTTATGTAGGTTTTACCGCGATACTACGATAACTAAAATGATTTGCGAACCTAAGGTAACATTTAATGGCTGACGATCAATACTCGTGATAATGATGATGATGATGATGATGATCAATAATCACCATTCTGGGGCTATCATTGCTTCTACAACCAAAGGGTTTCTAAATTATCTTCATAAAAAGAAATCCTTCTAATTTTCTCACAGCAATACACTAACCTGCACACAATCCGTAGTAATAAAAAAATAAGTAGGAGTTGAATAACCCTGTGATTTTACTTCACGATGTAACAACCAAAAATAGAATCGATTACTTTTTAATCGACTCCAAGAAAACGAGAAGGTTTTCCATTCGACCCTTATGTTTTGTTACCTCAGAAGTTTTGACTGGGTGAACCGATTTTGATGATACTTTTTTATTTGAAAGCTTCAGTAAACCATTTTTGTTTGCAAAAGATGACTATTTATCATAATAAACCATCATTTGTTTTTCTGTAAAAAAACGAAGTGTAAAGGCACTGTTTATCGAAAAAAAATCAAACATGTTACTTACAACAAATTACTTCTTAATCCAGCTCATTTTTTCTTCCATTCTTGTTCAATTTCAAGAATGAACTAATAAAATAACGAACATGAACTCCATTTTTTGCCCATATTTTTTCTTTTTTTATTTATTTTTTGGTCTACCAACAATTATTGCGTTATAATTACAAATATATATCTTTAAAAAGTATGCTAAATGCATCCTCGAATTACAGTTAAACACACCGTGCATAATGTGTGGCCCGGAATAAAACCTTTTCTACTTTCCGGCTTCAAGCAAGAACAAAACGTTTTTTCTTCTAGATGGATTATCCTTTGATAAGTGCAGTGTCTAATCATTAAAACTTCATATACTCATTTTTCACAATGATAATTTTCCAATATTTTATATCAGGGGTGAGCCATCGAAGGAAGTAAAGTCGATGGGGTGGGCAGACTCATACCATCGGCGATATCTATACTAATATAATAAAGAAGAAAGATTTGATTGTTTGTTTGTTTGCATTAAATAGGCTCCGAAATTACTGAACCGATTTGAAAAAATATTTCTCTGATAGAAAACTATACTATCCTCGGGTGACATAGGCTATATTATATTTTCAAAAAAATTAGGGATCCTCACTAAAACTCAAGTAATGTCACGCAAGGTGTAAAAAATTCCCTCAAATATTATTTACATCGCTTGTGCTGCGAAAACTATTGATGAAAGAATAAAATAATGTACTACGACTTTGCAGAATAGATCATTACTTAAAAATTTTCGAATATATTTTTTTCTTTCATGGGGAAAATGCCTCTATTAAAATAAAACACTAATAACTAATTACAATACTGCAGCTACTACAATAACATTTTAGCAATCCACTAGCTATTGGTAGCCTATAGATAACTCAAATGTTCTAACCTGCTACCGGCTGGCAGCGTGCCCAGAATGCTAGCAGCATTGCCACGTTGAATTGCAATGCTGATTCGTTGAGCCAAATATGTATATATATTTCCTATATTTACAAAAAGTCTCCGGACAGCTTATGTCTATACTAATATTATAAAGAGGAAAGATTTGATTGTTTGTTTGCATTGAATAGGCTCCGAAACTACTGAACCGATTTGAAAAATTCTTTCACTGTTGGAAGGCTAGACTATCCCCGGGTGACATAGGCTATATTATGTTTTTATTTATATTAGGGATTCTTATAACTTTTAACTATTTTACCGTTGCGAAGCCGGGGCGCACCGCTAGTACAACAGTAAAATTCCAGACGTATTGATCGACTCGCAAACAGAAAAAGACAAAGTATGAAAACACATATGTTGTAGATATTTGGCCCTAATTCTGTTAATTACTCGAACTATTTAAAATTTTCCGAAAAGAAATAGCTCCTATTATATTTCTGCTAAAATTCAAATTCGTACAAGTCAATTTAATGCTCTCCTTAATTTTAGACGAGTTCTATTCAATTGCTGGCCAATTTCCGGTAGATTTAGTGGGTACGAATAAGTGGCGATTTATTTTACGTAAAATTACCTGAAATTTTAATAAATACATTTAATTCTATGGATAAGTGTCATACTGATTTGGACTTTATGACAACCATAATAAGAACTTATCTTACATATCATATTTCTCAGAAATTTAATTTAGTTTAGTTGAATAAGAGAGTCACTACCATTATCATTAGTCGATAAATTGCACTTCGTGTTTTTTGCTATTTTCCCATAGAATGGTGAACATTTAGGTATGAGTCTAATGTCAACTTTTGAAGTAGGTACAATAACGCTATTATTAGGCCGGGCGAACCGGGTTTTGTTTAGTTTATTTTAGTTAGTTTCTCTAGAATTCCTTTGCTTCCAGCTATCAGAATGTTCATTACACTCATTTTTACGCAATGCTCGTGATCTACGGCCTTTTATATCTGAAGTTACGAAGATTCAAATAAAAACTTTCTACGTAGTCTCCGTTTTATTTGCCGTTAGAAAAGTTTCTGTTATAAAGTTCAGTGCCCAGACTGGAGCAGATTACTCTCTACTAGCCGCAACCCGCTTATTAACCCGCGCGAACTATGATTTGTCTATTCTTCTTTGAGAGCTGTTTGTTATAGACTAACTGACCTGCTCGCGGTTTCACTCGCGTGGCCAAGAAGTTATCAAATGTCATCTATGGCTACACGGTAATATATACAGGTTAATCTCAAGCGTGATCGTCGATCTCCCATTTCTACTATCGTAGATTTTATGAACAAGTACAAAGAAGTTTTATAAACATTTGCCGTAGTGGTACCGGCCTAGAATAGTACTCCCCCATTTCTTCCCGTGGGTGCCGTAAGAGTCGGCTAAGGGATCACGTACCAGGAGGTGGGCAGCAGCGCCTTCTGAGAATCGGAAATCATACTGCGCTCGCCAACACGCCTGCCAAGCGTGGCGAGTATTGGCGAATCCCCGACCCATATGGGGGAGGCGTATGTCAAGCGATGGACGTCCTATGGCTGAGATGATGATGAACAAATCCCATTTGGCTTAAAACTAAATATGCCAAAATGGAACAAACAGAACGAGCAATGGTTTGTATATAAAGTTTTCCCTTTTGTTCTATAAATTCAGGTTTTCCTTTATTGTCCTAACTAAAACAATTAATTAATCAATTCAAACAGTTCACTCAACTGTTTTATTAGGCAATAGTCAAAACAATCCTGTACTTGATATCTAAAATTATAAAAAAACACACAACCCATTGAGTTAAAGTTAGAATTTCCAGAGTTAAAAAATATTAACACATAGTGTGTTTAGGCCGCAGTCCTTAAGACCCAGAGATTATAGGTCTAGTGACGATGTGGTCGAAGAAGT
Organism: Apeira syringaria; assembly: GCA_934044485.1. Taxonomy (NCBI): domain Eukaryota; kingdom Metazoa; phylum Arthropoda; class Insecta; order Lepidoptera; family Geometridae; genus Apeira; species Apeira syringaria. The sequence continues at coordinate 3,373,646 of OW203672.1, read as the reverse complement.
TATCGGGGTATACCTAGAATGTTTACTGGCTCTCAAGGACTGCTGTCTAAACAAACTATGGTGAAAATTTTTCAAACTTGAGGGTGTTAGCTAGCCAGGCGGGTACTCAACGTACCCTACCACCATGCTGGGAATTTTATAATGGTTTTACCTTCAACGGAAGCTCAAGCCGTTGGTGGGAATCGAACCAGATTCCGTCAGTTTGACAGCCGACGCTCCCACTGCTGGGCTATCATCGCTTCGGTCCCCAGATAACGTTAATCAATTAGATTAGATTTTGTTTTGATTAGATAGACTAGAAGCGCAGACAGCTTCTGGATGATGAGTCTCGGCAGTGAATACGACGATCACTGATTCGTATCCCGTCCTTTAATTTTCAATGTAAGTAAAAAATTGTTAACAACTACACTGCATATCGGTATTGTGTACTTTTCAGTACGCGTTCGCGTCTAGCTGGATCCCATTCTGACAAACTGTTACCAAAGACGATTGCGTCACACACATACAGTCTGCTAAGGCAACCGTATTTAGACCGCACCATGATCTAGCGAGAATCTACCTTCTACCGTACAGTAATTGACCATCAATGGAGATAGTAGCCAAAGTAGACCTATACATTATAATGAGTCGCATTTAGAGACTTCGTCTGATTATACAGCTTGACCAATGTAATAATTTATTAACAGAAGACTTACAGTTGTAAGACAGTTGTCAAGCGCTAACTTATAATAAGTAAAAAAAAACTTACCTGACAAGATTCGTCAGACTAGCACGACTGGCCTTTCCACTTCTTGTTGAGTCCGCCGCGAACGCCGCTGCATCCCACAATCCACTTCGACCACACCCACACACCTACCTTACTTTAACAATAAACTACCCACACTACCAAACAACTGCACGCATCATGAAAGGCAAATCTAAAGTCTGACTGAGAATTCCAATTTGATTGTTTCAAATCGGCTAGCTCCCGGACTATTATCTGCCGCGGTTTTTAGTTTTCATACGTGACGTAGCACGCTTTCTATACCCGTCTCGCTCCATATAAAGCGTTTTTCAGGGAGTGTCCGGATGTTCTGTCTCTGTCGCACGTGTTGTGGCACATTAATCTGGAACAAAAGAGGCTGTAATTAGACTGGGAAGGAATAAATTAGGGAAATTGTGGTAGCGTTTTGAGATGTCGAGATAGTAGTATGTTATTATTTTATAAAATGACTGCCAGCTCGGTTGTTAATGTGCAATAATTGTTAAATGTTAACCTTATAATAGAACATTTAAGCGTAGGAAAATCAATTAAAATACTAAAGTTTTCGGTTCATGATTTATCTTAAAAAATCGAAGTAAAGTACAACTACTACTCGCTCAGTGACGCACGTCGTCCCTGACTATCAAGTGAGATAGTGGTCAAAACGCTTGTTGTATTAGCCGCAGTGTTGTAATTAGTTATTAACTTAACATAACTTTGACGGTCGCCGTGGCGCAGTGGTCAGTGTCAGTGACATGACTTCTGTGTCTCCGGGACCCTGGGTTCGAATCCCAGTGGGGGCAAACATTTGTGCGATGAGTATAGGTGTTTGTCCGGGTCTTGGTTGTTTGTGTTGTGATTGTGTGTGTCCATGCCTCCCGCGACACAGGGAATCCTAGTGCGGGGGTCTGAGTGTGATATAAAAAAAAAAAAATCTAATTAGTGTTTTATTTCAATAAAGGCATATTATGTGATGTTAAGGCCGTGGTGGTACCGGCCTAGAATAGTACTCCCCCATCTCTTCCCGTGGGTGCCGTAAGAGTCGGCTATGGGATCACGTACCAGTAGGTGGGCAGCAGCGCCTTCTGAGGATCGGAAAGCATACTGCGTTCGCCAACCCGCCTTCCAAGTGTGGCGAGAATTGGCAAATCCCCCCTATATATGGGGGAGGCATGTGTCCAGCAGTGGATTTATATCATTGCTAAAAAGAAGATATGATGTTATCTTAGGTTATGTTATTATATAGTACAATTTCATATTTTATACTCCATCGGCCATGAGTTCTGTGAGATGTGACCCTAATTACTGCCATTTTAACTTGCTGAACAGCTGGGAAGTATTGAATTTCGTTCTGAGGATTCCCTATTTTTGATTCTTAGTAGATAATCCTGAATAAAAAATAGAAAAACAGACAACATTTTTATATGTATATTGTATAACATTATATGAATATTACTATATTTACACTTATTCACAATTTATATCATCACATTACATGGCACGTATATGAATTGTACAACATTGTTATAAGCTTTAAGCGCCTGCTTAGGACGAGCATGTCTTCATCCAGCACGTGTAGATGCTTATGCAAGTATGAGAGGCTGATATAATGTAATCTATTGCCAATACTTTTTGCAACGGACGCGGTAAAAGGGATTTCTTCGCTATATTTTATCCGGTACACTGACAGTCCGTCCTGGTTTACATGATTGAAGTTTGAGTAAGGGTCTTTTTTCTTGTAGTAAATATAGTCTATATTCAATGATGTTTTAGTAAAGATGACGTATATTCATACTGCGCGGTGCTCAGATTTTGTTCCTTTACGACATAAACATGCTTACTGCGACAGATAATACGGTACAAATAATATAGAAAAGGATAGCTATATGTTTAGACTTGCGCTTGAAATACCCTTCGTAATCAAAATTACTACAATTGACTTAATTTCGCCGCCTCAGTTTCCGCGCGCTTGTGGGACATCTACCTCATATAAACATATAATATCATTGCCTGTATTACTCAGAGATAATGTGGAATTATAATGCTAAAAGAAATTTTGAAATCGGTCCATTATTGAGTTTATCCGTTACAAAGATACAATTCTTTCCTCTTTATAATATTAGTGCAGAGTCATATGAAAAAAGCTGTTAATTTGCCATTATTTATTTATCACACTTAGACCCCCGCACTATGATTCCCTGTGTAGCGGGAGGCATGGATACAAACAAATACCCAAGACCCGGGACAAACATCTACACTCATCGCACAAATGTTTGCCCCTGCCGGGAATCGAACCCAGGGTTCCGGAGACACCTTCGTCATGTCACTGTCACTGACCACTGCGCAACGGCGACCGTAATTACAAACAGACAGCCTAATACAGCGCGATTCTACCGATTTGACTGAAAGTCCTGTGAAGTATGAGAAGGTATTGTACCACAGAATAGAAAAATAAGTCTTACGATACTTACAGCCTTTACAGAGAGTGGCTTTTAGTGCTGCGCAAGGCGACATGACGTCACAGCACTTAACATGAATAGCTGTGTGTAAAACAGTGCTTTGCTAGTGCATAATGGAATTCCGTGTAAAATGCGTTTCTGAAGTGACCTACACCATTATCGTACATAGTGTATAATGGTAGTGTAGTGTAGTGTATAGTGTATAATAATACATAGTGTATATAATGGATTATTTAATAGCCTTTATAATTTTATAAACATACAATTGTGGATTAAGATTGTAAAAGTAGGTTTAACAGATTAAAACAGTTTTTAACCGATTTCAAACAAAGGAGGTTCTTAATTCGGTTCTTAAGACGGTCGCCGTGGCGCAGTGGTTAGTGTCAGTGACATGACTTCTGTGTCTCCGGGACCCTGGGTTCGAATCCTGGCAGGGGCAAACTTTTGTGCGATGAGTGTAGATGTTTGTCCCGGGTCTTGGATGTTTGTGTGCTGTGATTGTGTGTGTCCATGCCTCCCGCGATACAGGGAATCCTTGTGCGGGGGTCTGAGTGTGATAAAAAAAAAAAAAAAAAAAAAAAATTCGTCCCGTATGTTTTTTTAAATGTTTGTTACTTCCTTAAACTGCGTGAATTGATTTTGATCGTTCTTTTTTTATTAGAAAGCTGGTGTTTCCCGTGTTGTCGCATTCAAATTTAATTAAAATCGGTCCAGCGGTTTTTGAGTTACACTCCAATAACTGTAAGGTACTGGGCATACGTCGATGACGTTATAGTTGCGGGTGGAGAAATCCGAGAACATACACAATAACAATTGATCCCGTGAGTGGCAAAACTAAAAAGGGTGAAAAAATAAAATTACCAAAAATGGAACTGGCTTCAACACTCAATGTGTGAAATAACTTGTCGAAATCGGTACCATGCTCACAATATTTTGATAATAGTTACTTTTGAACTATCATGGTACCGATTTCAACTAGTTATTTCACACATTTGAGTGTTGAAGTAGGTTCCATATTTTGATAAAAAAAAAAAAAAAGCACTGCAATGTGGGTATCTTAAAAATGAGATTTAGTAGTGTCTTATAATGATTGGCAACGTATAGTCATGCCCCCAGATAGGTGCACGGGTCGCTTACCATCAGACGGACCGTTTGCTTGATTGCTACCATTTGTAGCAGAAGATGCTTACTTCAATTTTATTTATTTTTAAAGAAGAATAAAAAGATTGTTAAGCAATAATTCCCTTATAAATTATGATTCTATAGGATGGCTGTCTTGTAACATTTTATGAAACATAAAAAATGTAGATACAAGGCAATATACAATTTTATGTATGGTCACAAAAATGTATCGTAAAACGGAAATGGTTGTAGCGGCGTAGCTTTGTAGCCGCGTAGCGACACCGTAGTCCGTAGGTCACCGTAGCTCGTAGCACTGATAAAAAACATAATAAAAAACTGGTCTTAATAAAACTTCATAAGACATTTCTGCTAAAAGTTAATTATTGTTATCTTTATTTATATTAAAAGTGTAATTATATAAGTAAGTAATTTATTTAAAGCCTATTACTATTTGTGGCATACTTTATGTAATTAATATAAGAAAAAAGGAAACGAGGAAACGCTGCCAGCATCTTGGGTACAATGCCGCAGGGGCCCGTTTTAGATTTAATTTAGTTTTTATTAAATTTTTAAGGTTTTTATTTTAAGTTAGATTATTTTATTGCTATTCTAAATTATTTTTAAATTATGTTAATGTTACCTTGTTAATGTTGTGGATATAAGTTGAATTAATATAAGTAGGTAAGATAATTTATAATTTTAAATCCAATTGAAATTAATAAGCCTTTGTCGTCATTGCGAGTATGCTGCTCTGATTATGCTGTTATATCCTCATAATCATCATCATCATCATCATCGTCTAAGCCTTATCTAGCCTTCTATTATCATAGAAAATTCACTGCGGGACATATGCCCCTCATGGGCTCCACTATGTAATTTTTTGGGGTCGAGTTTGCTAGTTCTCTCCACGCTTGGCAGACGGGCTGGCAAGCGCAGTATGTAGATTATATCCGCATAAGATGCTGCTGCCCTTCTTCTGGTACGTGATCCCTGAGCCGACTCTTACGGCACCCGCGGATACCCCACATCAACAAGATAAAATATAGAAGTACTATACAAGATATACGTGTACACAACACGCTTATAAACAAGTGATTAAAAAAAAACGACCGGTTGCACTCCGGGAGTGCCGGCAGAATTGAGAACTTGAACATGATTGATGATGATGCAGGTTACACTTATTCTATGAATTATATATATATATATATATATATAATTATATATATAATATATATTGCGCCCCGCGGTTTTACGCGCGTGGTGATGATGATGAAAAGTAGGCTTCATCTAAATCCGTTCAGCCGTCCTGGCGTGATTGAGTAACAAACATCTATTCATCCATCCATCTAAACTTTCAGATTTATAATATTAGTGGGACACATAGAATTAACATGATGACGTATTTTTTGAAACAATGAAATCTTTCTTCTTTATAATATCGGCGTTTTGATAACTGAACTCAATAATACTTTTAACAAAACGACTTTATCAAATAAAACAACCACCATTACCAACAAACGAAAATGTTCCTTATTCGTAACACATTTAAGTTTAAATTTCAACAGCGGTCTACTCTCCCTCAGTCTTTGAAATCGAGACGTCACGATCTGACGATCTTACGATCTGACGCGAGTTTGACATTTTTTGCCCATAAAAAAGTGCACAACGCCGCGAAAGAAGTTTTCACTTCTAAAAAGATGAACGCATTCGTTCAGCGGCCGAATCATAGTAAGAATTATTTGTTTGTACCTTCCTCTATAGCTTTATGTTATTGTGTTGTTACCTCACAATAGAGTCACCGAGTAAATAACAGTGCGACATGAAACAAAGAGATTCTGCAGAATACAAAAACACTGTGAATAAAAAAAAAAAACCCTCCATATCCTTATGTTTGAATATAGCTAGGCTGTGTACTCTGTGTATTTACCGCATAGAATTTGAAGTTAACTTATTCGGAATGCAGGTAGTTTCTTTGAAACCGTGGGCTTCAAATTATAGGTATACAAACGGGAATGGTAATTAGGCTTTTTCGTGATATCAAAGAAAGGGATGAGCGGGTATTTTGCCTGATGGTAAGCGTTATGCACTGGCAGTTGTACTGCATGGTGCCCGAAGATTTAAGCTGCTACAGTTATAAAAGCCGTCGATGCAAATTCGAGTGTTCTTTTATTTATTTAATTTGTACCTACCCTCCTCTTTCCGAGTAATGACCAATGTACGCCATCTTTTTGTTTCTCGTTACATGTACATTTACATCACAAAATACTTGAAGGAAATTCTTTATCTAAAATGTACGACAGGCACTTGTGCGTTTTGGCAAACAAAAAAGCGAATTGGACAAAAAGTGGTCAAGGGGTTCTACATCAGTGGGTTTGAGAGCTTCTCTAAACGGTCAAGTGCCAGAACTTTTTTTTTCAATTTTGGGTTTACGAACACATTTAGGAGAAGGACGTGTTGGGGAAACATACAGCCGGGGGATTTAGACCAGCCCCCCGATCACTGGCTTACTGTGTAGAACTGACCACCCGAGAGTACACACTGAAAACTTACACTTAAGTTATGTGCTTAGAAAAACTTCGCTTGCGCGATCCAGAACGTTTGCGTACGAAACCATTTTTGGATGTATTAATTTGCTTATTTTAACAGTTTTCTATGATTATCTGATAGAAAAATATTTAATAAACACATTGGTCATCTCAGAAATAAAGATTAAATAGTAATAGAATCTTAAAAATTAAAGATAGAAAATCAATTATTTTGACGCCATCTATTATGATCTACTGATACTTAAATGACATTGATCTAGAGGGAAGACAAAGGGTTGTGTTAAATGTTACGATGGATCTGGTTTTGATGAAATTTTAGAAAACAGTAATGGTGAGGTTGCCGTACAATATTTCATTTATTTAAAAAAAAATCAATACCGGGGAAGCCATACGCTTCCTCGGTCAATTCGAGTGTTCTTTTATTTATTTAATTTGTACCTACCCTCCTCTTTCCGAGTAATGACCATGTAAGCCATATTTCTGTTTCTGATTACATATACATTATTTATTTACATCACAAAATACTTGAAGGAAATTATTTATCTAAAATGTACGACGGGCACTTGTGCGTTTTGGCAAACAAAAAAGCGAATTGGACAAAAAGTGGTCAAGGGGTTCTACATCAGTGGGTTTGAGAGCTTCTCTAAACGGTCAAGTGCCAGAACTTTTTTTTTCAATTTTGGGTTTACGAACACATATAGGAGAAGGACGTGTTGGGGAAACATACAGCCGGGGGATTTAGACCAGCCCCCCGATCACTGGCTTACTGTGTAGAACTGACCACCCGAGAGTACACACTGAAAACTTACACTTAAGTTATGTGCTTAGAAAAACTTCGCTTGCGCGATCCAGAACGTTTGCGTACGAAACCATTTTTGGATATATTAATTTGCTTATTTTAAAAGTTTTCTATGATTATCTGATAGAAAAAAATTTAATAAACACATTGGTCATCTCGGAAATAAAGATTAAAGAGTAATAGAAACATAAAAATTAAAAGTAGAAAATCAATTATTTTGACGCCATCTATTATGATCTATTGAAACTAAAATGACATTGATTTAGAGGGAAGACAAAGGGTTGTGTTAATTGTTACGATGGATCTGGTTTTGATGAAATTTTAGAAAACAGTAATGGTGAGGTTGCCGAACAATATTTCATTTATTTTAAAAATAATTAAAATACCGGGGCAGCTATACGCTTCCCAGGTCAATTCGAGTGTTCTTTTATTTATTTAATTTGTACCCACCCTCCTCTTTCTGAGTAATGACCAATGTACGCCATCTTTCTGTTTCTTGTTACATGTACATTATTTATTACATTCACTTTGATTTGATCTATGTTAATAAATTAAGGGTGCGTTTCATTTGAAAGCAAATTGCACAAATTGACTGTAATTTTGAAAACTACTGGAATAAAACATCCCCTCTCTAATTTACTTTTCCCTTCTTTCTTTTGTTGTGTTTCTTGTTTAAATATAAGTATATTTATTATTATTATTATTTACATATGTTTATAAACGTTAATGTTGTCCTGAGGTTCGTGAGGTCATGTCTATGGGCACCGACTGAAAATCAGTGACTGAGGCTTTTGCCTTAGTTTTATGCTGAGTCGGGGCCCATATTCATGACACTCACAACATCATTATTATTCTGTTCTTTATTGTTTTTGTATGTTGTGTAATGTGTGTTGTGAGTGTCTTGAATAAATGTGGTTTCTTTCTTTCTATTCTTTCTTTCTACATTATTTATTTATAATTTTTAGACTTTCGCGATTCGAACACATTGTTATTAAATCAAACGGGGCTTGATCGCGAGAAAAACATTTAGTAATTTATTTACCTTGACGTTTCGACAAAGTTGCATTGGTCGTGGTCACGAGTAGACTGTAGAAATGCAGGTGTTAATATCGGCGAGAGCGCGTAGTTTCGCCAACTACCCACTTTTGATCTTATTAAGCTGTAGGGCTGTCACAGCCCTGCAAAAGCACAGGGTTGTCACGACACACAACACTGACAGTATCTTTAGTTTTTTCAGGGTGAAAACCGCCACGACGCGAAAATCTATAGTCATCAAAAGTGGGTTGTTGGCGAAACAACGCGCTCTCGCCGATATTGCCACCTGCATTTCTCCAGTCTTCTCGTGACCACGACCAATGCAACTTGGTCGAAACGTCGAGGTAAATAATGTTAAAGTTTTTCTCGCGATCAAGCCCCGTTTGATTTAATAACAATTATTTATTTAAATAACAAAATACTTGAAGGAAATTATTTATCTAAAATGTACGACGGGCACTTGTGCGTTTTGGCAAACAAAAAAACGAATTGGACAAAAAGTGGTCAAGGGGTTCTACATCAGTGGGTTTGAGAGCTTCTCTAAACGGTCAAGTGCCAGAACTTTTTTTTTCAATTTTGGGTTTACGAACACATTTAGGAGAAGGACGTGTTGGGGAAACATACAGCCGGGGGATTTAGACCAGCCCCCCGATCACTGGCTTACTGTGTAGAACTGACCACCCGAGAGTACACACTGAAAACTTACACTTAAGTTATGTGCTTAGAAAAACTTCGCTTGCGCGATACAGAACGTTTGCGTACAAAACCATTTTTGGATGTATTAATTTGCTTATTTTAACAGTTTTCTATGATTATCTGATACAAAAATATTTAATAAACACATTGGTCATCTCGGAAATAAAGATTAGAGAGTAATAGAAACTTAAAAATTGAAAGTAGAAAATCAATTATTTTGACGCCATCTATTATGATCTATTGAAACTAAAATGGCATTGATCTAGAGGGAAGACAAAGGGTTGTGTTAAATGTTACGATGGATCTGGGGCCTTACTATCAGCTTTATTAAAACCATGCAAGTTCCAAGCGGTTCTAAAACCTTCAATCAAAAATATCAATGCTCGAACCTTTCACGTAAAGGAGCGTAATGCCGTGGTGATGGTATGATTTCACACTAAGCGGTTTAAGCCAGTTTTTAGAACTGCTCGGATCTTGCATGGTTTTTACAAAGCTGATAGTAAGGCCGTTTTGATGAAATTTTGGAAAACAGTAATGGTGAGGTTGCCGTTCAATATTTCATTTATTAAAAAAAATATTTAAATACCTTTTAGGTACCTATTTATAAAAATGATATATGTGTATATTTTTGTGATTGGAAGTTGTATGAATGAATGAATTAATATTAATAAATGCGTTTACTATGTAGTTATGTGGTAGTATATAAGGAAATGCCAATATTGATCTTGGTACCCATACGCGCATGCGTAACGAACAAAACATGGTTTATGTAATCGAAAAGAAAAAACGGTGGTTTTAGCGTAGCTGCTGAGAAAGGGATTGATAGCCACTGAGGTTCTATTTACGTAGTAATAATAACTTAGTGTTGATACCTCGTTTTACTAGGTCCTCCTTATGTATAAAATTGGGGTTTTGTTTGGTTAGGAATTCCAAATTCAAATATATTTCAAACCAGTAGTACCCCGCGATTTTACCCGCGTGGATTAGTTTTCCCGCCACCTCATTTATCCCACGGAAACTATATTTTTTCTGGATGTGTAATCTGTGTAATCTATGTGTTACTCCAGGGTCTAACCTATCTCCATACCAAATTTCATCGTAATAGATTGAACAGTTTGGGCGTAAAGGAGTAACAAGTAAGAGGTAATTAAAATTATATGCTTATCCCCGTTTATAATATCAGTGTGACTTAGGCTTGTGTATTTGTGTTTCCAATTCATTTGTTTTCGTTTCATTAGATTTTCTTTTATACTATGGAAAACTTAAAATATCAGTTTATTTACGAATACGAGTTCCACCGTGGCACCAGCACCGCAGGAACAGCTCGAAGAATTGATCTCATTACTTCCCGCGGGTGCCGTAAGAGTCGGCTAAGGGATCACGTACCAGGAGGTAGGCAGCAGCGCCTTCTGAGGATAGGAAACCATACTGCGCTCGCCAACCCGCCTGCCAAGCGTGGCGAGTGTTGGTAAATCCCCCCTATATGGGGAGGTATATGTCGTACATATATACAAGGCCTTGCCTTGCACTTAGCTAATATTATTTATTTGATAAATATAGTATTTAAAAAAATATCATTTATTAAATATATTTCTTATTGATATCACATAACAAATCAAATCAAATCAAACTATATTTATTGTCTCACAACTACAGTATTGCCACATAAATAAATACACAAAAACACAGAAAAAAAACAAGAGGAAACAATACAATAATTGAGAACAAAAGGCGTACACTCAGCATTTGCCATATCAATATATTTAAATTATAGAAAATAGAAATAACTACTAAGATGTATGTACTACACTAATGTAAGAAAATTGTTACTAACAAAATCTATGGATCCCATAATCCGAAATAAACGTTTAATAAAAAAAAAAAAATGGGTTAGACCATTGACTTCTTCACGACTTTTCTTTGTGCAACGCTTTAGACCGCGTCGTCACTTAACATCAGGTGACACAGCGATCAAACGTCAGCTTTTTTAAAATCACATTTTAAATAATAGTTTTGCTACCAAAACATGCGGATACTGTATTTTGAAATATATCCGACTATTGGCAAAGCATTATGCAATGAACATTATGTACACAATAATGTATGAATGTACGCCATCTTTCTGTTTCTCGTTACATGTTATTTATTTACATTACAAAATACTTATAGGAAATTCTTTATCTAAAATGTACGACGAGCACTTGTGAGTTTTGCAAACGACTGTTTGTGCTACGCTTTAGACCGCGTCGTCTCTTAACATCAGGTGACGCAGCGGTCACACGACACATTTTGCTATCAAAAACATGCGGATACTGTAGTTTTGAATATATACGACTATTGGCAAGGCATTATGCAATGAACATTATGTACACAATAATGTTAAAAACAAACATTCTGACACACATGTTGATATTTCTTCCGCTCCATTTACCCACATATATATATAGATAATAAACAAATCGTATAAATCGGATTCACTTTGATGTAAATTCAATTGATAATTGATTGATAACAATTCATCATGTTTCAATTTCGAACGTTGCGCTCATAAATATATCGAAAACAATAAAAACTTAACTCATTTTATAGTTATTTTGTTTTGTGTAACTCAAAACAATGTCGTCACTTAGACAAGACCTGTTGTATATATTGACTATTCTCTGAAGTGGAGTTCAAGATACATTGGTTTATTTTACGCCGCTTGGTATTGAATAGATGCCAAAATGTATGCAGTGGTATAGTTGTCTGTGTAGTAGTGGCCAAGAGAAATAAACAGAACAATTATTTGAACGCAAGCGCATCTACCATTTCCGATATCAATATTGAGTTTACTTACTTCTAGCTGAAAATGAAAATCATTACTTTATGTTATTCAACAAGGACAAACAACAATAATATTAACTTTGTATTTCTAAATAAATGAAGCCACTACAGTGAAGAGAATAAATAAAGCACAAACATTTGTTTATCACACCTGACAATATTAATATAAACAAAAGTAATAACCGACTTTTATGATAAACATTTTTTTCAATAAAAGCATTACAATATTTACTTAACATTATTGTAGTAATTGCATTTTATAAATAATATATACAGACAGAAAAAAAGTACTTCCAACTGTTCCACTGTTGTTAACCGTACCCTGGCTGGTCCCAGTACAAAGGTACCCGTGGGCGTGACCACAGTATAAATACATATTTATACTGTGCCGTGACGCTCGCCGTATTACCGCGCTGAATGGCAATATATACCTTTTTTCAAACATGCATGGTAACCTTGTCATTATTTTCGAAAAAAGAAAACGCGAATTGTCGAATTTACGGACAAAGAAAATCTAATCCAATGCAGAAGCGTTTTTTGAATTTGGAACATTATAACGCTCCAGCAATTTTGTATGAAACGGCGTGCTACGTTACTAAATACTCTTTGATTTTGGATCTATTTTATCATTCTTGGCATACCAAAGTGAATAATTATTTAGTAATTAATAGAAGTCTCTTTGTTTTGCACAAATTGCGTTCACGTGGGTGTATAGCCATAAATGCGTTTATCTTTCGGCACAGATGATGATGATGAACTAGAAAATTGGCGGCAAAGCTGAATATTCCTCTTGATTTGTTATTCATATCCTATCCTACTAATATCATTAGTAGGACCACGACACGGTACGGCAGGGACCATAATCATCATGTCAACCATTGGACGTCCACAGCTGCTTCCCTATTCATTTCCTTAAGGACTAGTTGGAAGCGCGAAGCGGCCCCTATCCAGCTTCTTCCTGGGATCTTAGTCAGGTCGTCTGTCCCCCTGGTCGGTGGCCGTCCTATGCTGCGCTTGCCAGTCCGTGGTCCCCATTCGAGAACCTTTCCGACCGTATACCGTTCCGTGTATACATACCGATGTGTTAGTAAAATTCAAATGCCCAATCAGATTAAGGAGCCGTAGCACTCTATGTGGGAATTCGCCCGGAGAAGTACTGTCACCATACCTATTTCTACCGCTGGGCAGTAGTGTTCGCATTACCGTGTTCCGGTGTGAAGGGTTTGGTTTCCGGTGAAATTACAGGCACATGAGTCTCACCAATTCATGTCTCAGGGTGACGGGCGCAGTGCAGTTTTTTACGAATTGTATCTGGCAGTTGTATAGGCAGAGGTTACCACTTAACATCATGTGGGCCTTTTGTTTGTTCTGTCACTTATATCATAAAAACAACTCACCGATTGACTGAAAATTCTATAAAGTATGGGAAGATATTGTACCACAGAATAGAAAAATAAGTCTTACGATACTTACAGCCTTCTACTATATTCATTTAATTCATATAGCTGAAAAATTTTACAAAATTTATTTAAAATAATACACTAACCCTGTTTCAAGATTATAAAATACTAACTGCGCCCCGCGGTTTTACCGGCGCGGTGATTATTGATGATGACGATGAAAAAGAGACTTTGTGGTAATTCAGGGACAAAACTACCTCCATACCGAATTTCATCGAAATCGATGAAGCCGTTTGAGCGTAAAGAAGCAACAAACGTACACACATACACATAAACTTTCGCATTTACAATATTAAGTAGGACTAGCTGCGCCCCGCGGTTTTACCCGCGTGGTGATGATTGATGATGATGAAAAGCTTATGTGTTATTCCGGGACTTAAAGTATCTACATATTAAATTTCATCCAGATCCGTCCAGCCGTTTGAGCGTAAAAGAGTGACAAACATCCATACAAATTGCCGCGTTTATAATACTAATAGTATATGTATACTATACTAATAGTAGGAAGTAGGATACAGGGATGTATAGACAATCTCGTCTTGTGACATCTCGAAGCATTAAGTGGAGAAAGAAGGGGGAAGTGAGGAGAGGAGGGGGGTCGAATCAAGGCCTTGACCCGCCCGTCGCCATAGAATAAACAAGAGTACTACGTGTCGCCGCCGCGCCGCCTCGTGGATGGAACTAAGTACTAGGGTTGCGCCGTGTAAAAGTGTCAAATTAATTAATGTATATATAATTAAGACGCTGAAATTATGTTTGTGTGAATTTTATGATGTGTTAATGTCTAAGTATTTAGTTCGGTAGTAGTGCAAAAGGCTACTTGGGGATGAATTCTGACGAACATCAGACAATGGTAGTGATTCTCTTGTTCAACTAAACTAAATTAAAATTCTGGAAAATATGATATGTGAGATAAGTACTTAATATGATTACGATAAAGTTCATATCAGTTTGACGCTTATCTATTACAGCACTAATATTAGATGTATTTATTAAAATTGCGGGTAGTTTACGTACTACGTAAACTCCACATATTTGGTGCCCACTAAAACTACCTGCAATAGGCCAGCAATTGAATAGAACTCATCTAATATAAAGAAAAGCATTTAATGGAGTTATCCAAATTTGAATTTTAGCATAAATATAATAGGAGCTATTTCTTTTTGAAGAACTTTAGTGAATTTTAGCAAGTTCCAATGATTAACAGAATTAGGGCCAAGTAATAGGCGAAATAACTTGCTAAGTGCTTTAGTATTAATAAAGTTACGGACAATAAAGTCAATAGACTGGTGGGTTGGCGCAGTTGGTAGCACTCTGCCTTCTGAGCCGCTGGTCCCGGGTTCGATTCCCGGACAGGTCAAACATTTGTGTGCATGAACATGTTTGTTTGACCTGTGTCTGGGTGTGTATATCTATATAAGTATATATATCAGTCATCAGGTTACCATAGCACAGGCTCTGCCTAGTTTGGGACCTGAAGACCTTGTGTGAATGTTAATAAATAAAAAATAAATAAAAATAAATTACACATTAAACACTTCTATCTCTTTCTACACAAATTGGTCATTGGCTATAATTTTTTACTCAAATTTGACGGCACATTTGTACATATTTGAGGTAGGTACACTCGTGATTTACTCGTACTTGTTTACATAATTTAATGTAACTTAATAATAATGTTAAAAACTACTATTTATCATTTTGTTATTAATATCATTTTCCAATTTTGTTGCACCTATGCATAATATTGATTTTAATAATGACCCTTTAAAAAGCCTGTCAACCTACATAGTAAGTGATAAACATTTAATTGTACAAAAGGAAAAGTTTTTGTATTTTTGTTTACTATTAAATATTTATTTCACAGAAAAAAATACATCTCGTTTGACTTTTTATTTTTAGTTGCATTAAAACGACATGCATACGAATATAAGTTAAAATCTTGTGGCGTGAGAATCTGCTAATAATTATTTATTTTATTTAATTAACAAATACAAAGTGGCAACCCTAACTTGCCCTTTAGATATAACTTTAGCTATTAACAATAACTCAAGTCATGGCTTCATCCCTTGTGATCGGGTATGGGGCTGAATAAATAACACAAGCTCAATGTAAATAGACATTGTCTATGGATATCAGGATATATTCAAGTCAAAGGTTGTGTGGTAGAACTAAAAACAATTTAAAAAATATATGTTTTTTTTTAGATTTAGTAACTTTAATCCTACTAATATTATAAATGCGAAAGTTTGTGTGTATGTGTGTATGTTTGTTACTTCTTCACGCTCAAACGGCTACACCGTTTTCAAAGAAATTTGGTATGGAGATAGTTTAAGGCTTGGTTGTTAATGCACATAGGCTACTTTTATCCCGGAAAACTGTAGTTCCCGTGGGATAATTGAGGTAGCGGGTAAACCGTAATCCACGCGGGTGAAACCGCGGGGCGCTGCCAGTTCAGTATAAAGGCATGTAGGATTCAAATCACAGTTTAATTTATTCAAAAATACTTATAGTCATTGGAAATGTATTGTGACAGCCTGATGGACCAAACGCGGGATCAACTAACACGCAAAGCTGATAAAGGCTTTATAACAGTAGGATCACAAAACTCTAACTAGAATCAAGAACGCGCAACTGAGTTTTTCGCTATCACGCCTAAATAGCTGATCTTTTGTTCCGGTTTTCGGTTTTGTATAGAGATAGATCGGGATTCTGCAGACGGGTTTTTTAAACTACAGGCATAATTTAAACTTGAAGGATCAGAAATGAAAAAGTGAAATTCGTCGTCTCTCTCATTTCTTTATATACGCGGGTGAAAACCCTGGACACAGCCTCCCCAATTTTGTTATTAAAACTGACGTAGTTTTGACACATTATGAATGTATAAAACACGGGAGTTACTCACGTAATAAGTCAGAGGGTTCCGACTATAGTTTCAACCACATTCGGTGGTCTTTTTCAAGGAGAATACGGGGCGCTCGCGGACGCGGTCACAATTCGCCTAGTAAACTATAGTCGGAACCCTCTGACTTATTACGTGAGTAACTTCCGTGTTTTATACATTCATAATGCCTCCCCAATTGATTTCTACAAGGACCAGATGGAGGCGGCCCGCATCCCTTACCTGCGATCTTAGTCAGTTTGTCTATCCACCTTGCTTGCCAGCCCGTGATCTCCGTTCGAGAACCTTTCGACCCCAATGGCCATCAGTTCTTCGATTATGTGCCCTGCCCACTGCCACTACAACTTGCTAATCCGCATGGCCATGTCGGTGACTTTCGTTCTTCTAAGGATCTCCTCATTTCTGATTCGATCGCGTAGAGAAATCCTGAGCATAGCCCGAAGGAATACTTGTCATAGATATGTATCAATATGACGTCAGGTTTTCCAATAAAATTTTAATCACGTTAACCAGACGTGACGTTATTCCATTAAATGATTCAAGAATGAAATGAAAGCATAATAGCATATACGTATACCGTTTTAATAAAATGTAAATTTGAAGCGATGATAGCAATTCGATCCCCAATAACAGCTTGATATTCCGGTGAAGGTAACACCGTTATCCCGGCATGGTGGTAGGGTATTTTGGATAGTGCCCGCCTGACTAGCTACAAGTTTAAAAACTGTCACCTAACACATAGTGTGTTTAGGCACCAGTCCTTGAGAGCCAGCGAGCATTCTAGATCTAGCGTGATAACATCTTCGGCCACATCGTCACGGACCATTAAGTGAGATAGTGGTCAAATGTATTATTATTCTAATCATCTATACAATATATATTACAAATAAGGAAATTTGATTATGTAGGCTGTGAAACTACCTACCTAACTTTTGTGTAACATGACACGAAGAGTGTGAAACAGTGGACGATGCGCAAAGAAGTTTAATCTTCAGAGTCGTGTTCGATGCCATTGTATAAAGATTTAAGACTAAAACTACATTTTAAGCACAATTAGATAAGCCAAAATTAAAACATCTCGACTGTAAATTTACATCACAAATTCGTTGATCAAAAGATTGAGAATATGAGTGTATGTTTAGTCTAAGAGGTTTTCAAGGCTCTGAATAAATATTCTGCAATTGACTGTGTTTAAAATCGACGTTTTGCAGACTAGTGATAGTGCCAACAATGGTACTTCTGGTTTTTATTGTTGAATTGTTGTTGTCGGAGGCCCTTCAATAATACGTAAAAAAATTAATTAATTAATTTATTGTCTAATTAAATGTACACAACATTACAGTTAAGAACCATTGCGCTGTGACATACGAAAAAGCTAATAATGAAAATTCCAATTGTAATATGGTACTATTCCTCACACTATCATCTTGCAGTACGTCAGACTTGCTCTGCACACTTGCGTCCATTCGTCAGCAAACACAGCAAGCTGGGGAGCTGATGGATGCTGGGAAGCTGATGGATAATGTAACAGCTGTCTCAGTTATCCCACGGTAACTCCCTTTCCCGGGATAAAAATAGTCTATGTGTAGTTCCAGGGTCCAACCTATCTCCATACTCTGTATATATTATTCTGTTGGTATACGCAATGACCTGTAATTGGCTTTTTGTATCTAGTTGTTACTACTGCAAAAGTTTGCGTAGCTGGTGATCATCCATATTAATAAATAAATACTGTCATCGAAATCAAAAGCCCATATTCATGACACTCACAACATCATTATTATTCTGTTCTTTATCGTTTTTGTATGAATCTCTTGTGTAATGTGTGTTGTGAGTGTCTTGAATAAATGTGGTTTCTTTCTTTTCTTTCTTTCTTTAAATCGGTTCAGCCGTTTGAGCGTGAAGGAGAAACAAACATACACATGCACTTACATGCAAACATTTGTCCTTATCATATTTATTTATTTGAGTAATAGGCGAGCAGCATTAAGCTGATGTGCCTATATCACACTGTGTCGAAATTTTATTTAGGCAGTCCGCATAGTGTCCACAGTGTTTACATTCCACTGGTGCACTGGTCACTGGTTAGCAAGAGATTTGTGCGATAAGTAGCGACTTGATTTACTTAAAACTACCCGCAACTTTAATAATAGCGTATAATTTTAACGTTGTTTATTGATGCGTTTCATACTTATTTAGTTAATCATAACAATATAAAATCGTATCATATTTTCAAGAATTTTAGTTTAGTTAAGTTGAACAAGAGAATCACTACCAATATCTATTTAACTTAATCAATTTCGATCACAGAGACATCTTTTGAGCCTCATTGAACCACCCCGCTCTAGTAACAATACCCCTAACATACGCTATACGCTCGAAACGCAAGTCACTAACGCGTTTTCGTGTGTCGCAATTCGTCTGTGAATGACAACAATGACCTTAGTAAGGGGCGGATAGGGGGCCTCCATCTCCCCCAATCTCCTTTTAGTGGAATGCTGCTCGAAAATCCTGTATCACATTTTATTTTCAGGAAATAAAAGCTTGTAATCCTGCACAGATTCTTTAGTTAAAGAATAAAAAGAGCTGGTTCATCTTTTTTTTAAAACTTACTAGCTGTGTCCTGTGGTGTCACTTAAGTGCACTACAATTTATGTCTCGTGAAAATTTAGTCATCCTGTTGAAACCGTTTAGTTATGTAATAATCACATTTATTAAGATCGCCACTATTTTTTACCGACCACTGTTACACTAACATTCGAGTCATATAATCCAATAGTGTATGGACTATTTAATCCCATATAAAAAACAATTAACAATAAATGCAACCGACTAAAACACTCAAAAGTGTGAAATAACTTGAAGTGGTTACCATGATAGTTCAAAAATAACTATTATCAAAATATTGTGCTCCTGGTACCGACTAAGACAAGTTATTTAACACTTTTGAGAGTTGAAGTCGGTTCCATTATTTGTAAAAAACAAAATTTCACCTTTTTCTGTGACCTTTGCTACTCACGGGATCATTTTAATTGACATTGTGTATGTTCACCGATGTTTTCACCCGCCACTATAATGTCGTGAGGAATGAGTAGCATTTTCCAGTTAGTGGAGTGTAACTCAAAAACCGCTTGTCCGATTTTGATGATATTCAAATAGGACCACACGGAAAGCACCCGATTTCATATAAAAAAAGAACGATTAAAATTGGAAACGAGGATGAGTCATATAATCGTATAGTGTATGAACTGTATGTAAGTGTATTTAATCCTTAAAATCCATTTTAAGATCTTTAGATCATAAGAGATCACAAATATTTATTATTAGGAATAAGTGTCACTGTGTTTTGTGAATAAATAAATTTATCATTATCATTATCATTATTGTATGTTGTCGTAATCGCAATGAAAATACAAACTAGTATAATGTTTCTATTTAAGTCACGTGCGTGCGTATCACATATGCAACCGAAGCCACAGAATTAATATTAGGACATAAACGGGCATGCGGTTGATGCAGTCGTGGATTAACTGGGGATGTGCATTGATCGGGGTTTAACCGCCATTTTAGGTTAAACCGGATCACTGATTAGAGACCAGCAATGTTTGTATTGGAAACTTGAAGTTACTCGACAGCTTAGGTCCATATGAAATGTACATAAAAAGTAAGAAAATAGTAGTTTATGAAACTGTGTTTTAAGACCAAAGTGCAGTTACACTACTTTATCTAATCTCATAAAATAGATAATAAAATTTACGTAAAATTACATACAATTTACGTAGCATATTACTTATATTTGCAATTATTTGTAAACATTTAGCGCCAAAATCCATTTGCTGGTCGCGCATGCGTGTTGCGCCGCGTCCACAGACTATACGCAGATATTCTAACTGCATTGCAACCTCCTTGATCCAGCTGAAGCTGGTAAAACATTTTCGATACAGTTGTCACAGAAGAGCTGTATCATAATGTAACTTTTATATTTATTTCTATATATTGTCTGTAAAAACTGTCATTCAAGTTCTGTTCTTGATTTTTTAATCTTTATATTTCAGTATGAGATTAGATAAAGGCAGATTATATATATGATAGTTCTGAAAAAACAGCATCAAAGAGCACAAAGTGCTGGTACGGTATAAATGTAAGTAATGTGTGTAAAATATAAGTAATAATAAAGGAACATTAGCTGTACGTTTTCCGTACTGTCGGCCAAATAAATCGTCTACCACGCTACGGTTGAAAATCCTTTGACAATATAAAACAACAAGGTTGATTTCCTATGCATTTCTCTCCTGTTAGATAGGTTCCACCATGTCGCTTCTGTAACTGCACAGAAATGTTAAAACTGGTGGGCCATTTTTTTCGTCGACTGTACCTATTACAGAGTATTATTGGATTTATCACTGTCAATGTGTTGTATCTGTACATATGATAGACTGCATAACAAATAAGTGATTACATTAAAATAGTACAATTATTATTTTAACAACGAAACTATTTGATGAAATAAATACAAATACAAATACATTTATTTTCTTAAATGGTGCACTTTTTACATGCTTAAACTACTTAGAATTATAAACTATAACTATAATGTTGCGTATGACATTCACATATGTACAAATAAAAAAAATAAAAAATAAAAAAGGTTTAGGTAGGTGTCAAGCAAGTCACTCTAGCCCCCACACTAGGATACCCTGTGTTGTGGGTGGCTAGTCTCTTCCATGAACTATAAATATAAGAATATAATTATTTGACGGTCCCGTGGCGCAGTGGCTTGTGTCATCGACATGACTTCTGTGTCAACGCGACCCTGGGTTCGAATCCCGGCAGGGGCAAACATTTGTGCGATGAGTGTAGATGTTTGTCCCGGGTCTTGGATGTTTGTGTGCTGTTATTGTGTGTGTCCATGCCTCCCGCGATACAGGGAATCCTAGTGCGGGGGTCTGAGTGTGATTTAAAAAAAAAAAAAAAAAAAATATGATGGTTAATTAATGTTAAAATAATTAACCCAACAATGCATTAATTTAGAATAATGTTAGGTAATAAGTAACTAAAAAGTAACTAACTAATTTTTTTAAGTTTCTTGCATATTTTTCCTTTTTGTAGTAGATATTACAAATGATGTTTAATCTGGAATGCAAGTCTGGCGGCGGCTGTAATGGAAAAGATAAGAATATTTTCTTACTGTCCCAGTATATATTGGCCAGACGGAGAAGTATTTGAAAGTGCTTTTGCCACGACGCTGTGTATTTGATAATGATTATATCTTTCACAAGGCATTCAGGCCCGGGATGGGAACCAAACGCTCATAATATATGTAGTGTAGTGGGCTTAAGGTTGCCTAGTGGAAATGTTTAAGCTGCCCTTAAGCTACTGTTTATCAACATTTAAAACGTCCGATTATCAATTTAACTGTCGGTCAAACAGTTTTAACCAAACAGTTGAACTGTTTGACCGACGGTTAACTAATAATTAGACGTTTAAATTTTGGTGAACAGTAGCCTTAATCGCGGATTATATTTACAGCACAGCTTTATGCACTACGTGTTCATCCCACGTAAATGTCACGTGCCGGAACGTTACGAATTTAACAGACCGGAAACAACATGGCGACCGGACCGGAAGCGGCTCCATGACGCCACCTAAGCGGACCCACTACCGGTGTATTATGGACAAGTGGAATGATTAAATTGCATTTTGTTATTAGTACTTATTACATGATTTTCAGTAACCTAGTCACAGAACGTCCAAGCGTCATTGATTTCCCTAAAAACAGATACAGACATATCAACTTTTCATACTTATCTGTTCATGACATCGTCACCTTATTCTCATCTCTAATAGGGTGACAATAGCTAGTGAATTGCTCAAATGTTTTTGTAGTAGCTGTAGTATTTCAATTGGTTATGGCTTATGTTTAACTGATCACCACATATAGTAAAATATAGCACTAAAAAGTAATTTTGAGCACCAAAAATAGTAAGTGAGCACCAAAATTAGAACACCAATTTTTTGTATAACGGCCACCAATAATTTGACATGTATTTTACACAAGTTTTATGGGCTAGGCTCGCGCGTTATGCGGTCACAAGAAACCTAACACTCCTCCTGGCTTCGCTCGTCGTCGTACCTACACTACATGACTTCGTCTTAGACTACATGACTCTGCGTATTTGGTGACCACTTACTAAATTTGGTGCTCAGTTACTAAACTTGGTGTTCATTTTTTGGTGCCCATTATATTTATCTGGTGATCATTATATTTGTTCTCATTAGTTATTAGTATTTTATTGTGACAAGGGCGTCGTCCCAGAAAATAAAAACTCCTTACGTTGAGGTGAATTGAATGTTGTTGAGCGGTAAACTTTTAAAAATAATTCCATATACCCTTCAGGAAGCACACCTACAAAATCATACTCGCTCATAACTAAAAATATAAGCACATTCCAACTTTTATGGGTTATCGTGAAAATATCCATTATG
This sequence comes from Apeira syringaria, assembly GCA_934044485.1. Classification (NCBI taxonomy): domain Eukaryota; kingdom Metazoa; phylum Arthropoda; class Insecta; order Lepidoptera; family Geometridae; genus Apeira; species Apeira syringaria. The sequence goes on along the minus strand of OW203672.1, from coordinate 3,350,576 downwards.
TCATTACGTCACAGGCCAAGTGGTGCCAAGTGACGTCACTGTATATCGTCATGGCGACGTGGTCAGGTCTGTACTAGTTTAATGTGAGCATATTATATATACCTAGAGTTGTGATTCTGATGATTCAGAACCTTATGGTAGACAGATATGTATATAAATATATATGTTTTTATACTACGATGTTTGCACAGGGTTTTTTCTTAAAGTATATGTCACCGTTATAACTAAATCAACGTAACCTAGCTTACAATATATAACTACTACTACTATTCGACTTTACAGCTGCCCAAAATAATACCAAACAATGGAACGGTTTCAACACTCAAAAGTGTGAAATAACTTTTGGAAGTCCGCACCATGATAGTAAAAATTAACTTTTATCTAAATATTTTGCGCACGGTACCGAATTCGACAAGTTATTTCACACTTTTGAGTGTTGAATTCGGTTCAATTTTTTGTAAAAATTTAATTTCACCATTTTCAGTTACTTTTGCTACTCACGGCATCAATTGTCATTCAGCCTCAATAAATAAATCATCCGGATAAAAGTCATACTTTTCAGATATTGGAGTGTAACTCCAAAACAGCTTAATCGATTTTGGGAAAATTTAAAATGGGACCACCTCGGAGGTCTCTATCGAACAAAAAAAGCATAATCACAATCGGTTCATAAACGACGAAGGTATCCATTAACACACATCAAAAATAAATATATATACGGTCGAATTGAGAACCGCCTTCTTTTTTAAAGTCGGTTAATAAGTGATTATAACCGCAATAACAGATTAAGAGCTATGACCGCAGCGTACACCGCTTGACCATCTTGATCCGTCATGACCGCACCGCTTCGCTAGGAGCGCTTTAAAACTATCTACTAAAGACTTGTTATTTGTGTTTCAGCCAAAATATTCGTAAAATCCCAGACTTAGTGGGCGGAGAAGCGTGCTCGTTATCTACCGCTTATATAAGTTTATATTCGGGCCACACAACATTAATTATTTTTATCCATTTCGACAACATGTAGTTGATTCTCTTGTTATCATAGACAAAACATAACTACAATTAGTTAAAATGCCCCATGGGCATGTTAGTTTGTGCCAGCGAGAAGTTAAATAGATGGGGCAATTTTGGTCATTTCTGAGATAGACAGCACATTTACTTTATACTGTATATATAGACATGTAAATTCACTTTGATTAAATATATGAATTTATACATACATATGTTATGTCTTCAATAAAACACGAAATATGTTTAATCAATGTATTAGGCTAGGTAGCCGCAAATGGATTGAACAACTCATAATAGGTGGGTAGGCAACACAGTAAGTGAGTGATCACATATTATAAGAAGTGAGGGTAGATCTAAAATATATTACACACAACAATAGTCAATACTATCATAATATGTGCCAGTCACATACATAACAACATATATTTGTAATAATATATGTTTATTATATCCCACGCTGGCTCTCAAGGACTGCTGCCTGAACATACAATGTGTTTGGTGACAGTTTTTCAAACTTGAGGGTAGTAGCTAGCCAGGCGGGTACCCGAAGTACCCTACCACCGTGCTGTTAATTTTGATAACGGTGTTACCTTCACCGGAAGCTCAAGCCTTTGCTGAGGATGGAACCAGCGTCCGTCAGTTTGACCGCCGACTGCTGACTTAACATCGCTTCAAAATACGCGCTAAATTGTGTTTTGATTTCACATAAATATTTTTGTTTTTTTTCTACAATAGGAGAAAGTTTTTGACTCAATCGTTTAATTACCATCATTCTTACGCTGATTTAAAAAAAAAGTTGACAATATCACTCGACAATAGTATCGACTTTAACAAGTTATTTCACACTTTTGAGTGTTGAGATCGGTTCCATTTTTTGGTAAAATTTATTTTTACTAGCTGACCCGACAAACGCTGTCCTGTCTTTTCCAACTGTCAAACAACTTGCAGTTATATCAAACACTATAAGGTTCAAACAGAAACGTTTGTATTGTCAAAACCATAAGGTTACATTAGATAAATGAAATATAAACTTTTTTTTTATATATTGCATTTTTAAATATTTTTTTTACACTTTGCGTTTGACAACTGTCTCACCTGATATTAAGTGATGATGTTGTCTATGAATTAGCAACTTGTAAGTGTTCTAAAGTTTTTAAATTTCCGCGCTAGTTCCACTATTTTTTGTTTCATAAGATCCTTCTCCTGACAGTAACAAACACAATAAAAAAAGAATTATCGAAATTGGCCTAGCCGTTCACGCGTGATGTCGTGACCAAGAGGATTAGGGATTCATTTTTATATAAACAGATTTATAGCACTGGCCTGAAACGACATAATTTTTAATTGGCCGATTATGGGGCTATTTGCTAATAATCATCATCAGCGGGAGAGCCCGCTTCCGACCCAGATTGTGCGAAACAAATAAGAAGAGACGGCAGCTAAGCAAGTCTTTTAAATATTCATGTGTCTTTCTAAGGAAAGGGCTGAATCTTTGATGATTGAGCAGAGTACCTTGAGCAGGCGTTTATTAAGAAAAGGATTGAATCGGGCGAAGTGTTTCTCATTGGATTATAAAGGATTTGAACGGATTTACGCTCTAGAACCGAAGGCTTTGGCTTAGCAGTGTTTGTTTTTGAACGTTACCTACTTTATTTTAATATAAAACTCATATTCACATTTTAGCGCTTGTAGACGTGAACATCTCATTTTTTAAAAATATTTGTTACCTCATAACTTTCGACTTGGTGAACCGATTTTTATCGTTCTCTTTTTTATTTGAAAGATGGTGCTTACCGTGTGGTCCCATTTAAAAAGCGGCGGTCTTTGAGTTACCTTCTGAAAAGTCCAACGCATACGTCGATGATATTATAGTTGCGGGTGGAGAAATCGATGAATATACACAATGATAATTGATCCCGTGAGTAGCAAAGAACACTGAAAAGAGTGAAAAAAAAAATTACCTAAAATCGAACCAACTTCAACACTCAAAAGTAAGAAATAACCTAGCATGTTGTTAATGCAATAAACCATAAATCTCTTAGTACGAAATAATTTGTCGAAGTCGGTACCATGCTCACAATATTTTGATAATATTTAGTTACTTTTGAACTATCATCGTAGCGACTTCAACAATTTATTTCATACTTTTGAGTGATATAGTCGGTTCCATTTTTTAGTAATTTTTATTTTATTTTGAGCAATTAAAAATAGATAATGCTTAATTAATGTTAGTACTTGAGTTACAAAACGGTAAGGTAATTGAACACTTATGTACAATACACACATATTATTATTTTCTAGACTTACCTATTGTAATATGTATATATGTAGGTTTTGTTTTGATAACCAAATTCCATGGTTTCTATTTGTAAAGAATTTTGCAATAACTTTACAATCAATTGATGTGATTTTATTAAAATGATTTATATTAATATGTCTTGTGTCTTAAAATAACCTATAAAATAGCTTACATGAATTATCGACACTAAAACAATCGTCCAAAAATGAAACCACTTTATTTTTGCTGGGGTAAAGTTGAAGATCGTTTGTAGAGTGATAGACAGACGGTAAGCTTTGAAGAGATTAGTCGGTAGCACCGTGTTGTAATAATCATGCCAATGTGTTCACGTGACGATTTGGTAGCCAAGATACGGCGTCTACGATATTATTGTAAGCAATGATGTAAGTATCAATAAGACAGTGGTCAAAATAGATAAAAGTAAAATGATGTTTGCGTGGTAAACTTTTTCTCAGTTTACACGTCACGTGAACCGTGACGATTTGGTGGCCAAGATACGGCGTCTACGAGATCATTGTAAGCAATGATGTAAGTATCAATAAGACAGTGGTCAAAATAGATAAAAGTAAAATGATGTTTGCGTGGTAAACTTTTTCTCAGTTTACACGTCACGTGAACCGTGACGATTTGGTAGCCAAGATACGGCGTCTACGATATTATTGTAAGCAATGATGTAAGTATCAATAAGACAGTGGTCAAAATAGATAAAAGTAAAATGATGTTTGCGTGGTAAACTTTTTCTCAGTTTACACGTCACGTGAACCGTGACGATTTGGTGGCCAAGATACGGCGTCTACGAGATCATTGTAAGCAACGATGTAAGTATCAATAAGACAGTGGTCAAAATAGATAAAAGTAAAATGATGTTTGCGTGGTAAACTTTTTCTCAGTTTACACGTCACGTGAACCGTGACGATTTGGTAGCCAAGATACGGCGTCTACGAGATCATTGTAAGCAACGATGTAAGTATCAATAAGACAGTGGTCAAAATAGATAAAAGTAAAATGATGTTTGCGTGGTAAACTTTTTCTCAGTTTACACGTCACGTGAACCGTGACGATTTGGTAGCCAAGATACGGCGTCTACGAGATCATTGTAAGCAACGATGTAAGTATCAATAAGACAGTGGTCAAAATAGATAAAAGTAAAATGATGTTTGCGTGGTAAACTTTTTCTCAGTTTACACGTCACGTGAACCGTGACGATTTGGTAGCCAAGATACGGCGTCTACGATATTATTGTAAGCAATGATGTAAGTATGTCATAGATATGGGCAATGACTCGTAGCGCAGACCATTTTGTGATTTGGTTACTTTTTATTTACTCTATAGATCTAACGTAAAAGTATAAAAATATATTTGACGATGAACATTAACGAGACACGATCAAATCAAAGGCTTTCCATAGTCCACAAAAGCTGACATAATGGCAAGTTATACTCTTCGGTCTTCTGTATAACTTGACGAAGCGTGAGTATATGGTCTATGGTATAGTAGCCTTTTCAGAAACCAGCTTGTTCGTGAGGCTGGTAGTCATTCAACCTGCATTCGAGAAGATTTGTGATGACTCTTGATTGATCTTGACTCTCTTGAGCGATGGATCTGTAGTTCTTCAGTAAGGTTAAACTACAATATGTGAGTGTAATTTTCTAACTAAAACCTTTGGCATAAAACCTTCTCCAATGCGGTTCTGTGGACAGAACCAGTATAATTAATACAAATTTTAAAGATTGCATTAGCACTCACGCCCCGGTACTAGGATACCATGTAACGCAGGAGGTGTGAATACACGGTCACATTAGACAACATTCAGAACCCAAGAACAAACATTTATGCTCATTACTGGATCAATCCAGTAATTTCACCACACATTATAAACACCTGCCCACATTGTTATGACGTATCGATCCGGAGCGCCTACAAATCCATTAAACAGACGCTCTCTGACCGGCAGTTTATTAAGAACAAGGATGTGTCGACGATAGATTCCGTTCACTTGATTGACGTTGACGATTTATTGGATAGTCATGCTAGTTGATAATACAGCACGGGCATAAAATAGAATTACTGACTGGTGAGTCAGTTTTTTTTTTACTTTTTTGTGTATCCCAAATCTAATGCATCCTCAAAATAGCAAACGTTTCAAGACAACTTCGGAATAGCCCATTATAATGTAGATTTTTACAGCCGTGTAAAACAAAAAAAGACGTGTGGCACTCGGGGACTGCCGCGGTAAAGCTATTGCATAGCATTTTTTATCAACTTATGTAATTAATATATTAATAACTTATGCAGTAACGCCGATACAACCAATGCCACCTAGAGGCGAGTTGCTGAACTAAACAGACAAGCGTGATATTTCAAAAAAGTCATTAAAAATTCTGCTATTAATTGATAGATGGCTAAACTAAAAAGTATCACCGCTGTGCCGGTCGGAGTGGGGAGTGTTAGGTTATTTTCGTTACGGAATTTCTGGATTCGGTCTCCACGCTCAAGGCTCGCGATAGAAGCTATTCAACAGCTTAAAAAGTAAACATAAAAATTTTCGTAAGCCCTCAGATTATTATTACAGATATCTATAGGCGATGGTGATCGCTTACCATTAGGCAGCCCGTCTGCTTGTTTGCCTCCTATTACATTAAAAAAAAGCAATGTTGTTAGTAAAATTGTTACTGTCTAAGAATAAATTCTAGATTTATAAAACAAAATTGCAAAAATTTTAAATGCTTACGAAACGCTAATACGGATACCAATTCTCGTATATTGGCAACTCGCTGCATCGCAATATAATCGTCTATCTCGTATTGATGCCGTAGCGAATTCCGCCCTTGGCTGTAACTTAAGACACTACGCTTAGACGGTCGCCGTGACTCAGTGGTCAGTGACATGACTTCTGTGTCCGAGACCCTGGGTTCGGATCCCGGCAGGAGCAAACATTTGTGCGATGAGTATAGGTGTTTATCCCGGATGTTGGTTGTTTGTGTGCTGTGATTGTGTGTGTCCATGCCTCCCGCGACACAGGGAATCCTAGTGCGTGAGTTGTAAATAAATAAAATAAATATGAAGTGTAACTTATTTGCCGCACTCCACAGAAAACTCATACGATCAGTGATTAGTGACATAACTTATTTGCCGCACTCCACAGAAAACTCATACGATCAGTGATTAGTGACATTGACTTTAGAACCGCGACCCCGGGTTCGATTCACGACTGGGGCCAGTATATATGTGATGAGCATGGATGTTTGTTCTCCGGTCTTATATGATTGTGTATCCATACCTCTTGCAACACAGTGTATCCTAGTGCGAGAGTGTGCGTGTGATAAAAAATGAAAACTTTTGATAATTTGACCCTGGTACATTCTTTGCAACGCCGAAACACCCTAATAATACTGACTACCCTCTCTAAAACGGGATCGTCGTCAGTCACAGTTTATATCCATGGCGACTGGTTGTGGCTCGTTTAATATTTATAGCGATTCTTATGACACAGGATGATAAATCATCCTGTTCGAAAAGAGTTCTTCATAAATATAAAGTGTTTCTAGGTTTTGGATAGGTTTTGTGAATTGTGTGCCTGACAAATGGGATGTGATTGTTAGTTTAAGTATCTCTTTTGTATAATAACCCTGATCAGCTGATACAGTGATCAGCGATACTGACTTTGGAACCGCGACTCCGGGTTCGAAACCCGGCCGGCGCAAACATTTCTGTGATGAGCAAAGATTTGTTCTCGAGTCTTGGATGTTTGTGTGTTGTAACTGTGTGTGTGCTATGCCTCCCGCGACACAGGGTATCCTAGTGCGGGGGTGTGTGTGATAAAATAATAATAATATGTATAATAAATAGCATGTAAGCGATCACCTCATTGTGTTTGCACTGTACCCAAGGTAAATACTACTTTTGCAACAAAACATTTTAATTTCTTGGGGCCTAATTTGTATAATAGAGTAAACAAAATCAGTAAATTTTTTTCATTTTTCTATGAAATAAAAAAGATTCTTTTTAACAAATTAATTGAAATGAATTATAGTCAAACGGAAGATCTGATTACCTCGGTACTATGAACCTCATTTATTTTAACTTTTTATATATACACACAGTATATTATCAAATATGCACACACACACACACACACACACACACACACACACACAATATAAATTATTGTAAACTGTAAATGTTTTTTAACCTCCTGTCATCGACGGAAGAGTCCTGGAACTCATATCACGGGCTTTCACGAGCCTAGTTTGGGAACCAGGTGATTCCTTTCACGTGATTTGTAATGCTTTTACCTGAATAAATGATTTATTATTAATAATAGAGAGTATGCAAGTAAGCAAATGGATATATGTAGTTTGTAAAATAAATGAACAAATAACACATAAGTACATCTCTTTCATCTAAATGTAAAATTAACGTTTCACCTTGACAACAACAGAAACGACATCGTTTCTCCACCATAATGACTGTATATTATGTTTAAGTATTTTTTACATTCATATCATCTCATATCACTTACTATTTTTTTTTTTTTTTTTTTTTTTTTATAAAATCTCTATAATGATTTATTTCAACTTATATCCACAACATTAACAAGGTAACATTAACATAATTTAAAAATAATTTAGAATAGCAATAAAATAATGTAACTTAAAATAAAAACCTTAAACATTTAATAAAAACTAAATTAAATCTAAATCGGGCCCCTGCGGCATTGTACCCAAGATGCTGGCAGCGTTTCCTCTTTGTATTGCTAGGCTAATACGTTGAGCGAGGAAGCTGCCAGCTCTTCGGTCTCCTGAGACGTCAACCAGTCTCTTGAAAATTTCTTACTATTTATATGTAGAAAAATCAATTAAATGCATTATTAACTTTAGAAAAATAATTACAAATAAAAACAATGTATTAAGTCCTTTTTACCGACTAAAAGGCTTACACTACCTCTTGTTTATATTGAGGAGTGAAACATTGAAACAAGCGAAACATTGAAACAGCCTTTCATCGACGTATAAAAGTATATATTATTTCTGACATAAAGAAGACATTTCTTCAAAGCTTTCATCATCATCATCTCAGCCATAGGACGTCCACAGCTGGACATAGGCCTCCCCCATTGATTTCCACAAGGACCTGTTGGAAGCGGCCCGCATCCAGCCCATCAAAGCTTTAAAAAAAATTAATTAAATAGAAAAAAAACATTGATATAAAAAGGCAACAAAACGGTTTGCCGCATGCATCTGTGAATCTAAATGTTGACGGAACCTGCCAATTTCAAATCCAATTTTTTGCTATGATTATGACAGCGGTGTTGTAAATACACTTGGCCAAATTCGAGTTCTTTCGATATCATAATGGCTTGTACTATAGTCTGGGCTGCGTTCAGGAGTTTCGTCGGCCAAATATTGATCGACCAATATTTGATCGATGTCTCACGAACGGCTACTTCATAGCATGTTACAGAAGAAGGAGAAGAAGTCACTTACATTGTTCATGGATCACATGATAGTTACTACTGCATATGCCACTTTTGACAGCCGACCAAGATTTGGTCGATTCTAGTGGTAGAAAGATTATGGTCTCGTCGAGCATAATTTGCTCTGACAGGTTGACGTGAACGGTCGTGATCAAATATTGGGTGGAGCAAATAATGTTAAGTTCGTGAACGCCGCTCATCCGCTGTCAGAGCAAGATATGGCTTGGCCGATAGGAGCTGATGAACGCACGCTTAACAATTAAGGATACGTTGCAGTCTCAGATACAGGCAGCGCCTACTAGACCATGTCTACTATCAATGACGTTTGTAAACAAAAGAGTTTGGCCCAGCTTCTCTTATTGTCACATGTAGTTATCTTCAAAACCCTGATTCGTGGTTTCCATGAAGCGTTAACTCGGAGTAACGTTCCATTACGTTACTCCGAGGTATTTAACGTTTTTAAAGTACAGCTCGACAAGTACAAACTGGAAGAGTAAATGGGAAAGCAAACAGAGGCATACCAAGGTTGAATAAAGGTAAAGAACCTTGAACACCGACGCTTGCTTATCGGTTTTCAATCGGTTACTTTTCGGCAAGTTTGTATTGGAATCCCCGCTCCATCATCACGTACGGCAGTGCGTCATATGATAGATATAGCGCTACCACAAGCAAGGAGTGAAGGAATTTACCGATCGGAAAACACGGACAAAAAACTAAAATCGCGATAAAAATGGAGGGCGAGGGGTTTCGCCCTCCTGGGCGAAATATACACCTTTTCTCAGAAATACGAAATACACACAGAAAAAATAAAAGTGGCAGGCAAGCCGTTTCGGAGGAGTTCGATAACAAACACTGTGACACGACATGTTTACATACTATTAGATTGACTTTGTTTTGCTTTTTTATAATTCCGCTTAATCTGCTCGGTGACAAATTATTTACCCGCTAAATTGGCAAATGTTCACAGACCCTAACGTTACATGCGCAAATGTTCACAGAGCCCAACGTGACATGCGGAAATGTTAAAGGAGCCGAACGTTACATGCGCAAATATTCACAGAGCCCAATGTTACACGTGAGAATGTTCACAGAGCCCAATGTGACATGCGGAAATGTTTAGAGAACCCAACGTTACATGTGCAAATGTTCACAGAACCCAACGTTACATGCCCCAATGTTCACAGAGCCCAATGTTACATGCTCAAATGTTTACAGAGCCCAACGTTACATGCTCCAATGATCACAGAGCCCAATGTTACATGCTCAAATGTTCACAGAGCCCAATGTTACATGCTCAAATGTTTACAGAGCCCAACATTACATGCTCCAATGTTCACAGAGCCCAATGTCACATGCTCAAATGTTTACAGAGCCCAACGTTACATGCTCCAATGTTCACAGAGCCCAATGTTACATGCTCAAATGTTTACAGAACCCAACGTGACATGCGCAAATATTCACAGAACCCAACGTCAGAAACACAAGGTAGGCTGCGTGTACCTTACGTTGTAGTGTAACAACAACAAATTCGTTAAAATCTATGGTTGAAACAAAGCTTCGCTGGACACTCGTGTCTATTCCTAGCAACAAAGGCCAGCTCTGCACAACGTCTGATTGTTTTACAGCCATCGGGACAGATTTATTAGTTAATTGCTTTTTGTTAGATTTAAATTAACTACCGTGGAAACCGGGTATTTTGTTTTGACAGTGGGTTTATAGTTTAGCTCCAGTGTATTTTTGCTGTCGTAAATGTAAAATACTAAGCTTATATTCTGATACTTAGTAGCGATTTTTTTCTGATGAATACTTAATATGTGTGTCTCGTCAAATTTTATAAGCAATTAATTCACATTTTTTAACTTATTTGAAACACTTCTTGCATTGACCATAATTTAAAAAAACTATCTTTAGAAAGGTAAGTAAAACAAACGTATTTGAACTTTTGTAAAATAGGACAGACGACCTGACTAACATCGCAGGCAAGGGCTGGATGCGGGCCGCTTCCAACCGGTCCTTGTGGAAATCAATGGGGGAGGCCTTTGTCCAGCAGTGGACGTCCTATGGCTGAGATGATGATGATGATGATGAAAATATGACATATTTTTTATATATAATTTTTAGATCTAAAGTCAAAGTAAAGGTCAGAATTATTTATTTGCATGGTTAACATGGGTGTGATAAGTTTTATTAATAAACATTTATAGAGCTCCACATTCCACCAAATTGGCAGCAAATTAAAGTAAAATAATTAATATTTTAACAAATGTCTACAAACTACTTCACTAACTCACGTAAATTTAAAATTATGTACATACCACATATTTTGAATACATCATTTAAATTAGTTATTATTTGAAGAACTCAAACAAATTTATCTTATAAATATTCTTTGATGGCTTAATAGCATTTTGTTACTAAAAAATATACAGTTCCCGCTTAAATATAACGACGCACTCTAGCGTTTGACCACCGTCTCACTTGATGTTCAGAGACGATGTGGTCGAAGATGTAAGCACGCTAGACCAAGAATGTCGCATTGGAAGAGAACCAATACTTCAACGAGGAGCATACCAATTTTTAAAGACATATCGGGGCGACTAGCCTGAGACATGACGTAATCCAACCATCTTCATCATCATCATCATTTCAGCCATAGGACGTCCACAGCTGGCCATAGGACCATCCCTCATTATTTATAAATTATAACACTATATATACTATTATATATAACTACAATAATGACTAGAATAACTGACAAAACAGCTTGTATAGGCAATTAAAACACATGGCAATGTCGCTTACAGCTATTTCTAACGCTGGACGAGAGCCAGAACACACACTGTTACACACTCTGTGCCCAGACGGCCAAAGAGTGACGAACTATAAAAAAAAGTGGTAGTCTGCTAAATGTTTCGATTCATATGAGTGGAAACTAGGTGAACGCGAGATAAAGTGTACAATGTTCGGTTTTTACAATCCTCTTATTAAAATCCAAATTACTTAGTATATAAATAAATGCGTTCATTCTTCAAGTCCCACGTTAACAGGTACCTTCTAAGTTTGCGTGCTACACATTAGACCGCGTCGTCACTTAACATCAAGTGAGACAGCGGTCAAGCCTAACCTTTAAAAAAGCCCTTATAAGACCTAAACTTATATACACTTGAAAAGCGAAACCGCGGACGGACCCGCTAATACTTGGTATGAAAAAGGAAAATAGTTACTTACTTTTAAAAAAATAATGTATGTATTGCTTCCGGGCTATTTGGCCGTGGTCTAAGTAAAACTTGTGTTCCAGACGTTTCGTCGAAACGTCTGGAACCAACCACGGCCAAACAGCCCGGAAGCAATGCATACGACATGCAACGCCGGCCGTGAAAGCCTTACAGTTTACAATATTTGTATAGTTTATTTAAGTTTCAAGTATAAAAAAGTTTAAGAGATATCATTTTTTATACCTTAAAACGACATCATTTTTATACATGTTTTCACATTGTTTCAAGTATCTACTAATCTATTATTGTAAATGATCTATCAGGGAGCCGCTGAAGGACTACACCACAGATAAGTAAGAGTACATGGTCCATGCCATAATATAGGTAACTCAACTGTCTCTTGCGAGTTTTTAGAGATCGACCACCCAGCAGTCATTCAGCTTGCTTTGAAATTGGCTAGATAGCGCTAAATTAATTATTAATTATGGTTTAGTATTATGCATATGATTATTTATTTTAAAAAACGAGGTTACTACAATAGATAAAAGATTAATAAATAAAATATTTTTTATTGTTTACATTGAGTTGTTCTTTTTGTTAATTAGTGGAATCCTTTTAAAGATGCATAATTAGCCCTGTCTTCACCTTAGTACAATTCTTTGTCTTAGTCTGCATTATTATAATTATAGTTATATTAAACGACATGAAGTTCAGTATATTGTGCAAATTATCATTAAAGCTAGTAAGAGCAACTAAAGGCAGAGCTATTTATGAATAATGATTTAAGTACCTCTGTTTTTTCGGGTGGTAGCCAGAGAGCAATTCTCGATTTGTGTCATCAACCTGTATATCAATGGGTCAAACATTTCACTCTTTTCCATGCAAATATTAATATTGAAAGGGACCTCCGAAGTATTCACAAAGACACAGCCACACAAGACAAGTATGACGCCAATTTCGATGTGAAACAAGAAAAGTACCTTCGTATGTTGAGAAGCGTCTGACAGCTCACGTTCTTACCTGAAAAATAAAAATATATCAATCAATAAACGCTTGATCTTTCCTTTTTCTATTACATATTTATTTACTCGTCGTATTTTCTTACTTAATATATGTATATATAAGACAGTATTTGACCACGTGCGTTCTGGGTTAAATAAGATATCTATAAATAATGTTATTTGAGTCTAAAAACTACCGCGAGTTTCTTCCATAATTGTAATGTAACAAACCGACTAGGACTCACGTGGTAAACACTGGAAATAAAGACGTGTGGCACTCGGGGACTGCCGCGGTAAAGCTATTGCATAGCATTTTTTATCAACTTATGCAATTAATATATTAGTAACTTATGCAGTAACGCCGATACAACCAATGCTACCTAGAGGCGAGTTGCTGAACTAAACAGACAAGCGTGATATTCAAAAAAGTCATTAAAAGTTCTGCTATTCATCAATAGATGGCAAAACTAAAAAGTATCACCGATGTGCCGGTCGGAGTGGGGGGTGTTAGGTTATTTTCGTTACGGAATTTCTGGATTCGGTCTCCACGCTCAAGGACCGCGATAGAAGCTATGCAATAGCTTAAAAATGTGGTCGTAGAGTAATTTTCCAGTATTTACCACGTGAGTCCTAGTCGTTTTGTTACATTACAATGATGTTATTGTGTGTGTCTTCGTGACACGGGGTGTCCTACTAGTTTAGGTGTGATGAATTAATAAGAAATGGACATGGGCTCTAATTTTAAGGAGAAGAGTAATATCGCACAGAGCTGAAGAATGCCGGTTGGCAGACTCGTTAGTGGCCATTACATGGTCGTAATTTTCAGAGCAAGATGGTTTCCGTCATGGCCGAGACAGCAATTTAAAATACAATTCCTATTAACGGAAGCGATCAGTTGAAAATGGCATAGCGGTCTCTCATCTAAGTTTTGATAGCAGAACACGTTGCGCGCTTAAAATCGGGGATCGGTTAAGATAATCGTAGAATTAGTGAACATCTAGTGTTTTCTATTTGATTTAAGCCGTAGAGTAAAGCTTTTCTAAAAATGCATATATTTCGGTGATCAAATGATATATATTTTTATACTGTCGTTTAACCACTATCTCACTTAATGATCAATGACGATGTGGTCGAAAATGTTATCACGCTAGACATAGAGTACCAAAAATCAACTTTACTCTCATGCAAAACGAATAACTAGTATAGCTCTTATATAAATAGCATAAACATAAAATCACGTGCGTAAAACCTTGAGTTACTCGTAATCAAAATGTATAACAATTTTAACACAATATTATCTATTATTGTATTTAGGTTTGTATCAATGAATATAAAGACGAATAAATCCTACTCATAGCTCGGTTTAGTCATACAATCCAAAAACGCTCTTCAGTCCATAAAGAGACGAGCTAAAAAGCTTATTAACAATGACTTTAAACTCGAGACAAAACCTGAAACGTAAAGACAGGCTGCATTAAGTCTGTAGTCGGCGGTCCGTGTTAATTTACTAGCTGTGGATAGCAACATAGGCAATTGTAATAGTGTCTTGACCTTTCCATCTTCGGATGGGGCCAGGATTCTACTCAAGTTGTACTTGGTTCTTTTCGGGTAATAATATTTTAACTGACACCCTCTCACACACACACATGCACTTTCAGTAAACACACAGAGAGGATCCTTCACATCATGATGTACATATTTAATTTAAAGTATCTTACTGTTTTTTCGAATAAGTTTCAGTTTTGTTTCAATTATGTTTTTACTAGTTATAGCGTTATATGTGAAGAAAATAGGTAAACACGGCTAGTTTTAATTTCTTTTCTAAGGGGCGGGCGCTGTAAGTTGAAACACAGTCAGTTAGCCTAGTTCGGCGACAGATACCCAAAATTTAATATGTGCAAAACTCTAGCCATTTACGATGAGGTAAGAACGCAATTCTATCTGAATAAACTTTTTATTATTATTATTAATATGTAACCGGCCTTACAGGGGTGACGTAGTCAAATTTTAACCTAACCCCCCATGTAATAAAATAGATTTTTAAAAAAGTCTGTGGTCCTGCAGCTCGGACATGAAGTCACAAGTTTATCGGTTTTTACCGGATGTATTTCGTACAGTGTGTTCTGGAGATACATAATTTAATTTTTTCTGCTTCCTTTCATCAAAGAACGAAGATGAGTTGAAATGCGACATCCTTGCTAAGTAGACGATCCAATTTATAGCCCGAAGCGTTTTGTTTCCACATTTATGGCGCATACAGCGAGCGAGTGAAATTCATCGGAGTCTGTATTTCCGCATTAATAAAATCTGGTTGTCTTCAAGTCACTTCAAGCCAATCTTATTGGCAGGCGGGTCCATTGTAGACTGCATCATCATTTAGCGTCTGGTGGAATAGAGGTCTATGTCTGTCTACTCTGTATTAAAGTAAAATAGGATCTCACATACATAAATTACCTCCGTCTCTTACCCGTAGGGGTAAGCAGCGACCATATCCTTCTTTGCTTCATCCACGCTCATCAGACCTTTCATACAAGAGCGTCGGTTTAGAGTACTCTTGACCTGGCCCATTCTTAAAACTGCCTCAATCTGGTTTCGGAACTTTGTTTTTTTCTTAATCACACTCAGACCCCAGCACTAGGATTCCCTGTGTCGCGGGAAGCGTAGACACACACAATCACAGCACACAAACACCCAAGACCCGGGACAAACATCTACACTCATCGCACAAATGTTTGCCCATGCCGGGATTCGAACCCGGGGTACCGGAGACACAGAGGTCACTGACAGTAACCACTGCGCCACCGCGTTTGCCTAGGTCTCTTCCACCACTTCCACCTGCTAAGTCAATCTCCTTTCGTCCATTCTCTCTACATGATCATGATCAAACCATCTTAACATACTTTTCTCGATCTAGGTCATTTCATTTTCGCTTGCACCACAACATTCCCTAATAAGAACTATTCACTCAGTTGCCCTCCGATCATACTTCTCAGAGCTCCCATTTCAACTGCATTTATTCAGTTTTCTGTGACGTAGTGACAGAAAGTGGTTAAGATATCATGTATTATTTATTGTTCTCTGACAAATCATTTACAGTACATGCTGTACGATTGTGGAATGCTTTACCTGCTACTATTAGAGAAGCAAAAACAATACAAATGTTTAAAAAAATGGTTAAAGATTGTCGTCTACCTACTAAAACTGCTTTATTTATATTTATATACTTATATTATATATTAATTATATTTGGAATGTACGTTTATATATGTATCTGAAAGAGTATTCATATATATTATTGAGTTATTTATGTAGATATATTATGTAAATATGTATATGAAATATTAGTAAATTAGGTTAATTATTGTGTTACATTTATGTGTATAGGTACGCTAGTTTCTTGTTGCACACCGCCGTGTATCTATCTTTTTTATATCCATCCCAAGGTTGTCTGTATGAGATTGCATTAGCGATAAGACCGCCGATCGCTATACTATTTTAGTGTAATATTTTATATTCTTGTTTCTTTTACATGTTATGCAATAAAGAGTATTTGTATTGTATTGTATTACGTGAACTACTCTACGGCCTTCTATCATAAGCGCGATGTCGCGTATTGCAGCAACAAATATACAACTATACCACAAAATATGCACCATGAAGATAACAAATCAGTATCCTAATGAGACTTTTTTTTTCATTAAACATTGACGTCTGTGCTTTGTTACGCAAGGGCGGAGGGGCTACGCTTCCCGCAGCGCCGGAGCAGTCACAAAATATAAAGTTAATTAATCAAAACAACTTTAAAATAAAAAAATCTAAATCTAAATATAAGGGCTACAGTGAGGGGGGAGGGGGAGTGGTACCAAGAGATCTCTCCCCCTCCCCTCCCTTAATTCCTGCGCCTAAATTGTATATTTACCATAAAATAACTTCAATATCTCAATCCGTTGGGGGGGGGGGGGGGGGGGGAGCGGTACCAATGATAGCCCCTCCCCTTAAATTCCTGCGCCCCAATTCTAAAGTTTTCCCTACCTCTTTTTTTGTTTTATACCATTTTTACTATTAGTCACTGGTCACAACAACTACCGAATGTGCATTTGCGTACCTTTTACTAATGAACTCAGTTTGCTCGTAGCCTACATAGTACATTGAACATTCATACTCAGATCCCAAAATAGATGGCGCTGGTACAAAGAAAAACAACATGTAGACATTTTGTTCAAACAATAATCATACGACATCGATGTTTAGTGAAGTCAAAGCGTCCAGTATATGAAGATCTGCTACGCCGATTTAGTTAAAACGAAACATGAAATAGCCTGACATTTACACATATCTACTTAAAATGGCTGGTGAGTAGAAATGGAAGGCTTCGTTGCACTCGCTAAATGCTAAGGTTCAACGACTGCCATTTCCCTGGGGAGTGAGGTCAAAGGTTAGTAGGTAAGTTGTAGGTGCGGTTTACGTAACTAGGTCAAATAATTTTAATAGCCTATGTGTGCCAAGGTTACACAAAATATTTATTCATAATTCAGTAAAATAAGAAAATTCTTATTCTGTTCACGTTAAAATTCAAATTGGATTAATAATGCAAATCCTACAATTAGGTTATCGAAAGGTATTTTCGGGTATTTTGACGGGACCGACGACGATTAAAGTAAATGTCAGTAAAAATCCACAATTGAATGATAAATATTAAATCTAACATCGGTACTATAGTTTGTTTTACCATTTAAATGTTATGTGTATTTTATTGTTTCCATTATGCATTTTCACCCATTAGTTCTCTACGACCACGTACCAGAAGGTGGACAGCAGCGCCTTCTGAGGATTTAAAATCATACTGCGCTCGCCAACTCGCCTGCCAAGCGTGGCGAGTATTGGCAAATCCCCCCCTATAGGGGGGAGGCATATGTCTAGCAGTGGACGCCCCATGGCTGAGAGAGAGAAAGAGAGTTCTCTACGGTCATGTTTAAGCATGGAACATATTAGATATATTTCCCTTACTTAATTATAAAAGTTTCATACCAAAATAACACTCTCGTGTGAATTCGAACTGCGTACCTTTGAAGTTACATTTGAATTAGGTAATCAAATAACTCTGCATTGTATTTCGGCTTCGATTTGTTATAATACTGAGAGAGAGATTTAAGAAATTGATCTTTTGCTTCACGCATTGATTTTATAGCATAGCGATAGACAATCGAATGAATCGTTTTGCTTCCACATTCATAGTGCGCTCACATGTGAGGGTTAAAATTTTATGTAATTTAAAGTAGTATCTGCAGCTTTCAGGTACTTTTATATTTGAGATTATACAGATGCATTTCTTTTGAAGGAATCCAGTGTTCGATAAGGTGAAGTTGATTTTGAAATTTATTTTAAATTAATTTTGATATTTATCAGAGCGTTTGATCGATGCGACGCGTGACCAAAAAGCTGGCACATATTTGGCTCAACGAATCAGCATTGCAATTCAACGTGGCAATGCTGCTAGCATTCTGGGCAGGCTGCCGGCCGGTAGCGGGTTAGAACATTTGAGTTATCTATAGGCTACCAATAGCTAGTGGATCGCTCAAATGTTATTGTAGTAGTTGCAGTATTTTAATTAGTTATTAATGTTTTATTTTAATAAAGGCATGTGCCAGTTGATTGTGACTCAAAACGATTCCCTCGCTCAAATTGAACAATATTTGAGAAGGTATATGTATATAAATGAAAATGAAAATACTTTGTCATAAAAGTATCAACATCTTTAAAATTTGAATCTGAAAACTATCGCGAGTTTCTTCCATAATTGTAATGTAACAAACCGACTAGGACTCACGTGGTAAACACTGGAAAATTACTCTCCGACCAGTTTCGAACTTATTTGCAGTTCTTCATCTGGGAGTTATGACCGTGCCAGGAGGCGAGCGCGAGCCTCAGCACGTAACTGATCTTTAAAATGTTGTTAATATTTAACTTTGACGTGTAAGAATATTAATAAATAAAAAATATATTAGAAAAAAGAAACAGAATCTATTCGATTTGATATTGTCCATGCATTTTATGCATTTTTGCTATTTAATTCGCACGCATTTCGTAAATATTATAATGATATATTTCAATATATACTTCTATCATTAACAATTATATATTAGTTTTTTTATAGTTTATAGAAAATCCGTGATTCAAGATAAATTGGTTAAAAGATCTTTATTGCCTTAAGAAATTAAAAAAAATCACTTACAAGACAATTGTGCTTACATCTAAAAAACTTGTTTTAAGATTCAACAGTGAGCATGAGGTGCTTTATTTTACATAGTTGTCTTAAGGTGATAATTATCAAATTTAAAAGTATATAAATACGTACACTCTGTTATTTGATTCTAAGACATAAAAATATACCTGTTATAATTATGTAATATGTTGTTTGAAAAGAATACTGAAGTCTTTGATAGAATCAGAAGGTATTTTCTATGATATAGGATTTAACTTTATTTTTAAAAATAGCCATAGATTAAATATTATTTATGTCATTTTATTGTCTGTTGTATAGCATAGTTCTGCCGAACATTTTATTTATTATTTTTCAACCGATATTCGGTTCTGGCACAAGGTAATCGTATGTTTCTGTTGTTAAGCAGTGTTTTTTTATAGGTCTGACTGTTCGTTGTAAATTTTTTGAATTTCTTCTATATCTATTTTATGAATTAGTATTATAGTTTTATAAGTGTATCTATATTTGTTTTAAATTCATGTGTTTTGTTTTATAGTACAATTTTTTTGTTGAAGTTAGGTAGTCATAGTAATAAATAAATAAATAAATCCATAATCGACGATCTATTCGGTAAATTACTGAAGTGTAGGGAGGCTGAGGGGATAAACATAAAATACATATGCCGCAAAAATTAAAAGCGTTTTTAGGAAATCGTTTCAAAACAGTAAAGCTAAAAGTACAATAAAGTCTTTTTTGTTTATGTACGGTTACAAATTGGAGCAGGTAGATGACGATGTAGACATCATAACAAAAACTTTTCTCCCCCAAGCTACTTCTAACTAGCCCTGGCAAAAACACCTGCTTGATAACTCCACAAATTTACCCCACTTACATAATATGAAAATGTAAAACACCGTCTTCAAAAAGTGAAAACTTTATTCTGCTTCTTTGCGATTGGCGACCCCTGACCGACCTCAGTAAATGCCAGGGGTCGACAACATTTCGGTGCTCCCATCGTTGGGTGTGCGTGTAATCTTTTGTGCAGGAATCCTTTTAATGGTCTCGTGTATTAGCGTATGCTTACTCTATAGTTGTACTGCTACAAAACATGAGCGTACTTATCGTATTAAAGTTTTAGTGTACCCATGTAGTGTATACATATATACACTACCACTACAGGCGTGTGAAGTTAGCGGCCAAAAGTTAGCGGCCTAGTATAATCCGACCAATTCGAGAAGTTCACTAACTAATAGGTGTATTATTTATTTAATCAAGCTTATTAACATCATTTCCTTCTAAACCTACCAAATTTATTATTGTGATATTTATTATGGTAGCTCCTAAGAAGCCAAAAAACAAAAAAAAGATATTAGCCGCTGGGGCTCAACGCACCTTTTCTCCAGAATCTTCTCGGGTATCACTTAGTGCGATAGCGTGTAAGGTAGTGCTTAGATATACCTTTCAAACGTAAATAGTGGCATGTACTCAGGTCGCTCCTAAGAAGCCAAAACACGAAAAAAGATAATAGCCGCTGAGGCTCAACGCATCTTTTCTCCAGAATCTTCTCGGGTATCACTTAGTGCGATAGCGTGTGAGGTAGTGCTTAAATATACCTTTCAAACGTATATAGTGGCATGTACTCAGGTCGCTTCTAAGAAGCCAAAACACGAAAAAAGATAAAAGCCGCTGAGACTCAACGCATCTTTTCTCCAGATTCTTCTCGGGTATCACTTAGTGCGATAGCGTGTAAGGTAGTGCTTAGATATACCATTCAAACGTATATAGTGGCATGTACTCAGGCAGCTTCAAAATAGGTCAAAAAATATTTTTTTGTGAAAAAAATCAATTTTTTTTCCAAAACTCCTATTTTTTTCTAGGGTATCACTGAGTGCGATAGCGTGTGACGTAGAGCTTAGATATACCTTTCAAAGCTATATAGTGGCATGTACTCAGGTTGCTCCTAAGAGGCCAAAAAACGAAAAAAGATAATAGCCGCTGGGACTCAACGCATCTTTTCTCCAGATTCTTCTCGGGTATCACTTAGTGCGATAACATGTGAGGTAGTGCTTACATATACCTTTCAAACGTATATAGTGGCATGTACTCAGGTTGCTCCTAAGAAGCCAAAAAACGAAAAAAGATAATAGCCGCTAGGACTCAACCCATCTTTTCTCCAGATTCTTCTCGGGTATCACTTAGTGCGATAGCGTGTGAGGTAGAGCTTAGAAATACCTTTCAAACGTATATAGTGGCATGTACTCAGGTCGCTCCTAAGAAGCCAAAAAACGAAAAAAGATAGTAGCCGCTAGGACTCAACCCATCTTTTCTCCAGATTCTTCTCGGGTATCACTTAGTGAGATAGCATGTGAGGTAGTGCTTAAATATACCTTTCAAACATATATAGTGGCATGTACTCAGGCAGCTTCAAAATAGGTCAAAAATTGATTTTTAGTAAAAAAAAAAACACATTTTTTCCATAACCCCTATTTTTTTCTGGGGTATCACTTAGTGCGATAGCGTGTTAAGTAGTGCTAAGTTACACCTTTCAAACGTATATAGTGGCATGTACTCAGGCAGCTTCAAAATTAGTCAAAAATTGATTTTTAGAAAATAAAATCACATTTATTTCCAAAACCCCTATTTTTTTCTGAGGTATCACTTAGTGCGATAGCGTGTTAAGTAGTGCTTAGTTACACCTTTCAAACGTATATAGTGGCATGTACTCAGGTCGCTCCTAAGAAGCCAAAAAACGAAAAAAGATAATAGCCGCTAGGACTCAACGCATCTTTTCTCCAGATTCTTCTCGGGTATCACTTAGTGAGATAGCGTGTGAGGTAGAGCTTAGATATACCTTTCAAACGTATATAGTGGCATGTACTCAGGCAGCTTCAAAATAGGTCAAAAATTGATTTTTAGTAAAAAAAAACACATTTTTTTCCATAACCCCTATTTTTTTCTGGGGTATCACTTAGTGCGATAGCGTGTTAAGTAGTGCTTAGATACACCTTTCAAACGTATATAGTGGCATGTACTCAGGTCGCTCCTAAGAAGCCACAAAATGAAAAAAGATAATAGCCGCTAGGACTCAACGCATCTTTTCTCCAGATTCTTCTCGGGTATCACTTAGTGAGATAGCGTGTGAGGTAGTGCTTAAATATACCTTTCAAACATATATAGTGGCATGTACTCAGGCAGCTTCAAAATAGGTCAAAAATTGATTTTTAGTAAAAAAAAACTCATTTTTTTCCATAACCCCTATTTTTTTCTGGGGTATCACTTAGTGCGATAACGTGTTAAGTAGTGCTAAGTTACACCTTTCAAACGTATATAGTGGCATGTACTCAGGTCGCTCCTAAGAAGCCAAAAAACGAAAAAAGATAATAGCCGCTAGGACTCAACGCATCTTTTCTCCAGATTCTTCTCGGGTATCACCTAGTGAGATAGCGTGTTAAGTAGTGCTTAGATACACCTTTCAAACGTATATAGTGGCATGTACTCAGGTCGCTCCTAAGAAGCCAAAAAACGAAAAAAGATAATAGCCGTTAGGACTCAACGCATCTTTTCTCCAGATTCTTCTCGGGTATCACTTAGTGAGAAAGCGTGTGGGGTAGAGCTTAGATACACCTTTCAAACGTATATAGTGGCATGTACTCAGGTCGCTCCTAAGAAGCCAAAAAACGAAAAAAGTTAATAGCCGCTAGGACTCAACGCATCTTTTCTCCAGATTCTTCTCGGGTATCACTTAGTGAGATAGTGTGTGAGGTAGAGCTTAGATACACTTTTCAAACGTATATAGTGGCATGTACTCAGGTCGCTCCTAAGAAGCCAAAAAACGAAAAAAGATAATAGCCGCTAGGGCTCAACGCATCTTTTCTCCAGATTCTTCTCGGGTATCACTTAGTGCGATAGCGTGTGAGATAGTGCTTAGATATACCTTTCAAACGTTTATAGTGGCATGTACTCAGGCACCTTCAAAATATGTCAAAAATTGTTTTTTTGTGAAAAAAATCACATTTTTTTCCAAAACCCCTATTTTTTTCTAGGGTATCACTGAGTGCGATAGCGTGTGACGTAGAGCTTAGATATACCTTTCAAACGTATATAGTAACATATACTCAGGTCGCTCCTAAGTAGCCAAAAAACGAAAAAAGATAATAGCCGCTACGGCTCAACGCATCTTTTCTCAAGATTCTTCTCGGGTATCACTTAGTGCGATAGCGTGTGAGATAGTGCTTAGATATACATTTCAAACGTATATAGTGGCATGTACTCAGGCACCTTCAAAATATGTCAAAACTTGTTTTTTTGTGAAAAAAACACATTTTTTTCCAAAACCCCTATATTTTTCTCGGGTATCACTTAGTACAATATTGGGTAAGGTAGTGCTTCAGAATACCTTTCAAACGTATATAGTGGCATGTACTCAGGTCGCTCTTTAGAAGCCAAAAAATGAAAAAAGATAATAGCCGCTAGGACTCAACGCATCTTTTCTCCAGATTCTTCTCGGGTATCACTCAGTGTGATAGGGTGTGAGGTAGTGCTTAGATATACCTTTTAAACGTTTATAGTAACATGTACTCAGGTCGCTCCTAAGAAGCCAAAAAACGAAAAAAGATAATAGCCGCTAGGGCTCAACGCATCTTTTCTCCAGATTCTTCTCGGGTATCACTTAGTGCGATAGCGTGTGAGGTAGTGCTTAGATATACCATTCAAACGTATATAGTAGCATGTACTTAGGTCGCTCCTAAGAAGCCAAAAAACGAAAAAAAGTTAATAGCCGCTGGGGCTCTATGCTATCCATGACGTAAATTTTGCCGACTCGGTCATCCATCCTATATCATACCACTAGCTTATGTGTACCAAACAATAACATTACAATTTTTGAAACATGCTCGAGTTCGTTAAAATCTAGTCGACATAATTATGGGTATCAATAAACAATATTTCGTGATCGATTAATAAAATATATATTGAATAAACAAATATATACTTAGGATATAGCATTCCTTTCATAACTTTAAAATCAATGTAAAACGTATAATAAACTTTTTATCTAAATTCAAACCAAATAACTTTAAAAGAGAACCTTTCATGTAATATAATTTCCATGATATACGCAGCAAATGAAATAATTCTGAATTATTTTTATTATTTATTTTATTTTCTTCGGAAAACAAACAGTGTAGTATAACTAATGTGATAAAATATAAGATTCTATGGACCATTAAATTGTTTTCGCATAAAAAACCTAATAATAGATAGATTATATAACAACTATAACGTATAAAATAAAAATCTGTAAAATGTATTTCGAACGACTGTGACGCACCCAAAAATACACTATAAATAAGTAAAATAAATATTCCACTACTTCCAATAAATTGGTACATAAGGGTTATCATACATCTCAACCTTGTATATATATTTTCAGACCCACACAAAGCTACAATTTATGGATATTATCAACAAAGAAGCAAGTTTTTTCAATTCATAATTTTGCTATTACTTTGTATCATAATCATCATAAAATTTTACTTAAATGAATTAAAGCTCACGTGGTGTATTATGTAAGGATCATAACGACTGTATCATAATGAAATGTATAAGATTTATAAATCTTACTTATTATATTTATTTTTAACATTAATGCAATAATTGTTAAGCTAAGTAACACTCCCGTTATTTACATTTCTTATGGAATCTCTCGATGCAAAGGTTGCCTAGAGATCACTTGTAGTGATAAGGCCGCCCATTGTCAGAATTATGTAAATTTTTAGCCAAAAAATAATACTGAGCTGAGAATACATTTAGGCACTACCTATTAGGCACTTACTAAAAAATACTTTCATTTCTTCGAAACATTCCAAATCAAACACTTCATTCCCACGCCACGATAAGGTGCAGTTTCTATAGCGAGCACATGTTGCAAACAAAATAAAATGTTCTGGTTAAAAATACTCAATACTAAAAATACATAAAGTATACCTTTGGTTTTGCAAGAAGTTCTTTTGTTTAAAAGTAATTGCTTACATTTTTTTCTAAAAGGTACAAAAGTTTTTTATTCCAAATGTGCTCGAGCACCCTTTAAAACTATTTATGGCTTGACATTTATGTCAGTTTGGGTTCCCAACTCTCTTGAGATCTTACAGATGCGCTCAAGTGTGGGTTTGACCATACCGATAGCAAGTATAAAAAATAAATCTTTGGCGTATATTGTTTCCTCTACCAATTTTATAAAGATTTGAAATTATGTATCTTTGAATATAATTCGATTTTTACAGTATGAAAATACTGTAGACACACTCGAAGTCATGCTACTAAATGGAAATCTAATCAAAGAACAAATAGGACGATATCTCTTTTCCTAATCTATATTTTTTAAATTAGTTATAAAAAGTTAGATTTAAGTAACTTCTAATTTGTACACAGAAATATTAATCTAGTCTGATTCAACTCTATTTTGATGATGGATATAACTGTTCTATATAATGTTGAAGAAATTGTTTTAAAAATGCAAAATACTTGAGAAACTACAAATGGTGCGGCGCCGGCGCACTGTTGCAAAAATCGCAAACCCCTATACAATTCTTTAATATTCGCTTGCAAATCTTCTACAACATACTAATAGTCCATTGAAATGTTACACGAGCTTTGCATTTTTAAAGGACGCAATTTTATTTTTGGGACATTTGTGAGGGGTCAAAAGAAGCTTAACACTAAGTTTGTGGGGTCGCCGCCCTTGTCTCCACCATCTTGGACAAAAGGGTGCAAACACTTTATTCGCAAAATAGATGAGGTTGTTGAAGTTGTGCCATTTTTACAAGAAAAGTTACGGTCTAAGGACCTGCATGACGATGACAAGCTATTAATTTCTGCTCCATAGTTAAATTTATTTACAGGAGAGAGATCACGATACTGATGTCCTGGTTGTGAATCAAAACCTCTTCTGGAATATGATGTAAAAGTAGGACTTGGGGAGCTTACGTTGCAATCAGCAGGCGATTCTTTATTATCTTCAAATAAGGAAATCCTTGTGTCGTTTCTGTAAAATAATTGTTTACTACACTTTGTCTGCGGTTTAGGCTCATTTGTTTTCGCATTCATGTGAAACACATGAATGCTTACTTGTTGTTTCTTTTTGAGGAGGTTTAGCAGAATTGTCGTTAATAACATTGCGGCATTTTGAGTTTTCGCTACTGCAGTTACTAATTTTCAACCATGATTTGTAAATTTTTAGTCGATTTCTGATCGAATCAGAAATATTACATTTTTTACAAACTATTTCATAGTATGAATTTGATTTGCGAAACGAAAGCGGTATTGCAGGGATTATATTATTATTTACTAGCTTTTCAATAATGTATTGCAATGACTGATTAAGATCCTCGTAAAAACGTTGAAACTTCGTGGCTTGTACAATCCTCTTTAAGTTACTTTCATATTTTGTATATTTCGAATTACCCAATTTATGTTTAATTGTTTTTAACAATGATGAATCTATTTTGCTTTTAAAGTCAAACTTGTTTTTATTAAATGTTTTTATTTCATTTGCTAGTATAGCAAATGCTTTTTTTTCGCTATTCATGTTTGCACAAAATTAATTTTTAAAAAAATTAATAAGTAAGACAATTTGCGTAATAGGTTGAATATAAATAATAGCTTAGAAATAAATGTAAAATATTGCAAATATGGCAAAAAGTTACTTCTAAAATTAAAAAAATCATATAATTATTTTACATATGTAGTAAAGTTATAGTCTATTATTCAACATATAAATGCTGCAACACCCACAAACTTATAAACTAACAATCATTAGATACTCAAATGAAAAATCGCTCAAAATTTTGAGAAAACTACGTAATTAGTAACTTTGACGGAAGTAATTACTTTATTCTATTATCAACAAGCCAAGTGTACGCATTATTGCTATCAAAGACACAAGCAATTACTCAATTTTAATATTATATATAATATAATAATAATAAAATATATAATTAATGATAATTAAATATATAATTTAATTATTTTTTTTATTTTTTTTATTTATTAACATTAACACAAGGTCTTCAGGTCCCAAACTAGGCAGAGCCTGTGCTATGGTAACCTGATGACTGATATGTATACTTATATACATATACACACCCAGACACAGGTCAAACAGACATGTTCATGCACACAAATGTTTGACCTGTCCGGGAATCGAACCCGGGACCAGCGGCTCAAAAGGCAGACTGCTACCAACTGCGCCAACCGGCCAGTCAATATCAATGAAATAAATCAAAATACCTAAATACTCAAACAAAAATACTTCACTAAGCACGATATAATATAGGTATGCGTCTAATGAAACGACTAAATGAAACTCAAAACAAAAAAGTATTCAGTCCCTGATACTTACGTCATCCCTCAAAAAACACACCAAATAAAAATACAAATTAAACTATATCCAAACCTTAAATTTTGCTAAAACAAAGCAAAATTAAAAATTAATGTTCACAACACTTAAAACACCCTACCCACAACATATCATCCTGTCTTAAAATTTAGAACTGCAATGGGTCATGGCTTAATGTGCAAGGAACCCCATACGGCCACATATTTTTTTTGTTTTAACGGCTACTTAAGAGCCACCTAAGTACATGTCACACTATCTTTGACAGATAGAATCAAACAAAACTACAAACTGATGTTTTAAAGTGCTACATCATGAAAATATAACGTCTTCTATCCTCTGCCACTCTTTCATTGCGTGGACTAGTAACCTAAATTTTTTATATTATGTTTTTTACTCTGTGATCTAGGTTTGTTAGGTATTTTCACAAAAAATAAATTTTTGACCAATTATGAAGCTGCCTGAGAACATGCCACTATATACGTTTGAAAGGTATATCTAAGCACTACCTCACACGCTATCACACTAAGTGATACCCGAGAAGAATCTGGAGAAAAGATGCGTTGAGCCCTAGCGGCTATTATCTTTTTTCGTTTTTTGGCTTCTTAGGAGCGACCTGAGTACATGCCACTATATACGTTTAAAAGGTATATCTAAGCACTACCTCACACGCTATCACACTTAGTGATACCCGAGAAGAATCTGGAGAAAAGATGCTTTGAGCCTTAGCGGCTATTACCTTTATTCGTTTTTTGGCTACTTAGGAGCGACCTGAGTATATGCCACTATATACGTTTGAAAGGTATTCTGAAGCACTACCTTACCCGATATTGCACTAAGTGATACCCGAGAAAAAAATAGAGGTGTTGGAAAAAAATGTAATTTTTTTCTCAAAAAAACATTTTTTGACATATTTTGAAGGTGCCTGAGTACATGCCACTATATACGTTTGAAAGGTATATCTAAGCACTATCTCACACGCTATCGCACCAAGTGATACCCGAGAAGTATTTGGAGAAAAGATGCGTTGAGCCTTAGCGGCTATTATCTTTTTTCATTTTTTGGCTTCTTAGGAGCGACCTGAGTATATGCCACTATATACGTTTGAAAGGTATTCTATAGCACTACCTTACACGATATCGCACTAAGTGATACCCGAGAAGAATCTGGAGAAAAGATGCGTTGAGCCTTAGCGGCTATTATCTTTTTTCGTTTTTTGACATCTTAGGAGCGACCTGAGCATATGCCACTATATACGTTTGAAAGGTATATCTAAGCACTATCTCACACGCTATCGCACTAAGTGATACCCAAGAAGAATCTGGAGAAAAGATGCGTTGAGCCCTAGCGGCTATAACCTTTTTTCGTTTTGTGGCTTCTTAGGAGCGACCTGAGTATATGCCACTATATACGTTTGAAAGGTATTTTGAAGCACTACCTTACCCAATATTGCGCTAAATGATACCCGAGAAAAAAATAGGGGTTTTGATAAAAAATGTGATTTTTTTCACAAAAAAACAATTTTTGACTTATTTTGAAGGTGCCTGAGTACATGCCACTATATACGTTTGAAAGGTATATCTAAGCACTATCTCACACGCTATCGCACTAAGTGATACCCGAGAAGAATCTGGAGAAAAGATGCGTTGAGCCCTAGAAGCTATTATCTTTTTTCGTTTTTTGGCTTCTTAGGAGCGACCTGAGTACATGCCACTACATACGTTTGAAAGGTATATCTAAGCACTACCTTACACGCTATCACACTAAGTGATACCCGAGAAGAATCTGGAGAAAAGATGCGTTGAGTCCCAGCGGCTATTACCTTTTTTCGTTTTGTGGCTTCTTAGGAGCGACCTGAGTATATGCCACTATATACGTTTGAAATGTATATCTAAGCACTATCCTACACGCTATCGCACTAAGTGATACCCGAGAAGAATCTGGAGAAAAGATGCGTTGAGTCCCAGCGGCTATTATCTTTTTTCGTTTATTGACTTCTTAGGAGCGACCTGAGTACATGCCACTATATACGTTTGAAAGGTATATCTAAGCACTATCTCACACGCTATCGCACTAAGTGATACCCGAGAAGAATCTGGAGAAAAGATGCGTTGAGTCCCAGCGGCTATTATCTTTTTTCGTTTTTTGACTTCTTAGGAGCGACCTGAGTACATGCCACTATATACGTTTGAAAGGTATATCTAAGCACTACCTTACACGCTATCACACTAAGTGATACCCGAGAAGAATCTGGAGAAAAGATGCGTTGAGTCCCAGCGGCTATTATCTTTTTTCGTTTATTGACTTCTTAGGAGCGACCTGAGTACATGCCACTATATACGTTTGAAAGGTATATCTAAGCACTATCTCACACGCTATCGCACTAAGTGATACCCGAGAAGAATCTGGAGAAAAGATGCGTTGAGTCCCAGCGGCTATTATCTTTTTTCGTTTTTTGACTTCTTAGGAGCGACCTGAGTACATGCCACTATATACGTTTGAAAGGTATATCTAAGCACTACCTCACACGCTATCACACTAAGTGATACCTGAGAAGAATCCGGAGAAAAGATGCGTTGAGCCCTAGCGGCTATTATTATGTTTCGTTTTTTGGCTTTTTAGGAGCTATCTTAATAAATATCACAATTGTAGATTAGGTAGGTTTAGAACGAAATAAAGTTAATTAGCTTGATAATATGAATAAGACACCTATTATTGAGTGAACTTCTCGAATTGGTCGGATTATACTAGGCCGCTAACTTTTGGCCGCTAACTTCACGCCGCTTACCACTACAACATCATATAGTATATGGAAAAAAAACAAAAAATCCTAGTTCGGGGGTTTGAGTGTAAATAAATAAATGAAGTGTATATTTTATTTATTTATTTATATAAATAAATAAAATATACATATATATATATATATTTATATAAATAAATAAAATATATTTATATATACATACTTATATATATTTAGTATTTGACATATCTACATGTGATTCGTTTAGACGTCATTTACGCAGTTATAAAATTAAAAAAATATTCTTAACATATACAGTAAAAAACTAACATTACTTTGTATAATAAATGAGTTGTGTTAAAACTTATTTATTATGCACTGGCTTTTGCACCGATAACCCGATGGAAAAGCCAGTAAGTGAAAAAAAAAAAAAATATTTTCGGATGGGTGTCAATTCATTCAATACAGAACAATTTAAATTGCATAGGTTTATAGGCTTTGTATAAGCTAGTTACTTAGCAGAATTGAAAATCCCAATAAACATACCATCCGTCCTTTTAAAAATTAACAATTTTAAGAACCGATAGAAAATTGAGCGATTGCAAATAAGTCTGAATTTAATTTTATTGAATTTCTGTCAGTGACCGGTAACTCACGGCATGCAGTTTTAGGATTTTATTATAAACTAAAAGACCAGGAAGGTCCTTTTTCGTCTTGGCTAACATAATAATAATAAGTGAAACGGATATGGATGACATAAAAAAACATCAATTGATACAAGATATTATCACTGCAGGCGCCTACTACTTTCATATGTATTTTTATAAGATTTCCCTGAGCTATAAGTAGGTCATTAAGAAAAGGATTTTCCTGAAACAAAATTGAATCCTCGTTTATTCAAGTAACAAAATCTTTCCCATGAATAAAACAATCAGAATGAATAAAAGAAATTCATCTAAAAAAATGGCAGAAAACAGTTGCTTTTCTTTAAGAAAAGTCGATAGCTGGGGCTAGCGCCATCTGTGATCAAATGGCGGAATCTCCAAGAATTTCGTAGGGCCGACTAAAATTAACTACTACGTATTTTAGTACGTTAGTGAGTCTAGTATTCTATATTGTTTACTTGGTGCCATTAATCTGTTAGATATTCTGTATCTGACATGTTGTTTGCGCGATTATGATTTATTGATAGTAAATGCCGGTTGATGGACTTGGCATGAGCGGTAGTCGGTCAAGAGATTTTGAAATTCTATTAAATACGACTTCTAACTATATATAAATCATATTCACAATACAATCGATTCTATTTTATGTACAGATACACTGTAAGAGGTTAGTGGTAATCAATTACTTTAAAACAGGCAAACGCACTGAATACTTAGGAAACTGAAAACAGACCATCTAGTAACGCTTAAAAATAAAACTTAATAATTCTGCTACTATGTTAAGCATATACTTTTTTTGAATTGATTAGTAATATTTTAAGCATAGACATATTTATTGATTATATTATGTGATATGAGATTTAATCAAAATATAGAAGGTAATGATTTTTAAAGAGTGTGTAGTATTCGTAAAACTAGTTTTTGTTGAAGTTTAGTATTCACATTAAAAGTAGATATAGTACAATTGCCAATAAATGCACATTTATATGCAGAGTGAGTAATGACAGACAGACATACAGTCTGTTACGTGGTTGAGCTCTTCTCAGAGCTTAAAATATGTAAAAAAAAATGGGTCAAGTATTAGCGTTTTTGTGTGCATCAAGGTACGTGAAGGTGGGGTGAAATTATTTGGCTGTTGAGGTGTGTTTTCAGAATCGCCAGGTCTAA
Source organism: Apeira syringaria (assembly GCA_934044485.1). Lineage (NCBI taxonomy): Eukaryota > Metazoa > Arthropoda > Insecta > Lepidoptera > Geometridae > Apeira > Apeira syringaria. Next base: position 3,318,408 of record OW203672.1, on the reverse strand, counting down.
TGTAACCACGGACAGACCGACAGCTCAGTTTATATTTATCACACTCGAATATTACTTACTGATGTCCCAAAAGACTCTCCCAAGATATAGATCGGGATGAGTTTAAACAGGAGTAAGGCAACACAGTCACTCACGTATTATTCCGCATATACCCGGATATATATCCCAAATCGCGTGTTATATTAGAACAACAAATGGCTTACGCTTCTTACATAATTCCCGTCCGCCATTGCCTCGTGTTTGGCGCGGGAATATCGCCCTTATACCTCATAGAGTAAGGACTTCGCGTATTCCATGCAAGATGGTTAAATTTGAGCTGCGCCCGCGTTACAACCTTGAATTTGGAACGCACCTTTAATTTTAGCCGGTTAACCTAGATACGGCATTGGTAGTGAGACGATCGATAGCCGCATGCGCTGTGGTGGTATTTGAATGTGCGGGTGTGACGAAGGCAGGCCGGCGTCGGTGGCCGAGTCTCGCGGGCGACTGGCCGGGGAGGCCCATCGTGGCGACGCTTGCGCCCTCTACCTCCTAGTAACGATCGCCTCTGAACACAGTCCTGACTGCTGAGAAACAGGTGTGACGTCCTCCACTTCCGATACACTATTCTGTACTATTTAGACGTCTACACACCGCGTCTACACTCTCCCATATGCTAATGTTTAATCCAGAATTTACTCGTGATTTCTACTTATTTAGTACTCATTTCTGTTAAAATACAATTAAAATATATCAAAGAAGACAATTTCTGTATATCTGCATCGAATTTTTTTTAATATTAAGCTATTTTATATCTAACAGTAAACTACATTCTAGAGTCAGCTCCAGAGTTAAGTGGCGCCTCAAGCGGCGGAAATGGAAACTAACAAACTTTTGTTTAATCTCAGTGTGGCTTCAGTAGCGTTTGACATTAAGAATAAACTTCTTAGAATACATTTGTCCCTTTCTAACGATGAAAATAGTCGTAGCATTCTCAGACAACGGTGTTTATTCCTTCTAGTGAAAAAGAGATTGTTGTTATCTTGTAATAATTGTAATAATTTTGTGCTCTACAAAATAAACGACATCCGTTATATCTATCTATACTAATATTATAAAGAGGATAGATTTGTTTGTTTGCAATGAATAGGCTCCCAAACTACAGAACCGATTTGAAAAATTCTTTCACTGTTGGGAAGCAACACTATACCCGGGTGACATTATATTTTCAAAAAATTAGGGATCCATACAATTTTTAATTCTGAAATTTTTTACCTGTGCGAAGCCAGGGCGGACCGCTAGTCTGTATTATACGTATATATATGTGTGCTCCTAGTACGCCATAAATAATATATAGATTATATTTGTAGAATTCGTTTTTTTCTCCACATCTCTGTGGAAAGATCACTTGCGGAGAAATTAAATATAGGTCAAACTAACATTGTAATAATATAGGGATTGGAGAAACAGCAATACATTTATAAACAAATGTATTTAGGTCGTAGAAAATATCTTTTAGAGTTCCGTACCCGGAGGGTAACCAACGACCCTTGACCTTATTACTTAGACTGCGCTCTACGTCCGTCTGTCAGCAGATTATCTCATGAACAGCAATAGGTATTTAGAAATTATTTGTAGGAAAAAAATCGACTACCAGTAGGACTTGAACCTACGACTACAGAATACTATCCTGTCACTTTGTCCAACTTCTGGGTCCAACCAACTGGGTTCAAGTCCCAGTTGGATTTTTTAATTCAAACTATTGGAACGTAAGTTCCGCCTAGCATATTGTTAATGCAATCCTACTAATATTATAAATGCGAAAGTTTGTGTGTATGTTTGTACCTCTTCACGCAAAAACGGCTACACCAATTTCGATGAAATTTGGTATGGAGATAGTTTAGACCCTGGATTAACACATTTGCTACTTTTCATCATCATCATCATCAATCATCACCACGCGGGTAAAACCGCGGGGCGCTACTGGTAAACCATAAAACTCTAGAAATTTGAAAGTTTGACAGAATGTGATTTCTTTCTTGTTACCGCTATTGACAAGAAATAATAAAATAAAACTAGAGTGCTAGGAAGCGAATTTTCTTGTGTTTTTTCTTCGCATTTAATTAAATAATTTTGTACTACTTTTTAACCGATTTCAAAAAAAGGGGGAGGTTCTCAATTCGACCCGTATGTCTTTTTTTCTATTATTTTTTAAGTTTGTTACCTCATAAGTTTCAACTGGGTGAACGGATTTTCGTAGTCCTTTTTTTATTTGAAAGCTGGTGCTTCTCGTGTGATCCCATTTACGGGAGCGGTTTTTGAGAAATCGGAGAACATACACAATGACAATTGATCCCGTGAGTCGCAAAGGTCACTGAGAAGGTAAAAAAGTTTTATAACTTGTCGAAGTCGCTACAATGATAGTTCATAAGTAACTGTTATCAAAACATTGTGCTCATGGTACCGACTTTGACAAATTATTTCACACTTTTGAGTGTTGAAGTTAGTTTTTTTTAGTTTTATACAGTCAGTTCAGAATCAAATAATGTAGCTATACTGGCCTAAGTCCTATTCGATATAGCAATATAGGTACTCGGTTCACAGAGGCCCATTTTGACAGCTTTGGCAGTCTGCTATCTGATAATCTTGACTCAATTCTAGATTCTGTGACGTAGCGCGTCATTTTCAGTAGTGTCAGCCAACGGTTGAGAATACATAACACATCTTACTACTTACTAGCCGTGGTGGTACCGGCCTAGAATAGTACTCCCCCATCTCTTCCCGTGGGTGCCGTAAGAGTCGGCTAAGGGTTCACTAACCAGAAGGTGGGCAGCAGCGCCTTCTGAGGATTGAAAATCATACTGCGCTCGCCAACCCGCCTGCAAAGCGTGGCGAGTATTGGCAAATCCCCCCTATATGGGGGAGGCATACGTCCAGCAGTGGACGCACATGGCTGAGAGAAGAATACATCTTACTTGTCAATTTCTTACAAATCTGAAATAGGTCAAGCGAACATAGATTCCACATATATTGAGATCGATGAATATATCGATGTTATCGAATCGATCGATGCACTTAGCAGACTACGGATTTTTGACGTTGTCTTATTGGCATCGAGTCGGTCTCGCGCCGGACTAAGTATGAACATGATGTAGACTTGTCACCCAGGTTTCACTGAAACTTTTTCAGGATAAAGCTCAATTTCAAGCAACTGGGCTTTGTTTAATTGAATTTCTGTTATTCATTCAAACTAGCTCAATGTGTCTAAAATCTAAAAGCTATTATTCTGTTTACACTAAATTCTAACTAGCATAACTTTTGTCAATGCATTATTGTTTTTTTTTTTTTTTTTTTTTTCAACATTTACACAAGGTCTTCAGGTCCCAAACTAGGCAGAGCCTGTACTATGGTAACCTGATGACTGATATATATACTTATTTACATACTTATATATATATATACTTATATACAAATACACACCCAGACACAGGTCAAACAAACATGTTCATGCACACAAATGTTTGACCTGTCCGGGAATCGAACCCGGGACCAGCGGCTCAGAAGGCAGAGTGCTACCAACTGCGCCAACCGGCCAGTCAAACAGTTCTATTCAATTGCGCGAAATTTAAGTCCGCGCCAAATTACATGCATCTTATTTTACTATTACCTACCCGTCATATGACAATAGTTTAACTAGGATTGTAGTTTATGTGTTTACTGTAGTAGATGTGATAATATGTTCATATGTTTAATGTATAATTAACTCTGTTTTTAAGAATTTCGTTAGTGTAATTCGTGCTTAAGCAGTACTAATTGATTGATAAGTAAATGATGCCAATTTGGATTTTATCATAACTACATAAAAACATGTATATAATCAGCTATGTGCGTCCACTGTTGGACGTATGCCTCCCCCATATAGGGGGGATTTGTCAATACTCGCCACGCTTGGCAGGCGGGTTGGCGAGCGCAGTATGATTTCCGATCCTCAGAAGGCGCTGCTGCCCACCTCCTGGCACGTTTGATGTAATATATATATATACCCTTTTAATCACAATGCAATCACAACTTAAAATGAAATCGAATCGATGCCATTCCACTCGTCTCTGATAGTCCAAGAACTAAAAGTTAGAATAAAATAACTAATATATAAATACTAGTCATGTCTAATTACGTAAGTTATATGTATATATGTAAGTTATACGTAAAATGATAAGCACAAAAGTATAATAATATTCTGCCAACATTAAGGACCGAAACATATAACGATTGGGACTACTAGAGCCATCTCTCGGTATTTTCCAAACCCATCAACGTTTCTTTACTGAACTGATAAACTTGCATGTAGGTTGGTGAATCCAATAGAAAGGTATGGGATGAGTTCACTTCACCGCGCAGTTTTCGTGGAGTTTTCAACTCGTAACCGTTATTATACTTACATTTATTTTGTGTAGTTTTCAGTGAAACTCAATAGATGTCGTCATCGTTTGTGATAATATGCTGGCACAAGGAACCAATATACTATTAAGCCCTTAATTAAATAGTGTATAAGAATTATGACAGCGATAGTCTCGATGCCCAAATTGAATACATGATTTTGACTTTGTCTTGCTAATAATATTTACTAAAGAAACACAATTTTATGGGTGAAAGGTGAAGAATATTATGAGTGTATTTTTACAAAAGAAAATAAGTCATCATCATCACGACAATGGACCTCCACAGCTGGACATAGTGTTACCCTATTCATCTCCAACTAGACCTCCAAGATCGGTATGAAACGGCACACATGCAGCCTTCGTGCGAAACTGTTCAAGTATTCTGTCTGTACTATCGATGCACGCCTTAAGCTGCGCTTCTATGGATATCCTTCATTCTGATTCGAATGGCCTGGGCTCTCGGTATTGTCATAAGGCCACCCAGGTGGTAAAATTAAAGAAGAAGTAAGTAATTTAGTGGCTACCTAATATTTTTGGGTTTATCATTAAACCAGCTGTGCCCCGCGGCGATATGGCACGCGATATTGACGATTTTTGTGTCTTCCTGTCATCCCACGGGAACAGTATATTTTTGGGATAAAAAGTAGCCTGAATGTTGTTCCAGCTATCTTCATTCTAAATTTCATGCCATTTCAGCGTGAAAGAGTAACAAACATCCATACATATTACCAATGGCGCCCTGCCGTTTCACCCGCATGGATTATGGTAACTATATTTTTCTGTGATAAAAGTAGCCCGTTTTTTTATAGGCTAGCTATTTTGATTTTTATTGTAAATACGAAGCGACATGTATTTTTATTAATTATTGATAAATATTATCGTCATCATCCATAATATATGGTAGACATTCCAACTTGTCGCAAAAAGCGTGTTGCTTCCACATTCATAGTGCGTACAGCTAACGAGTAGAACTAATTGCCTAAGTCTATGTTCCACATAGATATAATATGGGCATCTTCCATTCACGAGTGAACATGTAACATCTAGGTAGGCGTGATCTATCGTAGACCGCATCATCACTTAACATCAGGTGAAATAGTGACCTATTGAGAATTTAAAAAAGCCGTTACCATCCTATTGATAGCTCAAATGCTCTAACCCGCTAACGGTAGGCAGCGTGCCCAGGATGCTAGCAGTATTGCCATGCGTAAGTTAATTTCTTGGTTTTATAATAAAATACAGTTGTATCTTTTAATAGTTTTATTTTCAAATAAAAATACAATTCATACTAGATTGGACATCACAATGTTAGGAATACATTCATGGTACACAAATAAAACTTACCAACTATTTATATAAATTTGAATAATCCGTAGGTCTGTACGGCACATGACTAAAAAAACGAACTGCTTAAAATTGGAATGTGTATTTCGTCTAGAATAAAATAGCAACCAAAAAAAAATGCACCATCTGATAAAAAAGTAGATAATTGCGTATTATGGTGTGAGATGGTAATGAGATTATTCAAGACCCTACTTGAATAATCTCATTACCATCTCACAAGGTCCTCATGGACACCAAGTGACCAGATTACTCAAAAAGTGCTTCTTCATCTAATCATTTTAACTAGCAGCGTTTTGGCTTTCAAAGTAAATTGGCCTCAAAAATAGATAATGATTTAAGTTCATATGATTAAAATAAAATAAATAGAAATCACAAGGAAGCAATTCAAATATAAAAAAATATATGTACATTGTTTTATTAGATTATTTAATAATCAGATTATTAAATAATCGAATAATCATAGTATTGGTCAACAAAGGAAAAGGTATATAATACCGAGAATTGGCTCCCAGACAAATACCTAAAATGCAGAAAGGAAAGAAAAGAAGATAAAGTTAATTTGTCAAACGCGTTTTATTTTTACTGTACTAATACAATAATCATCTCCATTCAACCAAAGGACGTCAACTGCTGGACATATGCCTCCTCTAGTGATTTCCACGAGGAACGGTTAGAAGCCATCCAGCCCTTGCCTGCGATCTTAGTCAGGTCGTCTGTCCACCTAGTCGGTGGCCGTCCCAAGCTGCGCTTGCTAGTCCGTGGTCTCCATTCGAGAACCTTTCGACGACAATGACCATCGAGCTATGTGCCCTACCCACTGTTACTTCAACTTGCTAATCCGCTGGGTTATTTTGGTGACTTTTGTTCTTCTACGGATCTCCTCATTTCTAATTCAATCGCGTAGAGAACCCCCGAGCACCGCTCTGCATAGCTCGATGTGCGACTCTGATCCTGCTCACGAGGCCCAAGTCAGAGACCAATAATTATAAAAGTGTTATGGGGAGCAGAGGTTGTTATAAAATGTCTAATATTGGAAAAAATACCTTTTGGTTAGTAATCTACTAAAACGCTTTGCAAACACATACTTTTCTGGCCAATAGCACAATGGTCACAAAGAGGTTGCATTTTTATAATTATAATCTTTTTTGATGGCGTACGAAGAAGAGCCCTTTGATTGAATACCACCGGACATTGCCGAGGTATTTGACTCAAAATGATTTTGAATGTTGTATCAGCAGGCTCTGTTTCACTATCTTTAGTTAAATTTGTTAGTATTGATGTTAATACTACGTAATCATATATCTAAAAGAAATATAACCATCTCATCATCATCATCATCATCTCAGCCATAGGACGTCCACTGCTGGACATAGGCCTCCCCCATTGATTTCCACAAGGACCTGATAGAAGCCATCTCTAATTGAATCAAATGATCGATGGGCCAAAAACAAAATCAAGTAACAGATAAGTCGAATTCATTCATTCACTTACCTACGTAGGTACAAAAAAGAAGTAATAATGAGTCAAAAATGGTAACACTGACAGTACTAGCTAATAAGTACCTTAATAATTTATCTTAACGTCAAATGCTTAAAGAACAGTTCTTTCTAACCAAAGAAAAAAAAATACAAATTCGTTCAGACCAAAAACGCTCAAAGTTCCAATACAGGTTGATCACGTTCATAAGTTGAGCAACCGGTATGAAACACTCGTCACTTTCTTATAAGATCCACGGGAATCACACACGCCTCGTAAATTTCTTCCGTGAAAGTAATAGTGGTAGGACCGTTTTGAATGCTCGCTTTGCTAGCTTTCACTTTCACGTTAAGTGTGTGAAAATTGGTTGAAACACCTAGCAGTATTAAGCTGCCTATGAGTGTCAGTTGAAATTCGAATGTCAACTGGTGCTGAAGGACAGTTTTTGACATTTTTCCAAGATTCTAAGAGCGGCCGGAGACGTTCGGTTTCCTGATCAGAAATTCAGATTCGGAATTGTGACTGAGACTACCGCAAACGTCCGGTATATTGTATTAGGAATTTCATACTACGTATTTTAAACAAAGTAAGATTTTTTCGTTCGTAAAAAATAAGAATATGTGTGCCTTATTGAACATTTGGTATGTAAGTAGAGCATTCAGTTTACCGATTCCGAATTCCGGATCAGAAAACCTGATCGGAAGCACCGCTGGGGCCGCCCTAAATCGAAGCTTAAGCGAAGGCGAAGGCTTAAGCGTTAGCAATACAAAAAAAAGTGTGTTGGATGCTCGTAGTTAGATGTTCTCAAGCCCGATGTCATCAAGCCCCTGCAAGTGCCGTTGGTCATATGTTTGGCCCAGAGAACTGCAGTGATTCCCGTTTTTGTTAAAAATTAGTCAATACTACGTAAATGAAAATTCCGTTGCTCTATCGTCACGTGTACACTATTTTTTGTAAATTTGATATCTGTCTACACTAGTGAAATTAATTAAAATTTAATTGCTTAATTGAAGGCAAGCAATTCCTATTTTTTCACTATTCAACAACTCATTTACTTACTATTTAACAATTCATTATTATATACACCAATCTTATATCATGTCATACATTCAAAAATATTATTCTCTTACACAGCTCACATACACACAGTTTTGTGACTTAAATAGAGAACATTTTATAGTCTTTTCTTCAACAAGCGCGACGCACAAAATTATGATAGATTTTTTTTTACATCATAATTATGTCAAATAATTAAAACGTCTTAAATAAACACCGACGATGCATTTGGTTTTTTAGGTTCTAAGAAATTTACTGTAAAAAGTAATCCATACAATCGTCAAATAAAGAGTATTTTTTTAAGGCTAGCGTTGAGGCACATGCTTTGCAACCAGTAATATACTAAAAGGATACAAGTATTTGTAGTAACGTAATATGCGACACGTTCTTAACGCACTAACCTCCATAGGTTTAGGGCATTAGGAATGTATCGTTTTTAATAACTTAATTACTCTCCAATTTTTGTTATTTTCAACACTTTTCATCCACAAACATCTTGAAAGACAGTAAAATTAAACAAATAAATTAAACGCGTTACGTGACATTTTCAACCCCTTTTTTCATATTTATGCTTGCAAAAGCCTTCGTGAGCTCTTGTTGAAATTTTCTGTAGCAAGCAATTGAAGTTGCACAAAATATTTCTTAAAACATAACCTACATATCTAAACGGTATTGCGTTTGAAAGACGCTCTTATGATTTCACATAACATTTTAGGAGTTTTCGTTTATAAAAATATAAGTACTTCTAAGATGCATACAATCACACTACAATCTTAGGCTCGCGTTTGAAAGGTCCACTTTTGATTAAAATGCTTTCTAATACTAATTCTCATTTATATTTTAATAATTTATACATCATGCCTCTATACTCTAATACCTACGACGTAAATTGCATTATTGTACTCATTTTTTCTAAACTAGTTCATTTTAATATATAGGTACATGAATTTTTCCTAAATGTTTTTTTAACTGTATATGATATCATTTATCTTGTGAACAATTAAATTGATTTTGCATTATATTTGCAAAGTAGCAATTAAATATACAACCGGTCAAATTACATTCAGATCAGAACAAGCCGAAAATAACACAATTGTTTATATATATATATTGCTTATTACAATTGTTTTTTGTACTAATAGCATAGGTGGTTAATAATTTAAACGTATACGACATTATACAAAGCAATGTTTCACTAAGGGAAATAAAAATCAAATACTTTTAAATTCGTTAACCAAGGGCAGTTTCAAATTAATTTATGAAAATCCGGGCCAAAATTTTAATAAATCTATTTGAATCTAAGCAACTAAAACCAACTTGATTTACACCTCTAACTGACAATATTCTACTTTCCAACTTATAGTCCTTCCTCTAAAAATGTGATGTTAGAAACATAATTATTTTTAGAGCTGTCATTTAAAAACTATAGTGAGATCTGCTCAGCGATCTAGAGTTTTATGAGTTATTTGTAATATTCCTACAAGTTCAAACATATACAGGATTAGATTTTGGTAAATAGTAACTTCCTATGTATGTAATAGTATACTTACTGCAAGATTGCCACTTATGCTTTAAGTAAAGCCGACCAATCTTATCGCCATTCTTCAATATTGATGTTTAATTTCACATACATAATTGATTTTAAAATCACATTTCGATTCATATCACAGGTTACCTTCCTAAGAAAATTGCCTAGAATCTAGTCCAAAGTTTTTAACCTCTAATCTGTTCAGCTATCCCTTTATTGCCATTAAAACTAAACATAATTTAATTATAATATAAAATGATAGTACCAAATTAGTAGTCATCATTTAAAATTCTAAATTACAAATTATTCAGTGAAATACAAATTTTAAAACCGTTGACCATTAATTGTTTCGTTATATCACATGAAAAAGTTTTATTATTTCAGTTACAACATCTTAAAGAGCTCTTTTTTCATTTAGTGATATCATTCAAAACAGTTGGCACTGATATCGATATTATCATTTCAATACTGATTTTTGGCTCCGTTCGAAATGTCACGTTATTACTATGTTAGTTGATAAATAGGTTAGCTAATTAGTAAAATGGATACAACTACCTATATAAGTTAGTGTCAACTATCTTTGGTTTTCTGATGGTGGCTATCTGAGCGCTTGTCATTGTATCGTTATGTGTATCACTTAAAGTGATATCTATATGGACGTACCAACGTCGATTCGTTTCAGTGCGGTCACACTATATATTAGCATGACAGTTTTCATTTAGTGTCATATATGCAAATTTACTGTAACAAACAGATAAAGCCCAAATAAGAGACACCATCTTTTACAGATATTGCTAATTTTCAAAATACATTGATCATATTCAAGACAACAGCTTAGTGATGTCCAACATTTGTAATCTAACCTGTGACTATTGGCGTTGGCTGTCAAACAGCCCAGGAACTTCGAATCCACTACACATCCTACAAAATAGGAAATGTCTAATAACCAAGCTCTTGAAGCTCTCCAAAACTCTTCGAAAATTGGTAAATTAAATCCAAAAATTAAGTAATCTATCTTCACTGGACGTTGTCTCCGTAGCCAACTCCGAAGAGTGAGAGGGTCACGAAGGCCAGGCCCAGGAACACTGAGCCCAAGAGGTCTCCAAGAGCAGTCAGGTACGGGATGGCTGCGTTGTCGGGATCCTTCTTCCGTTTCCACATGAGGTGGATGAGAATCCACGCGAGGTACAACAGGACCATCACCTGGAACGAACATTAAGAATTACATAGTTATAATAAATAAAATAATAATAATAATAATAAAATAATAATAATAAATAAAATAATAATAAAAAAAGTTTAATAATAATAAAAATAAAATGTTTTTATTGCGTTCACAAAAAAATACATTGCATTCACATGGATGAAATCTCCTTTTAAGTAAAAAATACCTGTCATAGGAGATTTCGCTCTTGCCCAGATATATCTATATATATAAGTTATATCTAGATAAATGTTGGTCTGAGTTATAGCTGAAGCAAATCAGTAGATATATCCATTTTTATATTGCTAGGTAGTGAATGATAAGAACTTTACTTGCAGACCTTGTTGGATTCTGCGTTCCTTGTTGGACTGTATGTAAATTTTAAGTTGGAATGGTCGCCGGTCAGGTAGTCAAATAAAACATTTGCCAAACAATGGAACCGACTTCAACACTCAATAGTGTGAAATAACTCGTTGAAGTCAGTACCATGATAGTTTAAAATTAACTATTATTAAAATATTGTAAGCAAGGTACCGACTCCGACAAGTTATTTCACACTTTTGAGTGTTAAAGTCACTTCCATTTTTTTGGTATTTTTTTACACCCATTTCAGTGACCTTGCTACTCACGGGATCAATTGTCATTTATCAATTGTCATTGTATGTTCACTGATTTCTCCACCCGCAACTGTAATATCATCGACGCATGCGTAGCACTTTTCAGTTATTGGAGTGTAACTCAAAAACCGCTTGACCAATGTTAATGTAATCTTATTGGGACCACACGGGAAGCACCAGCTTTCGGTCCATCGGCACCATCAATATCTGTTTCTCCCAGTCGAAAGTTCTGAGATAAAAAACATACCGGCCGAATTGAGAACCTCCTCCATTTTTAGAAAGCCGGTTAAAAAGATCGTGATACGCAGCAGACAATTTACTAACGATATTCACGTGTCACTGTGTTAATCGTAAAACGAAAAAAAAATATCAAAAAATGGAACCGACTTCAACACTCAAAAGTGTGAAATAACTTGTCGAAATCATTGATTTGAGATTGCCATGAGCACAATATTTTGATAATTGTTACTTTTGAACTATCATGGTATCGTGAGGCTCTGTAGGCAGAGATAACGGACTGCAGCTTCTTTGGATCCTAGCTCTAGCTAGTCTCTCTCGCTTCCTTCACTTTCATTGTAGGTACACACGCGTCTGTTAACAGCCTGATCTGACATTATTCCAACACGTTTTCAATCAGAATAAGTTCGCTATTCTGACCAGATTGCTATTATGAGGATCAATGAGGTTATGCACACAAACACCTTGGTTTCCACACTGTTATTTAAACCCACCTGCAGCAAGGCACACATGAGGTAGGTGATGCCGAATGGGACCTGGATCGTCACCTGCCCTTGGTACACGAAGTCTGCGACTATCATGAAGACAATCTGGCCACTCAGCGCCAGCATGATCAGCATACGGGCCACCTTAGCGGCAGTTGCTGGAGATAGGAAGGTTATCATTAGCACGGAGTAAAGGTTAGCCATAAGTTTTTATTTTTTATATGGGACAACATTCACACAAGGTCTTCAGGTCCCAAACTAGGCAGAGCCTGTACTATGGTAACCTGATGACTGATATATACTTATATACATATACACACCCAGACACAGGTCAAACAGACATGTTCATACACACAAATGTTTGACCTGTCCGGGAATCGAACCCGGGACCAGCGGCTCAGAAGGCATAGTGCTACCAACTGCGCCAACCGACCAGTCGATTATATCGAGTTAATGTCATCAAGGCTGTTACTAGTAAATAACCAGAGGATCAGACCCTACTTTCGTTTGACGTTTTCAGTGACATGTTAAATGTAAATCTGGGATACAGTCGCGTAAGCACGAATCATTAACGAAACTCTACCGTCATCATAACCGAACTGAAAACAATAGATCTCAGTACTGTCCAACTGTGACACAGAAAATGTATAATTTGTACGTAGTGCTTATAGGTGTAAAATGTGCGTTATTCAATTGTTTATATGGTAACGATACGAATACTTTGCAAATTGTTCGTGCTTCAGACACTGGTCCTTTCGCAGTGGTATTTACATATTATACTGTTTACAATTTCTTTACTCTCTCCTTAACTATGTCATAAATAAATGTCTCTAGTCGAAGCAATACGAGACCAACATGCTAGTCTTTATCTTACACAAAGAATAAGCATTGCATTCAATGTGACAACTTGACAATGACGCCAGTTTTTTGGGAACTTTACCAATTGGTAGCGGATTGTTAGACTAAAAATATAGTTTTTATTTAATCTATTTTAAACACTAACCAAATTAATATGTAATATGTATTTTTAAAGTTTGTATAAAAAATAAACATGTGTATTTTTTTTGTTCTTCCACCAATTTATAAACGCGTCGAAGAATTGTAAGACTTATTAAAATTGCAAACAAAAAGGCCGTTATCAACTGTTTCAGAAAGATGAACTTTAAAAGACTACCTACCAAGACATGTAAATTATTGAAATACCAATTTTTCCCAAATGCCAATCACTTCCATAGAACAGTGTCCTCCACGGCCATTCCAGGATCTTGGTATTTTCCGGAAGAACTCCGGGTATAGCGGTCTGATGGAGGTGCGTGGCCATTCTGGAAGACTGCACGCAGACCAGGTTTCCTCCGATGCCGTTGACAATGGGCTGGAACACTTCATATCCTCTGTAGTGATCCACGGCTTGGTCGAGGACGATGCCACCAATACTGTGGAGAATGAATAATTGTTTAGAAAATAATAATAATAATATGGGACAACATTCACACAAGATCTTCAGGTCCCAAACTAGGCAGAGCCTGTACTATGGTAACCTGAGGACTGATATATACTTATATATTTATTTATATACATAAACACACCCAGACACAGGTCAAACAGACATGTTCATACACACAAATGTTTGACCTGTCCGGGAATCGAACCCGGGACCAGCGGCTCAGAAGGCAGAGTGCTACCAACTGCGCCAACCGGCCAGAAAATACTACAAACTTGATGTATCCATAAATTTTGGACATTATTAACTACAAAAAGTTAAGCCGGCTTCCACTCTCTAAAAAAAATGGACAGTATTGATTTCAATGGTCATAGCTTAAACCTAGTCCTAATTAATTTAATTTCAGTTTTTAGCTTCCTTCAATAAAAAGATGAGTTTATTAAACGATTGATTGTTTTATATGTGTCCCCCGATCACAGTCATGTATGAATATAATATAATATAATAATATATAATATATATAATCCTAGACAACGTCATCACTTAACATCAGGTGAGACAGTTGTCAAACGCAAACTTATAATATATTAAAAAAAAAAAAAAATATCCACAGTGACTTAACCTACTATACCTACACCAAGCTACAATCAAGTGAATCTCTCCATCTTATCCGCAGGTTATATCATTTATTGCATTTGGTTTACTAGATACCAGGTGGAAAATGAATCATTGTAACTAGTTTTTTACAAATTGAACTTAAATGTAACTTTGGCCTAATAAATATATTATTATTATCATCTTCTGGGCAGGCGCACTCATCACTTAACATCAATTGAGCTAGTAGTCAAACAATTGCAAATTCGCTATAAAAAAACAATAAACAATCAAGCAAAAACTTTAGGTAAAAACCTTGTACAAAAATATATGAAAACAACCGCTGTCCAGCGTATCGTGCGTATAGCAATTCTACTTAATACATTGCTCATAGATTGTTAATAAATTGTCATATTTGCTAGTTTTGATAAACGACTTGGAGTATAATTGTAATAATACACAATGACGCAATGACTACACATACTGTGTAGTCATTGTGCAGACTAGAATATGTATACTTTTTCCTATAATAAATTGAATTGAATTGCGTTTATGAAATTTAGTTTATGAATTTCTTGTCTTAATAAATATTTTTTATTTATTAAGACAAGAAATATTAAATTTGACAGTCGCCGATGGCTTAGTGGTCAGTGACATGACTTCTGTGTCTCCGGGACCCTTGGTTCGAATCCTGGCAAAACATCTGTGTGTCTGAACATGAGTGTAGGTGTTTGTCCCGGGTCTTGGTTGTTTGAGTGCTGTGATTGTGCGAGTCCATGCCCCCCGCGACACTGGGAATCCTAGTGCGGGGGTTTGAGTGTAATAATAAAAAAAATAAGAGTAATTGGTACCCAGGTTACACAAAAATCTTGCAACTTACCCGCTGATGAAGAGCGCTGAAATAACAGGAGTCCAGCCGCTGGTGAGGACCTTCTTCGTGTACCTGTTCCTCCAGACCACAAACACCCACATCGGTAGCAGGCTGTAGTATACGCAGATCAGCACTATGGGTTGCCATAGAGATATCTCTGTAAATGAACAAAAACAAATAAGAAATGGATAAAAGCTGGGGTGATGACAGACGAATTTATTATGACGAATTATACAAATTTAGAAATTGTATGAAAACTGAATGAAAGTTATTTAAAAATATATAAAAATCATATATATGTAGTTAGTATTTCGAACATACAAGGTCTATAAAAATAATTACATATTATATATATAAGTATATATAAAGTAAAGTAGCAAATCAATCATGATGTGAAATCTAATCAGAATTTGTATAGTATCATGATCGATTGATTTTCAAACACGATTCAATTGTATTTTTCTTTAAATTATTTATCGTAACTGACGATATCTAAATTTGATTTAACTTCATTGCTGTATCAATCAAAGTCAGTGATGTTTTGCTCGAAAATAACAAAACCTTGATAGTTGACTGGATCGCAAGAACATCTGCCCAAATATACTGTAGCAGTTGATTTTGCTGAATCTTATCATTTAATAATGTACCATGATTTAATTTCAGTGTTTGCATTGTAAAATACCATACTGACTTAGATTTAAGGGCAAACTGAATTAATATTACCTTCGTTTGTTTAAGGCTCAGTTGGAGGCGGATCGCATCCAGCCTCTTCCCGCGACCTTAGTCAGTTCTGCGTGTTTATGTCCCACTGTCATTTTTTAAATTTATTCTGTACCAATTTAGTTAGTTTCGATTAAGAAGAAACTAAGCAAAATGTGAAAAATGTGCCCTGAACAAGGAAAAATATCAAAAGATGACCGCCGACCTTCAGTGATGGAGAGGCACCGGAAGAAGAAGAAGAAGCAAAATGTAGGAAATGGGGCCTTGCCTATACCCAATATAAACCAATAGAATGTATAATGTATGTATAGGTAGGTATGTTTTATAATAGTTTTTCAAACATATGGGTCGCCCGAACTCACTGAATATATGTTTCAGTAGTAGCGCCCCGCGTGAAACCGCGAAGCGGTTACTACTATAACATATATGGATTACGGTTATCCGGCTACCTCAATTATCCCACGGGAACTATACTTATGCGGGACATACGTAGTCTATGTGTTATTCCAGGGCCTAACCTAACTCCATACAAAATTTGATCGAAATCGGTACAGCCGCTTGAGCGTGAAAAAATAACAGATGTTTTTTAATTATTTGCCCCACGGGAACAGCAATAATTTTCGGAATCAAAAATAGAAGAAGAAGAAATACGTTTATTCGTGACATAAGCAACACCACAACAGTAATATTAAAAACATATAAATACATACAAGTAATAACATATAGCTTAAAACATATAGCTTTAACTAAATCTTTGTAAATATAGCTTTCCCTAAATAACCTATAAAGCTAAAAGAAATAGCTAAACTCACCAGTATTTTTATCCAGTCCTGTGAGCGGTAATAGATAAAAACAATAACTTAATTTAAAATCGAGCAAACAAAGCAAGTGTTGTCTCCGTGGAAGCTTGAAATTATAAACATTTGAGTATATGTATATTTGTATATCGCATATATCGCAGGCAAGGGCCAGCCCTTGCGGGCCGCTTCCAACCGGTTCTTGTGGAAATCAATAGGTGAGACATATGGCTGAGATGCTGATGATGATGATGTGTATATGTTTGTATGTAGCTTCAAGCGTATAACTGAAATCTCCGACGTCAAGCCGATTACTTCCCAACAGCTGTTATACCGCGTGTGTCGGCACATTTGGTTGGCTAGCTACCACCCTCAAGTTTGAAAAGCTGTCACCAAACACAGCTGTGTTCAGACAGCAGTCCTTGAGAGCCAGTAAGCATTCTAGATCTAGCGTGATAACATCTTCGACCACATCGTCACGGACCATCAAGTGAAATAGTGGTCAAACGCTAGATTTATACAGTATAAAAAATAAAAATAAATACTCAGGAGTTGTTGACCTGATGACCATCGAGAATAGAGAGATAAAAGTCCCCTCGTCTAAGTCTAACGTAATAAAATCTTCGACCACATCGTCACTGACCATCAAGTGAGATAATGGTCAAACACTAAATCTATACAGTATTAAAAAACGAGAAATCTTGTAATGGTCAAGTATGAGTCTACAAAAGTTTGTTCTTCCTAGAATTGAATACAATTTCTAAAGTGTATATGTCGCAGCCAACAAGCTTAATCAGCCGTTCAATTTCAATTTCAATTTCAATTTCAAGTTCAAAAGCCTACCCTCTTCAACCTAGTTGCCGCTTGTCTGAACGGTGCTGTTTAGGAAAAAGGCTAGGCTGTTAATTGATCAAGCTAGTTGCTGCGACATATATATTTCTTTAAAAAAAAGTACAAGGAGGTACTCACGTATCTGTTCGTACATGTATTGGGCAGTGACTGCGAGGACTGTGTTGCTCACGATGTCACCGATAGATGCCGCTAGGGGAGTCGCCACGTTGTCCGGATTCACTTTGAACTTATGCGATCCATATATCACCATCACCATTACGAAATCTGAAAATTAACATGTTCCATATTTTATTACACACAAAAAAAGACGCCAACCAAGTGGCATTTTTATTTGGTTGTCGATTTCTTTATTAAATCACAACTTAATCAAATTTACCAAGTACAACACGATTACAGCAATACAAGTTCATTTGATTAAACGCCTGATCATTTTCATAGTGTCATATTGTAACAGAAAACAAGCAATAAAATTGTTCAATTAACAATTTAACATTGTTCAATCCAAACAAGTTTGTTAGTCGCTTCAATCATACTTAAAAGGTTTTATTTAAACTCGATCAATTCCTTAAGAATGACATGTAGTGATAAGCACAATGCACTTGTTTACAACAACCACTTTTCTACGTGGTTACCACAACTAAGTTTTGTGATAGCATCCATAAAGATCCCGTAATCAAATAAAAGTAGTTGCTGCAACCAATATGTGTCAAACTCACGAGAATTTCCAATCAAAAATGAAAATGAAAAATATTTTATTTGCAGCTTAACACGTAATGTATTATAATTATATAGTACGTCATCATCATCTCACCCATAGGACGTTCACTGCTGGACATACACCTCCCCCATATAGCACGTGCTAGGTGTTATTAAAATATATGGTTTACCTAGAACGAAGGATGTTGTGGTGGCAGTGAAGACAGCAGAAGCAGTGAGCAGCAGCACGTAGGAACCGTTGATCTGACGGTCTGTGATCGTGTTGACCACGATGGCAAATATCGACACCACTGTCGCGGCCACGATGGCTTGGACCTGAACAAAATTGTTTTGGATCAACTAGCTGACCCGGCAAACGTTGCTCTGCCACTTAATGGGGGGTGGGGTTAGGAGGGTGAAAAATAGTTTACGAACTCCATACTTACCAAACATACAAAAAACAACATTTAAATCGGCCGAGCCGTTTCGAAGGACCACAAATACCGTGACACGATTTTCTTATACATTAGAAAACGAAGATGAAGTTGTTTTTAATATCTATAAAAACTGGCTTCTAATACATATACATGAAAAATATCAAAATATTATTGCAA
The DNA here is from genome assembly GCA_934044485.1 of Apeira syringaria. NCBI lineage: Eukaryota > Metazoa > Arthropoda > Insecta > Lepidoptera > Geometridae > Apeira > Apeira syringaria. The sequence goes on along the minus strand of OW203672.1, from coordinate 3,299,458 downwards.
ACAAAGAAAAACCTCACTTAAATTTAAAAAATGATTATATGGGTCGAATTTGGAAGTATTCTTTATATTGACGGTCGTCGTCACTCAGTGATCAAGCGACACTGACTGTAGCACGACCATGGGTTCGAATCCCAATAGGGGCAAACTTTTCTGTAATGACCCTACATGTTTATCCTCGAGTCTTGGATATTTGTGAAGTGTATTTGTGTGTGTCCATGCCTGTCGCCACTCAGGGTATCATAGTCCAAAATATGATCACTATTGTGAAGATTAAAATAAGATAATTTTGCCATTCCTAAAAAATGGATCATCCTTTATATATATGGGCTTTAAATTGGGCTTGAATGAGTTTAATATAGTATATACATACAGTATAACATAGTATATAAGTTAGGGGGCGTTCATTAATTACGTGAGGTGTTTATTGGGGGAGGGGGTCAAGCCGAATCTCACCCAAACTCACATTGGGGAGAGGGTGGGTTCGACAAATACGTAATTTTTTTTAAAACATTGTAATGTAGCGTGAAAACTGGGATAAATTAGGTAAAAATATTGTTTGTGTAGTTCTATACTAAGATATTAATAATCTCAAATAACAAATCCTGATTAAATCCAACAAAATTAAGCACATATTCAATTATTTACATCAAAAATATGTATTTTCAAAAGTCTCACGTGAGATTATGGGTGGGGGGAGGGGGTCCAGCAAAATCTCACGACATCTCACCAAGGGGAGAGCGGGGGTTGAAAAATCGCTAAAACTACCTCACGTAATTTATGGACACCCCCTTACTTATTTTTGTATTTATTGTGGTGTTGAAATAAAGAGCTATCTAACTATCTATGTTACGATATTAGGTTCTTTGTATATATTGACCTTGGAAATCAAATTACACTTTAAATAAGCTATATTTAAAACATAATAAGGTGATAATAGGTGATAAAGACATGCAGCTTACAGATGCACAATCAGCTTATCGCGAATGCAAAGGTCACACATAATCGTTTTGCTACATATAATTAGTTTTAGTGTGTGGTGCAACTATAGGTAGGAATGTATTATATATATACATTTACACTCGTCCGTGCCGGTTCGCACGGGTAAAATTTTTTTAACGACTGCAACGCCATCTGCCGGGCTAATTTGTGAATCTAAACCATCCAGGGCGCCACCCAAACGCATAAAAAAAATCCATTCAAATCGGTTCAGCCGTTTAGGAGGAGTTCAGTGACATACACACGTACAGTAGAATTATATACCTATATAAAGATATATCGGCGCAGATACAACAATTCACTATTATAAAACGGGATTAATTATGTTTCATAATCTGACTATTTATTAATTAGTTCACATATCATCATTTTTAAAAAAAATTTGTTTCACACTCAGACCCCCGCACTAGGATTCCCTGTATCGCGGGAGGCATGGACACATACAATTACATCACACAAACACCCAAGACCCGGGACAAACATCGCACGAATGTTTGCCCCTGCCGGGTTTCGAACCCAGGGTCCCGACGACACAGAAGTCAATGTCACTGACCACTGCGCCACGGCGACCGTCGAATTGAGTACATTGAGTTGCTTATGATGTGAAATTAAGGTTAAACAGCATTTAATTATTCCTTTATAACATATAACTAAAAATTTCTTATGTTCAAATATTTGAAGGAAAAAATTCGGCTGCTAGTGGGACTTGTACCCACGACTACAGAATACCGTCCTGTCGCTCTGTCCAACTAAGCTATAGCATCCCATACCACTAGGGCCGAATTACTTCCTTCCTTATTAACATCTGCGGGGATGTTATTTTTTCCTTCAAATATTTGAACATAAGTTCTACCTAGCATGTAGTTATAGCGATACACAATAAAAACTCTTAATAATTTCTTCACATAATACTTGTTAACCTGCGCTGAACCCTGTATGCCTACGGTCGCACTGTCCACTGTTAGTCTATATCCACTCCGGTGAAGCTGTTAATGTCGGTAGAGGCAAACAGCATTAGTCCGTTAGAAGAAAAAAAACGGACAAGTGCGAGTCGGACTCACGCACCGAGGGTTCAAAAGAAAAGGGTAGTAGGTAAGCCAAAAATTATTGAAAATATTTTTATTATACAATGTAACTAAAAATTACCGCTTTTCACAATTTTTCCTTTATCTGTGCAATGAGACGTTGCTTCGAACCAAATTTCAAGATTCTGAGTTCACGGGAAGTACCCTGTGGGTTTTGATTCCCTTTCAAATGTCATAAATTTGCAGCATAAGCGGCTGATCTTTTGATTGCGTTGTTTCTTTCTTTCTTTCAAAATACGTCTACCCACGACCGGCTCTGTTAAACTCAATAAATTGACGATCGCCGTGGCGCAGTGGTTTGTGTCATCGACATGACTTCTGTGTCACCGGGACCCTGGGTTCGAATCCCGGCAGGGGCAAACATTTGTGCGATGAGTGTAGATGTTTGTCCCGGGTATTGGATGTTTGTGTTCTATGATTGTGTGTGTCCACGCCTCCCGCGATACATGGAATCCTAGTGCGGGGGTCAGAGAAAAAAGAAAAAAAAAAAAAAAAAATGTCTATCGCGGAGCTCGTCTACCTTATTTCCCGCTACTTAGAGATCCTAACTCGCTTCCCCCAGGGCTCATCCCGAGGGAAATGCGACAGTACCTCGGTGTAAGTACCTGGACTAGTGATATATTCCCGACCACCATGGATATGACCTCTTTCGTTGACTCCATGTTTCCGAGGTTGGCTTGCGTTGACAGTCGAGACGCCAGGCACATGTCGAGGTTACCTGGAACCAAATCAAAATACGTCAATAAGTTGACACAACGCATATTGTGTGCGTACACTTTCAAGAAACCCGCGTGACGTCATTATGTCTTAACGTCGTCATTACGTCGTCGTGTAATGTATAAAAACTTTGATCGTCACATTTGAGGCCGTTGAAAATACGCCCTTGTGTATAGGCCATAAGATCCACCCAATATCTCTATAATACGTATTATTGATTGTTACAACTAAGATGCGTCGTCGTTTGCTTCCAATTATATGAAAAGTGACCAATTAAGTATATTTATAGAGCTGAATCTCGACAAACATTTTAATTGGAATGGAATAATTTGAAGGCCACCGATTATATCATTTCTCCCAAGTAAAAACAGGAGTGAGGATAACTCTTCAAGTGGTTACGATATTTAGGCATTTTAGTTTTAGTGGCAAGCCCTAAGCAACATTATCTATCTACTAGTGTTTCCCGGCTCAAAAAACGTTAGCCAGAGACTTTTTCAATGAAGTTTGTGTTTACCTTAAGATTCTTTTTTGTTCACGGTACCTGTATTTCAATACCTGTTATTGAATTGTCAGTGAAAACTTTTAATTGGCCTTCTGTACATATTCTGCAATCCTTTTAATGTTACTAGCTGTAAGTTTTCTTAAATAAATAAATAAAATAAATTATTAAAAGATCATTATTGTTAATAAACGCAAATAAGCGCAAAAACTAAAATGCCTAAATATCGTAACCATTTGATGATTTTTCCTCTCTCCTGTTACTCGGGAAAATGATATAATCGGTGGCCTTCAAATTATTCCATTCCAATTAAAATGTTTGTCGAGATTCAACTCTATAAATATATTTAATTGGTTTATGTCTTTTTTGGAGTTCAGACAGTGCCAACGATATAGATCGAGAAATGAATGACGGTCGCCGTGGCGCAGTGACATGAGTTCTATGTCTCCGGGACCCTGGGTTCGAATCACGGCAGAGGCGAACATTTGTGCAATGATCGTAGATGTTTGTCCCGGGTCTTGGGTGTTCGTGTGCTGTGATTGTGTGTTTCCATGCCTCCTGCGACACAGGTAATCCTAGTACGGGGGTACTCTGAGTGTCATACAAAAAAATGAAAGAATTACACTAGGCTTACAATATTGTACACTTGCCTATGTAAATTACCGTTGCGAACGAAACGTGTTTTCTTTTAACATTTTAAGCCACTGTCTAAGACAGTCTTAGACAGTGCAACGAGTCTAGCATGCCATTCTTGAAGATTCCTATTCACCCATGACTTGGAGAGTTCAGGATCGTACCTACCGGCAAACACAGACTCAGTCAACGAGTTCCATTCCTTGGCAGTAAGAAAGTTGAAGAAGAACGCTTAGTACTTATACATATTAAATAATAATAATTAATAATAAGGGCAAAAGTTTGTGTGTATATGTGTGTGTTTGTTACTCCTTCACGCTCAAACAGCTGTATCGATTTAAAACAAATTTGGTATGAAGATAGGTTATACCCTGGAATAACATGTAGGCTACTTTTATCCCAGAAAAAATATAGCGCGGAAACCGTAATCCACGCGGGTGAAACCGCGAGGCGCTACTAGTTTATTATATATTGCAAAATGAAACTGGTACTCAAGTGAAGTACTGATATGATTTCCAAATGAAATCGTCATAGTTGATAAGTTACAAATCGATATTTGCGAAAGTGATTGTTTTATTGCAATACAAATATTTCATTGTATTATCGATTGTTTTGAAATGATTTCAAGTGTATTTACATTTATTTATTGATAGTCATAATTGTCATTGTTCTATGATAATGATAACAAACACCTAATAAGGATGTGGTTGCCAAGATTATTAGAAATACAGTACAATATACAAAAGGGTATTTAAATTGAACTACTGTTCTTATTAAAACAGATTATTCACAGTATAACATATACAAACATTATATATAACCTAACCATTTACAACCTATTGGTATAACCTATCTTCATACCAAATTTGATTCAAATCGATACAGCTGTTTGAGCATGAAGGAGTAACAGACATACACATATACACACAAATTTTTGCCCCTATAATAACAATAATTTAATATGAAATGTGTTATTTCAGGATTTAACCTATGTCAATATTAAATTTCATCGAAATCGGTGTATCGGTTTGAGCGTGAAGGAGTAACAAACATACACACTTATATACAAACCTAATGTATAACATGAACAGGATAAACGCAGGTTGGATAAAAATGGAGACAGGTCTCAAGGACCATATGCGATCCGTGAATGCAAAAGAAGACCATAGTTAGACCTGTAATATATGCATCTGAATGTCAAGCAGCAAAAGGTGGATGAAAGAAAAGTGCATGTGGCACAGATGCGTATGTTGAGATGGATGTGTGGTGTGACTAGGATGGATAAAATAAGGAATTAATATATCAGAGAAACCTTGAAAATAGTACCAGTGAATGATAGGTTGAAGACGACTCTTCGCAGTTTTCAGGGTCTATTTACAAATCCCACTAATATTATAAATGTCAAACTTTGGATGGATGGATGCCTGTTACTCAATCACGCCAGAACGGTTGAACGGATCTGGGTGGTATTTAGCACAGAGATAGATTATAGTCTGGAATAGCATATAGGCTACTTTTTATTCCAGTGAAGTATGATTCCCTTGGAATAATTGATGCAAACTGTAATCCAAGCGGGCGAAACCGCGAGGCGTTAAACAATGAATAACATATACACAATATTATTAAATAATTAACTTAAACATTACTACCTACCTATTGGTATATTCAACTACTTGATTTTTTTATTATTCAGTACATAGTATAAAACAAAGTCGCTTTCTCTGTCCCAATATGTATGCTTAAATCTTTAAAATTACGCAACGGATTTTGATGCGGTTTTTAATAGATAGAGTGATTGAAGAGGAAGGTTTATATGTATAATAACATCCATTAAACAGTGGAGAAATACTGTTATACCCGTGCGAAGTCGGAGCGGGCCGCTAGTAGTGTATGTATATTTTTTATTTTGTGCTTCCGCGAACTCTCTCGTTGTACTCCAAATAATACTACGAATATGTATGAAAATCCAACACGGATGCTGGCAGTTGGGTAACTTTATCCATTGTTAACGGTTTTGCTAAATTAAAGCAATCAAATCTCTATCAAATCTCTGTTTGTATCTTGTTTTAATGTATGCTCTTGAGAAAATCGCACTAATATTATAAATGCGAAAGTTTGTGTGTAAGTATGTATGTTTGTTACTCCTTCACGATCAAACTGCTGCACTGATTTCGATGAAATTTGGTAAGGAGATAGTTTAGACTCCTTGTTAACACGAAGGCTACTTTTCATCCCAAAAATAATCGCTGTTCCCGTAGGTTAAGCCAATATTTATAAAACCTCTGTTACTCCTTCACGCTCAAACGGCAGTACCGATATCAATGAAATTTGGTATGGAGATAGTTTAGACACGGGAATAATACATAGGCTACTTTTATCCCGGAAAAAGTATAGTTCCCGTGGGATAATTGAAGTATCGGGAAAACCATAATCAAGGCGGACGAAACTTTTAACAGGTAGAGAAAAAAAAATGTAGGTACTTCCACCATTTACTCTTTTGATGGTCAACGGGAATGGGAATATGATCAAATCGGTTATTGCCAGGCAGTTGACTAGCCCTATCAAGTGTAGGCAAGCCAACTGACGGAACTTGCCCTGATGCATTTGGAACAGGATTCGAGGCCAGCGCGTTCAAACAAAACACCATCTGACTTTGCTCTAAAATTCTAATGCTAGTTCAAATATTTCTTCTTATTATCTTGCTAACATCATTACTAATTGGTGTCCTTTGTGCGAGGCGATACATTAGTATTCATAATAGAAGTATAGAATAATAGTACTATATGAAACTGTATCATAATAAGGGTTCTTAAAATACCAGTTTTTTAAATTACCTATCGCGTTACACGAGTGTTTTATGACCAAATTATGTGCAGTTGTTCATGCACTATTTATCCTATCTCATAAAATAGATAATGAAATTTATATTAAATCACAGCTTATGTTTGCATTTATTTGTAAATGTTAAGCGTTAAGTAGATGTCACACAAGCGCGCGGAAACCGAGGCGGCAAAATTAAGTCAATTGTAGTAATTTTCATTGCGACGCGTATTTCAAGCGCAAGTCTAAACATATAGCTATCCTTTTCTATATTATCTGTACCGTATTATCTGTCGCAGTAAGCATGTTTATGTCGTAAAGGAAAAAATCTGAGCACCGCGCAGTATGAATATACGTCATCTTTAGTAAAACATCATTGGCTATAGGTATTTTCTGTAAAGACTGTCATTCAAGTTCTGTTTTTGATTTTTTAATCTTTATATGTCAGTATGAGATTAGATAAATGTTATGTGGACACATAGAGATAATCAAACGCTGACTAAGGCTCGCATAAAAATAAACACTTTATGACGCTCGAACAAATCACGTTACATGTCATATTTTCACTAAACAGACCAATCTTACAATCGGCGGGTACTTTGATCTCATATCTGATGACATTTAGAAGCGATGATAGCTCAGCGGGAGGAGCGTCGCCTGTCAAACTGACGGACACTGGTTCGATCCCCAACAACAGCTTCAGAAAGTAACTGTTATCAGATTCCCAGCATGGTGGTAGGGTACTTTCGCATACCCGCCAGGCTAGCTACCTCAAGTTTTAATAACTTTCACCAAGCACATAGTGTGTTCAGGCAGCAGTCCTTGAGAGCCAGTGAGCATTCTAGGTTTAGCGTGATTACATCTTCAAGCACATCGTCACTGACCACCAAGTGAGATAGTGGTCAAAACTTTATCTAGATCTATACAGTATAAAAAAAAGACTAAGTGGTGTAAAAACAAACAACGCTGTTGTAGATTCTATTTGATATCCTTGTACACTTTAGTGAACAATATTTAGGTATGTGCGTTCAAATACTTCAAGGAAAAAAATCGAGTAGATCGGCATTAAGGAAACATTCCATTTTACAACATAGAATTGATAGGCTCGCCTTGATCTAAGCATAATGTTCATAAATAATTTTCTATAGCCGTATTTTGTGATTCTTCCAAGATTTTTTTTTTAACATTCACACAAAGTTTTCAAGTCCCAAACTAGGCAGAGCCTGTACTATGGTAACCTGATGCCTGATATATACTTATATGCATACTTATATATATACTTATATACATATACACACCCAGACACAGGTCAAACAGACATGTTCATACACACAAATGTTTGACCTGTCCGGGAATCGAACCCGGGACCAGCGGCTCAGAAGGCAGAGTGCTACCAACTGCGCCAACCGGCCAGTCGAATTGCTTGCATTATATACGTTTTTCAAGACAATTATAAAGTAATAATCTTTTTTTTTTTAAATGGAAGCTCCTTCAACACTCAAAAGTGTGAAATAACTTGTTGAAGACGGTGCCATGATAATTCAAAAGTAACTATTGTCATGGACCAATTTGGTCCATGCTATATGTCCATATACCTATATATCAAAATATTGTCAGCATGGTACCGACTTCGACAAGTTATTTCACACTTTTGAGTGTTGAAGTCGGTTCCACTTTTGGTAACTTTTATTTTTCATCTTTTCAGTGACCTTTGATACTCTTGGGATCAATTGTCATTGTGTATGTTCACCAATTTCTCCATTCTCAATTAGGAAGTCATCCAGATAGACGTAAGACGTTTAATTTTTACTTTTTTTTGTTATTGGAATGTAACTGAAAAACCGGTTTAAATTAAATTTAAAAAGATTTTTAATTTTTTTTTTTGTTTGAATTTCTCAAACAAAATAATCATCAAAATCGGTTGACCCAGTCGAAAGTTCTGAGGTAACAAACATAAAAAAAGAAATACAGTTGAATTGAGAACCTCCTCCTTTTTTGAGGTCGTTTAAAAAAAGAAAATATCCTTCAATAACTGAGCTCGTGTATACTTTCAACGAATTTCAATAGCCTTTAATGCTATTCGTTGAAAGTATACCCGAGCTCAGCATACTCGGGGTGTATACAGGAGTGTTGTGGAATCGTCGGAGAGTTAAACTTAACCAGAGTTTTTATCAATGTATAAAACACGGGAATCACTCACGTAATAAGTCAGAGGGTTCCGACTATAGTTTCAACCACATTCGGTGGTCTTTTTCATGGAGAATACGGGGCGCTCGCGGACGCGTTCGCGATTCGCCTAGTACTGCTACTTAACCAGAGTTGTTTTTGTGTACATGTGTATGTATGTTTGTTACCGCCTGCCTTAACGGCTTGATAGATTTTGATGAAATTCAGAATGTAAATACAGATGGAACCTTCAAGAAATATATAGGCTACTTTTTATCAAGAAAAAAAAACGATAGGTCCCGTGTGATAACTGTGGTAACGGGAAAACCGTAGTCCGTAACCGCGGGGCACAACTAGTAAATCGAAAAAATATTACGATGGTGTGAGAAGGAAAACAAGAACCATACATTTAAATGTCGCAATAGTTAGAACCATCAAAACAGACCGTTTAACATTTCCGTGATCATTATAACGACTGACTCGAGCAAATCCACACAACCGCTTCCCGTGTTTATCCGCGGGGCAGTTCTTGCGATAAGCATCTGTCATTTCCTTCAATAGCAGCAATCTTGGGCAATTACATTCTCTATTGTCAATGATGTTTTACTAACGATGACGTATATTCATACTGCGCGGTGCTCAGATTTTGTTCCTTTACGACATAAACATGCTTACTGCGACAGATAATACGGTACAAATAATATAGAAAGGGATAGCTATATGTTTAGACTTGCGTTTGAAATACGCGTCGTAATCAAAATTACTACAATTGACTTAATTTTGCCGCCTCAGTTTCCACGCGCTTGTGCGACATCTACCTCATATAAACATATTTAACACTCAAATGTGGTTAAAAATCTTTAATATTCTCGTGTACAGCACAATACAATAGGTAGATAACAATTAGGTAGGTACACGTGAGTCGCGAAGGATCGCGAAAGAGCGTGGATTACAGGTCGCGGTCGCGTAGCTCACTGATTGGCTAAATAGGCCGACAAAATATACCGAAGCCGCGCGGGGACGCGCGGGTTGCGGGGGGATGGTAGCACGAGCGCGAGCGCTGCCGAGCCGATCGGGTGATGCATAGAAATATAAAATAATACGCCGCGCTATACATATAATATCATTGTCTATCGTAAAGACGATGCAAAATATACTCGTCCATGTATTTTCTAAGAACCTACTCAGGTAACAATTGACAACGGCGTAGATAAGACACGTAATAACGTATTATCTATCGATTGAGTAGGCTAAGCTGTTACGATAAGGCTTAATAGTTGCATAGTTTAGTTTACAGTTGTAATAATTAAACAATCTCTTGTACCACACTACAAAAACGTAGAATTCATTTTTAACCGACTTCAAAAAAAGGAGGTTCTCAATTCGACTCGTAAGTTTTTAAAAAATGTTTTGTTACCGCATTACTGTCGACTGGGTGAATCGATTTTGATCTTCGGCTTAAAGATATTTATTTCTCAACAAGAAATTACATTTCGCTAATGTGAGAAACTTATGCTTATTAGGTATTTATGCTTCGACATAGGTACATTACATACTTAGAGTATTAAGTACCTTTACAATCTCGGTATGTATATTATCATATAAGGAAAATAACAATTAATATTAAACCTAGGGTATTTTAAAATGTGTTAAAGTGATATGTAACATAATACTACAATCTATTACATCGATTTTGTATTATTATTCTTTCTTTTTTTATATTTTTTTTTTTTATTTGATTTCGTGCTTCCCGTGTGGTGCCATTTAAATTTCATTAAAATCGGTCAAGCGGTTTTTGAGTTACACTCCAATAACTAACAAGTGCTACGCATACGTCGATGATATTATTAGTTGCGGGTGGAGAAATCGGCGAACATACACAATGACAATTAATTCCGTGAGTAGCAAAGGTCACTGAAAAGGGTGAAAAAAAAAAAACAAAAAATGGAACCGACTCTAAAGTATAACTCAGACAAATTGTTGCTTAGAGACAATTAAATACCTTATTTTTTTACTGTTAAGATCTGGCGTTTGACCACAATCTCACTGGATGGTCAGTGACGATGTGATCGAAGACGTTATCACGCTACTTGAGTTAAATTAAATTGTTATATCCTATCCTATCCTTGCTACTAATATTATATATGCGAAAGTTTGTGTCTGTGTGTATGTTTGTTACCTTTTCACGCTCAAACGGCTACACCGATTGCGATGAAATTTGGTATGGAGATAGCTTATACCCTGGATTAACACAATGGCTAATTTTCATCATCACAATCATCACCGTTTTTCATCACCACGCGGGTACAACCGCAAGGCGCAGCTAGTATTGTATATATAAGAGAACTAATATAGATCAGTGTAAAATGGTACGCGATTTAAACATGGGAATAGAAAAAAAGGTCAAATATAAAAAAAATACACATACCTACCGTGACATCACACACCATATAATCAAGATACTTGTATCGGTCTTGGTGAACAACTTTCAAACAGACATGTGTGGTAGCTGACAAGGCAGAAACTAACAGCCACAAAGCGGGGCTAATATTTAATTCATATGAAATAGTTTTTTAGCCTACCTTTTAATCCAGATAGTGATGGCACTAGGACGAATATAGCTGATACATTGACGAACACATCCCAGTCCTGGAAAAAAAACATTAAATAAAAAAATAAAAATCACATAATTGTTTCTTTTCACGTCACAAAAAAAGTTTCTTCTGTTCTATATACACAATTCAGGGGATACAAATATAAAAACCTAGCTTTGTGAGGGACTGGTGTCTTACCTATTTTAGGTCATAAAAACACATGTTTATAAATTACTTAAAGTGATAAACGGCCATATAATTAATCTATAATAATATAAAAATGACTCCTTATTTCCTTCGCTCGTACCATAATAAGAAAACGCCTTTACCGAAATCGTTCAGTCTTTTTTTTCCCTCATTTAGCAGAAGTTAATTTTTTACATGGTTAAAACAAAAATAACAATAACTCATTTAATTGAAAAAGATAACGAAAGAACCTTATACCTATCCATAACATACATGAGGCCACAAGTTGAAATAAATAATTTATTGGAATACATATAAAAATTATGTATTGCCAAAAATAGAATGAAGAAGATTTCAATAAGGATGGAAAATATTTTTTTATTTTTTATACTGTATAATAGCTGTTGGTGGGGATAGAACCAACGTATGCCAGTTTAAGTTCAAAGTTAAAGGATATTTGAAGGAAAATGGTGGTATGCCAGTTTGCCAGCCGACGCTCCCACCGCTTAGCTGTCATCGGAACGCTTAGTACTAATGTACTAATTGTGCTTAATGGGTCTGAGAGGAACCTCTGATACCCATTAAGCACAATCCTTGAATATTGTTAAATATTATCTAAGTTGTTAATATCTGGGTTAACGACCTTTGCTTAGTTTTTCAATAATATAAGTAAACCATTGATTTACTTTGTCTATCCTCAAACACTCATTGGCTTAATGTTGCTTAACAACGCCATCAAGTAAATAACGTCAAGTAACTTTGATGTTGCTGTGTCGGTAAATCAGTTGAATTGTTGTTTGAGTCAGTATCACTACTCGCCAATAGATGTCAGGAGGAGGTACTATTCGGATATTGTAGCAGTTTTTCATTGCCTTAAAACGCCTAGAAATATATGTAATCTAAAAAAGCTACGTCACCACTGGTTTAATCTTTAAAAATCGATTTCACAATTTTCTCCACGTTTGACTTTCACTCAAGCATAGTGAAGTGTTGGCAAATTGATTAGTCACGAGCTAACATAAACTTGGCCTTTGACAACTAATTATTTCCCGCGGTTTCAATCCAAGTTAAGCATAACGATACATCTACACTAATAAAAGAAGATTTTTACGTTTGTGACGGAACTAAAAAACTAATTGACGGATTTCAAAAATTGTTTCACCATTAGAATACTACATTATCTCTAAGAACATAGTTAACTAATATAACATATAGTCATAACTAAACAACACTTTCAATATGATCATAAAAAGGGAACGACACTAATAAATAATGTGAACACAACATACATTAATACATAATAATTAGTATCTAGATGACCGAGCATTGCTCGATTTTTAAATGCTATAAGTAACCAATTGATTTTCTTTCGCCATTTATTGTCTAGTAACTTTATTGTGTCGGTAAAACAGTTTATTTGTTTTTAAGTCGTATTACTACACACCAATAGATGTCAGGAAGAGTCATATTCTAATGATATAGTAGCAGTTTATCATTGCCTGAAAACCAATGATATTATATGTTAGTATGAGGATATTTTGTATTTTTTTATTATTAACATTCACACAAGGTCTTCAGGTCCCAAGCTAGGCAGAGCCTGTGTTATGGTAACCTGATGACTGATATATAGATATGATAGATACTTATATACATAGTGTATATGTTCATACAGACAAATGTTTGACCTGTCCGGGAATCGAACCCGGGACCAGCGGCTCAGAAGGCAGAGTGCTACCAACTGCGCCAACCGGCAAGCCTAAGCCCTATTCAACGGTAGTAAACTTTATAAATTGTTACATCAACCAAAATAAAATAATTCACTCATAAATGTGCCTCTCGATACACTTAGGCATAATGCTTCCTAAAAATATGTTGTTTTTGGTGCCCTAATTAGGAGGGGCGTATAGCTTTGCTATGAGTTTTCCTAAGCAACGTTACTAACAACGGTGTAGTAGATGGCACGTGCATTATTTAATTATATATATTAATTATATTAATTATATATATACTACTGCAATACAATGATTGTGAGGCAAGGTATACGCAGATATAGTTTCGACACCGTTTTTCCGTTAAGATACAAACTCCCATTACCGCGATATTAAAACCTTGCATCGGAGATCGCACTCTGGTCATTTTATAAAAAAAAAAAAACGTAAATTATGAAATCTTGTTGACCCCACAGAAACACTATAAACTATATTTAGTGATCTTCACGGCTCTGAATGATTACATTTTTTACATTTAAAAACGATGACCATGAATTTAGTTTAACGACCAGAAACGGAAACGTTTAAATAATAAGTAGTCAAACAATAAATAACGATAAAACTCAATTCGGGCTCGAATACAAAGGGTTCCATACCATAATATCATTGTATGCATGTAATTTTTCAAGGAATCCTAAACTGAGGTGTGTGTGATAAGAAAATGAAAAAAAAAGAAACAAGAGAACCTTTAATATCTGTACATTTATTCTAATACTAGCTGCACCCCGCGGTCTTACCCGCGTGGTAATGATGATGATGAAAGTAGCCTATGTGTTTATGTCCGGACCTGAAGTATCTACATACCAAATTTCATGTAATTTCCCGCGTGGTGATTAAAAAGGATGATTATGGTGACTATGAAAATAAGCCTATGTGTTAATCCAGGGTGTAAGCTGTCTCCGTGCCATATTTCATCCAATAGAATAGAATAGAATAATTTATTTGTATGAAAATGGTATGTATACAGTTACAAAAAGTATACAATGTGGTATTTAGATTTAGTCAGTGCGACACATGCCTTTGCCATATTTGGCATACAAATATTTAAAAGAACTTATTTATAAGTGCTTTAATATTATACTACACAGACAGTTATCAATTATATATAAAATAATGATAATAATTAATAATAACAACGTCATCACTTAACATCAGGTGAGACAGTTGTCAAACGCAAACTTATGATATGTAAAAAAAAAAAAAAAAAAAAAAATTCAATATGTATTTTGTACGTTCCAATTTTCATCCAAGTTTTTATAGGTTTTCAAACTACGCAATTATTTCACCAAGCGTAAAACTGACCATTACTGAACCTATGTTGCACCCTTTTACGTGAATGTTTTTGACCTTTTGTTAGTCAATTATTTACAAAATAATTATCAAAAAACCCTACGAATAGTATAAATGTGAAAGTTGCTGAGTATAGATGTCTGGATGTATGTGTGTTTGTTACCCTTTCACGCGTAAACGGCTGGATGGATTTCATATCATGGATTCAACAAACATCCATACAAACTTTCGCTTTTATAATTTCAGTATTATCTGTATAGTCCGTAATGTTTAGTTGTTTTTCTCTTTCTTCCTCAGACTCAAACCCCCGCACTTGGATTCCCTGTGTCGCTGGACTCACGGACACACGCAATTACAGCTCAGAAACACCCGTTTAAGTTAAGTTATGATTATAAAGAATCGCGTGGCGAGTATTGGCAAATCTCTTCTATGTGGGTGAGGCATATGTCCAGCAGTGGACGCACATGGCTGAGATGATGATGATGATAAAGACTCAAAAATTTAATAGTCAAACAGACCTGAAGATTATATCGCAATACATTTATTATACACATGCAACACTGTTCCGGCGAACAATTACGACAAAATGATAAGATCTAACTAATTCGACTTTTAGGTCATTTGCCGACTTTTTGTTATATTTTTTTCTCGCTCTAACGCGTATATTTTAGTCATACACATAACGCTAATATGTATAATCAAGACATCATTTGTATGAACATTATTTCGATACTTTACTTTACATATTCCATAAACATCTGTTTTTTGTTGCTTTTCCGCTTACGGCTAGGTAACTTATAAATAACAGTATGTATAACTGTTATTTTAAATTATTAATAGGTTTTGTCTTATTATTTTTAACTGACTTGAAAAAAAGGAGGAAATCCTCAATTTTTTTATGTTTGTTACCTCGGAAATTTCGACCGGGTGAACCGATTCGGATGATTCTTTTTTATTTGAAAGATGGTGCTTCCCGTGTGGTCCCATTTAAATTTCATGAAAATCAGACAAGTGGGTTTTGAGCTACACTCTTATAACTGAAAAGTGCGTGCTTATACCTAGACGATATTATAGTAGCGTGTGAAGACTTCGGTGAACATACCTACACCAAAATGACAATTGATCCCATGAGTAACAAAGGTCACTGAAAAAGTTAAAAAAAAATCACCAAAAAAATTGAACCGACTACAACACTCAAAAGTGTCAAATAACTTGTCGAAGTCGGTACCATGACCACAATATTTTGATAATAGTCACTTTTGAACTATCATGGTACCGACGTTAACAAGTTATTTCAAACTTTTGAGTTATTATAATTTTTTTTTTGATACATGATGTAGGTAGGAGGATAATCGTAGGCTTTAATCAATCGAGCTTATTCGGTTCGATTCCCGGACAGGTCAAACATTTGTGTACATGAACATGTCTGTTTGACCTGTGTCTGGGTGTGTATATGTATATAAGTATATATATCAGTCATCAGGTTACCATAGTACAGGCTCTGCCTAGTTTGGGACCTGAAGACCTTGTGTGAATGTTAATAAAAATAAATAAAAAGTATGTATTTAAGTATATAGGTATATCAGTCACCATAGTACAGGCTTTGCCTAGTTTGGGACCTGAAGACCTTGTGTGGATGTTGTCCCATATTATTATTATCTCTTTATTTTCTTTTTTTCTTAGGTTTAGTTTTTTTACAGTATAAATATCAAAAACAAAAATTAATAAAGATATTATATAAAACCTAAACCTAGAGTTCCGCTAGCAGCGGGGCAGGGCCCAAGCTACCGGTGGTTAGGGCCGCAGAGTGAGGAACCTCCGGACAATACGCGCCGTTTCAAGGAGTACCGCCTTCTGCATTTGACCCTTGATCCAACCGTCTAGCGAGAGCCTCTTAAGATCTTATTATTATCTCTTTATTTTCTTTCTTTCTTAGGTTTAGTTTTTTTACAGTATAAATATCAAAAACAAAAATTAATAAAGATATTATAAAAAACCTAAACCTAGAGTTCCGCCAGCAGCGGGGCAGGGCCCAAGCTACCGGTGGTTAGGGCCGCAGAGTGAGGAACCTCCGGACAATACGCGCCGTTTCAAGGAGTACCGCCTTCTGCATCTGACCCTTGATCCAACCGTCTAGCGAGAGCCTCTTAAGATGTTGATCGAGGCTCTTCGCTATTAAGCCGTTCGTCGAAACGACTATCGGGACAATGATCGTCGAGTCAACATCCCACATGGCGGTTACCTCGTGAGCTAAGTCAAGGTACTTGCTGAGTTTGTCCTTCTCAGCCTTTACGAGGTTCTCGTCATGCGGGATGGTGATGTCGACGAGCACTGCCCGGCGTTGAGACCGGTCGACCAAAACGATATCAGGCTTATTGGCAACAATAGTCCTGTCCGTGATGATAGAGCGGTCCCAGTAGAGTAACGCACGACCATTCTCAAGAACTGGCGCTGGTGTGTATTTGTAGTACGGCACTTCGGATTGAACAAGGCCATATTGAATTGCAAGTTGCTGGTGGATTATTCTGGCTACTAGGTTATGCCTGTGTAAATACTCTCCGTTAGCAAGATGAGAACAACCAGAAATAATATGTCTGAGGGATTCTCCCGGACGGCGGCATGCCCGACAAACGTCGACCGTACCGTCCTTCAGAATATATTTCCGATAGTTATTCGTCATGATAACTTCGTCCGCAATTGCACAGACAAAACCCTCGGTTTCCCCAAAAAGGTCACCGAAACGTAGCCAGTTCACGGATGCGAGTAGGTCTACATCGGGTCTTGTTAAGGCCCGATAGAACCGGCCGTGTAGCTCTTTGCCTTTCCATATGTCCTTGCGATCCTCAGTGGTCAACACCGTTGGTTTACGCCAGTTTTCGATAGCCAAGGAGAGCGGGGTGAAGCCTTTGTCAACTGCCACAACATCACGATGCATCCCGCTTTCGTTATTTAGAAAATATGTCCTGAGATTGTACACTTCGCGGTTGTGAAGGTTTTTGGCATTTAAAAAGCCACGACCTCCCCATTTCCGCGGAATGTACAGTCTCATGACAGACGAGCGCGGGTGCAGCATGCGATGCAATGTGAGCATTTGACGAAGCCTTCTATCTAAGGCGTCTAGCTCAGTCTGAGTCCACCTTAATATGCCAAAAGAGTACATCAGTAGGGGCATCACCCATCCGTTGAAGGCACGCACCTTATTGCCACCCGACAAATGACTTTTCAGTACTTTTGTCAGACGGCAAAAGAAGCGCTCCTTCACCGAACGCTTAATATCCCCTACCGCGATACCTAATGATTCTGACATACCAAGGTATTTGTAGGTTTCGACTTCTGAGAGAGATCTGAGAGACATTGTCTCAGAGAGTTGTAAATTTGATGAATTTACAACTTTCCCCCGCTGCACATGCATGACCGCACACTTATCAACACCGAACTCCATCTTGATAGCGTTGCTAAAAACTTCCGTGATTTTTAGCAACTCCATCAAATCCTGGCGTTTCGGTGTAAACAGTTTGAGATCATCCATGTACAAGAGGTGTGAAATGACCTCACTCTCTCTACGAAGTCGATAGCCTAGACCTGAATCCTCTAGTAAAGTACTGAGAGGGTTCAGTGCTAGGCAGAACCACAAAGGGCTCAGACTGTCGCCCTGAAAGATACCTCGCTCTATTTTTATGAAGTCCTGTGGACCAGAGAAGCTATCTCCGCTGCCTGGTTGACGAAGGACTGTGGTCCACTGCCTCATGCATGCGCCTAAGAATGATTTTAGAGTTGCATCAATTTTGTACAACTCTAAAATCCTTTGTAGCCATGAATGAGGTATTGAATCGTAGGCCTTCTTGTAGTCGATCCAGGCTGTTGAGAGAGCTCCTTTGTTCCGCCGGACTTGTTGGCAAATGGTCGTATCTATGAGAAGGAGCTCCTTAGTACCACGGGACCCAACCCTACATCCATTCTGAGCGGTGGCCAAAATGTTGTTTGCACATATGTGCGAATTTAATTTTGCTCTAAGAATTGATGTAAGGAGCTTATACATCGTAGGTAAGCACGTGATGGGTCTGTAATTTTTAGCTTCCGTGGTACTACCGGACTTGTGGAGCAGGAAGGTGACACCGGTGGTCATAAAATTTGGAAGAGAACCGAGTTCGAGTGCTTCCTGGAATTGTATTGCCAAACGTTCGTGTGAGCATCGAATCCATTTTATCCAAAAGTTATGCAATCCGTCCGGTCCAGGACTTTTCCAGTTCTGTGTCGTACGGATTGCACAACTTATATCAACGGGGTCAATTAAAACAGGCCCCATGGATTCGATAGGTTCACAAGCACGTTCTATAATACGCATCCAGTCACCCTCCGTGTGCTCGACGGGCACTGACCAGATGCCCCGCCAGAAGTTAATCATGACGTTAGCATCTGGTAACTGACCATCATTCACTCTTTGGTCGGTTTCCTCCCAATTTCTGTACACCTTCCTTTGGTCACTTTGAAAGAGGCGGTTCTGTTTATATCTATTTACACGCTCTCTGTAGCGGCGAATACGGTTTGCCCACGCATAGATTTTCTGCTTCAGAAAGTCGATGCGTTCCGTGACGCAGGCCATATAATCCTGGGGCCTAATATTGGTCCCAGCGAAGGCCTGAGTCACAAAACGCATAACTCGGGGGCGGTTGTTCCCTCGGCTGAAGCAGACTAGCTTTGCAATGAAAGTCCTAAACTTGTTGATACGCCGCTCGATGCGTAATTGCCAGGCGGGAGCTGTTTCGGCGGGTCGCGGTGATCGGTCAGTATCCGGAAACTTTACTCGAGCCACGCGACACGCCGCAATAGCTCCGCAATATAGGATCGAGTGGGTATCAACTAAATTTTCACTAGCTCGTATATATGGAGCTAGCAAAACGTTCAGGGTTCCCATTAGCGCCAGATTGCGTCTATGAGTGGGAAAACGTGGTAATCGCGGCCTAGAGTCGCATACAAATCGATATTGCAGAATCGCGTCATCCAAAGCCCTTCTCAGTTGCTCATTGGCCTGGGTACTTACGCTCATATTTGCACAATCCTCTTCATCGGCATCGGGATCCACCCATGTCGCCGTCGATGCCGGGACGGTAATCGGCTCCGGAGCCGACGGCGCGACGGATAGGTCCTGCGTCGAGGAAGATATCGTAGAAATAGGTAGCGCTGCCAGGCGTAGCCGATCAAGCGCAGACTCATTCAACAGCTTTAGCCGTTGAATAGCTCGCACCTGATCCGACAGTCGTTGGGCGGACACGGCGATGGTTGGTTCAAGTACCTGAAACATAGCCAGCATCCTATCGCGGTACGCAGTCAGGTTAGTTCCTCCCTCTGTAGCCCCATAGTAGGCCCGCATGCAGTTCTCATTTATGGTCTGAGTCCATCGCATGCGGCGCACTATACCACCGGTAGCGGGGGCCGGGCGCGGAGCAGATTGCCCCACAGGCCCCAAGCGTGCCGGCAGCGGTGGTCGCCCACGTCGCACAGGTGGTGGCGGCGGCGGAGACGACGGCGGCCCGTCGTCGTCACTCGACGCGCTGCTCTCGGGGGGAGTGACGAACTCATCCCCCGATGACGAACTTGACGACGACGACGCGACGGGCGGAGGTGTTGGTCGTGCGCATCTGGTGTCTGCTGCCTTAGTCTTTGATCTCGTTATCATTTTGTGAAGTTGTTGTAGTTTTCCTGTTTAAATTTTCTTGTATATATTTCATTTTGACAAATGTCAAATATGGATGTTGTTCTTGAATGTTTATAACTGGTAAATAGGTCCTGTGATTTTGAATTTCTTTATGATTTATTCCAAAATATATCATCCGATGATTTCTATTAAAATATTGATGTATTTAAAAACATTTTGAAATATAAATAAATATCTAAAAACGAAAATCGTGTAGTGACATAGAGACGTGACAGCTTTTTTTTATTATTATTATTATTATTATTATTATTCCATAGTGTAAATAATTTAGTACAAGATGTAAAAAAGTATTGCTAGTATTAAATGTACCAACACATGAGGAAGACAATGGCAGCTGTGGCACAGGTATGTCAATCCTATCCTACTAATATTATAAATGCGAAAGTTTGTGTGTAAGTGTGTATGTTTGTTACTTCTTCACGCTCAAACGGTTTCACCGATTTCGATGAAATTTGGTATGGAGAAAATTTAAACCCCGGATTAACACATACATTACTTTTATCCCGGAAAAAGTATAGTTCTCGTGGAAAAAATGATGTAGCCGGAAAACCGAAATCCACGCGGGTGAAACCGCGGGGCGCGACTAGTAATATTATAAATCTGAAAGTTTCGATGGATGGATGGATGGATGTATGATACTCAATCACGCCAGCACGGCTGAACGGACTTGAATAAAATTTGGTATGTAAATACTTCAGGTCCCGGAATAACACGTAGGCTACTTTTCATCATCATCATCAATTATGTTCAAGTTTTCACTTCTGCGGGCACTCCCGAGGTGCAACCGATTGTTTTTTTTTATCTGTGCTTTTTACGGACGTCTTAATTTCTAATTTGGGAAGAATTCTGGTAAAGAACCCCCGAGCATGGCTTGCTCCCATGAGTAACAAAGGTCACTGAGAAAGTAAAAAAAATAATTTCGCATGATTTTTTTTTTATATTTATTAATTTAGCAAGGCTTTGATCAGCTCGGTTTACATCTCCATTTTTAAGACCCGTGCTTGGAACAATAACGGCTTAAGACCATAAAATGAGCTCAAATAGTATACTTACTCTTACAGTACCCAGCACAAGCCCTGCTCCAATCGTTCCACATCCAGCTATGAAGAACGGCACAGCCACCTGCATCAACGTGGTCCACCATCTCTCCTCCTTCTTCTGGAACAATACACGACATAATTTAACCCAAATCCACTTGAAGATCGGCTTCACATTTTTTTTTTTCATCACACTCAGACCCCCGCACTAGGATTCCCTGTATCGCGGGAGGCATGGACACACACAATCACAGCACACAAACATCCAAGACCCGGGACAAACACCTACACTCTTCGCACAAATGTTTGCCCCTGCCGGGATTCGAACCCAGGGTCCCGGAGACACAGAATTCATGTCGATGACACAAACCACTGCGCCACGGGATCGTCTATGTATATATTTTATATAATACTAGCGGTCCGCCCCGGCTTCGCACGGGTAAAAAATAGATACCGACTGCAGCTCCATCTGCAGGGCTGATTTGTGAATCTAAACCATCCAGAGCGCCACCCAAACGCATACAAATAATTTATTCAAATCGGTCCAGCCGTTTAGGTGGAGTTCAGTGACATACACACGTACAGTAGAATTATATATTTAAAGATAATTATTGTTCCTAAGATATCAGTGATCTCAGTTGCTGTTTGCGTTAGACAAGTATTTTGTAACAAATTTATTAGAGTATTTTTTTTTAAATTTTATTTATCACCATTCACACAAGGTCTTCAGGTCCCAAACTAGGCAGAGCCTGTACTGTAACCTGATGACTGATATACATACTTATATACATCGAGGTATATACTCGATATAAATCTTCCTGCAGAGAGTATGTATTCTTAAAGTATCTTAAACCACATAATAGCAAGTATCAATTTCGCCAAAAGTGCAATAAGAGCCAATAGCAAAACTTATTCTAAAATAAAATAGCTCCTATTCTATTTACGGTACATTTCAAATTTGTTTTTTTTATTATGGTATTCAGGATTACTGGTTTTTGCAGCAGTTTGTACGTCGATGATGTTAAGTCGAGTGTCTCTAAGTAACTTATTATTTTTTTAGGATTTACACCTTAATAATAATAGTGTGTAAGATTTCTCCAGTACAAACCGGATATGTTCTCGGAGTGATAAGTGTGGAGCGGCCCTTCCAGTCGATGACAGCCCTAGCGATGCTCGGCAAAGACGCATTCGATTCTCCTTCCACTCTTACGACTCGATAGCGCCATGTGATCACAAGCAAATCGTTTCAAAACGATCATGAGTTTAAAATATCTTCAAACGTTTATGTCACAATAAAAAATAACTCCACCAATGTTTACTTCCATTTCACTTTGATATGTTTATGATGTTTGACAGTTTGACAGATATTATTATTGTTTATTATCTAAAATCATCAAAGAGAATTCTACGTACTTTATGTATAAAGCATCGAACTTATATACTCTTCCACAGAAGCGTAGTAAACGCGCGACATATTCGCCATTTTAAAGAAGCTATTTATAGCTTCGTTCGGTGCTTTATCATTGCGTGGTGAGTCAAACTATCACACATAGCGAATTTGTAGTTATGTCTGTAAGATGGCACTGTAGGTAAAACACTTTCCATAGAGTATAAGTTCGATGGTATAAGGGTTTTGACGTGATAACGTTTTATAAATTGATGAATACCAGCAACACTCATGAAAAATAGTAACGTTCCGCGTAACGTTCCACCTTAGTTTTGTATTACATAAAATAATCAAAGTCAAAGTCAAAGTCAAATTCAAAGTCAAAGTCAAAGTCAAAGTCAAAGTCATAAATGATTATGACGTTATCACGTAAATCTATCGTCCGTAAACCGACTTTACAGACAACCATTTTATTTGGCTTTTGTCTAGCCTCTAGACAGAGGTCTAGTTAAACCTTATATTAAATTTTATTGTCGAATTAAAATTGATACAATAACACTGATCAAATAACATAAAATCCAAAAGAATTTTGGTAGAGACCTTAGGTACACCAGTAGAAATAAAGTGCCAAAAGGCTCCACAGAGGCCATGTGTGCTAGAAAAGTTAAGTCGACATTTTCAGATTCTTGAAATCTTTTTCAAAATGGGTAAGTGTGTTGTGTAGAATTGTATTATTTTTGTTTACTTGTTATAAGTTTGCGTCTGACAACTAAGAGATAGTATACTAAGAGATAAATATCTAAGAGACACAAATAATATAGTCCAGTCATTTTAGGCATTTTAAACCCCAATCTGGGGAAAAATTCCTAGTGGGCTAAATTTTCGTATACACCTTTATTTCGGTGATATTATGAAGATGTGAAAAATCGACATCGATATCGTGCCGGCTGAAAAAGTTACAAAGGTCAAAAGGTCACGAAAATCAGTCAACGCTTTAATCCGAAAACCGTTAATTTTACATAAAAACTATATGATACATTTTTTATGGATAATTTTATGATGAACAATTTTTATCATGACCTCTATTGACCTCCGAACAATAGGTTGCGAAATATTTGCAAAAAACTGATATTTCTCTCTTGTACCTACACTTGGCAAGATACACTTTTGCATAAAGTCGGATATACACATATTTTGAAATGTTTGGGAGCCATAAGGTACTTCATGTTTGTTTACACCTGAGCGCCTACCCCTTATGAAGCGATGATAGCTCAGCGGGAGGAGCGTCGGCTGTCAAACTGATGGACACTGGTTCGATCCCCAACAACAGTTTGAGCTTCCGGTGAAGGTAACACCGTTATCAAATCCCCAGCATGGTGGTAGGGTACTTTCGAGTACCCGCCTGGCTAGCTACCACCCTCAAGTTTGAAAAACTGTCACTAAACACATAGTGTGTTCAGGCAGCAGTCATTGAAAACCAGTGAGTATTCTAGATCGAGCGTGATAACATCTTCAACCACATCGTCACTGAACATCAAGTGAGATGGAAATCTATACAGTATAAAAAAAACTCCATGCACCTAATTATAATACCATGAATAGGTACCTTCTAGGTTTGCGTGCTAAATCCTAGACAACGTCACCACTTAACATCAGGTGAGACAGTTGTCAAACGCAAACTTATAATATGTAAAAAAAAAGAAGAAAAAAAAATTTTTAGTTTTTTGCATCACCTCAGCAGCTATGTATATACGAGTAATATGTTTGATCTTCATGCTGGACCCTTAAGCAGATACGTCTTTATGCATCTTAACTTATCTATGAAATGATAGTACGTATATTCAAATACAGAATTATGCTTCGAAAATGTCGCTTAATGCTACAAAGGCATTAAGTTCGATATCAATATAAGACTTTATTGGTGATTTAACAACGAGTTTGTGTGTGGTATTTGTGTACCTACGTATAAGCCCTTCCAACCTTATGCCTCATAAAAATAATACCTATAGATACTTAGTCGCATCGAACTTATATACTCCTCTACAGAAGCCTAGTAAACGCGCGACATATATGCCATTTTAAAGAAGCTATTTATAGCTTCGTTCGGTACATTATCATTCCGTGGTGAGTCAAGTAAACTGTCACACATAGCGAATTTGTAGCTTACGTCTGTAAGATGGCGCTGTAGGTAAAACACTTTCTATAGAGTCTATGTTCGATCTTGGTCCGTTTATTATATATTTTAAGATTCCTAGTTCGGATAGTAATTTCGTATCATATCGTGTTTTATGAGCTCGGTTTGTTTAAACTTCACCACGGTAATATAGATCATATTCCCGTGACTTCACTAAGGAGGATTAACGATTGGAGATCAGAAGAAGACAAATATTCCAGGAAACAAATCTCCTAAACCAGAGGTCGGCAACCTCATGCGGCTCTTTCCATAGTCAGTTGTAAACCTGACCATCTTATGTACACAGTTATATGCAATAAACATATTCTGTATTCTGTTGTGGCTCCCAGTTCGGTAATATATTAATACATATCCAAAAATCAAATATTTTAAATCATGTAATTGATCCATGAGCAAGTACCATGTGTTTATTACAGCCCCTGACACCCAGGTCTTAAATGCACTGCCCGAGCCGCGCCGTCTCGACGCTGGACAAATAGGTAATAGGTAAATTATTTAACTTTTGGTTCTTTAGTATGAAAAGGTTAATAACAAGGTTGCCGATCTCTGTCCTAAACGCAATGATGTTTTACTAAAGATGATATATATTCATACTGCGCGGTGCTCAGATTTTGTTCCTTTACGACATAAACATGCTTACTGCGACAGATAATACGGTACAAATAATATAGGAAAGGATAGCTATATGTTTAGACTTGCGCTTGAAATACGCGTCATAATGAAAATTACTACAATTGACTTAATTTTGCCGCCTCCGTTTCGGCGCGCTTGTGCGACATCTACCTCATATAAACATATAATATCATTGCCTAAACGTATTGGATTGATTCCTATCCTTTCTATGCGAGACATTTATTCCCGCCAATAAAGCGAAAACAAGTTATTTCATCGACAGGCTGTTTTTCTTATCTTCAACTTGGAAAGACCGCTATCAGCATGTTCAACCTTGACCGTCGCACGGTACGGTAAGTTGTCAGTAGGTACTATATTGCCTAAAGACAACAGACGTTAGGCAACGTTGGAAGGTTTCGAACTTTTTCGAAACTCTGCAAATATGCTGGCTACAAGTTCATTTGACAACTCTCTTCATAAAGGAAGGCCCGGCGAAGTCTAGAGATGGGCATGTGATAGGCTGATCATTACGCCTGTTGAGGATTGTTTGTGTTGACAAATGAACATATGACGGATATTGCTTGAAGATAATTTAATGAAGAATTTTAATGAATTATAAAAATAACATAAAAATCAGAAGGAGTGTTTTCTGCTCGGCGTCTCTGGCTGAAGTGAGCTTGCGTGGAGGGGCGCGGCTATGTTCACTCATATCGTACATTGACAGGTAGATAGTTATTGTTATTAATTGTTTTGTGTGAACAACGCCCATAGTTCATAATTACACTAATATTATAAATGGCGAAAGTTTATTTTTACATGTGTGTATATGTTTTGTTATCTCTTCACGCCTTAACGGCTTGATAGATTTTAATTTAATTTGGACTGTAAGCAACCTTAGGACCTTATAACCTAGAATAACAAATATACCATTTTTTATCCCAAACAAAATATGTGGTTCCTCTGGGATACCAAAAACTTAATCTATCCTAATATCATAAAGAAGAAAGATTTAATTGTTTGTTTGCTTGTATGCATTGAATAAGCACCAAAACTACGGAACCGATATAAAAAATTGTTTCTCTGTTGGGAAGCTACCCTATCGCCGGTCGACATAGGCTATATTATATTTTCAAAAATAATATTTATTAATTTTGAGTTTTTTTACCCGTGCGAAAATGGGGCAGACCGTTAGTAAACGCGAAAGAAAATTCTTCTGTCTGTTACGTTTTCACGCCCAAACAGCTGAACCGATTTTGATGAATGTTGCTGTAGAGATAGATGAGAATTCGTACTTGAAAATAATATAAGATAACTGAGTAAGCGCGAAAACCATAGTCCACAGGGCGCAGATGGTATTTAATAACTCTTCCATAAGAGTTTTTATTGTGTATCGCATTAACCATATGCTAGGAAGAACTTATGTTCAAATATTTGAAGGAAAAAAATCGGCTGCTAGTGGGACTTGAACCCACGACTACAGAATACCGTCCTGTCGCTCTGTCCAACTAAGCTATAGCAGCCCATACCACTAGGGCCGAATTACTTCCTTCCTTGTTAACATCTGCGGGGGATGCTATTAGCGCCATCTACCTTTAATTGTATGAACAATTAATTAATAGGACTGATAGACCAACGTTACAGTTGATATCGTATCAAACGAAGGCACCTTACCCTTATTTTAAGAGTTTTTATTGTGTATCGCATTAACCATATGCTAGGAAGAACTTATGTTCAAATATTTGAAGGAAAAAATTCGGCTGCTAGTGGGACTTGAACCCACGACTACAGAATACCGTCCTGTCGCTCTGTCCAACTAAGCTATAGCAGCCCATACCACTAGGGCCGAATTACTTCCTTCCTTATTAACATCTGCGGGACAGGACGGTATTCTGTAGTCGTGGGTTCAAGTCCCACTAGCAGCCGAATTTTTTCCTTCAAATATTTGAACATAAACTCTTCCATAGTCAACGCTTGGGACTATTGGACTATTTATAGCTTATCACTACGACTATATGGTCGAACCATTTATAGTCGTACTCATAAGAAATAATAGTATGCCAATAAGTTGAACA
This sequence comes from Apeira syringaria, assembly GCA_934044485.1. Lineage (NCBI taxonomy): Eukaryota > Metazoa > Arthropoda > Insecta > Lepidoptera > Geometridae > Apeira > Apeira syringaria. The sequence continues at coordinate 3,271,685 of OW203672.1, read as the reverse complement.
AATGTTTTCAATATAATCTTGTGTACGTACACTAATATATTGTGTATAACATACGCAAATCCGCATTTGCACGTACGTCGTAATTATAACCATTCATCTGAATAAATATATAAGTCAATTTACACAGATGGCGAATAAAATATCAAATGTGGCGTAACAATACTTTCATTGTCTACTGTGTAGGGTTACCACATTCAAATTTTTTTATTTTTTTATTTATTAACATTCACACAAGGTCTTCAGGTCCCAAACTAGGCAGAGCCTGTACTATGGTAACCTGCTTACTGATATATATACTTATATACATATAAACACCCAGACACAGGTCAAACAGACATGCTCATGCACACAAATGTTTGACCTGTCCGGGAATCGAACCCGGGACCAGCGGCTCAGAAGGCAGAGTGCTACCAACTGCGCCAACCGGCCAGTCCAGGTCCAGGCCAGTCCAGTAGGTGGGCAGACGACCTGACTAAAATCGCAGGCAAGGGCTGGATCGCTTCCAACCGGTGCTTGTGGAAATCTATGGGGGAGACATAAGTCCAGCAGTAGACGTCCTATGGTTGAGATGATGATGATGAATCGGTTAGTTCATTTTGAGTCTGAAAACTATCGCGAGTTTCTTCTATAATTGTAATGTGTGGTATTTACTGGAAAATTAATCTCCGACCCGTTTCGAACTTATTTGCAGTTCTTCATCTGGGAGTTATGATCGTGCCAGGTGGCGGGCCAGATGGAGAACTCCAAATAAGTTCGAAACTGGTCGGAGAATAATTTTCCAGTAAATACCACGGGAGTCCTAGTCGGTTTGTTACATTACAGTTAGTTCATTTTAGAAGAAATGGATGAATTTGCTATTTAATTTAGCTTTATTTTTTTTATTATTTATTTTATTTATTTACATAATCCAACAGCGTCACATTAAACACGTATGTAGTAAATCTAAGCTTAAGTATGGCCAAAATAGGATTACACATATTACTAAAATTATATGACAAACGTGTTTACAGTGCTCGTAAGTATAAAAACAAATAACCGTGTATGTTTTTATGTCAGGAGGCTGGTGGTAGAGTGGAGGGTTGTATGTGTGGGGATGTGAGAGAGGGTGAGTGTGTGTGTTCGTGTAGAAAATGTATAAGTATATAAACAGAAATGTAGAGTAATACAGGTCGTGATGTTTATGACGGAACCAATTATGAGCATACAGAATTATGACATTTTTTTAAGGACATACCCCAGACAATGGTTGTTTCTCGGCGTCTGCGTCTGGTAACTTGTCCGGCGGATCCCCGGTACACTTCAGGTCCCCATTTGAAGAGTTTATCGATGACATTGTGTAGTTTGTGTCACCGTTGCCAATCTCATCTGAAACAATAGAACATAAAATTAGTTGGTAATAAAGTTTAGTACATTTTTTTTTTTTTATATATTTATTAACATTCACACACGGTCTTCCGGTCCCAAATTAGGCAGAGCCTGTGCTATGGTAACCTGATGACTGATATATATACTTATATACATATACACACACAGACACAGGTCAAACAGACATGTTCATGCACACAAATGTTTGACCTGTCCGGGAATCGAACCCGGGACCAGCGGCTCAGAAGGCAGAGTGCTACCAACTGCGCCAACCGGCCAGTCATATATACATATATATTTTACACAAACTTAAGTATTAAATGTGTCATATACATAAATCTGTTTAATATTATCTAATATTGTTATGTATTCTCGTCAGGTTTGGACACACCCTTAGGCTATATAACATCACGCTACGACGTATAACTGAGGTAAAGCAAAAACCGTAGTCCACGCGGGTAAACCGGCGGGGCGCAGCTAGCCAATTAAAATCCTAGAGAACGTCATCACTTGAGGTGGGACAACATCAGGTGAGACAGTTGTCAAACGCAAACTTATAATAAGTAAAAGAAAAAAAGAAATAAAAGATAAATTATCATAAAGAAACGTTTTTAATTCATATACAACCATTAAATTTTATATTATACAGATATAGGTGACGATACAATCCATTTTCCACACATAAACACAATACGTAATTTTCTATTTGAATTTATTACACGGTAATTAAATAATGTCACGTTCTTGTAATGAAGCATGTAGTTAAGTATTTAAGATAAATACGCTTACTTATTACAAAGTATTATTATTCATAATGGATGTTCAAATATTATAATTAACTAATTACCGTCTAATGTACAACCTATGTACATTAAAATGTAGATATGTATGTATATGTACCTACATATACATACATATCTACATTTTAATTAAGCTATTGCATAGCCTCTATCGCGGGCCTTGAGCGTGGAGACCGAAACCAGAAATTCCGTAACGAAAATAACCTAACAGGAGTAGAGACAGAGGTCGGAGTGGGGGGCCACTCCGACCGGCACAGCGGTGATACTTTTTAGTTTTGCTATCTATCGATGAATAGCAGAACTTTTAATGACTTTTTTGAAATATCACGCTTGTCTGTTTAGTTCAGCAACTCGCCTCTAGTGGCATTGGTTGTATCGGCGTTACTGCATAAGTTATTAATATATTAATTGCATAAGTTGATAAAAAATGCTATGCAATAGCTTTACCGCGGCAGTCCCCGAGTGCCACACGTCTTTTTTATTATTCTAATAGAAGTCGAGTTCAAAATTCAATAAAATATTTTATTTATTGCACAATACACAGATTTCTCAAAGAAATTTAACAATATACTAGACTAGCTGCATCCTGCGGTTGTACCCGCGTGGTGATGAAAAACGGTGATGATGGTGATGACGAAAATAGCCTATGTGTTAATCCAGGGTATGAGCTATCTCCATACCAAATTTCTTCAAAATCGGTGTAGCCGTTTGAGCGTGGTAACAAACATACACATATTCACACTCACACTCATTACACACAAACTTTCGCATTTATAATATTAGTAGGATTATGCTCTAAATGTAATGTAGTACAGTATAATGGGTGGCTTTATCGCTTTGATCGATTTCTACCCGACAACCTTTTGAAGAACAGTCACTCGGTTGTGACTTTGTGCGCATCATTTACATTCATTGCAGATACAGTAGGAAATACATTTATTTCATTTTGTTGTGCATTCCTCTTTAACATAATTACATTAATTATGCATTTTGAAAATTGGCATAACGATATACATATTATTTTGACGATTACATTAAATTTCAATCAAATAAATCAATTAATGTCTTATACAGGTGTGGGTAACCCCGCAGGTATTCGTGGGGGGCATTTTGGCCAATCAGGAAAATAAAAATCTATCTGCAGTATTTTTTAAAAACTACGGCTACAAATTCAATAAAAATAACGATTTTCTTTTTTCTGGCCTTGTTATAGCTCATTACAACATGTTTCTAGCTGCAACTAGGTATTTGTTTTTTTAAATACTGAAAAATAAAAATTAGAGTTTGTCAGTTTTATTCGCCGACTTCGACAAGTTACTTCACAGTTTTGAGTATTAAAGTCGGTTCCATTTTTTGGTATTTTTTTTTAGCTAGTATTTCAGATCGAAAGTATTGTTCTAGAAGTAAAAGGAGTTAAACTTTTTTATTAATAGTTAGTACGCCACAATATATGGAAATCCCTTCAGTCTTCTTTTTAACCGACTTTAAAAAAAGAGATTACTCAGTTCGATCTTGTTTTTGTGTGTGTTCACGGATAACTTATTCGCTTATGAACCGACTTTGATGATTCTTTTTGTTTGATAGTGTACATTTCTATGGTGGTCCCATTTAAATTTCATCTAAATCAGACAAGCGGGTTTTGAGATACACTCCAATAACTGAAAAGTGCTACGCATACCTCGATGATATTAAAGATGCGGTTGAAGACATCGGAGTACACAATGACAATTGATCCCGTGAGAAGCAAAGGTCACTGAAAAGATTGAAAAAAAAATTTTCACAAGTTTTTTCACACTTTTGAGTGTTGAAGCCGGTTCAATTTTTTTGGTAAAAAAATAATTAGTAAAGTAGTATCAAAAGTAACTATCATCACAATATTGTGCTCATGGTACCGACTTCGACAAGTTATTTCATACTCTTGAGTGTTGAAGTCGGTTTCATTTTTTGTGAAAAATCTTTATTTTTCAAGCTTTTTAGGAACCTTTGTTACTCATGGGATCAATTGTAATTGTGGTGTAGGTATATTCACCGATGTCTTCACCCGCTACTATAATATCGTGTAGGTATAAGCACGCATTTTTCAGTTTTTGGAGTGTAACTAGAAAAGTGCTTGTCCGATTTTGATTAAATTTAAATGGGACCACACGGGAAGCACCAGCTTTGAAATAAAAACAGAACGAACAAAATCGGTTCACCCAGTCGGAAGTTATGCGGTAACAAACATAAATAAAAAAAATAAAAAAAACATTCCGGTCGAATTGAGAACCTCCTCCTTTTTTTGAAGTCGGTTAAAAATATTTACCTATCTTTGATTCTTGCGTGCACTATTAGCTTCAGAAACCTACACTGTAGCTATATTGTAATTCTTATGTAAATAAGTTTTTTATGTACATCCATAACTACTTAGACCGTATAAAATGACTAAGGCTTTGTCCATTTTAAGTAGGACCGTAAACGGTACTATACTTTTATCCATCGACCTAAGGAAAGTAAATGGACGGGCCTATGCCAAAAAAATAATACCTCAAAAGTGCGGTCGCGGAACACGCTTGCCGCCCATTCGCGTCACTTAGGATCTGTCCATTAGAAGAGCGGTACATGCGTCAGAGAGAACACTCGACCTAAAAATCTGAGTGACAAGAATAGTGACACGTCGTAACGGCGGCGACCAATGCCAACCGCCATAATAATAATAATACAAATGCAGAAGGCGGTACTCCTTGAAACGGCGCGTATTGTCCGGAGGTTCCTCACTCTGCAGCCCTAACCACCGGTAGCTTGGGCCCTGCCCCGCTGCTGGCGGAACTCTAGGTTTAGGTTTTTTATAATATCTTTATTAATTTTTGATATTTATAATGTAAAAAAACTAAACCTAAGAAAAAAAAGGAAATAAAGAGATAATAATAATAAAATGTTTTTATTGCGTTCCCAAAAAATACATTGTATTCACATGGATGAAATCTCCTTTTAAGTAAAAAATACCTGTCATAGGAGATTTCGCTCTTGCCCAGATATATTTCTTTATTTTACAGTATGGTTAATAAGTAACCGAATGCCGAACTTGAACGATGTATTATACATCATACTATTATTTAAGCGTTAACGTTTCTTGTATTAGTGTAACGCAGAAATCTATATCAATGAATTTGAGTTAACAATATAAAACCAGACCAGATTTCTCCACGATTATTGCAGTTAGCTGGCGGGACCGAGAAAGCCGTTCTGCGGCCATGTAGCCTACACTCAAGGTCACTTGCCAAACAATTTGCATTATTGTCGAGGCTGACCTTGCAGAATTTACAATTGTATCGTGAACAGCTCAGCAGACGAAGAACAGCTCGCTTACTCTTGAACTCAGTTTCAATGTCAATCCTATTCTAATTTCAATCAGTTCCAACCTCATTCAACGTCATTTTGTATATATATGTCAAATTCTATTGAACTTGATTACATCCGTGCGCTACTGATGCGTTCAAAGTATCAATCTATCGAAATCCGAATCTACGATCGGAATCGATTGTCAAGAGTAAGCCCACTGATCCATTAAGATATTTTCTTTATACTATTTCTACGGGTATAACGTGGCACTTACGCGCTCGGTTACCGCGCTACGGTTTCCCGCAGTCGATATCACGATCGACAATTGTTTCGGCTTCTTCCGGAAGCATTCAGTGCGAGACGGGAGGTTACGACAGACGCACCGCACTCAAGGTCTTGACGAAGGCATATACATTATACACAAGTCACGCTGCGATTTAATAATTATTATCCGTAGGAGCTTCTTGGCGTCATATCGATATACACGCTGAACTCTGAAGGGTATAATAATAATAATAATTATTATAAATTATTTATTGCCACAAAAAAAGACTGCCACAAAATATTTATACAGGAAATGTTTAATTAATTAAATATCTAAGGCAAAAGGGATAGGCTCAGCATGTGTCATGTTCCCACGATGTAGAGACCATAACGCTGTACTTCAGCCTACCCCTAAGCTCGGACTATGGTCTTGGCCGAGATATAAAAAGAAAAGAAAAAAAAACGAACACCCACAGACAGCAGCTTAACAATTCTAGGAAGCTAAATAAATATTGTACATATTGTTCTGTATTGTATTGTATAATAAGTGAAAAGCTCAATAGGCGGGCACAAATTGGGTATTTTGTCAAATGACAAATGACAGCCTACGTCACGCCGCCGCGCCGCCAAGGGCACTTGAAATTAAATGAAATTATTCATTTGCGCAAAAATAAAGAGCTACCAGAACTTAATAGAAAACGTAAATTATTGTTATTACATAGATTCAAGGCAAAAAGCTCATCATAAATGCCACTACAACCGACGCTAATTCATAGACAAAGTCAAATTCAATCAAATCAAAGCCAATCTAAAGCCAAATTTAAACTTTATCGATCTAATCTTTGACCACTGTCTCACTTGATAGTGAGTGACGATGTGTTCGATGATGTAATCAACCTAGACCTAGAAATGTTTACTGGCTCACAAGGGCTGCTGCCTGAACTATATGTTGACAGTTTTTCAAACTTGACGGTAGTAGCTAGCCGGACGGGTACTCCAGTTCAAAGTACCTACCCTACCACCATGCTGGCAATTTTATACAGTGTTACCTTCACCGGAAGCTCAAGCCGATGTTGGGTATCGAACCAGTGTCCGCCAATTTTACAGCCGACGCTACCCCCGCTGAGCTATCATCGCTTCAGGTATAACAATCCTGGAGTCTTTAAGTCACGTGGGAATAGGTCCCTTCTAAGCTTGCGTGTTACATCTTAGATCAAACAGTAGGTACAAATGCCGAAATGTACTGTATGCCGAACTAGTAGCGCCCCACGTTTTCACCCGCGTGGATCACGGTTTTCCCGCTACCTCAATTGTCACACGGCAACTATGCTTTTACCGGGATAAAATTAGCCTATGTGTTAATCCAGGGCTTAAACTATCATCATCATCATCATCATCATCTCAGCCATAGGACGTCCACTGCTGGACATAGGCCTCCCCCATTGATTTCCACAAGGACCTGTTGGAAGCGGCCCGCATCCAGCCCTTGCCTGCTATCTTAGTCAGGTCGTCTGTCCACCTCGTCGGTGGCCGTCCTATGCTGCGCTTGCCAGTCCGTGGTCTCTAAAACTATCTTCATACCAAATTTCATCGAAATCCATCCCGACATTTAAACGTGAAAAGGTAATAAAAATACATACCGACAAACTTTCGCATTTATAATGTAGGAGTGCAGATCGATGTTTACTCATTTTGTTTGCGCGTGAAGAAGGGTTAAGGCCTTAGAGGAATAACCTCTTATCTATAAGTATTGGAAATTGCCGATACACATTGACGCCTACGAAATAGTTCATTCGATTAAGTGTCATTATCGTCATTTGGCATTTTCCGTCAAAAAGCAAATTACATTTGACAGAGCGATTTGAATGCAACTTGAGTGTATGTATGTCTGTGCGTTTGATTGTTTGAACAGTTATAACTTACAAACGGTTGATGGCATCTTATTTAATATTTGGAACTTATTTTATGTATAATTTCCCATGTATAAGTTTTTTGTTTTAATAATAGTTTAACTTACTAGGAATTCTGACTGCCCCCTGATTCAGAACGATTGATAACTAATATATTCGATTCGATATTGTTCATACATCTTATATATTTTAGTGGTATATGAAACATAATAAGGGCTCTTGAAACATGAGAAAAAACGAGCCGCAGAAGATATATTTATTATATATAGATTTTATATTTTATATTATATTTATAGCATTACACGAGTAATTTAAGACCAAATTATGTGCAGTTTCATACACTACTTTATCTAATGTCATAAAATAGATAATTAAATTTACGTAAAACCACAGCATATTTTTGCATTTATTTGAAAACGTTTAGCGCCAAAATTTATTTGCTGGTCGCGCATGCGTGTTTCGCCGCCCACAGACTATAATGTGGAAAAACTGCATTGCAACCTCCTTGGTCCAGCTGAAGTTGTATGTTAATGAAAAAGAAATTATATCCAAAAACTTTATGTCCAATAGTATCCAATAGTTTTACCCGCGTGGTAATGAAAAACAGTAATGATGGTGATTATTAAAATGTGTTAATAAACTAAACTATCTCCGTGCCGAATTTCATAGAAATCGGTATCGCCGTTGGAGCGTGAAGGAGTAACAAACATACACACATACACACTAACTGTCGCCTTTATAATATTAGTTAGATATAGTCCTCCTCACAGAGAGCGCGCGGTAGATCACCAATGCGCTGGACGGACCAAATCAAAACCGAGGCAAGCGACAGTGCGAGAGGAATGGCGACGAATTGTGAAGCTCGCCACCACCCCTGTCATGACGACCACGACCGCTCTGCCAAGAGTGTGACGACAAAGAAGAAGTCCTCCTCATAGATTTCGATGACGGCGACCCTTGCTATTATTGCTTCCTTGCGTGAGCCCTCTAGTGGCTCGCTATCCCAAACTTGGACTTTAAGAACCCTAACACAAGCGCTACAATAAAGTTGGCCCGCAGAGTTGTACATGTAGTTGTAGGTTGCCTATGGTCCAATGTTTGGAGTCGGCTTTCTTGAAACCTTTTGGTATTTTTGTAAATTGTAGCTAGCCAGGATGATTTCTGAGTGGCTTGCTCCTCCCAACTGCCAGAGTGTATATATCAGTGAGATAGTAGGATAATGGCAGTTGACCTGGCAAACCTTGTTTTGCCCTATACTCGTAGATTATTAACGTGTGGTCTCAGGGACACCTGAGCCTGTTCAAAAGGTCCAGAAGAAGTAAGAGACCACGTTTCAATTCCGCAAGTCATCACTGATAGCACACACCGTTCGAAGACTTTCGTTCAGGCATTGCGGTATTTTGGATGTGAAGACGTCGTGGAGTTTCCGAACGTAATTCCCTAGCGTGATTCCACTTTCGACAACGCTGTAACTGACCATCTTGTACAATAGTCAGAATGTTATCTAAAGTGGCACCACGCTAGGTCTAAAATGTTGATTAGCTCTGAAGGACGGCCGCCTGAACACACTGTGTTTATGGTGACATATTTTAAAACTTGACAGTGCCTAGCTAACTGAGCAAGCACTACAACGTTTCGACATGCAAAAATATCAACGAAATCATTTGTTCACGGCAGCCGAAATGTTATTTATTCTACTCAGTAAAATCATTGAACGCTGTCATTGACTTTTGATTAATGAATATAATATTATCAATCATTTAAATACGCTCTGTCTTGAATATTAAATATCATCACACTGTCACACTTAACATACAAACAAACAAGTCGACTATCCGGCTGTAAACAAAACAACACAACTTGTAAATAGTGTAAATAATGACCAAAACATTGGCACATATTAATTTGGCTCAACGAATCAGCATTGCAATTCAAAGTGGCAATGCTGCTAGTATTCGGGGCACGCTGCTAACTCGTATTGGGTTAGAGTATTTGAGTTATCTACAGGCTGACAATAGCTAGAACGTAGATTGCTCAATTAATGTTGTTATAGTAGCTGCAGTATTGCTTATTATACCATATATTATATGTAATTAGTTATTAGTATTTTATTTAAATCGGCCCATAATGTTCAACATAATATATGTACAAGCTATTTGAAGGAACGAAATTGACTACCAGTGGGAATTGAACCCACGGCTACAGAATACCGTCCCGTCCTACCTAATCTAGTTATTACCAAACCTCATAACTTGAAAATCTTTTTTCAAAAACGTATTTTTTTTATATCCCAGTTCTTACTTAACAGTAGCTAGTGGATCGTGGTATAAATGAGTTTTTTTAACCGATTTCAAAAATAGGAGTTATTCAATTCGACCGTTTTTTATGTGTGTTCGCGGATAACTTCGTCGTTTATGAACCGATTTTGATGATTCTTTTCTGTTTGCTAGAGTATACTTCCGTTGTGCTCCCATTTTAATTTCATCAAAATCAGTCAGGCGGGTTTTGAATTGATCCCGTGAGTCGCAAAGGTCAATGAAAAGGGTGAATAAAAAATTTTTTGCAAAAAATGGAACCGACTTCTACACTCAAAAGTGTGAAATAACTTGTCGAAGTCGGTACCATGAGCACAGTATTGTGATGATAGTTACTTTTGTGAACTATTATGGTACCGACTTCAACAAGTTATTTCACACTTTTGAGTGTTAAAGTCGGTTTCACTTTTTTACAATAATTTTTTCGATATCTTTTAATACATATGTATGGGCTACTGGTTAATTTTACAGTTGTCTCTCATAAACCCATTTTACCTTATATCCATATTTTCTTTGGCAATTAGTATTAAAGCGCTTATAAGACCCGATAACTTTGGAAGAGCAAAACCGCGCACGGACCCGCGTATTCATAGTATAAGAAGCAATAGAATTATAATTAACTGTCGCTTGTAAAATAGTTACTTCAAAATTACTTGTACAGCTTTTTGTTTAAAGTTTAAAATCAATAAATTTAAGTTGAAGTGGCAGTGGACAGGGCACATATCTCGGAGAACCGAGCGAGGGGCCGGAGTGTAAAGGTTTTCAAGTGGTACCACGGACTGGCAAGCGCAGCTTTGGACGTCCACCGACGAGGTGGACAGACGACCTGACTAAGATCGCAGGAAGGGGCTGGAGGAGGCTGCGTGCCGCTTCCAACCGACGCGTGGCGATCAATAGGGGAGGCCTATGTCTAGCAGTGGACGTCTTATGGCTGATATGATGATTTAAGAGTTGAGTCAAATTTTATGTCTAAGAACAACAACATTTTCATACCTTTCTGTTTTTCAAATTTTAATGTCGTTTTTTTTGTTTATGTTTGGTTTTAATGGGTAGAAAACCCTTTTAAATATGCCTAAATTTTTTTAATTTTTTTTTTACACTCAGACCCTTGCACTAGGATTCCCTGTGTCACAACACACAAACAACCAAAAGCCGAGACAAACATCTATACTCATCGCACAAATGTTTGCCCCTGCCGGGATTCGAACCCAGGGTCCCGGAGACACAGAAGTCATGTCACTGACACTGACCACAGTGCCACTGCGACCGTCACGTAATTGGCTGTATTTTTCATCTTAAGAGAATAAATATGTCGCGGTTTGCTGCCATGAAAGGGTGAAACGTAAATCAAGGCGCACTGCACCAAAATACATGTATAATAATTAGAAGTTATTGTTAGATTAGGCATTGGAACGCAATAACCTACATATTTATAAGTATACACTCGTATTAAAAACAAAGATAAGTAAAGATATACAATCTTAATTACCATTAGAGGCTAGGCAATGCAGTAAAAATTCCAAAGATATCATATGAAACTATGTAGGTACTTGACAACAATGATTTGAAGAGTGTACACATATAGGGTTTATTTTGAGTTCAATTCGCAAAATAATTTTCAAAAATATCATTAATTCTGCACACATTTTTCGTCCAGAAACTATGAAACGGAAAAAGAATGTGTGCAAAATCAACGAAATTTACGGGCATTACACGAATGGAACGCACCCTTTATTTATTTGTTTATTTAGCAAGGTTGGTTTAAACTAAGGTATTATTTTGTCAGTGCAAATGTAATTGGTATAATTACCGATAATTGTATACCCGTTCAGCCGTTTCAAGTATTTGTCGACAGATTTCTCCAATCTTGATCCTATATTAAGCAACGACATTTTGCACACAAAATTGAATCTGATTGAAACACTAACACTTCACTATTAACCACTAGACACTGATCTCGATTAGTTGTAAGGAATCGATCACCAGAACGCGGAAACTCCTATTTCCTCAACAAAACCGTGAAAGAAATGTAATAAAAACTAAATTAGGTTCTTTTTTTTGGGTTCACATCTTTATCTGCTACCTCTTATCAAACGATAAGTAAGAAACGGTGATAACTTTGATAACGACCCGTGAGTAAATATAATTTAATTGCGAAATCATAAACTGTCACATTTTCGACTCTATTCATATAGATTTATGGAAACACGTTTAAAGTCACATTTTTATCACGTTTCACTGTGAATAGAATGTTTTTTTTTAATAATGCATCTGTCACATCACGATACATTTGACCGTATCCAACCGCAGTTTGAACATGTTTGAACTCTGTCAGGAAGTTGATGCATTTTCTGTGTACCCTCGTTGTTTACTGATATATTAATTATGTACCTACTTACGCGTTTCATATCTGTGCACTGTATAATGGAAACAGATTGTAGTGTCCTGTATGGCAAAGTTCATTGTGACTATCAGTCAATGTAATCACTTTAACAATTAATGTTAATTTGGAGCGGTGTTTATGTGTAGCACTTTGAGTTTAGTATACTTTGATACGGCTGCCATATGGGTGGCGGCCAATAACGTTTTACTAAAGACGACGTATATTCATACTGCGCGGTGCTCAGATTTTGTTCCTTTACGAAATAAACATGCTTACTGCGACAGATAATACGGTACAAATAATATAGAAAAGGACAGCTATATGTTTAGACTTGCGCTTGAAATACGGCATCGTAATGAAAATTACTACAATTGACTTCATTTTGCCGCCTCAGTTTCCGCGCGCTTGTGCGACATCTACCTCATATAAACATATAATATCATTGGTGGCGGTGCAATACACCCTCAAACTATTGAATTAATATAATTATTCTACATACATATCTACATATAAGAAGCTATCTGACCTAAGCGCCACATTGGGCGATATTGAGTTACTATAAGTAGCGTTATAATCAGCGATGTTTTGTTATAATTATTAAGGCATTAGCTGACCCGACAGACATTGTCCTGTCTTAAGTCTTACCCAACTGTCAAACAACTGACAGTTATGTCAAACACAATAAGGTCTAATTAGAAAAGTTTGTATTGTCAAAACCACTAAGGTTACATTTGATAAATGTAATATGAACATTAATTGTAAACTCTAAGGCTTTCACGGCCGGCGTTGCATGTTGTATGTATTGCTTCCGGGCTGTTTGGCCGTGGTCTATGTGAAACTTTTGTTCCAGACGTTTCGTCGATCACTGCGGTCGACATCTTCAGTGGTTCAGGGCCGAGCGGCGACAAGAGCGTAGAACTCTCCTCCGCGGCGTCTTCTCTGATACTGACAAAATACAAAAGTTTCACATAGACCACGGCCAAACAGCCCGGAAGCAATACATACAACATGAACATTAATTGTTCTTATTTTTTTTAATCGCCGCGCTAGTTCCGCTATTTATTCTTTCATAAGCTCCTTCATCTGACAATAACAAACATAACAAAATAAGAATTATCGAAATTGGCCTAGCCGTTGACGCGTGATGTCGTGACCAAAGGGATTCATTTTTAAGTTAAGTCGGTACCATGCTCAGAATATTATTAAGTTTGATAATAGTTACTTTTCAACTATCATGGTACTGCTCGCTAACTACTGATTGGTCAGTTAGAAGCTTTTTATTTGAAAATAAAATTTTCTGCTGGAACGCGGGCTTTCTTACCAAAGAGCAGTGTTGGCTATAATTCACTACGGTCTGGCCAAATTTGGTGTTGTCAGATCGCTCAAGGGCTTCTGACATGACCTACGACTGTAATCCTAAAACGACCACCGCGACCAACTCTTGAGCTGCAATTTAATTACTTTCTTGTAGTACCTATTCGCTGCTTTTGATAAAATCTATTAACATTAGTAGTCAAAGTGATTAAGCTTCCTTTCTAACCTACTTTAAGGACATATTGTAGTAATATTTATATATATATTATTGTTATTAATATAGATTTTGTTCTTTTAGTGTATATTAGGCCAACATGTAGATAAGCAAATATACACACACACACACACACACACGCACACAAACACTCTCACACACATACTCTCAAACACACCAGTGGGAAGAGCATGCTCATGCATGCAAACTAGTATTATTCTAGTAATTATGAGTTTTTTTGATTAAATTGATACAAACGGCTATCAATGCCTCAACGCTTAGGAAAGACCGCTGTATGCTGAAGCACGGGTGTTAAGCCTAGTTCAGCAGCAGATACTCTTGTATAAATTTGTGCATCTAAAATAGCCTAACATATTGGAAACGTTGTAAACCTTTTTGTTGAATAAAGATATTATTATTATTATCTCTTTATTTTCTTTCTTTCTTATTATTATTATTGTATTTATTACAGTAATTAACATACATAGACATAGGTAAACTAGAGCGTAAACAAATTCTGGTTTGTTCTGTTAGACCTTATGTAATTATTTATGTTATTAATCTGTGGTCTACGCTGTTGGTACATCAACTACCTATACTTATATTTTTCGCATTCAATTGTATTTTTTTGTTATATACTGTCTGAAGATCCTTAAATAAATAAATTAAAAAAAAAAAAACTCTTACCGTGCCTTTTGAGGCACGGAAGCACACTCTGTTGAATACACCACCAGCGGTCACCTGCATGGTTTTGTCTTCGATCAAATTATGTATACCCTAGATACTGCGTGAGCGCGCCAAACGTAACCAAACTAAAGAGGGCTCTCTTATACCAAATGTTTAGGTATTTTACGCACTGTTTCGTCGCCAGTGTCGCGCCGATCGTCAAGTGGAACGATGCCGAAGTGTTCTATGAATAGTTGAAAAAATAACACGCTTACAAAGATACAAGAATATGGGATTACGTATTTTCGGTAAGTTTTATACTTTTTATCGTAAACAAAACCTCAACTGCAATAAGTATCATTTTTATTAAAATACTCAAATGGCTTTGTGGTATTTTTTTGTATTATCCTTAAGATGTATGTATATCTGAAAAGGTACAGTTGTCAAACGCAAACTTATAATATGTAAAAAAAAAAAATTAAAAAAAAAAAAAAAAAATGTAGGAAGGTATAGTAAACTTAAGCCGTTTTTGGAATTGTTTCATTATGAATTGCTGCATTTAGGGTATATTTGATCGAAGGGTTTAGTTCAAGATGTGACAGAGTAGTATATCGCTTAACGCAGTTGATCGGTTAAATCATTTGTTGAAAACTAGCCGCAACTGAATAAAGCTTTCTTAATATTATATGACAAATAGTCATATAGAGTCAAGAGTTTAAGAAACTAGAATTGAAGGTGGCTCGTTTTCCATACATAAAGCAATCAACATATTAACCAAACAGTAAAAATGTATCTTTATAAGTATAGGTATATCTTTCGAGGTTCTATTTATGCAACACTAGCGGCCTGCCCCGGTAACGCACGGGTAAAAAATTTCAAAATTAAAAACTATAAGGATCCCTAATTTTTTGAAATACACATAATATAGCTTATGTCACCCGGGGATAATGTAGCTTTCCAACAGTGAAAGAATTTTTCAAATTGTTTCAGTTTCGAAACTTTAATTTCAATGCAAACAAAGAAACAATCAATCTTCTCTATAATATTAGTATGGATATAATTCAATTTATAGATCACAATCAGATATGGTAATTGATAACGATTATATAATTTTATAACCTGCTTAATAAATTCGGGTGGTAATATGCAGCTATATACATACTTATAATAGGTGCAGATAATCGTATAAATAAGGAATGCTAAAGTCGATGAGGCGTTTATCGAGTTTGATAACTGAATTCAACAAATCACTTTCGGCAATTGCGTGTATTTAATTTATTTCTAAGCTATGTAGGTACCATACATCGATAAATAGATAAAATAAAAAGAATAATCACGTGTACGTAATTTCAAAATTCACGCATTTTACCAATTATATTATTAAAAATTAAAGAAAAGTTACGCTCTAGGACTACGTAGGTAAAAAAATGGAACCAACTTCAACACTCAAAAGTATGAAGAACTTGTCGAAGTCGGTACCAGGCTCACAATATTTTATTAATAGTTACCTTTGAACTATCATGGTACCGACTTCAACAAGTTATTTCACATTTTTGAGCGTTGAAAGCGGTTCCATTTTTTGTTAAATTTTTTCTCCCCATTTCAGTGACCTTTGCTACTCACGGGATCAATAAAATTGTCAACTGATTTCTCCACCCGCAACTATAATGCCAGTTATTGCAGTGTAACGTAAAAACCGCTATCCGATTTTAATGAAATTTAAATGGGACCACACGGGAAGCTCCAGCTTTCAAATAAAGTTAGTGATGTTTTTGACTGTATAAACTTATTTAATAACGTGTTATATGTATTGTTTCCGGGCTGTTTGGCCGTGGTCTATGTGAAACTTTTGTTCCTGACGTTTCGTCGATCACTGCGGTCGACATCTTCAGTGGTTCAGGTCCGAGCGGCGACAAGAGCGTAGAACTCTCCTTCGCGGCGTCTTCTCTGATACTGAGACACATCACATCACATAGATCACGGCCAAACAGCCCGGAAACAATACATACAACATGCAACGCCGGCCGTGAAAGCCTTAGAGTTTACATTATTTAATAACGTTATGGTACTTGACATAACGTCAGTTGTTTGACAGTAGGCGCGATTAACAGAATGTGTGTATTTGTATTTATTATTTACGTTTATTATATATAAATATGTAGTTATGACAGAACAACGTCTGTCCGGTTAGCTAGTAAATAATAATATATAGATTATTGTAGATAATTTATACATTACATATTTAAAATTTGCCAATCATCGATAATTCGAAACCATCTATCAGTGTATTTGTCGAATTAATGTCGAAAGACATAGATTATCGCGTAAGTGCGAGGATTGTCTCACACCATTTTTTAAGTAGATATTTTTTGAACAAAGATATCGTAAACAGTCGCTGCCTATTTTTATACTTTTATTGCGTAGTTCATAAACTAAAAACTGTTTTTTTGTATCACCGACCTTACAGACTCCTAATATATTATTTCCGTCGAATGGTTGTCTGGAAGAGATCGTTTCATGAGAAAAGACCGCCAACTGTATTTTAAATGATTAAATAAAGTTCAGTCTCTTGCACATGATTTTTAATTATTTTTTAAATTTTTTTTATCGGAGAACTTATTTTTTTTTAATGGGTCACATTTAAAATAAAAAAAAACTTCTCCGGTTATGACCGGTGTTGTTACATTTTTTTCCCCACAGGTTTTACTGTTGCAACCCTGTCATAAGAGGTTGTAATTTAAAAAAAAACTGTTTTAACGTAAACTTATGGGGAGTATTCCAAAGAACTCTTCAACTTAATTCCGGCATCAAGGCTTTACCACCGTACTAGCCTTTCTTGAAAGTTCATCCACATATCACTGATTCATGGGAGTCACATACTGTGTGATTCAAGCTATCGTTTTTGCCTGCGAAATATGGAAAGAGCTTCCTCCCTCGGATATAATATAGCTAAAATATGGGAGTCTTCAAATTTATTAAGGTTTTAAAAAGATTGACAACCGTAATGGCCCATGGTATTACAGATATCCATAGGGGACACTGATCTGGTTAACATCAGGTGACCCATTTAATTTCTTATTATTTTAATTAAAAGGGTCGCCAATCGGGTCTATGAAAAAATGTGTCTATAGTAGGATTTGAACCCACGACTTTAGACTATCGTCCTGTTGCTATTTACCTTTACAAAAACATTATCTTAGATGTACCTATAATAAAGCAATACATTCGGTCTGGCAGTCGAGTGCTATTATATGCTACCTATACTAGCTGTGTCCCGCTGTTTACCCGCGTGGTGATGAAAAACGGTGATGATGGTAATGATGCGAATAAGCCTATGTGTTATTTCCATACCAAATTTTATCCAAATCCATCCAGCCGTTTAGGCGTGAAAGAGTAACAAACATACATCCATATTCACAAACTTTCGCATTTATAATATTAGGATGCTTAGATGGCAAAGCGTCAGGACGGTATTCTATAGTCGTAGGTTCAAATAAAAATAGTAGGTCCTAGCCGACACTTTTCGTTCAAAAATTTGAACGTCTCTTCCGCCTTGCATGAAGTCAATGCAATGAACCGTAAAACTCTTTGGATCAGGCGACCCGTCTGTCTGTTTGACTGCGTGCTTCTCTTGTTGTGGGTCCTGTTATTCCGTTGCACACTTCGGGCTGTACTGGGTTCATTGACTGTTGAATCCAAATTCATCCCGTTCGGCGTTCCAAAACAGCCCGAGTATTTTGTTTTCCGGTGCGTTCTCAATACACCTATTGCAGAAAAAAGTAATATCTATTTGCCAAATTACAGCCAAATCCATTCAGTGGTGTGAGCTATGTATAGATATATATATCACTCAGTCAATCACATGGTTTGGTTTTGATAAACAGATGATAAGCACTATTGTATGCAATGAAATAACTCTGATTAGCACATACTTTCGAAACGATTTGTTATCACTAATCTAATAAATAATAACTGTATCCTTTTATTATTGTTTTTTTATCGCTATGGAAATAGAATCCACCTCTGATGTTGAAACTGTTTCTAATGTGGCAATTGTCCGATATAGATAGTCTGGGTGTGTATGTATGTATATAAGTATGTATTTAAGTATATATATCAGTCATCAGGTTACCATAGTACAGGCTCTGCCTAGTTTGGGACCTGAAGACCTTGTGTGAATGTTTCAAAAAAAAAAAAAGATAGGCAATATACATGTAGGTTTTTTTTTTAAATACCTTTATTAAAATAAAATACTAATAACTAATTACAATACCGCAGCTACTACAATAACATTTGAGCAATCCACTAGCTATTGGGAGCTTATAGATAACTCAAATGTTCTAACCCGCTACCGGCCGGCAGCGTGCCATGCTAGCAGCATTGCCACGCTGAATTGCAATGCTGATTCGTTGAGCCAAATATGTACGTATGTAAAGCAGCCTTGTTTTAGCAATAACTCAGATTTCTTTTTAAAAATTTTAATACACCCATAAACACTACGACGCTTTATCGATAGTTAATTAATGACTGATTTATTCATTAACCGACTCTAAAAAAGGAGGAGTTTATATGTTTCACTGAATCTTTTTATGTATGTTTACCGATTTCTCCCCACCGTACGAAATCTCTGTGACCATTGTCACAGATTTAATAGACAGTTAGTGGTGAGGTCTCCGCTCGAGGTATGGATATGGCTATGCTCGGGGTTTCTCTTCGGGATCGAATAAGTAATGAGAAGATCCGCAGAAGGAAGAAAATAACCGACATTACCCAGACAGAGGATTAGGAAGTTGAAGAGGCAGTGGGCAGGGCACATAGCTCGAAGAACTGATGGCCGTTGAGGTCAAAAGTCGTAGTTGAGGTCAAAACGACTGGCCGGTTGGCGCAGTTGGTAGCACTCTGCCTTCTGAGCCGCTGGTCCCGGGTTCGATTCCCGGACAGGTCAAACATTTGTGTGTATGAACATGTCTGTTTGACCTGTGTCTGGGTGCATATATGTATATAAGTATATATATCAGTCATCAGGTTACCATAGTACAGGCTCTGCCTAGTTTGGGACCTGAAGACCTTGTGTCAATGTTGTCCCGTATTTAAAAAAAAAAAAAAAAATGGTTCGAGGATGACCACCGACCAGGTGGACAGAAGACCTGGCTAAGATCACAGGCAAGGGCTAGATGCGGGCCGCTTCCAACCGGTCCTTGTGGAAATCAGTGGGGGAGGCCTAGTCCAGCGGTGGACGTCCTATGGCTGAGATGATGATGATAAATGACATCAGGTGGTTTCGCTACATTCCCGCATATTGTGGGCAAACTAACAATTGGACGTCTGTTTACCCGTAGATCTATCTAGCCCATATTCATGACACTCACAACATCATTATTATTCTGTTCTGTATTGTTGTTGTATGTATCTCTTGTGTAATGTGTGTTGTGAGTGTCTTGAATAAATGTGGTTTCTTTCTTTCTTTCTTTCTTTCTTTCCTACTTCTTAGTGACGTGATTCCGTCTTCCTTTATTAATATTAATGGTCAAAAAAGAGTAACAAAATCTTGACATCAATGGACCAAGTAAATGATAAATTTAATACCCGCGGCTGTCGTAAAGATAGCAAGTCTTGTTTTGCGTCTAATACATTATTATCTTACGATAAGTGGAAACATAATTATTAAGAATTTGATTGCTTTATTATATGAAAGTAAACCTCGCACAGATAGTGGTCCATTTCTTTGTACCAGAGATTTGCAATATTAAATACAAGGTTGAAGCGTATTATAAACAGATTTAATCCAATGTCGGATGACGGAAATCGTCGGATTCAATGTTTGTTCTTCTATTTGGCTACGCCTTTCGTGTGAATTTACCGACCCCGTATTATATATCTATATGTTTAGACTTGCGCTTGAAATACGCGTCGTAATGAAAATTACTACAATTGACTTAATTTTGCCGCCTCAGTTTTCGCGCGCTTGTGCGACATCTACCTCATATAAACATATAATATAATTGTTGAGGGAGGGCATCTCGCATCATAATGTCACCCAATTACATAATAATGTGTCAGACTGGCATTTATAACATCTATTAGCACCATATACTTGGTATATACAAGGCCGCCCGCCATCCACCTGGTGGTCAAACATAGAACGAGAGCTCAAGAAAGCCCAATGGCTAGAATCGACAACCCAAGATCACTGGACTTGGCGCAGGAAAGTCAGGAGAACCGACCCCGAATAATGGGATTATGGGAAGGAAGAATAAGAAGATTAGCATCATATACATATATCGTTTGTGTATGTATAAATTGTTTATCTTGTTTATTTTATTAGTAATGTTATAAGTGCGGTTCAATGTACGCGTTCGACTCATTCAAGTAGTTTTTTTTTAACTGGCTGAATTACTTTATGTATCACTTTTATAAAGACCGGACTCATATGGTCCGAAACTAGCTTTAATAAGCACTCACCGCTGATTGTGAAGACTGGGTTGTAAGGCTCCTGGTCGTTGATCTTCTCTGTTGATTTGATAACATCGGGAGCTCCGACCATGCCTGGAACAACGGAGATAACTATTTAATTTCAATTTTGTGCTGAGATACAAGCGTCCACTTCAATAAAATCACGAATACGGGATACCGTCCTGTCGCTTTGCCAATTAAACTGCAGTAAACTCCATAATTAATATGGCCCGTAGTAAGCCAGATAATTTAGACAAACTGGTAGTGGTGGGGAAAGTTGAAGGAAAAAGACTTCGCAGCCGATCACTACCCGTTGGTCAGACCAAGTGACTACCCTCACTGGTCTCACTGTCACAACCGCCTTAAGAGAAGCCGAAAACCGAACGGGTTGGAAAAATATCGTACAAAAAGCTATGAAGGCCTTTCAGGGACACGACCTTCAGTAACGAAGTATACGACTAAGAAGAGAAGAGAAACTCCATAAGCAACCAGAATCTATTCCTTCATTACGGTCAACATCTGAGAGCATAATTATTCTAAGCGCCATCTAGCTTGAATTGTATGAACTATTAAAGCAGCCGAGAAACCTCTATCCAGTCAGTCAATGACCATCACACTCTATCTAAAGTATTTTTGGTTAATTCCCTTGATGTCAATCTAGGTGGAACTTATGAGTTTCAGTAGTAGGCTTCAATTGGTTGATTATTTGGTTGAAAATTTCGTAAGTATTCATCAATATTTAGTTTAAACTACGGTTTAACTAACGTTTTGATGTACATTTATTAGTTTAAAGTTGTTATCATAAGTAGATAGGTTGAACATTTCTATGTATGCGAAAATTATTCGTGTAAACAAATAATAATTGTGCGTCCGAAATAGACAAATTGTTAAAACTTATAACCATGACCATCTCATGTACACAGTTTTAGGGTGGAGATCACCAAAATTTAAAGGTCCGATAATGATTTAACCGCCGGTTAACTGTATGGTTAAAGCTGTTTGACCGACGGTTAAATTGGTAAACGGACGTTTTAAATTTTGTTGACCGGCAGCCTAAGCAGTTAATATATTTTGTGTTCTCTATATATGTGGAGTAGGTATCGCGACAGGATGACCGTGACTTTCTGAGTCACTCGACCATAGAAAGCACTCGCTATTGACCGCGTCGGCGCTTGCGCTAGAGGGATCAGCAACCGAACTTTCGTTCAAAAATTTGAATAATTTCGCCTACTATAACGTCAATGCAAAATACCAAAAAATCTTTGTTATTTTAATATCTAAAGTAGTATATAATTAATCGTTTGTAATCTAATATTTTAGTTTGTGGGCAGATTTTTTTTTTTTTTTAATCACACTCAGACCCCCGCATTAGGATTCCCTGTATAGCGGGAGGCATGGACACACACAATCACAGTACACAAACATCCAAGACCCGGGACAAACATCTACAATCATCGCACAAATGTTTGCCCCTGCCTGGATTCGAACCCAGAGTCCCGGAGACACAGAAGTCATGTCAATGACACTAACCACTGCGCCACGGCGACCGTCGAAGTATTATACACATACATTGTACACATGATCTTGACGGATCTAGAGATAAACGTAAATAAATAAACATACATTATTTTAAAAATCTGAAAGTCTAGACATAAAAATAAATATCAGGCAATTAGCTACTGACACCATCATAAAGATATTAAATTTTATATTGACGTCTAACCTACAAAAAGTCATTTAGTAAGTAAGTTATCATGCTCACTTTTAGTCCGGAAAATTTAGTCTGTATTTAATCTCGTCGCTTTAGAAAACAAAAGATAACGTAGATATCATGTATTACTAGACTTTAATTGCAGTCGCAAAATAATTACTGAAAAAAAAACACACTGAATGTTCAAAAAAAGGCGTGTTCTGAGGATTATATACCGCTTGTATACTGCCGGATTATATACTTGTCCATAAAAAAAAAACCTTTTTTTATATTTTTGAATATTAATTGATTTTTTTATTTTTTTCATATAATCTACACATCATTTACTATAGGGTTATACGACTTATTTTTTCAAACTTTAAAAAAAAAAACATAGTAAGCCTACAATACATCATACCCAAGCGATTGATATCAATAAAAAAAAATGTTGTTACTATTTAGAGAGGTTTTAGAGACTATTAAGTGTATTACCCCGGAACGTAAATTTTATCAAAATATGTACCTATAAATCTCACGAGCAGCAACTGTCTCTATCAGTTGCATAGAACATTGCATAGAACGCTGAGATAGCAATATGTTTTAGGATAAAAAGTAGCCTATGCTTCACCAAGGTGCTATTATCTATATAGGAATCAAAATTGGGTGTTCAGACGTGAAAAAGTAACAGACAGGTACATTAACCTTTTGTGTTTTTGTTGTATCCCAGAGGAAAATTCAATTATTACGCGTTAAAAGTAGCCTATGTATAATTATCCAGGGTATAAGGTACCTACATTCCAAATTTCGTTCAAATCTAAGAAGCCGTTAAGGCGTGTAGAGTTTACACACATACGTATACACACATACACATTAGACACATACACACGAAATTTCGCATTGATAATATTAGTATGATAGTGTGATTAAAAAACTTAAGATGTGTACAACTAAGTACTGCACGGTGCACACTACTTCAATATTTTTCTTACACTGTGTATATTCTATAGCTAAACAGTTGTCTGGAAGAAATTGCTGCCAAGCGATAAGGGCTTAGATTGTACAATTTTCAACGAAATAATTGTTAAATACTTCTGAAGTGCAATATAGTTGTAGATCTTTATTGTCTTTCTTTTCTCAGCTATGTGCGTCCACTGTTGGACGTATGCCTCCCCCATATAGGGGGGATTTGCCAATACTCGCCACGCTTGGCAGGCGGGTTGGCGAGCGCAGTATGATTTCCGATCCTCAGAAGGCGCTGCTGCCCACCTCCTGGTACGTTATCCCTTAGCCGACTCTTACGGCACCCGCGGGAAGAGATGGGGGAGTACTATTCTAGGCCGGTACCACCACGGCACCACGCATCTTTATTGTAATTGTAATATAATCGCTAACATAAATACAATCTCTGTGCACGTGTCCATTTCACTTTATTGACCAATAATGGAGAGAAGCCAAAAAAGTAAAAAAAAGATTAATGACTCACGTTTGCCCTAGTTACTGTTCAATACAGTTTCATATTACAAAACGAAATCGGCCCTTTATCACAGATTGTATGATAGTTACTTATAAACTATTACGTAAAAATTGTATCGAGAACGCACTTAAATTTGTTTTCTTGTGATTGTTAGCAGAAAATGTAGGCCGTGTTATATAAAGGTACTTATATAATTAATTAATTCATAAAAAGAAGTGCCAATTTATATGTTACAGACATTATGCGGCTCAAACCGATGGAGCTAGTCATTTTTAACCTACTTCAAAAAAGGAGGATGTTATATGTACGACTATATGTATTTGTTTATGAATGTTCACCAATTTCTGCCCCTTAATTGGACCGATTCTCAAAACTCTTTTTAAATATGGAACAAATCATTCTTAAGTCTTAAGAAAGGATTTCAAAATTCCGCTCCTGAAGCGGCAAAACGTTATATACAAAAAAAAATGTAAGTATAAATACAAACTTTTATGTATACATAACGTGACTATACGTCCCGCTTTGAGCGGGACAGTCCCGCTTTCAGGCAGACTGTCCCGGTGTCCCCAGCGAAGTCGACATAGTCCCGCTTTTGCAAACAGTTGAAAAGATTATTTAAAATGTATTTTTCCCGCTCGAAGAGACAACACGAACTGCAACTTTGTGGGAAATAAATTCACGCCACTAATGGGGTTTAGAAAGTCGCGCTTATTTAACTAGGTATTTTGTTTTTAGTGCTTTGATTAATTTGTGTTATTCTGTCTTTTATAATAAAAATCTTGTAAAACACGAATAACTTTTTTAATATATAATTCTGCAAATGTCCCGCACTGGCAAAAAAAATAAATGGTCACGTTATGTATACACCATGTTATAATTATATCAAATAAATAACAATTCCAGCGTCAGTAAATAACATACTTAATGTTATTATAGCTGTCTATGTTGACAATGCACGTTATTAATTCCGATTGTATGGCTGTATTGACTATTTACCATTTGCTAAGTTGACAATTTTGAGTCTTTTCACTTATTTTGTTAAAATTCCTACATCTATTATATTATTATTATAACGAGGAAAGATTTGGTTGTTTTTTTGCTTGCATTGAGTAGGCTCTGACAGTGTTACACCGATTTGAAAAGTTCTTTCACTGTTGGGAAGCTACACTATCCCCGGGTGACTTAGACTTTATATTTTCAATAAAATTAGGGATCTTTACAAGTTTTAATTCCGTACGAAGCCGGGGCGGACCGGTATTATAATATATATATAAGTACACAAGCCTTGAGCAAAAACCTTCCTCCATAAAAATTTTCTGTCTAGTTAATGTGTAATGTGTATGGTAATGTGTGTGTGTTAATGTGCTAGTCAAGAAATTAATGGTCAAATGCACATCACAGATAAAGGTAAAAGATAGATAGCTATATTTGGAATTGCCATTTCCATGACTAATTATTGTGCGTAGACCGTGCATTGTGTTTGTGAGTCATATTGTCCTCTAATAATTTCCGGAAAATAGATCTTGACAATGATCCTCATTGGTAATTGATACTAGCAAGTGGATAATACGAGAAAACCCGGATGCGTATCACGTATCACAGTAAGTACTTCAGAATAACATTCTGAATGGAATTAGTGTAGCCATTAGCCATAATCACACTAATATTATTAAGGCGAAAGTATGTGTGAGTAAGAGAAGAAGTAACAAACATACACACATACACACACAACACGTGTGTATGTTTGTTACTTCTTCACGCTCAAACGGCTACACCGATTTCAATGAAATTTGGTATGGAGATAGTTAAGATCATCGATTAACACATAGGCTACTTTCATCATCATTATTAATCATCACCCCGCGGGTAAAACCCCGGGGCACAGCTAGTATAATATATGTTTACTTATTGAACCTAGAAGGATGTCAAAGTGACATAACATAATGCATGGCACTTGTCAATTTCAGTATCATTTTAAATTATTTTGGTTGCGAATACCACCCAATGAACGCCTCGGCTAGTCGCGGGAACCCCCGCGAATTGCCAAAGACTAGCAATCTTTTTGCAATGGCAATATCAAAAGGAAAGAGAGAGAGAGAGGAAGAGGTAAAAGAGAGTGCTTTGTGTCCTCCCTTCGTTACTCGTTATCCACATGACTGAGGGTCGTGACCACCTCCACCAATTATTTTTTCCTAGATAATCGAGCGCATGGTGGTACCGGCCTAGAGTGCCGTGGTGGTACCGGCCTAGAATAGTACTACCCCATCTCTTCCCGTGGGTGCCGTAAGCGTCGGATAAGGGATCACGTACCAGAAGGTGGGCAGCAGCGCCTTCTGAGAATCGGAAACCATGCTTCGTTCGCCAACCCGCCTGGCAAGCGTGGCGAGTATTGGCAAATCCCCCCTATAATGTGGGAGGTATATGTCCAGCAGTGTACGTTCTATGGCTGAGACAAACAAACAAATCGAGCGCCATCTGGATCTATTGCCGGCAGTTTGCAGAGACATGCTTTGTGTGTAGTAAGTGAAAAACTAAATTCTTTACTTACCAAATTTCACCAAAACTCGTTGAGCATATGCGACGCGGTTTAAGAGAGAACAAATACACTTGCATATAACTGTAGCGTATTTTTCTTGTGTACCTTTTACTTATTGCGTAATTACGTTCCTTTTCGATCGACTTATACAATAGAAACAGGTATCGAAGTCGACACTTACATTTTACTCTTTGTTTATGTATGTATATGTTATAATATGTATTTTTTAAGGTTTTAAAGTTTTAAGGTTATACATAAGGAATGAAATCTCGCAAAGTTGGAAAATCTCGCGAACAATCTCGAGTAGTCTCGTTTAAGATTTTTTTTTCTCACACTGAAAACCCCGCACTAGGATTTGCTGTGTCACGAGAGGCATGATTATACTCACAAAACACAAACATCGAAGACCCGGGATAAACACCTACACTCATCGCATAAATGTTGCCCCTGCCGGGATTTGAACCCAGGGTCAGGGTCAGTATACTCTATCAAACAAAAAAAAACATCAAAATCAGTTTATAAACAACGAAGTTATCCGAGAAAACGCATAAAAAATAATATATATATGGGGTCGAATTGAATAACATCCTTTTTTTTAAGTCGGTTGTAAAAATGTATAGATTCATGCGTGACTGCGGAAATCCATATCAAAATGATATTGAATACACTATATTTAGTGTTAACTTCGCGAGGTATTTTATTCAATTCCGGTTAAATTACTTCACGTCAATAATCGACGGTTACATTATTTGGATCTTTGTTCATACATCATCATAATGTCAGCCATAAGACGTCCACTGCTGGGCGTAGGCCTCCCTCATTGATCACCACAAGGACCGGTGGGAAGCGGCACGCATCCAGCCTCCTGCTATCTTGGTCAGGTCTTCTGCTCACCTTATCGGTGGAAGTCTAATTTTCACACAAGAATATTTAAAACAGGGTATTTTTTTTTTTACTATTACAAGTTTGCGTTTGACAACTGTCTCACCTGATGTTAAGTGATGACGTTGTCTAGGATTTAGCACGCAAACCTAGAAGGTACCTATTCACTCGCGACTTGAAGACTCTAGGATTGTACTTATCATGGTAAAAATAGAGGCTGGGGGTAGGAGGGTGGAAAATATTTTAAAACCCACCAATACACAAAAAATTACACAAAAATCAGGCAAACCATTTCGGTGGAGTTTGTATACTCTGTGACACGAAATTTATATAAATTAAAGTGTGACGTTGTCTCTTATACAATTGCGGCGATGATAGATCACCATGTTCATTGCGTTACCGGGATTTTTTGTATATATTTTTAGATGATATAATTATATGACTAATGTTGATGCGGTCTATTTATGTAGTGTAGAAGTTAGCGGTTTACTCGTGACTTGGATATTACAACTTTGTATAGGTACATCGGGAAGTACAGACTTGAATAATGAGTCAAACGTGCAGTAGTGTACTCATTACTGCACATTCTCCTCAAGTTATACATTCAAGAGACATCCTACTGAACGTCTCTTTGACGGGATCTACAACCACAGTAATATGATATATCCAGTATTCTATCTTCATAGAAACGGCCGAAACGCGAGTTGATGACGCGCAATGATGTTTTACTAAAGATGACGTATATTCATACTACGCGGTGCTCAGATTTTGTTCCTTTACAACATAAAATATGCGACAGATAATACGGTAAAAATAATATAGAAAAGGATAACTATATGTTTAGACTTGCGCTTGAAATACGCGTCATAGTGAAAATTACTACAATTGACTTAATTTTGACGCCTCAGTTACCGCGCGCTTGTGCTACATCTACCTCATATAAACATATAATATCATTGCCTACGCGCCTCGATTTCGGTGTGCACTCAGCGTGCAGCCAGTCGCGGTTGCGCCATAGCTGCGAGGTCCGAACCTCAGTGGTGCCTTTGAGCTAGTCGCCTCGTCCTCTCCTAATGGCACAGCGCCGTCAGCGCTAGCCTCTCTAGGCGGTGGTTCTGCGCCCGCACAAATTCCGGGCTGAGTACCATCTGTGCTCGCCCCCCTCCGGTGAAGCTGTAAATGCCGGTAGAGGCAAACAGCATTAGTCCTTTATAAAAAATAAACGCGTTTTTCCCAGAAAAAGTATTCTAAGTGCAGTACCACAATCTTTGTACCAATTTTCATCTAGATCCATTCTGCTGATTCAGCCAAACTTACGCATTTATAATACAGTGGTAACATTGGATTCCACTATTGCTTTTCCATCGTAATTATCGCGATATGACGATGCGAAAAATGTAGTTCAACTTACCTGGAGCACAGTCAATATAGATATTGTGTGATAACCCACATATCAACAACAGATAACGCAGGGGATCCATCCGATTTCATTCGTCACAAAAATCGGTTTATGAGCGTGGCGATTTACCCGATTTCATACGCCTGGAACTGGTGACGATTGGTGATGATGATGATGGTGATAAGTAGCCTATATATTATTCCGGGACCTGAAGTTTGTACATAGCAAATTTCATCCAAATCCGTCCAGCCGTTTCATATCCATTATCCGTACAAACTTTTGCGTTTATAATAATTAATAATAATAGTAGCTTGACAACGGATGTATTAGGCTTAAATTTAGGTAGAATAAAAATCTTTAAAGAATCCCGAAGTATAACTGCCTTATGTTCAAGTTTGTTAGATATAATATAAATAACCGAGCAGTAATATTCCTGACATACACAAATCTAATTGAGAACCTCGTCTATTTGTGAAGTTAGTTATTAACCAACTCAGACATAGTTACGATACGAGATTTAATTCTAGCAACTCTAACGCCAAATGGTGTTGGAATTTTACCTGTAACTCAGTAACCTAGTAATAGATTACTGAGTTGTGTACCTGTACCTACCTAATTACATCGAAATCCATGTTTTGTTGAGAATACGCCATATATAAATATATGCCACACACTGCTTAAATCATCTGTAATAGTTGTAAAGGCCATCGATTGACTGACAGACGATGATACATTGTTATTAAATCAAATAATCTTGATCGCGAGAAAAACATTTAGTAATTTATTTACCACACGATGATACAACAAAATTAAATCAAATAATTTGTAGCAAATAATTGCTACCTTTTTTATTATATTTTTTTAAAAACCAGCCTTCAATGCTTAAAATAAAACAAAACACAAGCAGACTGCGATTCCAAATTCAAAATTATAACAACTCCAATGCGACCGTTGGTGTTGGGGATTTACCTGTAACTCGAACTGGGTTTCCCCGTTGGATCGTTGGTTACGCACATCGATGTCTTTAAAGTCAATTCAAGTTGGTCTGGCTGACAAAAAGTCTGAATCCATAAGGCTATAAAATAAACAATAAGAAATACAATACTATTTAAAAAACATATTACTATTTTGATATTAAATGTCTGCATAACAGATCAAAACATATCAAATAAAACTATATAACTACAGTATTAAGCCTCCCCCATTGATTTCCACTAGGACCTGTTGGAAGCGGCCCGCATCCAGCCCTTACCTGCGATCTTAGTCAGGTCGTCTGTCCACCTGGTCGGTGGCCATCCTATGCTTCGCTTGCCAGTCTGTGGTCTTCGTTCGAGAACTTTTCGACCCCAACGGCTAACGGCTCTTCGAGCTATGTGGCCTGCCCACTGCCACTTAAACTTGCTAATCCGCTGGGCTATGTCGGTGACTTTCGTTCAGAAAGGAAAACTACATTCACCTTTTTTGCCTTATCCCTACATAGTATAAAACAGAGTCGCTATCTCTGTCCCTATATCCCTATGTATGCTTAAATCTTTAAAACTACGCGAATTTTTATGCAGTTTTTTTTAATAGATGGAGTGATTGATGAGGAAGGTTTATATGTATAATAACATCCATTAATGACATAGGCAATATAGGTAATGTATATTTTAAACCCGTGCGAAGCCGGAGCGGGCCGCTAGTAAATAATATTCAAAAAATACACAGTGTGTTCAGGCGTAATTCCACCTTTGACCAACATCAAGTAAAATAGGGGTCAAACCCAAGATCTAACCGTACAAAAAAATGCACAGAATCTCGTCATAGATTACAAAACTTTATCACCGAGACAAATAAGTAGATGTTATCAAGAATAACAATAAAAATTAAGTTTTGTGCGGGTGTGGCAATGCAACGTTGCAACGCTCCGTTGGCTGCTTGCAACATCAGGCTTTCACAATGCAATGTTCTCTTGCTGATCTTTCGGCAACAACACGCTGTGATCTGGGGCCTAAGTTTACTCTACTACTATGGCAATATGATCGGCTCACAATCGGCGGTTTTGACAGCTTTGATAGTCTGCTCTTTTTAATTCGTTCATATTGAATCAATCTCGATTCAATTCTAGATTCAGTGACATAGTCATTCATCTCAGCCATTGGGTGTCCACTGTTGGACAAATGCCTCCCCCAATTGGGGGGAATTGCCAATACTCGCCACGCTTGGCAGGCGGGTTGGCGAGCGCAGTATGATTTCCGATGCTCAGAAGGCGCTGCTGCCCACCTTCTGGTACGTGGTCCCTTAGCCGACTCTTACGGCACCCGCGGGAAGAAATGGGGGAGTACTATTCTAGGCCGGTACCACCACGGCGCCATAGTGACATAGTACCTCTGATAAAATAGGAGCGGAGGCTGTATACTCAAAGCGTAGTACCTACGTGATTTTTCGTAGTCTGTTAGCATCCAACTTGTCAATTTCGTATAGACCAACCTGGATACTCAAAGAGACCAACATAGGCCGATTATAAGTTTATCATAGACTCAGGCTGCTATGAACCTGGCAGACTACGGATTTTTGACGTTGTCTTATTGGCATCGAGTCGGCCTCGCTCTTGACTAAATATGAACATGAAATTAGTAGACTTGACCGCCTGTTCTGGTCAAGCATCCAGTCAAACTAGGCCGAGACGGTGTTGAGATAATCATCATCATCATTATCGCAGCCATAGAACGTCCACTGCTGGACATATGCCTCTCCATATAGGGGGGATTTGCCAATACTCGCCACGCTTGACAGGCGGGTTGGCGAGCGCAGTATGATTTACGATCCTCAGAGGGCGCTGCTGCCCACCTTCTGGTACGTGATCCCTTAGCCGACTCTTACGGCACCGATGGGAAGAGATGGGGGAGTACTATTCTAGGCCGGTACCACCACGGCACGGTTGAGATAATAATCATCATCTAAGCCATAGGATGTCCACTGCTGGGCATATGCCTCCCCCAATTTCCACAAGGACCGGTTGGAAGCGGTCCCCACATGATAGATTTTTTTTTCACACACACACACACACACACACACACATACACCCGCACTAGGATACCCTGTGTCACGGGAGGCATAGACACACACAATCACAGTACACAAACATCCAAGACCCGAGAACAAACATCTTTGCTCATCACAGAAATGTTTGCCCTGGCCGTGATATGAACCTGGGGTCGCGGTTCCAAACTCAGTGTCGCTGAACACTGAGCCACGGTGACCGTCAATTGACATTTATCATTATATGATAGACCATTCGGTTCAAGAATGGATAGTAGTTATGAATAATCTAGTATTATTGTATATTACCACAATTATGGTTATTACAATGGATTTACTACGTGTTTAAGATAAAGCACGTTCCAATACTATATCACAATAGTGACTACGTAATGAGAAATAACGTCATATATGCCACAGACTTTGATAAACGCATGCATTAATACACATGGACAGGGCATGTTTCAAACAAAATGCAATGAGACAATCCTACTAATATTATAAATAAGAAAGTTTGTGTGCATGCGTAAGTGTGTATGTGTATGTGTAAGTGTGTATGTGTATATGTGTGTGTGTATGTATGTGTTTGTTACCGATTTTTTTTGTAAAGTATTTATCACCTTCCTCTCCCCACGCCCCATTTTTTTAATAACGATTTTTCTATGATTTTATCTAAATTGTATAACCGTCCATCATTGACGAGTAATTGTCACTTTGACGTTTCGATAATTATATGTCAGAACAACGTTTGCCTGGTTAGCTAGTATTATCCTACTAATATTAGAAATGCGAAAGTTTGTGTGTATATGTATATGTGTATGTGTGTATGTTTGTTACTTCTTCACGCTCAAACGGCCACACCGTTTTCAATGAAATTTCGTATGGAGATAGCCTATACCCTGGATTAACACATAGGTTAATTGTTATCATCACCATCATCACCGATTTTCGTCACCACGCGGGTACAACCGCAGGGCGCAGCTAGTGTAGTATATGCTTAATGGGGTAATAGCGATTGCGTTGGTTAGGAACCCTAAAAACACAATCAAGTCCTTCCGCAGTTATTCTTAAGACACGAAATGCCCTTCTGCTATATAAATAATTATGTCGGTCAGGATGTCTGGTCGGTAGTTCTTTTTTAGCCGCAATGAAAGGATCATATGACGGTGGGTATCACCTTACCGCAGTCGCTACGGCCTTAACTCACACAATTAGAGGTCATTTAGGCTTGTAGTTTGATCGAAAGTGATTAAAGACAGAAAAGGCTACAGACGGTCAAGTCCTAAATGTAACCTTATGTTCATAGCAATAAGATAAGTATTATTGAAGATATTCGGGGTTAACAATCACTTTCTTTATTAATTACAGTTTTCAATCAAATATTAACGCTACCGTTTTATGAATGTATAAAACACGGGAGTTACTCACGTAATAAGTGAGAGGGTTCCGACTGTGTCAAACCACGTCAGTTTTAATAACAAAAAAGCTACCGATTTTGATAATAATCTATAATTTATTATCAAAATGAAAAGCTTCCGTTTTAATTTTATGAAAAAAAAGTTTGCCTTGTAGTTCTATTCAAAAGCAAGGGGAACTAGAAATCTATCATTTACAATTTAACATATTTGACAGCCAGAAAAGTGGACACGGAACATTTAATACATATAAGTGCGACACGTGCAAATAGCACAATAAATTAGCTTAATTATAATTATTTTTAAGCTGTACGTTTAACATCAGAAAAATCTAAATACTTTTATACTAAATAGGTCATTGTTAGACAAAAGAAAGCAGGATAGTCTTGTCTGCTTCATCTGGAAGCCTGGATAGCTCAGCGGTGGAAGCGTCGGCTGGCAAACTGACGGACGCTGGTGCAATCTCAGCAACGGCTTGAGTTTCCGGTTAAGGTAACACCGTTATCGAATTCCCAGCATGGTGGTAGAGTACTTTCAAGTACCCTCAAATTTTAAAAACTGTCACATAACACATAGTATGTTGAGGCAGGAATTCTTGAGAGCCAGTCAGCATTATAGCGTGATAACATCTTCGATCACATCGTCGCTGACCGTCAAGTGAGTTATTGGTCAAACCCTAGATGTATTCAGTATAAAAAACATAGTTTTCGTTGCGCGGACGTATCGTAACATGAAACAATTGAACTCAGCACTAAAGGCATATAAAGGTCTCGTGGTACAACAGTTACGCAGAAAATGACAGTTCTTGCGTTTTTCAATTGTTGACACGAATGAGTTACGATAACTGTGACGCAAGTTCCTTTGACTGGTCGGTTGGCGCAGTTGGTAGCACTCTGCCTTCTGAGCCGCTGGTCCCGGGTTCGATTCCCGGACAGGTCAAACATTTGTGTGTATGAACATGTCTGTTTGACCTGTGTCTGGGTGTGTATACGTATATAAAGTATATATATAAGTATGTATATAAGTATATATCAGTCATCAGGTTACCATAGTACTCTAGGTAGTAACTAGGCTCTGCCTAGTTTGGGACCTGAAGACCTTGTGTGAATGTTGTCCCATATTATTATTATTATTATTATTCCTGCTTCCGGCACTGTCAAAACAAAGTGAAGTCACTCATAACTTTTTTCCTCTTTTCAGTGATATCCGCTACTCACGGGATCAATAATTGTCATTGTGTATGTTCACCGAAGCACTTTTCAGTTATTGGAATGCAACTCAAAATCCGCTTGACCGATTTTGATCAAATTTAAATTCTACGAGGCTCTACCTCGAAAATATACTCTATCAAACAAAAAAAGAATCATGACAATTTATTATATATAATTATATGAACCTCCTTTCTTCTTTGAATTCGGTTAAAAATATCCTCTCAGGGTTTGAACTCTTTGTGATAGGTGAATCTATGGCATGGATAATTTCTCACTCACCTCAATGGTATTGCATATTTTAAAAAGATAACATTGCCAATGTTTGAGGTTAACATATACAATATTTTGGTTCATATGTTCATGTTTATACAACATGGTGTCGCCTTCAAGAAGACAATCAAAACAAACAGAAAAGTTAAATTACTATGAATTTTACTAATACTAAACATGCGAAAAACAACACTCGGGATATTTTAAAATATATCATGTTTTTATAATATATGCAAGGCCTCGGAAACGTGCATCGGCCCTGACTTTGTGAATTCATTGGCTTCTGTAGAATGAATCAGATGACTTATTTTACATAACATCGTGCATTACGCGTTTTAAACATGAACATAATTAACAAAAAACAAGTTCTGTGTGTGTGTCCATATCTTCCGCATTTTTTTAAAAATATTATAAGCTATTCATCCTAATTCTTGAAGAGAAAGTTTGTGTGTCTGTAGTGTGTAAAATATTGATAGCAATTGCTATAGGTTGTGAAAGATAGTCTATATCTAACTATCTTTCAGTATAATTGCGAAAATTCGATGACATTTGGTACGGAGATAGTTTAGACCTTGGATTGACACATAGGCAACTTTGGATCATCATCATCAATCATCACCACGCGGGTAAAACCGCGGGGCGCACCAAGTATTAAATAAGTAACACATTAATTAATATGGTGACTTGGAGCGTTCCAAGCATAATTATGTTCTACACAGTGTCATCATGGTATGTTTAATTTAATTTAAATGTTTCTGTATCAGTCTTAAAGGAGGATGGCACACTCCCATACATTTGGAGACTAGAAGAAAAAAACCGCGTTCATGAATGAAACTTATACGTATCGATAGAGCAATAAATACATTGTATATTGTACATTCAATCATTTTCCTAGAAGTTGGGAGTAAAAAGTTATCATGGAAAATCATCTGTATAGACAAAGAAAGCAATATTGCATGGATCGCGCTACAGATACAGATTACTTATTATATTTTGGAATAAACGAGGCATGGGTGTGTTTATGAACGCAGTCCGGGTCTACAGAGCAGCTGACTACAGATTATAGAGTAACAATGACAATTAATGTCAGGGCGTAAGTATTCGAACGCAACAAACATAATGAGAAGTATAGGGTGCGTTCGAAAACTACAAACACCACATAAATAAATAAAATAAAAGTACTTCTGATTCCCAACTTTATAAATAATGCAAATGATTCACGGAATCCACAAAAATATAATCTAAATTTTCATATATAAAAAATACATGAACGGGTTGTCATTTCGTTTTTCGGGAGCGAGGCTGGTTCTGCCATCCTCCTTTGTCTTCTGTGGGCTTTGGTTCTTCCTAAGGAACTGTGTTTCCTATGCTTTATTCTTCTCTGCTAATATTAAACTAGGTACTGTTATTTTTTAAGTGATTTTATAATTATAAATTGAACAGTTTTAGATAGGTTCAGTGAATAACAGAATTGACGCCATTGTAGCACGGTAATATATTATGAGATTTAATTAAAAAATACCCTTATAAATGAGAGACTCCTTGACTGAGACGTACGAAAAACTTCACTTCACAAAGCAAGAAAACACAAATCACACGCTTATTGTTTACAAAACCGTCACACCGTTAGTTTGTCACTACGCGCCTCGGCTTGAGCTGTCACCAGAACAGGGAGATATCACCCCGCGGTTTCACCCGCGTGGATTTCAGTTTTAAAGCTACCTCATTTATTTTGCGGGAACTATACCTTTTCAATGGGGGAGGCATATGTCCAGCAGTGAACGTCCTATGGCTGAGATGATGATGATGATACTTTTTCCGGGATAAAAGTAATCTACGTGTGTAGTAATCTATTCCAGGGTCTAACCTAATTCTATAACAAATTTCATCCATATTG
This sequence comes from Apeira syringaria, assembly GCA_934044485.1. NCBI lineage: Eukaryota > Metazoa > Arthropoda > Insecta > Lepidoptera > Geometridae > Apeira > Apeira syringaria. Next base: position 3,234,888 of record OW203672.1, on the reverse strand, counting down.
GTACAACCGTTGACCATTCACATAGTTTGAATGAGTTACAAAATGCTGGTAGTAGTTTCAAATTTTATACATAGCTAACAAGTGAAGTTGTTTTGCAGCGAAATGAATGATGGAAACACAATTCAACTAATTACTAACTTTCATTCCCGTACAACTCTGACACAGACAATTGATAGTTTGTACGTAATGTCGTTAGTCGATTGTGAATACGATGACGATACAAGCACTTAGATGCAAGTTCATGCTACAGACACGAATATAATTGGCAACAAAGGTGCCAGTGTTCTGTACGCCTTCGGCCTCGTTACCATCGTATTTTCCCTGCTACATATTATTCCTCAAAAAAGAAAATGTTTGTGTCTCTGTATATGATCAAACTAGTATCACCCCGCGTTTCACCCGCGTGGATTACGGATTTCCCGCTACCTCAATCATCCCACGGGAACTATACTTTGCCGGGATAAACGGTAGTCTATGTGTTATTCCAGGGCCTAACCTATCTCCATACTAAGTTTCATCGAAATCGGTGCAGCCGTTTGAGTGTGAAGAAGTAACAAGCATACACACATTCACACAAACTTTCGTCTTTATAATATTTTTGAGATGGGATTAAGCAATTTTTCTTCTCTTTACTATTTTCTACTATAAACAGGAAATTAGTCGACTAAAGGTATGTCTAGTAGATAACAATATAGTCTACGCATTTTACGCATGACCAACCTAATGCTAAAACTATATTATTAAGTGCACCCTATAGTTAATCCGCCGAAAGAATGCGTTTGACATGTCGTTTTATCAATATTTATGCAAAGTAACATAGATAATTTGATTACATAATATCGTGCTCGTCGAATAGGTAGAAATAAATGTATCAAGCGGAATTAACTGTGGTAATTACTGTACTACTACTCATTACCGCTTGATTACTTTAATTCCGCACTTGCATATTTTTCTTTATTTTGTCGTGGGGTACCGGCCTAGAATTGTACTCCCCCATCTATATATACAAGAAGGATAAGGGTCGGCTAAGGGAACACGTGAAGCAAGGTGAGCAGCAGCGCCTTGTCCTTGTAAAATCAACATACAGCGCTCGCCAACCCGCCTGCCAAGCGTGGCGAGTACTTGCATACCCCACTTAAAAACACACGGGGAGGTCTATATCTTGGATGATGATGATGATATTATTTTGTTATAAATTTCTGCAAATAAACATGGATACTTTTTCCAAAAATATGTTTACTATCCATTTTACGGCATTTAAAAGCTACAATGAACTATGAAATGCATTCTCTCGGCGGGCGGACTTTAAATGTTTACAGCCGGATGGTACAAAACAAAGTGGATAACGCGGAAATCCAATACATCGGAGTTGTTATCGATATTTCCTTGGGATTCCTGTATAACAATCCGGAAATGTAGCGTACGCAAATAAATGAGAATTCTTTGAATGGAAAAAGAACACTTTCCTTATATCGCTAACGCACCTACATATACGAGTCTTCTTTTTTTTCCTGTTGGTTTGTGTCTTTAACCTCCCAAGGCCAGCGGTTACTCGAAAAAATAAAATCGATACTGCGTAAACGGAACGGCATTCTAATAGTACGAGACACGGTGTAAGAAATATATACCCTCATCTGTTATTTATATATGACACCGATTTTATGTTAACTAATATGTATATTGATACATTGAACATTGGTTGCGTAGCGAAATCCCGGAACTATACTGTTCAATTATTAATATTAACTTTTATATCAAACTGTGTTATTTGACTGTTTTTTAATGATGCTTATTTTATTGTCTATCTAACAGTATTAGGTTGCCTACTCAGAACTGTGTCATGTTCATGGCCGCTCAGATTGCAGCACGAGTACGGAGAGTGACAGAGATGCGTGCGCGCGCTCCTCCATGTGAGAGACAAGGACGGACAGACATTTTTCATAATTATTGGGTTATCTAACGGTATAGGCTTAGCTCGGCAACCCATGTGCACTTTATCCCTCTACAAATTATCTAACATTTAAGCCTTCTCACAATTAAATATGTAGATGGATAAAGTGTATCCATAACGTGACCATACGTCCCGCTTTGAGCGGGACAGTCCCGCTTTCAGGCAGACTGTCCCGGTGTCCCCAGCGAAGTCGACATAGTCCCGCTTTTGCAAACAATTGAAAAGATTATTTAAAATGTATTTTTCCCGCTCGAAGAGACAACACGAACTGCAACTTTGGGGGAAATAAATTCACGCCACTAATGGGGTTTAGAAAGTCGTGCTTATTTAACTATGTATTTTGTGTTTAGTGGTTTGATTAATTTGTGTTATTCTGTCTTTTATAATAAAAATCTTGTAAAACACTAATAACTTGTTGTATGTATTGCTTCCGGGCTGTTTGGCCGTGGTCTATGTGAAACTTTTGTTCCAGACGTTTCGTCGATCACTGCGGTCGACATCTTCAGTGGTTCAGGTCCGAGCGGCGACAAGAGCGTAGAACTCTCCTCCGCGGCGTCTTCTCTGATACTGAGTATCAGAGAAGACGCCGCGGAGGAGAGTTCTACGCTCTTGTCTCCGCGGCGTCTTCTCTGATACTGAGTATCAGAGAAGACGCCGCGGAGGAGAGTTCTACGCTCTTGTCGCCGCTCGGACCTGAACCACTGAAGATGTCGACCGCAGTGATCGACGAAACGTCTGGAACAAAAGTTTCACATAGACCACGGCCAAACAGCCCGGAAGCAATACATACAACATGCAACGCCGGCCGTGAAAGCCTTAGAGTTTACTAATAACTTGTTTTTTTTAATATATAATTCTGCAAATGTCCATCACTGGCAAAAAAAATAAATGGTCACGTTATGTATCCATCTACATAATATTATATAACAACAAATCCTTCGCATAATTTAATATAAACACAAGAGGATATATATTTCTTAAGCCGTATCTTACACCTAAAGTCGTGGCCTCAATCTAAAACAGATAAGTGTCAATTTACCTTCTAAATTTGAATTTAGACAATAATTTATTTAAAACCGGTCAATTTCGTAGAATCATACGCTAAGCTGGGGTTTTTTCGACTCTCACCACACCAGGTAAAAGACAAAGTCCTCAATTCGACGTAACAATGTTGTTTTTTTTTTTTATTTGGTCACGTATTTGCAATTATGTAGAACTAGCTGACCCGGCGAACTTTGTACCACCGAACAGTCGATTATTACACTATGCTATATTTAGTCGATATTTATATTATCATCACTCAATTGTTTTGCCTTCCCGGAACCCCTCCACTAACACTTAAACTTTATGGTATGGTATTAAAGTTCAAATTGACTTTTATGTATTATAACGAATCTTTTATATGGGAATATAGAAAAGAGTTATTTTTAGACGTTTTCAGGCAATTTTTAAATTTTTTCTCTCTGTAAAAACCATCCTCGTACTTCAAGGAATATTATAAAAAAAGAATTAGCGAAATCGGTTCAGCTGTCCTCGAGATTTGCGATTAGCAACACATTCAGCCATTCAATTTTATATTATGGGTAAAATGAGCGTGACGACGTGGTCGAAGATGTTATCACGCTAGACCTAGAATGCTTACTGGCTCGCAAGGACTGCTGCCTGAACTCACTACTTATAGTGTTTGGTGACAATTTTTCAAACTTGAGGGTGGTAGCTGTGAAAGTGACATTAATACCCCCAAAAACCTGGGTTCAAATCCCGGCTGAGGCAAACATTTCTGTGATGAACATACATGTTTGTTCTCGGTTCTAGGATGTTTCTGTATATGTGATTGTGGATGTACATTTCTTCCGCGATACAGGGTGTATCCAAGTGCGTGAGCGTGAGTGTGATGGGGTTTATCTATATAAACCCCATCACACTCACACACTCGTGCTTCCACAACATAGATAAACTCATAGGAGTTTATCTATGTTGTGGAAACACGAAAACGACACGACAAGCACGGTGTGTCAATCAGTTTTCTCCCATTAAAGTGACAGTGACAATAACACTCTCAGTGACAATGACTCAAGTGACAGTGCGCACCGTGATAATGACACTCTCAGAGACAATGACTCAAGTGACAGTGCGCACCGTGATAATGACACTCTCAGTGACAATGACTCAAGTGACAGTGCGCACCGTGATAATGACACTCTCAGTGACAATGACTCAAGTGACAGTGCGCACCGTGATAATGACTGATGCAGCGCAGCCGCATCAACGCCAGTTACGTGCTGAGGCTCGCGCCCGCCGCCTGGCACGATCAAAACTCCCAGATGAAGAACTGCAAATCAGTTTGAAACTGGTCGGAGAGTAAACCTACTAATATTATAAATGCGACAGTTTGTGTGTATGTGTGTATGTTTGTTACTTCTTCACGCTCAAACGGCTTCACCGATTTCGATGAAATTTGGTATGGAGATAGTTTAAACCCTGGATTAACACATCGGCTACTTTTATCCCGGAGAAAGTATAGTTACCGTGGGATAATTGAGGTAGCGGGAAAACCGTAATCCATGCGGGTGATACCGCCGGGCGCTACTAGTTTTCCAATAAACACCACGTGAGTCCTAGCCGTTTCTTAGATTACAATGTAAGGCAACAATCATCATTTTTGAAGCTTCAAAATGGTGACAGTTCAGCTTAATGTTGTCCAGACCCATAAATTGTTATTACATGGAAAGGCTTTCCCTCTCTGAGGATATGAAAAAAATCATAACCTTTTTATCATTCAATCTAAAAAACTTTAATCATCATCTCAGCTATAGGACTTCCACTGCTGGACATATGCCTCCCCCATATAGGGGATATTTGCCAATACTCGCCACGCTTGGCAGGCGGGTTGGCGAGCGCAGTATGATTTCTGATTCTCAGAAGGCGCTGCTGCTCACCTACTGGTATGTGATCCCTGAGCCGACTCTTACCGCACCCGCAGAAAGAGATGGGGGGTACTATTCTAGGCCGGTACCACCAAGACGCCAAAAGCAAATACAACTTAATATATCTTTTAAATTATGTAATCGAGACGTAACTTCGACACTGGATTATCAATCACACTAAAGTAATTAGGCATAAGCCGATAATTAATATTGAAATATGACCATTTTTTCCAAATTCTTATATCTCAAATGGGATTTAAGTAACACCATCTTACTTAACTGATTATGATAATTATTTTAATCAGCGTACACTTGTCTGTAATAACAGGTCTAGTAGAATTTTATGGAGACTGCTGCTGATGCAGATGAAAACTTGGGTCTTTAACTAAATGGAGCCAAAGACCCAACATTGCTGTTATCAATGCAGCATAAGACATATGATTTTACAATTATATTTACCATAATCTAAATCCTAAAATGCTGTTTGGCGTGAGTTATAACCTATCTGCATCAAGCAGATAGCTTAAAACTCAAACCAAAATTATATGTAGGTATGCCACAAGCAAATAACAGATAAATATGTGAAAGTACATTTTGTAACACCAGTTATAATGTACAATCAATAATGTTTTACTAAAGATGACGTATATTCATACTGCGCGGTACTCAGATTATGTTCCTTTACGACATAAACCTGCTTACTGCGACAGATAATACGGTACAAATAATATAGAAAAGGATAGCTATATGTTTAGACTTGCGCTTGAAATACGTGTCGCAATGAAAATTACTACAATTGACTTAATTTTGCCGCCTCAGTTTCTGCGCGCTTGTGCGACATCTACCTCATATAAACATATAATATCATTGATGTACAATAATGTGCCTATTACTTTAAAATCACAGGAAGAAAACAAATTCAAAAATGATTTGAAAACATGGTTGGTCGAAAACGTTTTCTATAGTGTACAAGATTTGTGTTTTAATCGATTTTACTAATACTTACCCACTTACATGCACTAGATAGTTAATGATACAGTTAAATAATAAATAGTCTTATTCATTTACTCCTATATATATATACTAGCTGCGCCCCGCGGTTTCACCCGCGTGCACTACGTTTTTCCCGCTGACTCAGTTATCCCACGGGAACCATACTTCTTCCAGGACAAAAAGTAGCCTATGTCCTTCTCCAAAGTCCCATGTATCTTTATACCAAATTTTATCTAAATCGGTCAAGCCGTTTTCATGTTATGTCGTGACAACGGAAAACGGGTTTCATTTTTATATATATAGATGTAAGGCTGGTGTAAATGTAAGTTAACAACACAGACAGGACAGACCTGACTTAAATCGTAGGAAAAGCCTGGATGCAGCCCGCTTCCAACCGGTCCTTGTGGAAATAAATGGGGGCGGCCTATGTCCAGCAGTGGACGTCCTATGGCTGAGATGATGATGATGAAGTAAACAAATATTGTACATTACTGTAGATACTCCTAAATTTTATTATAAACAGTTTATGCAACATTATATTCCATTCCATTCGTTTTAAAGCTATTTCACTTTTAATGCTCTTATTAATGAAATGTCACGGCTGTTCTTATCTTATATACAATCGTCAATAAGGTTTTCATTTCATTTACATCTTGTTATATTATCACTCAAATCAAACAAAATACAGATTTGTCAAAATGGAGTAGAAAGAAGTACACTAGGAATTAAAAGAAAAGACCGACAAAAACTTACACATGTAAAAAGGAATACAAAATTTAAAAATGTATAAACAACTTATAAACTACTGAAGTGGAGATGGACGGGGCATATGATTAGGGAGAAGAGAGAGAAATGGACAAGGATCGTAACGGAATGGTGCCCAATAGACAATAAAAGAAGCAGAGGTAGACAGATCAAGAGATGGGAAGATGACATTAGAAGAGTAGCGGGTCCAACATGGACCCGTACAGCTAGGAACAGAAATGAATGGAGATCTTTAGAGGAGGCCTTTGTCGGAAGACAAGTTGTACCGGAATAACCGTTTGCCGACTTACAATAAAATAACAAATTTTTTTTTTATATATAAGAAACAAAAAGAAAAAAAAACCTATGTACTTTAGACCGTAAGAAACAACAATAAAGGCTTTATTATTTATTATTATTTTATATTATCACTCTGACTAACTTTAAGTAGGTAAGGAAGTGACCGTCGTCGAGGCTCACGGTTCGATTCTCGGCGAGGGCCAACATTTCAGCGATGAGCATAGATATTTGTTCTCAGAGTATCAATTCTAATAAACACGTTGCTCATCATTCGCAAGTGTAAAAAATTGCCAAATTATAAAAAAGGATCCCTCCTATTAAAAAAATAATAATATAGCCTATGTCACCCGTGGTAGCTTTCAACAGTGAAAGAAACGTACGACTATGCGCCACCGCTACATGGTAGATATACCACCGTTACGCACGAAGCGTTTTGCTTCCACTTTTATAATGCGTACTGCCAGGGAGTGGAACTCACTGCCTGAGTCTGTGTTTCCGGATATGTACAACCTCGGAGTCTTCAAGTCGCGAGTGAATAGGTTCCTTCTAAGTTTGCGTGCTCCACCTTAGACCGCGTCGTCGCTTAACATCAGGTGAGACAGTGGTCAAACGCAAGCTTATAATCTTTAAAAAAAAAAAAAAAAGAGAATTTTTCAAATCGGATCAGGGGTTTCCAAGCCTATTCAGTGCAAACAAACAAACAAACAAATCTTTCCTCTTTATAATATTTGTATAGATTACGTTTATATTAGTTTGGATTGTTATTGCATATTTAAGAATTTGCATCCGAGTCTTAGATATTTGTGTGTTGCTACTATTATGTATGTTCACGACGTCACGAGGTACATGGTATCCTAAGTGCACATGTATAAGTCTACATAAATGCGTTTTATCTAATCTCATCAATGATCTTTTACTAAAGATGACGTATATTCATACTGCGCGGTGCTCGGATTTTGTTCCTTTACGACATAAACATGCTTACTGCGACAGATAATACGGTACAAATAATATAGAAAGGGATAGCTATATGTTTAGACTTGCGCTTGAAATACACGTCGTAATCAAAATTGCTACACTTGAATTAATTTTGCCTCCTCAGTTTCCGCGCGTTTGTGCGACATCTACCTCATATAAACATACAACATCATTGAATCTCATATTGAAATATTAAGATTAACAAATCAAAAACAGAACTTGAATGACAGTCTTATAGACAATATATCAAAATAAATTTTAAAAGTTAACCTTCGATACAGCTGTTCTATGACAACTGTATCGAAATGTTCACTTTTTTCCATTAAGATACAGCTTCAGCTGGACCAAGGAGGTTGCAATGCAATTTTTCTACTCGTACATACTAGTCTGTGGACGCGGCGCAACACGCATGCGCGACCAGCAAATGGACTTTGGCACTAAACGTTTACAAATAAATGCAAACATGCTGTGATTTTAGGTAAATTTAATTACCGACCTATTTTATGAGATTAAATAAAATAGTGTATGGAACTGCACATAATTTGGTCTTAAAACACTAGTGTAAGTTACACGCATTACACTAGTGTTTTAAGAACCCTTATTATGATACTGTTTCATACACTACTATACCTACTATGTTTGTTCATTGGTAATATACTATAAGTAAGTAATACTAGTAATATATTATAATTAGTAGAATAATAATATGCATATAACATTAAAGAATTGACATATTTATGAAAAAATATCCTACTGATATAATTATTATAAAGCGGCAAGTTTGTTTGTATGTTTGTTACTCCTTCACGCTCAAACGGCTGCACCGATTTCGATGAAATTTGGTATGGAGATAAATTAGACCCTGTATCATTACATAGACTACTCTTTATTCTGAAAATATTTACTGTCGTCGTGGGATGACAAAAATCGCCAATCCCACGCACAATTTCACCGCGGGTAACATCGCGGGCGCAACTAGTAGGTCATAAAGACTAATCTCTTCTTCTAGCACAAAAACAGTATCGTGTTAGTTTTTTTCGTAAGTTCTTTGACCGAGAAATCTTGTTTTCATAATCTCTTCATTAAGAATTATGCTAATATCATTAAGTTTTACGAACATAATCTAACAATAAATTTACAATCATATAATCTGCATAACAACATAAATTTTATGACATCCTACTTTTCCGGGAATGTGATGATTTGATATATAACTCTTTATATAAGTACCTACCTACTGCTAAGAGGTTTATGGCTGTTGTCATATTTCCCACACAACAAATATCTACGATAATATTTTTATCATAGACTAAACTAAGCATGGTATTAGTGGAAACACAAAGTAATCATGTGTTTGATTTTTTTAAATTGTGATTAGAAGTAGCGTTCGATCACTGTCTCGCACTGTGTGATACAAGCTACACCCCACGGTTTTACCCACAGACAAAGATAAATTTGAATCTAGGTCCTATCGCGAGTTTTATCCATAATACCGGATTTAATAAAACCGGTATATGAGCCCTGTGTACCAAGTTTATTATTGAGTACGTATAATATATATAAATATATATATAATAATAAGATTGACGGTCTAGGTGGCGCAGTGGTTAGTGACATGACTTCTGTGTCTCTGGGACCCTGGGTTCGAATCCCGGCAGGGGCAAAAATGTGTGCGATCAGTTTACATTTTTGTCTCGGGTCTTGGGTGTTTGTGTGATGTGATTGTGTGTGTTCATGACTCCCGCGACACAGGGAATCCTAGTGCGGTGGTTTGAGTGTGATAAAAAAATTGAAATTTATGAACTTCCAGATGAAGAACTGCTTATTAGTTCGAAACTGGTCACAGAGTTATTTTCCAATATTTAAGACGTGAGTCCTAGTCGGGTGCGTAGATTACAATTAGAAATATATTTTTTGTTACTTACACTACTTTTCAGCTTTCATTTTCATTACTTTTTTCTCACTAGTACACAAACGTAACCCCAAATGCTGTTATCCGCTAAGGAGCTCTGTTTAAAATTAGATTTATCAAACATAATCCATCCTTGGGACTCTCTAAAAAATATGTAAATATTACTAACTAGCGATCCGCTACACGGGTAAATAGTTTCAAAATTGAAAAAATTAAGAATCTATAACTAAAAAAAATATATAATGAAGCCTATGTCACCCGGGGATAGTGTATCTCTCAAAAGTGAAACATTTTTACAAACAAATCGGTTCAGTAGTTTCGGAGCCTATTCAATGCAATCAAATCTTTCCTTATGAATGTATAAAACACGGGAGTTACTCACGTAATAAGTCAGAGAGTTCCGACTATAGTCTATAGTCTATAGTATACATTCATAATGTGTCAAAACCACGTCAGTTTTAATAACAAATCTTTCCTCTTTATGATATTACTATAGATAATGATGGTTATTCAAATATTACCAAATTTATATTCACCAATTTTAAAAGACTGCAACCTTAAGGACTGACCGGATGCTCAGGTTTATGTAACTTTTTTAAAAAAAAGATTATAAGCTTACATTTGACCACTGTCTCACCTGATGTTAAGCGGCGACGTGGTCTAAGGTGGTGCACGCAAACTATGACTACTATGGATACTATGACAGCCCGGTGGCTAAAATGTGGCCTTCCGTCTCTAACAGACAATGGTGGTACACCCTGGGTTGATTTATGCCATATTCGTCCCGGGGAAGTTCGGCCCACATAAAAAAATCTGCTTTCGTCCCGCATTGTATGCCGTATTCGGCCCAAAATTTTTAGTGGGTATGCCGTTTCCAGTTCTGGTCCCCAACATAATGTGAGATGCTTATACGACAATACCTAAAATATAAAAAAATATAAATAAATATCGAATACATTTAACTTGTTTAATTTGTAACACTAAAATTGAAACTGGTTATTTTAATAACCAATTACTACAAATATATGTATTGTAAAAAGCAAAAATGTGCGAGTTTAGAATAATATTGTAATAAATTTAAATGAAATTATAAAACGATCGCAAACTCTATTAACTCTTCGCTCAATGCTTTAAAGAAAATATTGGAATATTAATATGTAAATGTGCGCTTGACCACGTGTTTGAATCGCCGAATTAGATTTGATATCGGAATTGTTACCGTAGCTTGTATAGCTCATAGTTCAATTTAATTTATTTTTGTTTCGGGGCTAATGCGAAGGCCATCACGGGAATAACATCCTCCTACATAACGTTGACACACACTGACATAATATTTACAATATAGCTCATAAGGAACTCGTTGGCCGCGTGTAATGTATAAGGCAAGGCGTTCCCTGCTCGTCTTAGGAATTTCTAGAAGCAGTAGGGGACAGGGGAGCCAAAATGGACTTGTTCATGCTGCTTAATGGCATACTGAACTCTCTTTGACAGGGAGAAATGCGTTCCTCAGAACATTTGACTGGGTGAACCGCTTTTGATGATTCTTTTTTTATTTGAAAGCTGGTACTTTCCGTGTGTCCCATTTAAATTTCATCAAAATCGGACAAGCGGTTTTTTAGTTACACTCCAATAACTGAAAAGTGCTACGATGATATTATTGTCGCGGTTGAAGACATCGCAGAACACACAATGACAATTAATTGATCCCGTGAGTAGCAAAGGGTACTGAAAAGGGTAGAAAAAACTTTTTTTAACAAAAAATGCAACCAACTTCAACACTCAAAAGTGTGAAATAACTTGTCGAAGTCGGTACTATGAGCACAATATTGTGATGATAGTTACTTTTGTGTGAACTATCATGGTACCGACTTCAACAAGTTATTTCACACTTTTGAGTGTTAAAGTCGGTTGCATTTTTTGTTATTTTTTTTTATATATAATCACGTTTACGATAAAAACATTTTTATTGTTATCTTTAGGCTTTGTCTGAAAATCGGCGTCGGATGCCGTGCCGCCATTAACGCTGAGGCAGAACCTTTTCCCTTTAAATTAAATAACAAACATATTGTCAGTTCGCCATAAAGTGCTGGTTGTTTCACTTTTACGCAAATAAATGATTTTATTTAATTTCACATATTAAACAACCTACATACTGCAACAAGGCCACGCATTATTTATGACCTTGTAGTTGCAGAATGGTAAGTATTTATATAAGCCGCGCGGTTTGTAACATAACTAAACCACTAACGTCAGCAAATTCAGCAACGCAATTGACAATATTACACATTTTTAACTGACTTCAAAATAGGAGGTTACTCAATTCGACCGTATAATTATATATTTTTTATGTGTATTCGCGGATAACTTCGTCGTTCATAAAGCGATTTTGGTGATTCTTTTTTGTTTGATAGTGTATACTTCCGTGGTGGTCCCATTTAAATTTCATCAAAATAGGACAAGCTCTTTTTAGTTACACTCCAATAACTGAAAAGTGCATACCTCGACGATATTATAGTTGCGGCTGAAAACATCGGAGAACATACACAATGACAATAAAATTGATCCAGTGAGTAGCAAAAGTCACTGAAAAGGGTAAAAAAAAATGTTTACCAAAAAATGGAACCGACTTCAACAAGTTATTTCACACTTTTGGGTGTTGGAGTCGGTTCCATTTGTTGGTAAAAAAGACGTGTGGCACTCGGGGACTGCCGCGGTAAAACTATTGCATAACATTTTTTATCAACTTATGCAATTAATATATTAATAACTTACGCAGTAATGCCGATACAACCAATGCCACCTAGAGGCGAGTTGCTGAACTAAACAGACAAGCGTGATATTTCAAAAAAGTCATTAAAGGTTCTGCTATTCATCGATAGATGGCAAAACTAAAAAGTATCACCGCTGTGCTGGTCGGAGTGGGGGGTGTTAGGTTATTTTCGTTACGGAATTTCTGGATTCGGTCTCCACGCTCAAGGCCCGCGATATAAGCTATCCAATAGCTTAAAAATTTTGTAATGTAAAGTTTTCGTGTCACGTTGGTTCTTATTTGCGATGTGGTCTTTGTTTGGATAGTTGGCGCAAATCGGACCTCAACAATAACTGCAGAACTTTCTGGGTTCTTTTATTGTTCGAATGCCTTGTTTTCTGACATCATAATCACTATGTCTTGTAATAACGCCTATTGTTATTTTTTCGTGTATATTTAGTGTCTTACACAAGTCTACACTATTTGGAACGGTTAATTCAGCTGTGTGCATCAATTTGTTATTTTTAAAATAACCTTGTTAATGCTAACATTATTTTAATTTGTACGTCTTAACTAGCTGAGCTCGCGGTTTCAACCGCGTGGATTACGGTTTCCGCGCTACCTCTATTATCCCACGGAAATCATACTTTTTCCGATATAAAAGTAGCCTATGTGTTATTCCGGGGTCTAACCTATCTGCATGTTAAATTTACATCGAAAACGGTAAATCCGAGTAACAGAGGGTTTTTGAATTATTTGCTTATCCCACGAGACCAGCAATTACTTTCAGGGTTAAAGTAGACTATGTGTTAATCCAAGGTCTAAACTATCTCAATAATAAAGTTCATCGAAATCGGTGTAGCCTTTTAAGCGTGAAAGAGTAACAAACATACACACATATTTTCGCCTTTATAATATTAGTGAGATGCTCATTTAGCTAAACTATACTATAACGAATAATAGTAAAACAACGTTGTTTTGTATTTATAAAAGAAAGTCGTAAGTGACTGGACTGACTGACTATCAACACGTAGCTCATAATTAAAGAGAGGTTTGTAAATAAAGGTGAAATTTGGCAGTTGTTTCGACGTACGTGACTCTTTTAACCCCTAGACCCAAAAAGAGAGGTGAATAATTTAAAGTTTAACGTGTCTGTCTATGTCTGGGTATCTGTGGCATCATAGCTCCTGCCTGATCGGATAAACCGGTTTTGATAGTATTTTTGGTGGAAAGGTGTCTCGTTGCAGTGAATGTTACTACTATGTGTCAACATTTTCTGCTTCTTGTATATTTACAATATACTTTTATATTTATATTTACAATAACTTGTCATAATATCGAGCTCTTAAATTTTTAACAGACTTCAAAAAAAGGAGGAAGTTCTCAATTCGACCAGTATGTTTTTTTGTTCTTTTTTATGTTTGTTACCGCATAGGTAACTTCCAACTAGGTGAACCGATTTTGATCGTTGTTTTTATTTGAAAGCTGCTGCTTCTCGTGTGGTCCCATTTAAATTTCATCAAAATCGGACTAGCAGTTTTTGAGTTACACTCCAAAAACTGAAAAATGCGTGCTTATACCTAGACGATATTATAGTAGCGGGTGCAGACATTGGTGAACATACTTACACTACAATGACAATTGATGTTACAAATGAGTAACAAAGCCTACTGAAAAAAGAGTGAAAAAAAATATTTTTACCAAAAAATGGAACCGACACTCAAAAGTGCGAAATAATTTGTCGAAGTCGGTACCATGAGCACAATATTTTGATATCTGTTACTTTTGAACTATCATGGTACCGACTTCAACAAATTATTTCGACTTTTGGGTGTTGAAGTTTTTGTAAAAAATGGTTAAAACATTAAATCCAGTTTCCACTGTATTTATCATCATTTTGATATGGATTTCGCAAAGCAACAACTGTATCTATAAAAATTAAATTGTATATTCATATTTCTTATTTAATTATACAATGTATATTATAATATCTCCCACTCATTATTACTTCATAATGAAATAACGTGACACGCGTAGTCCATATCACGATCGACAATTGTTTCGGCTTCTTTTGGAAGCCTTCATCAAGAAGCTGAAACAATTGTCGATCGTGATATCGAGTGCGCGTAAATGTCACGCTAAACGCATTATCAACGGTAAAAAAAAAACAATGTAGAAAGACTAAAGCCGCGTTCCATTAAAAATAGGATCACACCGAGAAGAAACGGCTAGAATATCAGGGCCAAGAAGTTCGGGGGGACCATCGGCTTAGCATGACCTCTAACTCCTCATAATCACGGAACTTTATAGTTACAAGTTCCACAAATCACGTAAGCAGAAATGTACTCCAGTTAAAAGGGATCAGTCATGTTTAAAAAATAAACAAAACAAATTGAAGTTGCTTTTCACTTAGTTACGTGTTTTGTAAAAATATTGCATTATATGTCGTTTTTTTTTTAAATAAGGTCGATATGCAACACTGGCCCTTCGCGGCAGTCACGATTTGCTGACTTCGTCAGTGACGCAATACTCTTTATAGAGGCAATACGTATGAGTGCCCATGGTATTTGTTTAAAAGGTGGTGTCCAAATTTAAGAATAATCATAATCAGTTACTAAGCGACCGCACTATACAGTAAACTATACACTATACGGTCTACATAGTTTTCATTTATTTATTTATTTATTGTGATAAAAACGCAAGATAGCAATTACAATTACCACAGTACATTGAGTACATAAAGTTAATATAAACAGTTACATAACGCAAACGAACAAAAACAAGAAAAATACACTAAGTCTTATAATATGTATATAATTATCAATTTATCATACATATAATGTCAGAGTGAATTACTGTTTCTCACAGTATGTCAAGCATGCGTCAATAGTAGCCTTCCAGTTGTCAATAAAAAAGTCAATATCAGGGTTGGCATCCAAAAGTGCATTGAGGTGGGGAAGAGACCGACCGTGCGCGATTCCAGACAATACTCTCTATGCCAAAATTCCTTCAGGTCCGTTTGGGCGTCCCGGCGTAATTGAACAACAAACATACAAACATTTACATTTAATATATAAAAATTGTAATCTACGACTAACAAGGACCATGGACTAAATACTCTAGAGTATTTAGTGGCTAGGATTTTGTAGCTAGGACTCACGTAGTAAATAGTTGAAAATTACTCTCCGACCAGTTTCGAACATATTTGCAGTTCTTCATCTGGGAGTTATGGTCGTGCCAGGCGGCGGGCGCGAGCGAGTCGGTCGGTCGTAGATTACAATTATGGAAGAAACTCGCGATAGTTTTCATACTCAAAAATACATAGAATAGGTTATAAATTAGTAGCAAAGTAGAATGTTATCCCATTAATATTATAAATGTGAAAAATAAAAATCATTCTCTCCGTGATCATGGTGCGTGGAACCGCGCCAAAATATCGGAAACGCAATCAAAAACTTGCATTCTGCCTGTAAATTGCACACATACCCGCAAGTTTCTCCAAGGTCATCAGTACCTCTTAGACCCTTAACTTGACGATCGTGATATCGACTACGCGTAAGTACCACGTTATACCCGTAGAAACAGTATAAAGTAATTATGAACGTGAGTTTTAATAACCTTAACATCAGGTGAGACTGTGGTCAAACGCAAGCTTATAATTTTTAATTTTTTTTATACTGTATAGATTTAGCGTTAGGCCACTATCTCACTTGATGGTCAGTGACGATGTGGTCGATGATGCTATCACGCTAGACCTAGAATGCTTACTGGCTCTCAAGGACTGCTGCCTGAACATACTATGTGTTTGTCGACAGTTTTTCAAACTTGAGGGTGGTAGCTAGCCAGGCGGATATTCGAAAGTACCCTACCACCATGCTGGGAATTTAATACCTTCACCGGAATGCTCGCACACTAAATTCGAAATACTTATAAACATTATGTATTCGAAATAATTATTTCTATTACGATTCGCCTCTCTTTACTACATAAGTGTATAATAATGAACGCTGCAAAAGTGTTAAATATACATTAAGGTTCGATTAACCTATTTAGTGATGATAATACAGACGTTTTGGAGGTTACTAGTTTATCTTTCTGTTAGTACAGAATACATATTATACGGCCGTAACCAATGATATTGTATGTTTATATGAAGTAGATATCGCACAAGCGCGCGGAAACTGAGGCGGCAAAATTAAGTCAATTGTAGTAATTTTGATTACGACGCGTATTTCAAGCGCAAGTCTAAACATATAGCTATCCTTTTCTATATTATCTGTACCGTATTATCTGTCGCAGTAAGCATGTTTATGTCGTAAAGGAACAAAATCTGAGCACCGCGCAGTATGAATATACGTCATCTTTAGTAAAACATCATTGACCGTAACAGTCACCGTGGATCGTTAAATCATACTATTATTTTAATGTTTTTTCGTCTTCCCTAAATGTTTCATACTTATAAGTTAAATCTATGTATTACCTAATTGTGTCTATCTTTTGTTTTAAATAATATTATTTATTTATTTCTTTCTTTAATAACTTAATTAATAAGAAAATGAATATGAAACTTTTTGTTTTTTTTTTCATCATATAATTTTATAGCGTCAATATTTTATATAGTGATACATATTTTGTATTTAGTCAGTTACGTAAATATTTTTATTCCTTTCATTATTACTATTATTTTTACTCTTTTAGCACATTATTTGCCATTGAGATATTCCTCGACAGAATAGTATGGCCAGATAAAAAAATACCAAAAAATGGAACCGACTTCAACCGACGTCAAAAGTAGGAAATAACTTGTCGAAGTGGTACCAATGTCTCAATATTTTGATAATAATTACTTTAATTAACTAATAATAGTACAGGCTTTACCTAGTTTGGGACCTAGAGACCTTGTGTAAATGTTGATAAATAAAAATAAAATAAAATAAAAACTATCATGGTACCGACATCAACAAGTTGTTTCACAGTTTTGAGTGCCCCCTCCAGTGAAGCTGTAAATGCCGGTAGAGGCAAATAGCATTAGTCCGTCAGAAAAAAAAAACTTTTGTGTGTTAAAGTCGACTCAATTTTTTTTTTTTCACTATTTCAGTGACCTTTTCTACTCACGGGATCAATTGTTATTGTGTACATTCACCGATTTCTTCACCCTCAATGAGGAAGTTGGCCGTCGTCAAAAACCGCTTGCAAAAAAAATATAAAATTCAATAGGACCACACGGGAAGCCCCAGCTTTCAAATAAAAAACGAATCATTTAAATCGGTTTACCCAGTCGAAAGTAATAAGGTAACAAACATAAAAAAACATACGGGTCGAATTTAGAACAACCTCTTTTTTGGAAGTCGGTTAAAAATACCTTATCAGTGTTAAATTATTACAACACATAGACTAAGTGTGGAACAAAAGTCTTGGTTATCATCTAAGGACTAAGTGAAAACCGAATTACGAAACCAAGATTAACGTTAATTCGGGGATTGTCTATGGTACTCATCATCATCATGTCAGCCATAAGACGTCTACTGCTGAACATATGCCTCCCCCATGGGGGGTTATTGCCAATACTCGCCACGCTTGGCAGGCGGGTTGGCGAGCGCAGTATATTTTGTGACCCTCCTCAGAAGGCGCTACTGCCCATCATCCTGGTACGTGATCCCTTAGACTCGTACGGCACCCACGGGAAGTGATGGGGGGGTATAATTGTAAGCCGGTACCACCACGGCACCTGGTATTGGTATTATGGTACTAATGCGCAAAAACAAAGCCAAAAGTCAATGGTCAAGACGTCTTGGCGTTATCATAGTTAAATGCAATAAACTTTGTATTTAATCTAACATTAATATTACATTATTAAAACTGACGTGGTTTTGACACATTATGAATGTATAAAACACGGGAGTTACTCACGTAATAAGTCAGAAGGTTACGTGAGTAAATCCCGTGTTTTATACATTCATAATTAATATTACACCATAGACGATCTTTGGTATCAACTAGTTTTGATTAGTCGACGATTCGTAATATAGTCAAGGACTAATTTCTTAGTACCACAACGAACTCTGCCTTTGTAGTCCGGGTTTAAATCCACACTTAGTCCATGTTTTGTAATAAGGCAGTAAGTGTTTACTAACAAATATATAAGTTTATTAACAAATGAGTGGTTTTGCCTGAATAAACGAATTTTAGTTTCTTTTACATTGAAATGATATAGTATTTTTTTTCTCACACTTAGACCCCCGCACTAGGATTCCCTGTGTCGCGGGAGGCATGGACACACACAATCACACCACACAAATACCCAAGACCCGGGACAAACATCTACACTCATCGCACAAAATGTTTGCCGCTGCCGGGTATGGAACCCAGGGTCCCGGAGACACAGAAGTCATGTCACTGACAGTGACCACTGCGCCACGGCGACCGTCGTTTGACAGGCATCCACTTGTTAGTATTACTGCAGGGACTGCTACCACGCAGAGTTATAAGTGTCAAAGTTCAACTTGGGACTGCAATGCGCTTCTCATTTCGGCGTCAAACATTATCTTATTCGAATTGAAGAATTTTTTTTTTATTCATTTAAAAACATATAGGGCAATATTGCTAATTAAATTTGTTTTTCATTGAGCAATGTTAATTATTACCACAATAAATGGCACGTATATAATAATAATAATTTTTACTAACATATTTTTTTTTTTACTTAAATAATACGTAATATAAAACTGATTTCGACAAATCGGGTATTTTTTTTAAATGTACATTACAAAACAGTATTTGATAAAATTAAATTGGGATGGAATAAAAATAGGTACATAAAAATAATATATTTTATAAAAAATTTCGTGTGTTGCCGAACTCCTCCGAAATGGATTTTCTGATTTTTATGTTTTTTTTGTGTATTTTTTTGGAGTTTGTCGTAAAGTATTCGTTATATTTTGCACCCTCCTACCCCTACCCCCATTTTTAAACTCTTAAAAATAAGGATAGGTAGTTTAAACACTGTAAAACCTGACCATCTAACATTGAAGGCTACTTTAAAAAAGTACTAAACCGGATTTGATAATATTTCGGTGGAAAAAAAAATATTTTTCAAACTGGTTAGTAGTTACTTTCATGAATTAAAATCTAAGATAACGTTTATAAACAACCTAATTTAGAACCTCCTCCTTTTTAAAGTTGGTTACCAATGAATAGGTATGACCAATATACATAAATAACAATACATATATAATAACAAAAATCACCTTGAATATAGATAAAAGATACATGCACTAGTTGTTATGGGTACATTGTGCTTTACACATTAAATAATAAGTGCTCGTAAAAGCAAAAGATTTTTATCTGTCAGTTTCCGTACACTTTATTTCTACACAAAAGAATTCAAACATTTCCAAAACCATTGTATTCGCGCTTTACCTGACAATAACAAATTCGGTTCATTTTATAGGTAGTAAAATACTATAAGGTGTTAGGTTACTTAAACCTACCTGGCTAGATATCACCCTCAAGTTTGAAAAATCTGTCACCAAACATATGTTCAGACAGCTGTCCTAACAGCCAGTCAATATTAGGTTTTGCGTAATTTCACCGAAGATAAAAATTACCATCAAGTAATCAAGCATTAAAATATAAATCGAAAAATAAAATCGAGGAGAAAATATAAAAATAAACACTCACTTGCTGCTTCCTGCTCCCCTTACTCTAATATCACAGGATTTTGTATAAAATTGCACTCACAACACTTAAAATAAAATATATATTTACAATATTATATACACTGGCGACTCGTTTCTTTTATTACATTCCCGTACGATAATGATTCTAAATTTGTTTTTTTTTACATTTTACGTCGTGTTTTCAACGGCGACAACGGCGGGCGGCGTGCGTTCGGCAGCGCGACAGCGTTGGTACTGACTGCTGACACACAGGTAAGAAACACCTTTAATATACTTCAATATGCAGTGGACAACTCAATGAATGATAAATGATAAGAATACAAAGATCGCAAGCAACGAGCAAGACCGAGCTTTACCCATATAGAGAGTCTGGAACCGGTTCTACAACGGTTCAACGATCCTAACAATCAGCGTACACTCTTATTCACACGTGAATATTTGTTAATTTAACTTATTTAATTGATTCGCAAATCGCTTATTCGCACTAGTTTCTGTGATCTTTATTTGAAATTCAACAACTTTAAACCATAGATAAAGTATTTCTCTCTATGCGGACTTATTCGCGTGTGTTTTGTTTATTTTACTTCCGAGTTTCAAACTCCTTTCGGTGGTCTCGAGTAGACTGTTTGGCGTTCGAAATGTCGGATTCAAAATAAACGCGATGAACTGCATGGAACGTTGTTTAATTATAATAAACGGTTACCGCCAAATTAAATCTTTACTGTTTAAAAAGCAATTATGGCAAATACGATTTAATTAATTTAGATTTAACTCTTCTGTACTCTCCCTTAACGGGTGGACTTATTTATATTATTTTTGAGTGTTTTTTAAGTGGTTAGTCAGTTACGACTTATGACTTAAACATCATCGGCAAACCGAAGGTGAGTGATGCTCGCCGATGATATTGATGCTGAATCCTTGCTATCCAAGTGCTTAGCGGCTAGTTGTCTTCCAATGCGGCAGTGTACAGTTTCGGAGAGATAATGTCGTCCTATCTAATGTCTCTTTGTAATAAAATTCCCATGAAATTTGCTTCTGCACTTAGTGAGAAGTTAACCTAAACTTACAACGTCAGTCAAACAGTTTGTAAGGTCACAACATAACCGACGCTTTTACCACATAACCGCCTGATTATTTTAACCGACATACACGTTTATCCCTCGGTTAGATCATATTTTGATATAAACGTGTTTGGGCTGGCAATACTCAACATTATATTTTGGTTATTTGGATGTGAAAAATGTGAAAGTAAATATGCAGACCATGAAAATTGGGTACCTTGATCTTTTAGACAATTTGGAACCACAAATACCACGACTCCATCAGTTGCGCCGAAATTATTTTAAAGAATATGATGAAGAATCTTTCAAAACTAGATTTCGTTTGCATAAACCTTTTCTGTTAGATGTTCTGCAGTTAATTGAATATAATTTGAAATTCTGCAGTAATAATAACTAGCTACCTGGGTATCATTTCTACCATAGACAAATATATACAATATATATCTACTAACACATTGCTCATAGATCGTCAAAGAATCGTCGTTTTTTCTAGTTTTGCTATTCTACTTGGAGCATAATTGTAATGCCTACACATATTTAATTTCTACCGCAATTCAATTGTCTACAATGCAATCGAATGCAATTGTTATTTTAGCAGAATATCAAGTGTATTTATGATAACATTTGAACGATTAAAGTATTGTTTTTTTTTTTTTTACTATTATAAGTTTGCGTTTGACAACTGTCTCACCTGATGTTAAGTGATGACGTTGTCTAGGATTTAGCACGCAAACCTAGAAGGTACCTATTCACTCGCGACTTGAAGACTCCAGGATTGTACATATCGAGAAACACAGACTCGGGCAACGAGTTCCATTCCTTGGCAGTACGCATTAAGAAAGCGGAAGCAAAACGCTTCGTGCGTATAGGTGGTATATCTACCATATAGCGATGGCGAATTGCCGTACGTCGAGTCGACCGATGATAGAAAGGTGATGGTGGAATCAGATTATGCAATTCCAGTGCACATTCTCCGAAATGCACCCGATAGAAAACCGATAGGCTTGCTACTCTACGCCGGTGTTCAAGGCTCTGAAGCCTATGTTCCACCAAAGAGTTACTGCCGATGATTCTTTTGGCTCGCCTCTCGATTGAATCTGACTGATTGTTTATGAATGGATTGCCTTAATAGAAAAGAGAATTGGCACCCTGCACTGTTCACAACTGATATTTTGTACTATTATTTAGCGACTAGGTACATTGTGTTTTTACTTACTCCGTAACTGTAGATTATACTACAAGCGAAACACATTTTTGTTATTAAAAAAAATACTAAAAAATGGAACCGACTTCAACACTCAATACTGTGAAATAACTTTTTTTTTTACATATTATAACTTGTTGAAGTGTCACTTGTCCTGACGCGAGTTTCGCATTTTTTCCCCACACAAAAGTTCACAACGCCGCTAAAAGTTATAAAGTTATAAATAAAATTCCACTGTGAATTCTGGAAGAATAGAAACTTCTACTAGTATAATTCTAGAATATTAGAGTTGATTCATATATTTTATTATATTAACCGTACTGGTTTAACACTCAGAAGCAAGGACTTTGAATCAAAACCACTCTTTGTGAACTTGAAAATCAGCTTTATTGCTTTAGTTGCTATTGCTATATATATTTAGAGGTACAATCTTACTTAACAAAGCCTACAGCGGCACGATACAAGTTACTCAGACAAAAGTCGGAAAACGAATGGCGGCATACTTCCAAAATGCGTTGCCTGTTCGCTTACCCCCCACTGTTATACTCTTGCTTGTGATTGGTCAAGTCCTCTTGAACAAATCACAAGCAAGCCGTCAAAGTCTCGACCGATCACACGAAATCAATACAATCTACTTTAAATCTTACAACTTTATAAAAATGAACGTAGTTAGTCGAAAAATATATAAATAACTAAGATATAATTTAGATAATTATAACAATTAGTTTATTCATTACATTAATACAAACAGACATATTAAAAATGAAATCTATTCTTATATGTTGTAGACTAGTGGATCTGATCGTAGCTTTGCTTGCGTGGTCCGATATATTTGGCTGCGGTGAAACCGCAGAATGTAGCTAGTAAACAATAAATCCACGTTTTTTTTTTTTAAAATTCACACAAGGTCTTCAGGTCCCAAACTAGGCAGAGCTTGTACAATGGTAACCTGATGACTGATATATATTTATCTACTTATACACACCCAGACACAGGTGAAACAGACATGGTAATACACACAAATGTTTGACCTGTACGGGAATCGAACCCGTGACCAGCGGCTCAGAAGGCAGAGTGCTACCAACTGCGCCAACCGACCAGTCAATTATAAGCCAATTATAATTGTAATCAATTAGAATACTGGTACATATATATGGCTCAACGGGTCAGCATTGCAATTCAACGTGGCAATACTGATAGCATTCTGGACACGCTGCCAACTGGTAGCGGATTAGAGCATTTGAGTTATCTATAGGCTGCCAACAGCTAGTGGATTGCTTAAATGTTTTTGTTGTAGCTGTACTATTGTAATTATTTATTAGTAGATATTTTTATGATTATATTATTATTATTATATGATTATTTATTTAAATAAAGGCATCAGCCCATAAATTAGAATGATAACGATAATAATCTATGATAAATGGATAATGTTGAACATGTTTTAACAGTGGGACAAGGTTATCTGCACAATGAATAAAGAAATGTATTTTTTAATAAGTTTTTACCTTGACAAACATTTAGTTTTAATCCTGCGACTTTAAATTTTTCCAGTAATCTTACGTAACCGGAAACTCTTCGACACGTGTTTCACATCTTCACGAGGCATCCTCAGGAGCTGTTGACTTTTTGACCTCGATTAAATATTGGACGAGAAATCAAAGTAACGCCTGAATCGGTCGGACGGACGGTCGCCGTGGCGCAGTGGTCAGTGTCAGGTGTCAGTGACATGACTTCTGTGTCTCCGGGACCCTGGGTTCGAATCCCGGCAGGGGCAAACATTTGTGCGATGAGTATAGGTGTTTGTCCCGGGTCTTGGTTGTTTGTGTGTTGTGATTGTGTGTGTCCATGCCTCCCGCGACACAGGGAATCCTAGTGCGGAGTCTGAGTGTAATAAAAAATTATTAAATTAAATTAAAATTAATTTATAAACTTTCTTAATTGACCTATGCCACACGTTGGACCGACGATGTAAAAGCATCATCGGTCCAATGTGTGACATAGGTCACCATAGATAAACAAAAAATATATAATTTAAGGTTAATATATAAAAAAAATCTTATGACCCGTACGAAGCCGGGACGGGCCGCTAGTCTAATATATAAAAATCTAATGTCACAGTGTTTGCTAAAACGGCTCGCCGGATTTTATTATGTTTATTTTTGTGTTTACATATTTGGTAGGCCTGAAAACACGTCGTAAAGTATTGTTACATATACATAACAAACACAGCAGTAAATTATATTCTTACCGATTATATTATCAATTAAAAGTCGAGTAGGATATAGTTTGATCAGACTAATAATACTTTAAAGTAGAGATTAACATGTGTTTAATTATTAAATATCTTAATCAGAGGTATCTTATCGTTAAAAAGCCGCGCACGAAAAATTAAGATATTGGCCCTAATTCTGTTAATCACTCGAGCTAGCTAAAATTCACTAAAACTCTTCAAAATAAAATAGCTCGTATTCTATTTATGCTAAAATTCAAATTCATATAAATCCACACACAGCTATCACTAATATTAGACGACTTCTATTCAGTTGCTGGCCAATCGCAGTTAATTTTATTGGGCACCAAATAAGTGACTATTATTTTACTTATTTAACTACCCGCATTTTTAATAAAAATCTCTAATTTTAGTGTTGAATTGATGAAGTGTCATACTGATTTGAATTTTATCGTAACGAAATAAGAAGTTATTCTACTTATCTTATTTTTTAGGAATTTATTTAGTTTAGTATAACAATAGAATCATTACCAATGTTTATTATTCATTCAGTTATTCACTCCTTCGGCTACTTGTGGGATTTGAACCCACGACTACAAAATACCGTCCCGTCACTTTGACATCTAAGCTATAATACCAGTCCACCTAGCCGTCCGAATGTAATCATCGTTCCTCGAAGGAGGTCACATTCGATACTAAACTTTTAATTTTAAGAAAAAACGTATTTCAATTTTACTTATCGAGCAGGTAAAGTACGCTTTCAGCTTTGAGATTATTTCTGATTAATTTAAACAAAATGTTATATAAGTCATGAAACTATTCTAGCTCATTACAAAATTAGTTATTTGCTTTACCTTTTTTTTTTTTGCAAAAGAGTGTATAAAAAATGGATATTGTAATGCCGAATCATGTTTCTGAACATGATTTGTGCTTTTTGAAAGCGCTCGAAATTCAAACACTTTTAACTCACTTATGAATAAAATATAATTTTCCTGTGAGAAATCGATGAGTGAAACTAAGAATTGACAGCAAGCGCGCTGAAATATTCTTTTCGCCACACGACACTGGCTGTCAATCGCGAGTAATACACATCGATTTCGGTGAGGATAAGACTATTTTTAACCGACTTCAAAAAAAGGAGAAGGTTGTCAATTCCACCCGTATGTTTTATTTATGTTTGTTACCACATAACTTCCGACTGGGTGAACCGATTTTGATCGTTCTTTTTTATTTGAAAGCTGGTGCTTCCCGTGTGGTCCCATTTAATTTCATCAAAATCGGACTAGCAGTTTTTGAGTTACAAGTCAAAAACTGAAAACTACACGATATTATAGTATCGGGTGAAGACATCGATGAACATACCTACACCACAATGACAATTGATCCCATGAGTAACAAAGGAGACAAAAAAAAAAAAGAAATTACCAAAAAATGGAACCGACTTCAACACTCAAAAGTATGAAATAACTTGTCGAAGTCGGTACCATGAGCACAATATTTTGATATCAGTTACTTTTGAACTATCATGGTACCGACTTCAACAAGTTATTTCATACTTTTGAATGTTGAAGTTGGTTCCATTTTTTGGTAAATTTTTTTTTATTTATTAGTGAGTAAAAAGTTTTAAAATTCGTGAACGCCCCTCCAAACCTAATGTCACCCTGGCGACCAATCAGAGAGCATAGACTCCTTCCTGCCGAACACTTTGCAAGTTCTTCGCTAGATGGTGCTAGTGTGGTGAAAATTGTTGTGTTTGGGTAAAGTTTTCTGGCGTTTCCATCCAAGCTTTCACGCCAAAAATCAACTTTACCTACATGTAAAACAAATAACTATTCATCTCATTTTGTACATTTCTTATATCTGTCGTGTATGAAATTTCTCATGTTGTATGCGAATAAAATGATCTTTAAGTTTATCCGAATGTAAGGTTTAATTATCGACTCAATTATCATTATTAATGACGTCACACAATGACTGATAAGTTTTATCGCCTTAAATTAATTAATCGAGATTAAGGAGACACATGTATCTATTTAATCTCGGCTTAACATTTGCAGAATGTTGAAGAATAACGCTTAGTACGGTGGTATGTCTACCATATAGCGATGGCGCGTTGCCGTACTTCTGGTTGACAGATGATAAAATGGGGATGGTGGAATTTAATTATGTAATTCCGAAATGAATCCGATAATACACCGATAGACAGGCAGCTCTACGCTGGTGTTCAAGACTCTGAAGCCTACGATGTCCAGAGAGTCACTACCTATGATCTTTTTCGCTCGTCTTTCGATTGACTCTTAATGACGCTTCGATTGAAGCTTCAAGTTGGCACTTGGCTGATCCATCCCAAAGATGAGAACAGTACTCCATGCACGACCGGACTTGTGCTTGATACAGATTGAGCAACTGCCCCGGCGTACTGTCTCACTTTTGCCAAAATATTCTTTTTTTTTGTTTACAACTGATCAAGATGTTGAAGCTAGCAAAAAAACCAGTACAAGTTTGGTCACGGTAATGTCAAATATAGATCATAAATAGTAAATAATAACTAATATTGTAAATTATGACTATGGGCATTCTGAGCAGGCTCAGAGTCACACAACGAGCTATGGAGAGGGCTATGCTCGGGGTTTCTCTACGTGATCGAATCAGAAATGAGGAGATCCGTAGAAGAACGTAAGTCACCGATATAGCCCAGCGGATTAGCAAGTTGAAGTGGCAATGGGCAGGGCACATAGCTCGAAGAACTGATGGCCGTTGGGGCCGAAAAGTTCTAGAATGGAGACCACGGACTGGCAAGCGCAGCATAGGACGGCCACCGACCAGGTGGACAGACGACCTGACTAAGATCGCAGGCAAGGGCTGGATGCGGGCCGCTTCCAACAGGTCCTTGTGGAAATCAATGGGGGAGGCCTATGTCCAGCAGTGGACGTCCTATGGCTGAGATGATGATGATGATGATGATGATTGTAAATAATTATCTTAATAACGTAAGGTAAGTAACGTAGGTAAGTGCGGCGTAATTACCTGCGACTGAGTTACCCACCCTGCCGTACAAACTATAAAAAAACTCGTATATACCACGTGCGTGTAGTAAGTATAACCAAAGTTACTCAATGAGCATAAATATTTAACAGTAGACATAGCATATTTAAAAATACAATTACAAAAACCTACTTCGGCATCACTGAGAGTACCTAGTTTTTATACAAACAATATATATATTCATATACCCACATAAGGATGTGTTGAATCGTGATATTTACAAACTTATTATGTACTGTGCACTTTATTACCCATATGCGGAAACTTTAAAAAGCTTACATTAACTTATTTACAAATATCCATTAGCATTCCATATAAGCTGTAGTTTTCCTAAGAGAATAAAAATAAAATAAAATAAGTATACCTACTGCTTATTTCAATATTTTCTATTAATCATTCTGACTATAATGTTTTCAAACAATCTATTTCTAAGGATATCATGTGTTGTCTAATCTACTAGCTTTTTTTAATGAAAATATCCATTTATCTTGCTCTCGTAAAATTTTAAAGACCTAGACTTAAAAGACGATAGATTTAAAATATATGCATATAACTGGATATATATAATAAACTAACAAGGGCCGATGCCTTTATTAAAATAGAATACTAATAACTATTCACAATACTTCCATTGTTGTATGTATTGCTTCCGGGCTGTTTGGCCGTGGTCTAAGTGAAACTTGTGTATGTATTGCTTCCGGGCTGTTTGGCCGTGGTCTAAGTGAAACTTGTGTTCCAAGTTTCACTTAGACCACGGCCAAACAGCCCGGAAGCAATACATACAACATGCAACGCCGGCCGTGAAAGCCTTAGAGTTTACAATACTTCCATTGATTATTAAAATTTAAGTTTAACTTTAAGTATCATATGTACTCTTTATTATAAAGAATGTTTGTATTGTATTGCATTGTATCAGCTACTAGAATAAAATTTGAGCAATCCAATAACCAGCCAGCCAGCCAGCCTATAGATAGCTCAAATGCTCTCACCCTTTTCCTACTTTATTGTACATATTAGATGAAAACAAATAATATCTTATGTCATTATTGAATAAAGACCAAAAAAATAAAACATTTTTTTTTTGCTATTTTCCACATACGGAGGATTTTTTAAAATAATATAATCTAGGTGGTAAGTCACGTATATATGCATTATACATTTTTATTAGGCCATATTGTGTATGCGTACGTGTAGGTTTGAGAGGACGTGTGAGTGTAATGTAGGTGTATGACATTAGATAGTTCGTCGTGGTATCACGTCATTTAAGTGTAGCAAGGGATTAATGAATCCCTTGATTGTGGTATAATCAAAGGTTTGTAGATAGTTTGTAACGATTTTGTTTGTGTGGTAATGAGTACTATTTATAATTGCTTACATGTAAATGCTAGGTCATCGAACATAGACTCTATAGAAAGTGTTTTACCTACAGCGCCATCTTACAGACGTAAGCTACAATTTCGTTATGTGTGAAAGTTTACTTGACTCGCCACCCAATGATAATGTACCGAACGAAGCTATTAATAGCTTCCTTAAAATGGCGTATATGTCGCGCGTTTACTAGGCTTCTATCTTCGATCAAGGATACATGATCGAAGGCTTCTATAGAGGAGTAGGTATATAAGTTCAACGTGCTGGGTTTACAAATGTAAAAATATGATTTCCCCCTGGTTCGTACTTATTAAAACTATAATGTTCTGAACGATGATTTTATTTTAGGGTTAATAGTAATGGCTGTTTATTTATCTATCGATCCATCTATGCTGAATAATAATCGCCTTATGATAACCATCAATAAATATTATGTTGATATTAGATAACACTAGAACTGATTTGTGGAATCACGTGTTTTTATAATCTGTTAAATATAAAAATACATACGTTCACGCCAATTACTCTTCGATGAAGCTGTAGGTAAAATCACGCCTATTTTCCGTAGGGGTATGCAGAGACCACAGCCTTCCAAATGCTACGATCCCGACATACTTCTTTTGCTTCATCTATGCTCATCAGACCTTTCATAGTAAGAGCGTGGGCTTAGAGTTTTTTTTTTTCTCACCCTCAGACCCGCGCACTAGGATTCCCTGTATCGCGGGAGGCATGGACAAACACAATCACAGCACACAAACATCCAAGACCCGGGACAAACATCTACACTCATCGCACAAATGTTTGCCCCTGCCGGGATTCGAACCCAGAAGTCATGTAAATGACACTAACCACTGCGCCACGGCGACCGTCAGTCAGAGTACTCTTGATCTGGCCTTAGAACTGCCTCAATCTGATTTCGGAACGTATGCCTAGGACTTCTTCCAACACTACCATTCACTTCACCCATGTATACCTGCTAAGTTAGTCTCCTTTCGTTTATCCTCTCTAGGTACATGAAAAAAAAAAACTTCAAAAAAAACCATCTTAACATACTTAATCTTAGTTACTACATCTTCATTTACACCACAAAATTCTCTTATCATACTATTATTTACCCTGTCACTCTAAATAAAATTAATAAAATTAAAATAAAATTAAGTCAATCAATCTAAAATTCTCTATTATCGAAATATTGTGCTCATGGTACCGACTTCAACAAGTTATTTCACACTTTTGAGTGTTGAAGTCAGCTCCATTTTTTTGGTGATTTTTTTTGTTTGGTTGACATCTTGTTAAATTCATTTATGAGCCGTTCTTCGCATATGCACTTTCAGAATAACAAAACACAGGAAAACTTACCTATTCAAGAAATTACCCGTGACATATAAGTAGGCTGTACATACCATCTTCATTCAATGTTAGTATGAATGTCACGTCTTGTGTGGGCGTCAATTCAAAACCTGCACTAGGGATATCCCCGCAGGTCACTTAATGCCAGAATGGATAATATTTGAAAACGTCGTCGTCTATGTTACAACATAGAAAACGTTTTTGAGCTGTCATATGCAAATGTCATGTGTCATAATAATGTGTGTCACCTTCGACCACAATGTCACTGACGAATAAGTGGTTTTGACCACTAGCTAATAATAGTGCTAGTAATTACTTTAGTAGTAGTAATTAGTAAAAAAGAAAAGACTTGTATACAAGTTTCGATTCGATTTTACTAGTACTTACTTCACTTTTTGACTTTTGCAAGCCGTCAATACCGCTATCTAAGTTCTATGCTCTATAACCGAATAAACAGACAGTTAAACACCCTTAGGCTACTTTTCACCAACATTTAAAACGTCTGATTATCGATGTAACCGTCAGTCAAACAGTTTTTACCATTGTTAACCGACGGTTAATAATCGGACGTTTAAATTTGGGTGAACAATAGCATTAGCATTACATAAATGTATTACATAATGCATTACATATGTGTAATTTAAATGTGTCGAATGGTCCCAATCACTGTCTTACAAAGACACGGAAGATCTACTTGCAGTTGACAAATAAAGAATAAATCACACACACACACACACATACATACACACACACGCGCGCGCGCGCGCACTCACAAGCGATAGCGTATAGTAGCGTTAATTATAATTGGTATTATTTACTACTCATATAAATCTTGTTTTTTTATGTACCTATATTTTCTTAATTGTTGGAACTCTATGTCTACAGTTTCACACTACTGTAGGTGTCATCGATTCTCAACTATTTATTGTATTGTTTTAGTACTAATTAAATAAATAAACTTAAAACTTACACTTACATGCACCAGATACTATACTACCACCATACTCTGCTGACGTATTAATTAGTTAATTATATTATATTATTATTATTAGTTTCATTTTGAATTTGCGTATGGTATGGCGGTCCGCCCTTACTATGTGAAGCTATGTAAATGTAATTTTAGCCATTCCTATTCTTCTATATTCCATCGCTTCACATTTTTTGTCTGGAAAAACTCCGCCTCCCGCCCCGGTATCAAAAATGTCAGTGAGTTTGCTTATTAGTTGTGTCTTTAGGTTTAAATTTAATAGCTAGGTTTTGGGGGGTGATTAAATTTGTACGAAAATCCTTAAAAATCTGTATTAAAGTAAGCCAAGCCGAGCGCAAAAGCTAGTTATTTTCCTCCAGCTACCATTGCACGTGGAAACGTACACACGCCATTAGATCCAAATGCACAAAGAAATTCGTTTCGCTTGTCAGACTGAATGCGGTGAGTGACAGCTGTCGTTGAATCTCACTTGTCATAATAATGTGTGTCACCTTCGACCACAATGTCACTGACGAATGGTTTTGACCACTAGCTAGTAATAATAACAAAGACTACAGGCGACTTTGTTTATTTAAACCACAACACGGATTTCATACGCCGGTTGTGATTCAGACATGACAGATGTCAGACATTTTCATATAATACTAGTAATACCCACCGGTGTAATACCCCGCGTTTTTACTCGCGAGAACTATGTTTTCCTGTCGCCCGAGCTCGAGCTCCCAGATCTAGTATTTGTATATGTAAATAAATACATATATGTGTGTTACAAAATGCATGTAATGCATCTTTGGGGATAAAATTTCCAAAAATCCGTTATTAGCGGGCGTCATTTTAACTATTTGCTTGTCAAATTATTAGTTAGAAAATAACTATTTCACTAACTTATAAAATTAGTGACAATGCCCCCAGCATTTTAAGAGCTTTACTAAGGGGGTGTCCATAAATTACGTGAGGTAGTTTTAGCGATTTTTCAACCCCCCTTCTCCCCTTGGTGAGATGTTGTGAGATTTTACTGGACCCCCTCCCCTCACCCATAATCTCACGTGAGAGTTTTTTAAATACATATTTTTATGTAAATAAATGAATATGTGCTTGATTTTGTTGGATTTACACAAAAAAAATTTTTACCTAATTTATGCCACTTTTCTCGCTATATTACAATATTCCTTGCGGAAAAAAATTACGTGAGTATTTGTCAAACCCACCCCCTCCCCCATATGAGTTTGGGTGAGATTCGGCTTGACCCCCTCCCCCCCGTAAACACCTCACGTAATTAATGGACGCCCCCTAAGTGGTAGCGGATTAATAGATTAAAATGTAGAAGGTATTTAAATTTGTGTAGAAAATTTTATTTTATATTTAGTCTGTTATATTTATATCAAGTGTGTTCAGGCAGAGCAGTCCTTGAAAGCCAGTGAGCATTCAGGTCTAGCGTGATAACATCTTCGACCACATCGTCACAGACCATCAAGTGAGATAGTGGTGAAACGCTAGATCGATACAGTATAAAAAAGTCTATTTTGATCTATATCTGATTAAAATTTTATAATATTAATTAAATTTACAAAAACACTGAAAAACATCGCACTTTTGTCATATAGTATATAAACAAACTGAAAGTTTTTTCAAAATATTTCGTGTATAGGTTTATATTTAATAATGCTTGCATTTGATCACTGTTTCACTTGTTTTATTTTTTTATTCCAAATTTTTTACTTGATGTTAAGTGATGACGTGGTCTAAAATGTAGCAAAAGTAATAGATACCAGTAGGTAAATTTATCTTGTCAATTCTGACACAACAACCGTTGCTTTGTTTATTCAAAACAATGGAAAAACAATTACATAGATGGAGCACGTGTCGCCTCACTTCATGACGTAAAGTTCAATGGGGTACTTTACTGTTCCATTGTTTACGTATAAATTGTGATTTACTTCCTTAATAACTTCAATATTCTCTCTCTCTCTATCAGCCATGTGCGTCCACTGCTGGACATATGCCTCCCCCGTCTAAGGAGGATTTGCCAATACTCGCCACGCTTGGCAGGCGGGTTGGCGAGCGCTGTATGATTTACGATCCTCAGAAGGCGCTGCTGCCCGCTCCCTTAGTCGACTCTTACGGCATCCGCGGGAAGAGATGGGGGAGTACTATTCTAGGCCGGTACCACCACGGCCTAGAATACTTATATATATGTATATAGGCCACTTCAATATTATAAACTCTATAAAAAACAACTGTTTGCATTCCGGGAGTGCCAGCAGAAGTGAAAACTTGAACATGATTGATGATGATGATGATGCCCATGCCAGCCCATGTGTTATTCCGGGTCCTGAAGTATCTAAAAACCAAATTTCATCCAAATCCATTCCGCCGTTCTAAAGTGATTGAGTAACAAACATCCATCCATCCATACTTTCAGATTTATTATATTAGTGGGACACATAGAATTAACTAATGATGACGTTTTTTTTTGGAACCATGAAATCTCTTTATAATATCAGCGTTTTGATAACCGAACTCAATAATTCTTTTAGCTACCCTCTAGTTAAAAAAAAACTGTCACCAAGCACATAGTGTGTTTAGGCAGCAGTCCTTGAGAGCCAGTAAACATTTTGGTCTAGCGTGATTTTCGATCACATCGTTACTGACCATCACATGAGATAGCGGCCTAATGCTAGGTGAATAAGGTATAAAAAAGTACCTACCCTACCACTTTTAGAAATGCTAATAACTATATGACATTTACAGTACGACCTTGATCCTAAACTGATTAAAATTATGTATGTGTCGTATTTCTTGGCCACAAAGAGATTCTTCTAGCTGGCTCAATACTAACTATACTACACTTACTTATTTCAATATTTCCTTATCGTCAAACTAGCCCTAGTTTGACGATAAGGAAATATTGAAATGATTAAATAATTGAATAAATAAATAAAATATTGAATAAATAACTATTAACATTACCATAACCTTAGATTTACCTCAAAGGGCACCAAAAGTAGAAAAAAAAACATTATATTGCATAAGTAGAACCTTGGTGCACGAGGAAAATGGAATGTACTCTACCCTGGTGAAGTCCCGAGGCGAGTGATTACATTTTATTTTCATCATCATCATCATCATCATCTCAGCCATAAAACGTCAACTGCTGGATATGATATCGACATATATGATATGGACGTGATATATGATATGATACTCTTAATCTAGGTAGTACATAGGTACTACCTAGATTAAGAGTAATTTTGTAATAACTTATATGTACATTCATGGTAAAGTGCAGTAAAAAATAATTGTATTGTAGGATTATCAACAAAATAAGCAGAAAAGACTCGAAATTTTCCATTTAGAAACTTGTCAAGTCTTAAGAAGGTTCTCTGATGGATGACATAAGCAGCACCCATAATAAAAGCCAATCTTCTTTTATATGTATTTTACTATACAATACTAAAATAATGAGTAGGTACTGCGCAAAAGCAATAGCAGTAAATGTGTAAGAACTATAGAGTAGTCTACCAGAACAGAATTAGCCACAGAAAACCACAGAGTAGCCTTTTATGATTTTCGCTTTTGTAAAAGCGCTGATGTCAGCTACGACGGAGGATGAAGGAAAGAATACCGATGCCGAACAAATATATTGGGCGAGCGAGCCCAAACTAATGGAGAAGTTAAAGATCACAGACTTTGCAGCGATGATAGCTCAGCGGTGGGAGCGACGGCTGTGAAACTGACGGACGCTGGTCCGATCCCCACCATGGGCATGAGCTTCCGGTGCAGGTAACAGCGTTATCAAATTCCCAGAATGGTGGTAGGGTACTTTCGTGTACCCACCTGGCTAACTACCACCCTCAAGTTTGAAAAACTGTCACCAAACACATAGTGTGTATAGGCAGCAGTTCTTGATAGTAATCATTTTAGGTCTAGCGTGATAACATCTTCGACCACATCGTCACTGACTGACTCGCCCACCTGGCTGGACCATATCAAATGTGAAGTGCTACACTTAATCTCTCCATATATAGGAGGAAAGATAAAGCCCTAAAGGACCTGCGTGATCTCTAAGTGGAAGACTAATGAGAATGCACCTAAGATAAACTTAGGGTCGCTGAGCCAGCAAAGAAAGTAGAAAGAGAGAAAGTTCGGTATCGGTTTTCCAGATTCGGCCTCAGTTTCGGTTTCCACCAAAAAATGGCCGAAACATTGGGCCGCGATCCGAAACTCGAAGGTTCGTGAATTGTCATGGTCGTTGGGCCAACTTCGCGGCTAGCACGTGCTCTCCCACCGCGCCGCGCGCCCAAAACGTATATCTTTGTAACGTACTTTAATGATTGTCTTATGATGTTATTTAAAACTCCTTAATTGTCGTATGTATATAGAAATGAATGTGTAAAAAATACACTAGATTTCAGTATAAAATATAACTTTTAAGATGTGTTCTTAAGTTTCGGTTTCGTCTGAAAAACCTGTTTCGGTCAGACACTAACATCAATAATTTACAACATCCCTCATGTCATCGTCTTCGAGCTGTCAAAAGCGTACACTAGTCATATTAAATGGCTTCAATTCAAACGGGCGCCATTACGAGTTAAAGTGAAATTTAAAAGTTTTCCCTGATGACAGGTACTACGATCCCGACACAATCCTTTCGCTTCATCAGACCTTTCATATTATAAGAGCGCCGGTTTAGTTAGAGTACTCTTTTTTTTTACATCATTTTTTTTTTCTTTTTACCTCACGCTTTCTAGAACTTCCTCAATGGTATTTAAAGTACGTAGGTGATACTCCTGTTTTTCTTCCAGATACATCACATAACATATAAATTAACGAAATAATGTACTAAAATTAGTATATTAACGAAATCATGTACTATAATTAGTACATTAACGAAATAATGTACTATAATTAGTACATTTACGAAATACCTAATGTAAAAATATTTAGTACATTATTTCGATAAAGTAAAAAAAAATATTGGCTGTAGGTTTAGATTAATCGTCCAAAAACTTGAAACTGAACTGATTTGAACTTGACTTTAAATTGAAATTTAAAAGTTTTCCCTGATTACAGAGGTGGCTAATGAAACAGCGTATTCCATTGGACAACCTCAAGTTTCATTCTTATGGGCGGGTAATCCCCAAGAAACTTACACACTCAAAATGTATTTCAAAGCGTGGTTTTTCCCATTTTCCTCGTGTACAGCGATTCATGTTTATGACTAGCAGTTACAGTACTTGAATATTAACAATGTCTTGGAAATATTTAACCTGTCTGCATGGTAAGAACCTTTTACGAAGTCGGAAAACCGGCACCGGCCCGGGTAGGCGGGGTGGCTATTCGGGAGACACCGATTGTTCACACAAAACAATTCATAGCATAGAATAGATCTACCTGTCAATGTACCATATGAGTGAACATAGCCGCGCCCCTCCACGCAAGCTCACTCCACTTCAGCCAAAGACATCGAGCAGAAAACACTCCATATGATTATTATGTTATTTTTATAATTCATTAAAATTCTTCATTAAATACTATCTTCAAGCAATATCCGTCATATGTTCATTTGTCAACACGAACAACCTCAACACGGACATTAGTCACCATTCTAAGAAACCCAGGGTGTTCCACCAACTAGTGACGGGGGTCTTCATACCAATTCTTGTTAACCGTTAATGCCTGCGTCTATGTACTTTTTAACGGACTTTAAAAAAGATGCAGGTACGCAAATGTTCGTTGTTTTACTGTTTGTTACATCAAAATGCCTTCCCTTTCAAATCGGTTGGATATATATCTTATTATTAAAGGAATATATATTTTTTGACTAGTGCCAGAGGATAATGAAAATTCGTTTTAGAACAAATTATGGCTTTTTTTCCGTTTTTAAGAAAATTGCCCATAACTAGAGTACGTGTTCGGGAGGGCCTAATTATAATATTAATACAGTAGAACCTCGATAACTCAAACCTTGGTAACTTAAAAACTTCTATAACTTAAAAAAATAATATGTTCCCTTTCCATCAGAGCCCAAAACCTCTATAACTTAAAATACGCAACCTCTATAACTTAATTAAGTAATCTCTGTATTGGCCCTCAGTAACTTAATGAAATGTTTCCACAACTTCTATAACATAAAATTGTTTGTCAATGAGGCATTTTGAAAGAGTGTGCAAAACAAAAGGTTTCGGTATTAATTGATTGCACGTGGTCACTGGTTACATTATTAACGTAAACAATACATATGTCACCCATTGCTTGCTTCTTTGAAATTATTTAAAGCTTTGCGGTGGTTAGCCTTAAAACAAAAGAAAATCACAGACTTTTTTAAGTAGACTAAACCTTTAATTGTTGTTTTATTTTTATAAATATGATAAATAAATAATAAATAAATATGATTATTTAAATTTCTGTATTTTATTGAGCCAATTCTTCTGACGCATTCAAGTAAAAATATGAACAAGGGTACATACATACATATGTACAATCCTACCTCTATATTAGCCTATCCCTAACATAGACCCTTGATAACTTAAAACCTTTATATCCTAAAAAAAATTGTGTTTCCCTTGGACTTTAACTTATCGAGGTTCTACTGTAAGTGATAAAGTGTAACAACTATAGTGCGAGTGCCTGAGAGACGTTAAAGTTATTAATTAATAGTGTTAGACAGAGACCACAGCGTTGGAAAAGCTACGATACCGACACAATCCTTTCGCTTCATCCACGCTCATCAGACCTTTCATATTACAAGAGCGTCGGTTTAGTTAGAGTAGTTTTTTTTTTACATCAATTTTTTTTTCCTTTTACCTCACGCTTTCTTAGAACTTCCTCAATAGTATTTAAAGTACGTAGATAATAATCCTGTATATACATCACATATTATATAAATTAACGAAATAATGTACTTCTTCTTCTTCTCTCAGCCATGTGCGTCCACTGCTGGACATATGCCTCCTCCATATAGGGGGGATTTGCCAATACTCGCCACGCTTGGCATGCGGGTTGGCGAGCGCAGTATGATTTACAATCCTCAGAAGGCGCTGCTGCCCACCTTCTGGTACGTGGTCCCTTAGCCGACTCTTACGGCACCCACGAGAAGAGATGGGGGAGTACTATTCTAGGCCGGTACCACCACGGCACCCAAATAATGTACTATAATTAGTACATTAACGAAATCATGTACTATAATTAGTACATTAACGAAATCATGTACTATAATTAGTACATTTACGAAATAATGTACTATAGTACATTATTTCGATAAAGTAAAAAAAATATATTGGCTGTAGGTTTAGATTAATTGTCCAAAAATGTTAACTTAAGAGCTGTGGATTTTGTTTAATAAATAATTAAATAAAAAGATACCCTTATTGTAGGTGACGCACGTTCTAATCAATTTTACATAAATGTTTAAATAGGTACTTAATTACAATTTTTGGCATGTTAATAACTTAAAAACTTTAGTACTTTTGTTTTTGGATACATTTTATTTATTATTTCGTGTAATATGTGAGACATGTAGCGCCATCTGTTGGAATATTTTGAAAACATAAATAAAGTTAGAATCGGAGGATACGCGTCGGTTCATATTTGTAATAGCGGGCGGTAAGAAAAAGTCTCAGTGTGTGATCTACGATAGCCCGCACGGGCGGTGCTAGTTTTAAGATTTCTTCGTACAAAATAGTCTTTCGAGGCCATAATACGAACTGATCGCACCCCCCAGTTCTGTGTCGCAAAGTTACGTTGTTATTTCAATCCTATCCTTTATACTTATAACGGCTACATGCCGTTTCAAATTTTGAAATTACTGAAGAACAGTTTCCCGAGTGACTATTGACCTCGCAGAACCAGTAGGCGCTGCAAACTAGAATGGAAACACGGAATAGTCTTATGAATTCGTGTACTATAGTCTACTAAAGTTCTAGCGTAGAACTTCTTGCTGTTTGTAGAAATTAGGTCTATAGGTTGGTTGGACAATCTTTTAAAGAAAAGTAAAATTGTTGCTTGACTTATTGGCTCGTTTGGCAGATTAAGCATGTAATTACTACTAAAAGAACATACATTATCATTATTAACAGAAATGCGTGAAATCATTGTACTTGTAATGTATGAAATGAATCATGAGTTAATTATGACACATTATGGATATAAAACACGGGAATTACGTAGTAAGTTAGAGGGTACCGACTATAGTTTCGACCACATTCGGTGGTCTTTTTCAAGAACAGTACGGAGCGCTCGCGGACGCGGTCGCTTTAGGGGGATTACTATCAGTACTTTGCTTGTCCTTTGCGGCGAGATATGTTAAACAATACACCAAAATAAAAAAATACCATGGACAGTACCTACACAAAATTCATGTATTGAAATAATCTTTGATTCAAAGCATTAAAATTCTGATTTGAATTTAGAAATCCAAAGTTATGGCTATTTGAAATTTAGGTGGTTTAAAGTCGATCACAATACCCTATTGCAAAGTTTACGAATGTATTTCGTTTGCAATAGTTCACGACTGTTTTATATGACAATTATGTATTGTATTCCCTTGTACATTACATATATTACATTTAAATAAATAAATCGTCGAAATAAAGTAGTTTACCAAAATTTAAGCGGCCGATTATCAATTTTAACCGTCGGTCAAGCAGTTTAACTTTATGGTAAAACTGGCGACGATTGATAATCGGGCGTTATAAATTTTGGTGAACTCCACACTAAACAAACTGACCAACTGTCAAATATATTACCTATGTATTAGAAGTAAATCTATGTATTATCTAATTCTATTTTCGAAATAGTATCATGACAGACAGGAATTGATTACCACCAACTGTCATTGTGTAGTACATGTATATACGTCGCGGTGTAGATAACTGATGAAGTTTTGAAGTGAGCGCGGTTGTCATTTGTTTTGATTATGCGAATTTTTATATCTTATTATTTTCCTTTTTGATATAGATAAGAAAAATATCTTTTATTTTTTTAAATAGATTCTATATTGGAAGTTTGACAAAGATACAAACAGTTGAACAAAGAGTGTGATTTGCCGCAAAAGTTTTCTGAAATGTACTAAGTGTGCATTGCACTGCTACAAAATACTATTTTTATACCAAAAATTTGGCAGCGGTGGGATTCGAACCCACGCCTCCGAAGAGACTGGTGCCTTAAACCAGCGCCTTAGACCGCTCGGCCACGCTACCACATGACTGAGTTGTTGAAATTGTAGTTAATATTTAAAAACGTTATTTATCTAAAAATATCCGTATGTTGCGTGTTATATTTGGTCAGTTTATTATCTACTAGTTAAGAATGTAGTAGTCAGTATTGCGTCAAGTATAAATAACGGTATTTTTCTTAATTATTTCATCATACATCACACTTAGACCCCTAGGATTCCCTGTGTCACGGGAGGCATGGACACACACAAACACCCAGACCCGGGACAAACATCTACACTCATCGCACACATTTGCTTCTGCCGGGATTCGAACCCAGGGTCCCGAAGACACAGAAGTCATGTCACTGACCACTGAGCCACGGCGACCGTCATAATGCTGATATTTAGCTTAAATGTCCTACTGCCCTATTATGTAACTTTGAAGTGGAACTTTTATAGACCACAGCATTTCGCTATTAATAGGCAGACCTTTCTTAGAACTGTCAGCTTATACCTAGATTCACAGCAAATGTTCCAATCTGTTTTCTACATACCGGATGAATAGGTCTAGTTTAAAGTACGGGTCCATCCGGGAATCTGGGTGTCCGAGATCCGGACTTTTTAACCGACTTAAAAAAAGTAGGAGGTTCTCAATTTGGCCCGTTTCTTTTTTAAATTTAATTTAACTAGTTTAAAGTAGAGACCCTGTGTTCGAATCCCGGCAAGGGCAAACATTTATGCGATGAGTGTAGGTTTTTATCCCGGGTGTGGGTCACTCAACTCAATCACAGCACACAATCATGCTTGGATGATTGTGTGCTGTGATTGTGTGTGTCCATGCCTCCCGAGACACAGGGAATCCTAGTGCGGGGACTTAGGAGTGTAAAAAAAAAAACAAAAAAAACAGATTACGGGTCCATCCGGGAATTGGGTATCCGAGATCCGGACTTTTTAACCGACTTAAAAAAAAAGAGGAGGTTCTGAATTTGACCCGTGTGATTTTTTAATCTACTCTATTCGAATTTAATCTTCAGCAAGAATATTATTGAGTAAGTACGCCCTTTTGTTTCAGTCCGCAGCCAAAAGTGCGTAATATTCTTTTGTTTGCAGTGGCGTAGACTTGTACAGTCGCTATCTACATTTCATATTTATGTAAACATCATGATCTCACTTGTACGTGTTACGATTCGAGTAATTAGTTAATAATTATGTCATGTCATTATAAATAATAAAAATTGATAAATGTACTTTGGATTTTTTTATACAGAAAGCATATTGTTTCAATTGTTATCTGTGTCAGTAAATAAAATAATTGGCCAAGTATAATATGCATTATATGCATTATACAATAATAATAGTACAGCATCAAAATAGCCCTGACGTCATTGCCATTTCGATCATTGCTTA
The DNA here is from genome assembly GCA_934044485.1 of Apeira syringaria. Classification (NCBI taxonomy): domain Eukaryota; kingdom Metazoa; phylum Arthropoda; class Insecta; order Lepidoptera; family Geometridae; genus Apeira; species Apeira syringaria. The sequence goes on along the minus strand of OW203672.1, from coordinate 3,192,842 downwards.
TGTTTGAATGGGGCCGAAAAGTCCTAGAATGGAGACCACGGACTGGCAAGCGCAGCATAGGGCGGCCACCGACCAGGTGGACAGACAACCTGACTAAGATCGCAGGCAAGGGCTGGATGCGGGCCGCTTCCAACAGGTCCTTGTGGAAATCAATGGGGGAGGCCTATGTCCAGCAGTGGACGTCCTATGGCTGAGATGATGATGATGATTATGTTTGACGGTGACGAAATATACATTCGGTACTTCTGGTCCTCAGGCTTTTGGGTTCGAATCCCGGCAGGGGCAAACATTTATGCCATGAGCAGGGTTTGTCCCTTGTCTCGGATTGTTGTGTACATGTCACGCGCGACACGGGAAGTCCTAGTCCCCTAAGCCCCGGGCTTATTTATAACGCTCCCGGCATGATAAATAAAAAATAAATTAAAGAAAATGGGTAATGTAAACTCTAAGGCTTTCACGGCCGGCGTTTCATGTTGTATGTATTGCTTCCGGGATGTTTGGCCGTGGTCTAAGTGAAACTTGTGTTCCAGACGTTTCGTCGATCACTGCGGTCGACATCTTCAGTAGTTCAGGTCCGAGCGGCGACAAGAGCGTAGAACTCTCCTTCGCGGCGTCTTCTCTGTTACTGAGTCAGTAACAGAGAGTTATCAGTAACAGAGAAGACGCCGCGAAGGAGATTTCTACGCTCTTGTCGCCGCTCCGCGTCTGGAACACATGTTTCACTTAGATCACGGCTGAACAGCCCGGAAGCAATACATGCAACAAAATGGGTAATGTTTTCAAAATGCTGGAAACATCGTGACGTTAAATTGCAATGCAATTTTCTTTATGTTAGATAAAGTACAGGTGTACGTCACCCGTAGGTATAGATTGCAGGCTTACCTATAATATATTTGTACAGTAATAAAAGCGATAATGCAGTGTGTAGTGGCATAATTAATTTTGTTATTAAAACTGACGTTGTTTTGGCACATTGTGAATATGTAAAACACGGGAATTAACCACGTAGTAAGTTAGAGGGTTCCTACTATAGTATCGGAGCGCTCGCGGATGGGAACGCTAGTCTAGGCTAGTTGCAAAATTTTAATGCTTTGAATCAAAGATTATTTCAATACATGAATTTTGTGTAGGTACTGTTCATGGTATTTTTTTATTTTGGTGTATTTTTTAATATACCTCGTCGCAGAGGACAAGCAAAGTACTCATAGTAACTACATTGCCAAAATAGTGTACGCAGATTGCTCTTAAAATAAGGACAGGCAATCGTGTCTTGTAACTTTTATTGCACCTATCTCTACCACATTCTATAAATATATTATACTAGTAGCGCCCCGCGGTTTTACCCGCATGGATTACGGTATTATCCGCTACCTAGAGGTAGCAGATAATACCGTAGTAAAAAGTATAGTTCCCGTGGGATAGATCCCACGGGAACTATACTTTTTCCGGGATAAAAGTAGCTTATGTGTTAATTCAGGGTATAAGCTATCTCCATATCGAATTTCATCGAAATCGGTATAGCCGTTTGAGCGTAAAGAAGTAACAAACATACACACAAACTTTCGCATCTATAATATTAGGATATTTCTACACCCTATAAACATAAAGCTCCAGCCCACTAAAACCATTCAATGCAAATGATTATAGTAATATGCAAATAGTGACTCGCGCTTCATCTAATTATATCTACACCATTTAATATCTTCTTTCTCAGCCATGTGCGTCCACTGCTGGACGTATGCCTCCCCCATTTAGGGGGGATTTGCCAATACTCGCCACGCTTGGCAGGCGGGTTGACGAGCGCAGTATGATTTCCGATTCTCAGAAGGCGCTGCTGCCCACCTCCTGGTACGTTATCCCTTAACCGACTCTTACGGCACCCGCGGGAAGAGATGGGGGAGTACTATTCTAGGCCGGTACCACCACGGCCAATTTAATATAATACAGAGGAAAATTTGTATTTCTGTATGTTTGTAACGAATAACTTTATGAACTGATTTTGAGTCGTAACATAGGCTATATAAGTACAAATACAAATATAAATTTTGTTATTCACGGAAAAATTAAAACAAAATACACTACCTTAATATATTTTACTACTTAAATATGTAAAGGTTCTACTAAAACTTCAATAGTAGAAGTGAAGGTGAAAAAAGGGGCCAAACAGTTACGTCGCGTACGAACAAAAATATTTTTTACGATATTAAAAACATGACAATAGCTACATAAAACTACGCGACACCATACATATTATTATGTCCAATCTAACTGTAGTCATTATCATTCATCATCAGCCATAGGACGTCCACAGCTGGACAAATGCCTCCCCCATTGATGATATAGGTCATTATAAACACTATATATTAAATTTAATTAAACTCTTTTATATACTAAAACACTTGATAGGAATTCCGACCGAAATCAGAGGATGTTTTTTTTTTATGCTGTATAGATCTAGCGTTTGACCACTATCTCATTACCGGATGTTACTCAATCACGTACCAGAAGGTGGGCAGCAGCGCCTTCTGAGGATAGGAAATTATACTGCGGTCGCCAACCCGCCTGCCAAGCGTGGCGAGTATAGGCAAATCCCCCCTATATGGGGGAGGCAATGTCCAGCAGTGGATATCCCATGGCTGAGATGATGATGACTCGTGCCTTAATATTAATCCTTATCGGAATATGTATAATTATATCAGAGACCCGTAGACTGCTTTTGAAACTATACAAATCAGATATTTCATTCAATCGATTTAAAAATCTTTTTCCGTGGTGGTACCGGCCTAGAATAGTAGGTACCTACTCACCCGTCTCTTCCGCGTGGGTGCCGTAAGAGTCGGCTATGGGACCCATACTGCGGTCGCCAACCCGCCTGCCAAGCGTGGTAATTGGCAAATCCCCCCTATATGGGCAGGCATATGTCCAGCAGTGGATGTCCTATAGCTGCGATTAATGAATGGAAATGTTACTTTTGAACTATCATGGTACCGACTTCAATAAGTTATTTCACACTTTCGAGTGTTGAAGTCGGTACCATTTTTTGGTATTTTTTTTATTCTGTATTTATTTTTGGTAAATTTATTATTAACAATATCGTTCATATCTCTGTTGCTACATAGCTGATGATGAATGTTGAGAAGTATTGTTAACCACTGCAATTGGTCATAAGAGATGTGAGAAAAAAACACCTTATTTACCTACTCACACATAGCGTAACGCATGGCCTACGAAATCTATTTAATCATAGAACTTTGTACTATGATTCTTCTTCTTCTTCTCAGCAATTGGTCATCCACTGCTGGACATATGCCTCCCCCATATAGGGGGGATTTGCCAATACTCGCCACGCTTGGCAGGCGGGTTGGCAAGCGCAGTATCATTTCCTATCCTCAGAAGGCGCTGCTGCCCACCTTCTGGTACGTGTTCCCTTAGCCGACTCTTACGGCACCCGCGGGCAGAGATGGGGGAGTACTATTCTAGGCCGGTACCACCACGGCACATCAGTACTATGATTAATACTTATTTACTATGATTAATAGATTTATTTTATTACGCTACAATTTTAGAGGGCCCATATTTATTTAAAATATCATTACCTTTAGGGATAAATTGTCAGCAAAGGGTCTAAAGGCGGACAAGTTACCTTTTGATAGGAAAATATCTGCAGGACCACTATCGTTAGCCTATAATTATAAGAAGCTTGTATATTTTATAATATGATCCCACTTTTTTGACTAAAAACATACAGGTCTTTTTAAAATTATGTACGTCAGTTGCAAACTCAAATATCATACGAATATTTATTTACCATTTTAGCTATTAAAACTCAATACTTTCCATACATAAAATATGCAATCTTTAAATAGGTATACATTATCATTATAAATTGAGCTGTCCACGAAGAAGATAAGGTACAGTATCATTTGCACAATCTCATACACACGTGCAAACAAGATAATCGATTTCAAACTCAAACCACGTTGAAATTAAAATCTAAAATCTGGCAATTGTAGAAATAAAAACGCACATTCAATACTGGACACTAAACGTTCATTTATACGTTCTACAGTTATTAAGCACACCGCACATTCCACAGACTACGCTACACATTTCTAATTCACTAATTCGTAATTTTCACTACTCACTCACCATTACATGGCTAGAGGAATTCCGTGTGCACTTCACGAGCACTGACGTCACACTGGCTGGCTGGCAAACATCGCCGTGAAACATTCGATTTTTGAAAACAGCTGAGACCAGAAACTTCTGGACTACATTCTCATTGCTTCTCAAACCATGACAAGTCTACGTAAAATGGTTGACAATCAAAGGTCACTGTCGCGCTTGAAATGAGGTAAAATATGCAATTTTCCGCGGATTAATTCACATTTCTCTTTCCAATTATTTATTCTAACATAAAGTAGATTTTCTATATTATAGTATTCTTTTAGTAAACTCATTCGTTGATATAGTAATTTCTACGTCTTTGGGCGCCATTTTGAAACTGCAAAGATGGTTTTGCGCATGCGTGTCACATAAGGGCAAGGGTGGATGAAATTGGCTTTCTTGCTTCAGACCAGACACATTAGTCGAGAACTTATCAGCTTCTCATTCTTATTCGGCGTATTATTAGTAAAATTCTTTGAAATATCTTTAATACGAGAACCGGGAATATACTTATACTTTTATAAAGAGTCAAAAAAATCGAAAAATTAATATATGCTATGTTTTAATTTAATTCAATAAACAACAGTACGTAGATTACGTATAGTAGTTGGTAGGTAAAAACGTAAGTAACGTAACAGAATTATTTAGGTAGGTACTCGTCAAGCCATCAAGCCAAGAATAGAAATTACCCTCCGCCTACTCAATACGTTGTGCGATTTAATGATTGAGTCAGCTATTTTGGTATATAACTTACGTAAACAAAAGTCAAAAGGTATTGATGTGTATTTTTTTATTATTATTAATTTAACTAGGTATTCCTCCAGTGTGTCAAGTCTACTTGTAATGTTCTTAATCAGTCCAGTGCGAGGCCGACTCGATGCCAATATGACAAACACGTCTGCTAAGTTCATAGCGGCCTGAATCTATGTTGAACCTATGCTCGGCCTATGTCGGTGTTGTACGAAATTGACAAGTTGGATGCTAACAGACTACGAAAAAAGGTATACCTACTACGTCACTGAATCTAGAACTGAATCGAGATTGATTCAATATGGACAAATTGAAAATAGCAGACTACCAAACCTGTCAAAATCACACATTGTGAGCCGATCATATTGCCATATTGACTAGTAGACTTAGGCCCCAGATTACGACAGATAACTGATAAGGGTCTTCGGAAGAGGTCGCATGCGGGTTCGTTCAACCGGTCCTTGTAGAAATTAATGGGGGAGGCATGTACTCAGCAGTGTAATTATTAAGATTGAAACGATTCCTCCAGGAAACTGCAATAAAAAGTGAAATAACGTATGTATTTTTTATTGATGGGGGAATTCACTTATAGCATTTTTTGTAATGACAGTTACAGTGCACTTTGCTCGTAGAACCGTGACATCAGTTGCAGGTAAAGTGCAATTGAATTTACTCAAGCGGAGACCTCAGACAGGCAACACCAGCGGAGAACATTTACCTACAAGGTGCGGGCATACGACCTGACCAAGATTGCAGGAAGAGGCTGGTTGCAAGCCGCTTCCAACCAGTCTTTGTGGAAATCAATGGGGAGGTCTGTGTAATATACATATAAAACAATTTTCTAAACTAAGGTTATGGACCGGAATGGGCGGTCTTGTTACTTGTAGCGATTTCCTGCAGACATTACAGTTGTCATCCATATGTCGGTGGTCGATCTTGGCCTCATTTTACCTGAATAATAATACCTATAGCTATAATTTATAAATTAATAACATAAATAACCTGAAAATATGTTGGATTCAGAATCACCATTGAAAAAGGCTAGTAGGCCAAAAACGCAAACTCCTGCAGAACATCAAACAGCGCAAAGTTGCATACCTACTTAGGGCACGTGCTTTGCACAACGGGTAAATAATAAAATTCATTTTTTATACGCTCAATAATGGCTCTCAAAGATATTCTCAAACTTAATCCAAACATCGACTTATTTGCGAGTAGTTCGGCGTCAATACACACGGCACTAACCAACACTCTTGTTGTACCTTATGACATTAGTTAGTTTTTTGTATTGTAAATTGTATCTATTATTTTTTTTAAACTTTAATCGATCTATTACTGTATCTCCATTATCTGTGGAGGCTTGTAAATGGCTCTTCCTTACAATATTTGTTGTGCTAATTTGTAACTTTAGCTGTAAGCCACCCTAAGAGTATAAAATAAAATTTAATAAAATAATAAAAAAGTGCTTCTAATCATTCATTAAAATAATTTATTTAAGTATATTGAGAGAATTTTGGACATTTGGTACATAAGTTATATGTATATAATTTTTATAATAAAAATAAAAATTTAAGTCTACAAATAATTACTTCTAAAACTTAATCTAAAAGTCCATGGCTGGAGAAAAATGTCTCCAGACTATTGCCACGTGGCATGGCTATGGTCAACTTCTGTGAAATATAAATGCCAGCACTCTGGACACCAGAGGCGTTCACCAAACCTGGAGGCGTATTTCTATGTGAGCTGCGCCCCGCGTCTTGACTTGGCTAAGGCTTTCTCATTACCTCAATTATACCTACTACGAAAACCGTATATTTTATGGGATAAAAGTAGCCTATGTGTTATTTAGACTAAATTCTATATCAATGGTAGTGATTCGCTTATTCAACTGAACTAAACGAAAATTTTGGAAAACTAAATCAGTTCTTATACGGTTACGATAAAGTCTAAATTAGCATGAGACTTATCAATAACATCACTAATATTAAGATATATTTATTAAATTTGCGGGTAGTTTCAGCGAAATTAAGTTGCCATTTATTTGATGTCTACTAAAACTACCCACAATTGGTCAACAGTTGAATAAAACTCGTCTAATATTAGTGAGAGCGTTGTATGGAGTTATACGAATTTGAATTTTAGCGTAAATAGAATACGAGCTATTTCAATTTGAAGAATTTTAGTGAATTTTATCTAGTTTATGTGATTAACAGAATTAGGGCCATTAATGCCTTAGTTAATTTAGATCCCATCAGCCGGGGTGCGATGTCAAGCCACCTCCTCGTGGTGCACCCTGGGCAACAGTGGACAGTGGGTCGCTGGCGAAGAGCTTGACGAGGGGGACGTCTCTCCACTTCTGCCCTATAGCGTTGATAGGTTGAAGTGGATGAGGCAAGATGGCGCGGTTGGTGAGGAGCGCCATAGGGGGGAAGCCAGGAGTCCGGCGAGGGACTCAGCGGACCTTCGGGTCGGAGGATGGCCGGCCTGCAAGGCCGGCGGCGCGGCAGGGAGGGTCAACCCGGCCACCCTGTCGGGCACTCACGGATGGCGGCCCTGTGCCGCAGCGGACCTTCGGGTCGTGGGATGGCAGGCCTGCAAGGCTTGCGATGCACGGTAGGAACGGTCACTCTGGCCACCCCTGTCGTGCGCGAGGTGGAGTGGCGACTCAGCCGAGTCGCAGCAGATCTTCGGATCGGAGGATGGCCGGCCTGCAAGGCTGGCGGCGCGGCAGGGAGGGTCAACCCGGCCACCCTGTCGGGCATTCATGGATGGTGGCATTATGCCACAGCGGACCTTCGGGTCGTAGGATGGCCGGCCTACAAGGCCTGCGATGCGCGGCAGGGAGGGTGAACTCCGCCACCCTGTCGGGCCCCATGCGTCTCCGAATCCTTCGGTTCGGTGCCCGCCTAGAGGATGCATGGTCGGGGGGAACCCGGCCGCTAGGGCACCAAAGGGGACCTCACCCCTAAAAGGAAAATCAAAAATGGACACACCGGCGATTGTAAATAATCCCCAAGTAAAGCGCCCCGTCGTATCTGGGGGGGGCAACAACCGCCTCGTGGGCTCCGGCCGGAGCTCGCGTACCGACGACCAACGCAAAACGAATACGGAACACGAACCTGCAAAACCTGACGACCACTGCATTTCCACGGATACTGATTCGAGGGAGAAGAGGACGCCATTGGTGGTCCTCTTAGGCTGCGACGAAACACCACCTAGCGTCGCAAGCGTTAATAAGGAGAACCCAAATGAGGCTCGGATTCCGACTCCTAATCCTTCGGAGACGTCGGACTCTGACATAATGAGCTGGGAGACGGTTTCGTCTCGCAGCAATACGAGGCGACTGCGTAAGCGCCAGCGAGCCGCCGAAGACGAAGAGGACCTGGGTGACTCCTCACCGTCTCCTAAGATCCCGACTGCACGGCGCGGCCGTGGGGGCCTGCCCACCACCTCAAGGCGCCCAACATCCCGCGCCGCGCAAGAAGAAAAGCGGGCTGCCACGGAAGCCGAGCTCGAGAAAGAGCTGCAAAAGAGGGCCCAATCCATGAAGAAGAAGGTGGGTGCTCCTGAGAATCTCCAACTGAGTAATTGTGATGCTGCTCAATTGGAGACAATGGTCTTGGATTCGCTGGACACTGTCTTGACTGTGGCCACCAAATCCAAACAATTGAAGGGTACATTCGTGAAGGCACTGAAGGATGCCGCGGCCATTATCAAGGCATCCTTCCGTGAAACTCGGTCACGAACGTTGACCGAGGAGATGGCCCTCCTTGTTGAGGCAAACAAGCAGCTCTCGGCGGACCTGAAGGAGCTCCGACGAGAGATGCAGCAGTTAAAGGCGACCCGAGTGACTCCTGCCCCAATCCCGACCCAGGCTCCGAGGACGGTGCCGGCAAGGACCTCGGCCCAAACCCCCTGTATAGAGGAGGTGATGCGGCAGATCATGGTGGAAGTCGGCACCATGGTCAATGCCCGCTTCGCGGGCCTTGAGGACAGGCTGCTGCCGGCAAGGACTGTCAGGCCCCCGCTCGCCGCAGATCGGCGTAGGGAGGCTGAGTCGCGCCCGGCGGCGGCCACAAGCCGCAGCACCGCACCTGTCCGCGCCCCAGCGAGGACCCCAGCCACCCAGACGCGTGGCTCACGGGGTGCCCTCACACCGGCGGCACGCTTTGTCCCCGCCCCCGTTCCGGCTCCACCATCAGAGCCGTGGAATGTGGTGGCGAGACGGGGTCGGGAGAGGGAGAGGGATGCTCCTCCTGTTCGAGCACCTCCTCCACCCCCAAAGTCTTCGAAGAAGAAGGCGAGGAAGAAGCCCGCTCCTACGGCGCAGATCACCGGCGCACGAGCGGCAAAACTCCGCCCCCCGAAAACGGCAGCCGTTGTACTGACGCTGCAATCAGGGGCAGCGGAGAAGGGCTTGACGTTCGCGAAGGTCATAGAGCGGGCCAAGGCGAACGTCAACCTGAAGGAGTTGGGGGTGCCGCCGTTAAAGATCAGGACGGCGGCCACAGGAGCCCGTATTCTGGAGATTGCCGGTCCAGACAATGCCAGCAAGGCAGACGTTCTGGCCGGAAAGCTCCAGGAAGTGTTCGGGAGTGAGGAGGAGGTGCGAGTTTCCAGGCCGGTCACCACCAGTGACCTGAGAGTCAACGGCCTGGACGACTCCACAACGTCGGAGGAGCTGGCAGAGGTGCTCGCAAAGGCGGGCGACTGCCCCGTCCAGTCCATCTCCGTCGGCACAATTCGCCGCGGAGCCGGGGGGATGGGGACCGCCTTCGTGCGCTGTCCCACCCTGGCCGCTAAGAAGGCAATGTCCAGTGGGGGGCGTATCCTAGTGGGCTGGGTGGCGGCCCGGGTTGTCGTCTTAGACGCCCGACCCCGCCGCTGCTTCCGCTGCCTTGCGCTGGGCCACATTGCGGCCCAGTGCAAGTCCGATGTTGACCGTAGCGATGAGTGTTATCGCTGCGGTCAAAAGGCCCACAAGGCCCGGGACTGCTCCGCCACTCCCCACTGCACCATCTGCGAAGCAGCTGGGAAGTCGGCGGACCACCTCTCCGGGGGCAAGGCTTGCGCCAAGCCCCCGGCCAAGTCAGGGGCCAGGAGAAGGGCCGCTGCGGCTGAGGCCAAGGCCAAGCCGCGGCCGCCTCCCCCCGACAAAGGGCCCGCGGCTCAAATGGAGGTGGGTTAATGGCTTTAACCTTCCTCCAGGCGAACCTCAACCACTCCGCCCGGGCACAGGATTTACTCCTTCAATCCTTGGCGGAGCGGTTGATTAGCGTTGGAGTGATCGCCGAGCCGTACGCCGTCCCACCCCGGGTCGACTGGGTTGGGGACCTCGACGGCTTAGTGGCGATCACAACACAGTCGCCGGCCCACTCTCCCCCCCTCGAGGGTGGCCCGAGGGGCAGGGGATACGTGACGGCTTGTTTGGGCCAAGTCGTCATCGTCGGAGTGTATACCTCCGGCAACAGGCCGGTTCACGAGCTGGAGACTCTTCTCGGTGAGGTGGGGACCTTCATTGGTCAGACCCGCCCACGCCCCGTTGTCGTGCTCGGAGACTTCAATGCCAAATCCTTGGCGTGGGGGTCCCCGGCGACGGATCTTCGGGGCGACATGGTGTTGGAGTGGTCAACCGAGGTGGGTCTCTGTATCGTGAACCGAGGCAGGGAGAACACCTGTGTCCGTCAACAGGGTGGCTCGATCGTCGATCTGACGTTTGCCACCCCAGACCTCACCTGCCGCATTCGCGACTGGCAGGTGCTGGTGGACGCGGAGACGCTATCCGATCACCGGTACATCCGGTTTAGCGTCTCCCCGTCCCCGACGGACGCAGTGTCAGGAGGAGGAGGAAGAGGAGGGAGCGAGATCGGCCCGCGGTGGGCCCTGAAGCGCCTCGATGCCGAACTACTGCTGGAGGCGATCCTCGTCGAAGCGTGGAGTGGCGCTCCTCAGGAACCGGAACCGGTAGACCCGGATGCGATGGCGGACAGGCTGTGTGAGGCGGTTACGCGTATCTGCGACGCCGCGATGCCGCGTTCGCGTGCCCCACAGCCCAGACGCCAGGTCTACTGGTGGTCGGAGGAGATCGCCGAACTTCGAAGATGCTGCGTGACGAGGAGACGCCAATACCAGCGGTATAGAAGGCGTAGGCGGCAAGAGACCGAAAACACCGAGTCTCTGTACGCCGCCTACAGGGAGGCTTCCAGGGCCCTACGCCTAGCGATAGGGGAGGCCAAGAAGCAGGCTTGGCAGCAACTGCTGGAAGGGCTTGAGCGCGATCCGTGGGGTCGACCGTACTTATGGGCGAGACAAAAGCTCCGCCCCTGCGGTCCCCCCACCACGGCCTCGCTCCAACCGGTGGTGCTGCAAAGAGTGGTCGAGGGATTGTTCCCTGGTGCGCCGGGGACCGACTTCACACCTCCCACTGCTGTGGCCGCCCTATCGGCCGATCTCGCCGAGGGAGAGAACGAGCCTGCCCCCATCTCCGAGGGAGAGCTAGGTGCTGCAGTGCTCAGGATGAGGGCCAAGAACACGGCGCCCGGGCCTGACGGCATACCGGGCCGCGTGTGGGCCCACTCCTTGGAGCACCTGGGCACCGCCCTGAGAGGTGTCTTTGACAAGTGCCTCAGGGTTGGCAGATTTCCCAGACGGTGGAGAAGGGGCATCCTCGTCCTCATAAGGAAGGAGGGTCGTCCAGCGGACGAGCCCGTGGGGTATCGTCCCATCGTGCTGCTTGATGAGGCCGGCAAGCTGTTCGAGAGAATAGTCGCTGCCCGCCTTGTCAAGCACCTCGAGACGACCGGACCGGACCTGGCGCCCAACCAGTTCGGTTTCCGGAGGGGTCGCTCGACGATCGACGCGATCTCGCGCGTCCGCGACCTTTCCGAGGAGGCGTGCTCCAGTGGAGGCGTGTTGTTGGCCACATCGTTGGACATCGCCAACGCATTCAACACGCTCCCGTGGAGCACGATACACGCGGGCCTGGGGCACCACAATGTGCCCAGGTACCTGCGGAGGCTCGTCGAGGACTATCTCTCTGATAGAGAGGTAGTCTACTCGACGACCCAAGGGGTGGGACGTAGCCCCATGACGCGCGGTGTTCCACAGGGGTCTGTCCTCGGACCACTCTTGTGGAACATTGGGTACGATTGGGTCCTCCGCTGCGGTAACCTTCGTGGAGTCGACGTAGTTTGCTACGCTGACGACACACTGGTGACCGCGCGGGGGCAGAGCTACAGGGAGGCAGTGATCCTGGCAACGGCCGCTGTCGCGACGGCCGTGTCCAGGATCCGGATGCTGGGCCTGGAGGTCGCGCTCCATAAGTCGGAGGCCATGTGTTTTCATGGACCCCGACGAGCGCCACCTGCAGGCTCCACCATAGTGGTGGGAGGTACCCCCATTCCTGTCCGGACAACGCTCAAATACTTGGGTGTTGTCCTTGACGGGAGGTGGAAGTTCGGGGCGCACATGCGACGGCTGTCCCCGAAGATTGTGGCGACGGCCGGAGCACTGAGCCGCCTCCTCCCGAACATCGGTGGAGGAGAGGGGAGCTGCCGGCGGCTGTATACCGCGGTGGTAGGCTCCATGGCGCTCTATGGTGCCCCGATATGGGCGGGACAGCTCGATCGGCAGACAACCGCCCTGCTGATCGGAGCACAACGTGTGATGGCGAAGAGAGTGTGCAGGGGGTACCGCACACTCTCTCATGAGGTGGCATGCGCCCTCGCCGGGACGCTTCCGTGGGACCTTGAGGCTGAAGTCCTTGCCTCGGTCTACTGGCGTAGAGCCGAAGCGCGGGAGTTGGACGAGCGACTGGCGCCGAGGGAGGTGATGCTCTGGCGGGAGGAAGCCAGAGCATCCGCCATCACACAGTGGGAGGGAAGGCTCCTCGCAGAACCCACGCAGAGGGGAGATAGCGCTCGACGACTCCTCGAGGCTATCCGTCCCATACTCGGAGAGTGGGTTAACCGGAGGCATGGGAGGCTCTCTTATAGGCTGTCGCAGGTCCTCTCGGGGCATGGTTGCTTTGGGAGGTACCTGCACCGTTGTGCCAGGAGGGAAGTCTCCCCGGTCTGCCACCAGTGTGGGCACGCGGAAGACTCCGCCCAGCACGCACTGGAGGCTTGTCCGGGAGGAGCCGAGCCGCGCCGAGCTTTGGTCGCGGCTCTGGGAGGCACTGACCTCTCCTTGCCGGTCGTCTTAGCCAAGATGGTCGGTGATGAGAGGTCGTGGGAGGCGGTCGCCTCCTTCTGTGAAACGGTGATGTCACAGAGGGAGGCCGCGGAGCGGGAGAGAGAAAGGGACCCTCTTTCTCACCCGCTTCGGCGAGCGCGGACACGGAGGCGGGCTGATCGGACCCGCACTCCGTCTCCGCTGAGAGGGCCGGGGGTGCTAGATGCGGGGGCGTCTGGCACCCCCCAAGTATGAGCCCTCCGAGGTGGCGATGCCCTCGATGTGTTCCCGAGGGTATCGTGCACGAGGGGTGAGGGAGGAATCCCTTCCCGAGGTGGGCCCGTCGCAAGGCGGGCAGCGGCGTCGACGGGGGCTGCGGATAGTGCGCAAGCGGAACCGTGCCCCCCGTCACTTGCCGACGACGGAGGAACACCCCGGGGTTTTAGTGGGTACACTCGCCACTCTGGCGGGGACTCCCACATAACCACCGTGCCTCCCCCGGCCGGTGGTATCCATAAAGGATTTCCCCGGGTCAAAAAAAAAAAAAAAAAAAAAAAAAAAAGATCCCATCAGCCTTTCTAACCTAGCCAAGCATTTAACAAACATCCATCCAAACTTTCGCGTTTACAATGTAAGTAAAATTAATAATTATGATATTGTACCTACATACAAGATTAAACTATACGTACCTATCATTTGAATCATAGTTATAATTGATTTAGCTATAAGGGTAAAGGTGTAAAATTCTTTTAGAAAAAAATCACCGTTTAAAAAATAAAGCGTAGAATAATCTATGCAATCAGCCCGCTTTATAACAAAATGTAATTATACCTAAGTACTAATCAGAGAAACCTTCAACGATCAAGATGAACGGTGACCACCTTTCATTTCGTTTTGTTACGCAAGGTAGGTGAACCACAGAACAATGAATTATTTATGTTAGAAAGGGCTAATAGGCGCGCCCGATATAATCATCGTGAGCCATTTTTCAACTGAGAAACAAATCTTAGCAAAGCGCCAGGTACAGGTTCTGAGTGCAGAGTTACAACGGAGGGGATAATTTAAGACAAAGACGGTATAAAAGTCAATGGTTTTCCTTAAAAAAATTGAACGTAAGTCCGCCTCGAATGACTACGATGCAATGAACTAAAAAAGTTTACACGTATTTTCATGAGAAAACGCCGAGCAAAGCTCGGTTGCCCATATTTACTTACAGATCATATAACTACTTTAACTTATATTCTTATATTTTAGGTTCAAAACACATTAAAATCGTGCAATTGCTTTATGACCAACTAGCATGTCTATCTCTCAGTCCTTTCCACTCACCCCTTACACTACTCCCTTCTCGACGAGTTATCTCATATATATATATATCAGACTGAAGCAAAAAAATATATATTAAAATCAAATATATGAGTAGCTTTAACCAAAAGTTTTGGTTGCTCTTTGAACACTAGAGAGTAAAGTTTTGGCTCTTCCGTCTAAAATGGTTGCCGACCCCTGAACTAGGCCCATGCAGATTGGCGGGAAGAACAAGGATTGGACAGCCCTAATATCGGAGTTTACTGACCTTCAATGACCTCCGGCATAGCCTAACAACTGTTACACATTTCAAAGAATAATCAGGACCAACGCGACGAACGCGTCCTCCGTTGAAACTTCACTAGGTACCGGTTACCCATTCCAACCATTTCCTATAATCTTGGGGCAGCTAACTGTAGGTACTTTTAGAATGGTTTTGGTGATACAACTAGGTCAAGTTGATTGTGCTTACTTACCATTTGATATAATAATACCCGTGTAAGTAATGTTTAAATATTTATTTGTTTCTTGGAAGAGATGGCCCGGAAATATATTTTCAACAAAAAGGTACCCAATAATTTTTGTGATGTGATTGTGATAATCACATATTGTATATTGCAGCAGCACCAACATCCTCTCACCAGCAACTGCCTTCTTATAAACACTATTCTGACTTATTGCGTAATGTTTAAGTAGGTACCTACCTACATTTATTATAGGGTAAAACCGGGTAATGCAGGTCAAAAGGTAATACCAGTCATTACCAGCTGTATATGCCTGTAATATTTTTATCCATGATTAATATAACATACATACATATTAAAACATACATATTAAATTCGATCAAAAACTGAAAATGTGTACAAAACTTTACTATTTACTATATGCCCAGGTGGTTTCTCGATTGTAGATTATGTTTTAATTGTTTCCTCTTCCTGTGAACTGCGGGCCCCAAACTAGGCAAAGCCTGTATCTCGGGCGCCCAATCCGTTACCTACAGTCGCTGACGGACCTACCATCAGGTGAGCTCCGCCGGCGGTTACTGTTAACAAATAGTATTGTTGCGCTTGTCTGTACGCGTTAAATAAATAAATAAATAATGTTAGTTACTAAATTTTGGGATCTGCATCGCAATAAGGATTTTTTTTTTTTTTTTTTTTTTTGTCGAATGGGACCTGTATAAAATAATAGCGAAACCTTAACTTAACTTAAATGAGAGAAATTGGTGTGTGTATTATGTATGGTTGTGAAACATGTAGTGTTGTGAAGTAGTGTTGTGAAGTAGTGTTGTGAAGTATGTGTAGTGTTAATAATTAATAGGTGTACTATACTACTATACATATGACTTCCGTCATAATCTTAGAGTTAATGATATATATAATATGTACTGTTCGTGTATCATAATAATAATAAATAAATAAATAAATACCATTTCTCCCATATTACAGCGTTCCCGCGCAGGCACACGTTCAAATCGTGTTATTATAGGTAATTATTAATAACCGACTTCAAAAAAGGTGGAGGTTCTCAATTCAACTCGTATTGTCACGCGATAACTCGACTGGGTGAATCGATGTCTAATTTACACTTTCTTAATTAGAAAATGATTAAGCATGTCCTTACAAGATGACAACGAAAATGTTAATTATGTAGACTCCACAGCCTCATATAAATATATGATATACAATCAAAATTCAAATATGGAATAAAAGTTAGTTCATTTATTTACAAAACTCTAATTTATCATTCCTATAAGCAGAGTTTAATCATAAAAAATACATGTATCTAAAGAAAAATAAAATCATCCTACTGCTTATTTCTATACTGTGTCGCTGGCGGGGTCATGCGAGTTCACTGCCGA
This sequence comes from Apeira syringaria, assembly GCA_934044485.1. Classification (NCBI taxonomy): domain Eukaryota; kingdom Metazoa; phylum Arthropoda; class Insecta; order Lepidoptera; family Geometridae; genus Apeira; species Apeira syringaria. Next base: position 3,176,587 of record OW203672.1, on the reverse strand, counting down.
TGCGTCCGCACGAAGTATTTCGCGCTCGGCCCGGGACAGCGCTAAATGCCTACTTTTGGGGGGCCACCTGGCCTTAATTAGACTAACGTTAAGACGTTAGGTACTGGACTGATCTCGACATCTCAATATTTTTTTATACTGTATAGGCTAGTTTGACCACTATCTCACTTGATGGTCAGTGACGATGTGGTCGATGTTATCACGCTAGACCTAGATGGCTTACTGGCTCTCAAGGACTGCTGCCGGAACAAACTATGCGTTTGGTAATAGATTTTCATTAGCCGGGTACTCGAGAGTACCTACCCCTATGCTGGGATTTTGATAACGGTGTTACTATTGTGTATAATCCTGGAGTCTTCAAGTCGCGAGTGAATAGGTACCTTCTAGGTTTGCGTGCTAAATCCTAGACAACGTCATCACTTAACATCAGGTGAGACAGTTGTCAAACGCAAACTTATATGTAAAAAAAAAAAAAAAAAACTCACCGGAAGCTCAAGCTGTTGGTGGGGATCGAACTAACGCCCGTCATTTTGACAGCCGACGCTCCCACCGCTGAGCTATCAATATAATCGCTTCAAAAGATTTCGGTGGTAAAGGCCTAAGTCATGGTAAGTAGGTATCTTTGCCAATGTTTTGCTTGCCAATCAAATAGGCCGCAATATCTCAACAAAAGCAAAAACCACCAAAAAAAAACATATATTGTCCATATTTTAGTTTCATCTATTCATTAAAGGAGTTGAGTCAAACTTCACATAAAATAATAAATAGTTTAATAACTTAAACACAATATAAAAGTTAATAAAACAAAGTTTATTTTATACAAACAAATGTATGTATGTACTTTGTACAAAGATCATATGTCATAGTAAAAGCCACAATGTGTGTATTACTGTGCCCTAAATTATTGTACTTAGATGGAAGAATTATTTATTTTTAATGTGTTCTTTACAAAGTGATATGTTTTTGCAAGCAATTTGATGTAATTCGACGACACAGATAATGTTTTTCTTTTTTAACTACTCGCCGCTAGGTGGTGGGATTTAATTTATGAAAGCCCACCACCTAGCGGCCAGTAGTTGAACTATATTTTAAATATTATAGCACATACACACTTTTTGGTTGTATTTGTTAAGACCGCTACATATCCTAGATTTCAAATTACTCCTATAAAAATATACAGAGGTCGACATCAAACTAAATTAAACATGAAATTATATAAATCACAATCTATAATGTCTTAATTAAATATATAACTATATAGAAGTAGTATCCGGCTTTTAACGTTCATAGTCGTAGAAGTTTCGACGTAGGTTTTATAGATGGCGGTGAAATATAACGCCATCTATGTCATAACTAAACTATTTTAGATATCAACTATAAAAAATCTAGGATAGATGGTGTTGAGATATCTATTAATTACATATTTTAACTGAGTATACAGCCTCCGCTCCTCTATCGAGAGTAGTCATCACGGGCGAACCCCGCTCGCCAAATGTACAAGAGCGCGACTCATACACGCTATATAAAACTAGTTGAGACGCGTTCTGCGTCATTCGTGAACTGGCAGCGCGACAAAACGAGCTCCGTTACAAATGCTGAGTTGTTGTGCTTATTGGTGCAAAACCAACTACACCTAGAAAAATATAATTGTATGATTTAATGCATCTTTTTCATTCAACGTTAGTATCGTCGCTATTTTTTGAGCATGTTAAGCAATACGTGTCCAATATTTTATAAAAATCTATCTGACCTCCATATGATTAGCGTATACATTGTCGGACACTGTAACTAATGTTGAACTTGCATTTTGTACGAAATCTGTAGATTGAGATATAAAGTGAAGAATACAGTACTTACATATTTTTTTTTACGTTTTTATTTTACATCCTCAGCTGAACTATATATTGTACAAGTCCGTGGTAGTTGTAAATTAGCATATTTATTTCCATTTTACATGAGACAATGTGATGAAAAATATATTTGTTGAAAAAACCTGAAGGTGGAAACTACGGTTATATATAAATATGATATTCTTTGCACGGTCTTAAGTCATCGATACTGTAAATATCGACACTATGCTATCGATATTTACAATTCTCTAGCTCGTTTACAGTAAACGTCATGCACTAATACGAGGCTTTCGCGTGTGTGCACGTTTGTGTGCGCAAAGTTCGAACTAGTGTTTATATTTTTTACTAGTGTGCGTGCGTAGCAACGCGATCGATAACTATGTAAGTGGTAAATATTATATGTGTACGATTACCTCGTCCCCTTCAGTTTTTGGCGAACTTTTTTGTTCTGACGGAAGCGCTTGTCACGCATCCCGGTTGGTTATTTTATCTGAGTATTTTAACACATCTATGTCACATTATTAAACTATTGTAACGCGCAAAGCATCCATCCGTTCGCGTGTTGCTGCGCGCGCGCTTGGCCGCGTTCGTTCCCGCGCGAAGGCAACTCTCGCGCGCTCAGTGGTTCGTCGTCTACCGACCCGTACGCGTCCCAATGAAAGCTATATAAGCTTACCCCGTGACTCGCGCTGTCTCTAAATATTATCTACTATGTACATTATAGTGCGTAAGATTTAAAGTAAACAAAGTGTTTTACAAGCTTTACACTATTTTAAATTTCAACAACTCTCAACAGTCTTACACAATCTTTAAATTCAATTGACAAGTAAACTTTTTGTTGAGTCATGTGTTCAAAATTATGGTCATTAGCCTAATTTAATTAAATAAAAGTTGATTGCTATCTCCATCATCGCGAACTAAAATAATCCTACCCATAAAACCCTCAACATAAGTAACAACGTATTTACGAATTCTAATAACTCATAATAATGTTTTTTTATTTTTTCTGTCACACTTAGAGCCTCAGCTCTGACGCATTCCCCTCAGCACTCAGCCTATAACGAGTAAGCTTACGTCTTTTTGTTTAAGTCGCATATGCTATTTAGCGCGCTATTTAGTTAAAGCTTTTCCTCCAAAACTTTAGATTTCTTAGCAGAATATTGTTCGCTCAATAACTTCATGACTTGCGCGTGGGTTTTGCTTCCATCTTTGACATTAACATAGTTTTCCTTGACAAACAGTGAAAATCCATTTGGCGCGCATTTTCTGGCGGGAGTCTTTGTCACGACGCCATCTTTGTTCTTCTTGTTGAGAACGACGTCGAACTTTCCACGGCAATAGCCGCAGCATTTCTTCTGGATGTCTATGGACTTCGAGTGGCGTTGGAAACTGAAAAAGTGATTTACTTCTTTCCGAGATTCATTCTTAAACATTTATTGACTTTAGGCATCAAAGACTGACTAAATCGAGTCTTACTTATAGCTTGTGTTTACCACCGACATATTTGCCAGCGATTTATTTCTCACGATGGCAGAAATGTTTAATATAAAATTTTCAACAAGTTCAAAACAGGAAATAAAATTTTATGAAATTATATTTAAATATGGGATGTCATTTTTATTTTTTTATCAAGAGGCAATGAGTGTTTTTTACATACATACATAATTATAACCACGCCTCTTTCCCGTGGGGCTGGGCAGATACCACCGCGTTCCAACTGCTATAATCTCGACACACTTCTTTCATTTCATATCCACGTTCATCAGACCTATCATACAAGAGCGTCGGTTTAGAGTGTTCTTTTTTTAAATTATTATAAGCTTGCGCTTAGCCACTGTCACGCCTAATGTTAAGTGACGACGCGGTCTAAGATGGAGCACACAAGCCGAGAAGGTACCACTCGTGGCTTGAAGACTCCAAGGTTGTACCTATCGGCAAACACAACTTTACCGGGCTTTTCTTAGAACTTCCTCAATTTGATTTCGGAACGTCCGCCGAGGCCTTCTTCTTCCAACACTACCATCCACTGCACCCATGTATACCTGCTCAATCTCTTGTCGTTCATTATCTCTACATAATCAAACCACCTTAACATACTTCTCTCAATCTTAGTCACTATATCATCGTTTACACCACAACATTCCCTTACCACACTATTTTTTACCCTGTCACACAGTTTCACTCCAATCATACTTTTCAGAGTTCTCATTTAAAATGCATTTATTCTGAATTCATGCTTCTTTTGCCACATTTTGAACATCCAATTCAATTCAATTTATTTAAACAGTAAAAACAGGACACAAAAGCAACTTCAATCCTACTAATATTATAAAAGCGAAAGTTTGTGTGTATGTTTGTTACTTCTTCACGCTCAAACGGCTACACCGATTTCGATGAAATTTGGTATGGAGATAGCTTATAGCCTGGATTAACGCATAGGTTTATTTTAATCATCACCGTTTATCATCACAACGCGGGTAAAACCGCGGGGCGCAGCTAGTATAATATAGTTAAAAAAAGAATTACAAAACTAAGGCAACTAATATTGAGCATTAGTGGTGGGACCAACACTCCTCTATGCAGAGCCAAGCGTGCCTTTCTGCACACCTGCTGGCTGTTCATAAAGGAATATAATGCTCCATTCACCTTATTTCCTGCATTCACTCTCATCTGAGTATCACTTTTACACTTTCCATCTTTTGTAAACATTGACCCCAAATATTGGACAGACGATTTCACTGAGATCGCACAAGGGCTGGATGTGGGCCGATTCCAACCGGTCCTTGTGGATATCAATGTGGGAGACTTATTTTATTTTATTTTACATGGAAAACAAACAGCTTTATTTCACAAACGATTGTAGATTCATGATGACAAGTTTACGTTTAGCCTTAAATAGTTTTCACTTTTGGAACTAGAAAAAACAAGCGACCCTATATCCAACAAGCGTTCTTATATCCAACATTGGACGTCCTATGGCTAAGATGATGATGATGATGACCCAAAATATACAAATCCTGTCACTTGTACCTTCAATCACTACATTGCAGTCTGTGTTGTTTCGTCATCTCTCTCAAACACATTAACTTTCGTCGTGCTTACATTTATTTTTATTCCCTTATGCTCTAAACTTTTTTTTTCTCAGCGTAGGACGGCCACCGACCAGGTGGACAGACGACCTGACTAAGATCGCAGGCAAGGGCTGGATGCCAGCCGCTTCCAACAAGGTCCTTGTGGAAATCAATGGGGGAGGCTATGTCCAGCAGTGGACGTCCTATGGCTGAGATGATGATGATGCTCTAAACTCCATGCACTGTTACCATCTCCTGTGACTCTTTTGCTGATGATGCAAGTATAACTTGGTTAAAACCATGTCTGTTTAAATCATCATCATCATCATCTCAGCCATAGGACGTCCACTGCTGGACATAGGCCTCCCCGATTGATTTCCACAAGGACCAGTTGGAAGCGGCCCGCATCCAGCCCTTGCCTGCGATCTTAGTCAGGTCGTCTGTCCACCTGGTCGGTAGCCGTCCTATGCTGCGCTTGCCAGTCCGTGGTCTCCTCTCGAGAACCTTTCCACCTGTTATTCCTGTCTGTTTAAATAACAAAATATAATTTGGCCATTGGCGTAGAGAAGACATTTGATAAGTAACTCATTCATTTGCACTTCACATACACTCCCTCTGAAATTGATAAGACAATCCATCAATAAACTGGTCAGCCTCGGTGAAGCTACACATCCCTGCCCAACACCCGTTTCGATGCTAAACCATTCAGTGTACGTTCCGTTTATCACAACGCAAGCACTGGAATCATAATAGATATTTCAGCTCTTCAATCAAGTTACCATTCCTCTATACATGGACAATGCTGACCACAACTCATTCCGCCTCACTCTGTCATAGGCATCTTCCAAATCCACGAATGCGCAGTAACCCTTATGGCTTTGCGCCAAATGTTTTTCGGCTATGCACCGCAAGGAAGCGGCCTAATCAGTACATTGAACTACGACCTTTCGAAACCCAGCTTGAACATCCCATATTTTTAACCGACTTCAAAAAAGGAGGAGGTTCTCAATGCGACCCGTATGTTTTTATTATTTTTATGTTATATTTATATGTTTGAACTTTCCGACTGGGTGAACCGATTTTAATGATACTTTTTTTATTTGAAAGCTGATGCTTCCCATGTTTCCCATTTAAATTTCATCAATATCAGTTGACTTTTTGAGTTACACTCCAATAACTGAAAAGTGGTGGTACCGGCCTAGAATAGTACTCCCCCATCTCTTCCCGCGGGTGCCGTAAGAGTCGGTTAAGGCATAACGTACCAGGAGGTGGGCAGCAGCGCCTTCTGAGGATCGGAAATCATACTGCGCTCGCCAACCCGCCTGCCAAGCGTGGCGAGTATTGGCAAATCCCCCCTAAATGGGGGAGGCATACGTCCAGCAGTGGACGCACATGGCTGAGAAAGAACTGAAAAGTGTAACGTCTACTTGGACGACATTATAATTGCGGGTGAAGAAATCGGTGAACATACACAACGACAATTGATCCCGTGAGTACCGTTGGTACCGACTTCAATAAGTAATTTCATAATTTTGAGTGTTGAAGTCGGTTCCATTTTTGTTAAATTTTTTTTATCTGACTCATGACCGTTTCAATCAAAACTTTAGCATACAGTTTGCCTGCCGCGCTGAGGAGGCCGATACCACGGCAATTTGAATAACACGGAGAGATAAACACATTTTAAGCAAGAACGACCACGACTTGACATTTTAAGCAAGAATGACCAATACTTGTTAATAAAAATATCTGCAGCTCATTATGAGAAATTGTAATTAGAAATTAATTATTATAATCATCATACCTATATCCACATTTACTGCATACATATGTATACTTGAAGTATATCTCCAAATCATGACATCTGGATATTTCACCAAGCTCCGGGTAGACTTTCAGCGCTCGCTTTGCCCTGAAACATTTACAAAATGAAATTAGCAGTTGAAAATAGCACACTAGCGTCCCATAGGTGAGGGTTATCAGAGATGACTTCAGCATTTGAAACGTGGTCACTAATGGGGGGCCTTATAAACAAGCTCAGTCACAGAAGCTGTGCACAGGGTCTCTACACGACATCCGCCCTGTTCAGCGCTCACCTTAACATGACGCGAGTGAATAGGTTCCTTCTCAGTTTGCGTGCTCCACCTTAGACCGCGTCGTCGCTTAACATCAGGTGAGACAGTGGTCAAACGCAAGATTATAATCTTTATAATAAAAAAATAAAAAAAAAAAAAAAACACATGAACTAACACATGATTCAGATTTAGATTATATATTAACCATAATAACATTCGCTATTTTCGGTAAGTCATTTACATACAATACATGTTTATAATTATTGATTAATAAATAATATATATTTTAAAGACTGGTCCATATGAAAGGGGAAATTTTGACGTCAATTATTCGATTATATCGATAAGGAGCATTTTTCTATTATATTTTTATTACTGAAAAGACTTTTCCGAAAGTTCCATATCCATGAACTCATCTAATTTATAGAATGCATTACTATTCAAGAAATATTTAATTTTACGTTTGAACTCTTGGTATTTTAATTTAGTTGTAGATTTAGGTAACTTATTGTACATATTTATTTTCGTATATATGCCATGCCTTTGGGTCTTTACGAGTCTCGTCTGGCCGGTTGGCTCAGTTGGTAGCACTCTGCCTTCTGAGCCGCTGATCCCGGGTTCGATTCCCGGACAGGTCAAACATTTGTGTGTATGAACATGTCTGTTTGACCTATGTCTGGGTGTGTATATGTATATAAGTAAATATATAAGTATGTATATAAGTATATATCGGGTTGCCATAGTACGGGCTCTGCCTAGTTTGGGACCTGAAGACCTTGTATGAAGGGTATCCCATATTATTATTATTATTATATTGTCTTAGGAATACATAGTTTGTCCTCATGTCTCATTTTCATAGTCGCGATATATCCAGTACGATTGTCTTTTCTTGTAGTAAGCATTTGTATATATATAATGCTATCATTGTCATAATGTTATGTTTAACGAAGTACTTGCGAGCTGAAGTTCGGCGCGTGATGCCGCTAATTATCCTAATAGCCAATGATATTATATGTTTATATGAGGTAGATGTCGCACAATCGCGCGGAAACTGAGGCGGCAAAATTAAGTCAATTGTAGTAATTTTCATTGCGACGCGTATTTCAAGCGCAAGTCTAAACATATAGCTAACCTTCTCTATATTATTTGTACCGTATTATCTGTCGCAGTAAGCATGTTTATATAGTAAAGGAACAAAATCGGAGCACCGCGCAGAATGAATATACGTCATCTTTAGTAAAACATCATTGCTGTTAGCACAATTTTGGCACACCAGTAACCTATTAATGTCTGCACCATTTCCCCAAGTACTATAAGCATAGCTCTTCAGTATGGCTTTGTCAGATTACAGTCATGACGCATCTCATGATGACCAGACGCTCGACTTGCCAATGCTCTTTACATTAAGGCTAAATAGCTATTATACCATTTGCTAAATAGACAATGTTGATTCATTTTAACAGACTTCAAAAAAAGGAGGAGGTTCTCAATTCAACCCGATTAATAGTGTTTGTTACCTCAGAGCTTTCGACTGGGTGAACCGAGTTGATGATTCTTTTTTTATTTAAATCCTACTGCTTTACCGGTATATTCGAATGATATGGTGGCATTGTATAATACTGGTACTGATAGAATAATATAGGATTTATAATTTAGTTATTTTAAAACGTATTACGATTATATTATACAATTTCAAATTGCGAGCGCGAAGAAGGCACATAAAAAGAACACTTCCCATTATATAATATTATAAATGTGAAAGTTACGATGGATGGATGAATGGATTTTTGTTACCCAATCACGCCAGAACGGCTCAACGGATCTAGATGAAATTTGGTATGGAGATAGCTTGTACCCTGGATTAACACATAGGCTTATTTTCATCATCACCGTTTTTCATCACCACGCGGGTAAAACCGCGGGGCGTCGCTAGTATTAAATAAAACAAAGTGTCTATGTGAGTGTAGAAATGAACAAGGTGAAGTTACCACTTTTTCCATAGAGGGCCGTGTCCAGCTTTCATCACGCCGTCAATAAGCCACGTGGCGGCGTGACACATCTCGTGTATCAACGTGTCACGTAATCTGTAGGGCGCGTCTAACACTTTGATAGACAGTTTGATGCTACACGAGTAAATACGTTCACCGTTTGCATTTTTCACAACGCGACTTGTTGTTGTACTGAAATGAGAAAGACACTGGATGTCATTGAGTGAGATTATGCGAGACTAGCTGTACGTTTTTAATTTCTAAAATAGGATTAGTTTATAAATAAATACAAATATGTTTGTTGTATGTATTGCTTCCGGGCTGTTTGCCCGTGGTCTAAGTGAAGTCTTCTCAGTAACAGAGAAGACGCCGCGAAGGAGAGTTCTACGCTCTTGTCGCCGCTCGGAACTGAACCACCGAAGATGTCGACCGCAGTGATCGACGAAACGTCTGGAACACAAGTTTCACTTAGACCACGGCCAAACAGCCCGGAAGCAATACATACAACATGCAACGCCGGCCGTGAAAGCCTTAGAGTTTACAAACAAATATGTTTGCTTGCCAAGGGTACAAAGTTCAATCAAATTAAATAAAACAACTATAAAAGTAAATATTAACTTAAATAATATATTTTGTGGTAGAATATTCACTTTGACAGCTGTGCTAAGTCAATCCTGTGTGACAGCTGCCAACTTCTGCCACAAATAAAACAAAAACAATGGGTTGCACTCCGGGAGTGCGGGCAGAAGTGAAAACTTGAACATTAATGTTGTACATTTTTGAATATTTTGGAATGGTTAGGGAATCATTTCGCACGACTTGCTTTATCTATCAGTATTAAAGTACAAATTCATTTATGTGGTAAAATACAATATTCATTTATTGCACTATCGTACACAAACATGACAATTGACTGGTCGGTTGGCGCAGTTGGTAGCACTCTGCCTTCTGAGCCGCTGGTCCCGGGTTCGATTCCCGGACAGATCAAACATTTGTGTGCATGAACATGTCTGTTTGACCTGTGTCTGGGTGTGTATATGTATATAAGTATATATATATATATATATATATCAGTCATCAGGTTACCATAGCACAGGCACTGCCTAGTTTGGGACCTAAAGACCGTGTGTATAAAAAATAAAAAAATATATATTACATTATGTCTACTCTTCCTCTGTCTTCGTCGACGTCGTCGATGACGTCATGCGCCTTACAAAATTTCGATCAGTGTCACTTGACCTGACGCGAGTTTAACATTTTTTCAATACTCAATATATTTATTGCAATCATATGTCATACATTTAGGTGTCTTAAAAGTATATGTCACTTGTACATATGACCTTGTGAGGGCATATGCAATGCAGTTTTCCCCATACAAAAGTACACAACGCCGCTAAATGAGGCTAATAACTGAGGCTTTTGCCTTAGTTTTATGCTGAGTCGGGGCCCATATTCATGACACTCACAACATCATTATTACTCTGTTCTGTATTGTTTTTGTATGTATCTCTTGTGTAATGTGTGTTGTGAGTGTCTTGAATAAATGTGGTTTCTTTCTTTTCTTTCTTTCTTAAATAAGTTTTCACTTCAAACAATACTGGGTGAAATCGCATCTCTCGGCATCCAGTCGCCGGCCAAGAGCCAATGGTCTCTTAACCACAGGGTAGCCAGGTTATTCACCAAAAAGTAACATACAGCATCAGGACTACTGGGCAAGTTATGTAAATTGTAGGCAGTCGGAAAAAGCTTCCTTTTCCGGTATCAAACACGAGATACTCCAGAACTCAACGTTTTTATAATATGATTAAAACTCACGTCAATAATTACTTTACACTGTTTCTACGGGTAAAACGTGGTACTTACGCGTACTCGATATCACGATCGACAATTGTTAGTCGGTGTACTTTTTGGGATATAAAATTTTATTTATTTATTAGGCTACTCAACCTCAAACGGTAATTACAAGTTATCCGCGTTATTACAGGTCATTGCCCTATATAAAAAAATTGGTTGTCTGTAAAGTCGGTTTACGGACGATAGATTTACGTGATAACGTCATAATCATTTATGACTTTGACTGACTTTGACTTTGACTGACTTTGACTTTAACTTTGACTGACTTTGACTTTGACTTTAACTTTGACTTTGACTGACTTTGACTTTGACTCTGACTTTGACTTTGATTATTTTATGTAATACAAAACTCAGGTGGAACGTTACGCGGAACGTTACTATTTTTCATGAGTGTTGCTGGCGTTCATCAATTTATAAAACGTTATCACGTCAAAAAACACCTGTTCATATTATGTGTGACAGACATCCCCTTGTGCTGAGGATGCATTGAGTAGGAAGAAAAGGGCAAAGCGCATGTACTTATTGAGTGCAGTGCTGCGAGTGAAGTAATTGAACATGAAATACTGCATTGTGTTTATTTGGGGATGACACTGCATATACCACAGTAAACAATTAAGCAGAAGGTAGAAGGCAGAAAGAAGGGCTTCACTGTCTTTTGTCATGGACCAATATACTACAACACCGACAATCTACAATAAAGCGATTAAAGAATATGAATCGATAACTTAGTAAAACTAGTACATACTTGTTCTATGACTACAAAATTTCCCAAACCTGTAGCGCCATCTAGATTTAGCCCGTATGAGTTTTTTACTGCGTACGATTTTCTTTAAGCGATTGTCAGTCTTCTTGTGGTCCTTGGTCCATGCTTTTGTACACACAGTTTTATGTGAAATAAAGCAATTTGTATCTATATATTCGTAAATGTAATTAAGCTTATAGGTAACAAAAAAGGCATTACAAAATAGTAGGTACCAATGGAACAAATTAGTTATGCCAATTTTGGAATTTCAACAATAATGGAATCCTCAATAGCTGATGATCCAGTAAAAAGCATCTACAACAATTTTATAATGTTGGCTCCGCGTGGTTTTTACATACGCCAAATATCACGTAAATAGCTTACGTGTCTACAAAGAGAAGTTTTGGTGCATCATGCAGAAAGGAGTTACCTAAAAGCATAATCCTAATAACAACCTCCTTAATTTTGAGACAGCAAAGTAGTGGATACTTTTTGGTAGGTGATGTCTTACCCAGCGGTACTTCTAAGCTTGCTATCCCATATTATTGACATGTCAGCATCCAATCCATCATTGAATACGTGTTTGTTGAACTCGGAGTACAGTCGTCTTGTCAGCTGCTCTCGAAGATTCTTATAATTGTCTCTGTACTGAATAGCTTCAATATGACACTTCCAGGATGGGACGTCATCTGAAAGAAGATTAAAATATATTTATTATTTAATTTTATTTAGCATTTGAGTTCATGGTTATAGCCTGTGGGTAGCAACAGTCTCCAACCACGTGGATGTAATCAGTCATCACTGGACTTCTTGCCCAGGATTGAGTTTTCAGGATATACGACTGAAAGAAATTTTAACCTTGGTATAAAAATATACTAAATAAAAAGAATATACTATGATGAAGACCTTGTTTGGTACACATACATGCTTGGAATGCTCTATTTCTGACAAGTCACCATATTAATGTCCCACCTCTTTTTATGGTATAAGGTGTCGGAACAAGCTAAAGGCCCACACGATGTTAAGTGGTAACCTCTGCCACCTCTGCCTATAAACAGATACAATTCGTGAAGTACTGCACTGCATGCGCCCCCCTGAGACATAAAGTTCATAAGTCTCATGTGCCTATAATTTTACCAGAAACCATAACCTTCAAACCGGTACAATGTAAGGTAAACAATACTGCCTCTCGGTAGAAATTGATATGGTGGCAGTACTTCCCCGGGCGAACTCACATAGGGTGCTGTACTGGAAACACATTGCAAACATATTTGAAAAGAATGGCCCCTGAGTTTCTCGCCGCTTCTTCGTGGCAATATTAATTTTGGAAGGTGGCCTTTGTGAATATTATTCAATTTCTTAACCATCATAAGTGCATCCTGGATGTTAAAATGTCGTGTTGAGTTTCAGTGTGAACCTCAACTAAGGTTAGGTTGCCTAATAATTAATTTCATTGTTGAGTAAATTCATTTTAGATATCATGTTTCATAGTAACATTTAGAGCTTATGTATGTACAAAATATCGCCATCTAGTGTCGAGCAGAATTACATTTATAGAAGCCGGTAATATAAAGTATTAAATTACTTATAAATGAAATGTGATGCCTTCCATAGCATCAGAACGTCTATTCGAGTAGTTATTACATGATAAAATTCAACTTTTCTTCCTGTTTCATTTAGTATCAAAAAATCACACCTACTAATGATGACGTCAGAACCTGGTTGAGGCACAGTGCACAGTTGCTTAGACCATCTCCTCTTTGCACCAGCTCTGTGATATATAAAGAACAAAATGTGAAATGAGCGTGCTTCCTCGGCAATCCAAAGTAGCTACAATATGGGAATCTTCAACAGCGTAAAGCTAAGTCTTAAAAGATGTGGCATTGCTTGCCACTGCGCTGCTTGTCAGTATTTTTACCACTTATTGCATACAAAAATTAACAATAATAAGAAAACACTTGTAGTTCAAATTTAAAAAAAGACATTACCTGCCAAAGAACCCACAAAACTTAATCTTTTTGAAATTGCATCCGTTTTTGGAGTCACAGTAACATGTGCTATTTTCTTTGTCAATCGATCAATTTTAGCATCCTCTTTTGATTTATTTTCATCCGTTCCTTTCTTCTTCAATATATTATTGTCATTTTCAATTTTATCTCTCAATACATTATCAGATTCTTTCCTCATGATTTCAACTAATTCTGTCACAGACATACCCTTTTTAATTTTCACCTTCTTTGTTGTACTATTCACATTTCTGATAACATTCTTTGGCCTGATGACATCTGGTGTATTGGGCACTTCCTCAGTATACAACTTTTTCTTACATTTCTTTTCTGTATCACCGAATTTGGTCTCATTCCGTTTAACATCGGAACTTGTCAAATACAACTGTTTGTTTATTTTCAATGCATCTCTAATATTTTCTTTATCACCGTCGTCATCAAATAATTTTTTTGTTATTCCATTAAAGTTTTCATATCTATTTTTTATGGTTTTGAATAGTTTTGGTATCGATTTCCAGCTATCTCCATACAAGTCATTGAGTATTTTTTGAGATTGTTCTATTTTTTTAATTGAGCATTGTTCATGAGACTCGTGGGCTACATCTTTGGGTGTGGAGGGTACCGCGTTATTTCTACAGTTTGCAGTGATGAGGTTGGGTTGGGCAGGTGACCAGAAGCTGCCCATGCTTGGTTGGGACTCCTTGGTTGGACTATCACTTGAACAATTGAACGATACCTGAAATGATATAAAATAAAGTGTGTTTATTGTAATAATAGACTTATCGTGAAATTTCACCATATCAGCCATAAGATCACCAGGGCTGGGCATAGGCTTTCCCCATACATCACAAACTTTAGAGAAAGACTATTATTGTGAGATTTATGCTATATTATTTTACTATACTATAGTTGTTGTTACTAGCTTCAAAAACTTCAAATTATATTTGAAGTAATAAATCTGATAGTTATGAGATTTTTTCTCAGTTTTTATTTATTTAATTGAAATTTATTTATTGAATAAAGCTATTTTAGTTTTAGTAATACATTTTGTTCACTGATAAATCAAATCAAATCAAAATATAACTGTAAATATCACTGTCAATGATTGACTGTAATTGTCAATGATAAGTCTTAATAAATATATGAACATTTTGTATATGTATACTTTATATATGCCCTTATTGTGTATTACAAGTTACAAGCCATATTCTATAAGTTAACTATGGGTCATATTATATTTGAAAAAATGAATAATTACTTACATTGCCTTTCTTGCTAGGTTCCTCATCTGCAAGCGATATTTTAGGTAAATCTTCATCAAACAGGTCATTTGAATCGTTTATTACTATTGGAGAATATATTTTTGCTGTTGAGTCTATCTGAAAAGCACAGAAACTAGAAATTATTAATTAATAATTAAAAAATCTGGAACTTTTCAAAGTTCTGGGATAAGGGACCACCAATAATCAAAGTGTGAGCAATGACTCACACTTTGATTATTAGATCGCCATAATAATGGCAATTCAACTATGGCAAGATATCATTCTTTAAATACCAATGCTTTGTAGATGGTATATCCTAGTTATTTCCAACATTGTTTTATGCAGAAAAGGTCAAGCACCAGCATCCATAGAGTTTGTTATTTTCTAAACTAAAGGCATCTTTGGGTGTTGGCTGGTCGATTATGCACTCAAGCCGCGTTTTATGAAAATATTAGAAGTCCAATCACAGGTAATTATTCAACCAAACTAGGTAGAATTGTTTTTGCGCTACAATTGAAATTATTCCTATAATACTATCTGTAATATTAAAACATTTTTATTCAATTGCGAGTATTCCAAGGTGCCAAGACACAAGATGAATTATTCGATCGAAAACTAAGAACTTTAGCAAAAATATATATTTTTATTATTGTCTTGTTGTATATAGTATTTTACACAACTTCAGTTAAATTGAACAACAGAATTACTACCTCTTGTATTTTAAAATCCTATTTTTGAATCTTCAAATAATTAGCAGCAATTTAACATCTTCAGAAATGTCTTCACTTTGCTGTTTGATATTAATGTAAGCACCTAAATTAGAATGCTGGACATGCTGACTTTGAGATATATTATTCTTGTAATTATATGCTTCTAAAAAAAGAATATATGGTCGAATTGAGTAAGCTCCTTTTTTAGTCAATTAAAGTCAAGTCAATTAAAAAGATCTCTTTGTTTTTCATTATGATCTTACACTAAATTGAAACTGAACTCATCCAGTTAATGAGATTTGGTGAGAGTATATCTAGAAAGATATACTCTCACCAAATCTTCTTTTCTGCTTTACTTGTTTGTGGTTATCATTGTCCATTGTTTCTATAGATTTATCCACTACTTCTTCTGTTGAAGGATATCCTTATGCATCTTCATCATCATGTTGTGCTTGAAGTCTTCTGTTTTGCTTTATAATCCTATGCAGCTTTCTTTTCACTGCTCAATTATCGGTTTTTTTCCTACTTATTTTAGTTTATCTATCTGTTTAAGTAATAATAACTCTTCCTTCTTATTACAGTATAATTTTTTTGCCATGTTTGGTGTCTCTTGGATCTGCAAATGGATCATGCTAAACATTATCTTCTCGACCACTTGTTGGAAGTGTAGGATCAATTTTATTGACTGCTGTATTCTTTTGTTATTTTTTGTGTATGCCATCTTTTAATTTTTTTCTTTTTTATGCATTAGTGTTATATCAGCCACACTCCTAATTTCTTTTGTTCTTTTAGTTTCATGTAAGTCTTCTCAGTATCTATTTTTCGTTATGTATTGAAAATTTCTGTACTTTTTTTTACATATTTCTTTTATTATGTAATCTATGTATGCATGTAACGTACGACTATGTATGTAATCTACGTAGGGTCATTACGCTGGATCGCGGCCCTGCGTTGTTTCGCGGCCTTTTAGAGTACCAACCGTATAAATATTGCAATAATAAGAATTCTATCTTACTGTTCCCAATGTGTTGTGGTACTTTAAAAAGTAGGATAATTGCAGAATGTAATGCCTATTCAAATTGGTTGGATATCGTGATCCATGTGCCGGAAATATCATTTTGAAAGTCTCGCAATCAGCGCGCACACGTACGAAAATCTGCGAAAAAAATAGCGCACAGGTCCCGCTTCAAAAGTAAGTATTTCAAGTTTACGATTACTTAATTATTAGTGTGATTGTTTTTGAGTAATCATAGTTATTTGTTTCATGTAATTTTGCATATATTTTGGGAGTAAATTACTTAAATACCAGTTTTATTTGATGGCCGCCAACCAACACAATACATTTTCAGTTAAGTTGGTATACGGCCGGGTGGCCGCGGCACTAACTCACTGAATGAAATAAGTTTGGTTTCTTTCCTAATATTAATGTAAATAAAGCTTCACTTTGTGCATTTTTTTTTTATTGTTGTGGTTGATTTAAATGATATGGTTAGTTCACGGCCGCCAAAATATAATTTTATACAGATTTATAGCTATAGTATGGCCGCAAACTAACACATGTTTACAACATAAATCTGGTTCGCGGCCGTCTAAAATCATATGAAAAAGAGACGGCCGATATCTGACTATCTGAAAATAGCGGTTTCAGTTTACGGCCACTTTTTTCACATGAAATATTTTGGTTTGTGTTTAGATATTTTGGTTTTTACAGATGACTCCCAAAAGACGCCTATAATATCATATGGCTTATAAATATAGCAAAATGTAATTTTCTAGTCAAGAAACAAGAACTGTTAAATACTGTGCAAAAAATCGTCCTTGTCAGATATGGTATCTAAACTTTCTAAAAAGACACCCTGAAATATCAGTTACATCTGCAGAAGGCATCAACAAAGCTCGCGCTAGGGTGACTGAAGAATCTATTCGACTTTTTGTTATTAAAACTGACGAGGTTTTGACATATTATGAATGTATAAAACACGGGAATTTTTCACGTAATAAGTCAGTATATAATCATTGACCTCTATCTGTGAAGAGCTTGGTGTTATTTTCCATATATTATTATAATATATTTTTCTTCCCCCGCACACTACGCACATGCAAACTGCCGATGAGTCACGTCAGAATATTAGCGGTCTTGAGTTGGGAACAGTGGTTTCACTGGACGTATTGTGGTTCGGTTCTAGGGTGTGTTGGTTTGGAACGGTATGACACCGTTCCAAACCAATACACCCTAGAACCGAAACCTAAGCCCCAAATCCAGATTACAGATTAACCTGGAAGTTTTGAAACTGGCACTGAAGTAGTTCCACATAGTAGCCCAACAGAGCAACTAGGATCTGTAAATCGTGACACCGACTCAGTAACATTATCTCAAGCCAACTTAGAAAGACAGCTTGTCATTAAATACCGTCACTACCGCAGAATAATCGTAAGACGAATATGAAATTTTGACCTTTGGCGTCACTTGCCAGCAACTAGAAACATAAAGTCTCTTTTATAACTGGAAGATATTACAGTTATTTCAACAATATTAGGACATTCAGATTCTCGTGACATTCTTTGACAGAACGACGAAGATTTAAACAGTATTCGAGTAACATCTGTTTATACCCCAACCTCTAGAAAAGTCCCAACAAAACGTATCCAAAGCTCGTATTCCATCAGCGACATCAGGGGGAAAATAGCGAGAATACCACCTACTAAAAGAAAAACCTAAACAAAAAAATAATGAGGAGAAAAAAAAACCTAAAGAAGCTATAAAACAACCTGTGAAGCTTCAGCTAGAGGAAGCAAAGAAAAAAAAAGAAATTTACAAAGCCAAGCCAAGAAACTTAAAAAATGAAAACTATTAAAGAGTTAACATCAAAACAAAACAATAAACAAAATTGTGGCCAATGCGGAAATATGTTAAACAGTGACATTGAGGACGATGAAAACAAAAATATGGGCCATTATTTTTGTACTACTTAAATGGTTTCATTTGAAGTGCACTGATTTTTAAAGACTGACATAAGATGATTTTAAAGACAATCCCTTCAAGTGTAACATGTGCATTATTGCTATGGAATAGTTTTTTATTCCTATAACTCGTTGTTTCGGTTTATCCTTATTAACCTAGTAATAATTCCATTAGACACTTACTGATTACTCGTTATATAAATTGTTGAAGACTGATTACTAATAGGAGCGGTGGGGCGGGCGTCGTGCGCCGTCAGAGGGCGAGAGCAGCGCGGCGCGGCCCCGGCCGGTGGTGGTGCGGCTGGCACGCAGGCAGCTGCGGGACGCGCTGCTGCAGGGCGCGCGCGTGCGCCGACACATCACTACGGAGGGGCTGGCTTTGGGGGTTGAGCCGGCAGCAACACCGAGGCGCCTCTACCTCAACGAGCGACTCACGAGACAGAACAAAGCGCTGTTCTATAAGGTGCGCGAGGAGAGCAGGCGCCAGGGCTGGAAATATGCGTGGACCCGAAACGGGCGGATCTTCGTCCGGCGCGAATCCGGAAAGGCGTCTCACCGAGTGCAGACCGAGTCAGATTTCCATAAAATTTTTGGCAGCGGAGATGTTTGATTTCCCCGGAGCTCAGTTTGGGTACATTCCATGAAACAAAGAAAAGAACAATATTATATTTGTATGTTTATTGTTTATTCAGTGTGATTAGAAGGGGTACAAATGGCAGAAGTTATTTAATTTATATGGTGGAGCTTAGGGTACTAGCATTGTACAAAATGTACTTTATTAAGACTGTACATATTATAGGCATATTTTATTATAACAAAATACAATCATATGTTACTAAACTTAAAGTGGCATTACACTATAAGAGATTAGCTGACTTATGCCGGACTATTTATGAATAAAAATATCATGTGTTTTGTTTTGTAAAACAATATATAAGTTTTTATGATGGCTAAAAATAGATTTAAAGTTGGTCTGTTCAATGCTGGCTCTTTGGGTACGGGCCATGATGAATTCATTGCAGCTATGATTAGGCTCGATGTTCATATAATGGCTATAAATGAGACTTGGCTGAGGGCCGGGGAGGAAAATCATGCTCCTACAGTCAGTGGCTATCGTTTACGCCACATGGCTAGACCTGCCTCGCTCCGAGATCGCGGGGGTGGAGTTGGCTTTTACATAAAACGTGGCGTGAACGTACGTATTCGTCCTCATCCACTAACAGCATCTGTGGAGCAGATGTGGCTAAGTGTCAGGGTTAACTCACTAAAAATTATCATTGGAACAGCATATCGACCTCAATGGGTCAATGTAGATACTTTTTTGGATGGGTTAACGCAGACTATAGCCAGTTTTTCTGCATATGATTATTTAGTACTTTTAGGTGATTTTAATATTAATATGCTTTCAGGCTCAGATGCAAAAAGCAAGGCATTGGCCTCTTTTCTTCACTATACTAGTCTCAATCAATTAGTGACAGAACCCACACACTTCACTGATCATAGTGAAACACTCATTGACCTGGTGATTACGGATGCTAAGCCAAATTCAATAAATGTGCACCATATACCCGATCTGGGTCATCACGCAATGATAAGTGTGGAGTTCCGTTTCAAAGCTGAGAAACCCATACCCCATTTTATTGTGTATCGCCCCCTTGCCGATATCTTATTAGAATTCTTTCACAGAGATTTAAATTTAATCAATTGGCAATCCATTGATAATATGACAACAGTTAATGATATGATATCAACTTTCAATAGCTACCTATTGATTCTTTTTGAGTTGCACGCACCTAAAAAAACCTTGCATATCCGTAAAACTATTCCACCTTGGCTTACTGACACTATCAAAGATATGATGCATATTCGTGACAGATACCATGAGCAATATAAGATCTCTAAATCTGATACACATAAACAATGCTACAAAGATTTGAAACATCTTGTAATACAAGCAATTTATCAAGAAAAGAAATGTTATTTTAATAGTAATATAAATAAGAACATAAAAAACCCCAAAAAACTTTGGAAAAATCTCAAATCTACTATTATACCATGTAACAGATACTTATTTGATTTGCCCACTAATTGTAATAATCCTGATGTTATTAACTCACATTTTCTGAATGTTCCTGGTAGTAAACAGGTTCACATATCTCACCTCACTCACTTTGAATTTAACAGGTTTAATTCATCGATATTTAGCTTGGAAACTGTTAATGAGAATGCCGTAGCTAGCATTATTAATACTTTAAAATCAAACGCTGAAGGTGTGGATGGCATTACTCTTCAAATGATACTTCTTACAATGCCTAATACCCTTTCCACGATTACTAAAATTATTAATTTTTCTATAAATAGTTGCACATTTCCTGATATTTGGAAAATATCCATAATAAAACCTATCCCAAAAAAACTTAACGTTGTATCAATTCAAGATTTGAGGCCAATCAGTATATTGCCTTGTATGTCCAAAATTTTGGAAAAAGTAGTAAGTAATCAGATGATGAAGTACCTTGAAACAGAGAAGATATTGCCCTTGACTCAGTCTGGTTTCCGTAGACATCATAGTACAGCAACAGCACTACTGGATGTGGTTGATAATATACTCTCGGCCCGGGACAAGGGTATGGGTACTATTCTAGTACTGCTTGATTTTTCCCGGGCATTTGATTCCATCAATATCCCACTCCTTTTGTCTAAGTTGTCCTTTTATGGTTTTGACATTAACACTGTAAAATGGTTCCATAGCTATTTGTCTCTTAGATCACAATTTGTACAGGTCACTGGGATAGACGGGAAAACAGCTTCTTCCTCTTGTGTCCATAACTTCAGAGGAATTCCCCAGGGATCGATTCTTGGACCCTTACTCTTCATATTGTATAGCAGGGACATTATCACCTGCATTAAACATTGTCAGTTTCACATCTATGCTGATGATTTGCAGTTGTATCTTAGCTTCCATCCTGACAAAGTGAATGAAGCTGTGGGTAGAATCAATGAAGACTTGGATAGACTGGCAGAGTGGTCTTCGCAAAATTGTATGGTGCTTAATCCCACTAAATCAAAGTTTTTGGTTATGGGGTCAAAAAAGCAGGTAGCGGACATAACAATTCGTAACCCACAAGTCACCATACTGAATAAGCCCATTGAATGTGTCTCAGAGGCACGTAATCTAGGGTTAATAATGGATAGGCATTTACACTTTGAGCATCATGTCCAAGAGGCTGTTCGCAATTGCTTTTACAGACTGAAAGTACTCTACAAAGTAAGACCATTCCTTAGCACAGACGTTAGGATAAATCTGTGCGAGTCTCTCATACTGTCTAAGTTAAATTATGTTGACGTAGTATATGGACAGTGTATTCTTGCAAGAACTGAGCGTCTATTGCAGAGAGTCCAAAACGCCTGTGCTCGTTTTTGTTTTCAAATTCCTTCACGGGCTCATGTAACTCCCTTCCTGAACACTGCCAATCTTATGAAAATGAAGGCACGGAGGCAGCTCCACCTTGCAACTCTGCTCTTTGGAACTATCAAAAACGGCAAGCCTGAGTACCTCCTGCAAAAATTAACCTGGGCGCATGAGAGAGGTAGATACAAGACTAGGGCTCCCTCTTATTTGTTAATGACTCCTCAACATAAGACGCAAGCATTCCGTGGCAGTTTCCGATTTGCAGCCACCCATTGCTGGAATGATCTCCCACCACCATTGCGAGCCCTAAAAACAGTAAGAACATTTAGTATGCATTTGAAGACACACCTACTTAAAGTACAAAAAATATAGACACATTATTTTTTTTTTTTTTTTTTTTTTTTTTTTCTTCAAGTACATATAATTGTATTTGTATTATTTTTATTAGTAAATACTTATGTAAAGCTGTCATCCGTTCGTAGTCAATATTTATACCTCAACATCTGGCATAATAAAAATCGGTAGTAATAAGTTGTGATACCTTCTAATTTGTGAAATATGACGATATTTAACTTACCCTTTGTAATGGCTACTGTGTTCAAGTAGCGGTTTAAATCCACAGCTCTTGTTCTCCTGTCCAGGCTATTATAGGTACAATAATTATAATTGTGTCGTAGGAGATGTCTACGTACATTGGTACATAAATTTCCTCCAACTCCTTGTGCCACGGTTTTCCATAATGCAATTACTTTTAAGTACAAGTTTCTTCATAGATGCATGTAAACGCGCACACACCTAGAACACTACTTTTTGTATTCCACTAGGAGAAGTTTTTTTTTTTTTTTTTGTAACATTTTCTGCCATTTTTTGCATGTATACGTGGATGGTGCGGTGAGGTGACGTAATATTTAGCGGACGTGTCAACACGCGGTGTTGGAGCGTTGAGTTGTATACTCACTGACGCGTGGTAAATGTGCACAGATCACTTATATTACGTTCGGCCATAGTGTTTGGATCCAAGTGCGTCCGAGCAGGACTAATACTGCCACCTAATATTATTTTAAAAAACATTATATATATTTGTTTATGTTATTATTATATGTCTTTTGTTTGTTTGTTTTTAATATTATCACTTGTGCGTTCGTGATGCCAGTCAATGAGTTCCTACTGAAAATCAGCGCGAAGGTTGTGAAATCCTCGCATAACGCTGAGTAGGGACTCATTTCTGGCATTACGCAACACTACAATATATATTATAGTATTAGTTCAATCATAATGTTTATAAATGTATGTATTGTATGTAGTGTTGTTTAAGTCAATAATAAATAATTTTCTTTCTTCTTTCTTTCTTTCTAATAGTTACTGTTAACAAGTTAAATAATACATAATATATCAATGGTAACTATTTAGAATACTAGTCTAAAACGTGATATTATTATAGAGCATTACTCAAGTTATGATAAGAACCAAATGTTAATGTTAACCAAACTTAATTTGTTGCAATTTGATTATAAAACATAGTGTTTTATTTCATTATTTGTAGAGATAGTATTGTAATGTGTTTAACAACGAGATAAAAATAACTGCAGTATAGATATATAAATGAATAAAAGTGTAGTATGTTAGAAGTATGAAAGAAGAATAAACGCAATAGAGGTTAAGAGTTTCAGGCAAGGAAAGAAAGAAGAAAGGACAGAGGGAAGAACTGTTGCAGAAATTAAAGATGAAGGTGAATTGGGAGGAGACGGTAAAATGCTTTAGATTAGTAACTACGATTATTAGAATGCCTGATTGACGAGATTGTAGTGCGTGACCCTAGATTAGAAGAACAAATGTTGTGAAAATAAGAGATGTTAGAATAGCGTAAGGTTAGGTTAGAGCAATGGATTAATATTGAAGAGAAGTGCCTTTTCAGAGTAAAGGCATTCGAATGACAATCGCGATCATATACCCAATGATGTGGAATTTTATGATAGGACCTTTATATGGTGAAAAGTGTACGAAAATGCAAAAAAGTATGAAATCCTCGTAAGTCATTATATGTAAAACTGGCGGCCGCGAACTAACTCTAGGGTGGCCGCGAACCGAAAAAAGAGGCCGTCAACTGGCATTTTGACTAAGTTTTAGGTAATTATTTATTTAAAAAAAAACTATAGAAATATTCCTCGAAGACTTATTTAAAAAAATAACTTGATGATACCTGCTACGCCTACAGAAAAAATCAATACCTGAATTATGGACATATCATACTAATTTCAAGGAGCAAACTTGGGAAGGCGACTAAAAGGCCGCCAACCAGCGCAACGACCCTACGTAAGTGGTGTAAACAAATTCAGAAAATAAGTAAGGAATGTAGGAAAAATAATATTATAAGGAGTCAGTTGACGAATATACTCTGTTGGAAATGAAATGATTTCTAACAGGCAGACGAAGAAAAACAATTTAAAACTTGAAAACAGAAAGAAAAAGAAAGAAATGTGTAGTTAAATGAAATAGAGGGTAATGATGTTTTTATACCTTTTTTTAGATTTACTCCATAAATAATTGTAATATGTAGATACATTTTTTTATAGGTATTCTAACTCAATTACAAATATTTTAAAACCAACAGTTCAAAAACACTTAGGACTTACCTCAATATCACACTAACGGAAATAAAAAAAAATTGTGGCAAGGTTCACAATCCCATCTAGGCAATAAGTATTATAAAATTTGTCAAGGGTCAGCCCTGCTCACTGTTTACTGGCCGACTTGAGCGCAATGAGCTTGGGGGAACAGGGATAGCTAATCCGTTTCTGGTATGTACAATGACAAATTTTAATATTTTAAGTTGGGCTGAAGTTTTTTCTGTGACCAGTCTATTTTATACCACATCTTAAACATTAACTAACAATCGTACTTTTTTAAACCACAGCTTTATACTATAATGTGTTTTTAAACCATCTGTATATCAATGGAAGTATAAGCATCTGTTTATTTTAATACTATTCCCATAGTTCATGTAGTCATAGCTTCGATCGAAGCTAAATAGCTAAATATTGCAACTAAAACTATTTTTTAAATTGGCATCTAAGTTAAAGAAGTTTTTTTTTTCTAAATCTCATTACCCTCAATGTACTGAACATGAACTATGGGAATAGTATTCAAATAAAAAATATTTGGTTAACTAGGAGCACGTAGATTCGTTTATTATTTGCCGGATATGTGATTTGCACCAAACCAGAGAAACACCCTTCAACATGAATTCATGCACGATGCAGGTACCAAAGTACTTACATGTTCTGGAACTTCCAGCCTCAATTTATCGAGGGATTCGTCCAAAATAATAACATCAGAGCTTCGGTTCGACTTCTTGGTGCCAATGTCATTTTGCAGCTTCTTTTTCTTCTGGGTGAGCTTCAATCCTTAAATTATTTTATTAAGAGTTATAGCTAATAACCATACCTAGGCCTGCATAAATTTAAAGAACCTATTAAATATCTGTACTTACTATTATTTTCATAACGTGTGCTTTTATCACTGTCCATTTTCCTGTAGTTAAAAACCTTTGTCCATAATTAAATAATGAATCGAAAAAAACTAAAAATACCAGCCGTTACTTGATTTGAAGTTTTGAACATACACCACAGATTAGCCCTGTTACTCTGTAATTTATATACTGTGGTCTATAAAGCTTAACCTAGGACGATAAGAATCTAACCGTCACGGATTGACAAAATAATTAAATCATAGGCTATAGGGATACGGCTGATTCTTGTTATTTTATGACATAGTGCAGCTGTGGAAAATATTTATCCTTCTTTTTTAATAATCCTTTTTTTCACAGATCATTACATACATGTAACATTATATACTCCAAGCATTCAACGAACGACAGATTTTCAAAATTCATTGCAATAAATACTACGGGATAATCTTTGACATTGAGCTATCATGTAAAATATACATATAATTCTTTGTTCACTAATCAAAAAGCAAATTAGACAAAAATAATGGGAAATAGTAGGAGTGCGCCTTCATTGCAGTTTGTTTCTGTATACCTGCCTGAAGTTGAAGGTAAACATTTGTTAATTATTTATTAAGTTAGCTGCGTCCCGCGGCTATAGCCGCATGGTGATAAAAACGGTGGTGATTAAGATGATGATCCTAGGACGCACAAGGAATGTGGCTTTCTATTGGTTATAGAATCGGTGCAGTAGATCTAGAGATTACACCCAACAACCTCACTAAATACTTAAAACTACCTATTTATAACCTTACTAATAATATAAATGCAAAAGTTTGTGTATATGTTTGTTACTTCTTCACGCTCAAACGACTACACTGATTTCGATGAAACTTAGTATGGAGATAGTTTGAACCCTGGATTAACACGTAGGCTACTTTTATTCCGGAAAAAGTATAGTTTCCGTGGGATAATTTTATTGAGGTAAGGAAAACCGTAATCCACGCGGGTAAAACCGCGGGGCGCTACTAGTATTAGTATAAGTAGATACATCAATTATATTAAAAAGGAAAATGAACGGTAGAACGTGCCCTTTACCGTTACAACGTTTCGGGTACTCTAAGATCACGTAACTAAAAACTGGTCTACATACAACCACAGGCAATGTCACAACCAGATGTTTTTACGAGAGCTAGCCTAGACCTATGTTGTGATAGCAAAGATCTCTCTACGTACCTGAATATCCCATGATATCTGCTGCTTATAAACATATTTGATCCTTGTATGTGCTGAACAACTGCTGGCCTGACTGACTTTATTTATAAGGTCCACGTTCGATAACCTAATGATTCTTTTTGGGCATTAGGTTATCGTTAATACTACATGGGGTTTCTCTACGCGAACGAATCAGAAATGAGGAGATCCGTAGAAGAACGAAAGTCACTGATATAGCCCAGCGGATTAGCAAGTTGAAGCGGCAGTGAGCAGGGCACATAGTTCGAAGAACCGATGGCCGTTGGGGTCGAAAAATTCTCAAATGGAGACCACGGACTGGCAATCGCAGCATAGGACGGCCACTGACTAGGCGGACAGATGACCTGACTAAGATCGCAGGCAAGGGCTGGATGCGGGCCGCTTCCAACCGGTCCTTGGGGAAATCAAAGGAGGAGGCATATGTCCAGCAGTGGACGTCCTATGGCTGAAATGATGATGACGATATATACAACATGTTTTTTTTTGCCTTTATTTTGAGTCCTGATACACAAAAATGAGATACCAGTAGCTACGGCTTATGGCATCTCGGATTATAAGATTGACAATAATCTTCAGTCATTATTTCAAGTGCAGAAAAATGGGCATCGACACAGAAATAGGAAAATATTAGCAAAGTTATCTGGAGACAGAATAATCAATTGTTTAATGGCCACACAAGTATAACAAGTGCAACGCACTGTATTTATTACCCATTTTGAGCAAGTATTTTTGTAAATAATGATATGACTATGCCTTCATAGTTTTTTTCTATTTTAGGTAAAATATTTGCTGTTTTGTACCAGACCGTTTCCATTTGGCTGCAATCAAGTTAAAGAATTTGGATTTCTTTAAGGTTACAAAACATTAACTTTAGTATGTTTAAGCAATTGTATACTGTTAAAATATATTTTGAAACAAATAAAAGTTATGATTAGTAATTCTTGACTTTTAATTGCCCACATAGCATTGAGTAGGAATATATTATAGTATTGAAGATTTATACTAGATAAGCCTCGATAACGATTTTCCCATCCCTATAAACATCGATATCGATATTCGTGCATGCTACCCAGGAGACAACACTAAAATCTGTCAAATATCGTGTCAGTGATCATCACGGCAAAGTCCATGAGGTCCGGTTCGTTCTTCGTGTGATTTATATATTTCGCTTTCTGATCAGTGCCCCAGATTACATAGGGAAACTTACGATAGACACGACACTGACAGACAAGTGAACATTTTTTTCTCATTCGTTTTTTTTCTTTTGTGCGCTTACAGCACAGTTATGCTGTGGTTTAAAATTCAGATTATTCACTATATTTGAATAATTCACGCTACAATACAAGTCGGTTCAAAGACAATGTCCGTACATGTTTGTGGTGTGACGTCATTTGTAGCATTCTTCTAGCGTGAATACGATGTTCAAGAAAACGAGGTAGGCAGTGCAGCGTGTGTGCTAACGTCAAGTCGAATTCAATTGACCAATTGACATTCGCCATTTGATGGTGGTGTATCAAAACAAAGTTTTCAACTTTAATTGTTCAGGTAAAAGATAATTACGCAGTGTTTTGCTTGTACACTGTGTTGGTTTTTCAAACTACGTGGCCTTACGATGGTGTCATTGTTACAGGTAGATCAAACCCCCAGTATATGCTTATAAATAAAAAAAACACAAATGGCTAGAGATAGGACAGCATTATGGTTTGAATTAGCTCATGTATTTACGGAGCCAAACCTATGTATTACCAACACATGCAAGAGTCAGTCAATTATTAGAAATAAAACACCAAAAACTTCAATACCACTTTTTATTTATCATACATTTTGTTTTATTAAAATAATACCTAAACAATATAGGTACAGTCTTTAATTATAAAAAGAAATCGTATTTTACAAACAAATAGGGCGCCGAGTCCAAACAACTTATTCTAGGCACGCGACATTTTTATTCGAGATAATGTCGAAGGGAAAAAACTGTCAGAAAAAACCTAAAGATGAAGTGCTTATACAGGAGTCCACCTATGCGTTTCAACTGATCAACTGGGTTAAGCAAAGCATTCTGTGACTGCTAGCGGCATTTTCATATGAGCGCTTAAGGTATCGACCCCGCCAGGTTGTTGCATTAGTACCTACGTCATCGTTAATTAACCTGCCAAACCGCGTTGGCCAGTATGGTGGATTATGAGTATGACCAACAGCCCCTCTCCAGAAGACCGGTCCCAGCAGTAGGACCGCAATGGGCTAATTATGACACATTTCCCTAAAATTGTATACATCCATATAATCTGAATGACGCGTTCCTAGAATAAGCACCTTGGGCTACTTTTTTGTACCTACCATAATATGTACAATATCAAATATTAAGTTTGGGTAGGTACTCGATATATACCTACCACGCTAATGTTTCCTAACTATTCGTTTTATTTACATAGGAATTTTAACTAAGTATTTTTACCAGATTGTTAGATATACTTAGAGCAACCAATCCAAAGAGAAGAATCACTAAAATCTTCCAATCGGAGCATAAAAAAAGAGCAAAGCAGTACTGAGCAATTGGTGCACGTCAGGTTTCGATGAATCAAAGTTGTATCTTGCTGAACATAAGCGGAATTTGTTAGATAAAAGTAAAGTCCCACTGCATGTCTATAGATTAATAGCTTATTTCGATTTATAAAATGTAAATTAAAGATTACGTTCATTTGTATGACGTAATGAAATCATACAAATAAGTGCGTAAATTACAGAGAGTTCGACTTTTTTCCGTACTGATAATGCAAGAAGGTAAGAATTTGTCAGAAAAGAGGGGCATTCCTATTAAGGGAAAAAATCACTAAAACTGATCTACACTTCAGTATATAAAAGAAAACCTTTCACATGTTCTGGACGTAAAAGTCGAATGGCGATGTAGGGTCCTTGTTTACCAGTATAAGAATTATAGCGTGACAAAATCTCAATAAAAAAAAATGTCGAACCTACTCTCCCTGTTGTTGAATTGTAATTATAATTAATTTTATAGATTTATAACAATTTGTATAACATTTTATTATAAATGCAGCGATTTTATGCATTTTTACACTAATTTATACAATTTTACCTATCTATTAACTTTAACATCAAATTGATAATTCTTTTATTTTACACATATTGTGTTATGTAAGAAAAAATATATACCATTTTCTAAAGATACAGTGGCCACATTTACAGCGCAATTTTCGTCAATACAATAACCACTTTTGCAGTAAAATATGGCAATATATTTATTCACAACAATATTTTCAATGGTAATTTTACATTAAATTATGGCAGGATGATAGTAAAATTCTTGAAGTCATTATGACTAGGGAAAATAATTGTATAATCATAATAAACACACGGAAGAAAATATGTAATAGTTTTTTTAAACTTTAATAAATGGATTGCAATGCATAATAATGAATCAATTTGTCATGGGAGGTGGACCTAGAAATCTAGTCTGCCGATCAACTTTTTAGTCATAGTAATGCCAAAAGGGTAAAAATTGTACAAGCCGAAAATTAATTTCTGACATATATTTACCCCGCGCGCTTGGCGTTACGACATTATTTGTTTAATGAAAAAACCTAGAATAAGACCGCAGTCGTTGAGCGACTTTTGACAGATCAATGTTTTATTTAGAGACCTTAGAATGTTTCATCTAATAAATAGCTTATCAAAATTAAAAATACTTAACAAAAAAAAACATAAAATATAGCTGCCGTTTTTACATATTGGACAAGTACAGACAGCAAAATAAATTATAAAAATGATTTAAAAAAATATTTCAATAATGATTTAGATTGTAGATATTAACAATAATATGTCTTGTTAATAACATAATTAATTGATTATGTAACGTTATTAAGATCTTTAAGGATTATACAACATTATTGATAATAATCATTTAGTAGATTACATGTCAATATCACTTATATTGGGTAGTATGAGTTACGGTTTTACAAAGTCTAAATAAACACCCATATTTTGGTATAGTTATTTAAGTAAAGTGATTAAAAAATAAATATACCTATAGATACGTATCTATTTTGTAATCTCTATGGTATTCTCCTATAGCAGATTTATCATTTATAATTTTGCTAAATGTAGAAAAATGTAATGATTCTTTTTAACCTTTTATCATATTAAACGCTTTTATCAAATCGTATGTCCCATATACACAAGTCAGACCATAAATGAACAAAATAGGAATACCCATGCAGTGTCAAACTATAAAAACATACCATATTTTATATAACAATAACTATTTTATTTCAATGTACAGTTAGCAGATAAGCCATGGTGTTATGTAACAAAAGATTTAGATAAAAGTGTTAAAGGATTTCTTTTTTTTCCGCTGTTGCCTGGTGTGGTTTAGTTTTAATATGCATCTGCTGACATCTTTGACTTTGAAAGAAGTAACAAATTTTAAAAGTTTATCAGAAATTGTGAAACCGTACCCTTTATCTTGAAGCTGTCAACAATATAAATGGGAAAGAAGAGACGGACATATTATTTTTGTTTTTTAACATTAAACTATGGACAGATTTGTTAAAACAAACTTTTATTTATATCACATTTAAATTATCATTACATTTAACACTAATATTTTATTCTGTAATAACTAAATGGCATGACATGTAGGGGGTTTACGAATTATTAATCAACCAGATTTAAGACTTATAAATTAAAATGAAAACGCTATGTACAAAAGGCCGTTTGTCCGTTTTTATAATATATCGTATTTTTAAAACATTTACAATTTTACATATCCTTAGAAAAATGATACATGATAGTGATATTATTTAATATACCAATGCTCTTAAAAGTTAAGTCTCCTGAATGACAAAGTCGCACGTTTCCGCAAAAACGCTGTTTTTTATATATTTATTACGTCATATAACACTCACAATAACTGTTATAAATATTGTTTCATTTCCCACTATAATTCAATATCAACACTTATATTTTGTGTTATAAAAAGTGAAATACAAATCTGCGTAAAAGTGTTTTTATAACTAAACTGCGCAAAGAGTTATGCTCCATAAACTAGGATCGCTTTTTTATGATCATAAAAATACGCAGTATTTAATAAATGGGGCATATTTTTCGTGTCACTTGCTCAAGGATTCACGCTAGAAGTTCAAGTCTGCTGTTCGATACAGCGTAATAGTAAATCAAGTAGACGGGTCTTCAAAATTTCTAATCCTAACAAAACCGTCTTGGTCTACTAGCATGCTATTCCCCTCTTGTTCTTTGGGAATTCCATCTTGCGGTTGCGAATACGAGGCTTCGTACCCGCACGCTCTAGGCGCTGGAGTCGGATAAGGCCTCTCGCTCGGCTCCTCAGAAAATCCATACAAATCCGTCGATTTTGGCCTATCAGGGAAACCATTCCCTTTCCCACGCTTCTGTGAACCACTGGAGTTGACAGTCAGTGGTGAATTTCTTCTCTGTGAACTTCTAACTTGACACTCATTTGGGTAACTCCTATTAGGATTCAAGGTTTGTATACCAGAAGCATGGTAAGACGCATTTTCCGTATCATAGTTTCCATATTCATCCGGCAAATGAGGCTGGTGGTAATGATGCCCCATGGAATCGTAACCCATAGTCATACAGTTTTGAACGTTTTTGTTCTTAGGTCGATGCTTCTTTCTGGGATTGCTATTAGTTCTGGAAGAGACCCTATCGTAAGACATGTGTTTAAAATTATGAGAACTTCTGTTAGAACCTCCATTGTAGTTCTGGTTTTTTATGTCTCTGATAAAGTCGCTGTTACTTCCGTATTGGATGACATTATACTCGTGATCTAACGGGTCATCACCTTGCAGAGACTGGATAGCTGGATCGCAGTTTGAATAGTGATCATCTGACGTTGATTCAATACCGTTATAGCCGAGGTTGGGATGGTGTTTGATCAAATGATTGGTAACGCCTTGACTTGAAGCAGCATTAGACGATTCCGTTGAGCTACTATGGCCAGCGTTAGCGATGGAGCTGTGCCCAGAATAGTTCTCAGTTCCAGAATTATTGTCACAGTTTCCAGCTAACGTGTTGAGCTGAAACCTTTGGTGGTCTATGACAGGACCACAGCAAGGCTCGGGCAGGTTTGGATGATGCCCTGCCCCTTCGTATATAGGCTTACCTGTTCTTAAAGTATATGTATGGAGGTTTGTATTGGTGTTGCATATAGCTGGATAGTCCGGATCGAATTGTTCGTTGCTGGACCCAGCTCCACAAGCAAAGAGCCCCATACCGGGTATTTTGTGACCATCGGCCTTTTCATGTGGCACAGCCACAATGCTGACTTTGAGACTAATGACCCAAGAAATAAGAGCTATTATACTGATCTCGATTACTCTGAGCGAATATTGGTACCCCCATTGAAGCCAGTTTAATTTCGTGACGTTGACTTGGTTTTTTATACCGAAAACGCCAAATATTTGCAATGCTGCCATCAAAACAAACAGTAGTGCCGTTGCTAAATTTATATGAATTGCTTGATACAGATTTTGGAAACCATTTATGTATGTATGGCTTTTCTTCTGCAAAACAGTTTTAAGTGATTTGTAAACATATACGTAGCACAGACCTAATATCAGGCACGCTATTATGAATATAATTTGACATGTAAGACCTAGTACCCTTTTTTCGACTCCGTACGAAGTCTTGTATATAGTATTATTATTTTCAAAGATATGTAACATTAAACATGACACCAGATGTATACCGCCTCCCACCATTATGGTTCTAGGACGTATTAGGAATGAGCAACAGGTGTTCTTAAAGTTTATACTATTATTAAGGAGAAATAATATGGTACAAGCAAACGCAATGCTGAGGAAAATCTCCGGGATGTGGAGGAGAATTTCACTCAAGAAGATAGGCAATGAATTATTTATATTGTACGGATCGTAGCACATATAAAATATTCTCATAAGGCAAACTAACACCAAAATCAAATGAAGTATAATGAAATAGTATTGGGTGAAAAGGTGCGTAAATTTGTTGTAACAGATAATCTTGAATATTGAATAGACTGCAAGGACTGTAAACATAATGGTAGCTGAATAAATATGTATATTCCATGCAAAGGCCCAGTTAGCTCCTGACCTCTGTATAGGCTCAGTATTTTTGTCCTGTTTCAAGACTTTTTTATCCGAGTTTACGTTAGCTAAATTATGGTAACGTTCAGTTGACATTTCCGGGTCTTTTAGCTCGAAACCTATAGTCGTTGCTGGCATAATATCCTCCTTCTTACTATCATTAATTTTAGTTGAATACTGAAGGTTTCTTCTAGTATTAGTTTCTCCATTTTCATCTACTATTAAAGGCCTATCTAAGTTGTTCATTTCTGGATCGAGAACTGCTAAGACACCTTCTGTTGATGAATCTCTAGTGGAATCTGAAAGCGTTACACCAGTTTCTTTAGTTATATATATGTCACTTTTGGAAGTCTTTTCCTGGTTATGTTGTGGCTTCGCCGTGACAGTCCTGAGTAGGACATCAGGTATGTCTTCTTTTCGACCATTTGATCCGGAAAGTATTCGAGATATGGTCGGAATGTTGAGGGAATTCGGCACGAAATCGGTGAAGTTCGCTTGGTCGGTTTTCACGTCATTGTCTAATTCCACGGGCTGAAAAGAGAAGAAAAGCAATTAGATTTTGATGACTATTGAAACATAAATATGTTAGTGTTACTATAGGGTTCAATAATTTTATTCGTATGGTTTGGACTACATTAAATCGACATACTGGAAGTAGCGATAATGTGAAAACATTCTTAATTATGGTGATTTTATACATATATATACGTATATAGATGTGTAATTAAAATTCTGATGAGAGTGAGCAAAGGAAAAGAGAGGCCTAAGTGAGTGTGAAAATCTAAAACTGCTGCATCAACAAGTGACAATTTAACATTTGCTTTCGAAACGCATTTTACTGGCTAGCATTAGGTTTTACACAAAAAATGCTCCTCATAACCTACTTCAAAAACAAGAAAAGCAAGGAAGTTCAAAACCTAAAAATATAATTTTGTATTTCAACAATTGTGTTTTCACAAAAGCTAGAATAAAGATCTCTAACGGCTTTATATTAACAGTGCATTTGCTTCGCTTCACACTTGTATTAGCGCTTTTATTAGCATCTTGCTTACTCCTCCATTTCTCAAGCCTACTTTCTAAGATTGACTCATCTATGTTCAATCATGTGCGTTCTCGTATTGATCATCAGTGAATCACTATTCAATTGATTTCCTAGATTTCAACTCAAGAGGTTTTCAAGTGAATTTGGGAGAAAATAATATGCTTGCTGTTGACTAGTCACATAAAAAATAAATTACATGGTTTATAAAGCACGGGACTACAGAATTTTAAAAGTTTTATAAGTTGAAATGGTTCTATCAGGTTCTATGTTTTAGTAACATAGCTATAAATTCTTGGATATAAAGCATTTGGCTTTTTGGTTTTTCTTTCTTATCAGCTTTACTGTTATTTACCGAGTGTTTATGACTACTTATTGGAAAAACTTGAATGACATAAAGTAACATAATAATGAAAAGCAAGGACTGAAAATATAGCATTAACTCAAGACTTTCCATCAATTAAAGGCGATGAATCTGCGGTCAAACAATGACGCATTGGTGGACCAAGTGCTGGTGATCTTAAATCAAAATATATTTTTTCTAAAAAGCGAGAAGCTGATATCTAAGGATTGAACAATGAAAGCAAATTTGCGCCAGCCACAGACATTCGCGCATAAAGTGACAATCTGCGATCACTATTAAGATAGCCGGTCTTTGCTTCCATGCTTTCATGCTATTCAAAAATCTAGTAAATAATATGCAGACCGAAATGTTGTGCCAACCCTACTTATCATTGGATACCACCAGTAAAAAGAAAATTGATTATTGAATCAATCTTAATATAACACTAAAAAATCAAGACCCAATATTAATTTTGATTCTTACATCCAGATTAATTTGTAAATGACTGATTGAAAGACTTGATAACAAAGATCAAACACTTAAAATATGGGGCTAAAGACTGATGATCTACGACTCATCATCATCTCAGCCATAGGACTTCCACTGCTGGATATACTCCTCTCCCTTATATTCACCAATACTCGCCACGCTTGTTCCTACCTTCTGGTAGGTGATCCCTTAGCCGACTCTTACGGCACCCACGGGTCGAGATGGGAGAGTACTTTTCTAGGTCGGTAAAAACACGGTACTATGTGATCTATCTGTACTCTATCTACGACTAAAAGCTGACAATCTGCGTTCAAAGATTAGAATTTCTTTATATGCTGTACCTTATGGCTAGGAGTGTTGAGTGCTTTCTTCTTCTGTGGCTCGATGCCAGCTGGCGGCATGGGCGGCGCCGGTGGAGGCGCTGGAACTTGAGGTGACGACGTCTCCTGGAAGTTAAGTTATGAGCTAATTAGTTTAAATATTTAGAGGTGAGTGAATATAATAAAAAATGAGTACTTCGTCAATTCAAAGATTTTCACCAATTGTCGTCAGTGCTAGTGTGAAACGAAAACGTATTGAAACTGTAATTATTATTATTTTTTCACACTCTTACCCCTGCACTAGGATTCCCTGTATCGCGGGAGGCATGGGCATACACAATCACATCACACAAACATTCAAGACCCAAATTGATCACGTCAAGTGCATTACAAGTCGGTAATATTTTTGATTTATCACATGCGGACAAATTTTAGACAAACTGGAGATTTTCGGGATATAGAATGAATAATTAGTTAATCTTTATCGTTTCTTCATCAGAATTATAAAAAATGATAATGTTCTTTGTTATAAATGAAATGTTTTTGTTGTGTGTGTTTTTGTCTCGACGTGGAAAGCACAAAGCAATGCCAGAACACTTTGAAGCTATGGGTCGCACTCTTACAGACATTTGGTAGTAGTGGTGTTTAATGTAACGATTTAATATCGTCTAAAATGAAACAGTTCTTATGCAGTTTATTATAAACTTCAAAATTGGCATTTGTGAATGATAATCTTAAAATTTGATTAATTTTTAAAATTACACGTACTTTTAGGTGAAATAAGTCGTTCTATAATTTGATGTTGAATAAAACTGTTTCTATTAGGATTGCAATTGTTAGTAGTTATAAGAATATGAATCTTAGCATAAACATAATAAGACTTCTTGCACTTGAAAATATTTTAACTTATTCAGTTGTTTGAAACGTCGTCGTCAGGAACAATCCCACTGATATTATAAATGTGAAAGCTTGGATGGATGGATGTTTGTTACTCAATCACGCCAGAACGGCTGAAAGGATCTGGATGAAATTAGGAACACATATAGTTTATGCCCTGGATTAACACATAGGCATATTTTCATCATCACGGATTTGAATGAAATTTGGTATGTAGATACTTCAAATCCCGGAATAACACATAGGCTACTTTTCATCATGATCATCAATCATCACCACGGGGGTAAAACCGCGGGTCGCAGCTAGTATTATATAAATAATACGCGATTAAAACGATAAAAAACTAACTTTAATGAATAATCACAGCGAAAGTACCTTTTATAAATTATTATTTTAGCTAATTTTTGAAGCGACGATAGCTCAGCAGTGGGCGCGTCACCTGTCAAACAGACTGATGCTGGTTCGACGGTTCTCAACGGCTTGAGCTTCCTATGAAGGTAACACTGTTATGAAATTCTCAGTAGGGTGGTACTTTCGAGGATCCGCCAGACTAGCTACCACCCTCAAGTTTGAAAAACTGTTACCAAACACATCGTGTGTTCAGGCAGCAGTGCTTGAGAGCCAAAAGGGATTCTAGATCTATCTTGATTATATCTTCGACCACATCGTCACCGACCATCAAGTGAGATAGTGGTCAAATGCTAGATCTATAAAGTATGAAAAAAAAATGTATGTATGAAAGAATTACTACCATATCCAAGTGTAACATAATAAGGTAAATCCTTGCCCATAATAGTCATTAAAAAAAAAGAAACTGCTTACCTGTCCTGGAGGCCTAATAGGTATCCTATCGTGTCCCGGTCCGAGTGAGGGCGGAGGGATAGGCCTCCGGTTGAGATAGTTGTTCCCGTCTGTGTTTGTGCCTGTAACGAGGAAATACATTTAGAATTTTGAAAAAATAAATGTGTTCATAAGATAGTTATCATGATAATTGAATAACGTACTTGTTGCACAAATTATCATTTCTCTGTGTCAGAGGTGTTCTAGATAACATGATAGTACTGAATTCAATTGTTAAACTCTACCATACGAAAACACTACCCTTAGTTGATTCTGTTATGAATTTTGAGCTAAATTACCATTAGCTACATCCAACGGTGTTGCCCGTGCTGACTAAAAAAATCCTGTTATCGCACTGGAATTCATATATAAGTATTAAAATTATAAATTCCTGTATAGTTTTTGAATTTTCAAAATTGGACATCTAATTGTCCAATTGTGTAATTATTGTAACTATTTTAGTGGCAAATTTCAATCCAAATCTTTGCAGTGACGTGAGCAGATCCCTTGCAGTGTTTATGGGTCAGTCAGGTGCTGGGCCAAGTCCACGCCAATAAATTCATCAGAATTAACGTCGTTTTTTCATGGTTAATACTGGATATATGGATCAAGCAAAGTAAAATATACTAACCTCTAAGTGTAGGCTTGTCGGCAAATGGGTTCCTATACTCGGGCGGCAGCGGGGGTGTGATGAATGACCGTCCGGGGGGAGCGTACGAAGGCACTGCCGCTCCCCCCACACCCGCGAGCAGCGCCGCCCCGTGGTGCTGTGGAGGCCTGAGGACAAGACATAATAATTACATTTATTTATTAACGGGAATTTCGGTGTCCAATCGGAATATCCAAATTTCTGTAAAATAAGAAAGATTTTATTCAGTTCCGAAATTTTTATTGTAACGCAATACTTTTTTATCACAACGATGTACTTTGTTAATAATAATTGTAAGCTACACTACTGCTACTTAATACACTGTGTACTCCGTTCAACACAGTCTGTCTCAAGCTATTTTGTAATAAGTCAACACACCACTTGTAACGCACTTGGCTATTATCTATGTTTGTATGAAATTGTTCTCCACAACACAGGGAATCCTAGTGTGGAGACCAGAATCCAAACCACTACTTAGTGTTACCAACTAGATTAGTACTTACTTTAAGATTGTTATTATATTAATACCATTGTGACCGTTGAAATAAAGTTATTCTTATTCTTCTTATTCTTACGATTTCTTTAATTGAAATGCAGAAGCACACTCTGTGTTCCTGATACTTTTTCTAACACCGTTATCAAATTCCGAGCATGGCGGTAGAATACTTTCGAGTACCCACCTGGCCAGCTACCACCCTCAAGTTTAAAAATTGTCACCAAATACATAGTTTGTTCAGGCAGCAGTCCTTGAGAGCCAGTGAGCATTCTAGGTCTAGCGTGCTAACAAATCTTCGACCACATCGTCACTGACCATCAAGTGAGATAGTGGTCACACGCTAGATCTATACAGTATAAAAATTAAACTAAGAAATTAAAAAAGCAATGCAATATAGTATGTGATTTACACAGATAGATATATACATAGATAGCAGCAAAAACGTATTATTTTCTTCTCATTTTCCCAAAACCACAGTCTACATAATTTACACCGAAAGTACAATATACCGAGGTATAGTCCTACGTTTGTGAATATTTTTCTCATGTCACTGACCGTACCGCAAAGCAAAACCAGCAAATGTAGACCTGTCTCGGCCTAGCACAGCCGTAACGATGTAGATCAATTCAGCAGTTAGCAGTCTAGTATGGAAATGACAAAAACTGGCAAAACTCCAATGTTAAAACCATTCAGTTACCAGTATTTTCGGTACGCCAACCGCATTTTAATGAGACTTGCTAAAAAAAAAAAAGCACAAGAAACTATTTGAAAAAATAAAAGAAGAACCCTAGGTACTTGTTGCATTTTTCGCCGACAGTAATTTGGTGCATTGTGGCATTACCCTGTCTTGAATGTATAATTTGTATAGATAAAGATGATTTACAGTTTCACCCGCGTCGACTAAAGATTTCTTGGTATCGTAGGTTGAATTGAGATGCACTCTGAAATAAACTATGTAGCAAGAGCTTCCAAACAATTAAGAGAATTATTGTATTTATGTGTATTGTAAAATTGTTGATAAATTTATTTTTACATTAATATTTCTTATAAATTATATTTATTGTGGAGATGGACGGGGCATATGATTAGGGAGAAGAGAGAGAAATGGACAAGGATCGTAACGGAATGGTGCCCACTAGACAATAAAAGAAGCAGAGGTAGACAGATCAAGAGATGGGAAGATGACATTAGAAGAGTAGCGGGTCCAACATGGACCCGTACAGCTAGGAACAGAAATGAATGGAGATCTTTAGAGGAGGCCTTTGTCGGAAGACAAGTTGTACCGGAATAACCGTTTGCCGACTTACAATAAAATAACAAAATATTTTAAAAAAACAATGTACTTTAGACCGTAAGAAACAACAATAAAGGCTTTATTATTATTATTATTATTATTATATATTTATTGTATTTGTATATCAATACAAATATGGAGAGTTTATAGGCATCTTTTTGCCGTACCGCTGAGCAATGCTGTTCTAAAATATAAATATATTTATTATATCTATAAAATACATTCGTATACTCTTCGGACAATATAATGCCATAAATAAAATTGTCTATGAAATAAATATTTTAAAACACTCTCACAGAGACTCACAGCTTTATATGAAATCACGAGACACGAATCTACAAAAAAGATTTTGCTGCTCAACACTAGATGCCGTTACAAGTATGTAAGCTAAGTTGCACACAAGGCTACCTAGAAACTGGTCTTCAGGTCTAAGAAAGAGCATTGTTTATTAATGCTCATGTCATCTACAAGCTTTATAGGACTAGTGCCTTTATCTAATCTACATCGCCTATCTATGCTAATACCCATGATATATTATATATGTAAAGATATAACCTGCACATGATTAATGTGCGAGACGGGACGTTGCGACGAACACACTGCACGCAAGATCCTGATGAAGGCTTCCGGAAGAAGCCGAAACAATTGTCGGTCGTGATATCGACTAAGCGTAAGTGCCACGTTATACTCGTAGAAATAGTATAAAGTAATGATGTGGTTATAGTTAAGTATCTTCATTATGTAAAACAATTAAATGTATATTGCATATTGTAATACCGGCTTGCATTAATCGGGTCCATTTTTTGGTAAAAAAAATTTTACCCTTTTCAGTGACGTTTGCTACTCATGGGATCAATTGTCATAGTGTATGTTCACCGATTTCTTCACCCGCTACTATAATGTCATCTACGTATAAGTACCTACGCACTTTTCAGTTATTGGAGTGCAACTCAGAAACCGCTTGTCCGATTTTGATAAAACTTAAATGGGACCACACGGGAAGCACCAGTTTTCAAAAAAGAATCATTAAAGTTGGGGTTCACCCAGTCGAAAGTTCTGAGGTTACAAACATTAAAAAAAACATACAAAATTTGACCCAATTTAGATTTTTACGACCTTATTTGAAGTCGGTTAAAAAGAATCTCAATACCTAGTAAACAATAATAACCTAAATACAGCGGTCTCGGCGCGGAATACAATTTTGTTCCTTTCGGTGTCGAGACCCTTGGCCCGTGGGGTCCTAGCGCGCTCAACTTCTTCAAGGAAATCTCCAAGAGACTGGTTGACGTCTCAGGAGACCGAAGAGCTGGCAGCTTCCTCGCTCAACGTATTAGCCTAGCAATACAAAGAGGAAACGCTGCCAGCATCTTGGGTACAATGCCGCAGGGGCCCGTTTTAGATTTATTTTAGTTTTTATTAAAGGTTTTTATTTTAAGTTAGATTATTTTATTGCTATTCTAAATTATTTTTAAATTATGTTAATGTTACCTTATACCTAGTAGGTACTTTATTAATATAGGTACATTTTAATTTTCTTTGTGATCTCGTGTGTTTGACACATTATTATATATGTGGCTTTACTCAGGTAAAGGTATCGCCGCGATCTGCCACTTGAAGATGTGAACTCAGTCACGCGTGGTCATCAGACTTGTCCGAAACCCAGATATAGTAATTCGACTCAAAACATAAATAAAGCCAGATAATATGTCAAATAATAACACGATTAGATAAATATTGCATATACATAATACAAATACTAACTTCAAATGAGAACCGGGATAAACATTTACAATACTTTTACTACTCAACGCTAGATGGCGCAACTAGTATAGACGCGACTTGCAAGCGCACCTTATGTACAACACGCACAGAATATTTGAATAGCTAATTACATTCGTGATGGAATGATGAATACACAATTAGGTAACATCTACATAGATTTAATCCCAGATAGTTCTGATGAAATTAATTAATAATTTATAGGAAGATGGTTAACTTACGGACCACGATTACTGTGAAGCTATAATGGTTGAGTAGATATAAATAACTTTAAATTGGAATGTTTGATGAAAAATATTGATTTATTTATTAGTAATTAAGTTGTATTAAGGCGCATGCAAACAAAGCAAATACAGCATCAGAATATACGCTATCAAGAATTAGTTGCATATGGCATTTAGTCGAAAACATCTTAATACGGAGACAGGGGTCCACTTAAGTGAAAAAACGTCTAGGTCCGTTGAATTCGTGAGAAGCAAGGATCCGCATTGATGAAATTGATGAAAGAAATATGGGGATTGGTGATACCCAAGAGGTCTCCATCTGCCAAAACTTGGGAGTTTCATGAGATGCTATTGTGTGCTGTTGTGTCAATGCGTGGATATGATTCAAACAGGTTGTGACTGTAATTTTGGGTAATATACTGAATTTAAAATTCTTTTGAAATTCGCATACAATCATACTAGTGAACATTTTAATGAAGTGTTAACAGTTAACTGATACAGTTGTCATAGAAGAGCTCTATCGAAATGTTAATTTTTAAAATGTATTTCGATATATTGTCTATAAAGACAGTCATTCCAGTTCTGTTTTTGATTTTTTAATCTTTATATTTCAGAATGAGATTGGATAAATCTTTTTTTTTTATATAATTAATAATCAGGTAGCTACATAATTATAGGCATATCAATATCAAACTAGACAATATTACTGAATTCATTGAACATAAAAATGCAAACATTAGTTAAGGATAGCATGTCTTATTATTATGTAAAGGCCTGGGTATCATTTTCACAGTTTTCAGGATTTCTCACGTTCCAGCATTTTCCAACAATGTCGCGCGACAATTATTAAAAGTTTCATTGTCGAAACTGCTGTTGCATTGTTGAATTTTATCTGTGTTATATCACATCGCTTTACGGCGCAGTTAAAGTTTACAGTAGCTTTTAATTATATCATAATCATTACAGAAGTTATGTTTAAGTAAACGTATGTTCTAGTGGATTTTATAGTCTGATATGTTTTGTACTATTTAAGATTCGCTAATTAGAACGTAATAGTAATACTTATAAAATAATGGCTCATTAAAATCTTATTTATTAAATTAGCACAAGAAAAAATATTTATTTATTTTAACATGGAAGACCAACGGTCTTCTATACAATAGAACGACTTAATATTTAACAAAATGCCAATTAAAGGTCCTCACGGATAATGTAGATATATAGGTTTAAGTATCGTGACTTTATAGTAGTATGGATACTCACTAGAATTTCCTTCCAATAAAAACTTCCGGTACATTTTGGATTTTTAGGGGACAATATAGTACCTAAGTGGCGAAAATTCCCGTGAGGCAAGACCGGTGAATTCGTACTCCTTTCTATACATAATTAATCGTGAGATCCCTAACCTAAGCAAGAAGCTTAGGGATCTGTGCTCTCCCAGATAAAGACATTTTACACAATATTTTAGTGCTTATGTAGTTCATTGGTTATATAATAATCTATATAAACTTTTTGTACGAGTCGCCGAAATCTTATCCTACTAATATTATAAATGCGAAAGTTTGTGTGAATGTGTGTATGTTTGCGACTTCTTCACACTCAACCGGCTGCACCGATTCCGATGAAATTTGGTATGAAGATAGTTTAATCTCTGGATTAGCATATAGGCTACTTGTATCTGTACTTTTATTCCTGAAAAGTATAGTTCCCGTGGGATAATTGAGGTAGCGGGAAAACCGTAATCCACGCGGGTGTAACCGCGGGGCGCTACTAGTAAGACATATAATTCTTAAGTTAGAATCTTTCACTTGCATCATCACTTAACATCAGGTGAGATAGTGGTCAAACGCCTGCCTATTGTGAATAAAAAATAAAAAAAAGTCAATGTTATCTTACCTATAAAATAATTTCAAGCCATAAATTTAATCTTAATGACTACAAAAAGCGAGTCGCTTGACTAACGAAGGTAACATACAGACAAATCCATTAAAAATCTATTTAGCTGTGGGCCGCTGGAAACCACACTTAAATTGATTTTATACATTTTGACAGCGGAGAATTAACGTTTCAACCACGCTTAGTTGGGCTTTTTTAATAACTCTAACACAAATCTGGGGCAATCTGGCTGACGATTAAACGATATAAGCAATACATGGTTATTTTTTCCACGCAAATGTATTGAC
Source organism: Apeira syringaria (assembly GCA_934044485.1). Taxonomy (NCBI): domain Eukaryota; kingdom Metazoa; phylum Arthropoda; class Insecta; order Lepidoptera; family Geometridae; genus Apeira; species Apeira syringaria. The sequence goes on along the minus strand of OW203672.1, from coordinate 3,132,286 downwards.
GTCGTATGAAACTCTCGAGCTCTGCTCATTACACACTCGGCTGAATTACGCCATCGCCTGCTCTCACTGCAACACACAGCCTTGGGTTTGATGAGCAACTTACTTATATCATCATCATCATCATCTCAGACATAGGACGTCCACAGCTGCACAGAGTTCCCTTATGTCTTAGGATTAAAATAGAGTCTGCTTGGATATAGCATTATTGAGTTTTACTCGTAAATTACATTTCTTATTCAAATAATTTCAAATTACATTCAATTTATATTAATTACTAGTAGCGTCCGTGGATTACGGTTTCACCCGCGTGGATTAAGGTTTTCCCGTTACCTCAATTATCCCACGGGAACTATATTTTTCCGGGTTAAAGTAGCCTATGTGTTAATCCAGGGTTTAAACTATCTCCATACCAAATTTCATCGAAATCGGTGCAGCCGTTTGAGCGTGAAGAAGTAACAAATCTACACACAAACTTTCGCATTTATAATATTAGTAATAAATAACAAAATAAAAAATAAAATCATATTAGTAACTAAATAAATAAAAAAAACAAATTTTAAATAACAACTTCCTCCTTGTCTTGAAGTAGGTTAAATATATTTTTTTCGCCCACCGAATCATCCCCCAAACTAAATCTAAAAAAGTTACCAAACTCCGTGCAAAGATTAGTGAAACTTTCCCAAAACCCTGCCGCTAAGTGGTAAACTTGAGCAATTCTGCTTCTATACTAAACATAATTTTTAAAACAGATTATAAACACGCTTATTCGTGAGTCGTGTTTGAACTCGGCAACGATTTACATAATTACTAACTAGCGTTTCGCAACAAAGAGTTAAGTACTGACGCCGTGATCGCGGTCACGTCTGCGTTGATGACACTTGGCGAATTCTTCGCCGAGAATTCGCCAAGTCGACGTAAACATGGTTTGAAAGAAAACTTAGCAACTACTTAATCAAAAGGTCTCGATAAAAGTTAAAATTGGAAAGTCACGAAGTTGCAAAATTTTTTTTTTATTAAAGCCGTTAATGTCATTTTTAGACATTCGCTATTCGAACACATTATTGATAAATCAATAGGGACTTGATCGCGGGAAAAACATTTAGTAATCTAATACGAAACTTTGAGGATTCAACCAAGTTCCATAGGTTCTGGTCACGTGAAGACTGGAAAAATGCGGGTGTCAATATCGGTGAGAACGCGTAGTTTGTCGAACTACCCACTCTTGATCTTGTTAAAATGTAGTGGCGTCACAGCCCTGCATAGGCACAGGGTTGCCACGATACACACAACATGGATTCACGTTAAAAACTGAAATCGTTAACAAATCTAACTCTAGTATTGTTTTAAACTTTCATGGCTTTTCACAGTAAAAATATTAACTCAATCAAAATCTAAATCATGGTGCGTATCCCGTGTTAAACAATAAATCTAACTCTTATCTTTTTTTCAAACAAATGATTCCATAATTAATATTATTATAAGTATATATATTATTTGTATTATCGTATATTGTTAATTTCTTTCTGTTTTATTGTATGCTAGGTATGTGTTTGTACTATATAATTAAGCTTGTATAGGTGAATTGGGCGACTGTTATGCCTACACAAGAATGTCAATTAAAGAAATAAATATATGAGTATTATAAATAATTACTTACTTTACAAAATACGTAAACCGACCTACTTACTGACTAATATTTAAGCAAGGCAACATTTACCATATTACCATGGGACCCTTTTATAAGTAATATCCTTGATGAACTGAACCTTGAATATCCTTGATTCAAGTGCTGTTTGAAGGAACAAATTATTTAAGATGTAGACAAGAATCGCAATTTTGCAAAGCACTGACGCCATTTTAATGATAATATTATAAAAAACTAATTTTTTTTTACTATACGAATACGTTTCGTATGGTATGGGTTTTTGAAGCGATGATAACTCGGCGGGGGGAGCGTCGCCTGTCAAACTGACGGGCCCTGGTTCAATCCCCAACAACAGCTTGAGCTTCCGGTGAAGGTAACACCGTTATCAAATTCCCAGCATGGTGGTAGGGTACTTTCGAATAGCCACCTCAAGTTTTAAAAACTGTCACCAAACAGATAGTGTGTTCGGGCAGCAGTCCTTGAGAGCCAGTGAGCATTCTAGGTCTAGCGTAATAACATCGTCACTGACCATCAAGTGAGACAGTGGTCAAATGCTAGATCAGAAAAAAGAAACGTAAAACATACGACTCGAATTGAGGCCCTCCTCCTTTTTTTGAAGGCGGTTAAAAAGTAAGATAACATATCATAAATACATTACATATATTTCTACGCCGTAGGGTAAGTACATGAAGTAGGTATGAAAGGAAGAATAACAATCAAAACAGGAACGAACTCCTAATAAAATCTTTTCGGTATATCGGATATCGGAAAAGGTTGAATTTATACACCTAACCTACTTTCCTCGAATGTCCCCAGGAAATAATCATAAAATTTTGTTATATTACTTACCCTATACTATATAAGGTATAGTTTTACACATCAAGACTTTTCATAAATAAGATCTATACGTCATTTTTACCATATTTTCTCCCTTTATCATATCATAATCTTTATTTCAAACGGTGACACACTTATGACGTCAATTAATAATACAGAATAATATACGTTTTAGGGGACCATCCATAAACTACGTCACACCTTAGGGGGAGGGACGGTGCCAATGAAGTGTGACATAGTGTGATAAGGGGTGGGGGAGTTTTGTAAGCTTTGTGACGTCACACGTCAATTTCTTCTTTTAACACTTAAAACTCCGCATTTTGCGTGGTTGGTAAGCGACGATGTGATAGGAGAGGAAAAAATTCAAACTTATAATTATTGTAGGTATTTCGGAAAAGAATGAGATCGGCAAGAAGAAGGACGAAAGGACGAAGAATCGATTCGGCAGTATAGAGTCCGCAACTGACCTTTTTGGCTCTGAAGTTAGGCTCTGCGAACGTATGCTTACCGGTGAAACAGTTTGTAATCGAACCGAGTAAGCGAGACAGGACGATGCTACAAACGTGAGCGAGTGAGCGAAGTAGTTATACACAACTAGTGACTTAATAAAAATTACACAACTGCAGGCAATTTCAGAGATATAAACATACGTTGTGCGTACTATATGTTATTTTCGTATTGCTTTCAATCGAACTATTCAAAACTTCCGATATGTCATGTCGTTTGTGACGTGGTCACAATAATCATCATCATCATCCAGCCCTTGCCTGCGATCTTGGTCAGGTCGTCTGTCCACCTAGTCGGTGGCCGTTCTATGCTGCGCTTGCCAGTCCGTGGTCTCCATTCGAGAACTTTTCGACCCCAACGGCCATCAGTTTTTCGAGATATGTGCTCTGCCCACTGCCACTTCAACTTGCTAATCCGCTGGGCTATATCGTTGCTTGCGTTCTTCTACGGATCTCCTCATTTCTGACGCGATCACGTAGAGAAACCCCGAGCATCGTAAACATCTTACACCTTCACAATAATAATGATAGCCATTAAAATATATCACAATGACGAAAAGTATATATATATTTTCGTATTATCAAAACATTTAATTTGATGAACAGTGTCAAACCGAATGGTTAGTTATCGATTATTCTGAATCAAAGGGCAAGAGAGCATTGAGCCGAAAGGGTGCGTGTAATAGACGAACTTTCAATATGAGACAGTGTGACACCGCGACACATGACAATCTCTCATTTTATATATACCTATGTAACTTTATACATATACCCCCTTACTAATAAACGTTGCATAACCTCTGAATAGTTATTCAGTGTTTTGTCTTTGTCGCTAATAAGACATGTTGTATGTATTGCTTCCGGGCTGTTTGGCCGTGGTCTAAGTGAAACTTTTGTTCCAGACGTTTCGTCGATCACTGCGGTCGACATCTTCAGTGGTTCAGGTCCGAGCGGCGACAAGAGCGTAGAACTCTACTTCGCGGCGTCTTCTCTGATACTGATCAGTGCTGATCAGTATCAGAGAATACAACAGCAATAGCAATACATACAACATGCAACGCCGGCCGTGAAAGCCTTAGAGTTTACGCTAATAAGACAGTTTGACGTAGAGAGAACGGAACAAAACACTGAATTACTATTCACAGCGTAATCAATGTTTATTAGTAAGGGGGCCAGCGTTTGACCTTTATCTAACGTGATGGTTGGTGACGATGTGTTCGAAGGTGTATTCAATCATGCCAGACTTAGAATGTTTAGTGGCTGTAAACGCACTGTATGTTTGGTCAGAATTATTCAAACGTTGCTAGCAATGCAGGTACTGGAAAGTATCGTACCACCATGGTGTGAATTTGATGACAGCCTTCACCGGAAGTTCAACTCGTTCACCGAGTATAACTCTTTATCTACCGGAAATAAAGTGATTCTTAAAAAAGTATTATGATTGTGAATCCCGATAGGTAGAATCCTGGAGTTTGATAGTCACAGACTAATATGGGTCTTATCAACAGAGTTAAGAGGTTAACAGAAAACTAATTTGTAAATGTTTTACAAAATTTTAGTCTGATTTAACAAAATTTAAGCCTTTGAGTGTGGAAACCAAGAAAAAAACCTCCAGGAACCATTTAATTGTAGGGAGTTCTCTTCTATCATTAGTCGTCTCAGTGCTCACACCTTTCTTAAACATATCATTCTTCACACAGTCCATCCGTACCTCCTTCGGCCTTCCTCTACCTCTATATCCATCCACGTTCATGTTAAGTACTCTCTTTGTCATATGTTTTTCATCCCTCCTCATTACATGCTCATACCAAGCCAATATTATATATTGGCTGCTATTTTCAAGCTTCCTCTAAGCAGATAGGCTGGATACTCAAAGTCTAAGCATACTCATTCCTTATTTCATCCATTCTAGTCACACCACACATCTATCTCAACATTCGCATCTCTGCCACATGCACTTTGTCACATCAGACCCAGAGTATACAAAAAAAAACTTAAGCTAGGACGGCACTCTAAAAAGTCATAAAAATAAAATACACGGTGTGCCATTTTTTGTTCTTGTTCATGTAAACGAAAGTCCAACGACCAAACTTATGACTACGAACATTGTCATATTAAAGGCCTATTATTCAAATACTCAGTCGCAGTGCCGTGGTGGTACCGGCCTAGAATAGTACTCCCCCATCTCTTCCCGCGGGTGCCGTAAGAGTCGGCTAAGGGATAACGTATCAGGAGGTGGGCAGCAGCGCCTTCAGAGGATCGGAAATCATACTGCGCTCGCCAACCCGCCTGCCAAGCGTGGCGAGTATTGGCAAATCCGCCCTATATGGGGGAGGCATACGTCCAACAGTGGACGCACATAGCTGAGAAAAGAAAAAGTCAAATACTAAGGAAAACTTTCACTACCAGTTTGTAGGCAGATTTTCTAAAAAAATAACAAAAGCTTTGTACTTACAAAATCTTATTACGTATTTACGTACTTACAAAAGGGTTATGAAACATGAGTAAAAATATGACTAAAACGTAAACGTATGAAAAAACTTACGAATGTCTTAACTGGGAAATTTGTGCTAATGGGTATACTTAGACCATAGTTTTCCATTCTTTTGTGTGCGGTGTCATCTTGAAACAATTATTAGCCAATCATTAACCAAAAGTATCTCTGTGGCTTTGAATATATGTTACGTACAAAAGAATCACTAAATTGGTCTTAAGATGACGAAAAACACAAAAGCGTGTGCACCTCTTAAAATTAAACTCCGTTTCACAACAAAGCCAACTTACATTTACCAAATGATGATACTCCAACAAAAAACAATTAGCAAGTTTGAGCGTTAATTTGTTCAAAAGGTTAGTTAGCGAGCTCGTTAGTTGAACAATTATTGTCACACTAGCCTTTGTACGCGACTTCACTCGCGCACTCGCGTTTACATTGGAGTCATTGACTAAGTAAATAAAAAAATAAAAACAGGTCATGCGCGAGTCGCAGTTCCGCGCAAAGTGTTTCTGTACGAGATATTGGCAATAATTCTCTTTTTCAATGAATCTAGTTAAATCATTAGTAAAAATAATGTTCTTATGCAGTGATCATAAGGCTCAAATTGCTATAGTACTTAAGAATGATAATCCTAAAATTAAATTTATTTATTGAATCGCGGTTACTTTGATATAATAAAAAGTCGAGGTGTCGTTTTTTTGAACGCTAAAACTACCCACTAGGAGGATTATTAGGAATAGCATTGTTAAGAGTTATACAAATTTGGATTTTATTGTAAATAAAACTAGTTTTTAGGACTGACCGATTTTTATATGAGTAATTTCTATTGAATTACTCTGAAAATCATCGAAATCTATATGACGAAGTAAAACTAAAAGATATACAAAAGAATTGAGAATCTCTTTATTTTTAATGTCGGTATGTTGCTAGTATCTGATGTATTTACTTGAAATGCCATAATCTGATACTCTAATTAAACATAATTATGATGAATTAGCCTTCACCGGCGAATGTTAGGGTGGAAATGACGTCATCCGGATTTCTCTACCTCTCCCTCGCACAACACCCTACTGCCGCGAAAAAAATATTTTAAAGAAATTATTTAAACAAGGACAGAACCAGCAAAGTTGTAAATCTGATGATAAGCGCTGTTTCAGGACTTTCCAAATACAGCTTTATCAACAGTCTACTATCTACTAATATTATAAATGCGAAAGTTTCTGTATATGTATGTAAATGTGTATGTGTGTATGTTTATTACCTCTTCACGCTCTCTTCATGCGGGAGGGAGGGGGAAGGTGCACCTCCCCCTCCCTCCCGCACGAATTGCATGCAGGAAGCTTAGTCATAGTAATTCTATGGGTCATTATTGATTACAGAAATACAGAATGGCCGGTTGGCGCAGTTGGTAGCACTCTGCCTTCTGAGCCACTGGTCCCGGGTTCGATTCCCGGACAGGTCAAACATTTGTGTGTATGAACATGCCAGTTTGACTTGTGTCTGGGTGTGTATATGTATATAAGTATATATATATATCAGTCATCAGGTTGCCATAGTACAGGCTCTGTCTAGTTTGGGACCTGAAGACCTTGTGTGAATGTTAATAAATTAAAAAAATACATATATATGTGTTTGTATCGATATTACTCAAATATTACCTACGTTTTCCCAGATACGTAGCGACTGTTAAATAATTGAGAAAAGTTAACAATACTCTCACAGCATGGTGATAGCATACTTTGGAGTAGGTAACCCCCTGTCAGGCTACCACTCTTAAGTTTGAAAAACTGTCCTCAAAGACACAGTGTATTCAGGCCTTGAGATCCTGTTAATGATCCTGTCCTAGTTAACATTCTACGTTTAGCGTGATTCCACCTTCGACCACATCGTTACTGACCATCCAGTGAGATAGCGGTCAAACGCTAGATCTATACAGTGTAAAATATATAAATGATAAGTCTGTATCTAATTTATACCATTAAATTCAGGTCCCGGAATAACACAGAGGCTACATTTCATCATCATCATCATCATCATCATCATCATCATCACCATCATCATCATCATCATCACCATCATCATCATCATCATCATCATCATCATCATCATCATCACCACGCGGGTAAGACCGCGGGGCGCAGTTAGATCCAAATATATTTGTTATATAAGAAATAACGCTAACAGCTGTCATCGCTGACTTGTTTACATACTTTTGTGTTGTTGTAATAAATAGTGCTTGTTTCAATAAATTATTTCATTCTTTCTTAAATTTTGCACTTTCAGTGACAAAGGTAATTAAAAATCATTCGGCTCATCAATTTTCATGGCAATCCGACCCTCAGGAATCACGATTCAAACATCCCAAATTGGCGCCAAAAAAACTTTTTATCCGAATAAGTCTCGAGTTGCGATAATCAATGTTCATGCGAGTAATGGTTTAGGGTTCCGCTCGCTTTTATTTACTGGGTTAGTATGGTATTTCCTAAACTTTTACTTATTACATTTAACTGAACAAGATCTCAGGAAGTGGTTGGATGCTGACCGTTTCCGACCGGAAATCAATTGGGATGACATATGATGATGATGAACTTATTACTTAACTGATACTTTATTGAGTACAAGGCGAACCGCGACCGCATACGCGGGAGCTCCGTACTGTGCATGAAAAATACCACCAAATATTGTCCAAACTATAGTCGGTACCCTCTCACTTACTACGCGAGTAACTTCCGTGTATCATATATTCATTACGAGTCTAAAGCACGTTAGAATTAATATAATAAAATATTAATTCAGTGATTTTGCGGTTATAAACACCTTAATTTAAAAATTCATTCATGTCTAGTTCAAAAGTTATCGTGTGTTAAGGCAGCAGTCCTTGAGAGCTAGTAAACATCTAGTTTTAGCGTGATTACATTTTCGACCACATCGCCACTGACTCTCACGAACTCTCTCACGTAACATCACGTAACATTTAAAAATGAAATTTATAGAACACTTTAAATGTCGAGTTTTATGGTTCATTGCATCATGCTAGGCAGAACTTACGATCAAACTTTTGAAGGAAAAATTCAGCTACCATTAGAAGGTTCTGTAGTCGTGAGCTCAAAGTCCATAATGTGCAAAACTTTTTCCTTCTAAAATTTAAACGAAACATTCACTAAAGCACGTATGAAAATCATCTAACTAAATCGTCCATGTACTGAACACTTGGCTTGTCTCAGCTTCACACTTGACCTGCTTTCAAGTTTGTTTTTGAAGCAAAAGTTGTGCAATCCGTGACGTTGATTGATCGCGTGAAAAGAAAAGTACGTAATAAATAAAGTAGGAAAGAAATATTATTCTGAGGTTATTTACACTTATATAATCTGAAGCAACCAAATTTTGTGTGTCGTAAGTGATTTATGATTTAGATTATAAAGATTTTATGATCGATTATTCTCGAAATCTCAAGTTTTCAGTCTTCTATTAATTATTAAGAGTAGGTAATAATTTAGTTATAGTATTTGTTGTAATTATATTCATTTTATTTTCTACTAGCTACCCACGGTTTCACCCGCGTGGTGATGAAAAACGGTGATGACGGTAATGATAAAAAAAAGCCTATGTGTTAATCCAGGGTATAAGCTATCTCCATACCAAATTTCATCTAGATCCGTTCAGCCGTTCTGGCGTGATTGAGTAACAAACATCCATCCATCCATCCATCCATCCATCGTAACTTTCACATTTATAATATTATTGGTATTCGCTCTCGAGAAAAGCTGCATGAATAAGTGACAGATTTTTCAACGTGAGGGTTATCTGATAGCTTATAAGAGGGCACAAGACTAGACACCTAAACAACACAATGTTGGTAGTGTGATAAAAACGATACTACCTTCACCTATGTATTGTATGCTGCAAAGTAACTTTGACGGTCGCCGTGGCGCAGTGGTTAGTGTCAGTGACATGACTTCTGTGTCTCCGGGACCCTGGGTTCGTTGTTGTGTGTCCCGGGTCTTGGATGTTTGTGTGCTGTGATTGTGTGTGTCCATGCCGTCCGCGACACAGAGACTCCTAGTGCGGGGGTCAGAGTCTGATTTTAAAAAATGCACATGCTTGAGGCGGGGATCAATTCTGGAACCGTCTGCTTGACGATCGACTCTCACAAGCTCGATACCTTACCTTTTACCACCGTATCTTCAAATTGTTACACGTAGCTACAATCTAATTATCTAATGCCTCGAAAAGATCATAAGAAGTTCAAAAGTTGATTATCTGCAGCCCGTTCAATTTCTTAAACGCTTTTTATTTTAAAACATTCACGTAATAACATAATAAAAACTTTTAAAATATTCTTCGCAGGCTTCGTCCGTTTTCAATTTAATTTTACTGTCTATTTGGTGTAGCCAGTTTGAGAGAAGAATTTAACCGAGATAACGAACAAAATGTCTACCAATTTTAAAGATAATTAATAATTTAATTGACATTCATATTATACATATATTAGTACAGTTAAGAATTAGACTGTGTGGTACATTTCTATTTTCATGGCATTTACCTATGCTACATATACTGACGAGGCACTATTATACCTAATATCATTCATCATACTAATGATATAAATGCGAAAGTTTGTGTGTATGTTTGTTACTTCTTCACGCTCAAACGGATACACCGCTTTCGATGAAATTTGGTATGGAGATAGTTTAGGCCCTGGATTAACACTACTACTACTACTACTTTAGGCTACTTTTATCCCGGAAAAAGTATAGTTCCCGTGGGATGATTGAAGTAGCGGGAAAACCGTAATCCACGCGGGTGAAACCGCGGGGCGCTACTAGTAAGGTATATATTGACTTTTGACTGGACGGGTGGCGCAGCACCTACTCTGCCTCCGAGCCGCTGGTCCCGGGTTCCTGGGACCTGAAGACCTCGTGTGAATGTTGTCCCACATTATATTCTATTTTTGCTTAAAAATTAAGGAGGCGGTAACTTTGATCGCTAATGAGGCAATTATACCCTAACCAATATAAAGTAAGTATCTCCAAACATTGAACAGTAATTCCTCAAGTTAAATCTTAACAGTAAATCCGCGATTTGAACGCACGTTAAATTTAAGCGACACTTTATCGTGTAAAAGTTTATTTATCGCGTAAAAGTTTGCCTTCGCTGTTTGACGCGGTACTTCGCCCGTAAAACGTACGTAAATTCTAACATTTTATACACCGGGGATACTACCGGGGATTAGAAGATGTATTCCGGTAGTTGTGACTTTAAAAATAATCTTTCAATGAGTGAATGCTGTTTTGGAAAGAATTTAAACTACAGATAGTTCTTGAATCTTTGTTATCTCGAAAATGATTTATTGTCTTTATAGCTTGACCTGATAAATATAAGCATTACAACAAGGCTACTTCTTTTAATAAAAAATATATTCTATCTACAAGATGAATGGATGCTAAATGAAAAAGCATATAATATTTTATTACAAAGGGAAGAGTGAGACGCAAACATAATTGTTAACTTGATTTAACACTAACTATTATTGCATTACGTGATAGCACAGGGGACAAGGAACATTTTGTAATATCACAGGGCATAAGGAATATTTTGTAATATCACAGGGAATAAGGAATATTTTGTAATATCACAGGGCCAGAGAAATATTTTGTAATATCACAGGGCACAAGGAATATTTTGTAATATCACAGGGCATAAGGAGTATTTTGTAATATCACAGGGAACAAGGAATATTTTGTAATATCACAGGGCACAAGGAATATTTTGTAATATCACAGGGCACAAGGAATATTTTGTAATATCACAGGGAACAAGGAATATTTCTGGCTAATTATGAAAATATTCCACGGAACTGAAACATGGTCTGTAACTTGCCTGGCAAGCTCAAAGTCGCACGAGCTATGGAGAAGGCTATCTATGGTCGGGGTTTCTCTACGAGTTCGAATCAAAAGTGAGGAGATCCGTAGAAGAACGAAAGTCACTGATATAGCCCATCGGATTAGGAAGTTGAAGTGGCAGTGGGCAGGGCACATAGCTCGAAGAACTGATGGGTTAGAACAACCGTTGGGATCGAAAGTCGCTCGAATGGACACCACAGACTCGCGCAGCGTAGGACGGCCACCGACATGGTGGACAGACGACCTCACTAAGATCGCAGGTAAGGGCTGGATGCGGGCCGCTTCCAACCGGTCCGGAAATGAATGGGGGAGGCCTATGTCCAGCAATGACGTTCTGTGGCTGAGGTGATGATAAAAACATTTTGTGAGTTCTGCACGGCCGGCCCAATACACAGGTAAAGTAGGTGCATGAACCTAATTTATTCGGCTCACGCTCGAGGAAAAAGTGCCTTATTTTCCTTTTTAACCGACTTCAAAAAAAGGAGGGCGGTACTCAATAAGACCCGTATGTTTTTTTAAGTTTGTTACCACAGAGCTTTCGACTGGGTGAACAGATTTTGATGATCTTCTTTTATTTGAAAGTTGGTGCTTCTCGTGTGGTCCCATTTAAATTTCATGAAAATCGGACGAGTGAATTTTGAGTTTACACCAATAGATGAAAAGTGTTACGTCTACTTGGAAGATATTCTAATTGCGGATGAAGAAATTGGTGCACATAAACAATGACAATTGATCCCGTGAGCAGCAAAGGTCACTGAAGGGGTGAAAAAAAAAACAAAAAAGGTACCGACTTCAACACTCAAAAGTGTGAAATAACTTGTCGAAGTAAAGTAGGTTCCATTTTTGGTATTTTTTTAAATATCTTTATCGGAAATAAGTAAATATATTGCTTACCTAGGTTTGTGGTATGTCGGGTTGCTGTTAGTCTTGAGTATGTCAGCATTGGGCACCGAAGTTGGCAGCGCGTGCTCTCGCTCCAGTTCTGTTTCATAGCTTTCTAGTGGCACGTGCTTCCCCGGCAGGGGGTCGGCTGTAACAATCAGATGAAACGGTTGACAAGCGCTGGAAACTTCTCTTAATATACTCCTAATAATAGATGAAAATTCGAGTCCAATAAGCTGTAAGTTTCAAAATAAATAAGTAAAAATAAAATATTTTACTACGTTTTACTAAAAGTGTATTAATTTTGTCGCCCTGGCTCAGTGATATAACTTTTTCATCTCCGAGACCCTCCGAGGCAAACATTTGTGCGATGAGTGTAGGTGTTTGTCCCGCGTCTTGGTTGTTTGTGTGCTGTGATTGTGTGTGCCCATGCCTCCCGCGACAGTAGTAATCCTAGTGCGGGGGTTTGAGTGTTCTAAATAAAAATATAAAATACGAAAAGAAATTGGTAGCCCAATCAACATAATATGACATCTAAAAACACATGCACACACACACGCTTAATACAACATGAACATATTTATAGCAAGCTTTTCATAATTCATTACTTGTTGATTAATTTAATTCAATGCCTGATTGTTTATTTTATGCAAAGGATGGCGACGACATCAATTATTCGTTGCATCATTTCTATTGTTTTCCTGCGAAAGTTTTTTTAAAAGGGTTTTTTTTTAAATGAAGCTCATGCTTATATATTTAAAAAACCAATAAGACTCATCATTATCATCTCAGATTGAAGAAGTTCTAAGAAAAAGCGTGGGTTTATGTATGTATGTATGTATGTATGTATCATCTCAACAATATGACAAAGCTGGACATATTATTATGCCTCTTTCCTTGATTAATATAATAATCGAATTTCAATCGAAGACGAACGTAGTGTAGCAAGAAAAAAAAATCCCTCGAATGTAAGAAATGACCTCCGCCCTATGTAACAAAATGTTTTTCCAACACGATTACATATCGTCAAGCACAGATATGAGCCAACATTACAACTATTATTTTTAAACAAACTCAAAGGTCACGGTCTTGCCAGTGTTGCCACGTGTATGTAAACAAAAAATGCCCAATTTAGAACTTCCAGTTTACGTTACGTAACTTTGATCGTTCAGCAACTTTTTGTTTTATTCCAACTGTTTAATGTTTACCTTTTAGGTGTCGAAATACAAAGCCCTTAAGTGGCCTTAAAACTCCCCAAGCTCGCTACCTAGAACTGCGTTAAACTAAATATTTATAATTAACTAAACCGAACCTTGTTTATATTAATCTAATGTTGAATTCTCGGTAACGTAAACAAGTTTGGTTAAAGTAAACAATCATTGATGAAAGCTTTTTAATTAGGTGAGAAATACTTTATAAGCACCTATATTTAAAAAGCAGAATAGAAGATCGCTTTCATATAATTGAATATAATGAAAACACATTAATATGATACAATCCAATTATCATTTTCATAAAATGAACTAAAACAATATATTTTTCTTTGTACGGATGAGTTTAAACAGCGAGAGCGTAATTTCTACTTAATTAAAATAAATTGATATAGTAAGCTCTCTTTACTAAAGAGTAATAAGCAATTTAATTAAAAACAAGCTAAATAGCACTTTGACTTTTAGATAACAACATTAAAAAGCAAAAGGCGAATTTTAAATTAAGTATTCGTTATTCGAATGATATTTGGCCACAAACCAACCACAGTCGGAGTTATCACGTTCGTATCAAATTAAAACTATGTATTTGCCGTTCCCACAGGTTATCAAATTCAAAGTTCATTGGAACGAGATAATAGGCATTGTTCTTAAAACGTCGGGTCAACATTCAAATAGGTAGTGTTATAACTTCACGATGTTACTGTTTATCACAACTACGCTCTTTGTTCGTTGACCTACTTTCTGGTTTTGACGTGGAGAACGTACTTTTGAATAACGAATATTCGAATGTGCGTAGAGAAAGCACTGGCCAGCGCGTATTTATTCTTTTTAATTGCTACTGACAAGCTATGCGCCGGAAATGATGATTTTGATTGTTTCGAATTTAAGATCGCTTTTGTGAGTGGATTGTAAAATCGGATTACTTCTGAACCGTTTCTTAAATTAATTTACCGTCGTTAACGAATAAATGCTTTAGCTTACCATAAAATAACATAATGACTTCAAACAAGCAAAATTAATACCGAAAAAATAGCTCAGAAATAGTATGTCAAATAATAGAGTCAGGAAGGCACAAATGCCGACACGTAAAGCTAAAATCATTTTATTCAATGCTCAGGTAAAAAAAGGCTCGACTCAATGCCACGGAGTCCACGATTGCTATTATTCGAAGACCTATTATCACGAAACGTGAGAACAAAAAAGAAAAAATCGTCAAGTGGGAGTCGAAGTCAGATACTTGCGTGTCATATTTTTTAATTTTATGTCCAATTTATAGGGATGTGATGTGGCTGACTCACGGCGTGGTTTCTTTGTATCGATTTTGAGAATCTCAATTAAATCGATACAAAGATATGTTAAGATCAGATTACGATGAAATAAAACTTTGCTTAAAATGTATTTTATGGATTATTTGGTCACCGAATTATTAATTTTATAGACCATTATATCAGCAGAAACTTCTAAAATAAAACCTGGAGCTTTAAAAATATAAAGATTTGATGAAATAAGACTTACTCAATATTTCCACAATTATGGTACGTATTTCTAAAAGACAGCTTTCAATAAAATTATTATTTTCAGAAGTCATTAAATACATTACAATCGACGATATGTCCACGTGAAATTTAACGACAACGAACTTTCAGACGACATTAATGTTAAACTAATACCTAAAACATACACGTAACTATACTTACCTATGTAAAGCTACAAACGGAACCCTTATCAGGCTCTAAGCATTCCTGATTCCATTGTCAACTCAACACCTATGAATCATAGTGTATCTTGTTCATGAGCCAGTGAACCGCATCCATTTGTTCCCAATTAATATGTACGGGAAATGGAACGACAGACGCATTGAAAACACAGTGAAAACTTTATTGAGAGTGGTTAGATAAAGTTATACAAATGTACCGGTCGAATACTAGTAATACTGACTTTATGGCGGGAGCTTGGATGTCGTGATTGCAGTTTTACTTTAAATTTGAATCTCGTGTAATATACGAAAAAAGGTACTACAGGTGGATATATGTTATGTACACAATCGAATACTAGTGACTTTATGGCGGGAGCTTAGATGTCGTGATTGCAGTTTTACTTTAAATTTGAATCTTTCGTGTGTAAATATGAGAAAAAGTTACTACTGGTGGATTTATACCGGGCCCTTGAATGACATAATTGTACTTTTCTATATAAAAAGTGATTTATGTCCTATTATATAAAAGTTAAATACCAATGATTACTTCATAGCGGGAATTTTAGTTGTGGTGATTGCAGTTATATTCTAAAATGTGAAAAAATATTACAATTCGAACTGGTGGATTTATACCGGGCCCATGAAAATTTCACTCTTCTATATAAAAAAGTGATTTATGTCCTATTATATCAAATCAAAATCAAATCAGGTAATTGTTTATTTTTCACCTCACAAAAGGATTCTTAAGCTAAATATACAATTTAGTGATAAAAAATATAAAACCTAGCTTGTGAGGGACTGGAGCCTGAAATAGGTATATAGGTATAAAATAAAAGTTAAATACCAATGATTACTTCATAGCGGGAATTTTAGTTGTAGTGATTGCAGTTATATTCTAATATGTGAAAAAATATTACCATTGGAATCACCACTGATACTTTTTAAATATACGAATGAAACTTGTGGTGATTTCAGTTGTTTTTTTTTCGTTTCATTTCCCAAAGAAGCGTTCCTTTGGATGTCCGTTAAAATGCAAAACGAAATGGTGAATTTTAAATGACTTTTTCAGTATTATCTCCGCTTTGGTATACAACCAAAACGGAAACGGGGAAGTAGTAGCCTAAGCCCTTTCACTTGATACAATAGAACTTATTTATCGTTTCACGTGACACAACCTAAATAGGCATCCATAAGAAGCTAGGAAGAATAAAACATATTGGACACGAACGTGGGGCACAGGGCGTCTCCTCTTTGAGAGAAGTATTAACTATAACCCTATACCTAATACTAGTATGGCCAATGCGGGTCGTAAGACAACTTACAATAATATTTATAAAATAAAGCACTAATAAATACAAAAAAAAATCATCACAATATTGTGCTCATGTTACCGACTTCGACAAGTTATTTCACACTTTTGCGTGTTTAAGTCGGTTGCATTTTTTGTTAAAATTTTTTTTTCACTCTTTTCAGTGACCTTTGCTACTCACGGGATCAATTAATTGTCATTGTGTGTTCTGCGATGTCCTCAACCGCGACAATAATATCATCAAGATACGCGTAGCACTTTTCAGTTATTGGAGTAAAATAGCTTTTGGAGTCAAAAATAGCTTTTCCGATTTTGATGAAATTTGAATGGGACCACCACGGAAGTATACTCTATCTAACAAAAAAAATCAATCATCAAAATCGGTTCATAAATGACGAAGTTATCCGCGAACACACATATATACGGTCGAATTGAGTAACCTCCTTATTTTGAAGTCGGTTAAAAATACGCTGCACAGTGGACGGTCTTATCTCTAATAAGCGATCTCTCCCAGAAAACCTTCGTAAGGAGAGGCATTCATTTTCTGAGAAGCTATAGCATGCTTAAGTTTAAAGAAGTAAAATAAGTCGTTGTAGAGGGAGCAGGGACCGGCGGCCCCGCCAGATTACCTACCCTCCGAAGCATGATAGCGGTTGCAGTTAAAAATGGCACTAGCAGTCACCACCCACCCCAGTGTGACCGCAGCGTACGCTGTTTAACCAATGATATTATATGTTTATATGAGGTAGATGTCGCACAAGCACGCGGAAACTGAGGCGACAAAATTAAGTCAATTGTAGTAATTTTGATTACGATGCTTATTTCAAGCGCAAGTCTATGCATATAGCTATCCTTTTCTATATAATTTGTACCGTATTATCTGTCGCAGTAAGCATGTTTATGTCGTAAAGGAACAAAATCTGAGCACCGCGCAGTATGAATATACGTCATCTTTACTAAAACATCATTGTGTTTAACTCATTTGAGCGGTTGAGATAAACTAATTGCGCTACAAGCGTTTCGCTTAATAATACATAAAAATAATTAATTAACAGACATAACTCATCTGATTTAAATTTGCTACATGATTTTAATGGAACGTTTACAAAATTAATGAATATTCATTATGTCTATGCCTTAACAGCGGACTGCCAATTGCGGGTCCAGTCCATCCGTCCAATATTAATTGAAGTGTTCCGGTTTTTTTGCCCGCACTATTCAATTCGTTCATTGCGGTACGATTGTCTGTGGTTAATTTTTTACTCGCTTTTTGCATTGCAGCATTCCAAGTTTAAATTTTAAAATTAAATTCCAAGTTTTTAATATCTATAGCAGGTAGCTGAGCGCTCATAAGAAATAATGTTAACGGCGAATGAAATGATAAAAACGTCGGAGCTCAAATTGTAATCCCGCCAAGAGCGTCCTTAAAAGGCAATAAACTTTATCTATAAAGCATAACACTGGGGCTCTCTAAAATGTAGTAAGAAAAAAGCATCGTAATATAAAGTATTCGGAATTCAAAATGCAAGTAGGCCGATCTGGCTGAGGACTGAATCACAATCGCGTCTCTGACTCACATCGGCCCGCCATTACGCACTAATGACAGCTGAATCACCGATAACGTTTAACGATTTCAATCGGTTTTCTATTGAATCGATTTATTCCTCAGAGTTAATCGTTGGAAGATTAAAAAAAGAATTTGAAAAACGACTGGCTGGAAATTGAAAGAATACATCTATAATTTTCTTTTATGAAAACCATTTTTGTATGCAAAATAAGCAGACAGATTTTTTTATTTCACTAGTACCTACGCCGTAGTCAAAACGTTTTACGTTGTATAATAATAAATACTAGTCTGTGCTTTAATTACAAAACACAGATATTTTATACAGAGTTCAAATTTGTATTACCATTCTATAATTTCTACATCTACAAAAACATCATTTCCTTGTATAAAACACGGGAGTTACTCACGTAATAAGTCAGAGGGTTCCGACTATAGTTTCAACCACATTCGGTGGTCTTTTACAAGGCGAATACGGGGCGCTCGCAGACGCATTTGCGGTTCGCCCCGTATTCTCCTTGAAAAAGACCACCGAATGTGGTTGAAACTATAGTCGGAGCCCTCTACCTTATTACGTGAGTAACTCCCGTGTTTTATACATTCACAATTATTTCCTTGATTTAGTAATATACCCAATGATATTATATGTTTATATGAGGTAGAAGTCGCACAAGCGCGCGGAAACTGAGGAGGCAAAATTAAGTCAATTGTATTAAGTTTGATTACGACGCGTATTTCAAGCGCAAGTCTAAACATATAGCTATCCTTTTCTATATTATTTGTACCGTATTATCTGTCGCAGTAAGCATGTTTATGTCGTAAAGGAACAAAATCTGAGCACCGCGCAGTATGAATATACGTCATCTTTAGTAAAACATCATAGGATATACCTATAAGTTAAGGTTTTACCTTGACTTCGCTTTATTAATACAACCTAGAATTTCGAAACCTTATTATCGTTTAGACACCCGACGCTAAGACGACGAAGACGCTTTTAAAAGTAACAGATAAATTAAAATCTGAATAACGATAGTTAGGCCAATAAGGGTAGATAAGTAAACAATGAAATCTGTGGCTCTACATAATTCAAATGCTGAATTCAAATTCAAATTTAAGATTCAAGGTCGAAGTGAAACTAAAATATTCGCCAACCGTCTCTGCGAGAACGAGACAGGCGATCATAATTTATTTCTCTACTTTTTCTGAGATAGCACATAAAGTGGCTCGCGTAGAAGCACTGGGAACTTTGCAGGTTCTAGTTTTAGTGTTCGAAATTTATGACGTGGAATTTTTTATTTGTGGCAAGGACATTGCACCCCCGGTTTAGAAATTTGACACAAGTGAGTTTGAATTTGACGAGTGACATCTATAGTAATAAAGAGGAAAGACTTGATTGTTTGTTTGTTTGCATTGAATAGGCTCCAAAACGACTCAACCGATTTGAAAAATTCTTTCATTGTTGTAAAGCTACACTATCCCCGGGTGACATAGACTATATTATATTATCAAGAAAATTAGGGATACATATAATTTTTATTTTTTTAAAATTTTCACAAGTGCCAAGCCGGGGCGCGGTCCGCTAGTATAATAATATATCATATAATACAGTGCAAAGTTTCGTTGCTGAAATGTACTCGTGTAGGTACAGCAACGTCATCACTTAACATCAGGTGAGACAGTTGTCAAACGCAAACTTATAATATGTAAAAAAAAAGCATAGCTATGTTAGTTACTCATTCACCACGCTGATCAATGCGGAGACTGGTGGGCCAGCCCAATGTCAGAAGACATTGGGATTTTCAGTCTACTCAAATGCCTCCAGCTCCGACACAACTAAACCACTACTAATCTAAGACAACAACCATATTCCAAGCGCCCTAACATGCCCTAATATATACGAAATCATTAGCGATTATTTGAAAATGTCATTATTGTGATAACCAATACAAGTAGCCACAAATCACGTAACTTTCGTGCACTTGTTCGGTGTATGGGTCATACGAAATTTTGTCCTAATAAATTACTCGGATACCGCGATCACATAATAAACACAACAAATGACATACTTACGTATGAACGAGAGACAACACTATTAAAAATCGTGAGAATGTGACCGTATTCCAAATTCAAAATAAAACGAAACACAACGCTATTTTCGTATATGGAATACGCAAAGCTCTACTTGAAATTCAGAATACGTGACGGTCAATTTTTTCCCGGAACAAACGAGCCATAAGCGCGCGAAATAGATGGCGGTAAGATCGCGTGGAAACGGCGTGTAAGTACGATTCAAACGGGCGACTTATGAAGGGGTCCGCACAGTAATATATCCTATATAACTATTACCTAACCTGTGGCCGGGGAGGCTTACTGACTGAGACGCGTTTGTACTGTCACATATTATAACTCGTGTCTAATTGGTGTCAATATAATAATAAGACGGCTAGGACATACGATTCCATGAATATAATTTCCTTGAATGTCATTCAATACAGATACAGATATTTATTAGTAAAATAATAATTTACAAGTCATTCTAGATAAAATATCATTCTATATAATAATAATAATAACAAGTTTTGCTATAATGCTATATGCCTATAATGCTAACGTTTTCGAACGTTTAGATTTATTAATTTTTATATACTTTAATACATATAAATACAATAAACAATAACATCGTCTGCTTTAAAAGCATTGTATAACATAATTAATATTTACAACGTTAATTAATTATTATAAAATGTGTTGCATGTTTTAATAACTTATATAATGTATGATACTCTCGAAAGTTTTTACACTACGAGTGTATATTATGTATCAGTGTCATCATTACACATAATAAATAATTTGTATTTTTTATGGTAAAATTGTCAAATAGAAATAATGTGATTAGATTATTATGTTATAAACTAGTACCAATTAGTAACGCTTTGGTAAACCAACTGTTATGTTACTTATTGTTATGAAAATAAATAAATAATTATGAATAGATTCAGTTAATTACCCTTAAGGTAACGTGAAGTTATTTACGGCTCGCCTTCGTGGTCTATGGCTGGGAATAACGAGTGAACGTAGTACGACAACCCGTCCGTTCATTCTTAGGGTAAGGTGTTTCACGTTTGTTTTCTAAACACGCTTTAAGCAGCCCGGCAAAAATAAGCAAACGAGAAAAAATAAAAACACGTGTGAATGAGAACGTCCGAAGCGTTAAGTTGGTTCGATTTCCATACAAACAGCAGCCAAGATATACAAGATCAACCAAACAGAATGAATGCCGAAATGTATATGATATAATATCATAATATATTTTATAATCTCGAATATATTAACCCGTAACCGTAACCCATAGGGATTTAAAGTAGAATAGAACAGAATATAAAGATTATTATTTACGGCAAAAAAACATACAAAACATAACCTTAAAATTAAGCCACATAAAACAAATTCATCACAAAGACGGTCGCCGTGGCGCAGTGGTCAGTGACATTGACTTCTGTGTCGTCGGGACCCTGAGTTCGAATCCCGGCAGGGGCAAACATTTGTGCGATGATTGTAGATGTTTGTCCCGGGTCTTCGGTGTTTGTGTGTGTCCATGCCTCCCGCGATACAGGGAATCCTAGTGCGGGGGTCTGAGTGTGATATATAAAAAAAAGCACTTAGCTTTGCAGTTCCCTGCCACAGAACGGTCCCACATCAGCATGATGCGAGTTGTAAACAACCAGCGCTGATCTTCATTTAGAACCGGTTACTATGTGTGTAATAAGCCTTTGATAAATATGTGTGTAATGGATCCTTTGATAAAATATTATCCCGTTAGAAATTGTACTTTTATCTTAATTTTACGTAAATAGAAACCTCAAAAGATGTTATCCGATTTGCCATTCTTTCTTTTTGGTTGATTTGTATATCATTTTGCTTTCTTTGAATTCTATTTAAAAAGTAAAACCACTTTTATGTGCGTATAAGAATATGAAGAGAAATTATATCAACAATAGCATTGACAGAACTAAAAGGATACCTCGTTAAACCTTTTTAAATTTATTTAATTGAATTATCATTAGAAGACGCTTTGATTTCTGATTGTCCTCAAGGAAACGGATGTAAATTTAGTTTGAAAGAAAGTAAAGTTCTACCCGATTTTATGAACAGTATCTATATTGTTTTTTGCCTCGCGTTTGCACTACATTATGGAGTAAAATTTTTCCTACGCGCATAAGTAATAAAAAGTAAATAAAAAGTTCTTCGAAAATAATATAAAATAAAAGTACAAAAAGGGTAAAGCGGAAGTCCAAATTTGAAAATATATAATTAAGGAACAAGACAAGTAATTACGTTAATTCGAAAAGGTTGACAATTACAGCGAAAAGGAAAATTTGGAAACATTTCCACAACACGCCTTGGGCTCGATTATCTATTTGGTTTTCCATTAAGCCTAAGTATTTGGGTCGTTATACACAAACTTTAATATTAAAAGGAATTTCTAGGCTTATTATCAAATCATATTAATCTTCTTTTTCTTGTCCTTATCCCACACTAAGTGGGGTCGCCACAACATGTTTTTCTCTTCCATTCTCTTCTATCATTACTCATGTCAGTACTTACACCTTTCATAAACATAACATTCTTCACACAATCCTTTCATACCTTCTTCGGCCTTCCTATCCTTCCCTTTCAGATTCATATTGAGTACCTACTCTTTTCGTAATATGTATATTTCATCCCTCTTCATGACATACCCATGCCAAGCCAATTAACTCCCTTTCAACTTATCATTCACTGGTGCTACTTTTATCAAGCATCTGATATACTCATTCTTTATCTTATCCATTCAAGTCACACCATCAGTCATCCATTTCAACATTCGCATCTCTGCCACATGCTCTTTGATCATACGTGTTGATCATATATACATACGAATGGAACAGGTGCAAAAGGAAGACCGCGGTAAACGTATTACCTATAACCAGATTAGACGCACCCTTAAAAAAGGCAGAGACCTTGCCTAGGAATTTTACTCATGAATGTCACTTTGTATCCATTCTCATTGGTGCTTTCATCCAACGAATCTCATTGAATATAGAGTTCATCTCTATTCTTGTAGTGAGTAAGGGTATGGCTGCAGGTCCTGAGTACTTTGAACAGACGGACGTGTGTATGAATAATGCGATGAGAGCAAAGGCATCAAAAGAGCGATGTCTGTCACGATATCAGCAAGTGGCAAGAAGTATGCATCATTAGTCCTGAATACATTTGGGGGCAGACAGGTGATTTTGAGTTGCAACTATCTTCGCACTATTCTTTAGCTTTTACTTATGAGCGTTTTTATACATGTTCGGTTGCGGATACTCTTGACCTTCCTCTAAAACGACCTGATGAGTCATCGTGATATGTTTGTCCTAGGTCAACTTTTACCGTTTTTCCTATTCACATTCATCTGTTTCGTCAATCTTTCTCTCGTTCCTTCTACGTGTCGGAACCATCTATTCATCCCTTTCTCTACATTTGTCACTACATACATGGCCTCTTCGATCTACGAGATATGTTCTACCCAGGTCTAGAGGTTAGGGTACCCAGGTTATAATTTAGCTTTTTGAATGGCTACAGCGTCCAATACAACAGTGGCATTCATGACCCCACTTCTGACAAGAGTGGGGCCGCTGCATCACTCATCACGGCTTCAATTTCGCTAATATGCTGATGACCATCATTAGAAGTGCTAAAGTTGTCATTTAACTTTTTAATCAATGATGTTTTACTAAAGATGACGTATATTCATACTGCGTGGTGCTCAGATTTTGTTCCTTTACGACATAAACATGCTTACTGCGACAGATAATACGGTACAAATAATATAGAAAAGGATAACTATATGTTTAGACTTGCGCTTGAAATACGCGTCGTAATGAAAATTACTACAATTGACTTAATTTTGCCGCCTCAGTTTCCGCGCGCTTTGCGACATATAAACATATAATATCATTGTTATTAATAGGTGAAATATCTTATGAAATTAGCGAAAGAGATAGCTAGAGAACCAGAGAGCACTCTTTATACCGTATATGATGTACCTACCAAATTAGAAATACACATAAAATACAGCAATTCAGCAGAGAACATAGTAGCCTTACAAAGCAAAAAAAGAACAAGGAAATCTTTTTTATTATTCTCTTCATATAGTGGTATTTTTTCCCGTGCCATACATCAAAGACACGTCAAACGCTTTACTGGGCGGAGTAATGTGTCTTCCTTTCGCTTTTGTTTATAGAAAAATGGGTAATAACATTTTTTCCTTATTTTAGGTTTGTGTCGGTGACATTATTGTAATGTAGTGGAAATATGATTTTTGGAGTTATGTACTTTTCTTTCAGAATACGGATTTCGTGGTTTGGTGTTGCTAGGTACAGATATAAAATTATAAATAACTAGCTGCGCCCCGCGGTTTCACCCCCGTGCACTACGTTTTTCCCGCTGACTCAGTTATCCCACGGGAACCATACTTCTTCCAGGACAAAAAGTAGCCTATGTCCTTCTCCAAAGTCCCATGTATCTTTATACCAAATTTTATCTAAATCGGTCAAGCCGTTTTCATGTTATGTCGTGACAACGGAAAACGGGTTTCATTTATATATATATATAGATTTCATATACATTCATATACATAAATACTTAACTGTGTGTATTTTAAATAATGCATTTTTGGCTGCATCAACTCTGAATAAAATGTGTAACTATAAAAAAAATCGCATAAAAAAACAACCTCGTTCAGTTCAGCCTGCAAAAATAATGGATTCAAACTTGAATTATCCGGGTTGTAACCCCAGGAATGTTTTGTGAAATTATCCACAGCACTTTTAGCACGCGTGCTTAAATAAGTAAATTGTATTATATAAATTAGGCACTTTGCTAAACTTTTCATTCACATTGTTGATGAATCAATCGGGGCTTGATCGCGAGAAAAACATATTTAGTAATTATTAGCCCCGATTGATTTATTAACAACGTGTTCGAATTACGAAAGTCTAAAAATTACAATTTTTATTCACATGTTAATATCTACGTGTAAGAACTTTGCCGACAATAACAGCATCTATATTTCGTGGAGAGCATAACACGGCCACACATACATCACCAAAAAACTAACGACCTCACAATATCAATAAAAATCTCAGAATAACCTCGTGACTGCCACTTTCCTAGTAACCAGTAGCCACCCGGAAAACAGCCTGATCTTAGAAAAGCTATAAAAACGCAAGAAAACTCATAAAAAACATTACGTTACCATGTGTTCAGCGCAAACAATCCGTCAGTGCAACATTTACGGAGCTTTGGTTACAGGATAACAAATAGTATTATGAAACATAGTAAATTTGTTAATGGACGATTTACAAATCGTAACCTACAAACCGACTAAGACTCGAGTGGTAAATACTGGAAAATTATTCTCAAAATTACAATTAAGCAAGAAACTCGCGATAGTTTTCAGACTCAAATTTACAAATCGTCAGATTTTAGCTTTAGGACACCGCAAAAAATCTAGACATAATTATCTAGATTTTTTGCGGTGTCCTAGCGCTTTAATGTGATTGTAAAACCTTCCTCCACATTGTACTCAAGAACAGCGCTACTTAGGTACTTATGCATAACTTAGGATTGGAAAAAATTTCATCATTGACACTTTGGATGAACATTTTATGGGAACAATCTGAAATCCCTCTCAGATAAAAAAAAACAATCGGTCCATAAATGACGAAGTTGGAAGGTAACAAACATAACGAAAATTCATCACTTTATTACTTTTATTGTAACTCAGTAATCAATAATACTATTACAGGTGTAACATGGGTAAAGTGAATGGTAGTGTTGGAAGAGGAAGGCCTAGACGAACGAAACCAGATTGAGGCAGTTTTAAGAAAGGGCCAGGTCAAGAGTACTCTCAACCGACGCTCTTGTATGAAAGGTCTGATAAGCGCGGATGAAGCGAAAGAAGTGTGTGTATTATCGATTGATATTGGCATGAATCGTAAAACTAATTTAGCTAAAAGTGGGATTTGAATCTACGACGACATTATACCGCCCTGTCGGTTTACCAACTAAGCAAGTAATAGCAGCACTCCACAAGCAATGAGTTTTCGTAGAATTCTTATATTTTCGATGGCCATTTTAAGCAGTATTTAGTAAGAACAACCTTGTTTGACCACATGTACGTGAGTTGTGGTCATTCAGCAAAAATAACCCTCAGACCATCACAAATACAAGTTTTTCATAAAATTTTGAATAGCTACCAGTTGCAAAAAAACAGTATTATCACTAATGTTATAGAACCGAAAGTTCGTTTGTATGTTTGTTATTCCTTCACACTGAAACGCCAGAAAGGATTTGAATGAAATTTGAAATGACGATAGCTTATACCCTGGAATAACATATAGGCCTCTACTGTTTATCCCGAAAATATAGACTGTTTTCGTGGGATGACGGGAAGACACAAAAATCGTCAATACCGCGTACTATTTCAACGCGAGTAACACCGCGAGGCTCAACAAGTTCGATATAAGAACAAACAAATGTACCGAAGTGCGTCAATTGACCTCAAATAAATAAAAAATGAAAACCTGTGATTGGCTCCCTATTGTTATCTCAGCATTTAAAATATCGTACACTAGTAGCGCCCCGCGTTTTCACGCACGTGGATTACGGTTTTCCCCTCACCTCAATTATCCCACGGGAACTATACTTTTACCGGGATAAAAATAGCCTATGTGATAATCCAGGGCTTAAACTATCTCCATACCAAATTTCATCGGAATCGGTGTAGCCGTTTGAGCGTGAAGAAGTAACTAACATACACACAAACTTTAGCATTTATAACAGTAGTAGGATAAGCTAAATAAATAAATTAATAATCCTTTAAAAGCTTCTTTAGTTTCATAAGCCATCAAACAGTGGAATAATGTTGGTTCAAGGCTAGAGCGATTATGTTATTATAAATATGTTAGTAAATTGAAACTGCCCGCTGTGAAAATTAAATCACAATATTATTGTACCGTAAATCAGTACAATTAAACGGATAGTTTATGTTACAGTTTTAATAATCGCCTGTTGAACGCAAAGTTATGAGCAGCGGTTAAAATTAACAACCCGGTTCAACTCTTTAACTGCGATAGTAAAACAGAATTAGCTGAAACAACTATCCTTTGCAGCCGTAAAAAGGTTTATAGCGCTCGTGAAAAAAACCTAAACGATTAAAAAAGTCCGGCAACGCACTAAGGTCTCTTAGCACCTTTGCCAACAGGAAAATAAGTAAAAAGTTTTTATGATAGCTTTTTAATTTCGGCCTTCGGCTACGTAGATCAAAGGGTTAATGAAGTTTTAATATCAAACTGAAAAAATAATTAAAAGGGAAGATCAAAGGTTTAAGTTTACTTACATCTTGTTATTACGAAGATGTTCATTATATTTTATCAGTATAATCTTGTAATTAGTCTTAAGAACCTGTACAAATAACCCTAGCTCAAGTACCTAGCCGTAAGATTCCCTAAAATGTAATAAATAAAATAAAAAAATTCATAAAATACTTTAAGTTTTATGTTAAAAAAAATAACAGTAGCCAATTGTTAGTTTTTTAATAGCTGACGAAACGAACGCACACCGACCACGCTGCAGGCATAATTTTTAATGAAATGTGATTATCTAAGTGTGCCGATTGTCAATATTCTAAATTACCTATTTTAAAAAACTAATGAGTTTGTCTTCAAACAAGTACTTTCATCATCATTATCTCAGCCAAAGGACATCCACTGCTGGACATAGGCCTCCCCCATTGATTTCCACAAGGACCTGTTGAAAGCGGCCCGCATCCCTTGCCTGCGATCTTAGTCAGGTCGTCTGTCCTCCTGGTCGGTGGCCGTCCTATGCTGCGCTTGCCAGTGCGTGGTCTCCATTCGAAAACTTTTCGGCCCCAACGGCCATCAGTTCTTCGAGCTATGGGCCCTGCCAACAAGTACTTTATGCACATTATAATGTCAGTAGGAGCGTGTCTATTACTCTGGGCATACATGCCTCACCTGAAATTTTAATTAGTATGTTTGCTAATACTCGAAGCGCTGGTAGAAGGGCTGGCGAGTGCAGTTTAGTCAATGATGTTTTACTAAAGATGACGTATATTCATACTGCGCGGTGCTCAGATTGTGTTCCTTTTTTTACGACATAGACATGCTTACTGCGACAGATAATACGGTACAAATAATATAGAAAAGGATAGCTATATGTTTAGACTTGCGCTTGAAATAGGCGTTGCAATGAAAATTACAACAATTGACTTAATTTTGCCGCTGCTTAATTATGCACCACCGATTACTTCTATTCTTTATGTCACTGTTCATCCAAAAGTTGTCTGAAAAAAAATGGCTGTAAGCGATAAGACCGCCCATTAATAATATTTGATTGTAATACCGACCTAGATTTAGAGTAATTTTGTAATCCCACTAATATTATAAATGCGAAAGTTTGTGTATATTTGTTACTTCTTCATGCTCAAACGGCTACACCGATTTCGATGAAATTTGGTATGGAGATAGTCTAGACCCTGAATTAACACATAGGGTACTTTTATCCCGGAGAAAGTATAGTTCCCGTGGGATAATTGAGGTAGTGGGAAACCCGTAATCCACGCGGGTGAAATCGCGGGGCGCTACTAGTAACATATAAGTACATTTATAGTGCAATAAAGAATAATTGTATTGCATTGTGCACAAATAGTTCTGCTGTACCTTATGGTTAGCTTTGACTAAGCGATTTTTTACGACCCACAAACACACCGCTTTTTAGATTGTGAAACCTTTTTTAAAATATGTTTTTTTAAATGACTATCTATATTTTCTCGCACATGTAATAGCCAATATAACCCTTTCAAAATAAGCGTTAACAACCATAAAAAGCCCCCACACTTAATTCCAATCGTTCCCTAAATCAAGTCAATTTATTTATTTACCAGACTTCCTTACACCACTTAGTAACGGCGCGTAAAAACACTTCCCTCTCCAAAAATAGTTCTGTAACATCTTGAGCGGTATATGTTCCCTAAAAGTTACTTCCGCGCTTTACTCTCACTAGAGTTACAACGGTACACGACATATTGTCGTACAGGGTATCGATTCTACTCGTTAATGAATTGACAGTTTTGCCGGAGATGCGATTCTACTGGCGAGTATAATTGTAATGGCTACGCAGATCTAATTTTTACCGCAATGCAATTAATTACAATGCGATCGAGATGCAATTGTTTTTTTTTGGAATATCGAGTTTATATATTATTACATTTGAATTACTATTATAAACATTACATTACAAACATACTATTATTTATAAAACTAGCCTATGTGTTAATCCTGGGTATAAACGATCTCCATACCAAATTTCATCGAAATCGGTGTAGCAGTTTGAGCGTGAAGGAGTAACAAACACACACATACATTTATAATATTAGTAGGATAAATCCATGCTGACCCTCATGCATAAGCAATATTTAAGCATGTCATAGCAAAACCCTTGATAAGTCAACTTGAGTAAAATAAAAAAGATAATAATAATAATAAATAAAATAATAAAAACGTATTTATTGCCAATAAAAACACAATTCGTAAACACATAACACAAAAAAGGTAAATTAATACATAGTATGTACACATTGCTTTTTTTTGGCAATAGGGGTACGCTCAGCACTAATCTGGGTAACCTTGAGGATTACACAGGGCTGGTTTTCAGCGTACTCCTTTGCTCGAATCCGGTGTTAGTCCAGAGTTTTGTTGTAGCAGGTAGTCAAAATAGTACAATTAAATACAGAAGTCTTTATGAAAACAACTAATCAGTATTATTAAATATTATATAATAAAAGTAAAAAAATAAAAGAATGTTTAAGGTTTGTGATCTAATACATTAAAAAGGATTGTCATTATGGGTACAGTCGTAAAACGCTTGGACGATGTGGCTGCTAAATTAGACTTGTAAGTACGGAAGGCTGGAGTATGAGTGTGTGAGGGTGTGTGTGGGAGTGTATGTGAGGAGATGTGTGGTGTGCAATAGTAGAGGGGTTATACTCTAATCTTGGTTTGTGTTTTAAAGGTTGCTTCAAATTGCTTTTCATATCGTTGTAATAGTATTTTCTTATAAAAGATATATATAAGATGTTTCGGATGTGCTACACGTCCTTATTCACAGGTGATTCCGCCTGAAGTTTGAGTTTAAAACCATTTGATTTTAACATTTCCTATGATGTAGACGGTTTAAAAATATTATAATTTGTTTCACGGTAGCCGTGTATTGTTCCCCGTGAAAAATATAATTCTAGGAAAAAAATCACGAAATGTTGCTATCGATCGCTGAAATACAACATAAAAACAAACACGCATACATTTTTTGTAATAAGAAATTGAATTTGATAAAAAGAAATCCTTTCCATTCGCTACCTGCAAACAGGACGAAATAAATCAATTGACTCCCTCACGACACTGAAAACCCCTAAACTAGTTACGAATATTGCGATTGTTATGGAAAATAACGTTTCTAAAATTCACCAACTTTGTTATCTTTCGCGCGAAGATTTCACTGAATTCCACCCGAGAGAACACTTAAAACTTTCACAAGACTGATTTTGAACGAAAATTAATTTTTCATTGAGATCATATTTCTCAAAGAATATTTCTGAATTGTTATAAAATTAGTCGAAAATTATACTTTACTGCACAGTATCTGTGGTTTGTAATAAATGTTATAGATTCGGCGGCTGGTCCATGGTACATTTTTGATAATGGATTTTCAGGAGAATTATTTAATGAAAGATGTTTTTATGGCCACCATTGCCAGAAGCAAATGGATTCTCGTAAATTGTTATCTGATATGTATTGCGGACACGAGGAAACGAATCAAATCCGAGTGGCTGAGATAAAAAAAAAATATTTACGGCGTGAATAATGTTCGGTGTTGCCACCACAAAACCGTAGGTTTTTTATCACACTCCCATGCTGTAATAAAATATATTATTCAAATACAGAAGCCATGATAAGCTCTTGTACCAACATTGAAACTTTTACATCTTCCGACGTTTTACTACCTAAATCCGCGACTGGTAGGTATACTTTAAGCTTGAACATCGTAAAATACAGTACACACAACATGAAAACTCGAATTGTCTTGAATGTATGTTAATTACAAAAGTTCTAAAACAAACCGCATGAGGGATCCATAGTGATATTTCAAGATATCTCCAGCGCTTGTTTCCATTGTGTAACTCTTGACATTCTTCTCTTGAAATCGTGTGTCTGTAGCACTAAAACGCAGTCTTTATATTATTATATATTTTAAGTTTTACAAACAGTAGGTACATAACAAATAATGACGGCTAAAAATGCGTCCAGGCACCTAGTAAGTGTACCAACTCGTAGATCACACATTAATTATATGAATAATTTATGTCACAGAACAATTAATAAGTTTTTTACCTATGTTAACTATACATAACATATGTCCTTAAAGTAAGGTTAGAAATAAAACTTGTTGCTGCTAACAACTGCTGCTGAGCGAGAACGAGCGATATTCCCTAGTAGCTACAATATGGGTCATTCAAAAGGAGAGTTAACAGAGTATTAAAAGGACCTACTTTCTTTTTTCTTTTCTCAGCTATGTGCGTCCACTGTTGGACGTATGCCTCCCCCATATAGGGGGGATTTGCCAATACTCGCCACGCTTGGCAGGCGGGTTGGCGAGCGCAGTATGATTTCCGATCCTCAGAAGGCGCTGCTGCCCACCTCCTGGTACGTTATCCCTTAGCCGACTCTTACGGCACCCGCGGGAAGAGATGGGGGAGTACTATTCTAGACCGGTACCACCACGGCACCGGACCTACTACTACTGAGAAAGGGGGTACCTTAAAATAATGTCGGTAGATGGCGATACATTATTTTTAGTGACAAAAATGTAACTAAAGAGGGTAGAATAAACATCCATCTAGTTATTTATACGTTTCCCTTTCGCATTATCAATATAAGGAAAAGGGGAACGAATGAGCCATTATAAATCATAAGCATAGAATTTTTATGACCATTTTATTTGTGGCAATTTGTTCAATTATGGCCGTGAAACAGATAGACAAATAATGCGCTTGTGGTCTTACGAGCTTTTTTTATAGCGTTGGATATCTATTCCATTTGATGGTCAGTGGCGATGTGGTCGAAGAAACAAGCTTGTCTTAGAATTTTGACTGACGCACAAGGCTCGAAAGTTTAGATTATTTTAAATCATTATTTTATGTCTAAACACACTGTGTGATCGGTATCATATAGTGTGTTTACTCTGTTTTTTTTTCTTTGGTTTTTACAAACTTTAGACAGCAAATTACTTAGGCTATATTATTGAGCATGCTATACTTATTGAGTATAAAGTCGAATGATAAATGATTTTTATTTATACTTGACATGATAACAAAATAGTTACACTTATCAGGTTATTAGTTAAATAACTATGTAATGTATTAACTATTTAATTATATCCTGGGGGACCATTGTTACCCAAACTAGATTAACCTATGGATAACCAATGAAACTTTTCCTATTTAAAAATTCTTGGCAACTCTTAGTAAACTTATTTCGCAATAGTATTAATCAACACTTTTTGGAAACATATTTCTCTGAATCTAAAGCCCGCAAACTTACTACAATCACATTCAGATAAAAAACAAATCATTTCCATTCAATTCATTTCAATCGCATCTGAGCGCGTCGGTTTACTTTTGAGACAAAATATAACATTGGCATGCGCTGAGTCAAAACATTAAAGATTTTATTACAAACATAAGCTAAGTGCTGCAAAATAAATAACGTATTACTGAGAAGCGGTATGCTAATAAAATGCGCAAAGTTGCATGCATTAAGTTTAGTTCCGCTACTCGCCCAGAGAGGGCGTTAGTAGTCTTGCGTTCAGTGAAACAGTTTGCTCAGACCACTCGATTAATTGAGGTTTGTATGGTTCGACCCATAAGCCATAGTTTATTGCTCACCAAATTAATCGATGCACTCTTTGGCTACAATCGCTTAAGAACTTTCTTTGCTCCAAACAACAAGCATATTTTGACGAACGGTAACTGGAGAAAACATCCTGCAGACGTTGACAGACCATGACAAATAGTTTATCATTGTAATATATTATGACTTTATATAATTTTATTTTGACATTTGCATACCTCGTATGAGGCGGACTACAAATATTGTAATTAATCGTAATGTGCCCATATTCATGCAAATAAAGTAATTGAATTGAATACACGAGTTGATCGAAGTATTACTATCTAAATATTTTGATAGAATATAAACCTTTTTGTGGATTGAAAAAGAGTTAATGTTTACTGAGCAAATACGAAGTATAACGCTAGTTCGAATTTTTAGTATCTAAATTGATTTAAGCTTTTACATAATTCGAGCTTAGTAACTCAGTACAAAAGTAAGTATATTGATACTTGTTAGTAATTTTATAATTAAATGAGATTAAAAAAAAGCATAGCACTCGAAATTCTATTTCCTAAAGACGAACACAAGCAAAGTTTCTTTTTTTAACCGACTTAAGAGGACCTCTAAAAGAGGAGGTTCTCAATTCGACCCGTACGTTCTTTTTTATATATATATTATGGGATAAGGTGACAGAACAACCAAACGGCCCACAGGATGTTAAGCGATAACCTCTGCCTGTAGACAGATACAATTCGCAAAGAACTGTACTGCGCCCGTTACACTGAGACATAAGGTTGGTAAGTCTCATGGCTCTAACTACATAGTTATATAGAATATAGTATTTTTCCAACACTTACAAACGGCTTCAACTTATCAGTGACAAACAAGAAAAACAGTTTTTTATAGGTCGCTTGAACACTATCTCATTTGACTGCCAGTGTCATCACTGGCAGTCAGGCTGTGATCACACCTACTTATCAACGACTGGCTCTCAGGAACAGCTGCCATTGTGTGTTTGATGACAGATTTTTAAACTTAGTAGCTAATCTAAAAGGTATCATTTGACAGTCTGTACGTTCGGTAATTCGACATAAGCATGGAAACAATAGGTAGGTTTGAATCACCACTACAAAACTATAATATGTGATGACGCAAAAAAACAAAATGGCGTCCAGCAAAGCCAGATTTAACCCCACAAATTCTCATCGAATAAGAATAAAAATGAACCGTTCCAAAAAGAAAACAGAATCGTGCTCTGCAGTCACGTCCCCCTAATTTAGTTCGCTTCGGTTTGTCGGAATACTTTCTAAAAAAAGCACTTTAAAAATTGATTTATTGAAAATATTCCAAGTCAAATTGGACTTTTCATTTCGTAAGACCTAGAGATGGCGGTAATAGATTTTCGGTATTGAGATTGCAATTCGGGTTTCAAATTTCACACAATTTTCTTGTGAGATTTTATCAACAATGTTTTCATTTGATTATTAATTTTATAATTTAACATAAATCAGTAAACGTGTGCCTTCTTTTTATTTTAAAAATTACTTTAATCTTAATTTGTAACTGGAAACCGCATGTTTTTTTTATTTCCTTATGTTGATTCCATCGTTTTTTTTCTATCTGGTCAACATATGTAACTAGTTTAAATATATAGAGGAAAAAATTCGGCTCTGTTCTGCGGCTGGGATCTGAACCCACGACTATAGTATACCGTCCTATGAACGTAAGTTCCGCATTGTGTTGCATTATGTTAATGCAATAAACCCTAATACTTTATATGTGAATATATTCGTCAATCGTTAGCGTGCCCGAACCATTTTTTCGCGTGTCACCTCGTTGGTTCGCCATCACCCTTTTTCAATTACAATTTCAACCGTAGGAGATCCACGGCCGCACATATTCCTCACAATACTCATAGACATCACATCTCTATGAAGTACAACTTTTTTAAGAATACGCAACTTATAGACTAGGAGGGTATGATCGAAAAGTAGGTTCTAACATATGATCGAATTAAAACCTACGTACGAAATGAATTAAATTAATAAATTAACTGTAGAAAACTCTCCTTTCCATGTTATTGTCATTTTAATTAGAGCGTCATAAGGTTTTTTTAGAGGTCAACAGCCTGCTGGCAGTACCGCTGGCTTAGCATGCGTCTGTGGACTACGATGACCACTTTCCAGCAGGTGGACGGACGGTCTGCAATAAAACTAGGTTGGCAAAACACCTTTTTAATTTTCGGCTTCTGTGTATTTTTTGTCAATCCCTCGTCAGGGACTTTATTTATTTGTGAACGCGGTGTAGTCTTCTAAAACAGTGCACATTAATTATTAACGTTCCCACGAGCGTGACGTCACAATAGGAAAGATGATAATATTGAGGCAGACTTTGAGGTGGGTTCTCAATAGAAACAAAAACATTTGCAAATTTGCATTTGTTTTCGTCGAATCCAGTATTTAGCTACAACAGTTAATGTGCGTTTTAAATTTTGCATGTTTATAAATTTGCGTATAAAATAATTTGAATTCGTTATTTTATCAGAAATGTCTCTTTTTTAAGATTAGAAGGTTACTTAAAGTCTATTTAAGGTCATTGGGAACTTTAAACATCTTTTTTATTTATAGCGAATAAAGATCTGGCGCGTGTTCAGTTTATTGCAATAATAATATTCACGCTATGATGTATGATGTTGTTTGCGTTGGCGTAAACGTATTTTTTTTTTAAAATATGATATAATTACTAACATCATATCGATGCGTGTTTATATATTTTTTTTTTTATTCACAATAGGCAGGCGTTTGACCACTATCTCACCTGATGTTAAGTGATGATGCGGTCTACGATGATATATATATATGGGTGTTTAACGCAATGGTAATGCAGAGCGAACTTAAAATACGGTTTCGTTTTGTATTCGATTTTTTAGATAGATGCATTATTCATGTTTACTCACTAATATAAGAAATTAATTACTTATTTTTTTATTCAGAAAATACTGCGTTGTATTTTTTTTTAAAATATTTATGGGTATCATTTAAGTATATGAAAGATGTCCTTCGTGATGAATTTCAAAATAAAATCGATTCGATCATTTTTTAAGGTAAAACAGATTGATCTATTAGTTAATAAGATCCCTTTATCAGCTGGTTTGAGCTCAGCTCAGCTGATTTTTTAAGGGCCGTGGGGTACCGGCTTAGAATAGTACCCCCCCATGTCTTCCCGTGGGTGTCGTAAGAGTCGACTAAGGGATCACGAACCAGAAGGATGGGCAGCAGCGCCTTCTGAGACTCACATTGTGTACTGCGCTCGCCAACCCGCCTGCCAAGCGTGGCGAGTATTGGCAAACCCCCCCTTAATGATAAGACAATATAAATCAATGGGGGAGGCCTATGTTCAGCAGTGGACGTCCTATGGCTGAGATGATGATGATGATCAGCTGGTTTTATAAATCTTAATATCTTGGCATGATCATAGAATCGATGATTAAGTATTAGTTTAGCTATTTATATCTCAGCGACTATTAGTTTCATTGTAGTACATAACATACTTGAAATCTGTCTACGACCTAAGTTATGTTAGAGGTCCTTTTATGACTCAAGTTATACGCCTATTGAACATTTCTTATTGTAATTATTGTTATTTTTTATTTCTGTTTTTTGTGTCAATAAAGTGTATTTGTATTGTATTGTATATGTTATTATTAACACGTAACAATATGGTCTGTTAGATTTTAGAAGCCATCGTCGTTTTGTTAAGTTAGCAGAAGGGGTTTTATCGCTTATTTGCTGGGATGATATATTTTTCAGACAGACCCGTGATGATGATGATAATATAAGGTAGCCAATCCGTATCGTATCTCTAACTAAAATCGTTTCTGTGATTTAATGAGTAATACTTTCGCATTTATATTTATTAAGTAAGTGTGGAAGTAGAGTTTGGGATATAG
The DNA here is from genome assembly GCA_934044485.1 of Apeira syringaria. Taxonomy (NCBI): domain Eukaryota; kingdom Metazoa; phylum Arthropoda; class Insecta; order Lepidoptera; family Geometridae; genus Apeira; species Apeira syringaria. The sequence continues at coordinate 3,095,291 of OW203672.1, read as the reverse complement.
TGATGTACCATGGGCACGTTACGATACCGAATAAATATATTTTTAGGTTAAGTATCAGATTTTAATCGTTTTATAAATGTATAATAATACGGTAACTGACTGTCGAAACATATGGGTATGGAAGCTTAAATGTTAAGCTTCCTGGATGAAAACATATAGATGTTTCCATCCAGATGTTTCGACTGTGGGTTGATATATCAGTCAGCATTGAAGATTCTTAAATGAGTACAAGACAAGAAGGGATTTTTGGAATTCGGTTAAAATAGTGTAAAAATATATTCATGATCTTCCATCATTGTAGAAGTGAAAAATGTAATCATAGATATATGCACTTATAGGTTCAAATAAAATTTACTGTTTGTTTTGGAGATATAACGGAAAATCATAGTCAATGCAGCCAGGTATGCGTAAAACTCTGCTGTATTTGTCTAGGATTTCAGACAAGGTGTCCCCAAGGAATAATGTGGGCGAAGAGAATGCTTCGTCTTGAGTTACGGGACTACAATTTTAACGTCCCCTTGGGCCATAGTAACTTATGTATACCCAAGCAACAAACGCTCAGAGAATTTCATTCTCATTACAAAGGCCGGAGCGAAACGGTCGACATTACAGTAAACTTGAATTAGGGACCATGGCTACAAATCTGTTAGTTATGTTTAGAAAGGATAACTCTGTCCAACCTCGCTAACTCAGTTTGAACGTTAAAGTCCCACGATATTTTAAGTTAAATCTCGTCAGACATGGATAGCGAAATTACCCCTGTCAATATGGACGATTTCAATTTATGCTTTTCTGCTTCTGACAACTCAACAGAAATGTCTGAAACCAAAACTGATTATAAAACAATTGGATTTCGGTTTTCCTCCACTGAGATTGTTTGTTTCGTAGTAAATAATTGGAGTATTGAGTTGTGGTAATCTATTTAGATTTATAGTAGCGATATTGTTGTAAGATAGTTAAGAGACACATCACCAGTGTTTTTATACCCGTTCATCAAGTACCTTAACCATTGTTTTCATAATAAAAGATGACATCTGTCAGACAAGCCGGTTGGTTAGAAATCACTGTAGCCCAGTGACATCTGTACGCACCCTGTTAACTTATTTAAGACTGCTAATTCTACTATTGGAGAATTCCATATCACACCCACTCAGATATACCGAGGAAGCTCGTTACTCATTTTGCAGAAGCTCATTTGTCAGTTAGTTTGTTTAAATCAGTGTTATCGGTAGAAAATTTAAAAAAATCAGAAACATTAAAGTAGGAACTAACGCAACTTATGTTTCAATTATTACTGGGAGAGCGCTACAACCAACATTTTTTCTTGCGAAACAAAGTCACTGATGCATCGAATTCAGGTAACTGTAAATAGCTGTACTCAAATGACTAGATTGGTTTTTATCGTCACTATTTTTATTTCGAAAGCGTTTATACACATTTGTGTTGTTTAATGTAAATAAATTTAAATATGTTTAGACTCTGTGTGGTCCCGTACGCTTCCTAGCGTGAGATATTTAATGAACTACCTACTAATTGACATGGAGGACCGGGTAGCAGTAATAATGTCACGTTAACTGAATTTGTGGGTTCCACTATACTGGAAGATCTACTCGGTTCATCGTGGCTCATGCGGGCCTCCCTTCAGCTTATCTACGTTATTTATGCGTTTTCAAGGTTTTAATTTTAGTGATTGAAGATACTGTGTTCAATTTAGTTCATATAAAACATTCTTAAACATTATGTAGTGATGATCAATCTATCAAATGTAATCTATACAATCTATTAGATAATTAGTGTGTTCTTTAGGCACCTACTGCTCGAGATTTTTATGCATTTTTAAAATTGTAGTGTATATTATGTAGGTGCTCAAATAAATCAATAAAATATTTTGCTTTTAGGGCCGCATTTCCCTGATAGGATGTTGCATTTTTTCGGGATTTAAATATGTTAATACGATTACATGAGGCACCATTCTATATTAGAATAAATAATATTGGAACTATTTAGAGTTTTTAGGTAGTTTAATAATATTAATCGATCAGCCTAGTTTGCTTTATAAGTCTAGATTTCATAACGTGAATCGTGCATAAATGTACATATTCAGTTGCAACATAACAACGATAAATCGTTGCACTGTCATAACAACTTATTGATGCAAATGATGTTCGATAAATCATCTCGATAGCCCAGTTATAAAGCAAGAGTTGTATAAATAAACACTTTACTCACCTAAAACTACTAATATAAAACACAAACTAATGTACAAGATCATCAGGAATCTTTGGTAACTAATAACCTAATTTTTATATCACACACAGATACGACAATCATCTACGCGATTGCCGAAATTTCATATCACAGTACACATCACTAACTACACTAAGTTGGCCGCACTGCGATCCCATCAGGCCCTCACTGTATTACGAGCACATATTTTTTGTGGACCCGATTGCATTCGGCACCACAACTTTTCTTCACAACTTAAAGTTTCGGTCGCGTAAGTTTTCGGGACTCTGGCGATAGTCAACGTCACTTCCCATCACTATTTGTATTATTGAAAAATTCGATTCGAATTTTGAATTGATTTGTGTCACTTCGATTCGTTAAAATATTTGTTGTCGATAGTTTTTGATGAACGTCGCGCGGCGGTCCTTCACGCACGACGGTCGGTACGCAACTGGCGTGAAGTTAGTTGGCGTGAAGTGAAGAATGCGCCGCGCATCGTTGGCACACCGGCCGCTCTCGGCTTGAACCCCGTCCGAAATGGAGAGGCGTTCTTGAGCACCTAATTTACAATAATCCGATGCGTCTCCATACTTCCCAGGGTAACATAACCAGACTGACGGCTGTGCATTGTCCGTGGCGTCGCCCTTAGGCCTGCCCGTTCCGTAGTCCTACATGTTTTCAAACAATCTTTGTGTTCCATCTCTTTCTATAAAGCTTCGAATGAAAAAAAGACAGGTAAACGCTCCGGGCCTACGGAGTGCAATGTTAAGTTATGATGGTTTCGAAACATCGAATTTTATATTCCGTATCGGGTCGCGTTTCCAATTTTACGCATTTTAACTGGAATTGGGTAATAGCTTTAGTCGAAATTACTCGAAATAGATATTGGAGCTACAGATTTATCTCTACAATTTCATTCAATGTAGATCAACAACCTCATTAGAGATGACTTGGCAGACAGAAGGGTAATCACTACAGTCACGTTGTAAAAATACTCTCTATTCTGTATATTATTGTCTCATTAGCTACCTACGTCATCATGATTGAGGAAGTCCATATTTACACAAGGTACATACTTATGCTTTTATTAAAATAAAATACTACAACTAAGTACTACAATATAACATTTGAGCACGCATGAGCAGTTACCAGCTTATAGATAACTCAAATGCTCTAACCCGCTACCAGTCAGCAGCGCGCCCAAAATGGTAGCAGCATTGCCATCTTCAAATTGCAATGCTGATTCGTTGAGTCGCATCGATGAATCGCTATGGCAAGTTCTAGAAAATTAGAAGTTATTGCACATGAAGTCTCTTAATTCTCGAGCCGAGTGTCAGTACCAATATTATAGAACAGCAGTCAAGTAAGGTTATCTTACTAAAAGGGGAATATCAGAGCACAAAACGTTACAATTAGCATGAAAAGTATACCGCAAAATTTACCGTGAGCAAATATTTAACAATGAATAGAGTCAGAGTGGAAATAATGATATTTTGTACTGTTTACTTGTTCTGAGCTCTTTCTATAGTTTCAAACGAAACGTAAATGTTTTTTTTTTTAAAACTCGAAGCTTTTGTAGAGTTCATAATCTCTATCATTGGTTGAACATTTATATAAATTTCAAAGCGAACTTTTGCTTGTGTATAAATTGACAATGATGGTTATAGTTAATTTCAATTCTGCTTCAAGCAACATCAAATGAATACAATGAAGACGGTATCGATTCTGAGTGAAATATCTGCGAATAAATAAATTTTCTTCTTAATACAATTTTATGATAGAAAACGACAACTTGCAAGTTTTAGCAATTTTATTTTTATTAACATTAGCATCAAAAGTTTATGTCCTCATCCAAGGGAAATTGTTCGACTTGGGAATAAGTTTTCATTTGGTTTTTATAGCTTTCATATAACACCTGATACTTGTAGTCATCACTGAGCTAAGAAATAAATATGTTTAGGTATTCTTTTTGACGTGATAACGTTTTATAAATTGATGAATGCCAAAATGAAAAATAGTAACGTTCCGTGTAGCGTTCCGTGTAGCGTTCCGTGTAGCGTTCCGTGTAGCGTTCCGCGTAACGTTCCGCGTAACGTTCCACCTGAGTTTTGTATTACATAAAATAATCAAAGTCAAAGTCAAAGTCAAAGTCAAAGTCAAAGTCAAAGTCAAAGTCAATGGTCAATGGTCAATGGTCAATGGTCAATATGGTCAATGGTCAATGGTCAATGGTCAATGGTCAATGGTCAATGGTCAATGGTCAATATCAATGTCAATGTCAATGTCAAAGTCAAAGTCATACATGATTATGTCGTTATCACGTAAATCTATCGTCCGTAAACCGACTTTACAGACAACCAATTTTTTTATAAGCTTCATAGATGGCGCTGACGAGTAAAAATGATCAAGTTTTGTTGCACCAAGTTACAGGGAGGGTATCTTGGCTTTCTCTCGTCTCGTTTCCTTTTTTATTTAGAACTAGCTGCGCCCCGCGGTTTCACCCGCGTGGTGATGATTGATGATGATGAAAAGTAGCCTATGTGCTATTCCCAGACCAGGGGCCTCACTATCAGCTTTGTAAAATCCATTCAAGTTCCAAGCAGTCCTAAAACCTGGCTTAATTATTTTTTACCCTTTTCAGTGACCTTTGCTACTCACGGGATCAATTGTCATTGTGTATGTTCTCCGATGTCTTCAACCGCAACTATAATATCGTCGAGGGATGCGACGCACTTTTCAGTTATTGGAGTGTAACTCAAAAACCGCTTGTTCGATTTTGATGATCTAAATGGGACCACCACGGAAGTATACACTATCAAACAAAAAAATAATCATCAAAATCGGTTTACAAACGACGAAGTTATCCGTGGACACACATAAAAATATAAACCGTCGAAGTTAGTCAGATTCCTTAATATACTATTACTTACATGGGCTGGATGCGGGCCGCTTCCAACAGGTCCTTGTGGAAATCAATGGGGGACGCATATGTCCAGCGGTGGACGTCCTATGGCTGAGATGAGGATGATGATGACTATTACCTACCTTGGTTTGTGCCGCAATTATTGATTTCTTCTCAGCTTAATACTAGCCTAATTAATTTGGTGATTCATAATATTATTGCCCATGGTAGGTACATTTAGATAATGCATATCCAACAAATCAATTGTTCCCGACAGTCGGGGGTGGAATGGAATGGGACCAAGAAGGTTTATGGCAAAATTTTTCTTGTCGCCTTAAGAGGTTCTTAAGTGTTTTACATAAAACCTTTTTTTATATCCGGCAGGACAAGAAACCGACGCTCTTGTATGGAAGGTCTGATGAGCGCGGATGAAGGGAAAGAAGTGTGTCGGGATCGTAGCAATTGGAAGGATGTGGTCTCTGCCCACCCCTACAATAAAGAGGCGTGAATTTATGTATGTATGTTATTACATATATGGTTTCAGTGTCAAACAAATATTTGTAATATTTTAGTTAAAATTTCGGGTCATAATATTATTTTTTAACACTAAGTACTGAATGGCCTACATAAATAATTGAAATTGCCTATTTAAAGTTGTTAATTTGATAATAATGTCTGGCTATAATTGTCTGGCCGGTTGGCTCAGTTGGTAGAACTCTGCCTTCTGAGCCGCTGGTCCCGGGTTCGATTCTCGGATAGGTCAAACATTTGTGTGTATGAACATGTCTGTTTGGCCTGTGTCTGGGTGTGTATATGTATATAAGTATATATATAAGTATGTATATAAGTATATATATAAGTATGTATATAAGTATATATATATCAGTCATCAGGTTACCATAGTACAGGCTCTGCCTAGTTTGGGACCTGAATACCTTGTGTGAATGTTGTCCCATATTATATTATTATTCTTAATTCGGTGACTTGCAGTACCCGCAGCAACGTTAACTGATCAACTGGGTTATACCTGAGATGGATAGCCGCGCTAGTGGTATTTTCAACTGAACACTTCCGTGGCTCGGAAGGCACGTTAACTCTTTGGTCTCGGTTTTGGCATCGGATAACAGTGTTGAGAGCTGACGTCGGGGCGCGACGGGCGGTCTGTGATCTCGCCACATTTGGCTGGGCACTAGCCAATCCGCCAACCCTCATATACTCGAGGCAGATACTCTTCCTTTTGAGAAGAAGGCTTACACTACAACAATGGACACGTAAAGGGCTTATAGAGACCATGTACATTTCAGAAGAAAAAAAATTAACAAAAAATGCAACCGACTTCAACACTCAAAAGTGTGAAATAACTTGTTGTCGGTACCATGATAGTTCACACAAAAGTAACTATCATCACAATATTGTGCTCATGGTACCGACTTCGACAAGTTATTTCACACTTTTGAGTGTTGAAGTCGGTTGCATTATTTGTTAAAAATTTTTTTTTTCACCCTTTTCAGTGACCTCTGCTACACACGGGATGTCGATGTCTTCAACCGCGACAATAATATCATCAAAATACGCGTAGCACTTTTCAGTTATTGGAGTATAACTCAAAAACCGTTTGTCCGACTTTGATAGTTGAATGGGACCACAACGGAAGTATACTCTATCTAACAAAAAAAGAATCATCAAAATCGGTTCATAAACGACGAAGTTATCCACGAACACACATAAAAAAAAACATATATACGGTCGAATTGAGTAACCTTCTTTTTTGAAGTCGTTTAATATTATTGTCTGACATCTTACGTTCGCGACAACGCACGAATCAGTTTTGTAACCGCGCGTTTTCTTTTGTTTTTAGGGTTAAGTGCGCAGGGTTGATTAGACTATGTTGTGTGTACTTCAAAACCAGTCATAGTAAGTATCGCGCAGATAGACCGTGTCCCACCATCATAAGGGATAGTAAATGTTCTATGTTATAACTGTGTTTCTAACTAAGGGACTAACTTAGATGTGAAGTAAAGTTGATCGCGTTTGATCATCCAATATATTATCTCTGACTTGTTGGCCAATGATATGGTCAGAAATGGTATCACTCTAGACTGAAATGTCTGGTACTGTAGGACTGCTGCCGGAACACAAAGTGTTAGGTGTAAGATTTCCAAAGGAGGATGGCAGACTCCCATACATTTGCAGACTAGAAGAAAAAAAACGCGTTCATGAATGAAACTTATACGTATCGATAGAGCAATAAATACATTGTATATTATATATTCAATCATTTTCCTAGAAGTTAGGAGTAAAAAGTTATCATGGAAAATCATCTGTATCAGTATGCTAACTACACGTCCTTATGCGAACCATTCAATGGATCTCGCTACAGATACAGATTACTTATATTCTGGAATAAACTAGACATGGGTATGTTTATGAACGCAGCCCGGATCTACAGAGCAGCTGACTACAGATTATAGAGTAACAATAACAATTAATGTCAGAGCGTAAGTATTCGAACGCATCAAAGATGAGAAATATAGGATGCGTTCGAAAACTACAAACACGACATAAATAAATAAAATAAAAGTACTTCTTACCCAACTTTATAAATAATGCAAATTATTCACGGAATCCAAAAAAATATAAACTAAATTTTCATATAATATAAAGAAAACATGAACGGGTTGTCATTTCGTTTTTCGGGAGCAAGGCTGGTTCTGTCATCCTCCTTTCTGGATAGCTATCCAGCAAGCTCTAGAAACAGGTTCCTTAACACAAAGTTGTAGGTTTGCTAACTTCACCAAGAGCCAGCCAATTGAGTGAGCGTCAAATAATAATCACTACCTACAGTAGTATAAAAATACGTTAAAACCGCCACTGACCACCCTAAACTCTAAAAAAAATTCTAAGATGTCAAAAAAATCTAATCTACGTGTGCCCTCCCCTAAACTTTAAAAAGTTGTTAACGAATTTCAACCTCTTTTTGTAGACATAAACTTTTCACATATCGAATTCCAAATTCGAATAAAAACACGTGGGTTGTACCTGGTCGATTTTAGAATCGATGTTCGTTTGGCAAATTATAAAGAGAGCTAACTTTTTGTTATTTTTTGTGTCTTGGTGCATGTCACATACATTTTTTGACAATAATGGTTGGAAGATAACAGATCTCGATTATGCGTGGCAATAAATAACAAAAAGGTCAGCCATTCGGTTCTCTGCTTGTGGCTAAATTGATGTTCTTTTGTTTTGTCGCGATAAATGTTTCGTATCGATTACTTCTTAGCGGAATATCGAATTCCTTTTGAATTATATCGTATCGATTTGTAAGACTTGAATTATAATGTTGATATCACAAAGTATACGCTACGCAGAATCGATGAAATTGTGGGTACTTGGTTGAGTCACTATATAAAATTGGAACGGAAGCTAAAATTAAGTGCAAATATTACTTCTACTTCTTGCTTAAGAGAGGGATTCGCAGGGCCCTGCGATATGGTTATTTAAAATAATTAATTAACTCAAACTACAAACATAAAAACACATTGTAGATAGGATATATCTACAATGTGTTTTTATGTTTGTAGTTTGAGTTAATTAATTATTTTAATAAAATAGGATGATTTTACTAAATACTATAGGATGATATACCATGTTCTAGTAAAATCATCCTATTTTATTAGAATTTCTTTTAATTATTTCTTCATAGTCCGTATAAGTTAAATATCTATAAAAGTGATATAACCATAGACCAGACTAGACCCACATATTATGGGCAGTAATAACTCATACACGCGCAGGCTATGGGTGCAAAATAACGCAGCGCTTTCAGTTAAATTTGTTTTTTTTTTAAATATAAAGTGATTTAGAAAAAAATTAACAAAAATTATCATTGAGTAAGTGGAGTATTTAGATCAACATAATTAAAAAATGAAGAAGTATTATTTTAACTATTTTGTTTTCCTATATGTTGCGTCAATTTTTTTTCTCGTCTCAGAGCGTATTTGGCGGTGGACAGCCGTTGGAAACATGAGCCTTATAAAAAAATATTATATCTCCTTAACGATCAGATTCATCAGGGTTTCTAGAAAATGTTCGCCAAACGAGGTAAAAATGAGATGAAAATTGTTGTCATGTCCACCATGCACTCGAATTCGCAACATAATCCGATCAACACAAATGTAATATAATAAAACTGGTATGGTAAAATGGATGGTAGAACTTCCACATTTCATAAGTTACGTACAAAAAAATATAAAATCAGCACGCTTCATTACCACCACAGCAAAATCCATCCCTAAAAGCATTCCGAAAACGCCTAAATTCTAAAATCGCATGAGTGAACCTCCTTAACAATTTTACGGATTTTAAAATTTACTGGCATCATAGCATTCACAACATGAGCCACCATTGAAAGAACCGTATAAAAAAAATATTCCCGACTCTTTTTGGGTCGACGAACGATACGAGAAAAAAGGCTAGATATAGAAGAAAGAGATAGAATAACAATAGCAGGTAACAGAGATTATTATGAAGCTATTATGTAATCTGGGACAGGGGCCTGTTTAATTGAATATTGTCGAATGAGTCAAGGTGCATCCAAATCACTTGGACACGGTATTGCCAAATCTGTGAGGTTTCGGTCGGTGGCGCTAGATTTGACGATTTCGTAATACTTAACTGTATTGTCATTGAGGTTTTTTACTTATTGTACTGTAGTAATAGTTAACCTTTGAGGTTACGAGAAAAAGACCACGTGCGCAACATGTTTTCTCTTCCGCTCTTTTCTTTTTTTTTAAGTCATCTAAGTGCTCAGGAATAATCAGAAATAATCAATTTATTTGTAAATATTAATTTACATGTCAAAAGGCAACAAATATAAATACATAGTTCATTTGAAATTTTATTATGTTCGAAACTTCCAATAGCAAAAAAACCGGTGAATATCGCGTGAGTCCTAGTCGTTCCCTAGAAATAATTAACATCAACGGCAATTACATCACTCACCTGGGTTGCCGTTGTAGTCAGGGCTGACTTGATGGTTAACTTCAGCACTTTGATATACCTCAATTTAGTATAGTATAATATAGTATTATTATTCCTGAGCTATCAACTAAATTTTTGAAATTGAATAAAAATAGTACTAATTTAGGTTTTGATAACCATACACAGTACAGAAAGTTAGACAGGAGATCGCGCCGCATTTTTGGTTGGTCCTTTGTGTTATAATGTAAATATTATATCTAATCTATTCAAAACTATCTCAGCCCTACACCATCCTATCTCACCTACATTAACGCCAACTTTCCGTTTGACCATTCAAAAACGCGTACCTTACGTATAGTACCACAGATTACACAATAGCTAACATTACATCACCAAAAAACAAAGGTGTAGAAGCTATACAACCTATCACATATTCTGTGAGCTTTCTCTGATTATCCCTAATTTGGCCTAATTTAACCGGAACTAAAGGATTTTGTGATAAGCTTCGATGCCCTTAGGGTTGTCATTAACAGTCCAGTTGGGGTGCCCACAGGTTCCTGCTAACGCTACCACAAGTAAGTAAAAAAAATATAGAACACTCACTAACACACTATTTTTAACTTCTTCAACAGACTTTGAAGTGTTTTTATGTTTGTTATACATCTGCTCTGAACTATGTCTTTTACAAACTGATTCAAAAATCTTTCCTTATAACAATGGTCCCACAGAAATATCATTGAAATGGGTTAGGCTTCTAATTTTAATATTCAATAAATTGTTAAAATGATCCACGTTAGATCATTTGAGTTATCTATAGGCTGACAATGGCCCTAATTCTGTTAATCCCACGAACTAGCTAAAAGTCACTAAAATTCTTCAAGTTGAAATAGTTCGTATTCTATTTGCCCTAAAATTCAAGTTCTTATAACTCCATACAACGCTCTCACTAATATTAGATGAGTTTTAGTAGACCAATTGCGGGTAGTTTTAGTAGACACCAAATAAGTGGCGACTTAATTTCGCTAAAACTACCCGCAAAATTAATAAATACATTAAATTTTAGTGATGTTATTGATAAGTCTCATACCAATTTAGACTTTATCGTAACCGTATAAGAACTGATTTAGTTTTCCAAAATTTTAGTTTAGTTCAGTTGAATAAGCGAATCACTACCATTAGCTAGTAAATTGCTCAATGTTATTGTAGTAGCCCTAGTTATATTGACCGATATACATAATAATAAATTAAGTAAATTTATTCGTGGATTATCGATTAATAAACAGATTCCTCTAAATTAACTAAAATACCGCCATAATATTTAAGTTTCTATAAACAATTATATACTATTTTAGTATTTGAACTTTAAATTTAAAGTAAATTTATTCGTGGATTATCGATTAATAAACAGATTCCTCTAAATTAACTAAAATACCGCCATCATATTTAAGTTTCTATAAACAATTATATACTATTTTAGTATTTGAACTTTAAATTTAAAGTAAATTTATTCGTGGATTATCGATTAATAAACAGATTCCTCTAAATTAACTAAAATACCGCCATAATATTTAAGTTTCTATAAACAATTATATACTATTTTAGTATTTGAACTTTAAATTTAAAGTAAATTTATTCGTGGATTATCCATTAATAAACAGATTCCTCTAAATTAACTAAAATACCGCCATCATATTTAAGTTTCTATAAACAATTATATACTATTTTAGTATTTGAACTTTAAATTTAAAGTAAATTTATTCGTGGATTATCGATTAATAAGCAGATTCCTCTAAATTAACTAAAATACCGCCATAATATTTAAGTTTCTATAAATAATTATATACTATTTTAGTATTTAAACTTTAAATTTATTGTTTTTATTATTTACTATTGTTATTATTTTAATACTGGCATCGGTCCACGCTGTTGCAAGTTGGCATTTACAGTTCTTGAAATACGCAGGGATGGCAGACGGATCCTGCAAAGAGTAACTGTACATAAGTAATGTTGCCAAGTACATACTTTTTAAAGTTATATATCCATATTTTATACGGCTTTAGTCACGTCAATAATCGAATGACGATGTATATTATACCCCTAAGCGATAAGGGTGGTCCGATCCAGATTTTTTTGAACCCGTAGTCCACGCGGGTGAAACCGCAGGGCGCAGCTAGTTATATTATAGTCTGAAAACTATCGCGAGTTTCTTCCATAATTGTAATACAACAAACCGACTAGGACTTACGTGGTCACGCCAGCTACGTGCTGAGGCTCGCGCCCGCCACCTGGCACGATCATAACTCCCAGATGAAGAACTGCAAATAAGTTCGAAACTGGTCGGAGAGTAATTCTACAGTATTTACCACGTGAGTCCTAGTCGGTTTGTTACATTACAGTAATATTATAATATGCGTTCGGTAATAATAGTATCTATTTGGTTCACAATACAACACCAACCAGAACCCGTGCAGACAGAATCAGCAATCAGTAATGTAGTAGTACTTCATTCAGATAGTAAACAATTCCACAGACATCAATGATATAATTAAAAAAATTAGATGGAACAGTAGCTTCGGCGTGAACCACATAAATTAGGTGCATGCGCAATTGGTACCGGGCCAGTTGGTTCCGATTTCCCCCTATCCTGGCGACAGTTCAAGCCAAGGAGGTTCGTAACACAATGGCGCCCTTGAACTTTTTTAAAAATGTTATAAGCTTAGGTTTGACCACTGTCTCACCTGATGTTAAGCGACGACGCGGTCTAAGCTAGTCGCCTCGTCCTTCCTTAGTGGCATGCTTCAGCGCTAGCCTCTCTTCGGCTGAGCACGTTCAGTACGCGCGTCTGCCCGGTGAAGCTGTATAATATGCCGGTAGAGGCCAATAGCATCAGTTCGTTAAAAAAATGATTTAGACGCAACCAAGCCGGTAGTCATTCAGTATATTATGTATCTCACGAAATATTTTCATAATAAGGCATAAATAATGATTTCCTGCGCTATAAAGTAATACAAAAATCGCTCTTCTAAAACTAGCAATTGGGTGTGCATTTGCCTGTTCTGTAGCTTATGAGATCTTAGAGCATACCAATCCTTCCAATCTTTTTACATAGTTGAAATGCGAAGCAGAAATTGCCCAGAAATGCTGCGCCCACCTTCTATTTATGAATTCTCTATATCCAATTGTGAGATTATCTTAACAGTTATAAAACCACCCACTTAATAAATCATTGAGTATTTTGATTCGAATTGATAGATATTTGTCGTACCCACAAAGTTATACTAAATCACCTAACTATCTATTACGTCCAAGTGACATTTAGGATTTCGCAACTTAATACTTATTAAATTCTGTGATTTATTATAATAGTTTATTATCGTCGCAAATATCGTTTATTCACATAATATAGGCTTTATCAAGATTAATGACATTGTTTATTGTTTAAACAATTTTGTTTTATTTGATAGGTAGACCGGAACGATGGAAAACAAGTTTATTATTGAAATAAGGTGGAAACATACGAACATGTTTTGCGTTGTTATAGAAATAGTTGTTAATAGTTGTTTTCACTAGGTGTTGCGTGCCTCGAGCCGGACTTATTATTCCGTCATCCCAATGCCAGACAATGTTTATTTATTTATATATAAGTTTGACGGTCACCGTGGCACAGTGGTCAGTGTCAGTGACATGACTTCTGTGTCTCCGGGGACCCTGGGTTCGAAACCCGGCCGAGGCAAACATTTGCGCGATGAGTGTGGACGTTTATCCAGGGTCTTAAATGTTTGTGTGCTGTGATTGTGCGTGTCCATGCCTCCCGCGACACAGCGAATCCTAGTGCGGGTGTCTGAGTGTGTATTTAAAAAAAAGTCTATAGTGATCGTTTACTTTTGATATCATATTTTATGGGATTGAATCAAGGTTGCTAACTACGGGGCTAATAAGTAACAAGCTCTATAATATATATCATAAGTTGAGGTGGGTGTTATGGCCGGAATTCATCAACGTCATCACATCCGAAATAAAGAAATCAGTTCATTCACAACAGCCACCAACCCAAAGCCCAAGGTACTTGCAAGTTAAGTTTCACTTGCCTATCACTTGGTACATATCACGCAGAACTGAGAGCCGGCTGGTTCTCGAAGAAAGACCCCATACTGGAGATATGTAAGATATCCACCGACAGAGAACGCCAGATGGAACAGATTGCAAAGTGTTCCCAATGGTCTCTGTGGACTTCGGATTTCTTTCGGATTCTTAATTTTTGACATCTACAAGTTTCATTTATATTTCTAATTTTTTGATGTAATGTTTATTGTTTGCACGCCATTGTAATGGTAGAATGTTCTGGACATAATTTATATTTACCACCATGTTTGTTACAACATTCGAGAAAATAAGGAATTTGATTTGATTTGATTCGGAGAAGGTATACCTTAGCTATAATAATTATGACTGGATAATACGGCGACGTATCAGTCTGAAACACTCACGCCTATGTTTCCAAGTGTTGTACTCTTTACCCAATACCCACCCCTAACAATCAGTGTCCAACGGTTGCTCATTATGAAATTTCACACTTTAAACGTATAAATTGACGTCGCATGCAAATTTTATAAATTTATTTACATTTTTTACTAACGAAGGGGCATTTTGGTTGACTTGCTCGCTGAGTGTACCGTGGTATATGTCAAAGGGAAACGTTAACTTTCGTGATTGATGTTTGTATATTTAGGTCCTAACATTGGCATGAGAAGGTAATATTATTATCAATTCCACAGCTAGGTCGGTATCCGCTTGGCCCTTGACCCTCAAGTTGGAAAAACTGACAATAATTCAAGCGATGATAGCTCAGCGGGAGGAACGTCGACTGTCAAACTGACGGACACTGGTTCGATCCCTAACAACGGCTTGAGCTTCCAGTGAAGGTAACACGGTTATCAAATTCCCAGCATGATGGTAGGGTACTTTCGTGTAGTCGCCTGGCTAGCTACCACCTTCAAGTTTGAAAAACTTTCACCAAACACATAGTGTGTTCAGAAAGCAGTCCTTGCGAGCCAGTGACAATTCTAGGTCTAGCGTGATAACATCTTCGACCACATCGTCACTGACCATCAAGTGACGTAGTGGTCAACGCTAGATCTATACAGTATAAAAAAAACATACAGTGTTTTTAAGCGACTGTCCTTGACCATCAATCAACCTTCAGGGCCTAGCAAGATTTCACCATTTCTTTAAATATTAAAGGTTTGCTTTTGACCATATCATCATTAACCATCTAGTGGTAAAATTCTAGATCTAAAAAATATAAAAAAATAAAGTTTCATGTATATTCTTCGAGCTTTTATGACTGCGTCATAACTCATAAGATAAAAATAGTTTTCAAACCCAAAGTAATAATGGATACAAGAAACCTCTTTATAAATCTGTGTGAATGATTCATGAATCACATTTTATCTTCCAAAGTATATTTCAATAGCTTGTTTTTTGTTCTGAATGATTCCATCGATTCAATATTTGATTGGCATCCAAATTTGGCTAGTGCGGTCCCAATATGCACTTATTTATATGCAACTGACAATTTGCCATGATGGAACCGCCAGTTGAAATCTGAGTTTGATTGTTCTGATTATAATATACGTTTAATGGTCCGCGCCATTAAATACATAGTTAAAAAGGAATCGATTCATTTTGGAGGCATTTATTGACACATGTTTTATTTTTGGTTTGGGTGACATTGGGGTCGAATAGGATATCCAAGTATAGAACAGTTTTTGTGATCAAATTACTAATTGATCTATTTGATACATTGGATCCGTTTTGCGTTCCAATTATCTTCACTATCATCATCAGCCTTCCAGTAACAACAATCAATTATAATGAACTAGCTGCACCACGCCGTTTCACCCCCGCGAAACACAATATTTTAATTCGCGTCTTAAATTTTCGAAAATCCGTTTTTACGGGGATGCCTAAAAAATCAAAGCAATGCTGCTGCTGCCAAAACTGAATTTACTTTAAGGGCTTAATAGGTGCCGATGACATTACAGAGGCCCGCGGGTGTTTACAGGCAGATAGGGCGGGTCACATCCTGATGCATGTTGATTTTAAATATTACCAATATGTACTATACAAATGTCCTACAAGCTCAAAAAAAAAATTACTAGTCACATTTTCAGACTTTTTTATTTTCTTTCATCTATCTGGTGTAAACTCAGTTCAAGTAAGTAAGTAAGTAATCATTTATTCCCAGAAACACAAAATATACAAATAACATAAACATATTCTATAAAATTAAAGTAACCTAATAAATTTAATTATTATGCAACGGGCCCCAAACTAGGCATAGCCTGTATCTTGGGCGTCCAAACCTACAGCTTTACTTATAATTTGTTGCGTGACCCTGTACATATTCACTAATCGCTAGTCCAAATCGATACAATAACATTTCATCTACAGACATCGAAAATCGTGTATTATGATTTACAGTGACAGGTTCGATTTTAATTAAAATTCCTACCAGCTGTGGTATCTGTGGTACTTTGTATTGCATTAAGTGCATTTGTCAAAAAAAAAGAAAAGTAATAAGCAAAAAGTATTATTTATAAGAAGATACAACATGCTGATCGAATTATGTACCTTAAGTCTTTTCTGGGAGAGTTCATTGGCTCCTAAAAACACTCCCACTACTAGTTCAGGATAATTTGTGTTCACTTTATTTTTTGTTCACCATTTATATCAGTAAAGTATATTTTATTTTTTTTATTATTGAAATAAACACACTACACTTAAAATTTACTATAAATCATCAGCATTCTACCACAACAGAGTAAATCTATTCAATTAACCTACATGTCCAATCATGTAGAACACTTTTTATTAACCGTACCTTCATTTTTATAACCTCTAAAGTTTATATCGACGCAGTTGAAAACCTTCGCGACGATTTAAAGAAAAAATAAACTAAAAAACGAAGTGCTGATAAACACAAATTGACCACTATCTGCCTTGATATAAAGCAGGCGATCTAAATCATATCTCGAGATAAAACGATATCTAGGATTTTAACGGGAAACATAACCACAGGCACTGAGTTCAACTCTTAAGAAGGGCGCATCATAAAAGGGGAAGCTTGAAGCTAGTTTATTTAATACCAGTAGCACCCCACGCTTTCACCCGCGTGGATTACGGTTCTCCCGCTACGTTAATTACTACACGGAAACTATACTTTTTCCGGGATAAACGTAGCCTATGTGTTAATCCAGGGCTTAAACTATCTCCAAACCAAATTTCGTCGAAATCCGTGTAGCCGTTTGAGCGTGAATTACATCGTCTAACTGGTCTAAATATGACAGATGTCATGATTTTGAGATACATTCCAATAACAGAAAAATGCTACGCATACTTCAACGATATTATAGTTGCGGGTGAAGACATCGGAGAACATACACAATGACAAATTGATCCCGTGAGTAGCAAGGGTCACTGAAAGCGTGAAAAAATATTTCTTACCAAAAAATGGAACCGAGTTCAACACTCAAAAGTGTGAAATAACTTGTCGAAGTCGGTACCATGAGTACAATATTGTGATGATAGTTACTTTTGTGAACTATCATGGTACCGATTTCGACATGTTATTTTACACTTTTGAGTGTTGAAGGTGGTCCATTTTTTGGTAATAATTTTCTCTACAGTGTTCTGATGCTACTAGTCATAGAATAGGGTAGAAAAGATACATATTATTTTGCCGAAATAACCAAGTGTGAGATAAAATCAAGAGGTTCTTAAGATGAATATTTGTTTTTTTGACCCATCACTTGATTATAGGTAATTTGAATATAGAAAAACAAGATTACATACTGAGTACTACACATCACGTATTATAAACAGATCGGTTCTTGTATCATACAGGTTGTATCACTTAGCATACGACAAAATAATTGAGGTTTATAATACTAATAAAAAAGTAACATTGTCATCGGCGGACGATAAAAAGTCCCTGTGCTGCCAGGTTTGAAATCTTTCACCCAAATAGGGGCATTTCGCGGCTTTGCTATTTTGATGAATTTACTGTTTTTACTTAGAAACACATTAAATGTTGTATTGCTAAAATTACCTAATTATGAATTGATGGTAGTGTATTCTCAAGTTAATTTATATAAGATGTACACTTACATATAATAGCAGAGTAGACATCAGTATTGTAATATATAATATATTATATAATATTATTATTTATTGTAATATTTATAGATCAATGTAATATCACCCACGTTAGTCTATTGACATTATTGACAACATTTGTGTGATGAGTGTTGATGTTTGTCCCGGGTCTTGGTTGTTTGTGTGTTGTGATTGTGTGTGTCCATGCCTCGCGCGACACAGGGTATCTCAGTGCGCGGATCTGAGTGTGATAAATAAAGATATTGTACTGAATTGTACTCTTCAATGTATTGAGTGATTATAAAAATATTAAGATAATGTTTTTCTAGGAATCTGTTTGCGGCTGTAATTGTGATGCGCGATAAAATTAATAACCTCAAAGGTTACTTTAATCTCCATTCTGTGTCCATGCTGATAAGGTTCAATGTTGTAGGATGTAGGATACTGGCATATCAAATCATGCCTACATACTCAAGCAACAAGAAAACTTGTTTGGAATTTTTGTGATAACTTTTTTGACCGAACTTTTTAGTCGGGCCAACAAGATTCATCTGGCAATACTTACTAAAAAAGTTGTTTTTTGTACCATAAATTGGGTCACTTAATCCAAACTTGAGTTGTTAAAACTTGAGTCCCAAGGATTTTTTATAGGTGACTACAATGTTACATAATACGTTACTTGTTACAGTTTCAAGTCTTAGTTTTTTTCATGCTTTCAAGGTATATAAGTGTAAAATTGGCTTCATTTGATAAAACAAAGAACACATTCTTATTACTTTACACATACTTATATATATATATATATATATATACATATATATATATATATATATATATCATATATATATATATATATATATATATATATATATATATATATATATATATATATATATATATATATATATATATATATATATATATATATATATATATATCATATATCATATATATATATATATATATATATATATATATATATCATATATATATATATATATATATATATATATATATATATATATATATATATATATATATATATATATATATATATATATACTACTATATATTCATTATTCTTCAAGTCTCAAGTCGAGAACGAATAGGTACCTAGAAGGTACCTATTCGTTCTCGACTTGAAGACTCCGGGGTTGTATCTATCGGGAAAGACGCGACTCCGACAGTGAGTTCCACTCCCTGGCAGTACCTACGCATTATAAAAGTGGAAGCAAAACGCTTCGTCCGTAACGGTGGTATATCTACCATGTAGCGGTGTCGCATAGTCGTACGTCTGGTTGACCGATGATAGAATTGAGATGGTGGAATTAAATTGTGTAATTCCAGTGTACATTTATGAAAGGTGTGCATATTGATATCACTAGTTATAAAACAGAGTGCAAGAGTTCAGCAACCTCCTATAGTGTGGGTAAGTACGAAAGAAGAAGCGTTTGTAAAACATTACCAAGTACCATTATAACTAGGGATCCATAAACTTCCAGAGAAGAAATGTCAGGCAGCCTAACTTTCGCAATACATATACATCACCAATGGATTTTGAAATCAAAGGGTTTGTATGCGGTCTCATTGTGATAAAAGCATGCTTTCTACCATTATATTACAGTATAGCATATGTACCCACTATCTTACAGTGTCCATAGTTTCGTGTTTCAGGGATAATGAAAATAAAAAGAAAATACGATCCTTGGGAAGCATTACTTAAAAATATTTAAATAAACTAGCTGCTCCTCAAGGTTTTGCACACTCGTGGTGATGAAAAACGGTGGATTATCGTGATGATCAAAATTAACCTATGTGTTATTCCAATTCAATAATATGATGAAATTTCATAAAAATGGTCAAATTGAAGATGTTTATTACACCTCAGCAGTCAGACCCTATGGCGGTTTACACTTGTATCATCATGTACATATATTATGTATCACATATTTAGTACTATAAAAACATTTAATAATTAGCCCCTTACGTAACATCTATAGCGACACGAACCTTAGTGTCAGAGAGAATTAGCCATAATTTGCAACCCTGGGCAATGCGAGTTGGCGAATGGTCTAGTGGGTAGGCTAATAAGAGTTTTTCAAAGCTTTAAATGGATTCGGGGTATAGAAGCGGGTCGCGTAATTGATCAACTGCTGCTGTTTTTTTTTATTTATTATCATAATAACAATTTACAGAATTAATACTTAAATACTGCCTTAAAATGTAAGTTAGATTTATCCAGACAGATACGAGTTCTCGACTTTCTAATAATGATACATATTATATGTCAAGCGTCGCACGCGCCCAAATTCACAGCTGAATTGCCATTTAATCGACTTGGTTATGCGACACAAACGACATTGTATATATTTTACACTTGAAAAACCGATCGAATAAAGTATGTAGACTAAGTCTTGTATGACCATATCAGTTTTAAAATGTATATAGCACAATTATTAACAAGTTAATATAATTGAAATGACATAATATATAATAAGCCATGAACAGTCTCTGGTGAAAAATATCGAGATATCCTATGAAATCCCGATCACATGTTCACCCTACACTAATTTGCAACACCGCTGTGCGCTGGCACGATTAAGCACACGCGACGGAGGCATGTGTGTTCTGAACTAATATTTATGCTGTGGCATATGACGGACCTGGGA
This sequence comes from Apeira syringaria, assembly GCA_934044485.1. Taxonomy (NCBI): domain Eukaryota; kingdom Metazoa; phylum Arthropoda; class Insecta; order Lepidoptera; family Geometridae; genus Apeira; species Apeira syringaria. The sequence goes on along the minus strand of OW203672.1, from coordinate 3,074,357 downwards.
AGGGAGCGGAGGGTGGCGAACACCTGCGTCCGCGCAATGTTTCACCACGCTTTTGAATTTTGTTTAAAAACTGTATACTTTTATGGCTTTATAGGTTTTTTTGTGTTTTACGGTAGGTTGCAAATTGTGGGGTGAAATCATAAGTCAGTTTAAAAAACAGAAGTAAAATGTTATGTTTTACTATTAATTTTGACATTTAAAGATTAGACGAGGGATAGCTGTCATTGAACTGTATTCGCTTCTTTGACTATTGATTAATAAATATGACCCGTTCTCTCTCTATAGTTTATAAATTAATCAGTATCTTACAATTAAAGAGTAGTAGCACTCTATACTGATGATTTTATTCAAGTAGTAGGAAACGACTGGATAAATCTTGGTAAAGACAGAGAGTTATGGAAGAAAATGGAGGAAGCCTTTACCAATACAGGGGTCCATATTTCAATCACAGATACTAATACTACTAACATAATTTAAGCAAAATGACTAACAAACTACTAACAAAATTTGAAATGTACAGTAGAAATATGGAATAAATGGCTTTATTATTAGTATAAGCACTCTATGTGAGATTCGCGCGGGGAAGTACTGCCACAGTATCTATTTCTACGGCCAGGCAGTAGTTTTCACATTACTGTGTTCCGATTTGAAGGGTATGGTTTCCGGTGAAATAACAGACACATGACATTTAATACGCAGAGGTTACCACTTAAGATCCTGTGGGCCTTTTGCTTGTTCTATCACCTTATCCCATAAAAAAAATACCCACTGGGCCGCAAATAGAGCGGGTTGGTAGAAAAAATTACTAGAAACTATTACTAAGAAAATAATTACCACATGAATAAAACTTAATATATATGTCGTGGTGACACACGGCATTTCATATAGGAAACAAACTGCAGGATACGTTACATATGGAAAGTAATTGCAGTCATTGTAAAACTTGGTTACCACCAAACTGTTTGGCGGCGTACATAATTGACTCGTTCATTGCAGAGTGCTTGTGAGATCCGCTTTATACCTACTACTTATAACTCATTACTAAGAAAACTGCTAAAACATTAAATGTTTAACTTATGTGAAACACCAAACAGTATTTGCTTTATACGACAGATGGGCATTGAGTTTTGTAAAATATGTCTAGTTTTCAATCTCTCTGAAGGATTATGACCGAGGTTTTGAAGTAGGTAATGCTCGTCGCAACCAAATAAAATACGTTAAATAAAAGTGATTTTTGTAATCAAGCACCAGAGTAAAGATTTAATAATCTTATTAATACAGCATACTTGAACAATAAGCTTTGTCCAAGTAAATGTATCGTTGTCCAAAAACAAGACAGATCAGTCGATCATCGTACCTCAAGCGCTGAAATCGCTTATAATTTCAAATGAGCCTCTGTCCCTCGGGTGGAGGGTTACCATATTCCAAAATTTATTAGGACAAGTCTAATTTTTGTTTCAACTATAACAGAACATATATGGGGATGAAAGAGAGGTCCGCCAAGCGGGAGAGGAATAGAGACGCACCGCACGCAGTATTCAAAAGGTCGACTAGCACGCTTTTGGACGATGCACTTGGACAAAAGATTTCAGACTAGGAGATAAGGAAACTGATTTGTCTTTCACACTTAAACGGCTAAACTGAATTGCATAAAGTTTGGAATAGAGATAGGTTTATATCCTGGAATAACAATAGACTTTTTATACCGAAAATATTAACAAAAACCGTCAACACGATGTAACTTTTCACCGCGGGTAACACCGCAGGACGCTACTAGTAAATTATAATCCATTACGGTCAGCCAACGCTGACTCGGCGGATAGTATTAGGGCACTTTCTAATAGCCCCTTGGCTACCTCCTTCAGCACGTCATGTATTCAGACACCTGTTCTCGAGGGCCATTCGTCATTCTGGTCTAGGGTTATTTTATATTTGAACACTTCGTCACGCCTCTTCATTTTTTTATAGCCAAGTGAAAAGAAATAGTGTCACATATGAAATTCCACAACATATTTTTCTTGTCACGCGGCAACGCAGGAAACCAGCAATAAGCCAAGTAAAAGTGACTTCCCTCGCAGCAGTTCTGTTACATTACGCAAACACTTTTGATCCCTCAATAACTTAAAATCTCTAAAATTTACTGTCCGAGCATTTTCTATATGGTAACCACAATCGCGGACAGTTTCCCCATTCCGCTTTACAAAGCGCTTTTGTTGCTGAATTCTAAATCAGCCTGTGCAAACGAGATAAACGACTATAATGAACGGAAAGGAAAAACTTAACGTTTTGCTACTTTTCTCGTACACTTGTCAATTTCTTACTTGATTTCTATATAGGTATACCGTTTTACATTAACATAGCGCCCGTTTATATAATACTAGCGGCGCCCCGCGGTTGTACCCGCGTGGTGATGAAAAACGGTGATGATGGTGATGATGAAAATAAGCCTATGTGTTAGTCCGGGGTATATACTATCTCCATACCAAATTTCGCCGAAGTCGTTGTAGCCGTTTGAGCGTGAAGAGGTACACACTTACACACACTCTTTCGCATTTATATTTTTTTTTTTTTAAACACACATTCCTGCACTAGGATACCCTGTATCGGAGGAGGATAGACACACACAATGACAATACACAAACATCCAAGACCCGAGAACAAACATCTTTGCTCATCACAGAAATGTTTGCCCCGGCCGGGATTCGAACCCGGGGTCGCGGTTCCAAAGTCAGTGTCGCTGATCACTGAGCCACGACGACCGTCAGATTATTGTGATTGTCTGTATTTACCGTCACTTCCTTTAAAAATCAACGTGATCTACAGAATCCATCTGGTTATGTACCGCGGTGTTAAGTTATTCTCAAATCACTATTCTTTTTAATTCGCATGTTTAAATTATTATTATTATTATTATTTTTTATACTGTATAGATCTAGCGTTTGACCACTATCTCACTTGATGGTCAGTGACGATGTGATCGAAGATGTTAACACGCTAGATATAGAATGCTCACTGGCTCTCAAGAACTGCTGCCTCATCGCTTCTAAATTCTGAAAACATATGCGTTGAAGTCAGCAGATAACGTACAGGCAAAATACACAAATTTAAAAGTAGGACTCTCGAGTACTTATCACGATGGCCCAGTTTTTCAATCAACAACCTGCGCTATGAATTACGTACCAACGCCGAGAAGTATTTTTTTATTTATATATTATTTAATATTTATGTCAATAAAATATTTTGTATTTGTATTTGTATTTATAAGGTTGCGTTTGACCACTATTTCACCTGATGTGAGTGACGCAGTCAAAGATCCTTTAAGTAGTAGTGAGAAAGGCACTACTATGCCATGATAAGATGTGAAATTAATTTCTACTGCCCCAGTTTTTGTTATTTATCGGTCTATCAGCCGCTTGGATAAGTCATTTAAAAAAACATGCTTTTGAACCCTACGAGTCCAGTGACTTTCTCTATGGAATATTTCAATAGAAATCATGGTCGGTTAATTAATATTGATTTATCTATTTACGAATAGGCAAAATCTGAAGTGATTTTCAAAGCACAGACAAATCAATGGGCATCATTTCAAGCACCCCCAATTTTTTTCTTTCAATTCCAAAACCATCAATTAACCAGTGATTGATTGAAAACCCGTGACTTGACAGTTTTTGACAAAACTATACAGGAATCGGCGAATCATCGATGAATTAAAACCACCCTCGCTAAATTGGGGTGGAAAGGGTATGTTTGGGCCCATATGCCGAAAAGTCACCATTGACTATTCAGAAGTACCTACTACACTCGTTAAGTACTTTTCGTCCCTCTAACTATCACAGCCTGTAATGATTCACCCTCCTTTTGGTAACCACGCATTTGCAAAGAAATTTTGTTGAAACTTTAAAACATCGATGCGCAATAGGGTCAATATAAATAAACGCTAATAGCGTTTATTTCATCATCATCAATCATCACCACGGTGCATTTGAATGAAATTTGGTATGTACATACCAGGTTACGGTATAACACATAGGCTACTTTTCATCATCATCATCATCATCAACATCATCATCGTCATCATCATCATCATCAATCATCTATTATCACTACGCAGGTATAACCGCGAGGCGCAGCTAGTTATATCAAACTAATATAATAAAGGAGTAAGTTTGTGTGTTTGTGTGTATGTTTGTTACTTCTTTACGCTCAAACGGCTACACCGATTTCAATGAAATTTGGTATGGAGAGAGTTTAGACCCTGGATTAACACATAGGATACTTTTCATCATCATCATTAATTATCACCGCGCGGGAGATGCCGCGGAGCGCAGCTAGTATTAATATAAGTAGATAAACTATTAAAGCCACAATTGAATGATAGCTGACATGCGACTTACCTTTTAATCCTTTGGATTATACATGGAAGGAGAGAAATTAGCGAGCATTAGTTTATGTAATGAACAAGTGATTAGCAAAGCAAATAGTAAAAAGTGAATAAAAGCTCGGTGGTTAATTAATCAGACGACGCGATAGACTGTCGATTGACAGATGGTACTAAATGAAATATAATAATAAACTGAGAAACAATACTGTATGTATAAATAGTATAATACTTTATGAAACTGTATAATAATAAGGGTTTTTAAAACACGAGTGTAAGTACAGTGTCACAGTAGTACAGTTTCATACACTACTTTATCTAATCTCATAAAATAAATATTGAAACGTAAAATTACAGTATATATTTATTTGTAAACGTTTAGCGCCAAAATCCATTTGCTGGTCGCGCATGCGTGTTGCGCCGCGTCCACAGACTAGTATGTAGAAAAACTGCATTGCAACCTCCTTGGTCCAGTTGAAGTTGTATCTTAATGGTAAAAAAATAACATTTCGATACAGTTGTCATAGAAGAGCTGTACATTATTAATGTAACTTTTTAAATTTATTTCGATATAATTGTCTACAAAGACTGTCATTAAAGATCTGTTTTTGATTTTTTAATCTTTATATTTCTGTATTAGATTAGATAAAATATAATTTTAGACTTCACATACGCATATAATTAAAAAGTATTTAGCGTATTTAAAGATGTGTAACCAGAGTGAGAAAGAACATTTTGTGTACCTTGCTTGTAATGTGCTTAGAAGCTGATTTTGAAGCGATGATAGTTCAGCGATGAGAGCGTCGACTGTCAAAGAGACAGACGCTGGGTCGAACCCTACCAAATGCTTGAGCTTCCGGTGAAGGTCAACCATTATCAAATTCCAAGCATGGTGTTAGGATATTTTCGAGTACCCATCTGGCTAGCCCTCTAGTTTGAAAAACTGTTACCAAACACTTATGTGTTATCAGCGGCAGTCCTTGAGAGCCCAAAAACCCCATCGTCACTGATCATCAAGTGAAATAGAGATCAGACCCTAGATCTCTACAGTATAAAAAAACCTTATTACTAAGAGATTTTATTGTGTATTGCATTAACATCATGCTAGGCAGAAGAAGAAAAAAAAAAACCTTATTACGTCGTTGGACGGTCGCCGTGGCGCAGTGGTCAGTGTCAATGACTTGACTTCTGTGTCTCCGGGACTCTGGGTTTGAATCCCGGCACGGGCAAACGTTTGTGCGATGAGTATAGGTGTTTCTCCCGGGTCTTGGGTGTTTGTGTGTTGTGATTGTGTGTGTCCATGCCTACCGCGACACAGGGAACCCTAGTGCGGTGGTCTGAGTGTGATAAAAAAAAAAGAAAAGAAGTTTGAAATGTGACTATTTATTCTGAATGTGATTTTAACCACACATAATCAGCAGCAGTCCTTGAGAGCCAGTAAGCGTTCTAGGTCTAGCGTGATATATCTATATATATGTTCCATCACATCGTCACTGACCATCAAGTGAGATAGTGATCGCTATCTATACAGTATAAAGACTAATGTATGCGGCAGCCGAAGGTAAATTTTGAAAGATACCTTCTGTAAGTCGTTTATCGTACGTAACCAAGTTTCTAATCAAAATAATATAAAAATATAAGTTACAGTTACAATAAAATCCGAATAGTCACAGATATTGAAACGAATTATGATTTCCAATACCTTTCACTCAATTTGATGCAAAAAATGCGACTTTACCGTCGGAATTAAAAAAGCGTGAAATTCCTCAGCAAAATTTATATTTCTTGTGGAAGTAAGAGATTTCGTTCAGACCTTTGACTTGAGCAATACCTTTTTTTCGTAAAATGTCGTTAGTTTATTAAGGTAGCATTTCTGCTTTTCAATGGAACTAATTTACATTGAGTACAATTATAATATTCTTATCAAGACGAAGTTCTAATTTTCGACACAGCACATTAACCCCCTTACTTATAAACGTTGAATAAGCTGCGAATAGTAATTCAGTGTTTTGTTCCGTTCTTTCAATGTCAAACTATCATATAAATGACAAAGACAAAACACTGAATAACTATTCAGAGGTTATTCAACGTTTATAAGTAAGGGGCTTAATGACAACCTTAAAATTAGATATTTATTAAATACTTTATAGACCTAGCGTTTGACTGCTATCTCACTTGCTGGTCAGTAAAGATGGGGTCGATGGTGAATTCGCGATAAAACCTAGAAGGTATTGCTGACATCAGTAGGATTGTAGTAACATTGACTTCTGTGTCTCTGGGACCCTGGGTTCGAATCCCGGCAAACATTTGTACGATGAGTGTAGATGTTTGTCCCGGGTCTTGGGTGTTGTGTGCGCGTCCATGCCTCCCGGATACAGGGAATCACAGTGCGGGGTCTGTGATAAAAAAAACAAATCACCGGAATAAATTTCACATCAATGCCGTTCAATAAAATATTTAAATATGTTAAAGGTGTGGCCGGATTTCTGATGGGCAATGTCTTTCCGACTGAATGTAGGGTCTCTTATCTCTTATCGAGTATGTAAATAAGAAAGGTCTCTGAACTTCACAAATAACGTTATCAGTTTTTGTCATGATATGAGTCACACTAAGTAACGTGTGATAAATTATACGAAGTAGACTTTCACTATCCTACAAATGCGAAAGTTTGTGTGTATGTTTGTTACTTCTTCACGCTGAAACAGCTACACTTATTTCGATGATATTCGGTATGAAGATAGCTTATACCCTGGCTTAACGCATAGGCTTATTTTAATCACCGCCATCATCACCGTTTTTCATCACCACACGAGTAAAAGAACGCGGCGCAGCTAGTAATAAAATAAATGGTTTCCAAATGAAGCGCCTTATTTAACAACTATGCAAGATATTTATATATCCAGTGACAGATGTCAAAAGGAAGTCTATAATACTTAAAAAACCTTTATCACTTGATAGGCAGTATACACATATATGTATATATAGTGTGCGTATATCCACATGTCAGTGGTATATCAACTGATTGGCCACCTTTATATATGGGACAACATTCACACAAGGTCTTCAGGTCCCAAACTAGGCAGACCCTGTACTATGGTAACCTGATGACTGATATATACTTATATACATATACACACCCAGACACAGGTAAAACAGACATGTTCATACACACAAATGTTTGACCTGTCCGGGAATCGAACCGGGACCAGCGGCACAGAAGGCAGAGTGCTACTAACTGCGCCAACCGGCCAGTCGACCTTTACTTTCGCCCATATCTCACTATTTTATGATGTATGTATACATTCCAGCTGTCTTATTGAAGGTGAAAGCGTAGGTGACAGAATGCTTGCTAATTCTGGGTACCTACTCTGTTAATATCAAAGCCCGCCAGCTGTTCTAGGCCGTAGTCTTAATTTGAAAGTAATTTTAAAGGTAATACTGTTACCCGTGCAAAGCGGGGGTGGATACCTAGTATTCTATAAATGTAACTACTGATACCGACGGTCGCGAAGCCCTTTCAAAACGCGTATTTGTCCCAGGCTTTAGGGAAATTGATAGCGTTCGTTCTAGCAACATCAAAGGACTATCTGTTTCCTCAAGTTTTCGCTCCAAAAGTGGCGCTTGATGAGAATTGTAAAGACGTTTAGTCGTTTTGTCCCAACTGGACCGGAATAAGTGTCTGCCTAATTTCGAAGTAGTCGTTTTGAGGATTCCGAGGAATTCCAAATTTAATAATACAGAGACTAACTTTCTCTGTATATTGTTTCTAAACTTTTATTTTACCGGAATCTGCGCTTTTGGCAATACAGTGTAACCATAAGTGAACATAACGAGTTTCATTAAACCCATTCCTTCGATTTAACTAATTGATAAATAAAAGACGTGAAATTTCTGACCGGACATAATGTCGTCACGTAATTACTGATTACCCATGTTGATGTAGACGAAAGGGGAATCAGATTTCATAGAAGGTGTCCACGTGAGACCAACAGGTTGTCATATGTCCAGCAGTGGACATCATATGGCCGAGACGATGATGATGACAATAATAAAAATAATGACAATTATCCCGTTCATTAAGCCGCTACCAGTGGGCAATGTCTCCAAAACGCCTTGAATAGGTACCAAAAAATAAAAAGACCAGTATTTTGGTCATCTGCTTTGTTTAGTCTTTAAAAATGTGTATGCATTATTTATTATAAATATTATTATTAGGATTTTGACACTTTTGAGTGATGAAGTCGGTTCCATTTTCTGTTAAAAATGTTTTTTTTTCACCTTTTCAGTGACCTTTGCTACTCACGGGATCAATTATTGTCATTGTGTGTTCTCCGATGTCTTCAACCGCTACTATAATATCGTCGAGATATGCGTAGCACTTTTCAGTTATTGGAGTGTAACTCAAAAACCGCTTGTCCGATTTTGATGAAATTTGAATGGGCCCACCACGAAAGTCTAGTACCTACTCTATCTAACAAAAAAATAATCATCAAAGTCGGTTTCCTAAACTACGAAGTTATCCGCGAACACACATAAAAAAATCATCACGGTCGAATTGAGTAACCTCCTTTTTTTGAAGTCGGTTAAAAAAACCAACAAAGAACTTTATTTGATCTGTTGACATAGGTACCAAATCAGAATGTTATTTAGGAACAGACAGGTCAGATGCGCTCAGGTAACATTCCTCGTAACTATAACGCTTTGAGTCACTCGTGTTGAAACGGAGTGTTCCGTTTACTTTGGTATCGGTATCTATGATGTTTGTACAATTGGTGTCTGTTACAAAGCAACTGATAAGTATTCTACGGTTCGGTGTCACTTCCAGGAATACTATGACACCTTATTAGATAAGTGAGGTAACTAACTCTTATATTTGTTAAAGTAAAGATTCTTTAGTAAAGAATGTCTGGTACTTTACTACAAGACTTCGTTTTTTTTTTAATCACACTCAGATGGACACACACAATCACAACACACAAACACCCAAGACCCGGGACAAACACCTATACGCATCGCTCAAATGTTTGCCCCTGCCGGGATTCGAACCCAGGGTCCCGAAGAGACAGAAGTCAAGTCACTGACACTGACCACTGCGCCACGGCGACCGTCAAACTTTACTACAAGACTTCGTACATATAATTTATGTTGGAACGCATGCAAAATGAGAACATATCTATGTGTTTACGCAATGATGTTTTACTAAAGATGACGTATATTCATACTGCGCGGTGCTCAGATTTTGTTCCTTTACGACATAAACATGCTTACTGCGACAGATAATACGGTACAAATAATATAGAAAAGGATAGCTATATGTTTAGACTTGAGCTTGAAATACGCGTCGTAATAAAAATTACTACAATTGACTTAATTTTGCCGCCTCAGTTTCCCCGCGCTTGTGCGATATCTACCTCATATAGACATATAATATCATTGGTGTTTATGTATATAAAAGGAAACCGTGACTTTGACCGATTGACTGACTCAAAACATCGAACAAATTGAGTTAAAACTTGAAACGTTGAATAAATAAACTCGACTCAGATATATGTAGTTACTAGCTGCGCCCCGCGGTTCTATCCGCGTGGTGATGAAATCGCTGATGACGGTGATGATGAAAATAAGCCTATGTGTTAATCCATAGTATAAGCTATGTCTGCACCGACTATACAGCCTCTCAAGGACTGCTACCTGAACACACTAGGTTTGTGTTTGGTGACAGTTTTTCAACATAAGGGTGATAGCTAGCCAGGCGGCTACTCGAAAGTACCCTACCACCATGTTGGGAACTCGATAACGGTGTTATCTTCACCAGAAGGTTAAGCCGTTGGTGGGGATAGAACCAGCGTCCGTCAGTCTGACAGCCGACGCTCCCACCGCTGATCTATCATCGCTTCAAAATTTAGCTAGTCCGACACTTTAGATGTACCTTCCTCATGCATAACATATTTACGTTGTGTCTTTTTCATATCAAATGTTTATCTGTAACTCACTAAGACTACGTCTAAAGTCTAAAGATACTGTTCTGTTTTTCAAAACCCAACATTTTAAAACCAGCGTCTATGTTTTTAATGACCCTACATTTCCAACCCTCAATACACAAAAACAAATCGCATCCTACCCTCAGGAATACCAAACCATTGTATTATACTCGTCAATAAATTACCCCACTTTTATCCCAATTTTACCCATTTTCATCGCGCGTTAAAAACATCCACCATTAAACGCAGCCTTTACCTGAAACAATACAAAATAATGTATTAATATATTTATTAATGAACGAAATTATATTAATTTAACTGGATAAATAAGGAGAAAGTAAGTATGGTGAGGTAATTGGTTTATTTTACATTATTTTCGTCTTTTGCGTGGGCTGGACTGAGCTGAGCCCACGCGCCTCGTGGCATCCCTGAAACATATTTACTAGGTATTTACTCAAGAAAAACATGATAAAAAATCCAAAGCTGTAATAAACTTATTACACATTAAGGGTAGGTAGAAATCTGACGGAAATTGCGTCGCGTATTATCAACTGCGTTACGTCAGAACAGACAACCTGTATGTATACATAAAAATTAACCCGTTATCCCCTTTGTCACGACATCACGCGTGAACGGCTGGGCCAATTTCGATAGTTCTTTTTTGACGTGATAACGTTTTATAAATTGATGAGCAGCACTCATGAAAAATAGTAACGTTCCGCGTAACGTTCCACCTGAGTTTTGTATTACATAAAATAATCAAAGTCAAAGTCAAAGTCAAAGTCAACGTCAAAGTCAAAGTCAAAGTCAAAGTCATAAATGAATATGACGTTATCACGTAAATCTATCGTCCGTAAACCGACTTTACAGACAACCATTTTTTTTTTTTGTGTTTGTTATTGTCGGGAGAAGGATCGTATGGAAGAAAAAATAAGAAAAGAGGGCGAAAAATTTAGAAATATAATAAAAAAATAAAGTCTAAATTACATTTTCTAATTTAACCTCCTTAGTGCTTTTGACAATATAAACTTTTTTAATGTAACAATATAGTGTTTGACATAAGTGTCAGATATTTGACAATATATATAGTTTAATTAGGACGGGTCTCATCAGTCTGTTGGCTCAGCTAGTTATATAATACACCATTTAACCTTACAGACTCAACCCATGATACGTAACCGCGTCGGCTGGTCTATTTTGACCAAATAGACGCGACCGTTGATATGCTGGACGAATTTTCCGTCAGATGTGTTCCAACCCTAAAATTCGAAAACCTCTAAAAAGCCTTTTCCATTTTCAAATAATCATATCTTTCGAAACAGAGTTTTGAAGGAGTAGACGCGGTTTCCGTAAATTTTAATTAGCAGTGTAAAGTATAAACGGTAAGTATATACGGTCGCCGTGGTGCAGTGGTCAGTGTCAGTGACTTGACTTCTGTGTCTCCGGGACCCTGGGTTCGAATCCCGGCAGGGGCAAACAATTGTGCGATGAGTACCTATAGGTGTTTGTCCCGGGTCTTGGGTTTTAGTATGTTGTGATTGTGTGTGTCCATGCCTTCCGCGACACAGGGAATCCTATTGCGGGGGTCTGAGTGTGATAAAAAAAATATAGAATAACACAACTTTCCGTTAATGTATTTTTACAATAATGGGTCGGTATGAGAGATCGCTTAAAACAGGATGGAAAGATACCATTCTTTCCTCTTTTAAAATCTAAAACAAGCGACATGATTCGTCGTTGCAAAAACAAAATGGTGCGGAGCTTCGCTTCGCTCATTGGCCGTTCCTACATCATGACGACATACGTCACTCGCCGAGTCGATAGCGGTAAAATTCAAACGTAAATAATAAATAATTGTAAATTTTGTCTAGTATGCGCTATTGTCATCTCTCTCTGACGAGGAAATGTAGATCGCTGTACTTACTGCATATACATCTAACAGCCATATAAGATATCGTACCAAGTTACCAACCTACCTTCTTCATACCATAAGTATGCATAGATTTTTTTTTATACTGTATAGATCTAGCGACCACCTTTGACCACTATCTCACTTGATCATAAGTGAAGATGTGGTCGAAGATGTTATCACGCTAGACCTAGAATGCTCACTGGCTCTCAAGGACTGCTGCCTGAACACACTATGTGTTTGGTGCCAGTTTTTCAAACTTGAGGGTGGTAGCTAGCCAGGCGGGTATTCGAAAGTACCCTACCACCATGCTGGGAATTTGATAACGGTGTTACCTTCACTGGAAGCTCAAGCTGTTGTTGGGGATCGAACCAGTGTCCGTCAGTTGGACAGGCGACGCTCCCCCCGCTGAGCTATCATCGCTTCGCATGCATTCGCATACATAATTATGCAATACATAACCTTATTATAATTATAGCCATCATGTTTGCATTATAAGTAGCTTATCGCAGAACTCCGTCCATAACCTAACATCAAGTTAACTTTATCGACAGCATCGAAGTTGTAACAACTTCGGAACGCCATCAAAACTCACTCTAAATCATGTTACGGAATAACGACACTTCAATGTATTACTTCCTAGCTCCTTATACTCTGTTCATTTTATTTATTTATAAGGCTCAGCCGCATCTATATTCATTGCTGTAATATTTATAAGGTAATTGCTTTTTAAAAAAAAAACGTAAGTAAAAGGCAGACGTTGTCGTGCATGCCGAATGCAGTGCCATCTGCCAGGCTGATTTAGGAATCTAAACCATCCAGGGCGCCACCCAAACGCATACAATAAAATTCATTCATATCGGTCCAGCCGTTAAAGAGGAGATCAGTGACATACACACGTACAGTAAAATTGTTCTAATATTATAAATGCGAAAGTTTGTGTGCATGTGTGTAAGTGTGTATGTGTGTAAGTGTGTATGTGTGTGTGTGTGTGTGTGTGTGTGTGTGTGTGTGTGTGTGTGTGTGTGTGTGTGTAAGTGTGTATGTGTGTATGTTTGTTACCCCTTCACGCTCAAACGGCTACACCGATTTCGATGAAATTTGGTATGGAGATAGCATATACCCCGGATTAACACACAGGCTATTTTCATCATCACCATCATCACCGTTTTTCATCACCACGCGGGTACAACCGCAGGGCACAGCTAGTTACATAGATAAAGAAGATATTCAATTAATTTTAAGACAATTCTATTTGAATGAGCTTTCAGACGATGCCGTCTAGCATGATACTAAAACCGTGACGCACGATAAAAAGATAATCAACAAATTCTTCAGACAAATCATGTAAGTACATAATGCATACGCATATTTACCATATCAATTAAGACTATTATTATAAATTATTGACAGTGCAGTGTGACTAACCAAGTCGAACATAAGTTCGGAAAATAAATATGTAAGTAGTTACATAACAAAAATTACACGTCACTTACAACCATAAAAAGACTTGTAAATTTAAACTTTTAAACGAACTTACTTACACACCCAAAACAGAGTAAAAACTTCTGTTACAAAGTTTAAAACAAATAATATACTAGAATAACTGAAAAGTGCTACGCATACCTCGACGATGTTATAGTCGCGGTTGAAAACATCGGAGAACATACACAATGACAATTGATCCCGTGAGTAGCAAAAGCCACTGATTAGGGTAAAAAAAATATATCAAAAAATGGAACCGACTTCAACACTCAAAAGTGTGTGAAAAGGGTGAAAAAAATATTTTTATCAAAAAATGCAACCGACTTCAACACTTAAAAGTGTGAAATAACTTGTCGAAGTCGGTACCATGAGCACAATATTGTGATGATAGTTACTTTTGTGAACTATCATGATACCGACTTCAGCAAGTTATTCACACTTTTGAGCCAAAAAGGTGGGTCCAATTTTTTATAAAAAAAATTTTTTGCCTTTCGCATTCGCCTAATTTTTGCTTGAACAGGTTACAATTCAAAGCACTTACTTCAAAAATCAATTTTACCCAAACGTAAAACAAATAACTTTTTACACTGATTGTTATTTTAAAACGAGCAATAAAGTTGAGAATCATTTTTTTATATCTCGCGTGTTTTGAATTAACACATGGCGCTTATGGAATTTTCAATTTATATGGTTTTACGAACATCGTAGCCGAAACAATCTAGAGGTAGATTTCAATATTTTTGCCAAATTTTTATGGTACTATAATATTAAAAAATATATATTTAATTATACTATAAAAACTCGGACTTTTTTTCATTAAGGACTTTTTAGTTAATGTAATTTTATTGTGGTAAATGCTAATATATGATAATAGCACATTCAACTTACAATCTAATCTTAAGGCTAATAAGTGAACTGAATTTGGCCGAAACTTGACTTGAACCCACGAACTACAGAACGACAGGACGGTAGTCCTGTCGCTTTATACGGCGGAACGTACGTTCAAATAATTAGTGCACAAGTTCTGCCTAGCATGTATTTAATGCAATAAACCATAAAACTCTTTAACTGAATAGGTATAATATAGAAATAAGGACTGAGTTAAAATGTGCCGTTTTTCCTTGCAATGATTATCCTACCCTACTAAATAAAGGCGAATGTTTGTGTGTATGTGTGTATATTTGTTACCTACTTCTGCACGATCAAACGGCTATGCTAATTTGGATAATTAAATAATAATAATAATAAATAATAATTAAATTTGGTTTATAGATTTGACTGGCCGGTTGGCGCAGTTGGTAGCACTCTGAGCCGCTGGTCCCGGGTTCGATTCCCGGACAGGTCAAACATTTGTGTTCATGAACATGTCTGTTTGACCTGTGTCTGGGTGTGTATATATATAAGTATATATATCAGTCATCAGGTTACCATAGTACAGGCTCTGCCTAGTTTGGGACCTGACAACCTTGTGTGAATGTTGTCCCATATTATTATTATTATTATTTTTAGATACTTCAGGTCCCAATATAACACATAGGTCAACATTATCATCATGATCGATAATCACCACGCGGGTAAAACCGCGGGGCGCAGCTGGTAAATCATACGCATGTTGAAGGTCACCATCACTAGCATTCTCGATGCGCCGCCTACGATTATATACAGTAAAATCTATTTTGTACAAAAGTAATAACATTTTCTGGAAGTCTGATTTGCGGTGTTCACAGAAAATAAACATAAGCTTCGTTTTGAAAGGTTGAACCAATCTACCCATGGTCAGTACATAATTACTATACCTACATGAAAAAATAAATAATTAATTTTTGAAATTTACCCAATCACGACCATTTTAAACGTAATCCGTTGACCACTTCCGCGCCTACCCACATCCCACGATACCGTGTAGGTCCTAAATATTTATTATTTTACTACTAATAAACGTGTAAAATTAACTAATAAACGTTACGCTATATAAGTTTATAACGCGACGCTATAAAAGCGGTTACAACTGCGCTCGTGACAGTTATAAAATTACACACCATCCGTTACGGGATAAGTTATTTGTATAAATATTATTTGATACTATATGTATATAATCTAAGTTTATTTGTATTCATAAAAAATCATATGTTTATCATTGACATACTTTTTGAACGCGATAAATTGAAAGAACGTACAAATTTCATACGATTTTGCCAGATTTTGCAATCATCTTTTGGAAATCCACGTATATGGTATCAGTGTTTTGTGCTCTCTCCTCTCCTCTGCTCTGGGCAATACACTGAAAGGTGATGTTAACATGCGGTCCAGCACAACACATGTACCTTCCGAGCTTTCCTAGCCCTGAACGAAATCCATTAAACATAGAATTTCTGTATATTTTAAAATATACGTTAATATTATATTTTATTGTATTAACATTTTTAATATTATAATATGGTCAACATAAACCATAATGTCTTAAACATACATAATATTATATTTGTTAATATAAAATGTTTTTGCAATCTTTACAATGAACCCTTGTAAAGCTAGAAATTTCGCTAAACCTTTTGTAACAAGCGTATTAGATGTCTTTGTAATGGTTAATAGATTTTAATGTAGCCACAGGCGCTGTTATGATGATATATACACAGTATTGCATCTTACGACAAAGTCGAGTACAATTTAAAAGTAAAACACCCAGGTGCGTGTACTGGTTCTTGTAGCTCCTAATATCACAATCGTAATACTGGTAACACTATATACATTCCTATATTTGCTTGCGACTGTAAATATGTAAGGTATCATTTAATAACAGACCTCCCTAAAAAAAGTAATAAAGAACTTTCAAAAAAACTCAAAGTATACTGTGATTCATCATAGTATACTTTTGCCTTAGATTTTTTTTAATACAATGCATGCAGGTATTATTATATAGAAGACAAGTTCTTGGTATCTCTTGGTACACGACAAAATCAGACCGAGCTTTCATTGTCCAAAAACAGTGCGTTTCGGTAATTTCTATTTAATAGAATTAATGAAAAACACTAAAAGATTGTAACTATAATCGTCATGCATGTTTTTATGACAATTTGAATATCAGATGATTATAATAAACTAGTGATCCGCCCCGGCTCCACACGGGTAAAACATTTCAAAACTAAAAATTATATGCATCTTTATTTTTTGAAAATATAATTTATAGCCTATGTCACCCGGAGATAATGTAGCTTCCCAACAGTGAAACAATTTTTCAAATCAGTTAAGTAGTTTCGGAGCCTATTCAATGCGAACAAACAAACAAAAATATTAGTATTAGATATAGCAGGGTTAGTATTTAGGAACATTACTAAATAATATTATTGTAATGCTAATTTAGATCATTTATGTAAGCTCGTATTTGCATGCCAGCCTTGGTGATGTGCTTGGAAATTAAAATTATTATATATTTTTACTAACTATATTGTAACCACATCAAAGCACATAAAATAAAATAATCATTTCATTTCATATAATTTGGGAAGCTGCAATACTGCCAAATAACCTATTCATTTCGCAATGTATTTATTTGAAATATTTAAAAAATAATTGATATGTACAATGATTTCAGCTACATATTTAATTTATATGAAATTACTGACGTGCTTGAGTTTGGAATGAATGGAACATTGAATGGAATAAATGTTATTTTTAATTTGGAGTTTGGATGATATTTTTTTTAGAAGAAAGTTTTCTTTTTTTTATATATATAACTCTGTTTGACCACTGTTTGACCTGGTGTTAAGTGATGATGCGGTCTAAGATGTAGCACGCAAGCCTAGAAGGTAATAAGAGTCAAGGAAGGTACTACTTCATAGAAGTTAATCGCAGCGTACATTTCAGCAATAACTAGAATCGTTTATGAGAGAAAAATAAATAATTAGTGAATGCTATAATAAACAGAGACGTATCACGCAAGTTAAGGTACTGTTTCTTTTTATCCATACATTTCAGACTATAGGGCATCTTCATACATGCGTAAAGTTAACTCGGAGCGTATGTGGGTAGTTCTAAAATCTTTTTGTCGGTATTTGTATATTGCAAACGTACCCTTTTCAGGGGATGTGTGGAATGAAAACACAAAGGCTTTTCGCTTACTAATGTTATAGGATCGGTCCGTCCTAAAGAAAATTTCTTCGGTCCAACCCTATCGTAGGCGTGATTATATAAAACATACTTTAGTTATGTATGACATTATATATGTATTTAACATACATAATGTTACATGTATTTTCCGGTGGGGTAGCCAGAAATCACAGAATTCGACCTGATACGTACGCTCTTACTTCCTTTCATCAGATTCTTCATATACATGTCCACCTTTGAAGAGTTCTCATGAAGAGGCCTTCTTGCCTTCCACATTACAGTACACATTTTTCGACTAATATCACCACATTCTAACTGACTCCACATTGTTATCTCATGATCATCATGCCAGCCATAGGACGTCTACAGCTAGACATATGCCTCCCCCAATTGGGAAGGGGGGTCACCAATACTCGCCACGCTTGGCAGGCGGGTTGGCGAGCGCAGTTGTCGCTGTACACAGGATGTACTGCTGCTCACCTTCTGGTTGTTTATCCCATTGCATCTTACTGCACCCACAGGAAGAGATGGGTTAGTACATTCATTTAGTAGTTAGTTCATTTCATTTCATTTCATTGCCACACTATATATATGGCTCCCGTGGCTCCACCTAGTGGAATAATAACCGACATTTAGTACCGAAGAAAAATTGAACGATTACGATTGGCTCCAATACTTCCTTATAAGCTCTTGCACGCGCGTATTTGAGTAACTGAGAAACCAACTGAGTAACTGAGTAACCAAAGTAAACACAGATTGAAGAAGCTCGTTATCCCATCAGCAAACTCTTTTTTTTGTTTGTAGGTTAACCTGGGTCGCAATTACGAATACAAAATTGTCGTAATTAATTAACTTCATTCGCAATAAGGGTACAGTGAGAAATAGCACTTACCCTCATTTGTTAAGAGTTCCAAGCGATATATCCAAAGAAGATATGCTCTTATGAGAAACATACACGTAGTACCAAATTGGTACCAAGTTGAAAATATGCGTGATTATCTACTTTGATAACTAAAGAATTAAGATCTATGTTCCCTCCTCCCGTCCATGATTTCTCACTCTACCTGTAGCTCATAATATGTGCGTTCTTACAATTACCAACTTAATAATTGATTATAAGCGGTAAAAATATCGTGTACATAAATAAATACTGTCTCAACATATTAATTATTGTAAACTCTAAGGCTTTCACGGCCGGCGTTGCATGTTGTATGTATGGCTTCAGGGCTGTTTGGCCGTGGTTTCAGTATCAGAGACGACGCCGAGAAGGAGAGTTCTACGCTCTTGTCGCCGCTCGGACCTGAACCACTGAAGATGTCGACCGCAGTGATCGATGAAACGTCTGGAACAAAAGTTTCACATAGACCACGACCAAACAGCCCGGAAGCAATACATACAACATATTAATTATTATACATATTTTTTCTTTACTCAATTATATCTAAGTAATTTGTTACTTTATATTATTTTCTTATGACGTACTTGAAGCTCTATATTTCTAGTCAACACCACAAATATCTACTTCGTAAACACGTATAAGTACCAATATTTCGGTGCTAATTTAATGACTCCTCAGTCACATCCTTACGATGTAATATCTAGTAATCAAGGTTGTGGTTGACGAATATTCGAGTGTAGGACGCAGTAATTTACTGTGCTGTAAGGGATGACAAATTTGACAATTTAGACCATTGTCTTGAAGATGTCACATATAATAACCATTAAATAGTGAGAGGCATAAGTCAGGGTCATAAGTTCTCACTTTGGAGCATTAGTGAAAAATGTGTCAAAACAACTTGTAATGAGTAGCAAAAACATTCAGGATGTAACAAAATAAGGAAGTGATGACTTACGGAACGGAAACTTGGTCTCTGACTATGGACCTCGTGAGCAGGCTCAAAGTCGCACAACGAGCTATGGAGAGCTATGGAGGTATGGAGAGCTATGCTCGGGGTTTCTCTACGTGATCGAATCAGAAATGAGGAGATCCTTAAAAGAACAAATGTCACCGACACCGACACACCGAATTATGGTTTTTCAGCTACCACGGGAACTATACTTTTTCCGGGATAAAAGTAGCCTATGTATCCAGGATAAAAGGTAAAAATATGCCGAAAAGTTCTCGAATGAAGACTACGGACTGGCAAGCGCAGCATAGGACGGCCACCGATCAGGTGGACAGAACATCTGACTAAGATCGCATGGGCTGGATGCGGGCCGCTTCCAACTAGTCCTTGTGGAAATCAATGGGGAAGACCTAGGTATGTCTATCAGTGGACATCCTATGGCTGAGATGATGATAATAATAGCGAAAACGTCAAAAATCAATCTTCAATCATTATTTTAAAGGGCAGACAAAAGGTTTACTATTAAGAGAAGCATTTTCTAATATTCCCATGACATTAATAAATAAGGCAACTAACTAATTCTACGGGCGTTCCGTAGTCCCGATTAATTACGAGTCTTAAATAGCAAGTGCACGTTGACCCTAAGTAAGCGGTTTAACTGCAGCTTAATTCTTGGGGCTTCATTGTGATACGATAGGGTTAATAAACCTTCACCCACCGCTAACAAAGATATTCTGGGAAAAAACGTCAGGGGTGCAACATGCTGCAGGTGATTAACTATTATAAGTAGATAAAGCGACGAATGCCTGATAAGGACGTCTCAGCGAGTACTACTTGCACTTGATCGTTGTTTCTTCAATCACTTTATCTCAACCATTATGAAGTCCACAGCTGGACATAGGTCTCCCCCATTGATTTTCACAAGAACCGCTCGGAAGCGGTCTGCATCCAACACTTGCCTGCGATGTTAGTCAGGTCGTCTGTCCACCTGGTCGGTGGCCGTCCTATGCTGTGCTTGCTAGTCTGTGGTCTCCATTCGAGAACTTTTCGACCCCAACGGCCATCGGTTTTTTGAGATATCTGCCCTGCCCACTGCCACTTGCTAACTTGCTAATCCGCTGGTGACTTTTATTCTGCTACTGATCTCCTCATTTCTGATTCGATCGCGTAGAGAAACTGTTTCTTCAATATATACACATTGTTCGTCGTCGCTGGTGGGATAACCCATCGTGAGGTGTTCGCCCCCATGCCACAGGCGAGTGTTCAATTACAGGTCTCGAAAGATAAAAAGATATGTAATCTTTAAAAAAAATAAAGATTCACACACTGCAATAACGCATTCCCTCGAAATATTTTGCCAAGAATTTATAAAGGAATTATTAAATTTAGATCGTTTTACATATGCCACATTAATTCATGATTTTATATATATTTTATGACTGTCAGATTTGTGTATGCAAACAGACCCGACATGCTCACGAAAAGGTGTTGGCAAATGGAGGCATCGTGTGTCGGGTCGCCATCTTCCCACAAATACGGTTGAGAATGCGATGGCTGGCGCGCGTGTAAACTCGTGAACGGGTGCTGTTTGCTGACATCGATCTGCTCTGGATGCATACGCAAATGAGATGTAAAAAAAGTAATTATAATAACAGAATAATTGAGTTTCGTGTAATAATAATGTATCATATTGTGTGTTCCATTATGTAAGTAAAATTATCTTCTGTTTTACATTATGAATGTCAAAGTTAATAATTAACTTTCATGTTAAAAAATGGCAAGGATCCTGGAGTCGGTGGAATAAAATGTTTCTAAAAAAAAGTACTATTTTTGAACTAACTTTTTTATAATGGACACTTCGAATATAACAACTATTCTATGCTTAATTCTTTAAAGGTATGATTTCATTAACATATGCCAAAGTATCTTAAGCTGAAAAAACCTGCAAAGAAAAATGTATTCTATGTCCTTAACATAATGCTCAAGGCCTAAAGAAACTAGCTTGTATAATAATGTTGGCATTCGAAGAGTCTGCCTAACATTGGTATTCTTAGATTAGCTATTAACAAAGCTAGACAATCTACCACGCTGGACAAATGTTCTTAGATTAGCTTTTAACATGTTAGACAATGTACCACGCTGGAAAAATGTTCTTAGATTAACTTTTAACATGTTAGACAATCTACCACGCTGGACAAATGTTCTTAGATTAGCTATTAACATGTTAGACAATCTACCACGCTGGACAAATGTTCTTAGATTAGCTATTAACATGTTAGACAATCTACCACGCTGGACAAATGTTCTTAGATATACTTTTGACATGTTAGACAATCTACCACGCTGGACAAGTGCGGATTTCTGGATAAGCTATAGTGGGAGAGGTCAAGCTAGTATTTTTTTTAAAACGCCCAAAGGGCTTCGACGTAGCCCAACAATCGTTAGACCTCTAACTGTTTAGTTCTAAGACATAAACCGACACCAACAGTTGGATGTGATCGATCTCCAAAGCACGAAAGCACTCAGTCAATAATGCTAGATTACAATTATAAAAAGCAATCTAAAGATGTCAATAAATATACCATTCGTACATTTTTATTTCTCATAATTTCTACAGCTGGTGTAGTGATTCACACGCTGTCGTGAACACAGAATGACTGAAAGTATAATTTTAAAATTTCAAATTGGTAGCCATTTGCAATTCTTATGGCGAGTTCTTTGGATAACACGTAATGACTCTGTTATTATTGTTTAAGCGTATTCAAAGCGATTTCATATCAAGAGGTGCATGTTTTATTACATACTTTTTTTATTCATACAGTAAGGGTTCATAAATGGTGTCATAACAGATATATTATATCATATCTCGAGTTTAGTTAATCTGTTTTGGTGTATGTCTGTGATCCGCAAGCTTTATACGTACAACAAGATAGAACAAACAATATCCTACAAATATTATAAATGCGAAAGTTTGTGTGTATGTGTGTATGTTTGTTACTTTTTTCACGCTCACACGGCTACACCGATTTCGATGAAATTTGTTATGGAGATAGTTTAAGCCCTGGATTAACACATAGGCTACTTTAATCCCGAAAAAAGTATAGTTCCCGTTCCCGATAGTTGAGGTAACGGGAAAATCGTAATCCATGCGGTTGAAACCGCGGGGCGCTACTAATTAATAATATCGCAGAGAATTGATTCTTACTTCGTAGAGAATTGCATTGAAAGAATGAGATATATGAAACAATTCTATTATTGTAGATCTTAAATAGATACTTCAGTTTTCGGAATAACATATAAGCTACTTTTCATAACCATCAATCGCGCAAACGCGCAATAGTGCCCACGGTACATTTGAGATGAAGGATTTACACGAAAACTTTTATCCTCTGCAGGAGAGAAGTTACCCTTTACAATCATCGCCGATAGTTTAGTGACAGAAGGCACGGAGACACACGATTGCCGACGTATATTCCCGCTCACTGTTTACTTGCCTCGATTTCTATTTGTTTTCCTATTACTCATTAATGTCTTTGTTTGATGAATGGTTACCGTTCTTACGATGACGAATGTTTCACTTGGATATACCTATATACATACATACTTATATAACTAAATACATACGTATATGTAGGTATACGGTGTAGGTATAGACACATATTATATTATGCGAATCGATGATGGCTCAGCTGGGGGAGTGTCGGCTGTCAAACTGACGGACACTGGTTCGATCCCCACAACAGCTATCACAAAATAACACCGTTATCCAATGCCCAGCATGGTGGTAGGGTACTTTCGAGTATCCGTCTGGCTAGCTACCACCCTCAAGTTTGAAAAACTGTCACCAAACACATAGTGTGTTCAGGCAGCAGTCCTTGAGAGCCAGTGAGCATTCTAGGTCTAGCGTCATAACATCTTCGACCACATCGTCACTGACCATCAAGTGAAATAGTGGTGTAGCGCTACATCTATACAGTATAAAAAAAACAATATCTACACTTGAGGCGATGAAAGCCGGTGGGTAGTGAGTTGGAATCATTGCATGCACTGCATTGGAATTACATAATTATACCAACATGACTGGCCGGTTGGCGCAGTTGGTAGCACTCTGCCTTCTGAGCCGCTGGTCCCGGGTTCGATTCCCGGACAGGTCAAACATTTGTGTGCATGAACATGTTTGTTTGACCTGTGTCTGGGTGTGTATATGTATATAAGTATATATATCAGTCATCAGGTTACCATAGCACAGGCTCTGCCTAGTTTGGGACCTGTGAAGACCTTGTGTGAATGTTAATAAATAAAAAAATAAAAAAAAATATTCCACAATCCCGATTACATACATATATTTATATGTATTGCGTCATATATATTCTTCAATTTACCAATGTTATTGTCTCGTTATTATATTATTTTATTTATAAAATTATTTAAACATCGCCCAATCATTATCATTATGCTTCTCCTCGACATGTGGTTGTTTGGAAGAGAAAAGTTTGTGGTCGCAAAACGAAAGTAGCCAATGGGTGGAATTGAAATTTTGACAAGTGATGCACTATTAAAGTGGTGTTCACCAAAACTTAATCGTCCAATTAACCATTAACCGACGGTGAACTGTACGGTAAAAACTGTCTGACAGAAGGTTAATTTCATAATCGGACGTTTTAAATTTTGATGAAGAGCGGCCTAAGTAAGTACCTGCGCCTCGTTGTTTAACCCGCGTAGTGATGATTGATTATGATGAAAAATGGGGTATGTATAACGTGACCATTTTTTTTTTTACCAGTGCAGGACATTTGCAGAATTATATATTTAAAAAAAAGTTATTAGTGTTTTACAAGATTTTTATTATAAAAGACAGAATAACACATATTAATCAAAGCACTAAACACAAAATACCTAGTTAAATAAGCACGACTTTCTAAACCCCATTAGTGGCGTGAATTTATTTCCCCCAAAGTTGCAGTTCGTGTTCTCTCTTCGAGCGGGAAAAATACATTTTAAATTATCTTTTCAACTGTTTGCAAAAGCGGGACTATGTCTACTTCGCTGGGGACACCGGGACAGTCTGCCTGAAAGCGGGACTGTCCCGCTCAAAGCGGGACGTATGGTCACGTTAGGTATGTATCCAGAACCTGAAATATCTAGATACCATATTTAATCCAGATCCGTTCAGCCTTTCTGGTGTGATTGAGTAACCATTCATCCAAACATTCACATTTATAATATTAATGCCTTTATTAATATAAAACTAATTAATAATAATAATAACTAATTACAATACTGCAGCTACTACAATAACGTTTGAGCAATCCACTAGCTATTGGCTGCCTATAGATACATCAAATGCTCTGACCCGCTACCGGCTGGCAGTGTGCCCAGAATGCTAGCCACGTTGAATTGCAATGCTGATTCGTTGAGTCAAATATGTGCCAGCATTTTTGTCACGCGTCGCATGGATCAAACGCTCTGATAAGTTTTGGAAAATCCGATGAGCTCCCGGTCCCCACGGGCCCAATGTCTAATATTAGTGGGACAATGCAATATTCACATACCAAATAGTACTATGATCACCTAACTAATTTTTTTAAGGTTGTCAATTTAGGTTTGAGATTGTTTTTAGGCTATCATGGTACCCGTTGTATAATGGGTATATGATATCCATGCCGAATAGACAAGATATATATTGACAAATCTCAAGTAGTTAACACTTTGGTATAATACAGAAAGTTTACTAATTGTTATCCCACCAATATGATATATATGAAAGTTTGGATCTTACTTAATCACGCTCAAAGTGCTGGACGGATTTGGATAAAATTTGGTATGTAAATACTCAGGTCGCGGAATAACATATAGGCTACTTTTAATTATCACTACACGGGTAAAACCGCGGGGCGCAGCTAGTGAATAAACAACTGAAATTGCTGCAAATCATATTTTTTCCAACACCTTCATTCTCGAACACCCACGGGCAATATGGCGCGAGCCGCAGAATTAATCCTTTTAGAAAGCTTTCACGTAAAGTTGTTTACCCTCCACGCAAATAAGATAACATTTGCCTATTGTACCTATTGTATATAATTATGATAATACGATGTAACGAACAATCTATTTGATGAGCATTATTCCAGACATTGTTTTATTATACTGATGGATTAGTATTTGCAGACGTCTGGATTTACTTTCCACCTAAATATGTACATATCACCGTTTAATTGTAAATACCGTTAGATTATAATCTATCTCGCGAGATTGTAAACTGTCGACAGATTGTGAACGAGCGTTATATGTACTTACATAAATGGAAAATTGTTAATGACTGATAGACCCCAACACATAGTTAAAATTAAAACCATGGACCCAATTTGGAAGCGGCAGGCATCGACGCAGATGTCCTATGCTGCGCTTGCCAGTCCATGATCTCCATTCGAGAACCTTTCGACCTCAAAGGCCATCAGACAGTGGTCAAACGAAAGCTAATAGCTACTAGTAAGCTAATAAGCTTGGCTGGTCGGTTGGCGCAGTTGGTAGCACTCTGCCTTCTGAGCCGCTGGTCCCGGGTTCGATTCCCGGACAAGTCAAACATTTGTGTGTATGAATGAACATGTCTGTTTGACCTGTGTCTAGGTGTGTATATGTATATAAATATATATATATATATCAAACACAAACAGGCCGGAAGCAATACATACAACATGCAACGCCGGCCGTGAAAGCCTTAGAGTATACAATATATATATATATCAGTCATAAGGTTACCATAGTACAGGCTCTGCCTAGTTTGGGACTAGAATACCTTGTGTGAATGTTAATAAATAAATAAATAGTAAAATAAGTAAAAAAAATAATCCTCGAGCTATGTGCCCTGTCTGCTACCATTTCAACTAGCTAATCCGCTGGGCTTCATTCTTCTACGGATCTCCTCATTTCCAATTCGATCACGAAGAGAAACCCCCGAGCATAGCCCATAGAAATGTACCTACATACTTTGAAGAATTCTCTCGATGTAACCCATAGTCACCGAATGAAATACAAATACATTTATTCCTTAAATGGTGCACTTTTTACATGCTTAAACTACTTAGAATTATAAACTATGACTACAATGTTGCGTATGACATTCACATATGTACTTACACAAATATAAAAAAAGGTTTAGGTAGGTGTCAAGCAAGTCACTCTAGCCCCCACACTAGGATACCCTGTGTTGTGGGTGGCTAGTCTCTTCCACGTATTGTTAATATAATGTTAGGTAATAAGTAACTAAATAGTAATAAGTAACTAAATTTTAGTGTTAAGTTAACATATTATATCACAAAAAAATAAAAAAAAGAAAAATACACAAAATACAATTACAATACAATACTACTAATACAATGCGTGGCTGTGTGAGTGAGCTGTGAATACGGAGAATTTAGGTCAGGTAAGGCTGGGTTTACAATAAGTGCGAATGGAACTTGGGAACTAAGTAGGTACTTCTGTCCTTTAATTATTTCATTTTGATTTCTATTATAGACGTAAATGTTAAAATTTTGTACAACCTTTGCAGTGAAATTACATGAAAGAATATAAGAAATAAATATGGTTTAGGGTTACCATGATGATAAATATCTTCTAGCGTTGTAAAGATAACACTTTGAACTACATAAGAGCGGGATAGTGGTAGGGAGACGATTATGGCCATATCACCGATGCGGTCTAATCATAATTCCTTGCGTAAGCCACATCGTGTGTTGTGACCACAAGTTGGCCAAGATTCTCAGAATTCCGAACACATTAACATCAGTTGTGCATAAAGTGTTCATGTTCAATGCAATGCTATGATTTATTCATAAGAAGATTATTCGTTGAACATGCGGTTTTTGTTACGAAAGCAAGCACTTGTCCGGACGATGAGAGAATTCGTTTCACAAATTCAAATGAAATTATATTTATCGCAGGTGATAAAGACTTAATTAGCTTAGAAGTGTTCGCAGCGTCATTTACACGCAATCGTAACCGTTTTAATCGGTTAAGAAACGTACTCCACAGTCTTACCGTGGGTGGGCGATCACTAGTTGCATTTCAACTAAGCGTTTCCGTTCTTCGCAGAGCACGTTAAGTCATCGGGCCCGGCGAATGTCTTAGGATAGTCGTTACGCTATTTCGGGAACTTTTATGCGGTCTTTAACTGAGGACTATCGGCTGGCCACCAACCTATACGCCAACACGCATTGGCCAGCGTGGCGGATTAGTGGATAGACTGGAAGCTCGTGTTCCGGCAGTAGAAAGGTTCAATATGCTTCATGTTACGCCTTGAATATTTAGTACCAGCTGCCCCCGTGGTTTCATCCACGCGGTGATGAAAAACGGTGGTGATGATGATGATAATGATGTGCCTTTGACGCTCACAAATAACGTAGGCTTTCTCTTTTCGAATTTCGTAATTCGAATTTAATTTACAAAATCTGATCACCAGATCCAGAGATTACCCCCTACAACCTCACAAACTTCACCTCTTTATAATATCATAGCATAGAAGTATAGATGCCAAGTGCAAGTTTCTTATACAATTCGTTTAATTTGATAATTATTTTTCGTACACTGTAGATCACACGGGCGACTCCGCGAGCAGGAATGGAACTCGTTGCCCGAGTCTGTGTTTCCCGATATGTACAATCCTGGAGTCTTCAAGTCGCGAGTAAATAGGTACCTCCTAGGTTTGCGTGCTAAATCCTAGAAAACGTCATCACTTAACATCAGGTGAGACAGTTGTCAAACGCAAACTTATAATAGTAAAAAAAAAAAAGCTAGTGTTGAAATATTATCATGAAATAATCAATATTGTAATTAATTATAATGAAGACTACCTGCGAAATAATTTACGTTAAAAGTAAATAGCGAGCGTACTATGTGCTTTCCTACCATGTAATTATACGTAACGCAAAACTTTTTTATTTAACCGACTTCAAAAAAAGGAGGTTACTCAATTCGACCGTATATATGTTTCTTTTTTTTATGTGTGTTCGCGAATAACTTCGTCGTTTATGAATCGATTTTGATGATTATTTCTTTGTTAGATAGAGTATGCTCCCGTGGTGGTCCTATTCAAAATCGGACAAGCGGTTTTTGAGTTATACTCCAATATCTGAAAAGTGCTACGCGTATCTTGATGATGTTATTGTCGCGGTTGAAGACATCGCAGAACACACAATGACAATTAATTGATCCCGTGAGTAGAAAAGGTGAAAAAATTTTTTTTAACAAAAAATGCAACCGACTTCAACACTCAAAAGTGTGAAATAATTTGTCGAAGTCGGTACCATGAGCACAATATTGTGATGATAGTTACTTTTGTGTGAACTATCATGGTACCGACTTCAACAAGTTATTTCACACTTTTGAGTGTTGAAGTCGGTTGCATTTTTTGTAAATTAAAAAAAAAAAAAACTTTATTTTGAACACGCAGAATTCCAATTACGGTAAAGGTTACCATCGTGTGAGATAATGGTCAAACTAACTAAGTTAAACATTAAAGTATAACAAGGACCTCTCTTATATACTTCCAAGTCTTATAGTGAAAGACTGAAGGTCATTTTAAAACTACTTATCAACTATATAGGCTAAGTACAGCCTCAAAGTGTATCTAAAATAGATAAAACTATTTTATTTCTACCGACAATAGCAAACAGGCAGTAGGATGAGCTAGCAATCACTTAAAGGAACCCTGGGAATATTGCTACACAATATAATAGTTTGGAAGCCATTGGTCAATTTCAGCACGAGTTCAGGAAAAAAGATTTCACACTATACATTCATTGCATTCATTGGAGCTACAGTGGATGATATATTATAAATCTTAGCTTATCCACTGCCGCGAACAAATCACTTCATGGCAATCCATTATCTTTAACATATTATGGTACGAGTAACCGATGAATAAATCGAATAAAATAGATTTTTTTTAAAAAGTATGTTGAAGTTAAATAAGTGTACACGGATTCGATCACATATATTTTATTTATCTGAAACTGACTTAGCACATAGTGGTTTTATTAAAAATTAGTTGTCTGTAAAGTCGGTTTACGGACGATAGATTTACGTGATAACGTCATAATCATTTATGACTTTGACTTCGACTTCGACTTTGACTTTGACTTTGACTGATTATTTTATGTAATACAAAACTCAGGTGGAACGTTACGCGGAACGTTACTATTTTTCATGAGTGTTGCTGGTTTCATCAATTTATAAAACGTTATCACGTCAAAAAAAATCTACGCTTCGTGAAAAATTGAGAATAGGCTAGCGCTTGACCACCATCCCATCTGATGTTAAGTGATGATGCGGTCTTCTATGGATCACGCCTGCCTAGAATATCATTATTATAAACTTTCTTTTTCTCGAAGCAGTATTTCAGCAAACAAACTCAGATTTCCTGGTGTAAAATTGAATTTGAATTATAATATTTCAGTTCAAGCAATATAAATAAAAAGCAAAAATAATATACTGATAAGCGCAGCTGTATCCGGAATAAAATATTGACAAGCCTCTTTCCAATTAATACTCATTAATCTACCTCCATTTGCACTTGTTAATTTATAAGCTATCTACGTACACCACATATATGAAAAAATGAAAAATATTGAAAAATATATTTATTAGACAACACGATGCAACTACATGGTAAAATTCCCTACGGGTCCAAACTAGGCATAGCCTGTATCTTGGTGACCCAAGTAAGAATTAACGATACAAGATTAAGTCGCGCGCAGGTACAAATACAAATAACAAATATAACCTAATATGTTAAACTTAGGGCAACATTCAAACAATGAAATAACTTAAGTCGTGATTTATATAAACGTTTCCTCCGATACTATGTAGACCAGTCTAATGCTGGATGCAGTGATAGGTAGGTTCAAAGCGAACAGGAATTTGAATACTGGGTATAGTATCCGTTTGATGTGCAAAAGGGGTTTTACTCCAGCTCACTGTTATTTATTGGCGGATATGTACATTGTACATAACTACCTACACCACTGTTTCATTCTGGACAACAATGATTTTTCGTCACCTTATACGTGTCAAAATCACAGTAATCTGTCATTTCACACGATGACGTAATTTTTTACATTTTTATGTAATATTCATGAGTATAGGTTAATGTTTTAAGTTAAGGTTGTCTATGACAATTTTATAAAAATTCTGTTTTTAGCATTTTTTTAATAAATTATTTATTTGAGGACACAAAAACGTAAATCTAGGTTACATCAAGTTTAGACAAAAATAACTCATTCTAAGAAGAACTATAATTTTTAAAATAAGTTACTTTTGTCTAAACTTGATGTAACCTAGATTTACGGTTTTATGTTACTTTTGACCTAAAGTATCATGATACCGACTTCAAGAAGTTATTTCACACTTTTGAGTGTTGAAGTCGGTTCAATTTTTTTGATGTTTTTATAGATGTTTCGGCAAGCGCCATGATCAGGAGTTTCTAAATGAAACTTATAATTTGGAAGTATACAAAATTGATTAGTCTGCACCCGTCGCTTATTTTTGTTTGTCTATGCATTTCCACCATTATCTCGCACAAAGATGGCCGAACAGGCCCCTAGAACGGTATTCCTAATTTGTAATACAGATGCCGGCTTGCGGTCGTTTCCGATCATAGACTATATCTGCCCACAATCGCCATGATTGCCCGCAAAATGATCTAACTGGGTATCTGGACCTTATTGATTTCAGTAGTTAGTCCGGAGAATACGGTTGATTCGACGATAAAAATCGATCCACGTATTTTGTTATTTATAGAAGTCTCCAAATGTTATCAATTATTTTAAATGTTTTTAACCGACTCCAAAAAAGGAGGTTTCTAAATCCACCCTTTTTTCTAATTACATTTTTTTTAACAAAAAATGCAACGGACTTTAACACTCAAAAGTGTGAAATAACTTGTCGAAGTCGGTACCATGAGCACAATATTGTGATGATAGTTACTTTTGTGTGAACTATCATGATACCGACTTCAACAAGTTATTTCACACCTTTGAGTGTTACATTTTTTTTTTTTTTTTTTGTATATAAACTAATTTGTTTTGTTATGTGAGACGTGTTACAAAATTATTGATCATTTATAATTAATTAAGACCCAGTATTTTGTTATCTGGGATGCGAAATGAAAAAACTTATTCTTAGGACTAATAAGCAATACAACTTTTTAACCCTGTACATTTTTAACGACCTGGTCACACTTTCTGTACAAGCAAACGATTCAAACATTACACGTGACAATGAAATTGAAATTAGTGGAATCGCGCCCAGTAGGTATGAAACTAAATCTATCCGCAAGGAGTGCCTTATCGATTCTACTTCGTGGAAAACGCCAGGTTGAACGCCTGTGCTGGTTTTCGGAAACATAATTAATTATACCACACAAATTACGGAAGGCTATTACGATGTCGTAATCGCAACTATCTCGTTTACCTACGCCCGATTTTACAGATGGTAGACAAGGACAACATCCTGTTGCCAAAACAGGTAACATTTTACATTTATGTATTACTAGCAGCGCCCCGAGGTTTCACCCGCGTGGATTACGGTTTTCCTGCTACATCAAGTATTCCACGGGAATCATACATTTTACCGGGATAAAAAGTAGCCTATGTGCTATTCCAGACTATCCATATCCGTCTAGCCGTTCTAGCGTGATTGAGTAACAAACATCCATCCACCCATCCATCCAAACTTTCACATTTATAATATTAGTGGGATTTGAATGAACTCTATAGAACAATGTATACATATCAGATAATTCCAACCACATTAGGAAAAGTTCAGCATTTGTAAGATAATTT
The DNA here is from genome assembly GCA_934044485.1 of Apeira syringaria. NCBI lineage: Eukaryota > Metazoa > Arthropoda > Insecta > Lepidoptera > Geometridae > Apeira > Apeira syringaria. The sequence goes on along the minus strand of OW203672.1, from coordinate 3,041,811 downwards.
TTAACTTGAAATGTAGGAATATGAGAAATATCGTTCTCTAATGGGTATTCTTCGAATCACTCTTTACACTAATGCTACTTAATATAAATGTGAAAGTTTATGTGTATGTGTTTTGTGTGTATTTTTGTTACATCTTCACGCTCAAACGGCTACACCGATTTTGAGGAAATTAGGTATGGCTTAAGCTTAGTTCCTGGATTAACACATAGGCTACTTTTATCCCGGAAAAAGTATAGTTCCCGTGGGATAGTTGAGGTAGCGGGAAAACCATATTTCACGCGAGTGAAGCCGCGGGGGGCTACTAGTATTAAATAAACGCGAAAGTTTGTCGTTTGTTCAATATTTATTTATAAATTTTTTAAACATTTTTTTTAAAATTTGTAGTCAATTTATTTTACCATTTAAAAGAGTTCAAGCAAAGCTCGGTCGTAGGTCTAGTCTCAGTTGTAACGTTAATCAATACTGATATTATAAAGAGGAAAGATTTGAATGTTTGTTTGTATGTGCATTAAATAGGCTCCAAAAAACTGAACCCATTTGAAAAATTCTTTCACTGAGAATCTATACACTATCCCCAGGTGACAGGTTATATGATATTTTCAAAAAAAATACTATAATTTTTATTTTTTTTACCCGTGCGAAGCCGGGACGGACAGCTGGTTCGTATATAAATCAAAGACCGTTCATGTAATTTAAAAGTTATTATAGCAAAATATTCACGTCCCCATCGAGTCGTAAAAACGTATTTCTAGGCGATATTTCCAATAATGTTAGACATGAAGTTTGGGACTTTTGTAATATTAGTTTTGTGAGTCTGAAGACTTGCGAAGGCAGAAAATGAGTGAGGATTATGATTAGCGAAATAGGACTAGTTTTCTAATATACCATAAATACTTTAAGCGCCCTTTGAGTGGTTTCTTGGAGTTTACGTCATCATACACTATTAAATTTACGTACTTTAGCGAGTAAAAAGATTTTATAAACTTCAAATGGAATTGAGTAAATATGGATAGAAGAAAAGTGGATAAGTCTTTAATATTAAGGATTAGAGTGGCATGGGCTTACTTACTCTTTTTGGATAAGTTATTATTGGGTTTTTATGTTTATTTCGTAGTGCAGTACTGTATAAATTTACAGTTTATACAGTGTCTCATCGTTCTACATTAGTAATCATGCTTACGGAACCGAAACGTGGCTTCTAAGTATGCGCCCTATAAGCAAGCTCAAGGTCACCGAACGAAGTATGGAGAGAGCTATCCTCGGGGTTTCTCTACGCGAACGAATCAGAAATGAGAAGATCCGTACAAGATACGTTTAAATATATATAAGATCCATTAATAAGATAAAGGCAGCGATATAAAATAGGATAGATACTCGATCGCCTGCTCGAAAACGGCACCGTCAAAACAAGGCATATGCTTTGTTTTCCTCTCAGTCGCGTGTGACCGCGCCAATCGTGACGTGTTGCGATGCCTAGCGACGCTATTGCTAGGGAGTTAAGGTTCATTATTAAAAAGAAACAATATCCGCTTATAGACTAATTTTATATTAGCTGGAGAGGCTTATACTTGTGGCGAGTAAACACTGGCGAGAGGAAATTTTTGAGGTTTGATATTATAGATACAGTCTCTATGAAAATAGAGACTTTGTATCTATAGTATATTTGATTGAAGGATATAGGTATTTTATGTTTAGTTCTTTACGAGTAGAATTCTTTTAAAAACTTGGAACTATTTTCATTTCGATGCGATGCAAGACGCAAACGTACATATGTATGTACTCGTGGATTCAAATTCGTTAGGTAGCTGAATATTGCCCTGCATAAATTTAACGTAAATCCTCTTTATATACTATGACATCGGTTTCGAAATTTAAAATGTATGAGCTCTGCCTGGAAACCGGGGTAGTGTAGAGGGTGGGGGATCTATAAAAGGTGTAATGCATGTTTCATTATCACTATTCACTATTGAACTTGCTAAGATGCCGTGTAGACGTCTGAGCGCTGCCTTATTGAAATCTCAATAGCTTCAAGCTTCAAGCTAAATTTAATATCAGCATATGTAATGTATATCGATTCAAGCATATGGGATACATGAATAATTACATGGCCGTGGGGTACCGGTTTAGAATAGTACCCCCCCATGTCTTCCCGTGGGTGTCGTAAGAGTCGACTAAGGAATCACGTACAGAAGGATGGGCAGCAGCGCCTTCTGAGACTCACATTGTGTACTGCGCTCGCCAACCCGCCTGCCAAGCGTGGCGAGTATTGGCTGAGTAATGATAAGACAATATAAATCAATGGGGGAGGCCTATGTTCAGCAGTGGACGTCCTATGGCTGAGATGATGATGATGATAGTTTAAAGAACTGCTGCAAAATCACTGTCAGAATCAGACATTTTTTGATAAAACGTTGAAAATCCCATTTCTAATAATGTTAGAAAGCCAAAGCTTATGTACCTACATCTGCATGTACATATTATTATGTATGTTTATTGATTGTTCACGGCTGAATGACGAAATCGATTTAGATGAAATCGAGCACAAAGAGAGCCCGATAAAACTGGCGTTGTAGGTACATATGATAATAAAACTTTTTTAGTCCGATTATCGAATTAATTATATAACCTAATTCTTATAGGTAAGTCTCGAGTGCTTCAACCTATAATTAAACTAATAAGCTTACGTTTAATAAACTGAAAATTACCAAACAAAAGTTTGGTTCATCAGGTACTTCGATCAAGAAAACAAATATTCTTGATCGAAGATCAGGGATCAGGATTTTTATCGATGCATGTCGTGCGCGGTCCAAGTGAGCTGTCGTCGCAAATGAGAACCATACGATACAAATGGAAACTTGACTTTGATAACTATTTAGGCCATCATTCTTATCTGAGAACCGGCAAAGACTGACGTGATATTTACTGGAAATTTTGTCTCTAACCAAATTAATCTGGATTGCAGTTCTTCATCTGGAACTCATGATCATGCCAGACAGCAGTTGCGAGTTTGCACTGTCGCTTATTTCACTATCGGGAGAAAACTTCCAATAAATATCATGTGTCTTGGCAGTTTCTAAGATAATAAAAATATTAAGTAATTTGTACGGTGATGCTTTTCATTTGCTCTGTTTACGCGTCGAGCGGCATATCTCAGACCTCTCGCTATTATCAATAAAACTGGAAGACTTAATTAAAAACATATTTCACTCATAGCCGTTTCATTAAAAAATAAAATATACATTCTAATTCTCTTTGGAACAGATAATGTCAACACATTTGTCTCGTAAGACATATTAAAGTACGCCGACTCAATTATAAATTCGTGTCAGCTACTAAATGGCTACTAAATGGCTACTAAATGGCTAAATGGCTACTAAATGGTAGATAACATCCATCGTTCAAAATATGAGACGAAAAAATTAAAGAGAGAATTATAATAAATATACAATATTCCATTCATATCGTCTCTGTCGGCTACTCATTATAAAAGCTCAAAATTCTAGTTTTTATCGGTGCGATTAAATATTTTCTAATATGACACAATACAGTACAGAAGCAGTATGAGAAATGTACAATATTAATATCTAAAATGGGAAAGTAAGTACAGGTATTCTACATCTGTATTCTACATACCTAGATACTGGTAATAACTGACTAGGTATTAGGCTTAGGACTAGGTATTCTAGGTAGGCGAGATATTTCGTTTCGCAACATAATCAGAGGAGTGCTACAATGCCAGCCTATTTATAGTCTAATAATAATGAATAAGTCTAATAATGAAAACGAAGGAATCCTTTTTATTATTTTTGTTATTAAAAGTTCTTTTTATTATTTTCTTGAAAATCCAAGGTACTACACCGATTTCGATTAAATTTACAGATTAAATCTGAAAGTATATCCTTTCAAATTCAAAAATATTTTTTCAATTCGTTTAAAACGACCGAGTTCAGAGACAACAAATAAAAACAAAACAATACAAGCAAATTGAGAACCTTCACCTGTTTTGAATCAGGTTAAAAACAGAAATAGTTATATGAGTTTATATGAGTTGGTTGTTTAACATTTAGTCTTTATAGTCCTAGGAAAGCTTACTATCAAAATCAAAATGTTTCAATTGAAAAGTCATCGGAAACAATTTTTATCAATATAAAAACAAATTAAATAAAATGTAGGTTATACAATTTCGATCGATTCGTTATTCGCACACAGTCTGTATACATAATATGTGCTAATATGATTAAATTATAAAAAGCGGAGGTTTGAGGGCTCAATATTATAATGAAAACCTCAGACCTTTGATTCTCTCTTCTCATGTACTGTCTCTTAGTCGGGTTCATACTGTTATTATAGGCACTGTTATTGGGAGCAAATAAAGGAAGCTTCAGACAAAGGGCACTGGGCCTTGAGAATTCCCGAAGGTCTTCAGAAAAAAACTTTCTATGTTATAATTGGTAGGTTTGTGCTGTGAACAGCGAAAGCGATAATAAAGCGAAGGCAAGAGGCGAATTTTTTTTCACTCGATCGGAAAAGTTGGATTTATTTTCTATTCTTTGTTCATAAGTTCATCGCGCCATTTCACAGATTTGCAATATTTCAAAAGCGTGTTATGATTACCATCAAAAATCAAATACATATAGTTTTAATAAGTAAGCGATTCGGACGTTCTACCATTTGAGTACTATATCAGTGAATGGAGACTAACCATGTGAAAGAAGAATATTAGCTGGCTCTCAAGAAACATAGTGTGTGTGTTTGCTGACAGTTTTCGAATCTTGAAGATGGTAGCTAGCGAGGCTGGTACAGCTATGTTTTGGATTTGATAACGATGTAAACTACAGAGAACACTCAAGCCAGGTATAGGCATCGAACCAGAATATCCATCTAGAGTTGACTCTCACATCCCGGAGCAATAATTGCTTCAAAAGTACCTACACTGCAGCGAGTGATACAACGAATGAACGGAAAATACTAAACAAAACAACGTCGCGAGTGGCGTTAACAATGGTAACACAGAGTCAATCCAAAAACATATCTAACACAATTTTATAGCATCAATCGCATAGCGTTAATTACATAACAAACCCAAAATCTTCGTCGTCTTTTCGCCTACCGTTTGAAAGGAAAACATTTCGGTCTGCGCCTTCATTAAATATTGAGGAATTAATTATTAAAACAATGTCACGACATTTCTGATGACGATAACACGCATTTATAATGTTGGGCCAACCATATCGACCCGTTTTTATGGCCGTGTTTAGACCTCGTTCATTATAGGCGATGGACAGATAAAAATTGTTAATAAAACATCTCTGGGATGGAGACGATTTGAAATTGGAAATAAAACAAAACTGTTAGATTTTGAGTATTATGCTCTTAATTAATTGTCAGTAGCATGAAACTTCATTGCCCAAGTCTGTGTTTCCTCATGGATACAATCTGGGCATTTTCAAGTCACGAGTGAAGAGGCTATCTTTTTGGCAGACGTAAGACACCGTAGACCGCATAATCATTTAAAAAGTCAGGTGAGATAGTAGTCAAACGCCTGCCTATGGCCAATAAAAAAAAAAACTGAGACGAAATGTCTTTATATTGTCTCATTTCTGGTTGGCTGTTGACAAGTGGAAGACCATACAATTATTAGCAACTTAAAGATGAGTGGCATAATTCTTCATTCTCTTTCGGAAACGATGTTATTGAGAGTCGACAAAACGTACACTCATTAGCAGTCGGAAGAGAAAAATACATAAACGATGTTATCCGAATATGCCGGCAGGACAGGATTATTGTCCGAACAGAACTGGGACAATAAGAGGTCACTTGTTTGGTCCTCACACGGTAAATGTCGATAGCGTCCCGCCGCGCTTTGCGGCTTTCAATAGCTTATTCGTCTTTAAGGAAGTACGCACACTTGCGACTTTTATCAAAGAAACAAACCAATTGCCCTCCACTTATGGCATCCTTTTATTATTTTTATTTATTGACATAAAAACGAATTAAACAGTTACATTTATGTCACAAAAATCTTTATCTAGGAACTTAAATCAAATGTACAATTTTAACCATAGAATTATTGTTGTGACATAAAGTTAATAATATAATTACAATAATAAAATAGCAATAAAATAATGATGTCCTATATCAGTCATAAACTTCGTCAGTGTCAATAGAACTGTCGCCTTTGGTCCAGTGTAATACTTCACTCTCGTGTTTATCCGTTTGATCGCACCAATGATATTATATGTTTATATGAGGTAGATGTCGCACAAGCGCGCGGAAACTGAGGCGGCAAAATTAAGTCAATTGTAGTTATTTAATTTCATTACGACGCGTATTTCAAGCGCAAGTCTAAACATATAGCTATCCTTTTCTATATTATTTGTACCGTATTATCTGTCGCAGTAAGCATGTTTATGTCGTAAAGGAACAAAATCTGAGCACCGCGCAGTATGAATATACGTCATCTTTAGTAAAACATCGTTCGATCGCACTATCAAACAGACCATTAAAACGACTAGCATAATCTTCAAATAGTCAGGTTTTTGAGGAAATGCAATGAAATTTCTCAATTACTTTAAAACTATAGGCAAGTGAGTGAGACTTTATGGGAACTTTATAGGAACTTTATGGCTTAATGCGCACGAATGACAGAAGAGTTAAAGCGAAAGTTAGTTATCCATCATCATCATCATCATCTTACACATAAGCCTCCCTCATTGATTACCACAAGGGCCGGTTGGAAGCGACCCTCATCCAGCCCTTGCCTGCGATGTTAGTCAGGTCGCCTGTCCACCTTGTCAGTAGCCGTCCTATGTCCAGCAGTGGACATCCTATGGCTGAGATGATGATGATAACAGTTAATTGATAGTGCGCGTTAGACCTAAGCTCTAGGCTGTAATTAGATATGAGGAGTGGGATTTGATTCCGTACTCCTGTAGGTATTAGAAGCCATGAGACGAGTATAATTAGCTACTGTGCTCGGAGTCGCTACTATAGGTACCATGATATTGATAGTTAGTTGCAAGAATTCGGGCAGTTTTAGCCTGTTTTAACTATCAGGCACATTCTAACCATATATTTATATTGTGAAGAACTACTCTTTGGCCTAATTTAATAAACATCTGATTTCTCGTTGGTAAATATCTCCGAATACGGAAACATACACAAAACGCTTATTTATATAAGCTGCCTAAAAGAGCTTTGCAGATATCGATAATCTTCAAAGTCCGATAGAAAAATATGTACCTATCTACAAAAGTTAATAGTCACATACGAAATTGCGCCTATACTTTTGTACGCCTGCATTTATCAAAGAAGGTCGAAAACATTATTGAGTCCCACAAGGAAAGATTACAACCACGATATCGAATCTAAAATTATCAAACTTGTCCGTATTCTGCCTTTTAATCTTCCACCCCATACCGTTATGAACTCTAATCCTTTCCCTCTAGATGCCAAAACAATTTGTATTTTGAATATACCTGCGCGTGGAATCATAACCCGCTGTCACAGTTGAGGAAATACAGAATAGACACGGCCGGTTCAGATATATGAGAATTTTGATGCCGACTTATAAAAAGTACGATTTGGGTACACATTGTTATTATTTTATAAAGTAGAGTTTGTTCGATACAATCAGAGATAGCCTATGTGATCGTGGCTCGGTGGTAGAGTATTTTCTGGTGTCAAAATGCCCTAGCTACTACGAAAGTTTATTTAGATATACAGTGTGTTTAGACTAGACAACTATCATTGAGAGCTATATTCTGATAACTAGGTCTAGCGTGAATCCACTAAATCTTCATTAACGACCTCAACCAAATTATATTGAGGTCAAACGTCTGATCAGAAAAATGTAACAAACATAATAAAAAATACTCTACTGCGGTTGATGGCGATGAAATAGTCTTTATGTTATTCAGAGACCTAAAGTATCTACGTACCCAATTTCATCGAAATTGGTGTAGCCGTTTGAGCGTGAAGAAGTAACAAACATACACACAACCTTTCGCCTTTATAATATTAGCAGGAAAATAGATTTAGCACCGTTCACTCAAGTCACAGCTATAAAGAATAATCAGCTAGTGGATTAAATTTGAGCATTCTATTCAACTTCTCCAAGACTGGATGGAAAAAGCCTCTACTACCTCCTGCGATCTCTACGTGCTCGAGCCATGTGTGAACAGGCTCTTCCCGCGTACAGTGTGTCGTCCGAGGGTGAATAATCACGCTTTTGAATAGGGAGCCTGATCAGACACATCAAATATTCCGATTGAAACCGGATTTTACCGGTTCAAGTAATTTGGGCGAGCGAACCGAACAATGTTTTGTTGACTGATTGTTATTAATGTTTTATGCCTGTTGTTATGTTTTCGGTGGATCCTTAGAATATTATATATGAAATCAACAATAAATGAAAACTTTATTAGATTTCGTATCTCAGTTTTGACTCTAATTTAGTAATAATTGTTATACCTGCCTAGTGTTATAATGACATGGAAGCTACAAATATCTGTCGAATAAAACCTTTATATACTCTACGCAATTGTTGTCTTTATCCGACAGCAATTAGAATATTTTAACTATGGATATAAGCTACGTAGTCACTGGCAGTGATTCTCTTGTTCAACTAAACTAAAAAACAAATTGGTTGTCTGTAAAGTCGGTTTACGGACGATAGATTTACGTGATAACGTCATAATCATTTATGACTTTGACTGACTGACTTTGACTTTAACTTTGACTGACTTTGACTTTGATTATTTTATGTAATACAAAACTCAGGTGGAATGTTACGCGGAACGTTACTATTTTTCATGAGTGTTGCTGGTATTCATCAATTTATAAAACGTTATCACGTCAAAAATATTTAAAGTCATTTGGCTCTTATTCTATTTGGGACATATCTCGAATTCGTATAATTCCTTTATTTGAGTTTTGTTTAAGGTCTGGCCACTTGCGGGTAGTGTCAGTGACAACTTACAACGACTTATTAACTAAAACTATTTTGATAAAATATCTAATTTCAGTATTGTTACAACAAATTATAACAACTCGTTATTACTTTACACTGTTTCTACGGGTATAACGTGGCACTTACGCGCAGTCAATATGACAATTGATAATTGTATCGGCTTCATCCGGAACCCTTCATCGGAATCTTGAGTGCTTTTAAATATAGTTATTATATTATAGTAGCTATATTTATAAGTATATAAAGCTATATAAATATAGCAACTATATTATAGTAGCTATATTTGTAAGTAAAAAGCAATCAAGTTCAGTGTTACAAGGATTAAAAATCACAACGATGAAGGGTAGCACATGGCATCCCTTTGAGAAAGGGTAGAGTGCCCTTAATGAACCTATTTGCATAGGGCCATGGGTTGGTGAGATTTGACGGGTGGATATGAGTTATTTAATAGATTTTCATATCAAAGGATTATTAATAAGCTAGGTAAAGAAAGTAGTTCAAACCAAGTAATACCATTCATTCTTCGTTCTTGTGTCATCAAGGCTTTAATGGTTATTACGTAATGTATTATTATAAAATAGTACATGCACCCCGAGGTTCACCCGCGTGGGCATGAAAAACCGACCAAGTGCGAGTCGTACTCGCGCACCGAGGGTTCCGTACAAGCCTGTACGTATAAGTTTAAAATTATTTATATTATATGATGTATCTAAAATTGTATGCTCTTCACAATTTTTCCTTTATCTGAACTATAAAACGTTGCTTTGTACCAAATTTCAAGATTCTAAGTTTACAGGAAGTACCCTGTAGGTTTTGATTCAGTTGCGAGCGTCGAAAGTTTGCAGCATAAACTGCTGTATCTTTTGATTGCGTTGGCTTAGAAGTTAGATTATTTCAGAGCTCCAAAGGACAGTAGACCTAGTATTGATATGAATTTCAACTTGGTACCTCCACGCGTTCCTGAGGAAAAGGGACTTGACAGTCAGGCAGACGGACCACAAAGTGATCCTATAAGGGCTCCTTTTGGGGTACAGAACCCTGAAAACAGTCGTGGTGATGCTGATGATGACAAAAAGTAGTATATGTGGTTTTTCCAAGGTGTCAGCTACCTCCATACCAAATTTCATCCCAATTGGTCTCGCAGTTTCAGCGTGAAGTTACAAACATACAAACGACAAACTTTCACGTGTATAATATTAGTGTGATAATTTATTAAGCTATTGCATAGCTTCTATCGCGGGCCTTAAGCGTGGAGACCGAATCCAGAAATTTCGTAACGAAAATAACCTAACACCCCCCACTCCGACCGGCACAGGGGTTATACTTTTTAGTTTTGCCCATCTATCGATGAATAGCAGAACTTTTGATGACTTTTTTGAAATATCACGCTTGTCTGTTTAGTTCAGCAACTCGCCTCTAGGTGGTATTGGTTGTATCGGCGTTACTGCATGAGTTATTAATATATTAATTGCATAAGTTGATAATAAAATGCTATGCCGCAGCTTTACCGCGGCAGTCCCCGAGTGTCACACGTCTTTTTATGAAACTTCTACGAAAAGCACAGACTTTGGAAAAAAAATTACGACGATGTAATTTTGACCAAGTAGGTAAAAATAATAATTAGTTGCCATAGTAATTCCTTCCCGCGAAATTTAGTAACACCCTAAGCCACAGAATAATAAGAATTCGTACTGACGGTTGGACATATACTTCCTTACATCAATTCTGTGGCTCAAAGCATGGGTTCATTCAGTAATTTCACAAACGATGCTTTTACTTCCAACCATATATTTTCAAAACAGTGTTACCACAATCACAATGGTCTCGTCAACTGCCCCTTCCTAGAAGGTACCTTGGGGAATAAAAGTGTTTACAAAGACATAAAAGCAGTTAAACGTCTTTTGTTTAAATATCAGTAATTATTCGATTTTGAAAATGGAACGTCCTGTCAGCGCTGTCGAAGACAAAGAGCCTTTCAGTTTTTTTAATAAGTACGCGCAATTGTCTATGGAGATTTATAGCTAATTCTTGTATTTTGGGGGATGTGTTTGCTAATGTGTGAGACGTTGTCGACATTTTGTATTGTACTTTTGATTTATTGTAGATTAGGGTGCCAGTCGTGATGTCTTGATTTTACGGTGGAAACATATTTTATGTAAGATATAATTGTAAATAGTGGATAGTATTTTAACAGATCTTTAAAAATATAAAGAACGAGGAGTACAATTTTATTTTTATTTTATTAATTAACATACACACAAGGTCTTCAGGTCCCAAACTAGGCAGAGCCCAAATTAAAAAAATATTTTTTCTTTATTAATATTCTGACTCAATCATCAAGTCAAAAGTGGTCATTACGAGATAGAAATGTATACTATTGTGTTGAATAATAATAATTGTGATGCTTCCTAATTCAAGCATTGTTGAACCTAAAATGTGGGCTCGCAAGGACAGTTGCCAGAACACTGTTGTTTTGTTGCAGTTTTGTCAACTTGAAGGTAGTAGTTAGCCAGGCGGCTAATAGAAATTACCCTACAACTGCTATGCAGAGGATTTAATACGAACGCAGGAGTGAGGATCGAACCAGTGTACCTCAGATTGGCGACTGACAGTCAACGAAACTGAAGGCTATCATTGCTTCGCCGACACACTTAAATAGTAAATAGTTTACCTAAAGTAGATAAGTATCTATACAGAACAAAATGTTTCGTTTCATTACAATACTTGCCTTAATGAGAAACCATTCTCTTTTTTAATAACCATTATGCAAATGCGATCTCCTTCGTACTGAGCTTGCATCTTTGCACAATAAGGTAGATAGTGCTGCCATTGAAAACACGGTTTATAAACTCCTTGATTACTAGATATTTTATATTTCGAATCTCGTTTCCGTTGAACTGATCTATGTGTTATTCGTATTTTTTTTTCTTGTACCGGCCGTAAGATTAATTGTTTTATCTCGAATTCGGATTTCGAATGATTTGTTTGTTTTCGTTCGTTGAAGGAATAAGTCCGGTGCTATTTGTATTTATATACTTATTTATTGTTGTTTTTTACCGTTGTTATTTATAATTAAAATTCATATATGTAGGTAGGTTATACGTCAAGGTTTTCAGGGTCATGAATTATTAAAACTAGCTAGTGAAGCGCTTCAAAACTAGTACCTACATCGGACCCGACGTTGGCTAGCATTACTAGTCCATTTATAAAGTCCCGCTTTTATTGCTATTGATACGTAAAAACTCCGCATGAGTACGTATTTGCACTCTTGTCACATACGGGGTTGATTGACCGGGACTTTTTTAGGTGTTTTATATGACCTATTTATATTCCGGGATATATTCGCGGGTGAAATCATAAATATGGATTTTTTCGCGTACAACTTTTTACAATTTTATTATGCATAAAAAGTAAGACAGTCATTTATTTGATGTTGAGCGTGGCTTATAAAATATGCAGGTAGTGTCATCAAAAGCCAAGTTCAAAGTTCTGTGGGCCTGGACAAGATACATCGAGTCTCTTTCTCTGATCGTTTGCGCTTTATATTTGTTCTCTTTGCTCGCTTAGAAGTGTCAATTTCATACATTTTTTATGTCTTCCCGCGTTAACGCTTGTAGAATGTTACTTTGTCTAGGGCCTCTGAATAGCACTACGTGGCGCTTGGGTCACAATACGAGCATTAGAATAGTATTACCTAACAGTAACAGCGATTCCGATCGCTTTGAAAGCGACATATCAGCCAGGCAACCAAGTGTTGGAATAATATACCACCACGTATAAAACTATTTAAATTCAAACATACATTAAAATATTAGTTGATGAAACTGTTTCATTATAAGGGTTATTAAAATAAGAGTGCAAGTTAAAAAAACAAACGCGTAGGCGAGTTTGTTTATAGCATTACACTAGTGTTTTAAGACCAAATAGTAGTCCAGTTTCATACACTACTTTATCTATTCTCGTAAAATAGGTAATGAAATTTACGCAAAATTACAGCATTTATTTGTAAACGTTTAGCGCCAAAATCAATTTGCTGGTCAATGGTGGCGCATGCGTGTTGCGCCGCGTCCACAGATTATGTAGAAAAACTGCATTGCAACCTCCTTGGTCCAGCTGAAGTTGTATCTTAATGGTAAAAAGTTACATTATGATACAGTTGTCCATAGAAAAGCTGTATCATAATTATTTAAATTTGTTTCGATGGCATGTCTGTAAAGACTGTCATTCAAGTTTTGTTTTTGATTCTATAAACTTTATGTATCAGAAAATGATGATATTAGACAAAATATATTAAATGTGACAAAACCTTTTTAAATAATATCATTGGCAGTGATGTACTAATGAAATATGAGATCAAAACAGTTGGCGAATTCCATTATCAGAAACTTACGTCTTTTATTGTATACGCAATTATATGTAAAAACAATGCTATTGTATATATTATATAAATATATATGTATTTTCATAATGATTACATTAACAATTTAAATATAGTTTAAAAGGTGCAATGTTCCTAAAAATGCTGTTGACTTCTCTTTCTTAGTCAGCCGCAAACACCAACGCTTCATTCGCCAGACAATTTCGCAAGCTTCCAGTCTTTTTCAAAACAAGTCCAATAAGAACTGACTGGTTGTATTTCAAATACTTATTTTACAGGAAAAATATGGTTTAATTTAATCCGAGCCTAAGAGGTTTTTGACTTGAAATGTGTTAGGGTATATTGACTTGAAGACGAACATGATATTAACCTTTATAATTATGTATGAAAGCTTTTCCAGCGTTAAACGAACCTACGTGAATATTTATGCTATACTTACTTACTATACTACTATATTTAACTACCTATGGACTGGTCGGTTGGCGCAGTTGGTAGCACTCTGCCTTCTGAGCCGCTGGTCCCGGGTTCGATTCCCGGACAGATCAAACATTTGTGTGTATGAACATGTCTGTTTGACCTGTGTCTGGGTGTGTATAAGTATATATATAAGTATGTATATAAGTATATATATCAGTCATCGGGTTACCTTAGTACAGGCTCTGCCTAGTTTGGGTCCTGAAGACCTTGTGTGAATGTTAATAAATAAATAAAATATCGTATATTATAGTTGTTATAGCTATGTTATTAATGATAAATGTTATTATTTTATATTAAATTAAATTTATAGTAAAAGTGCCAAATGTGGAAAAGCCCTTTTAGACGCTCACAGTTCTTTGAGGCACATATTTTTTAGAACCTCGGGGTGAACGCAAAATGGGTCAAAACTGGCTCCAAATGGTTTGTGTAATATAATAATAAAAGCATGTTGTGTCACCAGTTTATTCTTTTTAAACTTGGCATGACACGCTGTCGTATAACTAGATTGATGCGGAAATGTAAAATAGGTCCGAAAAACGATTTTTGACAAGGAGAATCTTACATTAAGATTGAACTTTATCTTTAAAGGGGAGCCGCTGAAGAATTATTGTAACGGGTAGCCCACGACTTCCGTAGGCAAGTTATACTCGTACATTGTTCATATATTACTAATAGCGCCCCGCGGTTTTACCCGCGTGGATTACAGTATTCCATTACCTATTTTTTTTTTTTTTTTTTTTTTCTTTTTTTTTTTTTTTTACGTGGGGAAAATGCATTTACGCACTTCCGCCTACCGGGAAAGTAGGCGGGGTGTGTCGGGCTCGCTCGAGCATCACCGCTCCCTGGGGGGCCTCATGGCCCCCAACCCTAACTGCACCCACAGCAGCCAGGGTCCACTACCGACTAAAACCCACGGTGTCCATCCTGCCGCTAGAACGGAGGGAGCGCGGGGTACATTTGCATACCGCGCCCCCACCACGGCCGTCCGTTTCCGGACCCCTCCAGGGGGGAGGATGACCCTCCCCCTCGCGACCGTGCCGGGACCAAGAGCACGGCCGCACCACCCCGGGGACCACACAGTGCAAGGAACGCCAGACTTCCCACATCCGACGCTCGTGGTCCCCTGCGATGGGCCAGATGGAGCAGCCCCATCGCCAGCCGCTTCGGCCGCCACCCTCCGACGGCGGCCATATCGGCGCCACAGCAAGAGACGAACTGAATCACTCCCGCCGCAGCGCCTCCTCAGCTGCAGCACCGTCCAACACGGCGCCGCTGCCCCCCTCAGTTGCAGTGCCTTGCAGCAGCACCGCAACCTACCGTCAAGTGGACCGCTCCTCGTCGGCTTGGCGAGCAAAGCCTATCGGGAGCAGTCCCGGCCTGAATATAATAAACATACATAAATAAATGGATATAAATAAACATACATAGATATGAGACACGCGAGGCGCCGGACGATGTCTAGTTACGTCTAATTCAGAGGAATTAGACCAAGAACAGGCAGCACCGCGAGAAGGTAATCGCCAGACTTGCCTTGAGGATCATCACGACCTGCGCTTCCCCCAAGACCGTAACCTCCCTACCCATCACGGGATGAGTAAAGAAGGCCTGGACTTAAACAAAACAAGCAGCGTGAACGCCGCAAGCATAGGCATAGCAACTATTTAATGGATGGATGAATTATCCCACGGGAACTATACTTTTTCGCGATAAAAGTTGCCCATGTGTTGTTTCAGGGCCTTACCTATCTCCAAACGAAATTTTATCGAAACCGATACAGCCGTTTGAGCGTGAAGGAGTTACAGAGGTGCTTGAATTATTTGCTTATCCCACGGGAACAGCAATTATTTTACGTATAAAAACTAGTCTTTATGTTAGTTTAGAGTTTAAACTATCTCCATACTACATTTCATCGAAATCGGTGCAGCCGTTTGAGCGTGAAGAAGTAACAAACATACACAGTTACAACCATACAAACTTTCGCCTTTATAATATTAGTGGGATACTCATGGCTTGACGACAAAGATCTATCTTATTTTTGCACGCACATTAATCCCTGTCGTTATTATTCTAAGGGTTTGGTATAACGTGATCACGTGATATGAACTCTAGATGTGGAAATGGCAGTTTGAAACATTGACTTGGTATCGGGGTACATCAAACTCAAAAGGGCAATGATATTTGCTTGTACTTTTAATTATGTATGAGATGAAATACCTTTCATACGTGACGCTTATGGTATAATTTAATATATCTGTTTAGTATGTATCTTATGATTATAGCACTGTCATAGTCCTACATCAGAGGAAGGCCGAAGAAGGTATGGATGGAATGCGTGAATTGTTGAGAAATTTATACTAGCAAGGTCTCTTCTTGTAGCAAATTATAATTAATATATTTAAGTTTTTGCTTCAAAATGTAAGTTGGTACCACCAAATAAGCATAATCAAAGAGTTTGTGCAATCTATTACCCGTTTTCTATCAAAAGACATAATATTACGCGTATTTTGTTTACGTACGCCTTTATTAAAGTCCCGGAAGTGAGGCACAAAGAGAAATGAATATGTTGCAGCACATGGCAACTTCTAGGCAGCTTTATTATTTCAATGCTGCCATGGTATAAAATACATCAGAGTAGGGTTATCAGACTCCAAAAAAGGAGATTATATGTTCGAATGTATGTATTTTGTTTTATATATGTTCAACGATTTATTCCCCATTCGTGGACCAATTCTTTTTTTTTGTTTGATAGTGCGGGTTCCGGGGTGGTCCCATTTAAATTTCATCAAAATCAGTCAGTTTCAGAAAAGTGTTACGTCCTTATTGAGGGTGAATGACAATTTATCCCGTGAGTAGCAAAGGTCACTGAAAAGGAAGAAAAAAAAATTACCAAATAATTGAACCCACTTCAACACTCAAAAGTGTGAATAACTTGTCGAAGTTCGGTACCTGCGCACAATATTTTGTAAATAGATACTATTGAAATATCATGGTACCGACGTCAACAAGTTATATCACACTGTGTAAAACACAGGCATAATTTTTTTACTCGTTTTAGCTAATTAATTTATCTACTTACTCTATTTACTTATTATCTTATTAAGGCTTCCCCTTAATAGAGACAATAAGATTGGTATGAATCAAGGTATGGTGACATTTTTTTATTTCGCTGTATACCCTTACAAACTACACCTTGACCGTGTTGTCACTTAACATCAGGTGAGACAGCGGTCAGACGGAAGCATAATTATATTCGTTAAAAAATGGATATTGTAATGAAAAAATGGCAGCAAAAAGATGAACCTCTTTCACGTTTAATACAGCGATTCGTGAGAATGCCAATGTTCAGTTGTATTTATTGTTGTCTTATTGTTCCAGCTTCTGGAGGATTCATCAAAAACGCAATGCATATATCATAAAATCTTTAAAATTAAAAAGAAAAATATTTTACCACTGACAACCCTAGCTGTTGCTTTATGAAAAGATTTGGCGTCTGTAGTGAAAGGAGTTCTTTAGCGATCTCTTTCTGCGGAAAAGTAATAATCTGCAACACAACGGGTCGATGCGAAGCTGATATCCGCCTTCATTTGAATTTTCATAGAAAGCCCGACAGGAAAATAATATAATCTTGTAGGTACCATTCACACCAGATTTTGGTTAACAATGCATTTGTAATTTTTAGACTTTCGCGATTTGAACACAACTAAATGTTTTTCTCGCGATCAAGCCCCCATTGATTTATTAACAATGCATTTTCAGGAAAAGCTGCAATTTTTACTGTATAGATAGATCTAGCGTTTGACCACTATCTCACTTGATGGTCAGTGACAATGTGGTCGAAGATGTTATCACGCTATAGAATGCTCACTGGCTCTTAAGGACTGCTGCATGAACACACTATGTGTTTGGTGAGAGTTTTTCAGACTTGAGGGTGGTAGCTAGCCAGGCGGGTATGCGATAGTACCCTACCACCATCCTGAGTGGGAATTTGATAACGGTGTTACCTTCACCGGAAGCGCAAGCCATTAGTGGAGATTAAACCAGCGTCCGTCAGTTTGACAGCCAGCGTTTCGACAGGAATGCAAGTAAAAGCTATCAGTCCTAACTTCCTGTTTGAGGATAGCAGCCGTAAGGCTGTATCAGAGGCTCTAGAGTGGTTCAAAAACTCCGAGGCTTGCCACTGACCTATCCGCCAACCTGCATTGGCTAGCATGGTGATTATGGCAAACACTCTTCTCTGAGAAGAAGCTCCATGTCCCAGCAGTGGGACAGAACGTATTGGCTGATCACATATATAGATGTACCAGAAACCTGTATGTACTTAGATGAACTTTTGTTCTACAAAAAATTCGTTGCCTGTAAAGTCGGTTTACGGACGATAGATTTACGCGATAACGTCATAATCATTTATGACTTTGATTATTTTATGTAATACAAAACTCAGGTGGAACGTTACGCGGAACGTTACTATTTTTCATGAGTGTTGCTGGTATTCATCAATTTATAAAACGTTATCACGTCAAAAAGATGCTACGTTACGCAAAAACGCTCTTTAAGGTCTGGTTATTTAATTTTTTGACGTGATAACGTTTTATAAATTGATGAATACCAGCAACACTCATGAAAAATAGTAACGTTCCGCGTAACGTTCCACCTGAGCTTTGTATTACATAAAATAATCAAAGTCAAAGTCAAAGTCGAAGTCAAAGTCAAAGTCATAAATGATTATGACGTTATCACGTAAATCTATCGTCCGTAAACCGACTTTACAGACAACCAATTTTTTTCGACATAAATGGATTCTCTCAAAAAGGCTATATAAAAAATAAAATATATTATTATACGTTATAGTACATTCTAGTGATAGTTGGATATATTATAGCTAATCAAACTTAAAAGTGTTTCAACAGCCTACAGTTTATTTAAGCAGTCTTTGAATACCAATAGTCGAAGGTATAATGTTTAGAATATGTAATTATGTTACTAACCACCAAGTGAGATAGTGGTCTAATACTAGAAGTAGGTTAACAATAGAGGACGCATATAATGCTATGGCTTTATGAGTAGAGCAAAAGTGTGCAAGAAACATGTGCAAACAAGCCAGAATGCGTGATTGAAAATAGAATTATTCAAATTTACCGACACTCGAAAAACAAAATTGACTGGCAACACCCTTCGCTATGACAATTTTTTTTTCATTTCCGCATAAAGATTCACACGTCATCACTCGAGTTTAATTTTGAATTCAGAACGCGATTTATGGCGACGACAGACTTTTTGCTGTCAAAATTAAGAGGGTACGTATATAATACGTACCATAACTGGATTCCTTCCTTTAACATGGCAATGGCAGCGTTCCATACAACCTAACGTCCAAAAATAATTTGCATTTATTGCTTTAGTATTTTGAATTCTAACGTCTTCGAAATAAGATGAATTCGAAAATAATCAAGACAATTCGTCTTGCTTTCAAACTTCGAATTTTATATACATCGTAATAAGATATAAATTGCTTTCAGATAAACCATTGTTGTTAAGGGTATGTTAAAACGTAACGTGAGACATTGTTGATCCCATTTTGTTTATTTAGGCGAAGGGGAATTTGTGAAATAAACATGGTGCCTGGTTATTCGCTTTTAACGCCATAACTTTTTTAGTTATACAAAAAACTGGTTTGTTCTAGATATTTTGGGTATGTGTTTAACCAAAGATGAAAATTTGTTTGATCTTGATCTGGGCGCTACCGATTCGAGAAACTTCAAGTTTGTGAATTGTTAACTAAATAAACTACCTAATTCAACTTAAAAAGACAAAATTGACTATTTTAGTCTTCTCACTATTGCAAACTAAAATCCTAAAAATATTATGAGGAAGTATAATAACGTATAATAGGTAATTAGAGATATATAAAAATCGACACAATAATTGTGTCGATAGTCTCATGTGCGAAGCACCAAATTGGCATATAAGCTTAAGAAAATAAAATTCATGCTAAAACATTACCTCACCGTGTCTATCGACACACGTGCGAATCTCCCTTAATATCTATTGACACTTTCCATGATTGTTACTGTACCTAAAATAAAATATTAAACTTGCATACTTGTCAAAATTAATGAACACTAATTTTAATAAAGATAAGGGTCTATTAAGTTTAATCACTATTTTAATTTGTATTCAGAGACGATGCGGCTTAAGAAGGAATCACAATAGATTTTTTTTTTTTTTTTATTACACTCAGACCCCCGCACTAGGATTCCCTGTATCGCGGGAGGCATGGACACACACAATAACAGCACACAAACATCCAATACCCGGGACAAACATCTACACTCATTGCACAAATGTTTGCCCCTGTCGGGATTCGAACCCAGGGTCGCGGTGACACAGAAGTCATGTCGATGACACCACTGCGCCATGGGACCGTCGAATAGATTAAAGGGTGGATATAAAAACAAAATCCCATTTCAGCTTATAAGCTATATTTAATCTACCCACATTTATAGGTCCAATTCTGCCCCGACATCCCCACTTAGCCACAACGCTTACTCCTAAATCCTAGCAGGAGTAAATTGTATCCCCTGAGACCAAAACTAAATACGAGCTCTCCGAGGTCTATTTTATCAACAATTACAAGTACACAAGTCTACAAGTCCTGTAGTCGGTTTGTACGATATGAAAGGAATCCTTGACTGATCTACCGACTCAGCTCAAAGTATAAAACGGAATGGTATAAAATTGGGTACATAGATAGAAACGTGGACATTAGTTAAGAACGGGTATTTAGAAATTTAACTCCTAAGGGGGTAAGAACCGAACCGACTCGTTCGAAATCTTTTGAAAAAACTACATTTACATGGCACCTCTTGTTTATTCCAAAACATTTATTGGAATTGTCTAATCATAGATTTTTTCTAGAATTGAAGAAATGGTTAATTAGCGATAGTTAATTAACCATTTCATTAAAAAAAAAAAAAATTGTACTAAATATAAAAATTTGCGTACATCTTGAATGGTAGACTATATTGAACATTTTATTGTACTAAATATAAAGATCTGCGTACATTTTGAATGGGGAACTATTTTGAACATTTTATTGTACTAAATATAAAGATTTGCGTACATCTTGAATGGTAGACTATTTTGAACATTTTATTGTACTAAATATAAATATTTGCGTACATCTTGAATGGTAGACTATATTGAACATTTTATTGTACTAAATATAAAGATCTGCGTACATTTTGAATGGTGAACTATTTTGAACATTTTATTGTACTAAATATAAAGATTTGCGTACATCTTGAATGGTAGACTATTTTGAACATTTTATTGTACTAAATATAAATATTTGCGTACATCTTGAATGGTAGACTATATTGAACATTTTATTGTACTAAATATAAAGATTTGCGTACATCTTGAATGGTAGACTATATTGAACATTTTATTGTACTAAATATAAAGATCTGCGTACATCTTGAATGGTGGACTATTTTAAACATTTTATTGTACTAAATATTAATATTTGCGTACATCTTGAATGGTAGACTATATTGAACATTTTATTGTACTAAATATAAAGATTTGCGTACATCTTGAATGGTAGACTATTTTGAACATTTTATTGTACTAAATATAAAGATCTGCGTACATTTTGAATGGTGGACTATTTTGAACATTTTATTGTACTAAATATAAAGATATGACCTCGAAACTGGTAATTTATTACAAGGTTTATTTATCTACATCAATCAATTTATTTTTACATCAAATCATTACATGACAGTGATTGAATTGCCGAATCAATTACTGGCTAGTGAGATATGTATTTAGAGACCCAATTTAATTATGCACATGAAATAAATTTATATGAATTGTAAACTTGTAAAATTAGACAACGGAATATATTGCCAGGATCCTGTTATTACCGTCAAAGTCTTCATTTAATTAATTTAAACCGACTGCATCGAAGTCGACACCTCGGCCTTCAGTTGTCGGAAACAATAAGTTTCTCGGCAATTCGTAACATACAATGTACAATGGGCACAGTTACGAGTCACAGTATAGATACCGTTACGTCACTGGGGTACTTGGTTTGTACAGAATTTGATATCCATTTTCAATTTCGTATTTTGAATGCGGTTTCGTAACTTGATATCAAACTAAACATTAATAGTTGAATAGTTTAAGCCTTTGTTTTTCCTTAACTTTACCAGCTAGAAAATATGTAAGAAGTAACTGGCTGTTTAACAGATTGACGAAATAAGTTTAATGAGTTGAATTTAGGTACGTCTAGGACACTGGTTCGATCCTCGACAACGGCTGGAGCTTCCGGTGAAGGTAACACCGTTATCAAATTTCCAGCATGGTGATAGGGTACTTTCGAGTATCCGCCTGGCTAGCTGAGGGTGGTAGCTAGCCACGAGGGTGGTAGCTAGTTTGAAAAACAGTTACCAAACACATAGTGTGTTTAGGCAGCAAGCAGTCCTTGAAAGCCAGTAAGCATTCTAGGTCTAGCGTGATAACATCTTCGACCACATCGTCACTGACCATCAAAGGAGATAGTGGTCAAATGCAAGATATTTATGCAGTTATACAGTAAAAATAAAAAGTCTAATTTATAAAATTATCGTGTTACAGTGTTGGTAAGTGAACCCCTCCGAAACTTGTTAGTTAAATCTTTGACATAAAAACTCAAACACACGGCGTTTTCACGCAGTAATCTTTAAAAGCCAAACATTCAAGGTAAGTATGATTACACCTTCGATCACGTCGTTACTATCGAGTGAGATAGATGTCATCGTTTGACCAGTATCTCGCTTGATAGTTACAACTGTAATACTTTTAATACATACCGCAATTATATTAGGACTAAATAACAGACACTAAAAAACAGCAAAGTGATTAATTGGATTAAATATGACTTTTGCAGATCCCTGAAAACCCTCCCTACAAACACTACGATGATCACAGATCATTGTAATATCCTGTGCTGTGATCTCTTCCAATATGTAATAAAACACCCTTACATTTTTTCAACTTATTATTTTATTTATGGACCTACAACGGCATTAATAAAAAGAACTAGAGAAAAAAAATATACGACTTTTACGATTTTTAAAAAGTGCGATGTACCCGCCGCCGCTTATGGATACCATACGGTGAGCCATCTGTCTGTTTATTTCCTTTCAAGTTGTATGTACTAAGCACTATCAATTTTTGGCTTCCATCACGTCATGTGCATATCCTTAAAACGAATTCATTATGTGACATTTTTTTTTAACTGGCCAAACGGTTAACATTAAGAATACCGCGACGAAGACAACAGTAGGAAAACAATCTTTATATATTCCTACGAAGCGCATTAATTAGGTACCTATATTGCAATGCACGTGATTATTATGGTTTATATACTTTATTACCTTTTTTACGAACCATTGCATAATTGAGTGGAACTCACTGGCTGAGTCTGTGTTTATAGATACAACCCCGGAGTCTTCAAGTCGCGAGTGAATAGATACCTTCTAACTTTACGTGCTCCACCTTAGACCGCGTCGCCACTCATCAGGTGAGACAGCGGTGAAACGTAAGCATATAACTTTTATAAAAACAAAATCTATAAATCAACACCGATCAATATATCCTCAAATATGAAAAAATGTGTTCATTTAACGCCAGTAGGAGATATATTATACAAGATTGGTTTGTATTCAAATCAGATCTGCGCTCCGCGGTGTACTACGATTTTCTCACTACCTTTGGGAAAATCATATAGTTATCCCACCAAACCAAATCTAGTACTCTACGTATAATACCTAATATACAAGAAACAATGGAGTCATAATCGTGCCGTAATCCTAGACAACGTCATCACTTAACAACAGGTGAGACAGTTGTCAAACGCTAACTTATAATATGTAAAAAAAAATTTGATCCAAATCCGTTCAAACGTTCCAGGGCGTGAGCGAATTACAACAGTTGCATAATAAACAAAGTACACGGCGTACCAGGTAGTTTTATAATTACGCCAGGACACCTCCCGCCAGTCTGCCAGACAGGAGCCTGGGAAGACCGCCAAGTGAAAGTAACCCGATAGGGAAACCCACAGGTGACGCACATGCTTATGGCGGCCTCCACTGAGACGCACGTGGGAACTCGGCGTCTTTTGCACTATGCTAAAACACATACGTCATAGCTGCTCTTACATTTTAAACCTTAGACATACTCTAATAAAAGTTTAACAGGAAATATTAGACTAAACTATAATTAACAGTAGTTATATTTTATTACTGGTGAATAACGAGCTATATCTAATCCAAAAACTTTATATAACGATAATAGAAAGTGTCTAAAAATGTGTACAACTGTCATCCTACTAATATTATAAATGCGAAAGTTTGTGTGTATGTGTGTATGTTTGTTACTTCTTCACGCTCAAACGGCTACATCGATTTCGATAAAATTTGGTATGGAGAAAGTTTAAACCCTGGATTAGCACATGGGCTACTTTTATATTGGAAACATTATAGTTCCCGTGGGATAATCAAGGTAACGGGAAAACCGTCATCCACGCGGGTGAAACCACGGGGCGCTATTAGTATATTATAACTTTCTATTTTTTTTTATTTTTTTTTACATATTATAAGTTTCCGTTTGACAACTGTCTCACCTGATGTTAAGTGATGACGTTGTCTAGGATTTAGCACGCAAACCTAGAAGGTGCTTTCTATTCACTCGCGACTTGAAGACTCTAAGATATTTACCCTCTCCCATTCTAGACATAAAGAATATTTCACTTGTGCAAAACATTTCGTATTAATTTTACTATTAAGAGGTAAAGAATTAAAAGCCGTCATAAAGATAAAGTTTCATGTATTGTCTTAAATATTAGAATATAAAGGGTAGGTATTATTACAAAGATCTGACAGAAACATTACATGTAAGGCAACAGGGTTACAGGATTATGCTCAGCATGTGCAGAATTTAGATTCATAGTGCCAATGCTACAGTTTACTTAAAACGATGGTTATATATATATCTAATACAAGCTTCCCTAAAAATAATACTCTATTTTGACGTGATAACGTTTTATAAATTGATGAATACCAGCAACACTCATGAAAAATAATCAGTCAAAGTCAAAGTCAATGTCGAAGTCAAAGTAAAAGTCAGTCAAAGTCAAAGTCAGTCAAAGTCAAAGTCAAAGTCAAAGTCAGTCAAAGTCAAAGTCAGTCAAAGTCAGTCAAATTCAAAGTCAGTCAAAGTCAAAGTCAAAGTCAGTCAAAGTCAAAGTCAAAGTCAGTCAAAGTCATAAATGATTATGACGTTATCACGTAAATCTATCGTCCGTAAACCGACTTTACAGACAACCAATTTTTTTAAATTTATTTTTCAAGGATCGACAAACAGTTTCACAATATACTTATAAATAAAACTTAATTAATAATAGGATAATTGTGGGACCAACATCGTCGACCACAGGTTACTATATAGTATATGGAGTTAAGATGATATATGACAAGGTAAGTTTAAGCTAATACAAGTTAACATTAATTGTTACAAGTTACGATAGACAAGACAAGTTATGCAAAGAAAAATAAAAATAACAGAACCAAACATAAAACAAATACATACGTTGCAAAAAAAAGGACTAGGAAATCTACATTTAAATAATTATGTCATCTTCAATAAAGGATTCAATGCAATCCAATCAAGGTATAATTGGATTGCATTGAACTATCTATATCTGATCTATATGGTTGAAACTATAGTTGGAACTAACCAACTTATATTTACATATTTCCCGTTTTTCATACTGAAACCTGTCATTCGACAACGTCACATTCTTTAATAAAACTATATTATTATTATATTAAATCGACTGGCCGGTTGGCGCAGTTGGTAGCACTCTGCTTTCTGAGCCGCTGGTCCTGGGTTCGATTCCCGGACAGGTCAAACATTTGTGTGTATGAACATGTCTGTTTGACCTGTGTCTGGGTGTGTATATATATATGTGTACATATAAGTATATATCAGTCATCAGGTTACCATAGTACAGGCTCTGTCTAGTTTGGGACCTGAAGACCTAGCGTGTAAAAAAAAAAAAAAATGTATTAAATAAACATTCTTAAAATACGAATCAACCTCTTTATATTTATTTTTAGCACATAAGCACATAAGCCTCAACTCTTTACATAAATCTTACACAAGTGATTGCACTTGCTGTCATTTCTAATTTAAACTCGTACTCTTCCGACCTGGTTGCTCATTACAGTGGTGTTGCTATCACAACATATTACCGTCATCAGTGGGACATGCGCTTGGGTGTATCGGTGTAACCGGGCGGCTGCCAGTCGATAAAAAGTAGATAATAATAAAAAATGGTACACTCTTTTATGTGTGTAAAGATAGTACAAATTAGCTCATTTTTTTAATTTTTTATACTGTATAGATTCTTAAGCGTTTGACCACTATCTCACTTGATGGTCAGTGACGATGTGGTCGAAGATGCTATCACGCTAGACCTAGAATACTCACTGGCTCTCAAGGACTGCTGCCTGAACACACTATTTGCTTGGTGACAGTTTTCAAACTTGAGGGTGGTAGCTAGGCAGGCGGGTACTCGAAAGTACCCCACCACTATGCTGGGGATTTGATAACGGTGTTACCTTCACCGGAAGCTCAAGCTGTTGTTGGGGATCGAACCAGTGTCCGTCAGTTTGACAGCCGATGCTCCTCCCTCTGACTTATCATCGCTTCAAAATAATAATTCGTAATAGGTATCATGTGCTTCAAAATGATTATTAGCCGATTTAAGTAGCGAAGAGCGGGTAAAGCCAAGCTTGGCTTTCATATATCAGCTATTAAATAGGTTAAGCAACATTTGGCTTGCATATAGGCGACAGCAAATGGAATACAAACTTTTATTCATCGAAGGACCACGGTTCTTAAGACACGTTTAGTCCCTAGAGCAAAATAAAATCTATGACATTGGCAAGTAGTCTAGTATTATAACGCCTATCTGTCAAACTAGATTTGTCAGCATGAAGGTTTATAATCAATACTTGTCTCTTGGTTAGACTCTTCAAAAATCCTATCCTATTATTATTATAAATGCGAAAGTTTGTGTGGATGTGTGTATGTTTGTTACTTCTTCACGCTCAAACGGCTAAACCGATTTCGATGAAATTTGGTATGGAGATAGTTTAAACTCTGGATTAACATATAGGCTACTGTTATCCCGGGATAAGCATAGTTCCCGTGGGATAGTAGAGGTAGCGGGAAAGCAGTAATTCACACGGGTGAAACGGCAGGGCGCTACTAGTGTTATATAAATACAACACCAATAATATTTATATGACGAACCTTCTTTAATCTAAATATAATATTATCGAAACAATCAAAAGAATACGCTGTACCAATGTTGTTTTATCCGTAAACGGGCAATCTAATTATAAGCTCTACAAAATCTCAACTAAACAACTATTTTTAACCGGTATTTTCCAGTTTTCTCCAGTATTTTTGCATCGCGCTTGTCCATCGTATTTCTATGCAGATTGACTGTGCTCCCAGGAGAATTTGCTGTTGTTTCACTATAGTATCTTGCGAGGATGGCGACATTCAGTTTCAAGGGACAAAATGATTCAATTTTTGACGAACTTTGGACATTTTTAAGTAAGTGAACAAAAATGTATTGTAAAATTTTTTAAACAATATTTTTACTAATATCTACAAGTAGTAACGTTATTACTTCTTCGGGATAATTAGAAACACATTCAACGTCTGTAGTACTATTGATCAGTAGTACAGTACTATTGATGGTACTGCTTAACTGCTTTCACCTATACTAAGTAACAGATAAAGGCACCAAGCTTTACATCTTACACAACATTTTACTGCCCATTTAAGAGCTAACACGACATGTAAGACCGCGCAGTCGCTTACCATCACGTGTGATAGTGATCAGACTGTCCAATAAAAGCACTACATAGTAAATAACGCTACCAAAGGTACAATAACTCAATCCCACAGAAGACGTAACTCATTCAGAAACACGCTTATAACTGTGGAAGCTCGCTGTACTGATATCAACAGTACCTAAGCTCAAGAAGCTGATTTTTTCTAAGTTGCTCATGGAAAAAATAAGGTTGGTTGGTTATTGTTTAGAAACAACGAACACGTTTTAATCACCGATAAGAGAGTCACTCGGTGAGTCAGTATCTGATCATCAACGAAGATAGTATTAGGCGTTTATTGTGAAAAAGCGATTTAATTAGGCACGACTGCCCGATTTTTTTAACTCTAAAAATAGCTATCCAATAAGAACACATGAACAACCCATTAGATACGATAAGATTAGGTGTTTTTGGACACAATCTTTATTCACTCTAATTAGCAGTTTAAGCTAAAATCGAATTACTTATTGGCTTGAAGGCTAGATTGTAATTTTAATGCGAAACCAAAAATGGAATCTCAATAACAAACAAACACTTACAAATTAATTGAAAATAAGAAGGCTTCGATCTGCTGTATAACATTAGAGTATTATTTCAATAATTCAATAAGCTACTTGTTAGAAACATTTATAATCATTTTTTATAATGGGATTTATAGAATTCTTTATTCTAAATTTCAATATATCGTCAATGTATCGAGATCTCAACAAGTGAAATAAATTCCTAGTGTAATCAATTTAACATTTATAAAATAATTAAATCTGTCCTTTATTCGTTAAAATAAACTATTTGTTGGACTCTCACTAACTGTTTTGATTTGCCCAAAGCTGTTCAATACAACCCCGGCTTTCAGACACTTCTATCATTCCGAACGGTCCAATAGTTCACGCTTCAATGCGTTCCGGGCGGCAGGAATGCGTCGTGATAGGCACTTCAATATTGGACAGGGATGTCACGCGTTTCTAAGAAGTTATGGGTACAGACGAATTTTCTTCAAGTTTTAAATGGTGTCTGAAACAAATCTCTCGACGCGCAGTATGTTATACATTAGTTTGAGAACTAGTTATAATCGTATATGTTTAAATGAAGAGTATAATGTTGATTATGTTTATGAAAAAATATGTTTTGAAGCTTTGGTTATCATGTACATAATTTAGTGAAAACTAAATTAATGTCTGCATACCCAACCTAGAGGTTTAGTTATTGTTATATTTAATTATTCAATTCATGATCCCCAATATGCCTTGGCCTTGCCTCGTTATGGTCAACAACTTCGAGAATGGAGTTTCCAATTGATACTGAGGCTGGCGTGAGACTTTTAAAAACAGCTTGTAAACATGGCTCAGAAGCGAAATCAGTCTGTAGTTCTTTAGGAAGCTGTTGTTACCTTTCTTAACCTTCTGATGTCTGGGATGTCTTCGGTATAGTGTCGGGTTAGTATGGTTCAATTTATGTGCTGTCCAATTTATGTGCTGTCTCATCATGCTTTATTTCATTATCGTCTAAATCAGTCACCATATCTATAATCAACATTATGCCAATTCATCTACATAATCGTCACAAAAATAAAATATGAGTAGATGTCGGTATTAGCGTTAGGATTTACACTATTGGTGTAAATTCTAGCCCTATCTGTGTGCCCTAGATTATTTAAAACTATAATTGACTATGCCTACGAACTCCGTAAAAACCTTTGACAGGATAAAGTAGATAGTTAGCTAATGCAGGTTCATATATTGATAAGTAGCTACAAAACTCTAATAGACATGTCTCATGACATGTCTATTAGAGTGTAGTACTATTCATACTGGTGTGGCAACTCTGGGTTGACAAACATCGAAATTTCATGTCTTGAGTAATTAAATTAATTTGAAACAATTGCGTATCTATAAACTATAGACTCGGTGTTAGCAACTGTGTGAAGATATGGGAACTACTACCTTCCACTTGAAAGTTGTGTATTAATGTCGGATTATTGGATTTCTTCAATTCTGGTAAACCAAATCTATTTTAGTACCCACCACACGGATACTTATTAATCATCTATCAACAAAGGGACTACCCTCACACTTGATTTTTTCCGGTGTCAAACTCGAAATTCGATATTGACATTTCTGCTTCTGGGTAAAAGTGCTGCCATTGGACAAAAGCTATAATACTCACAAATTTCCTCTAAATCGGGGAAATATCTACACAAATATATTTAAACTCTGTTTTGGGGAAAAGACTAAGACAATGCCTCGCCAACGCTCACCAGCGACTAAAATCTGCGCTGCATGCAACACACAAATAGTAGACATACACTTGGTAAGCTGCAAGAAGTCAAAGTGCTCTAAAGTTTTCCATAGCCAATGTGTACCATCCTTTACTGCTGACCAAAAGGCGACTTGGGTATGCCCGGAATGTTGCGCGACAACAAAAAAAGGAGGGGACAACTCTTTAACTCCAGTTAGAGGTTCTTCCTCCGGAAATTCTCTGAATAAGGAAAATCCAATCAAAATTATTGAACCTAGTGATTATAAGTCGGAAATGGCTCAACTCACGGCGGAATTTCGTCTACTTCGAGATGAACTTGCATCTCTGAAAAATCAATTGTCCGAAAAACAACCGTGTGAGTGTCAGGGATCCATGGAACGGCTTTCGATACAAGTGAATGATTTTGGTACCAGGCTCAAAGCCTTAGAGGATAATAAATCAAATGTAACATCTTTAAATATTACTATCGAGCAACTGCAGAAGCGTCTCAATTCGCAGTCTCAAATGAGTCTTAAAAATGAAATTGAATTTGTTGGGGTTCCAGAACGTCCGAACGAGAATTTATGCCATTTGGCTCTAACTGTGGCCACAAAAATTGGCACTGAATTGAGTGAATCTGATATCGACTTCATTTCTCGAGCAGGGCCGGTTCGTCTTGACACCGCAGAAGGTGAACGATTTCCAAGGCCCATAGTGATCCGTTTCGTAAGACAAGCCACTAGAAATGGTTTTCTTAAGAATGCTAAAGTTCGTCGTCACCTACAAACGCGGGATCTTGACATCGAAGGACCTTTACAAAAGATTTTCATCAATGAACGCCTGACCAGGGAAAATCGTCTGCTTTTTCGTGAAGCCAGACGTCGTGCTAATGAAGGGGGGTACAAGTACTGCTGGACGAGCAACGGTAATATTTACATCAGAAGGCGGGAGGGGTCAGGGGCCAATGTTATTAAAACACAAGAAGACCTTACTCGATTTCTGGGATCAAACCTTGCAAAGGAGTAGCTGGTTTAAAATCAACGAACTTGGCTTCTTTTATTTAGATTCTGTGCATTTTTGTTTTCTGCTCGTTTCCTGCTATCTGATCTATGTTTTAATCATGTTTAATCAAAGTAAGAGAATTAAGTTTACTTTTCGCTCCAATCCGTATTCACAAGTTAAATTTCTCGATATGCGATCTGACAATTTGAAAGAGCTTCTAGTGCTGATTTGGGTAAAAGTGTCTATTTTTGGTTGTATAAATATATTCGTAAGAACTAATTACCGCGAATATCTTAAGCTTTTAAGTAGGGCAGTTAAAAACATACTATTTGCTCTAGTTTGCTTTATAAATTATATAATAAGTTATAATGGTTGACTTGAATATGCTGCATGATATCGATTCGTCTGAAAATAACTGTCACTACATTGATTTTCCTGAGAAATGTAATGAAATTATATCTACTACTATAACACCTAACATAAAAATACTTTCTTATAATATTAGAAGCTTACAATGTAATTTCAATAAATTTTTGGTAGTATTGTGTCGTCTAAAAATTAGTTTCGACATAATAGTTTTGACCGAATGCTGGTTACATGAACATTCAGTAATAAACCAGATTGATGGATATTCGTCATACCGTACTCATACTTATATAAATCAAGCAGGAGGTGTAGTGGCATATATAAAAAACGCCTTAAATGTCATAGTTGATGAACCACATTTGAAAGACTCGAATTGTCTTTCAATCAGTGTCAAAAACAGGTTTACGCTTTTTGGTATTTACAGATCACCTTCATTTCATAATATTGACAATTTCCTCAGTTCGTTGGAAGAAATTACAAATAAAGCCAAATACTCTCCGTGCAAAGTTATAGTGGGGGATATTAACATTAATATTGTAACTGGTAATAATGATACTGCTGCCCTTGAATATCTTGGTTTGACGGCAAAGCTAGGTTTTGTGCCAGCTATAACTATCCCAACTCGCAAGGACTCATGTTTAGATCACATCATGGTATCGGGAAATAAGAGGGTGGTATCATTGGTGTGTAGTTGTGATATTACAGATCACAATATGGTAATGGCTGGCATTGAATTATGCTTGCCGAAAAATAACATACCAAAACTTACAACAAAAATTAACTATCCTGCGATGATTAAGGAACTGGAGTCAATAAATTGGTCTGAGATAACAGCAGAACATAATGTTAATATAGCCGTTGACAAATTCACTTCAATTATTGAGAAAGTCACTCAAAATAATACAAAAACCGAGCGGTTCAAAAGATCCAAACACTTTCTTGAACCGTGGATGACTTCAGGGTTAATGAGATGCTCAATACATAGAGACAAACTTCATGCTAAAGCGAAACTGAACCCTGGCAACGAAATCATTCAAAAATCTTATAAACGCTATAGAAACTTTTATTTTGAGCTTTTAGACAGAATAAAGAAGCAGTATGAACAAAAAATGTTATTAGAGAATGATAAAAACCCAAAACAACTATGGGATACAATTAGAAAAATAACACACACAAAAAAGGCTAAGGAATCTTCAATAGAGCTTACAAAAATAAAAGATAATGTAAAGGATTCGCTAAACTTCTGCAATAATTATTTTTCCACTATTGGTCAAACTCTTGCAAACAAAATTTTAAATCGTTTAAATGAAACGGAAAATTACCTAGCATCAGAATCAATAAAAACAACTTCTCCAATAAACTCATTCTATTTCTATCCAACGGATGAACATGAAATTAGCATAATTATCGATGGTTTAAAACTAAAAAGTGCACCTGGCGATGATGGGATAAACAACAGTCTCATCAAAGCTGTTAAGAACGTTGTGCTGTCACCTCTGGTGCATATTTGTAATTTAAGCATGTCCGAGGGGATCTTTCCAGAACGCTGGAAAGTAGCCACAATAGTGCCTATACATAAGAATGGTGATAAATATTCGCCTAGTAACTACAGACCAATCTCACTTCTCAGTTCTGTCTCCAAAATTTTGGAAAAAGTAGTGAATAAAAGATTAGTTAAATATTTTGAAGACAATAGACTATTCTCGGATGCTCAATTCGGTTTCCGACAAGGTAAATCTACGGAAAATGCACTAGGAATGTTATCTGATTTAGTGGGAAACCACCTAGATAATGGTCAAGCCTGCGTCGGGGTCTTTTTTTTAGATCTCACAAAAGCTTTTGACACCGTGTCCACAAAAATTTTACTGTCTAAATTGGAACTAAATGGAGTAAGGGGTCTGCCATTGGAATGGTTTCACAGTTATTTAGGAAATAGAAAACAGCTTGTTAAAGTAAATAATCAACTTAGTACTCAAAACTCTTTGAGCTTCGGCATCCCACAAGGGAGTATATTAGGCCCGACACTGTTTATAATATACCTTAATGAAATATCTAACTTAAAATTACAAAATGCTAAAATAATTTGTTACGCAGATGACACTGCTATAATATTTCACAATTCAGATTGGTCTAAAGTCTTTCAGTCAGTAGAAGTTGGTATGTCAATCGTTACAAAGTGGCTAGACAAAAACCTACTAACACTAAACGCACAAAAAACAAAATATCTCTGTTTCCATAAAACGGCAGCTTCACTACCAAAACTCAAGCACAACATTCCTGTTCATAGCTGCTCTTTGCAAATGAATAGTTTCAACTCGACAAGCAACTGTAACTGTGCTTCGATAAGCCAATCAAATAGTATCAAATATCTCGGTATAACAGTTGACGACAAATTTAACTTTCAAAGTCACATAAGACTTGCTGCAGATAGAATAAGGAAAATAATATATCCAATAAAAATACTTAAAAATGCTGCTAGCAAATCTGTGCTAAAATCTGTTTATCTGTCTCTTTGTCAGCCCATCTTAACTTATTGCTTGTCCATCTGGGGTGGTGCCGCAACGTATAACATGCTTACACTTGAGCGAGCACAAAGATTAATGCTAAAAATGATTCTCTCTAAACCCTATCGTTACCCAACAGAACTACTTTATTTAGAAAGTCAAGTGTTGACCATCCGTAAACTATACATCAAAAGATTGATAATGGCAATGCATAAAAGTGTCTCATACCTGCCAAACTATAAGGTTCTCCAAAGTGCCAGAGTATTCAAAGTTCCCCTCCCTCACGTTAACAGCACGTTCGCCAAAAGACAACGTCATTTCTTACACCCTTTTATTTACAACAAGGTAAACAAAATTTGCAACATTCGCAATCTAAGCTTAAAGGAAACACGAACAAAAGTAGACTCATGGCTAATGTCTCTATCATACATTGATACAGAAAAAATATTAAAAAGTGATGCTTAGAATAGTTACAGATCCATGAATTAGGCAAGGTTCTGACGTAATCATCAGAACCCGGCCTTCAGGTAAACCTTTTACTCTCTTTCTCTAAGATGTGGTAGGTACTTTTTACTTTGTATTCATTAAACGATGTTGAAATGACTGTATTTGGTAACAAGTTAAGGAAATAAAACTAAAGAGTACCTCCCTACGGAAACACAAATATTATAATGTCACCCACTGCGCATTAAGGTAATATCAAAAAGATGACATCCACGAAACAGGCCTCGAGCCTAGTGTGGATTGTTATTAGAAACGACCAAGGGTTTAGCTAAATTATGGTACAATGTTAAGAGGAGTACATATTATTATTATTAATGTAGTTATAAGTTAAAATAGTAATTAGTCATGTATGTACCTAACCTGTTCATTGTTAAATAAATAAATAAATAAATAAATAAATAAAATAAATAAATAAATAAATAAATGTCTATTAGATCTAACACAGCAACTCATTTCGTTCATTTATTGCAAGATCGTTTTATTTTTGTACCACTATACTACAACTTACGTTAATTACGTATTGTACGTGGTAGATTACAAAAAGACTGTAAAAGAAGCTTTGCAATTGCTGATATTACAGTTTCTTATCATCTAAAAAAATTACCAAAAAAAAGGAACCAACTTCAACACTCAAAAGTGTGAAATAACTTGTTGAAGTCGGTACTATGATAGTGCACAAAAGTAACTATCAACACAATATTGTGCACATGGTACCGACTTCGACAAGTTATTTCACACTTTTGAGTGTTGAAGTCGGTCCCATTTTTTGGTAAAAAAATTTATTTCCCCTTTTCAGTGACTTCTGCTGCTCACGGGATCAATTGTCATTGTGTATGTTCACCGATTTCTCCACCCGCAACTATAATGTCATCCACGTATGCGTAGCACTTTTCAGTTATTGGAGTGCAACTCAAAAACCGCTTGACCAATTTTCATAAAATTTAAATAAGACCACCAAGAACGTGTATTCTATCAGACAAAAAACAACCATCACAATCGGTTCATAAAAGACTAAGTTATCCGTGAAAACAAATAGAAGAAAAAAATTTAAATACGGTCGAATTGAGTAACCTCCTTATTTTTTTTAAGTCAGTTAAAAACGGCTCTCACGAAATAAAACCAAAATATATTGAAAATGCTTACAACGAAACCGTTGGAAACCATATCAATCCAAGTCCGTTAGAAGCAGGATGGAAGGCAACCCTGACCACAGATACGTGCTCGTGCAACCGACAATAGTTGCCGGACCTAATAAACGATGAGGTGAGACTTACTGAAGAATGTGAGGTTATTTTGTTAAAGTATCGATATCAATGTAATGTGTTCATGTAACTTAAGCCCGATGTAATACTTATTAACCATAACAATACTTTTATGAGATTGAAATTGGATGCTACCAATTTAATAAAACACGTGTGATAGCTTTCCTATCGATTATTGTAATTCATCGGAGGCCTAATGTAAGCGAGCATGTTGACTGTACAAAATAAAGGGAATTATAGGATTTTGTTCCCTTACGACATAAACATGCTTACTGCGACAGATAATATGATACAAATAATATAGAAAAGGGATAGCTATGTTTAGACTTGCGCTTAAAATACGCGTCGTAATCAAAATTACTACAATTGACTTAATTTTGCCGTCTCAATTTCCGCGCGCTTGTGCGACATCTACCTCATATAAACATATAATATCATTGAGTGACTATGGTAAAAATAAGCATTTTGTGCATCAAACACTAGCGACTAAGGCTTTACTACATTTTTGTTATATGCTTTACTACACATTTGCTAATTAGAATATTTTGAGTCCTTTCAGCTTATTTTGTTGAAAGTCCTACATGTCTAAAAACTTTTTAAAAATACCACTGATATGAGCAAAATTCTGATTGAAAAAAATTAGATATCATTTGCGATCATCATTACTGATAAAATAATTTCGAGCATCCATATCTCTCCTTCATCAAAAATTCTATCCACAAATGCGCTTGAACTTGTGTCTTATACCAGAAGAAAGGCAATTAAAAATTCTATAAATCAATCTGGGCTTAATCGCGAGAAAAACATTTAGTAATTTATCTACCTTGACGTTTCGACCAAGTTGCATTTGGTCGTGGTCACGAGAAGACTGGAACATCGAGGTACATAAATTACTAATGTTTTTCTCGCGATCAAGCCCCGACTGATTTATTAACAATGTGTTCGAATCGCGAAAGTCTAAAAATTACAATTCTAAAAATGTTATAGTATTATTTCAGGTCATGAGTCATAATATTTTTTTTAAAATTTTCATAGGTGTAGCCTGATGTCTGTAACTATACCTATTATAAATAAATAAATAAACACCCATCAGGACTTTTTATGCCCCTTCTGCCTGTAAACACTCGCAAGCGTCTGTAATGTCACCAGCACCCCTTAAATCACGTATATTTCTGGGCCAAACTAACAAGTAAACTAACAGATTAGACAAAAACTTTAAAAAAAGAATATACTTCGTCTTCCAGCCGGGCGCCTACACTAGTGGCCGATTATTATTAGTTATATTTTCATTGATTATTGTATTACTTCAGTAGGTATCTATTTACTACCTATCTTAAAACAAGTCACATGTTGGTTTACCAAATATAATATACAATTAAATATAAATACATATTATAATAAATAATAATAAAACTTTATTTAATTCCATGCATAATTAAACGATAATAATTGGTAAGTTATTAACCTATACTATTCAATTACAATTTTTACACTTATATAAATTTGAATTGTAATTATAAGTTCTATTTTATATTAACTACATTTTTTATATTTAATGCAAAATACATATTACCGTAATAATAATGTACATACATATGATGATGATGATGATGGAATATTACCATAATAATGATGATAATGATGACATATTACCAACATAGTCCTCCCTAACGCAGTGTACGTATATTGACACGATTCAATTAAGATCGCTATGACTAAATTAAAATTTGAGACGGATTTCTGAAAACACACATAATATTGTGTAAAAAGTGTAAGAACACCTCGTGAGGACCTGTGGAAGATCATTAACCTAAGACAGATCTGATGTCCTTTAATACAATCTTGACAAAAAAAGAAATAATCTATATGGTGATTTAAAAAAATAATCAAGCATAATCATGGGCTGAAAAAGTTGTTACCTCCAGTGCATATACAAATCCACATATTACACCATCTCACCTTTGCTCCACAATGGTCCATCACCAGATGTCGTGAATAGTCTCCGGCCAAGTGTGAATTAATCTCGTAAGTGACTGACAAAAAAACCGCCTGACTGCTGACAATGGACGGAACGAGGTCAGATGGTTAGCTAGTGATGAACACACTTGATTTTCTTTATCGATAGTTACATTTAATTAAGTATACAAAGAGATACTATAAAAATACTTGTTTTAATTTCAAACCGATGGTAAAGAGGAGGTTACCAAATATTGAGTTTTACATATGTTCGTTACTTCAGAAGCCAATAATTATAACCCGATTAAAGAAATGATATTTTAATTTGAAAGGGTATTTAAAACAGAGAAGAGTTAATTGTTTTTTTTATTATAAGGGTTTTGTAATGTAACAAACCGACTAGGACTCACGTGGTAAACACTGGAAAATTACTCTCCGACCAGTTACGAGAGGCGATCGAAATCAGACGTCACCCTAATTTTAACCGGGATAATGGGTGGCATATTCCGCCAGCCTGGATACCAGTCTTAAATATAGGCGATACATCCGGGCTATGGAAACATGAGGATGACACGACAAGCATGGTGTGTAAACCGGCCTCCTACCATCATCATCACCAAAGTGACAGTGACGATGACATTCTCAGTGACAATGACTCAAGTGACAGTGCGCACCGGGACAATTTGACTGATGCAGCGCAGCCGTCTCAACGCCAGTTACGTTCTGAGGCTCGCGCTCGCCGCCTGGCACGATCATAACTCCCATATGAAGAACTGCAAATAAGTTCGAAACTGGTCGGAGAGTAATTTTCCAGTGTTTACCACGTGAGTCCTAGTCGGCTTGTTACATTACAACTATAAGGGTTTTCTTTATATATAATAGTTCTATTCTACTAAACTATGTTTTAGGCACGTAACTAATATTAAAAGTCTACAGAAATCGCCTTAACTTATAAATGATACAGGAGATTATCTAAAATATGGTGTCTGAATTTCGGCGAAAGCACCTTTTATATTGTATTATTAAAGCGACTGATCTTGAGAGGCAACTTTATAACATCGTCATTTTTAATTTACATCTTCTAACAATTTAGTTTCGTAACTGCGTGTGCTAAAAGATGGCAAATCCCCCAAATATGTTTTGTTTATGATCCGATATTGCTTGAAACAGATGATGTTCAACTGCACAAACTGAAAATCAATATTTTTGTTTTACTGTTTATTCAGCGACTAATACTTCTACTTTTTTCGGACAATTGATTTCAATTGGCTAGCCAAATTATTTTAAGCGTACATTACGAAGAAATTAATATACGCTTAAATGTATAAATCGATTAAATACTATCGATAACATACCTCATCCTTATTAAATCGTGCTAGGATCGATCACCTGGCGTCGAGATGTGTTTACGCGTTCTAATGCGATGTGACCGCGCACCACAGATCAGGCAATACTTACTTAACCACAGCTTGAGCAACTGTTAGTTACATTATATACAAGGTTCACTCACATTGCCGACCGCGATAATATATAGGATAATAAATCATCATCTCATCTCAGCAATTGGACGTCCATCCACTGTTAGACATTAGCCTCCCCGATTTGGGGGGGGGGGGGGGGGTTGCCAATACTCGCCACGCTTGGCAGGCGGTTGGCGAGCGCAGTGCGATTTGTGACCCTCAGACAGTGCTGCCAACCATCTGGTATGTTATCCCTTAGCAGATTCTTACAGCACCCACGGGAAGATGGGAAAGTACTATTAATAAGCCGGTACCCCACGGCATATAGAGTAATTATTAATTAGATATACATAGGACAATAAATACGTATATATAATTAATCTATATTCTAGACATCAATGATAGCCAAGCGGTGTGTGCGTCGTCTGTCAAGTTGAAAGTCGCTGGTTTGATCTCTACCCCCGGCTGAAGCTTCCGGTGAAGGTAGCGACGTTATTAAATCCGTGTCTGGGCACTTTCTATTAGGTACCCGCCAGGCTAGCTACCACCTTCACGTTTGAAAAACTGTCCCCAAACACGGTATGTTCAGGCAGCTGTCCTTGAGAACCACTTAACATTATAGGATTAGTGTTATGACGTGAGCCTAACATGCATTTACCCAGATACACACTACAAACTTAGAGCACTCTTCTTTTTCGTCGCGGGATAAAACATGTGTATTATGCCGAACAATTGTTGGGTCTATGGACTCCATAAATCGGCGATATATAAACATGCACAGTAGAGTACAGTAGTACATAGGACAGGTTTTTTACTTACATTGTGAGAGTAAAAACTTAACATCCGAAATCCAATCTTAATTACCTGAAAAAAAAAATACAAATTATAAAAGCCATCTATATCAAATTGCATTAAAACAAATTAAATAAACTATCAGCTCATCAAAAAACAACACAATGCAGTGCTATCATCAAAAATAACATTTACGACAAAACTATCAGATAAAAGT
Organism: Apeira syringaria; assembly: GCA_934044485.1. Classification (NCBI taxonomy): domain Eukaryota; kingdom Metazoa; phylum Arthropoda; class Insecta; order Lepidoptera; family Geometridae; genus Apeira; species Apeira syringaria. The sequence goes on along the minus strand of OW203672.1, from coordinate 3,001,732 downwards.
TACATAAAAACCTAAAAAAATATATAAAACTCTATAAAAGAATAACCCATAACGCCGTCAACGGCCAAAACTATAAAAAATATTAAAAACAAACAGTCGAATTTGTTTAATAACGGTCTATGAGAAAAAAGGGCTTTTGTGACCCGTCGAATGGTAAATGGTAATAAAATGGTAACAAATGTTAATGGGCTGGTCTGAAGGACCCCCGCGGTGATGTACGGGTTAATATCATGAACTATGGTCTCTGAGACCCAGCATGGTGTGTTTGCTTTTTAATATTTTAAAGCAAGGTTTAAGGTAGCTGAGAAAATGTGGGCAGAGGGCTATCACCTAACTCCGATCACTATGACGATCGCTTAAAAACGACATACATACATAATTTAATGTCGTAGAACGTCCACTATATACACAGGCTTCTCCACTCGAGAATCTGAATACCCCGTCGGTCTTCAATTATATGTGATACTAGTAGCGCCCGCGGTTTTACCCGCGTGGTGATGATTGATGATAGTGATGATTGATGATGATGAGGATGATGAAAAGCCTATGTGCTAATACAGGGTCTAAACTATCTCCATACCAAATTTCATTTTTAGTTAAAGTTTGAGCGTGTAGAGGTAACAAACATACACACATAAACACTTACACACATACTTTTGCATTTATAATATTAGTACGAAGTAAGATGTAGCTTTCGTGCTTATACGAATTTACGCTTCCCTGATTCAAAATCAAAATCAAAATAATTGATTTGCTTGAATATAGGTATAGAAAGATCTTATGCTAAATTTATTATGTTGCTCTATATTCCAACCTTTGAAGGTGTGCAAATTACATGTCATTTCATAAAAACTTTTATATGATTATGCTATGAATACAAGATATTTCACTTATTTTATTTATTCTTAATAATATGTCATCACATTTTATTATTTACGAACACCTCAATGCTATAATAAGCTCTATCAAGCAAAAACTTTTTCAAGTTGAATTTAAAAACTTCACGAGTCTCTGACTCTTTGTTAGACCGCATCGTCACTTAACATCAGGTGAGACAGCGGTCACACTCAAAACCTTTAAAAAACCCACTCAATATTGTGTAATTAATATCGTTTGCAAAGCTGTAAAATTACTACTACTGTCTTTTAGAAGAACCAGCATGAATATCAATTATAATTTTTGACGTGATAACTTTTTATAAATTGATGAATACCAGCAACACTCATGAAAAATAGTAACGTTCCGCGTAACGTTCCACCTGAGTTTTGTATTACATAAAATAATCAAAGCCAAAGTCAAAGGCAAAGTCAAAGTCAAAGTCATAAATGGTTATGACGTTATCATGTAAATCTATCGTCCGTAAACCGACTTTACAGACAACCAATTTTTTTTATTATAAAACGTCCTCAGAGACCGTATGCCAAAGACTAACAAACATTTCCCGCCATTTATACTATATTTTTCTCCCATCAACCTTCCACTTTGATCTTTGGATAATATATTCGCAATAAATTATTCAAAAAATACTTTGTCCTCTTTTATTAACAATTTATATTCATTAGAATATGTGAACGAACTCGCAACATGATCATTATTGTTTAAAACCATCGGCCATCGCAAATAAAGAGTTTATAGGAGAATTATTACGTAAATATTACCTCCGTGGAAGCGTTTAAATGATAACGGGTGTCGCCGTATTAATATATAGATGAAGGAGTTTTTGTCGATTTACAAATACAAATATGACGGCGCTTCGATTATATTTTTAGAGTGGCAAGGAACGTAACTGGTAGCTGACAGTTCACAGCGGCCGTTTGACAGCTGACGTTTCTCCACTCTGACACAACTCCGGGCGCTAGTGTGCCATAGGCGCGGAACAAGGGGGATAGCGGCCATTACGAAGAGGGTGGTCGATCCGTTTGCATCGCGCTCGCGCATTACGTGTTCGGTGGAGTGTCTTGCGTTGATTAATAATTAGACTATCCTTATTGTGTTCGTAGCCATATTTAAACAGATTATTGTAAAAGTCAATGATTATAGCATACTGTGTGAAAAGTTTGGTTTCTATTCTCCTCGCCCGATAAATCCACGTCTGCCATTGAAATATGAGTATGGAATCTCCCGATAAAGATCCTGATATTGACCATGTGTCCATAAATATGTTTATTTCAACAGTAAATACAGGATACAAAATCAACTTAAATATATTGTGTGTAATAACGAAAACAATTACAAAACTATGGCGACTAATGTTGCTATCTATTGTGTCGTGCAAAACCTACACTTTTCTTTCTCTCAGCCATGTGTGTCCACTGCTGGACATATGCCTCCCCCGTATAGGGGGGATTTGCCAATACTCGCCACGCTTGGCAGGCGGGTTGGCGAGCGCAGTATGATCCGATCCTCAGAAGGCGCTGCTGCCCACCTTCTGGTACGTGATCCCTTAGCCGACTCTTACGGCACCCGCGGGATGATGGGGGAGTACTATTCTAGGCCGGTACCACCACGGCACTAACCTACACTAAGATAATATATTTCTTGTGTCGTAGATTCTGCGTTTCCTTCAATTATATTACATTATGTAGTAGCCTAAACTGGATAAGGGAGATCTGACTAAAGGTGAGCTTATATAATTGTATTATGTACTAGTTATTATTGTGAGAATAAAAATAAACAAAATTATCTAAAAATATTATTTGTGTTGTACCCTATGTACGCGTAGTGTATTGCGGGGGTGTGTTATTGAGTGTGAATGGGTGTGGTGGGGGTGTAAATTTGTATTGGGTGGGGGCTGTATGTTTGTGTGTGTGGTGTGTGTGAATTTGTAAAATTAATATAGTTAGATACATTTTGAGGTGTCGATAGGAATGTTACTCAACTGGTATTGATTTAATGTACACCTGCATACAAGCGTTGAGTTTGTATATTAGTTACAAGTTAAAAATAAATTGTTGAAGTCATTACCATGGTGGTTCAAAAATGTTTACCAAAAAATGATACCGAAAAAAAAACTCCACATACCAAACTATCAAAAAACGGAATCGACTTCAACACTCAAAAGTGTGAAATAACTTGTCGAAGTCTGTACCATGATAGTTCAAAAGTAACTATTATCCAAATATTGTGCTCATGGTACCGACTTCGATAAGTTATTTCAAACTTTTGAGTGTTGAAGTCGGTTCCATTTTTTGGTAAAATTGTTTTTTTCACCATATTCAGTGAGCAAAGGTCACTGACTTTGCTACTCATTTGTCATTATGTATGTTCACCGATTTATTCGCCCTCAATAAGGAAGTAGACAGACGACCTGACTAAGATTGCAGGCAAGGGCTGGATGCGGGCCGCTTCCAACAGGTCCTTGTGGAAATCAATGGTGGAGGCCTATGTCCAGCAGTGGACGTCCTATGGCTGAGATAATGATGATGAATAATGAAGTCCAACACCATAGAAAGAATGTCTCTACCGGCCATCTTCACCATTTCATATAACCTGGATAGCTAGATATAAATCTTTATTGCAACACCATGATAAATATTAAAACAAACTTACTTTTTAAAATAAATTTAACCTAATGTACAACTAAGCAAAGTAGGTATTTTGTAATAATATTAAAACTCACGTTCATGATTACTTTACACTGTTTTTTACGGGTATAACGTGGTACTTACGCGTAGTCGAGACTGTGCGAGACGGGACGTTACGACTAACGCACCGCACTCAAGATCCTGATGAAGGCTTCCGGAAGAAGCCGAAACAATTGTCGATCGTGATATCGACTACGCGTAAGTACCACGTTATACCCGTAAAAAACAGTGTAAAGTAGGTATTTTGTGTTTTTTGAACGCATCACAAAATGCTGAATATGATACATACATACTATGTACATATGACTATGCACAAAATGCATAGTAAGAATCCATGTAACATTAATTTGCCTATTGAACATTTCTCATTGTTGTTCTTTTTTAAAATTTCTGTAATTTTGTGTCAATAAAGTGTATTTGTATTGTATCAACTTTTTCAAACGAAAAATAAACTAAAATCAATAGACCTAATCAAACTCTTTAATTTAGACATGTCCAAATAAAATAGTATTAAAAAAAATGTCACGTTCCATCGAAATAAAATAATTCTTGAAATAACACGAATTACGCCGTCCAAGTGTGTTGAAGCGTGGCTACTTCTAAGCAAAAAGTCTAAATACTTATCGACGTGAACATAAAAAATTTTACCACACGATATGCAGAACGTACTGAGGATTCCAGCTGGGTCCAAAGCTTGATTCACCAATTATTTTTTTTACACATTCACACCCCCGCACTAGGATACCTGTCGCGGGAGGCATAGACACACACAATCACAATACACAAACATCCAAGACCCGAGAACAAACATCTTTGCTCATCACAGAAATGTTTGCCCCGGCCGGGTTTCGAACCCGGGGTCGCGGTTCCAAAGTCAGTGTCGCTGATCACTGAGCCACGGCAACCGTCAAGTCCGGTCAATTCTGATATAAATAGCTTTTTATGCTATAATTTGACAAAAGGAAACTTTTACCTGTGAAACACCACAGTTTTTAGACTATCGCGATTCAAGCACATGGTGCATAACAATTATGATGATATTAATGTAGTGATTAAAAGTGTATTGACATATTTATAGATGATTTTTTTATATAATTGTAATTTGACTTATTGTATTTTGACATTAACGAAAAAATAATAAGTATTAAAGATTTACATGTGATAAAAAAACAAATATGAGTATTTTCGGGAATGTATCGGGATTGGGTAAAAAAAAAAACCAAGTTAAGATAGATTTTAAGTTCAAATATCTATCTATTCAACACTATTCTTACCTCGACCCCGACGCCCATCAAAAAATATTCTTGTTATTTTTTTACAGTGTTTTTTTTCTTTAATTATTATAAGCTTGCGATTAACCACTAACTCACCTGATGTTATGTGTTGACGCGGTCTGAGATGTTCTTTTATTATTTACCTAATTTCATAAGAGGCAACATATTGAACGATTATAGCTGCGAATATCCCACTAATATATAAATGGGGAAGTTTGTGAGTATGGATGTATGTTTGATACTCTTTCACGCCTAAACGGCTGAATGGATTTTGATGAAATTTGGTATGTAGATATCTTATACCCTGGATTAGCACATAGGATTATTGTCATCATCAACATCATATCAGCTTCGCATCACCACGCGGGTATAACCGCAGGGCGCAGCTAGTACCGACATATTTGCGGACTTGACTTGACTTTACCTCGTGAACATGTCACGAAATAAATAGACATCAGTGCCTGTAGCAGGAATGACTACCGTAAACATCGTATAAAATAAACAACTGAATGACGCTACCTCCGTAAAAACTATCATTTCTCTGTGTAATAATTGGAGTAGCTCAATTTCAGTTAGTGCCGAGTTCAATAATTGTTTCTCGCTGCGATAATGATTCGTGTTTCGGCCACTGTAAATATCGTCGAGTTTGATATTCGATTTTCAAATTAATTATTAACACCACCAATTATTAACGAATGATATCCTTCAATTTGGTAAAAGAATTTGCTTCTCCAACGCTTGACAGCTTGCACAAAGAAATTAATAACCACATGATAGAGAAAAACGACCTTAATAATATTATTGCGTGAAAGCTATATTTTGTTAAGCGAGCGAAATTTTTTATAACACTCGACAAACATAGTAAACTTAGCAAGCAGCAATAATAGTTGCTAATTTAAAGCCCCATCCTCAATACGACCCATGGCTTTCACAATTTAAAAATAACTTAATTCTACTTTTCTACTGTTCAAGCATAAACTTTTGTACGTGGTGAGAATTGCTTAATAATACAAAATTGCTTTAAAGGCGTGACTCCATAGTGACATTTCTAGTTTAACTCTATTTTGCAATTTTGCCTACGTATTTACCTAACAATTTCGAAATCGCTAATTATACACTGCCCCTTACAGTTATTAAAACTTACCCGTACAATGTAAAATAAACTTTGAATCAAAGCTGGAAAGAGTTATATTTGTCTACGACTTGGTTTAATTCTATGAACCGAACGTGTTTTGAGGGATGCTCAGATGCAACTTCTGCTTCCCTACGAAAGGGCCGCAATGCCTGTTGCAAAAGTTGAAATCGTGACTCTGTTTTAAGTAGAATTGAGTTGGTTTTTGTTTGGTGATCTATCGAGTTGTATAGCAGAGTGTGTGTATAGAATATGCCTTTAGGACATGCGTCCGTATTCATCCAATGTTTGGCATATCCGCCCTTTTTTTAACGCCAGATGTCTGTGAGGACGTCCATTGTGAATGGAAAACACGACTGAGTGCCCAATTATATTGTTAATTTCGAAAATATTAAGCTTTGAAATATTACACGCTCGGCGGAATAATAAGCCATTATTTCGTTGAAAAGTTTGTCGAGAATGCGAGCCGTCGCAGTATCAGATTTCGGTTAAATGGTAGGCGTGCAGAAATTAGCACAAAAGGTGTGCGAAGTCTGATTCAACTTGTGAAGAACTGAGTGTTCGAGAAATTTGTGTCAGACTTAGATGTATAGCAAGTATGCCTAGGTTGGTTTAGCGGTGATAGCCTGATTGACAGCCAACAGCCACTATGAGTGTCAGCTGTCAAACGGTCGTTGGATCGAATCCCGGCTTGAGCTTGTGCTTTGGACAAGGACAATGATTATTATAAGCAGAGAACATCTAATTATACGTCAGTAGCCAGTGAAATTATAAGTTTATATGAGGTAGATGTCGCCGCATAAGTGTGCGGAAACTGAGGCGGCAAAATTAAGTCAATTGTAGTAATTTTGATTACGACGCGTATTTCAAGCGCAAGTGTAAGCATATAGCTATCCTTTTGTATATTATTTGTACCGTATTATCTGTCGCAGTAAGCATGTTTATGTCGTAAAGGAACAAAATCGGAGCACCGCGCAGTATGAATATACGTCATCTTTAGTAAAACATCATTGTCTATAGCCGTATGAACGAAGTTTATTGCTGGCACACCATTAAGTATTTAGACAACAGGTATAAAAACCTGAATATTATTCCATAATTGTACATAATCATGCGTCTAAGCTTCCCAATTTTCTCTGACGATACTTTTTATCCTTTTTTTTACATATTATAAGTTTGCGTTTGACAACTGTCTCACCTGAGGTTAAATGATGACGTTGTCAAGGATTTAGCACGCAAACCTAGAAGGTACCTATTCACCTCTTCCATCTCCTTACAATGACAATCTTATGCTAGTACTCGATCATTTGCGTCACCGACTACTTGGATATTAAGGAGTGAGGCCAACTCCGTCCAGAAGTGTACGTTTCATGGCTAACATGATGATAAAACGTGTACTCAGAATCAAATTCACTCAATTTAAACAGCAAAATATAGGAATAATTATAAGAATCCAAAATTATCAAGAAATCTTGTTTTTCTGTTTAGATTCCCAAAAACATTTATTTCCATTCCAATTCTTGCTTACACACATTCTTGAAATAAGTATAATATTATTTTTCAAAATAAATAACAAAGAGGAAATTATACCGAAGTTTCCGAATTCCCTATGTCTATCTCGACCGTGATTTCCACTTAATTGCCCATAATTAACACGTGTAAAGAGGCTGTGTGAATTTAGGTAGTCTACACCTTTCTACTGTTTTGTCACAGTATCACTCTTCGGAACAAGTCTTATGGCTTAGCTTTCATGCTATGAGCGCTTGCTAGCTGTGTCTGCCTGGTTAGCTACCTTATTCAATGTAATAATCTGTCACCAAACTCAAAGCGCTAAGCGATGATAGCTCAGCCAGGGGGGGGGGGGGGGATTCTCAGCATGATGGACGGGTACTTTCGCCTGGCTAGCTACCCTCTAGCTTGAAAAACTGTCGCCAAACATATAGTGTGTTCAGGCAGCAGTCCTCGACAGCCAATGAGCATTCTAGGTCATAACATCTTCGGCCACATCGTCACTGACCATCAAGTGAGATAACGATCAAACGATAGATCTATACAGTATAAAAACAAATTTTAAAAATGTTCAAAAGCAGCTTTCTTTGGAGCGAGTCTTTGGGCTTCAATTATCATTCTAGGGTTGCATGATACTTACCGACCTAGCTGAGTCAAACGCTAAACATAATACCAATGAGAAAATACATTATAGCGTAAATTATTGATAAACTACAACTAATATCTTATAAGTGCATTCACCCTCTGCCTACTATTATTTACTCCGTATTGCTTAGTCTCATCCAATGTATATATGTCCTAGTTCTTCATCACCGCCTCAAATTGTTTCGTCTTATTCACCTCTTCGTCTGATCCTGATCAATCTCCCATTTAGTTTCATCTACCCAAAACATTAACTAAATAACCAGCTACCCTTACTGAGACCCACTTAGCTTCCTCCCACCCCACCGCAAATTAGATAAACCCGAATAGCAGGAAAAAAGACCCATAAAGCTATTACTTAATTACAACTTGATCGAGACCAGTAAAGAGATCGTGACTGTAACTAAAAAAAAACAGTTTTCAATATTTCATTTTTTGTCAAAAGTTTTTTAAAAGTCAAAATTGTTTTATTAACTTTTAAATATGCTACATACTACACACTGGATGCGTTCTTTATTTAAATTAATTATTTTTAAGATGAGTAAATTTGACTTATACTATTAAATGAACAATGTATCCATTAGCTTTCGGCCACGGAGCAAAGTATTAGAAGAGTACCTCTTTTGATAACGTTTCATTTTCGGTGTTTCTATAGGAGGAAAACTTTCTTAAATAAAACAAAATTAGCGCAAAATATATAATTTCTACATGATATTTTAACACTATCGCATGGACACAGATCGAATCTCAGTCGTTAAATACTTTTTAAATAACTAAACAAATTCGGACACAATGTGGACAAAATAACTATTAATGCTTTTTCATATCTTACGAGATTATTTTTTCTTTGTGGCTACGGATGAAATAGCATGATTTGACTTCTAGATTAGTAACATTAAAAGAATTGTATACCTTTCCAAAATCGCTAGCAAGCTGCAAATAAAGTCGGTGAAAAATCGTGATAGCACTATTGGTCTCGTAACGCAAACGTCTTACGTAATAGGGCTGCCGAGTTCAAGGGCGCACGAGTCGATAGCTTTCAGAATTAAAGTCCTTTCCTTCCCTTTGTCTAAGGGCCTTTTGACCGCTGTGGTAACTCAGTTCTAAATGTTTGAATCATGAGAATTTCCTTTGATTTTCCATTCAATACCTACCTACTTCCATTTTAGAGTTCCGTATTGAAAAAATATTAAGTCTATGAGCCGTGAGCTGGGGACAGTCAACCGTCGATTAGGCGGTCTTCGGATTGATATAATAACGGCACAAATTTGGTAAGTTATTATTTTAGTTACCGCCTAGCAACTACCCTCAAGTTCAAAAACTATAATGAAGATAATCTACCTTCCAGAGTACTCTTTCTTTTATATGTTCCTTCTACGATCTGTTGCCAAGTCGACAGACGACTATGAGGCTTACCAAACATGGCTAGCAATCCCAACGAAATTGATAGAGGGTAGGTACAGAAGCGGGGCGGGAAAAAGTTATCAATAATCACGCCGGTTTTTTTGAAATCATAGGTTAATGATAGGTCTAATCTAACAGACTAACACACACATATGATGGCCAGTGACCATGTGGTCGAAGGTTAACGCTATAATAACGTTTTATCAAGCTTAACGCTAGTAGCTAGCCAGCCGTGCACTAGAAAATGCTCTACTGCTATCTTCCATGCTGTTAGTTTTTTCACGGTGGTTCCTTCACTGTAAACCCATGGTGATATGCAATCCGACAACTGCCCGATTGACGGCTAACACTTATATCCCGAGGCCTCTGGTACAAGACTGTCCAAAAACTTACAAACTATCATATAGTTTTAAGAGCAAGTAAACATTCTAGGTATAGCGTGATTACTCCTTCAAACACATCGTCACTTACCATCAAGTTATATAGTGATCAAACGGTATATTTATAAAGTACTAGCGGTCCGCTCCGGCTTCGCACGGGTAAAACATTTCTAAGTTAAAAATTATAAGGATCCCTATTTTTTTTTTAAATATAATATAGCCATTGTTACTCAGGGTGAATGTAGCTTTCCAACGGTGAAATAATTCGGAGAAAAAAATCGGTCCAGTACTTCTTGAGTGAAGTCGTTACAAACATACTTACACACAAACCTTTCCTCATTTGACAACATTTGTCAACATTTGAAACACATACACTTTAACTGACTGATGACTGGCCGGTTGGCGCAGTTGGTAGCACTCTGCCTTCTGAGCCGCTGGTCCCGGGTTCGATTCCCGGACAGGTCAAACATTTGTGTGTATGAACATCTCTGTTTGACCTGTGTCTGGGTGTGTATATGTATATAAGTATATATATCAGTCATCAGGTTACCATAGTACAGGCTCTGCTTAGTTTGGGACCTGAAGACCTTGTGTGTATGTTAATAAAAAAAAAAAAACAAAAAAATAAACAAAACTATCAATTATCTGTGAGCGTGAGTTGTGAGTTGACGACAAATAATTTATACTGTTTTAGTCCAAAAGGTGTTAGAATTCTGAACCCGAAGTTTATTTCATGTAATTCGCACTGTCGAAGTATTTCTCTGTATCGGAAGATTTCAAGAGTGCCCTTAGTGTATTTTGATTGAATTATTTCTCATTCTTTCGTGTAATTGAAAGGTTTTTAAGAGGCAGTGATTGAGTCGGGATTTTTAAGTGGCTACTGAAGGTTCGAAGGGGTCCTTGACGAATGCTGATTTTGAATTTGACGGAATTGGTGTATTGCAAAACGGGCCCCTGACGACCTTGCGAAAAACAGGAAAGATGATAATACAATTTTGGGGTGAGCTTGCTGATAACAGCGGAGAAGTCACTCGCGAACTTCCACCTGTGGTTATGCTTGTAAGATGTACATTCGGCCAAATATATGGTCTACCATGCGGTTGAAGATCATTAGAAATCATAAAATAACAAGGTTGATTATCCCGTGTAATAATATTCTGGTAACAAACATAGGTTCAACCTTATAACTATTGCGATTACACATAAACTTTTGTCATAACTGGTAGACCATTTTCTTAGTCGACTGTACTTTGTAATTCTTTCGAAGGAAACAAAATTTCGAATCGACGAATTCGAAAATCGACAAGTTATTTCACACTTTTGAGCGTTACTAATATTTTAAAAAATTGAGAATTGTGAATTTAAATTGAGAAAGACTGTTTCAAAGCAAACAAGCGGCCCACCTGCCTCGCATGGGTACACATAGGTTGTTATTGAATAAATATTTCGACAATCATGAACATACACACATTTAGCCGACTTTCCATACTTAGAACACTCAATCAAGTCCAGCTTTTAAACACAACATTTTTCTAAACGAAGCGCAGAAAACCGACCGCGCGAGTGGAAGTTCCAAGGAATCATGTACCACGGCAGTGTATATTTTTCTATTTGATATAATTTTTAAATTGATGAAATCTTTGAATGAAATATCAGATTTGAATAATTTAAACAGTCCTGATGGCCGTTGGGGCCGATAAGTCCTAGAATGGAGACCACGGACTGGCAAGCGCAGCATAGGTCGGCCACCGACCAGGTGGACAGACGACCTGGCTAAGATCGCTGGCAAGGGCTGGATGCGGGCCGCTTCCAACAGGTCCTTGTGGAAATCAATGGGGTAGGCCTATGTGCAGCAGTGGACGTCCTATGGCTGAGATGATGATGATGATGAAACAGCCCTGATTATGACTATACTTATACGACAAGGAATAATTTTAAGACACGAGTAACGTCCTCTTGAGTTCGGTCGGAATTCTTAATAAAAATGTGTTTATAATGGCCTAACTACAATAGTTAGGCAATATGGTGTAGCGATTTTTTTAGACTATTTAAAAGAAAATAAATTATTTATTTTAAATTTAAGTACATACTGACATGCTCTTTAATACTTTGGAACATTATTTTGTTTCATCACGATAGTTATCGCAGCGTATGCGACGTAATTAATTTTATGGCGCATTTTTTTTCTACCTTAAGTTTTATTATGGAAGGTTTAGTAGATATCCATAATAAATTTTAGTAATAAATATAGTCAGGGATAATGTACCATTCTAAGTATGAAATATTTTTTTTTATTCGTCCTGTAGTTTTTGCATTTATTCGTTACAAACATACAAATTTACAAAAGTTTCAAATCTGCATTTGAATTTCCTTTCTGTAATATCTGTTTTGTTTCTTGAATTTTTCTCATCTAAAGCTATATATTTAGATATATTTATCACACCCATACCCCCGAATTAGGATTCCCTGTATCGCGGGAGGCATAGACACACACAATCACAGCACACAAAGATCCAAGACCCTAGATAAACATCTACACTCATCGCACAAATGTTTGTCCCTGCCGGGATTCGAACCCAGGGTCTCGGAGACATAGAAGTCATGTCACTGACACTAATCACCGGGCCACGGCGACCGTCAGCCAGCATACTTTTAAATTTAAAATTATTCTAACCACTTAATCATTAATCCATTGAAGTGATGCATCATAAAGATCTATAATACAATGATACCCCCAGATTTAATAACGGTTTCTTATCAGCCCTAGGTGACTATCTTTAGAGGTTTACTAAAAGAAGCTCTTTGTTTTATGAACATATTGATTTTGTATGCTGAACTTACCCACGCTTAAGGTGCATACTTTAAAACAAACTACGAAAAAGATGGAAAGATTCATTTTGTAACCGTATATTTCTGCTATATTTTACTCTCCAAATTTATTCAACACGTAATTTAAATACAAAATCATAGTAGCTTTTTTACAGCCAACATTACAGAAACATCGACGAAGTTTTTACAATCTGTCCTCGCTATAAAAAGACTGAATAAATTGTGTACAGTTTCGTCTAGAATTTAAATGAACAATCAATTATTCATATCGAGGCCCCCAATTAGAGGAGCAATAGATCTAATCTATATATTGCTTGTAAGATACGATGGCGGTAACCGCAGCGTGAGCTTTAGCAAAAGAGACAACTACGTGAAAACTAACACTATTTTTAAATGTGTTTTTTATCCTTAAAAACCTCGTAAGTCGTAAATTATAATAATAATGTCGATGAAGATGGACCATGCCTATATATTTTCTTCTTTCACGTACACATTACACGTACAACAGAGCGCGCCAGCTTTGCTGCGCGACTTGTGACCGGGTGTTCAAGACGAAGTTTGGATTTGCCAGCCACATGCGAGCACATGCCAGGAAATAACCAGGGTCGCCATCATCGGATACGACGCGGACGACATCATCATCATCATTTTCTTCTTTATAATAAGGTCCGGCCAGCAGCCATAGTTAAAAAATATACCAATCGTAGGCAGCTTTGCTCAACGCAAAGAATTCAGTTCAACGAATTCAGTGATACTGATTCCCTATACATGTGACATTTTCACAATTAATTTTCAAGACTTATGGCGAGAAATTATAAATTTCATCATTTCAAAATCTATTTTGTAGATAAATATGTAGAAATGATGTCAAAAAATTATATTCAACTTATTCTTATTGTTTGTGTATTTTCTTGTGTAAGTATATCGATTTCCATATCGACCAAAGAACTCTCCTTACTCATATCGCATCAATTTACATATACACTATTACAGTTGTCTACAATTTTTAATTTTAAATATATCAACTTTGTAATACATACTGCCTCGAATGCGCAGACCAGAGATTCCCAGCTTTATTTACTCTAATTAAAGTTTTCCCGACACCGTCTCTCCGTCCATTACCGCAACGCCCATTCGGTTATTCAGTTTGACGTAGTACCCAGTTTCGGCTTAATTGGTCGCCGTGTTTACGTGATTTTATCTCATATTGACTTTCACAATAAACGTTATCTCACGATTGGAACATGCTTGTAATTTTGGGCCTTAATTATTTTAAAAAGCGTTACTCCGTTCACGTGTAAAAAGTTCACATAATGTCAAATGTCAAGACAACCACGTGCAATAGTTTGCCTGACTGTTGCGATAAAAAAACGTGTAGTTGCTGACAAGCGACTGCACGTTTTTTTATACGAATTGTATCACAGAAATTAAGTAGATATCTTAAATAGCACTATAACTGTAGCTATTTCCGTGAAATATTCAAAATATATCTTGTTTCTTATATCTATGTTGCTTAATATATCACTTCCACCAAGACCAATTTGGGTTCATAAACTGAATGAATTTAAGTCTTTCTATATGTAACGTAAATTTGATGCTGTTTCTTAACACAATACTTTATTAAAATAAAACACTAATAACTAATTACAATAGTGCAGCTACTACAATAACATTTGAGCAATCCACTAGCTATTGGTAGCCTATAGATAACTCAAATGTTCTAACCCGCTACCGGCCGGCAGCGGTTCTTTTTTTTCTTTTTTCGTAACTAAATTCAACAATCATCAAATTTGAACATTATGACCATACATCATAATCATTCTCATCATCATTTCCACATCACACGAAGACTTGTTTCACACTGTCTGCTTCGATATCCTTATTTTATTTTTAACGTCGTCTATTCACTTTGCACTCTGATGTTCTAACGTGTGATCATCATCAACACCATCATTCAGCTATTAGGTGTCAATTGCTAGACTCATAGCCTATTTCTATTTATTTCTAAAACGACTAGTGTTATGCGGCCTGTATCTTTCTACGTCTATCGAAACGTATGATGTCATGTTCTCCTATCCTGGTCTCCATTCGAGAACACGTAACAATATAACCATAATTTCCGTGTTGAATATCATTAAACATGCGACCGAAATATCATTACCATATTTAAAACACCTACATTGATGTAAAGCATCTCTTGGAGGCTTCAAACGTGCTTCAAAAGAATAATTTCTTAGATCATTATACCCGCCCACGGATTTTTAAGGTTTGAATACACTAGCGTATTAGTAATTGAAATCATATGTGTAAACGAAATGGTAATAACAAAAGAAGTCTGATTAAAAAAAAAAAACAAATCCGTATTAAAATAATATTTAGTTTTAATAAAGCGAGATACATGATTCCAATCTTACTCAACCGGAAACCTTTACGACACTTGTTTCGGCTATGCACAAGGCATCTTCAAGACATGTTGACTCGGCGAGTGTCGGGGCGACCACCTCGTTTATGTGTTAATGATGAAAGTATACGATGATGATGATGAGTTGGGGGAGACTACTTGCTCTAAATTTTAGTTAACAATCAGCTAGTAACATAATGAAGTCCATGGCTCAGCTGGAATTTTAAAAATAGTTTAAGCTACTTCTGTAAGTTTTTCTCTAATAAAAACGCTAGCGTGGATTGGCCTTAACATCGAGTGCTGACAGTGAAGCGGGTAGGCCTTTAGCATCGAATGAAATACGCGATTCCCTTTATTTTTCACTCGTAACGCCTCTCGCCTTTTTAGCGAGAAGAAATGAGAAGAAACGGGAAAGAAACAGCCTTCTTCGCGTTTATTTTATGTTGTCAATGGGTGCAGACGTTTTTACTGTTTCTGATGATACGCGTTTGTATTGTATCGTTATTCGAAATAAAAGTGGTTTTATTTAGAAGATATAAAAGTTTATTTTTTCGGTGCTAAAGGCAATACTATGTCTACGTACTTGTAAGTTTTAGACACTGTTCCAAATTTATTAACCATATGAATACAAAAAATGATATTAGAACAATAACGATTCTACCTCAACATATTGTGTTGTAGTGTCACATGCTACAAACAATAGTATTTCATGGAACCCCTTTATGTAAAATGTAATAAGGTAAATGTAATATTTGAATAAGTGATTAGAATAAAAAAACAACCGGTTGCACTCCAGGAGTGCCGGTAGAAGTGAAAACTTGAACACGATTGATGATGATGATGAAAAGCCTATGTGTTATTCCGGGACCTGAAGTATCTACATATCAAATTTCATCCAAATCCGTTCAGCCGTTCTGACGTGATTGAGTAACAAACATCCATCCATCCAAACTTTCAGATTTATAATATTAGTGCGACACATACAATTAACATGATGACGTTTCAATTACGTCACGATCTGACGATCTTACGATCTGACGCGAGTTTAACATTTTTTTCCCATACAAAAGTGCACAACGAAGCTAAAGAAGTTTCACTTAAAAAAATATTTTCTCCCTACCCATAATAAAAAACACGGGGTCGCTACGTGTTCCACATAGCTCCATATATATAATACTAGTTGCGCCCCGCGGTTTTACCCGCGTGGTGATGAAAAACGGTGATGGTGGTGATGATGAAAATAAACTTATGTGTTAATCCAAGGTATAAGCTTTCTCCATACCAAATTTCATCGAAATCGGTGTAGCTGTTCGCATGTAAACTTTCGCATTTATCATATTAGTAGGATACATTTTTCTATATATTATGTAATGATTTTTTCATAAATTTGGCGTTAGTCAAAATTTTCTCCATTATCATTTCAGCCTCAGACTTCCACTGAACATTTACCAGAGAGCATCCGTCTCTCCCATACATGCTTTGTGGACTAAACTTTAACTGACCATGACTGATAAGATAGCTCAGGCTAAAAAAATACTATGGGTCCAAGGCATAAGTCTAGCTGTCTAGCATTCTATAGCTTTGAAGAATTTATTAATTTGAAATGACTGTATTATATTACTATGTATGTGTTTTTAGATACATTTTTATTGATTTATATTCAGTTTAAAAATGACTAATTTTTTTTATATCACATTCAGACCCACTAGGATTCCCTGTTTTGCGGGAGGCATGGACACACACACAATCACACACACACACAACATCCAAGACCCGGGACAAACATCTACACTCATCGCACAAATGTTTGCCCCTGCCGGGATTCGAACCCAGGGTCCCGACGACACAGAAGTCAATGTCACTGACCATTGCGCCACGGCGACCGTCAAATATTGTAATTGTAATGAGTATCGGAATGATATTATTTTATATTTATTATTGACATGTAATAATGCACTATTACCAATAAATTGATTTGATTTGATTTGCTTGTGGCTGAATAGTGTAAGGAAATGGATTGCTTACTCTGTGTCCTAGCTAGTACACAGTGCAAACAAACTGACGAACACTGTGAACACGGTGTTGACTCTGTAGTGACATGAACGAGAGAATGTAAACATCTAAACTGAATGTTAGATTGCGGTTTGATCTTCGACAATAGAACTGTAACTCGCAGCAAGGTTTACCAATACGAACTTACCCGATCAAATGGAATGCGTTGGTGAATGAATGACTAGTGACATTTTCAACTGAGCAGTTCTGAGCTTAGGCGAGCACCTTTAGTCATCGCTCTCAGTTGTTGTGTGACCGATTTGGATTTTAATATAGTGTATAAGGGGTATATAATAATGGGTATATTTTCAGACGGATCTCAAATATTTCAACGCAATCGGTTCACTTCTTCTTCTTCTCAGCAATTAGAAATCCACTGCTGGACATATTCCTCCCCCATATAGGGGGGATTTGCCAATTCTCGCCACGCTTGGCAGGCGGTTTGGCGAGCGCAGTATGATTTCCGATCCTCAGAAGGCGCTGCTGCCCACCTCCTGGTACGCAATCGGTTCACTACTTCTCTTTAATAAAAAGAAACTGCAGAAAAGTTTCAAAGAGTGTTTTTGTAGAATACAATTAAATATAATAAGCGAAATTCATTGGAGTCAATATATTTATTCCGCGTTGGAAAATTTAAAATATGCATATAACAACACAGGATTTAATTCACATCTGGACGGCGAAAAAAACATTTACATTAGTAGGATAAATAGTTACCCTTTTTCCAATTTTCAATTTAGTATTGTATATGAAAAGAGGTTTATAATACATAAGTAATGATACAAAATGTAATGCTCTAATGTTGCCTGGAAGAAATCGCTACAAGCGATAAGGCCGCCCATTATCGTATCAAGTATTAAATTTTAGGTTTAGCTTTATTTGTTTTTGGTAGGTACTGATAATAGAGATTTAGTATTTTTTAATTTTTTTTTTCATTGAGAAATCTACACACTACAAACTACAATAGGCGTACTACACAAGAGGTGTGACATTAATCTAGATGAACTATATAAACAACTAAGTGAAGTTACAAACTAAGTGAGTTGAATGTAAACTCTAAGGCCTTCACGGCCGGCGTTGCATGTTGTATGTATTGCTTCCGGGCTGTTTGTCAGTAACAGAGAAGACGCCGCCAAGGAGAGTTCTACGCTCTTGTCGCCGCTCGGACCTGAACCACTGAAGATGTCGACCGCAGTGATCGACGAAACGTCTGGAATACAAGTTTCACTTAGACCACGGCCAAACAGCCCGGAAGCAAAACATACAACATAAGTGAGCTTGCACTATATGGTACTGTAACAATATTTTCCTATTGAATTCTACCTACACTTACACTTACTTACACTGTGTTTGTAAGTTATTACTATATTATATTATATGAGTTATTTTAATACTACGTTACTACTTGACACATTACAGTATTTATGCTAACATTATAATAACTAGATATTTAATTGTTAGCGTATGTCTAAACTTAACAGTTTCCCGATGACTTCATTAATCAGAGTTTTTGTATTGTATTATGTTGATTTTTCATTACACGTTTTTATCAGTTAATAATATTTACTAGCAGTAATCCCATAGAATTGAATCGAACCGATTACACTGCCGACCGCAAACTGTAGCGCGGAGGTTGCAATTCTCTAACCGCATAGCTGCTGAATGGATATAACTGTACCACCATCGAAATGATAATTAACCCGTTTCTTCAGTAGATGTACGGAGTCTTCAAGTCGCGAGTGAATAGGTTCCTTCTAAGTTTGCGTGCTCCACCTTAGACCGCGTCGTCGCTTAACATCAGGTGAGACAGTGGTCCAACGTAAGCTTATAATCTTTAAAAATAAAGGTAATCTACGTGTTTAAAAAAATGTTTTGTAAGGAATATTAACTTTTCCAGAACATCAATTATTAGGATTTTCTATGGCATGCGTATAAGATAATATTAGCTAGTTTATGCATATTAACTTTCTTATAAAAACTACAGGGCAATCGTCAGTATGGGATAAGCCTCATTTTTAAAACCATCTATAATTAAGATTCCTTTTGGGAAATCTGATCTACAGCTGTCGATTCGATAATTTTACTGGAAATGTATTAAAACATTTTTATTAAACCTTTCACGCCTCTAATAAAATACAGTTAGACACTAATAAAAACACATTTAGACAACAACTTTCTGGACGTGTCGCCCATGTAACCGTCTTCTTATAAGACAAGCTAAATATATTACAATCATGCTATTCCTAGCACTATTGGCCTACACAAAATAAAGGCACTCAGACAGAATAAGTACCTACATATACCACGCTGTGTGGTACAGTCATTTGGTACTCAAAATGAGCAAAGGAGGTATTATTAAAACAGCGTTTAGGGCCGCCATTTTTTCAATATGGCGGCACGAGCGGCAAACATACGCGGTGGCAAAGTTGACATTTGGAAAGAGCACATAGCAATCTACAGTCACCAATTGTCATAACTCCCGGGTTATGAACTTTCCAGGTAAAACTGCCAATGACTGTGCTAGTTGTAATAAAAAAGGAGTAAAAAAGTGACTGGGACCAGATATTTAATACACATTTTCATCAAATTGTCACAGTTCATTCGGATTCTAGTTTTTAACCGACTTCAAAAAAGGAGGTTATCAATTCGACCGTATATATGCTTTTGACAATGTGTATTCGCAGATAACTTCGACGTTTATGAGCCGATTTTGATGATTATTTTCTTGTTTGATAGAGTACCTACACTTCCGTGGTGGTCCCATTTAAATTTAATCAATATTGTAGAAGCCGTTTTTGAGTTATACTCCAATAACTCTCGAAGATGGTTGAAGACATCAGAGACTATACACAGTGACAATTGATCCCGTGAGCAGCAAAGGTCCATAAGAGTGAAAAAAATTTTTTTACCAAAAAAAAGGAATCGATTTCAACACTCAAAAGTGTGAAATAACTTGTCAAAGTCGGTACCATGCTCACAATATATTGACAATATCTACTTTTGAACCATCATGGTACCGACTTTCACAAGTTATTTCACACTTTTGAGTGTTGAAGTCGGTTCCATTTTTAGATAACATTTTTTTATCTACTCATTTAAATAGAGTGTATGCGAGATTCGTGCCTGCGGTAAATTTAAGGTTTGATCGTTATTTCCTAAAGGGTTTCAAATATTTTTAGCCGCTCACTCAGATAAGTTACTAATCAGAACCAACATAAATACGAAACAAGATCGTGTTTCGACTAAACCAGCTGTTCAGGGTTGTTTTCTATTCATCAAACACTAAGCAAACTGTTGCATAATCAGATAACACTTCAAAGATACTCGTTAACCTAGTGCACAATACAATCGTAGACAGTACGCAAGATCTCGCTTTCACGTGATGATAAAAAATTGTGAGGACATCAGTACTGCTTTCAACGGTCGCGCTTAATAACGATGATCAAGTGTGTTTGTATGAATACTAGCAAAATAATATTGTATTTTAGCATATACACGAATGATGATACTTGTACATGAATGATTATGAATAAATGATTTTCATTTCAATTTTTTTTCATGCCATCCCATTTGAATATTATAAACGCGAAAGGATAGATAAATGGAAGAGTTTAATGGTTTTGATAGATTATAGTCTACAATAATAAATAGGCCACTTTTAATCCTGAAAATGTACGATTCCCTTGGGATGACTGAAGTATCGGGAAAAGCAATGTCCAAGCGGGTGAAACCGTGAACCAGCACAGCTTTTATATATCTATTCTAAATATTTCAGCTATAACGCTATACGCTATAAATAAACCACAAAATATAATATAAGTAACACATAATTATTACTCAAACACTATGACTTTTGATACACCTAACATACATGGTGCAATGCGCCCTTTGAATTAAAATTATCAGATTATGCGCTGTGCGTGTACTGCAGAGACATGTTGACTGCTGGTTTTTGTTTACGACATCACCATGTTCAGCACGTTGCAAACTCACGGTCCATTATACTACCGAAACTGAAAAATCAATATTATAATACATTAATCCCTGTTACTGAATGCAAGCGTTTCTGTAACTTATTTTGTTTCGAACTAATAATAATCTGAAAGTGCTGGATTCGTAATACTGTATCTGTCAGTACATTGCATCCAAAGCAGGAACGCAAAACATGCGCAAAGCGGACAAAACAAAGCGGAATCTCATTAAGGAGCAAACAATACTCAATCCGGCTGTCCGTCGAAATTACAACCAGTTTCGATACAAACCTAGTTTCGATTCAAACCCGGTTTCGACAAACCGAGTTGCTATAAACTGAGTCTCTGAATCGGAGAGTTGGTACGTGACAGTGCAGTTTGGTTAATTATTAATTTGCGTCCAGGTCTGAAGCTGGAACAACCACTGATTAACATCTATGATTATGACGGACGCCTGATTTAAGTACATAATATATGATATTGGACGTGGAATGCATGGAGCGTTCAATAACATCGGAGCAACCTAAATTCAAATATGAAAATAGGAATTTTATACGTATTTCATAATCATCAGCTATTGCAGTGTCGGTTAGTCTCTATCCAGCAATCGATCCAGTCCACCGGCCACATCTCAATTTGATATTAAATCAAGCGTAGTAATTAATACAATTATACTGAAACACACGGGCGACCTCATTACGGGCCAGTAGCAAATCAAAATCAGAGTTGGCAAGCGACTTGTATTGTGTTAATCCAAGGATAATAAATTCAGCTCAGTGGTTTGATAAGTTCGGATGGGTTACGATGTGAGTAGATTGTGCTAGTGATTTCGGTTGTGGCGTCTTGGGAAATTACAGTTCGATATCTAGCTGAAGGGTATTTGAAAATAACATATTTTTGACACGTTCGTTTTTTCCGATTCGGATTCTGGATAAATGTTATAACATTGATTATATCTACATTGACCTTAAAGTTTAATTCGGATTGATGCATATACATTTTGATTGTGATGACGTATCTCCATACAAACAGCATGAGCTTGTCTTGAGGTGAGACACGCCACCAGAGAGACATTTTCAAGTTCGACGAACACTCCATTATGAGAGGACAGACAGGGGAGTAAGTAGACGAATAAAGCTGTTATCATAATCATCATCATATCGGCGTGGAACTAGCAGTGAGAAATAAAAAAAATTGGTTGTCTGTAAAGTCGGTTTACGGACGATAGATTTACGTGATAACGTCATAATCATTTATGACTTTGACTTTGACATTGACTGACTGACTTTGACTTTGATTTTGACTTTGACTGACTGACTTTGACTTTGATTTTGACTTTGACTTTGACTGACTTTGACTTTGACTTTGATTTTGACTTTGACTTTGATTATTTTATGTAATATAAAATTCAGGTGGAACGTTACGCGGAACGTTACTATTTTTCATGAGTGTTGCTGGTATTCATCAATTTATAAAACGTTATCACGTCAAAACCTGCTTATCAGCAAAACTCGTGGTTAATTGCGACAACTACATACAAGAGTTGTTAAATCGAGGACAATATCATTTTTATTTACAATTCGGTCTCTCATCAACTTGTGCTTAGTGCACTAGCCAACCGCAAACACAGCACCTGACAGCAAGCGTCATCACGGCTAGTCATTGCCAAAATTGCGCCGCAGGCCGCCAGCCGGCCGCGTAGCTGCCGCACCGCAACCGCATTGCTGCCGCAGCGTCTGTGCAAAATACTGAACAAAATAAGCTCAAAAGCCTATCCATTGGGCCGGTTAAACCGTACTATAGATGAGATTGGATATAACCTGATTGTGACCGCATAATGTCTATTAGTTCTCTGAATTGGTTACGCTTGGGTTGTCCGTATGTAGGTGTGCGTAAAATGAAATTGGATCGTATTTGTAGAGTACATAAGAATTCAAAATCATTTATTCATTTCAGGCATCAAGACCGAACTTATGAACTTCACTAATGAAAGTCGTTGCAAAATAAAAAGAAGCACCGAGAAGGAAGGGGAATACATTCGGCCAAACATTTCAAATAGGTTTTACAATGAGTTTATATCACATTAAGAGAAATATGATACACATTATTATTATGACTTGGCAGAATTGGAACAACCCCTCTGATTTTGAATTTTTTCTTATTATTTATAATCTTCCGCTTTGCCACTGTCTCACCGCGTCATCACTTAACATCACAACACAACTACTGTCTTTCGAAGCTATTTCGTAAATCTGTTTTTATTATTCGAATATTAAACCCAATTTCGTTAAGAGTTATGCCTATATTTCTAAACATAATCCGAAGTATGCCTATTTAAATAAATGATAAACCTTAGGAACCAATAATAACGATGATTACATAATTAAGTAACTATTAAAGGTTCTGACCGAGTTTTCTCGACAATAACAATTAAAAAAACTAATAATTTCCCATTTAATTGTAATTGCTATAATGAGTAAATTATTCCTTTAACAGACTAAGAAATGGTAAGATGTTTACTTTATATTATAACACAAATTTATTATCACAAGATATATATTTTCTAGCACAAGAATATTATAATATTATTTAATTTGGCTGAACTGATACTTGACCACAATCTCATTTGACAGATCTAAATGCGCCAAAAGAAAGGTTGTGTATTTCGAGTGTAGGTATATATTTATAAATATTATTTATTTCGCACGCTTTGTTGCCTCAAAGACTTGATAGATTATCAAATCAAATAAGTTTATTTGCAAATATAGGTATTAGATATCATTAGATTTTAGTTTGATACGTGAATTAAGATTGATCTTAATTTTGAGAGTGACACAAGATGTAATATTTTGCGTAATTTTCGTAAAATATTACACCTTGTGTCACTCTTATAATCAACACGCTGTCGAGACTTCGTTTTTCAATATTTTAATTGTTAATGAATAAAAAAATCCTAACACTATTCACGAAATGATAAGTAAGATCAAACAAAAATATTAGGCTACATTTATTTGCACTAATACTTTTCAAAATCAGTTTGCATTGCATTGGCATAATAATATTCATCATACTAATACCCCTACTAGAACACATCTGCGAAAAGTAAACCCCTACCAATTGCGCCGAAATTAAAACAACAAAGTTTTTATGCGTACCCATTATACTGTCCTATAACCATAATCAAGCTCAGCAGTAGCCCGTCATAACGCCTCTGAAGCACACTAGAATAGTGATGTCACGAATCGTATCCACACATATCGATACCTTCATATTTTTTATCTATTCGCCTGTCAATTGACAGAAAGATGACGCATATTTTAATGAATTTAATCTCATAGATAGTAAGACATCAGTATCCCATCTTCTTATTGCCATTTTTGTGCATAAGTTTTATATTTCAGAGAATAAGATACATTTATACATAAATATAGTACTAATACATTAATCTAATTTTACATAAATATAATATATAAGATCCAAGGTTAATTCTGCACAATCTACACCAGTATTATGGCGATATCTTATGGACGATTTCTTTGAAATATAGTCCGATTTGGAACATGATTTTATTAATAGGAAGTTAGATACACAGGAAAACGAATAAGCTTTATTATAGTATTTCAAAGTTGTTGCCTCTTGACAACTATATGTCACGAGAGTTAGAAACAAATGTCTTTCTTCTATGCTACCTGAAATATATTATGTTCGTATTCAAACAAGTTCTAAAAAATATCGATACTATGTTTCACATCTCTATTTTGGCGAAGTACCCTCCATGATGCAATATATCAGTGCAGTTAAATCCCCGAAAACGCAAGACCAACAAGCTACCCTTTTCTAATCTCGCCGTAGCCAGCCACTCAACTATTATATGTTTATTTTGGACCTAAATCAACTGAATTTCATTTGGGTATTGTTTATCTTCCATTACGACGTATGCGGTATAGCTTGCACTTTCTATTGTTATGATTTGTCTACACTGTTGAATAGTGCAGCGTTTGTTAACCGGAGATTATCGAATCTTCTGTGGCAAAGGTATGTCGAGTTGTTGTAAGAGGTATGTATGCCTCATGTCCATCAATATTGTAAACATATTCAAGGCTAGAAATCTTGAGGAATACCCTATACCAGTTTATAGGGTATGACAGGAAAGTTTGAACATTTTACCCTAGGTTTGGTGTCGAGAGATTGAGCCCGTGGAGACCGAGAGCGCATCGGATTTCCCAAAGTTTATCAGAGCGCCTGGTCGATGTGGCACGTGACTAAAATATTGACAGAAATATATGGCTCACCGAATCAGCATTACGATTTAACAACGGCGAAACGGTGGTAGCGTGAACCATGGTTCTCTGGGTACGCCGAAACCTGGTAGCGGGTTGAAACATTTGAGCTATCTATGTATAGGCTAGCAACAACTAGTGGGCTGTTCAAATAGTATTATAACAGCTTAAATATTGTGATTACTTTGTGAAAATTACTAGGCATATGTTTGAAAAAGTATATTTCGGTATCCTCTTGGGCTAGAGTTTGAGCCTTGCGTATTGAAATTACAGTAGGTATCAGCAAGACAACTATTACTCCGCAACGTGTGGCGCAATGTGCAAAATACGCTGACCTTATGTTGTTTTACAAGTAGCAACCGGCAAATTAGTCTTTTTTTAACCGACTTCAAAAAAAGGAGATTACGCAATTCGACCGTATATATGTTTTTTTTAATTTAATTTTTTTATGTGTGTTCGCGGATAACTTCGTCGTTTATGAACCGATTTTGATGATTCTTTTTTTGTTAGATAGAGTATACTTCCGTGGTGGTCCCATTTAATCAAAATTGGACAAGCGGTTTTTGAGTTATACTCCAATAACTGAAAAGTGCTACGCGTATCTTGATGATATTATTGTCGCGGTTGAAGACATCGGAGAACACACAATGACAATTGATCCCATGAGTAGCAAAGGTCACTGAAAATCGGGAAAAAATAATTTATAACAAAAAAGGGAACCGACTAAAACACGCGCTTAAGTGTGAAATAACTTGTCGAAGTCGGTACCATGAGCACAATATTGTGATGATACTTACTTTTGTGAACTATCAAGGTACCGACTTCAACAAGTTATTTCACACTTTTGAGTGTTGAAGTCGGTTGCATTTTTTGTTAATTTTTTTTAAGATGCAGGCATCCACTATTCCAGTAAAGATAATGTTTTTTAAAAGGGCAAAGGTCACCCCAGGATACGTATCAACAACGTAATAAAAGGTAATTTATCATTGTTTTCCTAAAAATAACAGCAAATTATATCAAACGTCGTTGGGCCCGTTTGACGTGTAAGTAATCGTCCAAGACAAGGGTCTGGACCTCCTCAAATGATTTATTGCTCAACTTTAGGGTGTTCCTTTGAGTTATTAAAATATAACTTTGTGCCAATATGTATGTTGCCGCTTTTGTCTTTGGGACGTGTTGCCTTCATAAGGTACAACCTTTGTATTCAAGTTCCAAGGTCATTTTAATGTGATTTAGGATAGGACTCACTTTTGTTTTTAATTTTCTAGAGTCACTTTTAATGACATAAGCAAGCATACGTCCAGTAAGATAGTAAGGGGATATTGTAACCGGTCCTAGAAGCTTAAGTAAATTGACCTGTCCATAAACTCAGAATGGGGTTAACTGATAAACCAATCAACCTAAAAACGAATCCGCGGTGCCTTGTCGTTGAAACTATATTCCTCTTTCACAATTTTATTATTTTATTAATATTATTTATATAGTACATACAATAGTTATGTTAAATTCTAACTTTAACTACAATTATTGTGTTACATAGCTTGCTCAAAAAGGTAAGATTACTCGTTTGCACGTAATTTATTTTAGAGCTAGTTTATTCTAGATATCCAAGCTATTCAATAATTAGTTTCATATTTCTCCGTTCACATGATGAATGTGTCTATGAAATTTAGACCTAAAATGTGTATAGGTAGGTATATACTGCGTTGTCAGAGTTGTTCAAACTGTAAAGCTACCCCACCCCTGAAT
Organism: Apeira syringaria; assembly: GCA_934044485.1. Taxonomy (NCBI): domain Eukaryota; kingdom Metazoa; phylum Arthropoda; class Insecta; order Lepidoptera; family Geometridae; genus Apeira; species Apeira syringaria. Next base: position 2,974,525 of record OW203672.1, on the reverse strand, counting down.
TTGATACAACAATTCATGAAATAATTAAAATTATATGATAAATCAAGTATTTAAAAAATATTCAAAGATTAAATAATTACAAGAAGTGGCTAGAGGTTCTCGATTGTTGGTTTTTGCACACAGCAATAACTGAAAAATGTTGCGTTTACTGAGAGACTTTCTTATTGAGGGTGAAGAAATCGATGAACATACACATTGACAATTGATCCCATGAGGTACCAAAGGTAGGTACTGAAAAGGGAGAAAAAGAAAACTGGAACCGACTTCAACACTCAAAAGTGTCAAATAACTTGTCGAAGTCGGTACCAAGCGCACAATATTCTGATACTAGTTACTTTTGAACTATCATGGTACCGACTTTAACAAGTTATTACACACTTTTCCGTGTTGAAGTCGGTTCCAGTTTTTGATAATTTTATTTTTGTACGTCATTATGAGCCGTATCTAAATATAAAATGTATTGATATACTTGAAATAGAAAAACTCAGCCTCAAACTATTCAGATTATCGCTTAGCATACGATACTCGAACTTACTTTGTCAAAGCGTTATTAACATTAAAAATTACAATGAATATTTAAATTTATTTACGATAATCTCAGGCTTGCACTCAGTCAGCTTAATTTATAGCGCTAGCTCATGAAATTCTGACATAGTAAATTAAACTGCAAACGAGCCCAGGTATGTGGCCGCTTGAACTGAAGTTTGAGAACCATACCCCTAGACAAGGCACGCAATAAATTGAACAGTTACTTCGTAAATCGATTTGTCAAGTCAGGCCTAAGTGCCTTCTGTTTTCTTAGAAATATTTTATTTGAGTCTTATTTGAAACCAAAAGATAAAACGATTTATGTCTAAAACTTGGATAGTCATTCCATTACAGTGAATTTTTGTAAGTTTTTGAATAATTTTAAAAAATCCTTTTAGTGGACAAGGCAAATTCTGGATTCGGTATCCACGCTCAAGGCCCGCGATAAAAGCTATGCAATAGCTTAAAAATTAGTATATCAGAGGAAGCTTGAAAGAGCACCAGTGACTGATAAGTTGAAAGGGAATATATTGGCTTGCTATTGACATGGCATGAGGAGGGATGAGGGAAATATAACAAGAAGAGTGGGTACTTAATATAATAAATGTGGATGAATGATAGAGGTAGATGAAAGCCGGGGAAGGCATGGATGGACTTTGTGAATAATTATATATTTATGAAAGGTGTGCACAGAGACGATAATGGTAGAGAGAGAACGAAAAAGAAAAACATGTTATGTAGACCCTACATAGTGTGGGATAAGGACAAGAAGAAGAAGATAACTTTTAATCAAGAAAAATCTCGGCTATTTTTTTTATCCGGTATAGATCTAGCGTTTGACCACTATCTCACTTGATGGTCAGTGACGATTTGGTCGAAGATGTTATAACGCCTAGAACCTAAGACCTAGAATGCTCCTGGAACGCTATTTTGATCTGAAGCCTCAAGTTTAGAATAACGTTATACCGCTTTTACGGGTATAGCGTGGTACTTACGCGTAGTCGATATCACGATCGACAATTGTTTCGGCTCCTTCCGGAAGCCTTTGATCGTGATATCGACTACGCGTAAGTACCAGGCTATACCCGTAAAAACAGTGTAAAGTAATTATGAACGTGAGTTTTAATATTATTAACATTATACCGCTTTTCAAATTAACGTATAATAGTGCTCCACAGGCAATTCAAATATTTTCCTACATCACGTTTGCATGTTAAGATATAGTATATTAGCGGCCGCCGCGTGAAACGAATTTCAATGGCGGGCGTTTCTAAATTATTTATTGGACCATTCCAATAATATGAATTACTTAGTGGATCGATAGACTAATATTGCACTGGGTATGGTATGAAGAAACGATAGTGTTATATTGTACTCGATTAGGAAGATTTTTTCATTGGTCACTGTATTAGAGCGCAAAAAAGGCATAGACAAATTGCAATTTATAAAAAAATATTTAAAATCATGTCAAGCAAAGGTCATGGTCTTTATTACAATATCCATATTATTCATTTTATACGAATCTTTTATATAAACTTTCTACTGCCGCCACGTCACCTAAGCTGGCTAGTCCACGCCGCTCTACAGCCGTTCATTCTGACCGTGACCACCAACTTCAGACCTATGGTTGATCGCTCTGCACTCTCCCATACATTTTTTTTATACTGTATAGATCTAGCGTTAGACCACTATCTCACTTGATGGTACGTGAAGATGTGGTCGAAGATGTTATCACGCTAGACCTAGAATGCTCACTGGCTCTCAAGGACTGCTGCCTTAACACACTATGTGCTTGGTGACAGTTTTTCAAACTTAAGGGTGGTAGCTAGACAGGCGGGTATTCGAAAGTATCCTTCCACCATGCTGGGAATTTGATAAGGTGTTACCTTCAACGGAAGCTCAAGCTGTTGTTAGGGATCGAACCAGTGCCCGTCAGGTTGACAGGCGACGCTCCCCCCGCTGAGCTATCATCGCTTCAAAACATTTTCCTTGCTTATTTTAAACAGATAAGTTCTAATTCTATTATTATTCTGAATTGTAAGGAAAGCCTCGCCTTGATACATGCTAAGCAAAAACCACATTAATTCCTTTTGTTTTACAGGCAAAGCCGTTCCTAACCTAGCAAGGTTATCGATAGTTTTAGAGTATGGAAAAAAATATACTTTCATGAAATTGTTTTATAGAACCATATAGCCTGACTAAACCTAATTTTCACTTTCCCGGAAACAATATCAATATTTTAATAAGATTAAAACAATATACTACAAAAGTACGCCTTATAAATATGAGGAGTCGTCGTTTGTAAAAAGTAAGGTGTTCATTCTAATTAAAAGTAAAGTTTATTATTCAACTCTTTGTCGCGGTAGCACTCGCGTGGCCGGCTGTTATCCGAAATTGTTAAATGTTCTGCGCAATTTTCTTCATTTTGTTCAGTAAGAACCTTCTACAAAAGATTAACTTTTAGATAAATAGTTAAGGAGTAATATATATATATAACCAACTAAAATTGCCATAAATAAGGTAGTTTTTACCATTACGACACAGTCTCCATCAGTATAATATTTTGTGTAATATATATAATAATAATTTAAGATAAAATATGTCGTCGTTATCCCGTGCAAACTGAATTTACCCTGAAACTGCAATCGATTAAAACTCTTCATATATTAGACATAGCGTTGTATGAAGTTACACGAATTTTAGCGTAAATATCATGTATGTATTTTAATGCAGTTAAGGCTATTCCGTAACGCTTAGTGTTTTTAGTAAGTATTTCATTTATTTTTTTGTAAACAGTTCACTGTAGTTTTATAATGTGATACATTGTTTTTTTTCTCAGCTTCAATAGCTGAGAAAAACACAGACTTAAGTAATATGTAATAGGTAATCTGTGAATTACGTTGTGGGTATCACAATTACAAATATCATTGTTGGTGAAAGTTAATTACCAATTCTTATTGTGTATACTGGTGGTATTCTTTTAAAATAAAATAAAGCTATTTTAAAGAATTTACACTAGTTTGAGTGGTTAACAGAATAAAGTCCTTGTATTTCAAAAGAACGATTGCAATACAGATTATTGGTGTCTACTTTATAGTATGTTTAGGTATAGGCCAATAAAGGCCATACTTTGATATTTTTATATTGTATTGTATATACATACAAAATAATATGTGTGTATGTGTATGTATCTTTATTTTTATCTGGTTTTTCAAATTCTGTAAATTTTGCAGCTCTGAGGGACACTGTTTCGTCTAAAATGTTCCCGCAATTGCACATTATAGATTAATTAAAATATATTGACTGCAATACAGACATGTTTAATTTGATACTGATTTAAGTGACTGCAATGTAATCTGTACAGGCATTTTAAATTTATAATAGAAATGAAATATGAACACTGTATGAATGTTAATTTCCTCCATGTTCAACAATGAAAACATTTTACATCATTTATGGGTAAACTTGCGTATAAATGTTTTTGAATGAATCTATTCTCTGTGTATGTAAGTAAAATAGCCGCCAGCTCCCCGTTATTCTAACAATAATATCGCATTCATTGCGAGTACGACCCCTTGTTTTCCTTTCTCTCCTAGTTTATTACCGAAATAGATATCAATTTTAGTAAATTGATTACATAAAGCTTCAATGAACCCACGAAAATGAGTAATTTAATAACTCGCAGCCGCCATTTTGTATTGTCTGCGAATAGAGAGCCAACTATAGGAAATATTGACCCAATTTTTTCTATGCTACGTAAGTATGGTACGTTAGTGATGAACCTACTTGTATTATTTTAATTGTGGGTAATACGAATAAAAAGAAGTTTATGGATTGGGCTTTATGTTTATTATTGAGCTAATTTCACACTCACAGCTCACATTATTGCTGGTCATCTAAGAGCATTAGGATAAAAAGAACTGCAGATGGAAAATCTACGTTTAATTACACACAGTCACAAGTGAAGTTTCATTAAACAGCCTTTAGACACTAAGTCATGAGGAAAACTGGGACATAGAGTCGGACCAAAAGCTTAATCACATAGTTAGAGCATCAAAACATTAAAAATATTCTATTCGACTCAGGCTAAATGAACAGAAAGTGCGGAGCTGAAAATAAAGAAAAAACAAAGTTGTTACACATGTCATCTCAATCATAAAACACTAAATTACACCCACATGTTATTATCTTTTTTAATCTGACCACAGCCTGCGCGTATCAAATTGCTTATCTGTGCTAACTGCACCCGCCCCTATGTCTCTGACCCTTAACCGCCACAGACTACGCAATAGTAGTTATACACAATAACCCCTACAATAATCGTTTCGCATGTCGATTCCTATTGTACGAGTTCAATTGGATTATATTTGGTTTAGGACCCGTTTTAGGGATCCGCGGTATTGGTAATACATTAACATTTCGATTCAGAGGTTAGTTTCTCATTCAAATTAGACAATATTGATTATTTTCCGATCAATTATAATAATGAGGAGGTTATGCTTTACTAAAACACGCAACAAAGACAAGATTTAAAAAATCGTATGTCTCATAGGAAGAGAAACTTTTTTTATTATTAACCACAATAAGCATCAGCAGTAGCTATACACTAGCTAAAATAATCTACTCTTGCTTACCATTATCATCATTTCAGAATGGCACATCTGGACATAGCATAGTATAATCAGCCAACGTTTCCACGGCTGGGACGTTGGCCTTCCTCTTAGAGCGATTAATGTTAGTCATAAGAGTATATGGCCAAGATTTTATCCAACACGCGACCCAATGCGGGTTCCCGGAGAAGCCAGCCAGCTTTACTAAATCTCGGGGTTTTCAGACTGCCCAAAAGCTCCCTGCGTGATCTGACGATTATTATGATATAAGTCGGCTGGCTGGTTTCGCAGTTGGTAGCACTCTGCCTTCTGAGCCGCTGGTCCGGGGGTTCGATTCCCGGACAGGTCAAACATTTGTGTGCATGAACATGTCTGTTTGACCTGTGGTCTGGGTGTGTACTCGTATATGTATATAAGTATATATATGAGTCATCAGGTTACCATAATACAGGTGTTGCCTAGTTTGGGACCTGAAGACCTTGTGTGAATGATAAAAAAAAAGACATCAACCGCGATCGACTACACGACCAACAAGACCTCAGATGAACGGAAGTGCTCAGTTGAAAATACCATTATCTGTCATCCATCAAATGTCTAACCGCAGCGTATATTGCTTAACCCTTGTGATAAGTTGAGATCTGTAAAAAAAACTCCGCTAAAAGTCTTGGCTTTAATCGAAAATTTGGAGCAACCTTGGCTGTACAAGTGTTAAATAAACAAAGCATTTAATATAAAATCGCGGTCCACTTGAATAGTAGCATAATTTTCATAAAAATAATTTTGTTACGTAATGGTGCGATAAAGTTAAGAACGATAAGAATACAGATTGCAATAAAGACGCCGGTCCCTCATACACAAGTCCTCAAGTTACCTATACGAAACCCAACCGTTGTGGTGCGCGACACGCTTTTATTCAAGTTCTGTGTAATACCCGACTTTTTACGGATATATGTGTAATCAGACGGCAAATATGGGTTTTCATGGCAGGAACTCAATATTATTTTGTATGTAATACATACAGAGGAATCCCCCGTTTTCACTATATTACAGCCAAACAAGTTGTTGGAATGACTTCGTATTAAAGCAATATTTGCAAAAGCACATACGAACAATATTTAGAATAATATTACTTTAAACGTCTAGATTTCTAGACGTATAATTTTTATAATTTTTACCATTTGGCCACCGCAAACTATTCTTAAAAAATTACAATCTAATACATGATGTTGATAACAAACGCGGCAATTGCTGAATTAGTTGTCGACTTGAGTCTGAAAACTATCGCGAGTTTCTTCCATAATAGTAATGTAACAAACCGACTAGGAGTCACGTGGTAAACACTGGAAAATTACTCTCCGACCAATTTCGAACTTATTTGCAGTTCTTCATCTGGGAGTTAAGATCGTGCCAGGCGGCGAGCGCTCGCCGCTCGCCGCCTGGCACGATCATCACGGCTTAACTCCCAGATGAAGAACTGCAAATAAGTTCGAAACTGGTCGGAGAGTAATTTTCCAGTGTTTACCACGTGACTCCTAGTCGGTTTGTTACATTAGTCGTCGACGTAAGAATTTTTTTTTCGATATATTTTGACTTCTCTCTCTCGTACTGGATAAAAACACAAATATGAGATGAAATATGTTTTTTTTCATCGCCCCAGAAACTAACGCATAAAATAACTGCTCACAGTGCCAATGTAGGTTTTACAACAGAATCAGGATGACAACAGAAACCCAAGTAGTTGTAGATTTTTTCAAACACCTCTATTGAAATGAATTAGTATTAATATAGTGAATAGGTACCTTCTAGGTTTGCGTGCTGAATCCTAGATAACGTCATCACTTAACATCAGGTGAGACAGTTGTCAAACGCAAACTTATAATAGTAAAAAATTGGTTGTCTGTAAAGTCAGTTTACGGACGATAGATTTACGTGATAACGTCATAATCATTTATGACTTTGACTTTGACTTCGACTTTGACTTTGATTATTTTATGTAATACAAAACTCAGGTGGAACGTTACGCGGAACGTTACTATTTTTCATGAGTGTTGCTGGTATTCATCAATTTATAAAACGTTATCACGTCAAAAAAAAAAAAAAAAAAAAATAGAATTCTAGTACTTGTAATGGCGAATAAAGCAATATGTATTAACACAGTTTAAGAACTATATAAACCAGCTTCTATCTAATTAGGGGTGGAATCATACTAATATTATAAAGGGAAAAGTTTGTTTGTCTGTCGTTTGAATGTTTGTCACTCCTTCACGCTAAAACAGCTGAACGCATTTCCCTGAAATTATGAATAAAAATAGCTTATACCGTGGAATAACACATAGACTATTTTTATCCCGGATAACTATAGTTCCCGTGGGATAATTTAAATATGAAGAGAAGTACTGAATCGATTAAACTCATCGATGTGAGTAATCTAAAACTAAGGCCTTTGATTAAACAAAGGATTTTCCAAAAATCACTGAATTCTGAGGTAACAATAATGAAAAAAATAGAACAGAATTGGTGTCCTTCACTTTTTAAATTTGGTTAAAAATATACGAAAAATATGTTAGCTTTTGTTAAATGAATATTCATTATGAATATTTATTATTGTAGGGTAGAGTCTATCTACTATCACAAACACAGATTAGAGAATAGTTACTGAAATAAACAAGCATATCGACTTTAGCAATTAAAAATGGGGTGTCCAAAAATAGGAATACCTACGGCATATAATATGTACTTATATACAAACTTTAATATGTAAATGTAAAATGACAAGATCTCGTATAAACGCTCTTCTACCGTCTGCGTCCCTATCGGCCCGGAGATTTTAATGTTTCATATATCCGTTATACCCTACGTTATTAAATAAATCCGTATTACGCGACGCACCGTCGCGCCGTAAAATGAAAGGGTAATCTTACGGCACTATTCAATAAACCTTAGTCGAGAGAATCAAAATAATAGTTTTTATTAGCTTCTCTGGGATTGTGTTTTCTAAGCACCTACTCGTGGCTTGATGTTGAGCGTATGACGAAAAATTACCTACATTTTGAAGAATCCGTAACATTTATCGTTACGGTATATATATAGTAGTGATAGCTGCCAACATAAACTAGAAGTAGTGGAGTGACACAGTCTCTTCTCAGTATATAGTTACTTATCTATGGTCTCTATAAAAGCCAGTGCGGGCCGGACCAGTGACGCATATTTCCTTCGGCCTCGGCTGCGTGCGGGGGCTCTGCTGGTTGGTTGTTCGGTGCGAACAGTGAGTGACATACGTATTTCTAATTGTTTTATATGGTTCATCTGTGTCAGACTCATTATTTGTTATTTTGTGATCAACTTCATGTGCCTTTCTATTTCAATTGTGATTTAATGGTCAATTAATAAACCAAAGATGTTTTGAGGTTGGGGAGAACGCGTGTTGTATATTTTTTTTTAAATATTTCTACTTCTGATCCTAACATCAGAAGTGGGATAAAGGACACACATGCCCACATGTTACAAAAATGCTTGTAATCGGTGACTCCGTGTAAACAAGTAGTTTTGGTTATTTCTTATGTCTCTGTTAACCTGTTCTGACTGTTTTGAAGAAAATTACAACGAAACAAGCTAAAGGCACTAATCAGATAACCTATTCATCTACCCTCAACATACATTTTCTTCGTATGTGTTGTATAGATTTGTGTTATGCCTTTTTACATTGTGCCCGTCGTGTACGAGTTCGTGGGGAAGCTAGCGTCGGTGGTGTACTCCTGCACATGACGTAATTGTTGGTGACGTGCGGGCGCCTCGGGGTCCCTCGGTGGACCGTGCGGAGGAGCCGTTGCATCCACGGCGACGACGCTGGAATGTCTCGTCTACGCGGACTGCTTCGAGCACGGTGACCACTCCAGGTTGCAGCATCCATGTGCTAAACGACTTGCTAACCCGGTGAGACCAACCCAATTTATGTTAATCTGACGATAGAACGTGTCCTTGGCCGGGTCATAGATATTGTCCCAGTGCAAGAGTTCGCGAACATTTATCAATTACGTAAACTTCGTAGCTTTTTGTGTCTAGACAACGTTGATACTGATTATGTTATTTTTGAAATAATGCGAACTGATGGTACTCATATTATGTACACTTGAAGGTCATTACTTACATACTTAATGTTCAATGCGACCAAGATGTGTCCCGCGATCGTAATCCACGAGATAACCGATACCTATAAAAGTAGTAAAGAACGAATGTGTTTTAGCGTAGTGAACCTTTGATTCATTCGCATACCTTACCACCGTACATAATTCAAAGTAAGATCATTAGGTAAAAATATATTTGACCCGTATTTGTATCGTATTCGTACCTTCGTGTACCCTCAGATTAAGATAAACAAAATATACCGCGCACCAACCATGGATTACTGAGATTTGTGTGTAAATGTTATTGTCTGCGCCATAAGCTTATGTTTCATACACCTCGTATCGATATCGCAGTCTAACAGACACGTGCCAGCAATTACCTTTAGAATTGAATCCTAAGCCGACTTGAGAAAATTGCAGGTTATGATCTCTCTAACAAAGAGTAAAAAGGTTGTAGGTACCGGCAGGCGCGTCCATCAACTATACCAACGTACCTACTTGTAGTGTGATATAGATCTTTGGCGACCGAGCTACTGATAAACTGCTACTACCTACGTCATGTTTAATATCAAATCTACCTTAACCTGTCAGGCTGTCACTATGTAAGAAGCATAACGCACGGTTATTTTATTGATGGCTAGTTGGGTATTTCAATGATTTCAGCAGATTGGTACAGACCATGACGCCTGATCAATCACTTTTACTATGGCTTTGTGTAAGTAACAGAAACTGGACAAAATTGCGATGCGATATCTGACAAGTGATAATATGCGCTAAAATATGTTTGCAACTTGTTGACGACTACATACCTACCACGAAAGAGGTTCAAACATCGGCTTTTAGTTTTTATGTTGTTCAAAATGTTTTGTTTGAATTTGTGTGAGTCTATTGGCGAACTAGAAGTACAGTTTTATTTCATAACATAGGGACGTAGCATGTGAAATAGACTTGTGAAAACTATCACCATGTGTTTGTATAAGAGTTGAACTTTAAGTTCAAGAGTTTGTATGAATCCCGAATTCATAAATTAGATACGATCCTAAATACGATTAGATAATAAAATGCTGTTGAAGATGGGTCGAGTATTTTGTATTTAGAGCCACCACGTTCACCGCACTAAAAATTCTTGTGGCTTCATGTATTGCAAGGCAATGCAAATACGGTGCGTTCATTTGAGAGTAGCCTAGCCGTGTCTTACCTAAATACCAGATAAGAACATAATTACTTAGTGGAATTGATTTTTGTTTATTAGAAAACTGATTCTCAAACTACCTGCAGTTTAGCACGTGAATTAAATTTGTTTGGTTCCCGCAATAGTGTGATTGTTGGGTCGCGTTCAAAGTGTTTTCATTTTGTGTCACAATTTTGAAATAAAAATATTATTGTCACAATGACAAAGAGTTGTGAAGTCGTTCGAAATGTCAAATACTTATTCGGCTATTAAATGCCTTGAATGAAATAAAAATTCTTACGCGTGTACACAATACACAAATATGATGTAGTCAGTAAATAAAGCCTGTTTGTATTGTTACAACTGTTGTGTCTTTGGCTGCCTTTCCATTTGGGCTCACAGTGCATACGTTCGTACGTAAGGATTTGGCAGTTCCGAGATGAATTTAGTACTGACAGTGCTGACGCTCGTAAGCAAATCGGAACGGCTTTTTATGGGTGAATGTGCGCGAATTCTTTAAATGTCAGTTCCCATTAAATTCATATTAAATCATTCTCTTCCGTACTTCATGGGCACTAAATGGGTCATTTTTTTTTTCTGATATATAAAATTACGTTTTTAATTTTTGTGGACGGACTACCAATTTTCCGACAGATTCTCATAATGAGTCGGATATTTGACTCTCAGTGCATAGTTATTTATCTATGTGTTTGACAGCGCTCACACTGCTCTACGTCGTACTCGTGAGCGTTCTAAGCACAGGATGATGACGTCATGGATGACGTCATATACATTTTGTGTGCAGCTGTCAGTGCTTTTTGGAATTACTTTAAGCACGCTCTCTGTGCTCAAAGCTCAATTTGAAACACACCCTCATATAGATGTATGCAGGTGTATTTTTTTTTTGTGTTCTTAAATTGAAAACGCACCTGTGCGATAAGGTACGGGCACTTTAACCAAAAAAGGGTGATTTTATTTGGACTTGAAATTTTTACTGTTTCAAATACGATTGAGCGAGGACTCAATTGAGTCGCTTATATTCTCATTGTTCTTCATTTGTTAGATAAGTCCATATTCCTAGCCGCCGAGTAGCTTATTCGGGAGGCTGACAAGTCGGGGTCAGGTACGGCCGAGTCGGGAAGATGGACGGTTCAGTTAGATGTCTCAGGCATACACTGACGTGAACACCAATCTATTCAAGCGTGACAGTAACCGGCACGTGTGTATACCGCACAGAAATTTTGTGTTTGTTGTTTGCTTAAATCCGCAGAGTTCCGACATGCAAGTTTCTGATAGGCGAGCATCAGCCTGGCGGCCGCGCATGCTGTGTGTGGACTCCGGCCTGGCAGACGCGCTCATACAAAGCTGACTTGAAATGCGTGTAGGATTTGAATACATTTCGGTACATTTGAATCGGTCTGAAAGTTTAGAATTAAGCTGCCAGTATGTAACGCAGTAAGTAAAGTTTGTTGTGACGTTTCACTAGCCTAACTTGCGTTGATGACTGTCAAGCCGTTGTCTGTAGCGGTTTAGCTAGCCAGACTTAACGTTGACACTTATCAAGACGCTGTCATCCGTAGTATTTCGCTAGCCGAACAGTAATATTCGCCAAGTTGTTACTGCTCGTAGTGATTTTACTAGCCGGACTAATGCTATGCTTAGTTAGAGCGTTGATATTGTTGTCTAGCCGCCTCAACGTTGACGATATCTTTATATCGTCAAGCCGTGGGAGCGTAGACCAATAATCAAGTCGCATACCTTATACCTAATGTGGAAAACAGTTTATGAATGCGCAGCGTTAACACAGTTAAGTCGCTGCATCCGTAGTATTTCGCTAGCCGAACAGTAAGATTCGCCAAGTTGTTACTGCTCGTAGTGATTTTACTAGCCGGACTAATGCTATGCTTAGTTAGAGCGTTGATATTGTTGTCTAGCCGCCTCAACGTTGACGATATCTTTATATCGTCAAGCCGTGGGAGCGTAGACCAATAATCAAGTCGCATACCTTATACCTAATGTGGAAAACAGTTTATGAATGCGCAGCGTTAACACAGTTAAGTCGCTGCATCCTGTAGTGTTCGACTCACTAGCCAGGGTATAGTTATTCTGTAAGCTAATGCTCTACTAGACCAGCTAGCTTGGTGTGGAGAATAGGTGTCAAGTGCCCGCTCATCATCGGCACGAGTTGGAGCTTAGGCAGATGCTGCAGCCGCTGTTGATGCTACTGCTGCCACTGCTGCTGCCGCTGCCGCAGGCGCTGCCAAAGGCGTTGCCACAGGCGCTAGCGGAGGCGCTGCTGCAGGCGCTGCCCCTGGCGCTGCCGCTGTTGATGCTACTGCTGCCACTGCTGCTGCCGCTGCCGCAGGCGCTGCCAAAGGCGTTGCCACAGGCGCTAGCGGAGGCGCTGCTGCAGGCGCTGCCCCTGGCGCTGCCGCTGTTGCTGCTACTGCTACACTGCTAATGCGGTGAATGGATGCCGCAAGCTGCCTGTGCAGAATTCTTCACGGGTTGTGAGCCAAACCGCATCAACATCTGCATTACTGACTACTAGTCCAGTGATAAAGCGGCTGAGCCAACACATTTTACGATGATGAGAAAACACTCAGGTCAATCTGAAGCCTTCTTGCAGCAAAGAAGCTCTAAGAACCTGACGAGGACGTCAGAAGGTCAGGAGAGGCCGTGATAGCTGCCAACATAAACTAGAAGTAGTGGAGTGACACAGTCTCTTCTCAGTATATAGTTACTTATCTATGGTCTCTATAAAAGCCAGTGCGGGCCGGACCAGTGACGCATATTTCCTTCGGCCTCGGCTGCGTGCGGGGGCTCTGCTGGTTGGTTGTTCGGTGCGAACAGTGAGTGACATACGTATTTCTAATTGTTTTATATGGTTCATCTGTGTCAGACTCATTATTTGTTATTTTGTGATCAACTTCATGTGCCTTTCTATTTCAATTGTGATTTAATGGTCAATTAATAAACCAAAGATGTTTTGAGGTTGGGGAGAACGCGTGTTGTATATTTTTTTTTAAATATTTCTACTTCTGATCCTAACAGTAGTATACGCTATTTGTACGCGCACAAAGTATTGTAAATTGTAAGTGAATAAAAGCAAGATTTAATATCTGACAAATAAAAACCTTGAACAAATAAATGTACATTAGTAAAGCATAATGGGTTCAGATTGAAGGTTTCATCAAAACACAACCGTATAAGTGACTTTTACTCCACACGAATTTCTTTTTTTTTTAATATTCTCTTTCGATCATATCATGGTCATAAAACTGTTATTAAAACTGACGTGGTTTCGACACATTATGAATGTATAAAACACGGGAGTTACTCACGTAATAAGTCAAAGGGTTCCGACTATAGTTTCAACCACATTCGGTGGTCTTTTTCAAGGAGAATACGGGGCGAACACAGTACTAGTACAGTACTAGGCGAGCCGCGACCGCTTCCGCGAACTTTTCGACCCCAACCGCCATCAGTTCTTCCAGTTATGTGCTCTGCCCACTGCCACTTCAACTTGCTAAACCGCTGGGCTATATCAGTGACTTGCGTTCTTCTACGGATCTCATTTCTGATTCGATCACGTAGAGAAACTCCGAGCATAGCCCTCTCCAAACTCTCAATAGCTCGTTGTGCGACTCTGAGCCGGCTCAGAAGGCCCATAATCACGTTTCGTTTCCGTAAGTCATCACTAAGAACACACTGTTCGAAGACCTTCGTTTTCAGGCATTGCGGCATTTGTAACTTCTACCAAATTATGTACACTATTGGAACAACTCAAAACTTACAACCTACATATTATAACAGCCTACATCCAACAAACAATAGATTCTTATCGACACGTGTGTAAAACATACGCTATCTATATGAGACTTGCGCCGTCGTGTGGAAAATGAAAACTAAATAAAAATGGGCCCGGTCGCCATCTTCAAATATTGGAGCATCTGCTATCAAAACTTTATTGGAACAAGAGGACAAAGAGTGTGTATGAAGAATGGAGAATTTGTGTGATAATGATAAACTGGGTGTTCTAAAAAATATTACCAAAAAATGGAGTGTGAAACAACTTGTTGAAGTCGGTACCATGATAGTGATTTTTCACTCGTTTCTGTGACCTTTGTTACTCATGGGATCAGTTGTCATTGAGGTGTAGGTATGTTCACCGATGTCTTCACCCGCTACTATAATATAGTCTATGTATAAGCACGCACTTTTCAGTTATTAGAGTGTAGCTCAAAAACCGCTTGTCTGATTTTCATGATATGGGACCACACGGGAAGCACCAGCTCTCAAACAAAAAAAATCATACAAATCGGTTCACCCAGTCGAAAGTGTACACGTAACAAACACATAAAAAAAGGACAACAGGACGGTATTCTGTAGGGGTTCCCACTAGCAGCCGAATTTTTTCCTTCAAATATTTGAACATAACATAAAAAAATATTTAAAAAACATACGGGTCGAATTGAGAACCTCCTCCTTTTTTGAAGTCGGTTAAAAATAGGGAACTGACATTTTTTACAGATTGGCCAGGTTCAGCTACATTCCCTGGAACAGATGCATAATAACCCATTATGCCCACTTGACGGGTTTTATTATACGGTTATATTACAGTGTGGTGTTTTGCCAATCCTTCTTCCTACTTAATATTGTAAATGCGAAAGTTTGAGTTTATATGTGTATGTTTGTTTCCTTTTCACGCTCAAACGGCTGGGTGGCTTTGGATGGAACCAGGGATCATCACATAGGCTTATTTTTATCATCACCATCATCACCATTTTTCATCACCGCAGCTAGTAGTAAATATGTTTTCTTTTTCTTTACATTAAAGAAAAATAAGAAAAAAAACTTGCATCGATGGGCACAATATATTGGATGAGTTATGTATTGTCTGTTACCTGTCTCGCCATAGTTACATCCACAAGATGAATAATCCGTATCATGAGTAATCGATATCAATATCGATAACGAACATGTAACTTAATTAACTTGTATCTTAACTTACCACATCCACTCATTACTAGATCCACAAAACATTTGACGCGTCTCTGGAAGGGGAGACCGGGCTAGTTATTGCTCGGCAGCCAAAAGCGATTTTTTAACCATTTTTTCTCATAACACACGCCGTTTGGGCTTTGTCGGAATGTTGTGTAACCGACAGGGAATAAACGATCAAGTTTTCCGTGGTGTACATGAATTAGGATATTGAATTAGGGAGATTATAATTGTGAGAAAGGGAATCGAAATTTTCACTCGCAATATAGAGACTCCAGGATTGTGTACTTATTGGCAAACACTGAATCCCATTCCTTTGCGGTATGTATTTTGAAAGTGGAAGCAAAACGTGTTTGTCTACGTCACCTACGCTCCGCAATTATGAAGCAAGCTTAAGGCTGCTTAAAACTAAGACAAATTTTAAAATTGTATAAATATTCGGGCCGCTTCCATCGGCTCCTTGCGTAAATCAATGGGGGAGGCTTGTGTCCAGCAGTGGACGTCCTGTGGCTGAAATAGTGGTAAAATTCAGTTCGTATATTGCCACTTTTTTCCCAAGACTTACCCCCAACCACTTTAACCACATGTTTATTTTACTAATTGTATGTCTTACCGCAACAAACCAGTGAAGCTTAAGTAAAGATATGTCCATCGGTCTGTGCTGAAAAACGGTCTGTGCTGAAAATCAGCGCTGCAGACTCGTCTGCAGCATATGCTGAGCACGGACCCTTTCAGACACCACTAATTATGACAGCTATGCTAGATGTATCTATAGTTTAAGATTATTACGGAAGTAGCTACCATAGCTGGCTGATATGTTTCTGTTTATATTATTGCTGCTTGTCTGAATAAATTATTTCTTTCTTTCTTTCCATAGGGACATTTATTTCCATAATTTAAGATAGATGTAGAAGACCAATTACAAAAATGAGAGCCCTATATAACAGATATATATCCAAATAACTTCGCCGTATCGTTTTTTGCCATAACGTGGCTGGTAAGAGTTTGCACCTAGCGTCTAAAACACTGTGAAAAAATAATGTATGTACAAACGTATAGATCTATACTGTTAAAATACTTTGACGGTCGCCGTGTCTTAGTGGTCAGTGCCATGACTTCTGTGTCTCCGAGGCCCCGGGGTTCGAACCCCGGCAGGGGCACTCATTTGTGCGATGAGTGTAGGTGTTTTTCCCGGGTCTTGATTGTTTGTGTGCTGTGATTGTGTGAGTCTATGCCTCCCGCGACACAGGAAATCCTAGTGCGGGGCTTTGAGTGTAATAAATAAAAAATGAAAAATAATTATAAGGAGGAAAGATTTGATTGTCTGTTTGCATTGAATAGGCTCCGAAACTACTGAACCGAATTGAAAAATTCTTTGCTATTCTATCCACGGGTGACATACGCTATATTATATATTTTACCCGTACGAAGCCGGGCCGCGCAACTAGTTAAAGATAAAACTGCACATGCGTACGCAAAAACGTTCCTCTATGATATGTTTTCTCATAGCCTTATTTTTGTTTGACCCACTTATCTGTCTTCATTCCGATCTGATTACAAAACAATTGGAACCAATACTGTTAGCCATTTTGAGCTATCACCGTTGGTGTATTTACACAGTATGTCATTACTACGTATCTAACACCCGGTTATTAGGGAGCCAGTGGTTAAACATGACATTTCGTTAGTTCGACATCTGCCGTCACGGAGGGAGGTTCTATTGATTGTGTTGTGTTAGATAAAAAGTGTTGAAGGTCACTTTGAACGTTTGAATGGACATAACCTGTATTTTGCTGTTTGAATTTATTATTATACAACATAATTTTTCTGCTTCTTGTTTACCGACTGGAACGGTTCACGACCCTATCCGCACTAGTTTCTATAGGCACATTTGGATGAGAGGAATTTATCTACACTAATTATTATAAAGAGGAAAAGTTTGAATTTTAGTGTGTGTGTATGTTTGTGATGAATAAACTCAAAAACTATTGTGCCGATTTCAAAAATTCTTTCACCATTGGAAAGCTACATTCACCCTGAGTAACATAGGCTATTTATTGCTAGTAAAGATCAGGGATCCTTACTAAAACTTAAGTAACGTAACCCAAGATGTAAAAAAAGTGCCCCAAAACGTCTTTCGTCGCATGCGCTGCGGAAACTATTGATGATAAAACAAAAGTATGTTCTACAATATTAAAGAACATATCAATATCTACAAAAAACTTCGTGATACCATATGTCTAACTATTATTATTATCATCGTTATGTCACAAAATCAATTTTTACATTTTACTTTTATCCCGGAAAAAGTATAGTTCCCGTGCGATAACAGAGGTAGCGGGACAACAGTAATCTACGCGGGTGAAACCGCGGGGGTATTCATATAGGTACGTCCATTTAATGCTATCCTAAATTTTAGACGAGTTCTATTCAATTGCTGGCCTACTACAGGTAGTTTTAGTGGCCACCAAATAAGTGGCGACTTATTTTACGTAAAAGTACTCGCAATTTCAATAAATACATCTAATTTTAGTGCAGTTATGGATAAGTGCCATACTGATTTGGACTTCATCGTAACCATATAAGTACTTATCTTACATATCATATTTTCCAGAATTTTAGTTTAGTCGAACAAGAGAATCACTACCAATTATTGTTTAAAAACTTTCAAAGTTATTAATTATCAGATATTTGTTCTTACTTTATATGGCTACCACACTTGATGATCAGTGGAGATGTGATCGAAGGTGGAATTATACTAGTCCTGAATTCACTGGTAGTATTGTCAGTATTTTATAACTATGCTATGGGTTTGACTACGCCGAATGATAAGGATCGGACCAGCAACTGTCAGATTGACAGCCGATACAAACGCGAGGTATCCATATATATATATATATATATCCAACGCATCAAAAATAACAGTAATTTCAGTAACTCCATAATCAGTAACTTTTGTCTATAAGCAAATATCTTTATACATCTCTCCTCCAAAAGTCGCTACGCTACTTTGAACTCTAAAGAATAACAACAAGGCATAACAATTTAAAGTAATTATAGAAGAAAATGAAAGCTTTCTTAACAGTAACTTAAAGCCGTAAAGCAAGCAGTTGTAGTATTTAAACCGTTTAAAAGTATACCTAATAAAAGACCTAACCATTTTAACCACTTCATATACTATTGCATAACAACTAGGAAAGCGGCAAATTATACACAACTAGCTGTTGCCCGCAAATTCACCCTCGGGTCGTTTTAAATAATAACATTGCTGACTGTCATCCTCTTTTATGGATATCTCGGATATGCCGTGGTGGTACCGGCCTAGAATAGTACACCCCCATCTCTTCCCGCGGGTGCCGTAAGAGTCGGCTAAGGGATCACGTACCAGGCGGTGGGCAGCAGCGCCTTCTGATGATAGGAAACCATACTGCGCTCGCCAACACGCCTGCCAAGCGTGGCGAGTATTGGCAAATCCCCCTATATGGGGAGGCATATGTCCAGCAGTGGACGTCCTATGGCTGCGATGAATCCTCTTTTATATTAAAAAATACAAATGTACAATACAATACAATACAATACCTCTTTATTGCACAAGTACACAATTAAAAAAAAAAAATGTTACAATAATCTTAAATAATTAAGGTGGTACAGCACAATGGGCGGTCTTGTCGCATATAGCGATTATCTAAGTGAGTTTAACCCCTCCATAGACAGGAACAATATATGAACAATAGATAAAAGAGGTGTCAAATTAATCTATATATGTTTAAAACTTCATTTCGGGGTTTATAGAGAGCATACGGATAAAAATTAAATCTATAAAATGTATGTTATAGCAACAAAACTGTTATTATTTATATTTTGTTAATAAAACTGACGTGGTTTTGAAACATTATGAATGTATAAAACACGGGACTTACTCACGTAATAAGTTAGAGGGTTTCGATTATAGTTTCAACCACATTCGGTGGTCTTTTTCAAGGAGAATACGGGGCGCTCGCGGACGCGGTCGCGGTTCGCCTAGTGCTGACTACTACTATAGTCGGAACCCTGTCTTATTACGTGAGTAACTCCCGTGTTTTATACATTCATAACTATTTATCTTATTATTATATTATATTATTTGTTATGGGCGCGATCACATTTTCATATAAATTGATTACCATTTTATTACATTTATTTTATTATAACCCACGTATTAAATTAAGATGTAGGTGAAGATTATCTATGTAATAAATTAGCTGCAATCTGCAGTTTTACCCGAGCGGGGATGAAAAACGATGTGGTGATGGCGATGGTGATGATGAAAATAAGCCTATGTGTTAATCTAGGGTATAAGTTATCTCCATACCAAATTTCATCAAAATCCATTCAGCCGTTTAGGCGTGAAAGAGTAACAAACATACATCCATACTCACAAACTTTCGCATTTATAATATTAGTAGGATGAGTCTGAAAACTATTGCGAGTTTCTTCCATAATTGTAATGTAACAAACCGACTAGGACGCCGCCTGGCACGATCATAACTCCCAGATGAAGAACTGCAAATAAATTCGAAACTGGTCGGAGAGTAATTTTCCAGTGTTTACCACGTGAGTCCTAGTCGGTTTGTTACATTACAATTATTAGTAGGATATTGGTAATATGACAAGGGACCTAGGGTCCATGTAGGTATCCTCTCCTAGGTATCAATTCTACTAAGAACATTGCTCATAGATTGTTAATGAATTGTCGTGTCGTGTCATTGTTGGTAGTTTTGCTATTCTACTTGGTGTATAATTGTAATGGTTACACCGATCTAATACAAATACCAACAATGTAATAGAGATGTAATGTTATGTATGAATTCAATGTAATTGTTATTTTAGCAGAATGCCAAGTATTTATAATTACATTTGAATTACTATTCCATTGTTAATGACTTGCTTGTTTTATTAAATAAGAAAATTGGCACCTTGATAATTATTCATGTTAAATAAGAGAAATACAGCTTCGTTTGATAGAATATTTGAATAATGTAGATTCTATTAAAAGTCTTTTAGAAGTTTTTCAATGTACTAGCGGTCTGTACAGACACACGGTTTGTACTGACTAACTACATATAGAGACGTACAGGAATAAGCGTCACTGGTGTCCTGATAATTTATAAATAAAGTATATACAGGGAACAGAACAATTTGACACCTGGTCAAGTTCGCACGTTGAAATAATAGCTACGGCGGAAGAGGGTGTGGTGCGACTGTCAGAGATTGACATTTGCGTCTACGTTGACCAAGGAATAATAAAAATAATTCATTTATTTCAACTTAAAGTCATTGTATAAAATTACATTCAAAATAAATATACATACATCTACACAAAATTATAAAACATATAAAATTTTACAATTTAGAGGGCACATAACCCATTTGTTTATTAGTCAGTATATGGACCATGCAGCAATGGTCCATGTACTGACAGTCAATAATAATGTTCTCTAGTATTATAGTATATATAACTAGAATGGAACTCGTTGCCCGAGTCTGTGTTTCCCGATCTGTACAATCCTGGAGTCTTCAAGTCGCGAGTGAATAAATATAATAACCTTCTAGGTTTGCGTGCTAAATCCTAGACAACGTCATCACTTAACATCGGGTGAGACAGTTGTCAAACGCAAACTTATAATAAGTAAAAAAAATAATAATTAAAGTATTCGTATCAAACAGATTCGGAGTCTCATTAAGGAGGCCCATTGCCGCTTTGGTTGGCACTATAAGACAAACAAGGGCCGGTTATTGAATACCCAACCAAAAACAAATATTACCTATCACTCTACCGTATACATAAGCATTGCAGGTAAAAAATGTTGGAGGAGCGTGCGAGTGGCCGATATAAGTATACAAGAATGCACGTGGCCTATAACCAGCGGTGGTCATGTCATAGCTGACATGATGATGATGACGATGATAAATGTACGTGCGTTTTTCTTTAGGCTCAGCCAGAAAGCACTAACTGACTTGTCCGTTCAATTGCACGCTAACGGCGCGAGCGGTGAAGTGATAAAATCAAGATCGTTCATTTAGACAAGAGTGGTGACAGACACGAACGCTGTAGAAGATAAAATCGCAACACGCCGACAGTCGCATTACTATTGTACTAGTTACCTTCGGCCATACTGTCATGAACATTAGTAAAGGTAGACCTGGCTGAAAGTCTGTCAGAGATCGTAACAAGGCAGTACAAGAACACCAAGAGTACCAAGTAGCACATACTGGTGGGTAAATAAGTAAAAAATATATGTTGAATTACCTTTCACTACCAGATATAAACATTAATTGACAAATCAAACCGATTTTGTGGTTCATTATTTTGTATTTAAAAAAAGGCATAAAACTTTTATCGCTCTAATTGGCACCCCAAATACCAGAACAATAAACACTTGTGACTTTCCCAATCAATTTCGTATTAATTTATTACAATTGTAATTGCTTTTATACCGTTATACATTCCAATGAAAACCACACTACCTATACAATCCAGTGATATGAAAATTTCGGAAATGGGTAAAACAATAATTAAAGTTTGTGCTAGCAATTCACGAGATATTATAATCAATAAAAAAAAACACTATAACGACTAAAGTAACAATAGACGTTTCTTTTCTAGGAAATAAATGAAAGAACCAATCGTTCCTTACCTACCAGCCAAACACATAATATAATTCACTAGTTGCGCCCCGTGGTTGTACCCGCGTGGATGAAAAACGGGGATAACGATGATGATGAAAATAAGCCTATGTGTTAATCCAGGGTATATGCTATCTCCATACCAAATTTCATCCAAATCGGTGTAGCCGTTTGAGCGTGAAGAGGTAACAAATGTATACACTAATATAATCCCAAAGGGAGATACAAATCATTCAATCAGTTTCACGTGTCTTGCAGATTACTCATTTAATTTAGTGTCAAATGGCAGGTACCACTAACGTCGCCATTCGAAGGGGACATTGGTCACATCTCTACAAAGTGAAACCTACTGTCACTCCAAATTTCAACGCTACAAAATTCTATTGCACACAAAGTAAAGTGAAATCTGTGAAATTACCTACTCACATAGTATATAAGTTATAAAGGCTTCCGGTTTCTTGGTGTTTGATTTGAAATACGGTTGTATTAGATTTAGTTTTAAGATTTTATTAAACTGAAAATGTTTATAGAAACAATACATCTTACTGCATTGATTCTAAGTCTAGCTAATGCATAGCTCACATAGCTGTTTCTTACTCAGCGTGTTTGATTGAGACTTGGAGCTCAATTGTTCAAAGTCAAAGTCAGTCAAAATTATTTATTTGATTGAAGATGGGTATGATAAGTTTTATATATTAAAGACTTTACTTTAACACATATTTTATATATTAAACTAACTAGCGCCCCGCGGTTTCACCCGCGTGGATTACGGTTTTCCCGCTACATCAATTATTCCATGGAAATCATACATTCTATCGGGAGAAAAAGTAGCCTATGTGCTATTCCCATAATTTATCTCTGTGCCAAATTTCATCTAGATCCGTTCGAACGGCTGAACGGATTGAGTAACAAACATCCATCCGTCCAAAGTTTCACATTTATAATATTAGTGGGATTTATAGAGCTCCACATGGAACCCAACCTATTCACTCTTTACTTGGACACCCGGATTATTTTAATGTGCAAACACAGGGTCAATGAATGCCGCTCAGTTTTCTCTCCCTTCCGTTTAATATAAAAAAAAAATATAGATCACTATTATACTTTTTTTTAAATATTATTATTATTTTTACATTCACACAAGGTCTTCAGGTCCCAAACTAGGCAGAGCCTGTACTATGGTAACCTGATGACTGATATATATACTAATATACATATACACACCCAGACACAGGTCAAACAGACATGTTCATACACACAAATATTTGACCTGTCCGGGAATCGAACCCGGGACCAGCGGCTCAGAAAGCTGAGTGCTACCAACTGCGCCAACCAGCCAGCCAAATTATGCGACCATAGTGTATAAAAATCATAGACGGAATGAGCACAGGGTGCTAAGCATATAGTCACTAATTTGTTAATATGATTTAGAATGACCGTAAGCAAAAAGTACCTTATTATGTGCACATTATGTGATGAAAACCAGACTTATAGAAAACTAGTAGCGCCCCGCGGTTTTGCCCGCATGGATTACGGTTCTCCCGCTACCTCAATTATCCCACGGAAACTATACCTTTTCCGGGATGAAAGTAGCCTATGTGTCAATCCAGAATTTAAACTATCCCCATAGCAAATGTCATCGAAATCGGTGTAGCCGTTTGAGCGTGAAGAAGTAACAAACATACACACAAACTTTCGCATTTATCATACTAGTAGGATAAAATTAGAGTATTTTGGTATATGTGGTGTACAATTTCATATAAGCATTTAGAGAAGGGATGTTATTACAAGAGTACATTTTTCGTTTGCTTTTTATGTATTGTATTTAATCCAGAAGATACAGTTTAATAGTTATAAGTTCATTATTTAAAACCAAGTGAAACCAGGTGGACAGACGACCTGACTAAGATCGCAGGCAAGGGCCGGATGCGGGCCGCTTCCAACAGGTCCTTGTGGAAATCAATCAGCCTATGTCCAGTAGTGGACGTCCTATGGCTGAGATGATGATGATGATGAAACCAGCTATTGTTGAAAAATATTAATTACATTTCGGCTTAATAAGATACACATCGTCACACCTCCCCCTTAAGCCTTAGGGATAGACGGAGAACACCGATTTTCGCTTTCTATTATCTCCTTAAATCTCTCTTGCTTCCTCTTTCGACATATCTCTTTAGATATACACTGAGAACACATGAGCCGGGTATAATTGTAATATTCATCACCACGCCCTATAAGTACCTACTGTTTTTAAACACAGACTTCAACTCAACCATGACAAAATGTAAAAGAATCGACATTACAGGTCAACTTCCCAGTAATCATTTTGAACATTTCAAACAGGAAAATCGAGGAACCTTGACCCCTACAGTCGCAAATATGAGGCAATGGAAACATGCCAACGAATATCCGGGCCTTCGGGCTACCCTACACAGACAAAGAGAGTATGGACACTGCATCATGAAAATAAATTACGACTAAAATTTAATTCAACATACAACATACTGTAGGTATGTTGTATGTTGAATTAAATTGTAAGTGTAAATCAAGTGTAAATAAAACGAAAGAACAGAAGCTATATGCAAATTTTGTTTCTTTTTTGAATAAAGCTGTAATAGAATTCTTGAATAAAATACTCAAAATGTATATAGGCAAATACAGAGCAAGAAAAAAAAACCATTGTAATATAATTTAATTATCTCTCTCTTTCTCTATGTGTACCTACAGGCTAAAACAGACCACTGAGCGGATTTCGCTGCGCTTCTTCTTCCTCATCTGACGTTCACCTACCTTCATTATTCCTGTCACATATTCACTCCACTGCAGTACGTTTACTTCTGGACATAATTTAATGTAATAAGGGTGCCAAAGATAGTCTTACATTTTCACAGTTAATCTTGTTTTCAATAGATTAGTATAGGTTCATATTTATCTCAAATAGGGATTTATTCAGTATACGTTGAGCTATTAATATAGCATCCAGCCCTTACCTGCGATATTAGTCAGATCGTCTGTCCACCTTCTCGGTGGCCGTCCTATGCTATAAATCTATAAATTCAAGTTATTAAATTAACTGCTTATAACTTATAATAATATTAAAACTCACGTTCATGATTACTTAACACTGTTTTTACGGGTATAACGTGGTACTTACGCGTAGTCGATATCACGATCGACAATTGTTTCGGCAATTGTCGATCGTGACAAATTCAAGATCCTGATGAAGGCTTCCGGAAGAAGCCGAAACAATTGTCGATCGTGATATCGACTACGCGTAAGCACCACGTTATACCCGTAAAAAACAGTGTTTATAACTTGATAGTGTTATTTGAATCTGTGTAGTTTTCCATCTATTTTTTAGTCATTATCCGTATGACCAGTTTTAACAAAATTGCTCATACTGTCAGTACGGTTCGGCTTTTATGTTAACACCTCAATAGACATAAAACAAAAGAGACGACCGGGGCGGTAGCACGGAGAATAAACCAATTAATTGTGTAACGGTATCCAATTCAATCAATTAGGGCTGCCATTTTGAATACGATCAAAACAAGATTATTCACATTACTGGGTGTAATAAAATGTACAAATAATATCGAAACAGTAAATCAATACAAAACAATTATAGTAATTTATATCAACTATGGATATTTCAGATATTTCCCGGATGCTGACGGGAGGTCACGTTTGCGAGCTCATTAGATATTGCATTTATGCTACTAATTTTCTTCCTATTCAGACGGTATCCATATTGGGTCCGAAGAGAATTTTATCAATCCTTTTATGACTAAGATCTAATCAACTTCAAATCAATAACAGCTTCCGGTGAAGGTGACACCGTTACCAAATTCCCAGTATGGTGGTAGGGTACTTTCGAATACTCGCCTGGCTAGTAACCACCCTTAAGTTTGAAAAACTGTCACCAAACACATAGTGTATTCAGGCAGCAGTCCTTGAAAGCCAGTGAGCATTCTAGGTCTAGCGTGATAACATCTTCGACCACATCGTCACTGACCATCAAGTGAGATGGTGGTCAAACAGTATATCTTAACAGTATTTTTTTTAAATTAGAGTAAATAATAGTTTACAAGTATGTGTATTACCGGTGATGACATATAATTAGTGATTAAACGAACTTACCTGTAAGTGAAGTTCTATCATAATTATACGAGTGCTTCGTCCGAAGAGATTAGTAACCTGAAATAGAATATCTTTATACATTTACTAATGACGACATAAAAATAGGTAAGTCCAAATAGCACATATTACGCAGGAGTGATGGCCAATGTGGTCGAAGGGATAACTAGAGGAGACCACGGACTGATGAGCGCAGCGTAGAGTGAGCAGGGTGGAGAGACGACCTGAAAAACACCGAAAGCAGGGCATCCTCAAACGACTCCTAAAGATCATCCGTATCATAATATCAAAAGTGGGTAGTTGGCGAAACTACGCGCTCTTGCCGATATTGCCACCCGCATTTCTCCAGTCTTCTCGTGACCACGACCAATGCAACTTGGTCGAAACGTCGAGGTAAATAAATTACTAAATGTTTTCCTCGCGATTAAGCCCCGTTTGATTTAATAACAATGTGTTCGAATCGCGAAAGTCTAAAATTTACGACTCCTAAAGAATATCAGTGGGCCAGGCTTACGATTAGCAGTGAAGCAGTTTCTAAACCTTAAATAACGATGATGGTGATCAAGACACATGTCTCATCATAGACATGATAAGGCTGATATCATAATGAGTAGTCGAATGGCATCGTATTTTTTTATATCCATATAAAAAAAGTTGAATATTTACTCCGTTATTATTAGTTATATTTATTTATCTAGTAACTATTCGATTACAATTACCTATTTCCTATAATTACCTAGCAACATGAATAAGTAAAATCAAAGACGTTCTCAGCCG
This sequence comes from Apeira syringaria, assembly GCA_934044485.1. Taxonomy (NCBI): domain Eukaryota; kingdom Metazoa; phylum Arthropoda; class Insecta; order Lepidoptera; family Geometridae; genus Apeira; species Apeira syringaria. The sequence continues at coordinate 2,947,508 of OW203672.1, read as the reverse complement.
AAAATCCGATATGCTTACAGATTTATTAAGTAGAGAGAATTAGAGTGACCGACCTACGCAATTTCTGTTTAAAAATAGTAACTAAGAAAATCCGTGAACAGTCACATGGCAACCCTAAATTCAATTGATATCGGATTTGCCGTTTGTCAATGGCTATTGTTAAATTGGTTCGTGATTAATTTAATTGGTTTGTAAGTTGATTAATTAATAGGTTCGCGACAACTCAATAATTGAAAGTGGTGAACCAGAAATCCGACTAAAATTATTCGTGCAAAATCTTAACGTTGTTTGTTTTTTATAGATTTATTATTTATTGTTAGCATATTTAAAAAACATAATCTATTATCACGAGCGTGGTAGAATTTTGTAATTATGTAGTATTTAGTAAGTATATAATAACCTAATTATATAGAGTTGAGGTCGCGAGTACCTGATACCTTGGTTGTCCAAAGAACTACCCTCAGGTACTCTCGACTGACCGTCACTACTTATCGTGATTGGCACGAGATGCGACTGTGTATGGTCAAAAATCAGAAAAGTATGAAAGTAGTACTTTTTTAATAGACAGTGAATGCTAGGAGCAAAACAAATGCAGCGTTGCGTTTGTTATATTAAAATGGTACCTTCAGGTCCAATTGCGCACCCTGCGTACTGGGTATATCGTCCTTTATGTCCAGAGTTGACAGGTGTAGCAATACTATAGTTAAAAGTCTGGCAGAGCGACTAATGCTGACTACGACCTACAGACGATGGGTGGAGATTGTCACCTAGGACAAAAGTATAATGGACTTTTAATTATACTTTAGTAAATTTGAAATTTACCTTATATTGTTAATTATGTGTTAATTTTATTTTATTATTATTAGTATTATCTCTTTATTTTCTTTTTTTTCTTAGGTTTAGTTTTTTTACAGTATAAATATCAAAAACAAAAATTAATAAAGATATTATAAAAAACCTAAACCTAGAGTTCCGCCAGCTGCGGGGCAGGGCCCAAGCTACCGGTGGTTAGGGCCGCAGAGTGAGGAACCTCTGGACAATACGCGCCGTTTCAAGGAGTACCGCCTTCTGCATCTGACCCTTGATCCAACCGTCTAGTGAGAGCCTCTTAAGATGCAGATACAGCTAGCTTATTATTATTATATGTCCCAGTTCTATAACTAATGTATTGCACTGAAAGTTGGGTGTGACAGTGAAACATAAAAATAAACGTATTGACACGGTTGTAAAAATAGTTATCCTTATTTTATCACTTATCAAACTATTTATTAGATAGAGATAATGTGGAAAAAAGAGCTACTAGAACGACTACTACTACTAGAAACTAAAATACCTGTACATATCATTATACTATGTACATACATACTACTTATTTAAAAATAATCACACATATCTGAACTAAGGGAATGTATATAGATGAATATAGGCGCCACCGTCCCTGCTCGCGTATCGCTGTCAAAACAAGTTACGCTCGAAAACTCCATGTGTACAGTCAGCATGTAAAGTCGTCACTTGACCTATTTCCGATAGACGGTTAGAGATGGGAAAAGTTCAATTGTATGTTCAAGTTCAATTCAGTTACGATATCATGCTATCTTAAAATCTCTTCCGAAATTCTCTGTCCGAAAATAATGGTAAACTTTAATTCTCTCTCTTATTATAATAAAAATATGCATACAAAAAATAAAAAGCTTTTTGAAGATATCCTACGAATAGTTTCGAATGAGTAAGCTGTTAAACGGACAGATAGACGCTGAGTGCGACGTCCATTTATAATAATAGATATAGACAAAACATTTAAAACAGTTTTGATGATTTTATGTAACATAAACTGTATATTAAACTTCAAAGTTTTGACTACAGACATGTAAAGACTTTATTTTGTAAGACACTAAGTATCGGTACAATGTTATAAAAATATTACAAAATCGATTATTTTCATTTATGCCATTATTTGATATAAGTCCAAGACTTACATGACAAAATATAATTTTATAAAAAAATAAAATCAATATTAAATGTATTAATCATTAAAACTTTTGGACCATTTGGTTCCCAAGCTAAGCTCTTGAGCCAACCAATGACAGGTTTTGACTCCCTTTCATAAAAAAAAGTCAACCTCATCCCTATCCCAAAACCTTTCGTCTTCAGAGACTGGCAGTGAATGTTTGAAGAGTTTCTCAGACAGAGGAGTCGCTCTCGCGGGTCGTTCACGCGAATTATTGGATTCTCGCGTAAACATGGCATCCCCAATGAAAAATTAAATTATTTTCCAGCGACAGTTAGGCATTGTTGCGGAATCGCTCGTTGATTTGTTGCCGGTATATTTTAAGGTGTATAAAGGAGCATGCTCACTCGGCTTAATTTAACCCCCGTTAATAAAATAACCTAAGTTCTTTTAAAAAAGATTATTATTGATTATAAATGGTAACAAAAGTGTATTTTTTTAAATAATTTTAATACTGTTATCTTTCGTTTTTTTTCCTCAAATTATAAACGACTAGAATTTCTAAAACTAGCCAAACTAAAGTTATACATCGTCATTACTTAACATCAAGTGAGACAGTGGTTAAACGCAAGTCCATAATATATTAAAATAGGATTTTTTGCGAACATAAAAGTTGACAAGAGGATAAATTTTGGTGAGTGTGTACTTTACGGGACGCTAAGTGAAAAAAGACAGAAATATTTGTTGTAGAATACAACAAACCTCACTTTTCCTGCCAATAACTACTCTGATCAATAAATCACGTAGTTGAAGCTACGGCGCCGGCCGCTGCCGCGGTATGCTCGCTTCACTCGCTCGGCTCGCGCGTTGTGCTGTCGTAATTTTAACGACCCATATCAATGAAACTTAATAAATTATTTTTTCCTTAGAACCCGTAAAGTACACACCAATGTAGGGAGTTTCGAAAAAAACCTATATTAATTCAAGCAAAGTTACAACGCAACTTACTCGTTCACTGTATGTATGACAGACAGACATCTTATGACATGCCTGACTGATGGAATCGGGTATGCATCTTATTGGTCATTCTAGATTTCTTCAATCTAAATCATTCTACTTTTTACTTCAAATGAGCATTCCTCTTTAAGAATTCCTTAAATTTTTCTGCGGGTAAACAAATTTCGCGATGATAAATATTTGAGCAGGTAATATTGGATATTATGGTTGTTACGTGCGCATTTTATTACTTTGTGTTGTGAGTTATTTTGTGCTGGCGTTATGAATGGGACGGGTTGAGCTACCGTTTGTAAAGAATGTGAGAGTTTATTGAAAAAAACAACTCGCACGTTACCTCGCTATATTAAAATAGTACCTATTACCCTAGTTTTCTGACTCTTTAATATCTTTGACTAGAGGTGGTCTGTGTCAATAGAGTTTCAGTCAAAAGATGGACCGTCCGTCGTCCTGGCAAAGAATGCTCGAGAAAGCTGGCTGAAATTATGAAGAAACCTACACATTAAATGTCTACAAATCTATCTACATTTAATGTGTTGGTGCATTTCGATGGTCTCATCGGCCATCAGTTCTACTTGATAAGTATAAGCGCCTCGCAGACCACTACTTTTACTACTACACAGCGTCACTGGGCGTGAATCATCGTAGACCGCATCATCACTTAACATCAGGTGAGATAGTGGTCAAACGCCTGCCTATTGTGAATAAAAAAATAAAATAAAAAAAAGTAAAAAAAAATACAGAGGGTACTCAGCCGTAATATACATTAAAGCATCTTAAACGAGTGACATATTATCTTTCAATATTTTGTTTTTTATAACTTACAGCACAAAAAGCGTATTACAATTTTTATGGTACAGTTTAATGTATGTATTCATAAAGCAACGTCATGATCATGACACTCTGATAAGAAAATCTGTCGTGATAACATCTTCGACCACATCGTCAGTGACCATCAAGTGAGATAGTGGTCAAACGCTAGATCTATAAAGTATTTAAAAAAACTGTTTTAATAGCGCTTTCGTTCTGGAATATGTGGCAAACATGCAGACAAGGCGTCTGGGTATCAATTCTACTAAACACATTGCTCATAGATTGTTAAAGAATTGTCATTTTTGATAGTTCGCTATTCTACTTGGATGATAATTGTAATGGCTACGCAGATCTAATTTATACCGCAATGCAAACTACAACGTAATCGAGATCCAATTGTTATTTAAGCGGTACACCAAGTTTATTTATTACATTTGTTTAACTATTGCATTGTTTATGAATTGCTCGTCTTACTAAATATTGGCACCCTGATTTGTACTAGGGGCATTATGATAAATCGATATATTTAAGAATCGTTGAATAAGTCTTTCTCCTTAAAATAATCTCTTGCCAAAACTATTTAGCAATATTAAGGGTGGAAGTCCATTCGACATCTTGCAGGTGTATGGCAAAACTGATCAAATAAGTCATTGATATACGAGATACAGAATATGATCCGCATGAATCAATTAGGTATATATGAGTTTTAAACAAGATAAATATTTATTTATGACTTTGCTGAGTTCATTTCATTTCAATGTATCTTTGATTTAAAGACATTAAGTTTATAAGACTGTCTGTGATAGGTGACAGTTTGAATCAGAAACTGATATATAGAAATGATAAATGTGAACATAACTAATAGATTATTGACTGACTATTAGACTGCATAGGCGATTTTTTTATTATTTTGTGAAGATTATTAGACCGGCTGTTTCTTGAATGATCTTACTCAGTTTTTGCGTAATACTACCTTATCTGTTTAACAATATCTTAATGTTACGTATTTTTTCAACAAGCCCAACCTATTCAGAATATTTTTGGTAAAGTCGCCGAATTTCTTCGGATAACAACCCAATTACGAGGTCTTTACATATAAGCTATTTGTTTGCTATCCGTACAGATGGAACCATTATGTACGTAATTGTATGCGTTGGCTCCTTGCCTAATACGACTAGATAGTCAGGATGCGCCTGAAGTCTAGGTTTCTAGATCCCTAATGCGCTAGATCACGTATACTCAACTTAATGCCCGCTGGATATTCTTTGCCACCCGTGGTGAGCTATTTGCGGCCCATCTGCCCCAGGCTATACAAGAGAAGTGATGTAATTGTAATTAAATTCTCAGAGCATATTTATAAGGTTTTTAAACCACTACTACGATCTAATTTACTACACGTTTGTGAAGTATTTATTTAAAGAACGTTACAAAGGTTCTATTTTTTTTTAAATTCTATGAATAAGATCGAATTCAAATTGAAAGCTGTGCACGAGCTCCTCATTGAGAGAAATTACTTTTGAGTACTGCAGTTGTCCGCTACAAGTTGGACAACTATTTTGATATAAGTAATGGGTCATCGTTATCTTAATAAGTTTATAGCTGGACTTTCCCTGATGCACTCCAGAGAAAAATATTACTGAGTATAGGATATTTTATTCTAATTTTATTTTATTTAGTTCTCATCCTCCAGATGACGCTAACTTCACTCCAGAGGACACCCGTTTGCCGGTTCCCGGTCTCCACTCGAGAACACCTGTAAAAGAAGTATACGAATCCTAAAAAAAATTAAATGCTAACCCCACTTTTATTATGTAAAAGTGCTACTAAATAGTCTCCTTTCTGCAATGATATCGGGACCTTGTTTCTACAATAATATAAAAACTGTAGGCGACCGCTTGATTGAAAGGCTTGAGTAGCACTGACTTAAATACTGAGATAATCTTCGTCTAGGGTGGATGTGTGAACGAGCAATCTTAGGTTTAATGTCGAAGTCATAGGTCGGTACACTTAGTTAACACTTAAATTTTTTATTAGTAAGTTTAGATACAACACTAATTTCCAATAAAATCGCAAAGTTCCCGGGAGGAAACCATGGAGTGGCAAGTAGCAACATGATGAACTAACGACCAGAATATTGCAGCCATTATCTGCGTGCCGGCAACTATCAACTTTTCCTTGTGGCGATCAACAGAGAGGCGTAATCTCAATTTCAATTTTAATCAAATAAGTGCACATTCATTTGTTCTCAATTTCATTTTTATTCAAATAAGTACACATTCATATGTATTACGTTATGTGGCTAAAGGTTAACAAAAAATAAATTTTATGGGTTATCTGTCGCTGAATTAGGCCCATCGCCTATATTTTGTGTTGCTTACAGAATTATAAGAAATAATCGACCTTTAATTGATTCTCAACGTTAATAATACTTCTTTTTCTCTCAGCCATGTGCATCCAATATACATAGAACATATGCCTCCTCCATATAGGGGGGATTTGCCAATACTCGCCACACTTGGCAGGCGGGTTGGCGAGCGCAGTATGATTTCCAATCCTCAGAAGGCGCTGCTGCCCACCTTCTGGTACGTGGACCCTTAGCCGACTCTTACGGCACCCGCGGGAAGAGATGGAGGAGTGGTATTCTAGGCCGGTACCACCATGGCCATAATGAATATTACATACCACGGTTAATAATACTAAAAATATCGAAATACATATAAAATCAACAATCTAAGAGAACAAGGCAATAGTATTGAATTTATAACTTCAATATACTAAGAGCATATCTCTGCCATAATAATTACGATGTCTGGTGACAATCAGCATTCTTTAGTCAGCTCTTATGCCATTCAAGAAATTATAATACTGACCGGGACTTCCACCCTGTAATCTGCTTACCCTTCTTCTGACAAAAATGTCCTCAGGTCTACAATGGAGGCTCTAGAATAGGTTTCTATTGTACCGCTAGGACAGTAAACAGCATTAACAGTTGTATAGAACTCCAGTATAAGGCTTGATATCAAGCCACATAGTGTGTCCCGATTGCTGCAATCCGCCATTAAAACATATGGACATGCCATGCGACTTGTTCACGCAATTAACATGGTGACATAAATGCGGAATATAATTTATTTAAGTACAAGCCTTGATATCTACCCACTAGTCTTCCCAACTGGTCTTATTTATTCTACATATAAATGTCTAAAATAAATAAATATTAATCAAAATAAATCAAAATTAATAGATAATAGTGATGTAACGGATATTCACATTCGCATTCGCGAATATCCGCGTATTTTTCAATATTCGCAAAAATTATGCGAATATTTAGCGAATGTTTTTATTTAATCAAAAAGGAAATTATTATATGCATGCATATTAAATATAAAACTAACCTCAAAACAAAACTTTTAGAATTAACTTTCTGTGACTAAATTCATTCAATTAACCAATATCGGCTCGGCTATGTTCAATTTAAACATGGTCGACACGAAACGTCAAACCTGTCAAACATTTTACGCGCGCTTTTTTTGAAATTTTAAAATATTCGCATTCGCGAATGTTGAAGATAAATATTCGCATTCGCGAATGTGAAAAATCCAGCATTCGTTACATCACTAATAGATAATATTACCAAACTGATCACATTATAAAACTATCATTTTACAATATTAAAATATATATATTTATGACAAAAAATGCATGGCTTACCTTCATATTGCTACCAAAGAACAGGTGGGGGCCCTAGGCGCTATCTAGGTGATAGAAGTGAGACTTGACAGTACAATAATGTCGCGCGCAGTAATCTTACTACGATGCGACTACAGTTATATGTAGGTTAAACCATAATACTAAAACTAGGTGAAGAGAGGTAGTGACGAGATCGTTTAAAAAAAACTGAAAAACGTTAAGGCAATATAATATTTTGCTAATTATCGAGTACATTTATTAAACACAATGACAGTTAATAGAATATTTTATCATAGTACTGTTGGCTTATCCTTAAGTTGACAACATACTAACAGCAGCGGTGCCCACTTTAGACATTTGCCGTATTGTGGAGCCCGTCAGCAAATACCAGCTTCAGATTGAAAGAAAAAAGAAATTTCCCCCAGTGGCTGGTCAGTATGGTGTAGAAAAAGGAATATGTCACACATTCTTAAACCACTACAATGAGACTTAGAGTATATCAACAGTTTCTATGGATGATAGAAAACATATTGGTCAAAAATAAAGTCCACTACCTCCTTACAAAAGTATTAATTTTCTCATTTTAAATAGCAATAGTGCTTATTATTAAATAAAGGGATATAAATCAATGGTTTATAAGGCGCAGGTGAGGGGTTATTAAGGGCCTTATCTTGGTACAGTATCTACCCTCATTTTCGTCTTTAATGACAATAGCATTGTATTGAAGCGATGATGGCCTCGAGTTTGTGAGTGTTGGCGATCAATCTGTCGGTCGGGGTTTGATCCTCAGTCCAGGGCTCCGGCATAGGTAAATTCGTTATCAAATCCATACCTCAGTGATAGAGTACTTTCCAGAACCCGCCTGGCAACAACAAGTTTTCAAAACTGTCAGAAAACACAGTGCGTTCTGACACCTATCAATCAGAGCTTCCTCTCTCGGTATTCCCGAGTAGCTACAATATATATGGGATTTTTTAGAAGGAGAGTTATATATAGAGTCTTAAAAGTATTGACAACGTTTCGTAATGCCCCCCATGTTATAGATATCCATAGGCGAAGGTGATCGCTGACCATCAGGCGGCTACTAGTTCGCCAGCTATTTAATGAAAAAAAAAATTAGAGACATTAGTCCGTTATTCCACCGTTGACCACATCGTCCTTAACCATCAAGTAAGATATGCAGTAGTCACATCGCGCTAGACCTATAACAAATACCTCTGGAATTCGATTAAGCTGCCCATAGCTGCTGTACCGCGTCCGCCAAGGAGTGTCGTATAGTGCAAAGAAAATCGTGATAACAGTCTACTAACAACTTTAGCAATCATCGTCATCAGCACCAGTATAGCTCTAACGCAGTTTAAATAACAGTATATAATAACAATAGCCCTAAAACGCTGTAGGTAGGTACAGCACTTTCGGTCATACTTACAGGTAGATACAATAGACGGTCTGGAGAGTTCAAAAAGTGTTAAAGCATCTGAATATTTTGTTATTAAAACTGACGTGGTTTTGAGGAGAATACGGGGCGCTCGCGGACGCGGTCGCGATTCGCCTAGTACTGCATTTTTTTGGCAGTACTAGGCGAATCGCGACCGCGTCCGCGAGCGCCCCGTATTCTCCTTGAAAAATACAACCGAATGTGGTTGAAACTATAGTCGGAACCCTCTGACTTATTACATGAGTAACTCCCGTGTTTTATACATTTATAAAGCATCTGAATAATTTATCCAGAGACTACTTCTATAGTCTATTTGAATAAAACAGATAACCTCTGCAATAAGATCATAAAGTCAATTAATGTCAATCTCGTTTGCGCAAGACACTTTGATTAGAACTCTATTGAGACCATGTCAATTAATGGAAGAGTCTAGAACAGTTATTATGTTTCATTATTTATATACTAGACACGTTCATTTTATTGAACATGAATATTACCTACTAGATGCAACCCGCGGTTTCACCTGCGTGGACCATTGCTTTCTCTTAGTTATTAATTTATTATATTCACATTTCTTTGAATGTGCATTATAGTTACTCTTTGCGCAACATCCATGGTTCAAGAACTATAATATAACTGTATATATGAATATACACATAAACAGTAACTAGTGTAATAGCATAAACATTGGCACGTGTATTTAACAAAAAAAATCTAAATCAAAGATTAAAAGGATCCCTCATTTAAAAAAATATATAATATAGCCTATGACACCCGGGGATAGTGTAGCTTCCCAATAGTGAAATATTTTTATCAAATCGGTTTAGTAGTTTCCGAGCCTATTCAATGCAAACAAACAAACAAACAATCAAACCTTTATTCTTTATAATATTAGTATAGATATCCTAATGACATAGATGATTATTATACAGAAAAAGTAAATGTACTTATAATTATTATGTATTAAAATATAATCACAAGTCATACTTTACATGATATTCACCTTGCATACCATGTTACATACATATACATACCATATTGACTCTATAATCCACAAAAACCTTAATTATTACGAAAGATCGTGAGTCCCTTATTTCGTCTGTCATGTCTCCCAATATAGGTGAGAGAGGGCGAAGACCTCAATACGCCTTCAGACCGTTATTTGGTACACAGGTTGGAAAACAGTTGCTATGTCAAGGATTCACAGGTTAAGTAATATCTACAAGGGGCTGGACGATCCAGTCACAGGTTATGTGGCAGTTAGTGGGCAGTAAGTAGGCCTCTGGTCTCTTCAAGATGCGTCCTATGTCAATTCAAAGATTTCAAGCAGACCTTATATTTGCCAAAGAGTTTCTATTGCTTGCGTCATCCCTATGAATCAGCTAATCATACGTACGAAATTTGAAGACAAATAATAAAATGTGCCTGGTGGAGTAAGATTACGAGCCCTTAGATCATTTACTATTGAATGGGGGTGGTGGAATCAAAGTTTGTGATTCTAGGGCTCTCGCCCCGGAACGCAATGGATAAATCACCGATAACTATACACCGATATACTCTGCCGAGTATATCTCGTTGGTAGGCACTTTGGGTTTTATCTCGGATCACTGGTCAATTTCACTATTTATTTATTTATTATTGTTACAATAAGAACGGTCTTAAACCAATTACACTTATTGCTAAATATATATACATCGTCATTATATCTATAAATTACAATAAACTTATATGTACATACAAAACAAGTATATAAATTAAATTACAAATGTCAACAAAATGTAAGAAGGTAATAAATGTCAAAAATTTTCAGCAAATGTCAGTAACAACTGTGATATGGAATGCAATTTATCGCAAAATATATCACATTCAGGATTGGCAGTCAGGAATGTATTGTATTACTATTATTATTACTATTCATAGCAATAAGGGATGATCAAGTTGGCAGATTGCATTATCTATGGAAATCATCCTGCGCTCGCCAACCCGTCTGCCAAGCGTGGCGAGTATTGGCAAATCCCCCCTATATGGGGGAGGCATATGTCCAGCATTGGACGCACATGGCTGAGAGAGAAGTTGGCAGATGTCTCCAAACTCATATAATATCGACAATGCTTGGTATTTAGTTATGCAAAATGCTGATTAAAGTTTGAACACCGCAGTCCGAATGCACATCGCAAAGAGTTCACTGTTTGAACACTGAGCAGTGTTCATCGCAAGTAGCTGAAGTAACCATATATTTTGTTTTCAGTTTTATATTTCTTTCAAAGAAATGTGAAAAAAATTAACAGAACAAAAAACTAAAGATTAGTATAGCCGAGAAATAACTAAGAGTAGAAGTACAGTTTTTAAACGTCAGGATACCTTGCCCAATCTATCAAGGAAAAAATGTCAAAACAGCTGATAAAGTCGGTTATTACGGAGGCGTTAAGAAAAATGATAGTTCAAAAGTGACTAATATCAAAATATTGTGCGCATGGTTCCGACTTCGACAAGTTACAGTCAGTTACATTTTTTGTTCAAGATTTTTTTTTCACTGTTTTTAGTGACCTTTGTTACTCATGGGATCAATTGTCATTGTGGTGTAGATATGTTCACCGATGTCTTCACCCGCTACTATAATATCGTCAAGGTATAAGCACGCACTTTTCAGTTCTTTTATCAGCCATGTGCGTCCACTGCTGGACGTATGCCTCCCCCATATAGAGGGGATTTGCCAATACTCGCCACGCTTGGCAGGCGGGTTGACGAGCGCAGTATGATTTCCGATCCTAAGAAGGCGCTGCTGCCCACCTCCTGGTACGTGATCCCTTAGCCGACTCTTACGGCACCCACGGGAAGAGATGGGGGAGTACTATTCTAGGCCGGTACCACCACGGCCCTTGGCACTCCAATAACTTTTCAGTTATTGGAGTGTAACTCAAAAACCGCTTGTCCGATGAACGGGTAGCGAGAAGCACCAGCTTTCAAATAAAAAAAAGAATGATCCAAATCGGTTCACCCAGTCGGAAGTTATGGGGTAACAAACATAAAAACAAAACATACGGGTCAAATTGAGAACCTCCTTCTTTTCAAGTCGATTGAAGAGCTATAACTTATTTATCCATAACATTTGAAGCTGTATAGTACCTACCAAATAGTGTGAATAAAAATTTTTTAATGTATATTTGACAAATCTTCAACTTTTCAACTATTTCAAATAACATAACGGCTTATTTAAGCTAAAAGGACATTGTATTTCTAAGCCAATCGATACCAGCAAAATCTGTAGTAAGCACTAGCCAGTTTTCTTTCCTTATTAAATCAATTCAACTTTCAAATTTTGACCGATACTATTGTTTGTCAAACGCACCAACTTATTGTGGCCTTTGCAGCTTCGTCAAATATGCATATGAAACTAAAAAATTCTAAGACTTAAATCATTTGTTTAATACAGTTCGCACGCCAGATCTATACTTTTTGTAATTTTATTCCTACAATTATTTCATAAAGGAAAAAAGGTAGTCTGGAGATTAAGTACGTTTTAAGCGTAGCTTGGACACTCTACCAGGAGAGAATATCCAGGTAAAACAGCTGACGGCTGGTCGCAAACAGAATTGCTTTAAGTTTTATCCCAACCGAAGCTCCGAAGCATCTCCAGGAATGCAAGCTTAATACTCGCTGCATTTCTTACATTTAATGATATTTCGCTGGTTAAGAATATTATATTATATAAAGAGAAGTTCAAACAGCATTCAAGATTCAGGTTATTTTACTCTCAACGGATTGAAACAAAATACCGTTTCGTTTTATTGTGTATAGTTCTTCTCCTCAGCAATTAGACATGTAGGGGGATTTGCCAATACTCGCCACGCTTGGCAGGCGGGTTGGCGAGCGCAGTATGATTTCCTATCCTCAGAAGGCGCTGCTGCCCACCTTCTGGTACATGATCCCTTAGCCGACTCTTACGGCACCCACGGGAAGAGATGGGGGAGTACTATTCTAGGCCGATACCACCACGGCACGGTTTCTATAATTATACATTATAAATAAAATATAATAAAATCACAAAAACGCATCTATACAACTTATTTCAGTAATATAATTAAGATGCTGCATTAGGCACAGCTGCACGGCTGGATTGTTTGATTTGCTTATCTTCCATAACTGCGCTGTACTTAATCATTATTATCGGGCCGGGCCGAGAGCGAACAGCACAAACAATGCCACATTTACACAACAGCATTATTTTTCTCGCTATTATTCTTACATCAGTAGAATCAGTTGGTGAAAAGGCATTCGACGCGTGCAGGAGTTACGGACAATCTATGTTGGAATGCCACAATATTCTTTACCCAAAATCAAGAATACGGGTTCCTATTGACTTTTTACTGTACCCACACATGGTGTTAATAGGATTTCGAAACAAAAAAGAAGACGATCCAGCATGGAAATGTGGAGGTTCCCTTATAAGTGACAGATGGGTGATGACAGCAGCTCATTGCAAAGAAGACCCTTCAACTGGACCAGCGAGCGTGATGAGAATTGGCACCGCCACATTCGAGTTTGACGAAGTCGATGAAATGGCGCAAGAGAGAAATGTATCTCAGGTTGTCATCCATCCTGACTTCCATCCCCCATCGAAGTACAACGATATAGCTTTAATGAAAGCCGATCCACCGTTTATTCTCACGAGAGACATCAGAATTGCGTGTTTGAATTTGGACGACGATATCGGGAAAGTGAATTTGACAGCCATTGGCTTTGGAGTGACGCAATCGGGAGCGATGACTGCCAGTCAGACCCTGATGAACGTGGAAGTCGATCAAATAGCGAGTGATGTATGCAACAGATCGATGGCATCTTTGATACGGAAGAAGATCTTGGCTGATGGGATTACAGACACTCAGATATGTGCTGGGGATTACGTTCATGGTGGTCGTGACACCTGTCAGGGAGATTCTGGTGGACCTCTCCAATTTATGGTGGAAAGAGTCGATTGTATGAAAACTTTCCCTCTTCACAAGGTAGTGGGAGTGACCTCTTTTGGAAGGGATTGTGGCAGAAAAATGGCGCCAGGTGTTTACACAAGGGTTTCAAAATATGTGAATTGGATTGAGAGTATAGTTTGGCCTTGAAGTATTTAAAAGTGCCAAAGAATAAAGTGTTAGTGAGAGTTAGTCCGTTGGTATGACAAAAGTGACAAACTTATAAGTTACACTGAATTATAAGCAACTTTTTTATTTATATACCTAACCAATTTACTTATATCAAGAATAAATCAATGCCGAGGTATTACATAAAAGTATAAAAATTCTTAATTTAACTTTGTCTCCGGCATCTATTCGCTTGGTCAGTCTACATTCCTACTAGGAGTTCGTGTAGATCTTAGCCAACTAGGTAAATCACTAATACCGGTTTCAAGATCAGCCCACTGAAATACGGCCGTTAGCCGTCCTAAAACAACGCTTGTTTTGTAATTTTTCGACTTTTGCGATTCGAACACATTGTTATTAAATCAAACGGGGCTTAATCGCGAGAAAAACATTTAGTAATTTATTTACCTCGACGTTTCGACCAAGTTGTACTGGTCGTGGTCACGAGAAGACTCGACCAATGCAACCTGGTCGAAACGTCGAGGTAAATAAATTACTAAATGTTTTTCTCGCGATTAAGCCCCGTTTGATTTAATAACAACGCTTGTTTTCTACCGCGCCGTTTACCATTATTTCTATGTCGCTGAAACAGCTAAATCTTTATATACGAGCAAAACAACTAAAACGTTATTTACATTTTAATTTGTTATTACGTACAAACGCCTTAAACTTACTTAAGGTAATATTAACACAGGCTATCTCGTTATATCGGCGGAACAATAAATCAAATCTAATTCAAGGAGCTCAGTAGGTATTTATTCCAAAGAAAATATTTTACGACGCCGCGGAATAATGTACTTAGCATAATGTAGCTACGCGCTTTTCCCGCCAAAATTATGCGAGGAATTTCCTTATTTTTTCTTTATTGTATTCTTTTGTAATTAAATTTTAAGATGTAACAACGAGGAAGTGAAATAGCCCGTAAAGCTTTAGCCGTAAGAGTTATAATGACGGCGAGAATGTTGTGTTTTGACTTACCTCGATTCCTTATGAAAAATTCCGGCTTAGAGGGACGCGTAAAGGGATAACGGGCCTTACCTGAAACAAGAAGGTATCATGAAAAAAAACGGTTCAAACATTGAAGCCGCAAGGGATGGCGAGAAATAAGAAATATGTAAATGTCACGTTTGGGAGATATCTGTAATGTTGATCGGGTCAAAGTGACAGGCGTAAGCGGGACAACATCATCGTCTCAGCCATAGGGCGTCCACTGCTGGACATACGCCTCCCCATTGAACTCCACAAGGACCGTTGGGGTCGAAAGTTGCTCGAATAGAGACCACGGTCTGGTATGCGCAGCATAAGTGGTTCGACGACCTGACTAAGATCGCAGAAAGGGCTGGATTGCGGGCCGCTTCCAACTGGTTCTTGTGGAAATCAATGGGGGAGGCTTATGTCCAGCAGAGGACATCTTATGGCTGAGGTAATGGTGATGATGATGATAATAAATAATAGTTGCTTTGTTCCTTTAGCAAGGATGTCGTAAGGCCTCGTAAAATAGATATAACAACACAAATAGAGTCGTATCTATCAGTATTATTTATTTCTACCTACATAATATGAACAATGTAATTAACAAGTAAAAGTAGCAAAAAAGATACATATGCCATGATTGTAATGAGTGAAAATCCGTCATCTCTGCCTATCTCTCCAGGAAACAGGTTTAACATTATGTTGGTCAATAGTGAAGCTTCTTGCTGTGATTTACTACACAAACTGTAATACGTGTATTTATACACTAACTTCACGCAGTTTAAATTATTAACTGGATAGACAGTTAGGAATTAAAACGGCGTGAAGTTAGTTTAACGGACAATTTATTTAACAGAAAACAAAGGTAACAATGCTAACATTTTATTAAAGAATAAAAGATGTTACACACTAAAATAAATGTAGCAACAAAAATTACAAGGAAACTTGCGACTTTTCGTAACACTTTTGTAACAAGTGATAAGGGTGAGTTTACAGTAACAAGCGTAGCTATAAGCGGAAATGGACGAGAGGAATAATAATAAAATTCTAAACGATCGTTTCAACATTACACACATATTGCCATACATCTTCTGATATATAAAACTCTCGTGTCACAGTGTCTGTATCCGAACTCCTCCGAAACGGCTTGACCGATTTTTATGAATGTTTTTGTGTATATGAGAATTTTTCGTAAAGTATTTTTCACTCTGTTCCACCCCCCAAATTTTTAGCGATTTTAGTATTTTTGTAATTTAATTATACGGCAGAACACAGATTGCCAGGTTACTTGCTAATATCTCATTTAGATATTACGTAAAATACGTATAAAAACTTTACACACGGCAGATCTTTATTATCGAATTTTTATATACTTGCATGACGGGTATGATTAATTCAATACGTTCTTCTTTATTGGTCCAGTTCACATATATATTTTTTATTGCAGCTGCTGAAATAAATCATGATTAAAACTGCTTCTGTATACTAATAAAAATGTTACAACTATAAAGTTATTTTTATACAACAAGAGCAACTTTGGTACATTGGGGTAAACCAACGGACTTGGTCTTTTGTTTGTCCAGCAGATGTAGTAACAAGCGTTTCAAAACGTACGCCGCCGCTTCTGTAACACGTTGTCACCCGAATAGAACACCAGGTATTTTTCCGTCTACCCGCCTTATCATGTCTGTATCGCACTGTTTATGTTTCGTGGGATTTTGTAACGATTCTACTTAAAGTTTTGTGCAGAATTTCGCTATCTTTAAGCCTCTCTACATGTAGGTAGTATCAAAACGATTCGCTTTTGTATAAAATCCTTTTTATTTAAATAAAAAGGTCTTCGTTTTATAGTGCAGTATGCGTATAAATGATTCTATGCTTACTTTTATTACGGGTATGCTCTTCTGATTACATTTCTAATAGTTTCTACGAAGATAATGGAGTGTATTTCCATGTGCAATCTTTTTGGTGCCGCAAACAAAACAATACTTTTATATTTTTTTCTATGTATAAGTATATACATAATATACGTGTATACGAAGTCTGACGTCATAGTGTTAAAATAACAGAATTATATTCAAACGAAAGACATAGTCATTACGAATGTTTAAAACGCAATAGCTGCTTGGAAAAGATTCTGCGCTGTCAATTTATAACAAACTATTATTATATAGGCAAGTGTTAATGCCAATATGGACTTACAGAATTCACTTGTGGGTTCGTCCGTTATAGCAGACGGATATTATATAACCAAACCGAGCAATATTCAAAATAAAGGGGGTGTCCTTAAATTACGTGAGGTAGTTTTAGCGACTTTTCAACCCCCCCCCCCCCCCTCACCCCTTTGTGAGATGTCGTGAGATTATGCTGGACCCCCTCCCCCCACTAATAATCTCACCTAAGACTTATAAATACATATTTTTAATATAAATGAATATGCTTGATTTTATTGGATTTAATCAGGATTTGTTGTTTGAGATTATTATTATCGTAGTATCACACAAATAATATCTTTACCTAATTTATCCCAGTTTTCTCGCTACATTACAGTGTTCCTTGCGGAAAAAAAATTACGTGAGTATTTGTCGAACCCACCCCCTCCCCCATGTGAGTTTGGGAGAGATTCGGCTTGACGCCCCCCGTAAACACTTTACGTAGTTAATGGACGCCCCCTAAGGGAAATAGTAAATGCCCCAAATGTAACATCGACCTCCACACGGCACCTTAAAATAGAGTTCGTTGGAAAGTAATAAAAAACTACGAGCATGCAGAAGCTCACCGACATAGACTTCATCATCACGTTAACGTTGAGGCAGTTCTGCTCTCTCACCACAATGATCTAGTGAGACCATCAGAACACTCAAAAGAACAAAACCGTAGAGTACTTGTAAGAGAAAGAGTTAGTGTACTGTTCAGTGATAGTGTGTTAGTGTAATGTGGTTAAAATACTGCTCATAGAGAACACATGAACAAAGTGTCTCCCCCTTAAAAAAAGACAAGTGTAAGTTAAAGTAGGAAAAGTGTTAATAGACACATTTAGAAAATTTTGCATGTTAAATTAGACTTAAATTACTTATTAGCTTTTTTAGGGCTATATGGCAATGAAAATAATTTTAAAAAACTATTTTTCTATAACTTTTAGAAACGACGTATTTATTGTGCATTGACACATGAGAGATGATGGCTTTCCAAGAAACTCAATGTTTCTGTAAGCGCAGCGATTTACTAGTTTGAAATATTAATATACCAATTGTACCAGTCAAAACAACAACGGTAAGAAGGTGGTATCTATATCTCCCGTTGTTTTTTTAAATTATTTGACGAAACGCGATGAAATGACCAAACTGCTTATTCATTCTATTAAACAAAAGTAATCAAAAGTCACTTATAAACTAACCCACTTTTACGAACTTCTTCAAACAATTTCTACTCAAGTATTCAAATAATTTTTAACACAAATTGTCTCACAAATATAAGTCATTCCACTCAAGATAAAATGTTTAAAAGTATTCTCCTTGCACGAAATGAAATTCAGAACTTACACGAAAATGTGTAATATTCATTTAAACTTTTGCTTTATGAACCTGCGTGGATACATTTTGTGACGAATGGTAAGACAATTTGAGGTGAAAAGCCCTGTTTGAATAAAAAACATTATCGCATTTGGCGATTAGCACACGTGTCTCTCGGCTCATTTACATAGTGATTCTTTCTTTCTTTTCTCAGCCATGTGCGTCCACTGCTGGACGTATGCCTCCCCCATATAGGGGGGATTTGCCAATACTCGCCACGCTTGGCAGGCGGGTTGGCGAGCGCAGTATGATTTCCGATCGTCAGAAGGCACTGCTGCCCACCTCCTGGTACGTTATCCCTTAGCCGACTCTTACGGCACCCACGGGAAGAGATGGGGGAGTACTATTCTAGGCCGGTACCACCACGGCCACATAGTGACTAGTAAGAACTATTTTGCCGCGCTCGTGGCGGGGTTTATCTATGCAATCTTATCCGATCAGCTAGGTTATTCGTTTTCCATACAAAAAGCAATCATGATGATACCAAACAATAAACATGGCGAAATGTATGATGAACTATATGTTTTAAGGTTTATATTTACGCAATTCTTTCTTCTTCTTCTTCTTCTTGTCCTTATTTCACACTAGGTGGGGTCGGCACAACATGTTTTCCTCCTCCATTGTCATCTATCATTAGTCGTCTCAATGCTCACACTTTTGACAGGCCGGTTGGCGCAGTTGGTAGCACTCTGCCTTCTGAGCCGCTGGTCCCGGGTTCGATTCCCGGACAGGTCAAACATTTGTGTGTATGAACATGACTGTTTGACCTGTGTCTGGGTGTGTATATGTATATAAGTATATATATAAGTATATATATCAGTCATCAGGTTACCATAGTACAGGCTCTACCTAGTTTGGGACCTGAAGACCTTGTGTGAATGTTGTCCCATATTATTATATTATTATTATTACTTTTCATACACATATCATTCTTCACACAGTCCATCCATACCTTATTCGGCCTTCCTCTACCTCTATATCCATCCACATTCATGTTAAGTACTCTTTTTGTTATAGGTACCCATGTTTTCATCGCTCCTCATGACATGCCCATACCAAGCCAATCTATTCAACTTCTCATTCACTGGTGCTACTGTCAAGATTCCTCTGATATACTCATTCCTTATTTTATCCATTCTAGTCGCACCACACATCCATCTCAACATTCGCATCTCTGCCACATTCACTTCCAATATCTAATAGAGTCCTAACCAAACAAGACAAATATTTAGCAAACGAACATATATTTCTTTTTATAATTGGCAATCTGGCCCTGGCAAAATATAATTAGATCCAACCGATACGAAGAACGTGCGATTAAGAATTTAGGGAGTTTAATTTATTTTTATATTTTTACCACGACCAGGTGAGTGAGAAATTTAAAATTTAAATGTGAAAAGGCAGCGTCCGGATTATCGGCTTGTGTATTTTTAATGTTGATAACTTTTAGCTTACAGGACGGAACTTTTAAACCGACTTCAGAATAGGAAGAGGTACTCAATTTGGTCGTATATTTTTTACGTTTGTGATCTGAAAACTTACTTATTTGTTAATTTGCCTATTTATTTAAATAAATTCAGTTACCACAATTTGACATAAAACAATAATATATATAGTAAGTACTTAAAAGTAAGTAACGAACAAAGTTTGTTCGCCACCCAATAAGCAGGGCTGTCACTAAAATGAATTTGACTCTTCAAATCCTGTCTCAGAAGTATGAACAAAGGCGGATGATTGAAAAAGTTTCATTTGACATTATTACTTGAATTAATGTTGGGTCGATCACAGCCCTACTATGGACGAGTTCATTTTTGAGATGCTTTGCTACAATATCAAAACGCGAAAGTATTTTTAACCGACTTCAAATAAGTAGGGTACTCAATTCGACCGTACCTATATATATATTACCAAAAAATGGAACCGTCTTCAACACTTAAAAGTGTGAAATAACTTGTCGAGTGTTGAAGTCGGTTCCATTTTTTGTTTTTTCTTCTTAATGCCAATCCGTAATGACAGACTTTAGCAGCTTTCCTCTATATCCATCATAAGGGCCAGATACCGAAGGCAGTACTGCTTAAAACGGGACAACAACGGGAAAACATTCAGACAGTCAGGACCATGCCACGCTTCCAGTGGCACACTAAGTTAATTATATTATATATTATAATATATTAACATTCACACAATTTGGGTCTTCCGGTCCCAAACTAGGCGTAGCCTGTACTATGGGAGCCTGATGACTGATATATATACAGTCGTGGTCAACTAATTAGGGACATTCAAGATAGTGAAGGGCTATAACCGGTTATGTACATATAAATATAAGACCCTATTGATTTCTCAGCACCTATTATTTGCATAATGTGGTCCGATTATTATGCTATAAATGGCTGTAAATAAAAGATTAAATAAATAGAAAAAGTATTTGATATCAAAGATTAAACATGTATTAAATATTAAGGTACAATTCTGTAGTGGACATTTAATTAAGGACAGTAAAGTATAATGAAAAATACAGTTAAACAAAACTTATAATCTGCAGTGTTATAATATCTTTAACAGCTCTATTTTATTACGTGTAAAATCAGTACCCAGTAGCAAAACCTTTGTTAGTAATTACCGCTTGACATCGATGTGGCATAGACATTATCAGTTTCTGACATGTTTTGACAGGAATGTTTACCCATGCCTCACAAAAAGCTTCATGAAGTTCATCCAAATTTGTATTACGATAAGTGGCAACTTTTTTCTTGATTTCGTGCCAAAGGTGCTCAATTGGGTTGAGGTCCGGGCTATTTGCTGGCCAATCTAGCACCGATACAGACTGACTGGTAAGAAACGACTTGACTGAATGGGCGGTATGTTTCGGGTCGTTATCCTGCTGAAACGTCCATATAATAGGGAGATGCTCCTCAGCATAGGGAAGCATAGTTTCTTCCAATATTGCCTTGTATTGATGTTGGTCTATGTTACCCTGAACTTTCCTCACAGGTCCCACTCCACGTCCAGAAAATGAACCCCACAATTTAATGTTTCCACCGCCATGTTTCACCTGTTTTTTTGTGAATCTTGGATTCATTTCCGCTTTTACAGGACGCCGTACATATTGCCTTCCATCTGAAGAAATCAAATTAACCTTGGTCTCATCAGAGAAAAGAACATGTTTCCATTGGGCGTAGGTCCAATGTCCATATTTACGTGCAAACGCCAAACGAGCATTTCTATGTTCTTTCTTCAACAACGGTACTTTGCGAGCCACTCTTCCGAACAACCCTGCTTCTACCAAACGTCGTCGAACGGTCCTCGCAGATACACCGGCTCTTTCGTTTGCCCCAAACACTTCGTGTTTCATTAAAATAGAGCCTAGAAACGGATCTTTCTTAGCTAACCTGGTTATCATTCTATCTTCTTGCGGAGTCGTTTTTCTCGATCTTTTTGTTCTGGACACATTTAAAGCTGTGTTATAGCGCTTGAAATGTTGCACTGCATTGCATACCATAGTTTTTGAACAATTTAAATGTTGTGCTATCCTTCGGTATGACCAACCACGCTCGACAAACTTCATGATAATTTTTCGTAGTGTTGGATCGCAACTTTTATTTTTGCCCATTTTTCTTCAAAATAATTATCAAAACTTAAAATAAAAAATCTGGATTGCCGCCAAAACGTCCACGAAACAATAAGAAAAGAAACAAAAAAATATTAAAATTCCAATTTTGAAATTAGAACGCAATACCTCAGTGTCCCTAATTAAATGGCCAGCCAGCATTCTTTGAACAAATAGCACTATGATAATTTATCAGCTATACTGTAAAGAGGTTTAATATTTAAGAAGTTGTTATTGTTTGTATAATCGCGCACATAAATGACTAATTACACTTACATGTAAAAGATATGGAATATTGTTAAGACTCGTTGGAAAATAAAAAAAAAATTCACAATTTGGCTTAACTAGAGATTGTCCCTAATTAGTTGACCACGACTGTATATACTTAAATACATATTATATACCTACAAACCCAGACACAGGTCAAACAGACATGTTCATACACACAAATGTTTGACCCGTCCGGGAATCGAACCCGGGACCAGCGGCGCAGAAGGCAGAGTGCTACAAACTGCGCCAACCGACCAGTCAGTTTTGTCAATTGTTTTTTATATACTTACTGTGACGTCTCGGAGCCGAGTAAAGATCCGTAACTGTCAATTATAAGTCGATATCGTTTTCACAGTTGGGTTGAATACCAATTTTTGAAAACTTACCAAGAACTCAAATTTTTATTTCCATAAAACGTTAGGGTGCTGCGTACTGTACTTCTTCTTCTTCTTCTCAGCAATTGGGCATCCACTGCTGGACATATGCCACCCCCATATAGGGGGGATTTGCCAATTCTCGCCACGCTTGGCAGGCGGGTTGGCGAGTGCAGTATGATTTCCGATCCTCAGAAGGCGCTGCTGCCCACCTCCTGGTACGTGATCCCTTAGCCGACTCTTACGGCACCCGCGGGTTTGGTGTTTGGTAATATATATATATGACTTGGTATAAATACATTTTATTTCATTATTTCATTTCATTTTAATAAAAAAAAAAATGCAAAATCTTTTCTTAATTAATTCCAGTTTGCGGTCGCCTAAAGTTTAAATAAATAAGACCCTTACATAGCTACTAACTATAGACCCTTTCTTATTGTCATGAGTCTCAAAAATCGTCAATAAATACATGCTTAAGTATATTAGTGTGTCGAGACAAATATATTTATTATCTTTAACCAACCATTCAACAGAAAAACTATAAAGCACTATTTCCCTTGCCATCCCCCACAAATACAATTCTGCTATCTTATATCTTACGCTAACTTTGGTTCATACAACTCGAGTTCCTCTGGTAGGGGCTAGGGCGTCGATCAAGGGTAGAGGCGGACAATAGCGGGATGATTAAACCGAGAAATTTCATTAACACCCCAGTTCAACCCACTCGGAATTCTGCTATAGGCCGGTATCCGTGTGTTCGGATATTTGCAGTAACTACCTAAGCCTGTATCCTGTAAAATTGATAGTGGTGCAAGAAATAGCACTTATTTACTTACAAAATTAAGAAAATAATAGGCTACTATTGTGATTTCAACCCATGACTACAGAATACCGTCTTGCCGCTTTGCCATCTGAGCTTTAATAGCACTCCGCTAGCCGTCCAAATTTATTCCTTCCTTTTACATCTGAGGGGATATTTTTCTTAGCGCCATCTTCCTTGAATCGAATGAACCTGAATTATACGTAAGTTCCTCTTAGCATGATGCTAATGCAATAAACAATAAAAATTTAACGATAATAATTGTTGTCATAAACAGTACAGTAGCAGTACATCATTATTTTTTCAGGTCAAGAATCATGTTCATGTTTTACGTATGTACTTTAGTAGTATGACATCCGATATGACATCTAGGAAAACTGTCTGTACATTACGCATATACACACTACTACTGGCCTTAATTTTAGAGATATGAATAGTATACATACATAAAATAACCACACTTCATTACAAATAGGATTGCCAAATGTCCGGGAAATCCAGGATTGCCCCGGAATTGAGTGTCTTGTCACGTGTCCAGTAATTTCACATTATCTCGGAATTCGCGAGTTATAGGTTTTTCATAAAGTTACGGATAGCAATGCGGGCTACGCACGGCGCGCTGTCCATGTACATGTGTGCGATTAAACGCCTAAATACTATTTATTAGGTTATCTTTAGGTTTTTGGGGTCGAAGTACCATCTCTCTCAGAAACTCAAAGTCTATGGCAACCCTAGTCACAAGTTGATTTGTGTTCATCACACATCAATATGTAAACCAAAGAAATTCAAAGACTCAGAGTAACAGGAACGTCTCGTGCTCTTGAGCACTTATCTGATAGATTGATGGATTTCTCGACCATCAACGTCTTACATATACCTTACCCCAATTAAGTCAATTTGCATATTACAGCGGTTGGCTTGCTCCTTTGTTATTTTAGGGTTGTTGACCTTTTGACAGTTAGGTATACCTACCCACTCAGTCGGTTCCAATATCGATGTTTGCGTTCTTGTTGGTTTACGGGCAAGAGGTCCTTGCAACTTGGGATAACTCTGAGACCGGGTTTAGGGTCTTTTCAAGGCTGTTTTAGTTAAAAGTTAAGCGACTGGGCGCCTAACTTTCGCTCGGCGTTTTCCCAGGCAAGACACCAACATAGATAAACTTAATAACCTATTACGCGCAGAGACATTGGGTCTTTGTGTATTTTCTACCATATATACAACGGGGAATGTTCTGAAGAACTATTATATCAGTTATTAGAGTGCAACTCAAAAACTGCTTGACCGATTTTGATGAAATTTGGATGGCCTACCTGGCATACGTACGTATACTCTATCAAACAACAAAATAATCACCAATCACGGTTCATAAGCAACTAAGTATTCCGCGAAAACCCATAAAAAAATATACGGTCGAATTGAGTACTCTTTCTTTTTTGAAGTCGGTTAAATAAAGTTATTAAGCATTTCGTTATCCATGTACAAGCTTTCTCCCTCCCGTACTGGCTTGGAGCCAGTGCCATGAGAACTTGGAGACATATAGGTACAAGAGCTATATGAATACAACTGGGCATCTTCAAGTCACGAGTGAACAGGTATCTTCTAGGCAGGCGTGAATCATCGTAGACCGCATCATCACTTAACATCAGGTGAGATAGTGGTCAAACGCCTGCCTATAGTAAATTAAAAAAAAAAGCTACTCGTATAATAGAAAAAGATTACGCCTTCTATACCTTGTATTTTTAACCTCAATTCCTAGAATGTCTACATTGTAAGTACACTTGCAAATATAAAGCTTCTACAAGGGAGATCACAGACTAGCAAACACAATACAAACGCAGCGTGGGATGTTCAAAGACAAGCTGGACACATAGCGTGATAAGATCACAAGAGAATATATTCGGTACTGGAAAATTATACCTAATACATACCTAAAATAAATACCTATGTACTTTTTCGTTAGTCGTGAATACAATACTGACCAATGTTTGCTTACTTTGTTCATATGTGTCTGACTATTTACGTAACGTATCCATCAAATGAAATAATAATAATATTATAATATGGGACAACATTCACACAAGGTCTTCAGGTCCCAAACTAGGCAGAGCCTGTGCTATGGTAACCTGATGACTGATACATATACTTATATACATATACACACCCAGACACAGGTCAAACAGACATGTTCATACACACAATTGTTTGACCTGTCCGGGAATCGAACCCGGGACCAGCGGCTCAGAAGGCAGAGTGCTACCAACTGCGCCAACCGGCCAGTCAATCAAATGTAATTTATTGTAACACAGATCACATACAACATACGTCTCCTGTGCTTAGCCTTCCGGCATGCAATATATTTATCAGAAATTTATTTTATTTCTTTCAACCATTGTTGTTTTTTATATTGGGAATAGGCAAGCGTTTGACCACTATCTCATTTGATGTCAAGTGATGATGCGGTCTACGAATAGTATATTATATTGTATTGACTATGAATAAAAAAACCGGACTGATGTGGTAGGCACAAACATTGTTTTGCATAGATGCTATATATGGTAAAAAGCATATCTTGGTAGCTATTTAGGTGAGCACTAGGAAATCCCCTTCATCATTTAGGAGAGTGGTGGAAGGTGGTTTTTGCACAAACCTAAACCTCAGGTTACAAACTCAGCCTTGGACTTCATCCCGAGGTTGAGGCCTTACAAGCTACGTACACACTTACCGTATCATACATTTTCACAATGTGATGTCTAAGCTTTACAGAGTAAAATGAAACATTTTTTAATCATGTTCTAATCAATATGTAATCCCTCATTAATACTTTGAACTATACCGAACACATAGCTACAAATCTAAATACTCAAAAGGTGGTAGTTTGATTTTTACTAAATAACGTATAATAAAATTGGTAAATAAATTACAGATTTAACATTTTTTTAAAGCATAAGGGCACAGATTCAGTTTTATCGATTAACTTGTTAAGGGATGCATAGGTCGAGCTCTACAACACTACGTTAAAGTTTTAGTTATTTGTGCCAAAGTAAATATAGCACTCTAAAATATAATTCCCATAATTACCTATAATAGAAAAGATAGAAAAAGTCTCCTATAAGTTTTTATTTTTAAATTAAGAAGTAAAACGAGGTAAACAAGCCCAACCAATTAAAAATAACTTGTAAAACATCACCTCAACATTACAACGCAAACATAATTACACCCAGTTTTTTTTTTTCACACTCAAACCTCCGCACTAGGATTCCCTGTATCGCGGGAGGCATGGACACACACAATCACAGCGCACAAACATCCAAGACCCGGGGCAAACATCTACACTCATCGCACAAATGTTTGCCCCTGCCGGGATTCAAACCCAGGGTCCCCGAGACACAGTAAGTAGTCATGTCACTGACACTAACCACTGCGCCACAGCGACCGTCAAAGTTTCCATTGTTTACTCCGCACAAAATGTATTATGGTTGAAAATAAAGAAAGAAAGTCCGTAAACACTTTCTTTATAATCCTTGCAGTCACTAAAACAGCTTAAATTATAAGTTAGAAAAAATGGCTTAATAAGAAATAACTTGAATATCTCGGGTTGAGCTTATCTTTTGAGGTAAGCAAATTCTTTAAAACTCGTGAAGTCTTCAGTGCGAACCTTTTCAAACTTAACTTACCGTTTTAAGTCGTGACACACGCGCGCCATAATTGTCGAATAAGTGTGATGTACACATCAGAAATATAATTATAAGAAAGTTTACAGATTCAAGCGTTACCTACTTGCGAAAATTAATATCTAAATTATATTAAATACAGAATATTTAGCGTTAATTCTGCGATGTAAATTGTTCCAGGCAAGGATGCAGTGTGTACCGCCGTTTTTCCCGCATACATTGCATGCAGGAAGTACATATATACAGCACGATATACACATGCAATGTTACTCAATCAGAATAAATACGTTTTATCTAATCTCATACTGGAATATAAAGATTAAAATATCAAAAACAGAACTTGAATGACAGTCTTTATAGACAATATATCGAAATAAATTTAACAAGTTACATTATGATATTTACAAATTATTTTTGGAACGAAGTTCCTTATCGCGCGTTGTGAAAGGGGGCTAGACGGAAAAAATTCTTACGAAAAATTGTTACGACACTTTTTGCTATAGTAAGCTATTGTAAGCTGTGCGGCGTGCGCATCTTTCTCTGTCTGTCTGTCTGTCTGTCTGTCTCTCTCTCTCTCTCTCTCTCGTTCTCTCTCTCTCTCTCTCTCTCTCTCTCTCTCATAGAGAAGAAGCAAGCCAGATATTTTCATTTCTATTTCGCATTGAACAGTGTGGTGTCGCGACGATTATTTTTGTTGAGTGTATAGAACTTCGAGAACTTCCATCCGGGTGTCCCTTGACACCACTCAAGTTTTTTACCATGAAGGTACAACTTCTGCCACCACACTCTGTACCGTTAAGATACAGCCGGACCAAGGAGATTGCAATGCAGTTTTTCTACATATAGTCTGTGGACGCGGCGCAACATGAATGCGCAACCAGCAAATGGGTTTTGGCGCTAAACGTTTACAGATAAATACAAACATATGCTGTGATTTTACGTAAATTTTATTTAATTATCTATTTTATGGGATTAGATAAAGTAGTGGATGAAACTGCACATAATGTGGTCTTATTATGATACAATTTAATACACTACTATAATATAACATTTTAAAGGTAAATAGTTTTAATGGCAACGCTTGCTATCTCTTGTGTATCATATTTTAAGTAGCTTGTATGTTTTTAGGTTGGATTAAATAAAAAGTGCTCAGCTCACTAGCCTACTTATCTGTCAGCTGTGTTACCTACCCACGTTTCACTTTGTTGACTTATCAAGTTGCAAGACTAGATAAGGTCGTACTTAGGTTAACAACTCTTGCTGGCTACTTGCGTCACTTTATAATTGCGTGGGTGGTTTTTATAACTTATGTGCACTTCTATGTACGGAGCAGGCTTCGACATTTTATTCAACAACTGGTATATAAGGAAAGCGTGGATGAGACAGTTTGCTCGACGTGCGGCTGAACCGATTCTCTAAACAAAGACAAAAGACGCCTTCAGCCTACGTATTGATACAGTTCTGTTGTGTTTATGGAGTAAGTAGTTTTCGATACCCAGCTTCTAAATATTGGAATAGGATTCCACCGCCTGCGCACGCGCCGGTAAGAAACGTGCAATATAAAATGAGCAACGTTTTTATTTATTTTTATTTATCACGCGTAGACCCCCGGACTAGGCTGTCCTGTGTCGCGGGAGGCAAGGACACACACAAACACAGCAAACAAACACCCAAGACCCAGGAAAAACATCGCACAAATGTTTGCCCCTGCCGGGATTCGAACCTAGAGTCCCGGAGACTCAGAAGTCATGTCACTGACACTGACCACTGCTCTACGGCGACCGTTTAATTATATGATAAAAATTTTTATGATTCCTTACCTGAAGGGTAGCCAACGGAGCCCTCAAAGGCACGGACGCCAATGTCAACGGGCTCTATTTCACAAATCGGAATAGTTAGAAAGCTGATTTCTTTTTGGTGTTTTTTTGTCAGTGTATTACCATAAGTAAACAAAATGATTAATCCATCTAAGAGATGCTCTATTAGCGTTTATCCTTTACTCGATTTAAAAATATAGTTTTATATTTTCGATGGCGCGAAGGGTTCCGCACCATCTAATCCGCACAATCAGTTCCGCATTCCACGAAAGTGATTAGCGGAACGCTAGTGGCAATTTCAGTCTCTAACGCCACACATCCAAAGTTCGAACGAAGGGTATGACCGTTTTTTAAAACAGTTAATCGGCAAAAACTTTAATAAACTTCATAAGCCCTATATCATATGCCGAGGTGGTACCGGCCTAGAATAGTACTCCGCCATCTCTTCCCGCGGGTGCCGTAAGAGTCGGCTAAGGGATCACGTACCAGCAGGTGCGCAGCAACGCCTTCAGAGGATCGAAAATCATACTGCGCTCGCCAACCCGCCTACGAAGCGTGGCGAGTATTGGCAAATCTCCCCTATATGGGGGAGGCATATGTCCAGCAGTGTACGTTCTATGGCTGAGATGAGGATGATGATAACATTAGCTATCGGGTCAGATATATCAAAGTATAAAAAATACCAGGATGGATACAGATAATAGCATACTATGTATTATATCGATTCAATTGCAGTAATATAAGTATATTAATACAATATAAATCAATTTACACGAATAGCTCGTGCGAGTCGTTAATGCCTATCAAACGTGCACGGCGCGGGGTGAATTCAAACGCTATTATTGACCAGGGTTGTCACTAGACAACAACAACTGCACACAATATCACGTAGAGAAAATAGATCAACGTAGCAAGGAAGCACGGAGTCATATTACTATAATGATGTTATGTTGCTATTTCTGTCCCAATTTATAACCACTGTCATTTACCTATTCGTGTTTTTGTAATTACTCGTAGTACTTCCGCCAAAACGAGGTAGGCGAGCAGGGAACTATTATTTCTATTTTAAGATACTACTTTATAACTTCCGTCTGGCTGGGTAATATAAGTATTAGTAATTATAATTAACGTATATGTGTATATAAGTATATATAAAAGTATGTATATAAGTATTTATCAGTCATCAGGTTACCATAGTACAGGCTCTGCCTAGTTTGGGACGTGAAAAACTTACGTGAATGTTGTTCCACAAAATACAATAAAAAAATTGTAATAATAAAAATGAAAAAAAACATGAACTCGTCGCCCGAGTCTGCGTTTCCTGATAGGTACATACAATCCTGGAGTCTTCAAGTCACGAGTGAATTGAAGTTACGTTCAAATTATTTGAAGGATATAATTCGGCTACTAGAGGGAATGAAATATTAATAGTTTATACAATTAAAGGTAGATGGCACTAAGAACAACATCCCCTCATATGTAAATGGAAGGAATAAATCGGACGGCTAGTCGAGTGCTACTGTAGCTTAGATGGCATAGCGACAATAATTATAACATCGAATACCGTCTATTTTGTATGGGTTCAAGTGCTACTAATAGTCGAATTTGTTCCTTCAAATAATGTTAACGTAAGTTCCGCCTAGCATGTTGTTAATGCAATATAACATAAAACTCTTAGAATTGAAGTTAGCTTTTAAGCTTAAAAAAAAATAAGATTTTTTTTCGTGCCAACCCTGAGCTTGTAGGTACGGGTACTAAATGCACAATCAATATAATGTATCCGCAGGCGATGGCGCATGGCGTGGATCTGTATCTACTTAATTTATTCGAACACTATCCGTGCGTGTGCATTACAAGTTTATTGACAACCCTACGTGAATGCGCATCATATTATACACTAGCAACTGCCTGCGACGAAAAAAGCTGTCTAGTTAATGACCACTTTTAAAAGTTAATGATAATGATGTTATTGTTTTTGTTATTATATAATTATAAGGCTTGACCTTTTGGTAAATAGAAAATTCTAAGATTTTTCAGCCTAACCTATGTGTCTAATAAACTTTAAAAAAAAAATTACCGAAAAATTGAACCGCCTTCAACACTCAAAAGTGTAAAGTAACTTGTTGAAGTGAAGTTAATCATTTCTTATTTTGTCTAGAATAGTCACAAAACATTCGCTTTTATACCTAAGACCTTATAATATCAACTATTGCATTTTTAACAATTATGTTTCACTAAAGATGTCGTATATTCATACTGCGCGGTGCTCAGATTTTGTTCCTTTACGACATAAACATGCTTACTGCGACAGATAATACGGTACAAATAATATAGAAAAGGATAGCTATATGTTTAGACTTGCGCTTGAAATACGCGTCGTATTCAAAATTACTACAATTGACTTAATTTTGCCGCCTCAGTTTCCGTGCGCTTGTGCGACATCTACCTCAAAGAAACATATAATATCATTGATTTTTGACTTAAAAAATACAACTTATGAAAATTAGTCAATTCGTACTGTGTATACTTCGTCAACAGCAACTTTAACATGTTCATCATCATCATCATCATCATCATCATCAAGAGCGAAATCTCCTAAGTCTCTGCCTATATATCAGGTACTTTTTACTTCAAAGGAGATTTCATCCATGTGAATGCAATGTATTTTTTGTAAACGCAGTAAAAATATTTTATTATTATTATCATCTCAGCCATAGGACGTCCACTGCTAGACACTCCCCCATTGATTTCCACAAGGACCGGTTGGAAGCGGCCCGCATCCAGCCCTTGCCTGCGATCTTAGTCAGGTCGTCTGTCGACCTGGTCGGTTGCCGTCCTACGCTGCGCTTGCCAGTCCGTGGTCTCCATTCGAGAACTTTTTGACTTCAATGCCCATCAGTTCTTCGATTAACATGTTATATTTTTAAACTGTTTTCTCTTGTGTCATTAACTACCATTAATCTTTTTTTTTATACTGTATAGGTCTAGCGTTTGACCACTATCTCACTTGATGGTCTGTGACGATGTGGTCGAAGATGTTATCACGCTAGACCTAGAATGCTCACTGGTTCTCAAGGACTGCTGCCTGAACACACTATGTGTTTGGTGACAGTTTTTCAAACTTGAGGGTGGTAGCTAGCCAGGCGGGTATTCGAAAGTACCCTACCACCATGCTGGGAATTTGATAACGGTGTTACCTTCACCGGAAGCTCAAGCTGTTGTTGGGGATCGATAATTTGTTCTTAGTACTCAGTTATGCTTATATTCTTACAAGAAAAACCTCATTTATAAGAAAGTTTGTACGTTGGTCAGTCAGGAGAAGGAATTTAAATAATTTCTTATAACCCGAAAAGATTTAGGTGTACAACACACATAAAACATCTAAAATAAAATATAATAAAAGAAAAAAAAAATATAAATCTAAATCTAAAACTATAAAGTAAACAGATAAATTACGAGATTTATGAAACTTTCTCCTAATTTAGTAAACCTTTTTATATAAAGACTCGTTTTAGTTAAAAATACATTTTTCACAGGAACGAGATGAATAAAGTCTACTACTTCAAAAGCTCAACTATTTTCGAGTCATGATTTACTTTGATCACAACCAAACATTACATGACCCACATATCTACAAATATAATATGTCTCATACTAAAAAAAATATTAGCCCTATCAAAGCTTTAGCTCACCTCAAAACCAAGAAAGATAATAATACCAAGAAAATGATATATAAAAAAGAATACGAAAAGCACAAACCGCGATGGAAACCATACAATATCCAAATTGACAGCTTTCCGAGCGTCGTCGGTTCGAAAAGGGCTAACTACCCGCATTCTATAAGAGGATTATACAAAATGGTATAAGAGCTAGCGTTAGAATTCATTAGGATCCGTATATTACATTTCAAATTTTTTACATATAACGCTCCAATTTAAAATCTATTGAGTACGATTAAGCAAGCGTCAAACGTCTGCTTAATGAGTCTTAATGAATTAAGAGCTTGTTTTCATTCAAGGCTTCAGAGCCTTGAATACCGGCGTAGAGTAGCAAGCCTATCGGGTTTCTATCGGGTGCATTTCGGAGAATGTGCACTGGAATTACACAATCTGATTCCACCATCCCCTTTCTATCATCGTTCGACTCGGCGTACGGCAATTCGCCATCGCTATATGGTAGATATACCACCTATGCGTACCTATACGTACGAAGCGTTATGCTTCCACTTTCTTAATGCGTACTGCCAAGGAATGGAACTCGTTGCCCGAGTCTGTGTTTCCCTATATGTACAATCCTGGAGTCGTCGCGAGTGAATAGGTACCTTCTAGGTTTGCGTGCTAAATCCTAGACAGCGTCATCACATAACATCAGGTGAGACAGTTGTCAAATGCAAACTTATAATATACAAAAAAAAAAACTGCCAATAGGAGTTTTGTTTCCCTCAGTCGAATGTAATCACACTTCAGACATCTTCATAATATTAATAAAGACGAAAGTTTGTTTGTCGTTTGTAGTTGTCTGTTTATCGTTTGTATGTTTCATGCATATGTTTCATATTTTACGCTGAAACATTTGAAAGGAATTGCATGAAATTGAGAATGTGGATAGCTTATACCCTGTAAGAACACACAGGGTACTTTTTATCCCAATGACTGTGCCCGTGGGATGACAGGAAGATACAAAAAAAGACCGTCAATACCACGTACTATTTCACCGCGGGTAACCGCTAGGTGCAGCTAGTATTTTATAAGTGTAATGATTATTTTGGTATGCAAGTGCAACATAAAATTTGCTTTAATGGGCTTAGAGTTATGAACATTTCCGGCATATAAGAACTTATAAAAGGTATCATATGCCGCAAACCTGAAGAAACTTTTTATCTTCTCTTATGTTGCATGGCAGTACTAGTACAGATGGAATAATATATAAAGAAACCCTATGGAATAGAATTTAAACCACCTTACTCAAATGCGGTGTGCTTCCCTGCCTATAAAGAATATTACGTTTTTCAGTAAAAATGTCGATTCAATTGGGATCATTCCAAACATAGCGCGGTTTTGAGCGAGTTTAAGCGCTTTATTCGCTCAAATCGCTTTTATCTCGATTGGACTCGAAAGGGATTAGCCGATATTGAAATTGTTTGGATCAGCTAATTGGCTGTATAATTGCTTACAAATAAACAATATCAGGAAACGTATGTATCCTCTTTCATGATTCTTAACATTTCATTCAGACACGTTTCACAAGTAAAACCACATGAAATGCATGAAATTATTACAAACCAAATAAAACGCAAAAAAAATCTTATAAAATATCACCTAAATCAGTAAACCATAATGTTCACCTGTTTGCTTCCTGCTTGCATTAAACGACTCACTTTCTCTCCGAAAAGACAAAATCACCAACATTCAAGTTATCGCCGCAAAACATCCAAATATCGTCATCAAAGCGGCTCGAGTTATGGGAACCGCCACAGGCAGCAGCAGAAAAATGATGCTGGTAAAGGAAACATTGCCGAATATTAGAGCATTATATATACAGTATGGACAGTATTATAATGACGTAGTTTAAAGTTCAAATACTATAGAAACCGAGTTCTAATACCTTCTAATAGCCGAGAAACATTTAATGTTTTCTTTAAACAGATTTCTCTAATATTTCTAAAACCCAATCCTTAAAATGATTTTTTTTCAAACAGTTCACGATTATTGGAGTTTTGAGGTATCAAACATAAAAAATACTGAACGACGGACCTCCTTTTTTAGAAGTCAAAAAGTTAAATAGGCTTAATTTGCACCTTGCACTTTAATTCAAAATTGTATCCTAAATGAACTATAATTTTTCATGTTAAAATTGTAAAACCTTCCTTTCTGTTCTGCAGTTACGCTTATGTCTGCAGTATGTGCTTAAACAATGTGCACATACATTAAAGTTTAGATAACAAGCGCAGGCTGTAGTTATGATTGTAATTATTATAGACTAGCTGCGCCCCGCGGTTTTACCGGCGTGGTGATGAAAAACGGTAATGATGGTGATGATTAAAATAAGCCTAAGTGTTAATCGAGGGTATACGCTATCCCATACCTAGTTTCATGGAAATCGGTGTCGCCATTTGAGCTTGAAGAAGTAACAAACATGCACACACACACAACCTTTCGCTTTTATAATATTTGTAGGAAGGATATTGGAGGCGCTTAAAATCAGAAAAGGTCGATCAGATCAGAGAGTCAGTTGATCAGAGCCAAAAGCAAAAAAAAACATTCAAGTTGAATGTGAACCTAACTCGAAGATGAAATTTGTTCACGACTCAGGTGCATGTAAAATCAGCGCATTGCTCATACTGACGGAACAGTACACCAGTGGCATGGCGATTTATTCACGTTTGAAGATACACGGAAACGTACTCAAATACCAGCGGCCTTGAGCAGACGTGCTGGTTTTTTATATGAAAATATATGACGCGATAAAGATGGCCCTAGCGATTATATTTGGCAACTTAGTGAGTTTTTCAGCAGGTATAATTTAATACACCGCTATAGAAATAAATACCAGGCCACGTTTAGCTGTTGCCCGGCCACTTAAATTAGCTCAGGTACAAGAAAACCACCCAACAACAATATAAGTTTAATACAGCTAGGTCAATAATACAATGTCATCATATAACTCAATTTTTACTTTATTATTGGTAATAGGGGTAGCATTCCGTTTCTTTTTTTTCTCACATGTAGGTTTACAAGAGAGACAATTCGTAATAGAGAAAACAAAGTAGGGTACCTTAAAGTACCCGTACGAATATCTGGTCTTCTACCACCTGCTGGACCGGTTGGATGAATATAAATTGATTAATTATTATAATTGATATATAAATTAATTAATGATTTTGTACAATAACAATAAAAAAATTTAAAAAAATCGGCAGTTCGTCGTAGTGCCAATGCAGCTCATAATTTTGTTTTTGTTTTATTTATTTTGGCCTTCATCATACCCTTTGAAGAAAATGTATATTTGCAGCTGTTTTTAACGAATCCAATGTTTTCGCAGAATGCGCCACAATAGGCATGACCTTTCATTAAAACAAAAAAAAATCGTGGTTAGCGATGATTATTAGTTAGCGATGAGGCACAGAGTTAACTAATCGAGTTCTGATCTGGACGACACTGAATAATGTTTTCTCACTCCTTATCCCTCCTACCAGTCACCAAGCCTCACGAATTCTGCAAAGTGGAACAAAGTTGACAGCCAGACCTATAAGAGATAAATAAATACAGTACAAATAGCAAATAAAAACAATAAATCCAAGCTAGCCTTTAGGAAGAGCGGAGATGTAAAAAGTGCCAACTCGTAAGAGCAGACGCAGGGTTGCTACTTGCCAGTTATTTGAGAATGTTTACGTGATATTCTTAACTCCGGCATACCCACTTAAAGCCCGAGGTGTTCCATCGTCGTCAACTAGTGATGAGGGGGAGAGTTCATCTTAGAATATGATTTTTTAAATGAAATAGGTGGCAAACAAGCAGACGGGCCGCCTGATAGTAAGCTATCAGAAAATATTAAAAATATTACTGAAAATCAGTGACTGAGGCTTTTGCCTTAGTTTTATGCTGAGTCGGGGCCCATATTCATGACACTCACAACATCAT
Organism: Apeira syringaria; assembly: GCA_934044485.1. Classification (NCBI taxonomy): domain Eukaryota; kingdom Metazoa; phylum Arthropoda; class Insecta; order Lepidoptera; family Geometridae; genus Apeira; species Apeira syringaria. Next base: position 2,910,730 of record OW203672.1, on the reverse strand, counting down.
TATTATTCTGTTCTGTATTGTTTTTGTATGTATCTCTTGTGTAATGTGAGTTGTGAGTGTCTTGAAAAAATGTGGTTTCTTTCTTTCTTTCTTTCTATCACTGCTGCCTACAGATATATGTAACACTGGGGGCATTACGATACGTTTCCAGTTCTTTTAAGACTCTCAAACTCTCCTTTTGAATAATCACACACGCTCGTTCCACTTTTTGCAGGTGTATGGAAAAACTATCGGTTCAATCGCACTGTTTGTGAATACAAAAATTTAATAAAAAATATATATAAAAATAAAGATAAAGGATTAATGATGCACGGTAAATTAGCATTTAATGCAATGCAAAATAAATAAATAAATAAAATATAGTTTATTTATTTCTTATAAGTTATAAGAAATAAATAAATAGTTATAAGTGCTATCTTACATTGATTTTGTAGAATAGGTCACATTTTTATTTCTATAAGAATAGTTCTAGTAATTAACTACTAAATGACATTTAGAATTTAATGATAAGTGCGTACGTGATTATAATGCAAGATCTTAATAATAAGATTACCATGTACATTTAGCTTTTTGGAGAATGTGATGATTCTCTTTCAATAAGGCGACTATACGGTAATTAATATTTTTATCCCTGCAAAATTCCGTAAAATATAGTAAAATACCACCCTTAAATGACAGATCGTCAGTTTCTCCATTTGGTGAAAAATTCAAGTGAATTTAGGCCAAGATTATATTATACATAATAGATAGATATATTAACTCTTTATTGCAACACCTTCACATAAAAACTTATTACTAGACAATTTTAAATACAATGTGAAACAATGGGCGGTTTTATCGCTCACAGCGATCTCTTCCAAACAACCCTTTTTGCATAGGAGAATAGAATAGTATAATCTAGCGTTGTTTAATTATATTACATAAAATACTAGAACATAGGCATATCATTTACAAGTAATGATAAATGCCCGAATCAAATACCTACAAGTATATATCCAATCACAATATATAATTATATATTATCTACAATACATATATATTTACATATAGAGCATTCTATATCTAGCGTGATAACATCTTCGACCACATCGTCACTGACCATAAAGTGAGATAGTGGTCAAACGCTAGATCTATACCTACAGAATATTTAAAAAAAACGTTTCAATAATTCGACAACCCTAGACTTTAATATGAAATGGATGCGAGTAAAGTAACCAGTATCCGCCCTCGGTCTGGAGAAAAACGGACACCCACTACAAATGGGTTTCAAATCTGAATAAAATGTTGCAGTGCAGTTACATTCGCTTCTCACTCACTTCTTTACAATATGGTTCGTAGTAATCCTACTTAATATTATAAACGCGAAAGTTTGTATGGATGTTACTTTGTCGTCGCTCAAACGGCTGGATTGGATTTGGATGTTTGGTATGTAGATACTTCAGGTCCCGGAATAAGACATAGGATACTTTTGATGATCATCATCATCACCACGCGGATAAAACCGCGAAGCGCAGGCTCAGTCACACTATAACACAGAGATGGGTTGGGCTTAAAAAGAGCTAGGGATAGATATACATTTTCAACCGACTTCCAAAAAAGGAGGAGGTTCTCAATTGTGTTTGTTACCGCATAACTTCCGACTGGGTAAACCGATTTTAATCGTTCTTTTTTTATTTGAAAGTTGGTGCTTCCTGTGTGGTCCCATTTAAATTTCATCAAAATCGAATGAGCATTTTTTGAGTTACAAGTCAAAAACTGAAAAATGCGTGCTTATACTACACGATATTATAGTAGCGGTTGAAGACATCAAAAAATTTTTACCAAAAAATGGAATTGACTTCAACACTCAAAAGTATGAAATAACTTGTCGAAGTCGGTACCATATGCACAATATTTTGATATTAGTTACTTTTGAACTATCATGGTACCGACTTCAACAAGTTATTTCATACTTTTGAGTGTTGAAGTCGGTTCCATTTTTTGGTATTTTTTTTAAATTTAATAATAATAATAATAATATAGGACAACATTCACACAAGGTCTTCAGGTCCCAAACTAGGCAGAGCCTGTACTATGGTAACCTGATGACTGATATATATACTTAAATACATATACACACCCAGACACAGGTCAAACAGACATGTTCATACACACAAATGTTTGACCTGTCCGGGAATCGAACCCGGGACCAGCGGCTCAGAAGGCAGAGTGCTACCAACTGCGCCAACCGACCAGTCGAATATATAATAATTAATTATTATATAGGGTGCACTATGGTGTGGTCGAAAGTAGCACACTAGATTTAGAACATTAACTAGCTATTTAATGACAACTGCTTGAGCGCAATGTGTGTTTGGTTGAGTAACAGTTTCTCAAACTTGGGGTGGTAGCTGCACTCTGGTAGGTGACAGGACTCCAACAACCATTTTATACATTTGACAACGATGTTACCCACATTGAGGAAATGGTTAATTAGCAAGAGTTTTTATTCTCTTAAGGATTTCAAAACATTCTGCTGATATTACGTATACCATGACAAATGGTTAGTAATTGCAATATATTTTGACTTTATATATAGTTATAAATAATTACGGCAATAATTACGTACGGCAATTCGCCATCGCTATATGGTAGATATACCACCTATACGCACGAAGCGTTATGCTTCCACTTTCTTAATGCGTACTGCCAAGGAATGGAACTCGTTGCCCGAGTCTGTGTTTCCCGATATGTACAATCCTGGAGTCTTCAAGTCGCGAGTGAATAGGTACCTTATAGGTTTGCGTGCTAAATCCTAGACAACGTCATCACTTAACATCAGGTGAGAGAGTTGTCAAACGCAAACTTATAATATGTAAAAGAAAAAAAAGTTTTATTTTGATATTTTCCTAATTCATATGAGGTTGTTATGGCGGACTAACAAGGTTAGTATAATATTGACCACTGTCTCACTTGATAGTCAGAGAGAATGTCGTCGAAGATGTAATCACGCTCGATGTTTACTGTATTCTATATTGTTGTAGACTACATTCGAACAAATGTCGATCACTTTATTTTTTTCACAATCACACTTACAACCCTTTCACTATACTGGGTCCTTGTCTCCTGCGACATGGACCCACACAACCACATCACACACCTGACATCCAAAACCTGAGACAAACAAATCAAATCAAAATTGTTTATTGCAATGCCACAGGAAATAAAATAGGTCTTATCATAAAAAATGGCCCGCTGTAACATAACACATGGGTGTGCAAAATAATTACAATTACACATGTACTTTCATCGCATTAATGTCCGCCCTGTTATAATAATAATAATAATAATATGGGACAACATTCACACAAGGTCTTCAGGTCCCAAACTAGGCAGAGCCTGTACTATGGTAACCTGATGACTGATATATACTTATATACATATACACACCCAGACACAGGTCAAACAGACATGTTCATGCACACAATTGTTTGACCTGTCCGGGAATCGAACCCGGGACCAGCGGCTCAGAAGGCAGAGTGCTACCAACTGCGCCAACCGACCAGTCAAAATCAGTGTTATGATTCCGACCCAGGGCTCCAGGGGAACTAGATGCCATGGCAGTGACCGCTGAGCCGTGGCGACCGTCAAATTTAGAACTTTTTAAAACACTAGAAACATACTTACAATGCTAGATCAATTTTCTTTTCCCATTTGTTCAAAACTGGCAAGATCCACCAAACAATTGGAATAAACAGAACAAACAACACAAAAGTCAAGTAAAGTCACGTTACTGCAACTCAACACAATGCATTGTGCACTAAAAATCAACGGGCCCAAAACGGACAAATTATATTTTGGCCCGCTTCTCGGCGTAGCGCGCGTTTTGCTTCGATTTCATTGAATACTGTTGGCACGGGTTAAGAACTGATTTCAGTAACTATAAACAGAAGAGTAGCTGAACATTAAAAAAAAAATCTGACAAGGTTTCCTTGAATTGACATACTAAGACGTTGATAGTTCAAAAAGCTTCTCTACATCGAAGTAATAGTAATAATATTATAGGTATGCGTACATATATTTGTCTTGTAAAATTCATTTATTTATTTAATTTACATTCTTTTGGATCTAAGTGCATAACAGTTACCCAACGCGCCATCCAAGGCTCAAAAGCCTATCATTATTTATCTAGTAATAAAAAAAGACGTGTGGCACTCGGGGACTGCCGCGGTAAAGCTATTGCATAGCAATAGCAAAATAGTTTTTCAAGAAGTAATTTCACACTTTTGAGTGTTGAAGTCGGTCTATTTTTTGGAAAAAATATTTAAGCCTATATCTCCTCATACCGGGAAACTCAATTGTACAAATACGCATATCCTATAGTATCATACACATAAAACAAAATACCGTCGACAAAATTCTTGAATAAGCTAGAGCATAATAAGAAGCAGCTTAATAACTAGTCATATTTTAAATCATGGGTACGCAGCATGACTTAAGTTACCATAAGCTACTGCTTATGTATAGAACAAATGTTACGTTACATACCGATACAACGTAATATTTATGCTACATAACAATAGGTTACGTTATGTTTAAAAACTAAATCAAATCTGATTATAAATCTGCTACCTGTTACTTCTACCATTACATGTTCGTCAGCAGCACCGCCCGAGGAACAGACACCTACATCCATCAGACCACGTCGTCAGTCACACGTGCCTTCTGATTTATGGTTGTAACAACGCAGTCAGTGTTAGGACCCGAAACGATATGTGTCGGTATTAAATTTTTTTTTTAAAAAGCGGTAAATAGCGGTATTATAAAATTGTCATTTATCATTCAAATTTTAAAACTAAAAAATTGGGCTACTTGTCGTATTTCAAATCATGACTGCAGAATACCGTCACGTCGCTTTGCACTCTAAGCTATAGTAGGATTCCACTAGTAACTAATTTATTCCTTCCTCACATCTTTTTTTTTATATTTATTTAATTACATAACCTTAACATCTGAATGGATGTTTTTTTAACGCCATCTACCTTTAATTGTATGAACTTTTAATAGAATTGATAGACCAACATTTCAGTTGGTAACGTATCGGGCGAAAGCACTACCAGGCAGAACTTACGTTCAATTTTTTTTTTAAACATGTCGTATCTTCTATGTCTTTGAACCCACGACAGAATGCCGTCCTGTATATATTTTAAATATATTTACTATAAATACAGTGCAACCTCTTACTTGCCGATCCTTGGTGATTGGGACACTGAAAATGTCTGTTTGACCTGTGTCTGGGTGTGTTATGTATATAAGTATATATATCAGTCATCAGGTTACCATAGCACAGGCTCTGCCTAGTTTGGGACCTGAAAACCTTGTGTGAATGTTAATAAATAAATAAATAAATAAAAATAAATAAATGATTTGCAATACTGAGCTATTTTATTTTCTATAAGATCAAAATCAATCGCTAAGCATGTTTATTCACCCGATTTCACTCAAGAAATCATACATGTTATAAAAATACTATGTAGTCTATTCATCTAAATTGTCCTCGAGAAGAAATTCTTAGAAAATGGAAAAATTCGCGATATGTAATATAGGTGCGTTTTTCAAACATAATATATTTTTTTGTAGATTTGCGACAATACTTTCATTCTATCGATGCTAAATTATGTACCGATGAAATCATAATTTAGCATCGGTCGAAAATACTGAAATTCCAGTCATATCGTGTAGGTTTAATGTTAGTTCATAATTAACGATGAAATCATATTTTTCTATAATTTAACTTCCATTCTTATATTGTAACCGATTTTATCATGAAATCGGTCCTCAGTCCAGTTTATATTTGATCGCGAATTGCAACCTTGGCTTTAGGAAAATTCCATTTACTTCAAATGGTTTTTATATAAGCGTCAAAAGAATCCTTTCTAGCACATTCTCTCTATCACTTATCTACTATCTTGTAAAACAATCAAATAAAGCCTCAAATAAACGAAATAAGACTTTAATCCATTTACAACAATTGTAACGATGAAAAAACAATTTTGTCAAAGTATTCTTGCATATCTGGCCTGTTTCAGAAATCTTTCAAGCCCTTATAAATCCCTTGGAATTGCAGAAAAACGTGTCCTCGAACATAGCCCGAATGTTTTCTTTCGATCCTCGGACGTATCAAAGAAATCCTCGCGGATCGTTCAATTTTCGTATAAGATAGTTTTTGAGGGAAAATAATATGAGGAATTACCTTCTATTCTGAAAAGCGGTATTGGGGATCTGAGGATTTTTAGGATAAATGGAATGCATTCCACGAGATTGCCCTGCTTGGAGACGATGAGAAACTGCATCGGATTTTCGGTATTGGAAACTATTGACGAGTTGCATTGAGTATAATAAATAAATACGGTCAGATAGATACATATTTTATGTCGGATATATATATAAATTAATTATAAACTAATGTCAATAGAGCAGAAATCACAAAGTTCTTTACTGAGATGACGTTTAGTTTACAAATAGTCGATATTCTTCATTCTTTCTATTTATAAGTATGTATATTTAAAAAGTGCTCGGAGTCCTTAATACTTCACATAATATGTACATAAATGCTTTAGCTTTTTATTCCTTTTTATTATAAATGAAATCCACTGAGCAAGATTTATTTTTATAATTTATGGGTCTAGTATGTGACCGATATCTTACGTGATGGTCAGTGATGATGTGGGCGACGGTAAAATAAAGCTAGACTTAAAATGTTGATTAGCCTTCATTGTCAGTTCCCTGAGCACACTGTATGTTTGAGAACAGTTTTTGAACGTGAAGGTGGTATATAGATAGTCAGACAGATAATAAAAAGTACCCAACCATAATTTAAATGTTAAATTGAACTGACGGTCGCCGTGGCGCAGTGCTCAGAGTCAGTAACATAACTTCTGTGTATCCGGGACCCTGGGTTCGAGTCCCGGCAGGGGCAACCATGTGTAGATGTTTGTCCCGGGCCTTGGGTGTTTATGTGCTGTGATTCTGTGTGTGTCCATGCCTCCCGCGCCACAGGGAATCCTAGTGCGGGGGGTCTATGTGTGATAAATAAAAAATAATATAAAAACTGTCTAATTAAAACACAACAAATGATTGTATATAAAATCTGGTAATGTAACTCTAAAAGTATATCAATTACTGAATTGATATTGAGTGATTCATATACTTTATATAGACATACTTATATATGATATTGATGGTAGACGGACAAAAAAAGTGCAATGACTAAACATCGATAAATTAAGCACCCAAACAATACATTTCTCAATACTTCACGAATCTGCCATGTCATGTTGAAATAATCCAATCTATAAAGTACATTGCGTTAATTACGTGCACGCGATATTAACTGAACTAAGCGCTGCGCGACCGAAATCAAAATTAAGCGAATTGAACTAATGCCAGTCAGATAGATTCCACCGAGTTTACACTGGTGTGTAACATTTACGTTACAAATAGAACGGGACACTTATCTCTTCTTCTTGTCCTTGTCCAAAAGTAGGTTTTTTTATTTTAAATATGGGACAACACTCACACAAGGTCTTCAGGTCCCAAACTAGGCAGAGCCTGTACTATCGTAACCTAATGACTGATATATACTTATATACATATACACACCCAGACACAGGTCAAACAGACATGTTCAAACACACAAATGTTTGACCTGTCCGGGAATCGAACCCGGGACCAGCGGCTCAGAAGGCAGAGTGCTACCAACTGCGCCAACCGACCAGTCTTGAGGGGCCACTCAGATGGGGTATGTACAATAAGTTTTCCTTTTCCATTCTCTTCTATTATTAGTTGTCGCAGTGCTCACACCTTTCATAAACATATCGTTCTTCACAAAGTCCTTCATCACTCCTTCGGCCTTCCTCTACTTCTATATTCATCCACATTCATGTTAGGTGCTCTTTTTGTTATATGTTTTTCATTCCTCCTCATGGTATGCCAATACCTTTTCAAATTATCATTCATTCACTGATGCTACTCTCAAGCTTCCTCTGATACACTCATTCCTTATTGTATCCATCCTAGTCACACCACACATCCATCTCAACAGTCGCATCTCTGCCACATGCACTTTTCTTTCATGCACCTCTTTTGCTGATCTACACTCAGACCCATACATTACGACAGGTGGTATGGTCTTATAAATTTTGTCCTTGAGTTTCAAGAAGCGGACACTTATGATGATATATAATTTAGTGTATATTTTATAACATAGCTTTAAATTTTTACCTAACTATTAATTAATGTAACTTGTTATCTGCAGATTTAATTGTTCAATAAATAAATAAACATATCGAAGCTTGTACTGACGTTTACCTGTGAGATTTTAAGGTGAAGAATAGAGCCAATTGGACATCTTTAAAAGGGTTCTACTATAGGAATCAATCGGGCAGTCAAAGAACTCCCATCATCGGATGAGTAGCCATCCACCAACGCGTATTGGTAAGCGTGACAGATTCTCTTAAAGAGGGGGCCATCTGCCAACAGTAAGAGCTGACCACCTATGCTACCTATACGATTTTCTCGGAAAGACAGCTGCCGGAATATTTTTTTCATACTGTATAGATCTAGCGCTTGATCACTATCTCACTTTATGGTCAGTGACGATGTGGTCGAAGATGTTATCACGTTAGACCTTGAATGCTTACTGGCTCTCAAGGACTGCAGCCTGAATACACTTCGTGTATGGTGACTGTTTTTCAAAGTTGAGGGTGGCAACTAGCCAGGCGGGTACTCGAAAGTATCCTACCACTATACTAGGAATTCGATAACGGTGTTACCTTCACCGGAAGCTCAAGTCGTCGGTAGGGATCAAACCAGTGTCCGTCAGTTTGACAGTCGACACTCCTCCCGCTGAGCTATCATCGCTTCAAAATACACTATGAGCTTGGTGACAGATCTATAAATATGAGAAAAGGGGGGCGGGCACTGGTTTTCGACTATCATGCGCATCACTATCAGTGTGTTAACTGTGTTCTTCAGCTCTATTATACTTGAAAGATGAACAGGCAAACATATAAATGTAATAAATATCCGAAATGAATATGCGTGCACTTCTATTCAAACACGTTTTTGACATAATCAATACTTTTCGTTTCTTCTTTTCTTGTCTATTCGGACAGAATAGATGCTGCTAGGTGTTTTCAGAAAAAAAAACGTGTTGCATATAAGACAGTCGTCGTGGCTCAGAAATCAGCGAAATCACCGGCCGGGGCAAAACATTGATGCCGAAGCCGTGGTAAGTATAATATATACCTTCGTATAAATGTATACAAAAAATTACTATCTTAATTTAATTAACGACACGTGCGTAGACCTACATCGCTAGCTACGGTGTAACAGTAAACCAAACATGTTTCGTTCGGAAACACGTGAATTTATTAGTGCGATTGCATTTCCCAACGGAACACGTTGGAAATTAGATGGTTGACATACGAATTATATTTTCTATTTGCATGCATGTACAGTTTTAGCCGCATTTAGTGTATTTAATTATTAAACGTTAAAAAAGAATTCACGTATTATGAGCAGTATTTTTGTAAGTTAGGATATAGTTGAACATCATAAGCGTATCATAAACACAGAAGTAGAAGTAGTAAACGAAGAAATTGTATACCAAAGGTTCACAAAATAGGTTCACAAAAAAAAAAAAAAAATTTCATCAGTCTAGAAAAATGCGATATTATATTCCTCTGTCAGAAGCCTTGTCGAATATTCTAATTATTATATAGATTTTTCCCCGGAATATTTATACGGCCTTCATATGCCAACTTATGTTTATTTAGATATTAGCTTTCAAAAACACCTTCTGTTCATGTAAATTAAAAGGTTATTAATTATCTTTACTGTGTTGCATTATTTGTTTCCCAGAAGAAATTTATAGCAATCCATCAATGCATCAAAGATTGGGTAACGGGTGCTATGTGCTTTATAATACGCTAGTAGCGGTTCGCTACTAGTGGTTCGGTACCCGCGGTTTCGCCTGCTTGGATTACGATTTTCCTGTTACCTCAATTATCCCACGGGAACTATACTTTTTCCGAGATAAAAGTAGCCCATGTGTCAATCCAGGGTTTAAACTATCTCCATATCAAATTTCATCGAAATTGGTGTAGCCGTTTGAGCGTCAAGAAGTAACAAACATACACACATATACACAAACACATATATACACAAACTTTCGCATTTATAATATTAGTAGGATATATTCAACTACTCTTATTCACCAAGCTACATAAATTAATTAACTATTCATATATGCACCCGCAATTAGTAATTTAAGCTGAATAAAATAATCATCGCTATTTTGCCCTCAGTAAAACTAATTTGTAGCCACCAATATTATCACAAATCAGAAAAAAATCCAGAATCCCTGAAGCTTTTACTATATAGGTTAGAGACACGCGTTTAAATCGCAGAATAAAAACACATTTCACACCAATACAATATAATATCGACTGTGAATATAACTGTACTCTGTTGTCCCAAATGTCACAATAGAAAATGTTGAATCAGCTATTTTTCACGAAATACTACCGCAAACCAAGGCAGTAAACAGGGCGATTCAGCTGAACATGCATCTTGCACGAACACGCCACTGACACTCAGGAAGAATAACGACGCCGCCCGTTGCCACATTATCGATTTAAAAAGTAAAATGGGCGCGAATTTGCTTGTACTGTCAAAAGTGGATGATCGAAAAGTAAACTAAACTTAAAGGTTCCGTACATACTGTTACAAAGTGCATTGTACATTTGTCAATGTTTATTATCTAAGTTGATATATTAGTTGGTACATTATCATATTCAGTTTTATTTAGTTTCTGTAACTTGACAATACTACTATCACTGTCTCTTAGGCTACTGTTATGACGGGCTTTCTTTTCTGAGAGACAGTAGTAGATATTTACAGACGCAGAGAATCGCGAGCAAGCTTTGAGCTCCGTTGAAAAGCATACATATATATCCTAATGATATGTACAGTATTTCGGCGATATACATAGATAGATAGATAGATAGATAATGCTTTATTGTTTCACAAACACATTTGTACATATTATTTAGTTAACAATTAATATAGTGAGACAATAGGCGGCCTTATCGCTGAAAGCGATTTCTACCAGGCAACCGTGAATGAAATATATTGTAGAACTAATAATTACAGGATGTGTTCAACAAAGTAAGAATTAAAAAGAATTACTTAGCTAATTATAACAAAATTTGTATGAAATCATACATATATAAACCTTCTCATATATAAATATATATATATATATATATATATATATATATAATAAAATAAATACATAGGTATATATTTAGAATAATGTGTGTAAAATAGATATTAACGCAGTGAGGTGTTACTTAGACAGGTATAACAGTTTAAGTTGATACATACTGTTAGATAATAATATTACCGTGTTGGTTGTTTGTTGACAGATTTTCAAAATTGAGACGGCCAAGTAGTCTGGAGGATTTCTATACTATAGAATCTATACTATAGAAATCCTCCACACTACTTGGCCGTCTCAAGTTTTGAAAATATGTCAACAAACAACCAACATGTTTATTATAGGAAGCTGTTTGAAATAAATAAATTACTAATTGTTTTTCTCGCGATTAAGCCCCGATTGGCTTATTAACAATGTGTTCGAATCGCGAAAGTCTAAAAACTACAATAAAATTCATTTAGGCGTGTTCGTTTTAGTTTAGCCGACGCGAGTGGAACAGCCCTAGCTGCTAGCACGTAGTTCGTTAGCACGCGTCGGGCGAAGACCCTAAATCGAGTTTAGTCGGCGCCGGTGCACTGCCAACTGCTCCTTTTGTTTCCCCGCCACATTCAAGTCTCAGGTCTTATGCTTTCTTTATTTGTGACGAATCACATTAAAGATAGCATCATCATCATCATCATCATCTTAGCTATAGGACGTCCACTGGACAAAGCCCTCGCCCATTGATTTCCACTAGGACCAGTTGGAAGCGGCCCGCATCCAAATCTAACATGATAACCAAAGATAACATGATTAATGAATGACATGAACGGAAATTATTTCAATTGAATCACCTTTATATTATTTTATTGCAAGCAGGTATAATCACATTACCAATGCACAATTCACTGCGGACCAAGTCTTCGAGATGACGACGATATCTTAATTACTTCACAATATACTTTGTCGATATAATAAGCAAATAATTAGGCTCAAAGTAATGAATTTTGCGTCGCACATGAGAGCGGAATAATGGCTGGCATTAAAAATAATTTCGTAAACTCCCACCACTAAATAAGGCTGCAGCAAGTTGGTAAGAAATAAATCTCAGAATGTCCTGTTACCTCTAACAAACGTCGATCTCATTGAAAACAAACGCCAATGCATCAACCCTAAACACTTGATGTATTTATGGGTACAAGCTGAGGCTCTACCATGGAACCCGAAAATACCTCACTACCATAGGAGATAAAATACATTGCAGAAAAGTACACAGAGTAATATGTAGGACAGCAAGCAATATGTAGGAGTATCTAACCATAAGTTAGACATAAAAAAATACGCTTAATCCATTCGCAACATATTTCGCATTTCGTGGAAAAGTATTTAGTATTTAAATATATAAATGGCAGCGTAATTTCCAGTACATGCCTGACTGACTACTACCTCGAAGTTTGAAGAACCAGACACATAATGTGCACACTACTCAGGCGTCAATCTCGATAGAAATTTGATGCCATAGAGAAACTTCGCAATAACCCGTCAATCACTCGTTTCACAACTTTAAGCCTGGTCATCACATTAAAAGGGGTCAGCACGGAGTTTATGCATGGGACATGTACGTACCTATGTACTGCTCCATCATATCTTGAATAGCTGTGTGTGAAATTTTCAAATGAGTTGTAGCATTCTATATGATAGTTCACCAGGATGGCAGGTAGTAAGTAGCGTAGCATTACTCCGGTGTGCCGGGTATGGTTCCCAGTGAATTACAGTCACATGAAACTTACCAACTTTATGTCTCAGGGTGACGGGCGCAGTGCAGTTCTTTACGAACTGTATCTGTCTATAGACAGAGATTACCACTTAACATCCTGTGGGCCTTGTGCTTGTTCAGTCTCCTTATCCCATAAAAAAAATAATTGGTTGTCTGTAAAGTCGGTTTACGGACGATATATTTACGTGATAACGTCATAATCATTTATGACTTTGACTTTGACTTTGACTTTGACTTAGACTTTGACTGACTGACTTTGACTTTGACTTTGATTATTTTATGTAATACAAAACTCAGGTGGAACGTTACGCGGAACTTTACTATTGTTCATGAGTGTTGCTGGTATTCATCAATTTATAAAACGTTATCACGTCAAAAAAAGCACTTCTTTGCTTTGGAGGATACGTTAAGCCATCGATCCTAGTTGTCGCAACATGCAGCCTATAAATAGCGACGGATTTGCAATACATTATTAATATCACGGTATAAAGTGTACACCAAATCTTATTATATATAAGAAGATTTATAAGAATATAGGTATGTCAATTATGTATTATCGAAATATATGTCCAACCTTTAGGGATTCTCGATTGGACAAAAAAGTGTGACAGTTGGTAGATCCCCAAAAAGCAATTGATACCGAAACAACGAGATCCCAAGAACTCCCTCGATACGAAAACCCCTAGCAAATCTTAGACGTGCGTCTACTTTAGAATCCAACAAAACCTGAACCGCCTTCCCTTTCCCATATAAGGTAACCCCGTATCAACGTCCAGTGGACAGATACATGTCTAGTTACAACTCTGGAATACCCTGATCCGCGATCACTAACAATCGCAAAGCACATAAAGGTCAGGATAACTGGTAGTCACAGAGGTTCTGCCAATGCGTCCCAACAACATTCAAAGGTAATTGTGATCATGAATCAATCCTATCTGGAAATCCTTATATGGAGAACAAATCGGGCCATCTTTCGCATTATGTTTACATACATTGCTTTCTTTGTAAGGCATGAAACTTTCCCAATTTGAATAGGAGAATCGATGTGTGTTGGTATGTTCTATTTTGTGATGCTGGTTTTATGTTTTGGTGCAGGAGTTAAGTCGACAGAACGTATATGAAAACCGATAGTTTACGAAACTAATATAAAGGAATTTCGGGCAATAAGGCCTATTTCGGTGGGCCTTATTGGCTGCTAATGCGATCGTGAATGGTAACCTGATGTATGGTATTGGAGGGTTTTCATTTATGGTTCTTAATATTTCCTGCTGTATTTTGTGTGAATTAAATGCAGTTTAAGCTTTCCCTAGCCTTTCCCCCGGTGCCGTGGTGGTACCGGCCTAGAATAGTACTCCCCCATCTCTTCCCGCGGGTGCCGTAAGAGTCGGCTAAGGGATCACGTACCAGGAGGTGGGCAGCAGCGCCTTCTGCTTAATACACAGATATAGAGTAATTACGATGTGATTTATCTGGATAAGGATAACCTACCTTGGTTATCCTTATCCCTACGGATAATGAGACGTAGTTTGTAACAACGCCTTAATTGCATATTTTAACATGAAAACGTAGCCTTTGTGACATAACTGTAATAGTTAGAAAAAACCAAGATGTCCTGCACTTTTATGGCGATTAAAGTGAACGATCTTGACATCAATTTGCTTTATAAAACTGCAGAAAATCAATTTGTTCGAGTGTCAATATATTTCGCAGAACATGCAATGTAAAAGTTTTTTCGGTATTTTTTTTCTCACCTTTGGTACTCTCTCTCAGCCATGGAGCGTCCACTGCTCGACATATGCCTCCCCCATATAGGGGGGGGGGTTTGCCAATATTCGCCACGCATGGCAGGCGGGTTGGCGAGCGCAGTATGATTTTAAATCCTCAGAAGGAGCTGCTGCCCACCTTCTGATAAGTGGTCCCTTAGTCGACTCTTACGACACCCGCGGGAAGAGATAGGGAAGGTACTATTCTAGGCCGGTACCACCACGGCACAGCTTTAGTACATTATGTATTTATACGCAACCCTAATTTAAAAAAAAATGTAATATAGCTTAAATTCATCGCAGCTATTGTAGTATTCGTATGGTGAAAGAATTATCCAGATCGGTACTTATAGTATGTAGTTTCGGAGCCTATTCAATAGAAACAAACAAACAAATCATTTCTCATTAATGTAGATAGATATACCGTCCAAAATAATAATAAGTCGGATAAGAGCCAATCTCTAGACTGTCTGGAAACTACCGTCTTTAAACAGTTCCGAGTTGGCACTTGAATTCTCTCACACATTGTTCCTCACCTCGGTTTATTGGGAGTCTTATTCGATTTTTGAACGGAATTATGCTCGTTGCCTTTACATTGCTGGCTAGAAAAACGTAATAATAAAAAGTTCATTCTTCTTGTTATGATCAGTAAATGACCCACATACAGTACAAGTTATCTGGCTTCTAATTAAAGAGTATCTACGAGGCCATCATCGTTTCAAACAACCCATTATGTTACTGTATGAACCGAAACAAGCTGACAAGCTTTTACTTATTATAATAAGTAAAAAAAAAAGACTAAAGATCCAACCGATGCGTCAGTGCAGTTATTGAAATTATATATGTACCATAGATACTATAGATATCTGAATAATTTTTTCACTATACGAATGCTTCAATAGCCGCGATGAATATAAGAATATAAAAATTACCGGAAAGTCCCGTTACATAGGGTGCGCTGCGAAAAATATTGACATTCGACCAAAGTGATGTTCTGCAGTTTTATAAAGCAAATCGATGTCTCCGTAAATGTGCGCAATATCTTGTTTTTTCTTACATAAAAACATGTAATTGACTGACAATTGACTTATAATTAATATTATCACTAAACTTATGTCTATGTCCATAATCCCCAATTTGAATAAGAAAAAGAAGTTAAATACTTCGGCCAGCAATGTATTCTAGTCACACCGACAAGGTGAGGAACTGCCCCCTCTTCCCCCCTTCCACTTCCGTCGCTGATTGTGTTTGCCGGCTCTCAATAGGACTTAATTTTCTCCGCTGAGGTCTTTTTACTGTTTATTTGTCGTTCGCTCGACTTGTAGGCTTCGTTATATTGGCAAGGATGTTTCGTTATGTGATGCTTGATAGGAACAGTGTTGAAACTTAAACTTTCTGTAGTTGGATCAAGGTGTATAATACAAAATAAAACATTATATTATTATCAGACGTATAAGATTAGACACGTACTTGCATATCGGTACACAATTTAAAGGAGGCTTCCAAACGTAGTTCTGACTAGTTTGGAGTCAATGGGTTTTTGTAATAAATTTGGCCTATCTTTATTTCAAATAAATATATCTGTATTTGTATATTTAATGACCCTGTCACTTGTCCTCGACCTCAACCCTCGACTGTCTGCTCTTGGAAAACACAGCTTTATTCCGGAGAGAACTGTATTGGCAGATAAGTCAATGGCCAGTTTTTGGGTTGCAAATCCATATATCTCCATACTAAATTTCATCCAAATCGGTGCAGTAGTTTTTGCGTGAGAGAGTAACAAACATCCATCCATCCATATAAGCTTTCACATGTGCAATATTAGTGGGATGGGATTAAATGAAAAGAAATTTGACATTATAATAGTACTACTACTAAGTACTACTTTCGAGATAGAATCTGAAATGTTTATTGCCTAAGTCTGTATTGTCACATCTGGGCATCGTCAAGTAACGATTGAACACTTGTCTGGCAGGCGTGCTCCGTCGTAGACCGCATCATCACTTAACATCAGGTGAGATATTTTTCAAACGCCTGCATATTAAATATAAAAAAAACAACAGGTTGGACTCCGGGTGTGCCAGCAAAAGTGAAAACTTGAACATTAACGTTGTGCAATCTTGAATATTTTAGAATGGTTAGGGAATCATTACGCACGAATTGCTTTATTTATCAGCATAAAAGTACTGTTATTTATGTGGTTACATACAATATTCATTAATTGCGCTATCGTACATAAACATGACAATTTATATTACATTATGTGTTTTCTCCCTCCGTCTTCGACGACGTCAATGACGTCACGCGCCTTACGAATTTTTGATCAGTGTCACTTGACCTGACGCGAGTTTAACATTTTTTCCCCATACAAAACTGTACAATGCCGCTAAAGAAGTTATCACTTCAGAAAAATGTGAAAAGCACAAATCAGATCTGAATGAAAGTTTTTTCTTAAGAACAACACATATTCGGCTTTGTATAAGTTCCGGTCAAAACTACATTCTTCCATCACTAGTTTTGGAAGTGGCGACGATAAGAAAAGTTGAAACAAGATAATGCAATTAATACGGCGCGTGCTCGGCATTGGAAGATATATGAAACCAACTCATTATTGGTTTAAACTTGATTGAAATTCTGTTATAGAATACGTCAGTAGCTAGAAAATAATCAGTATTTGTTTTAAACTCGCTTCATAACGGCAAAGATTCTAAATTCGATTTTATTTTTGTTATGATTTTTCTCATCCTGAATGAATCCCATTAAAAATGAAATTTGAATGGGACTACCCCAAGGAAGTATACACTATCTAACAAAAAAAGAATCATCAAAGTCGGTTCATAAACGACGAAGTTATCCGCGAACACACATAAAAAAAACCATATATACTGTTGAATTGAGTAACTTCCTTTTTTAAAGTCGGTTAAAAAGATAGATTGTTCCCGTGGCTTCACGGGAAGACACAAAAATCGTCAATATCACGTATCCGCGAGTAACACCGCGCGGCGCAGCTAGTCATGGCCCATAATCCCTATTATTATGACGTATATATCCTATAATATACTAAATCACCGAAATAAGAATATTCTGTAGAAAAATGACAAAAATAACATCATAAATCAAATCCCGGGGAATATGATGTACGTCGTAACATGACATAATTGTCATATAATACGTCACCGTGATGGGGTGTCGTTATCGGTGACCTTGGATGGGGGATAAATAGGGGACATTGTTTTCGGTTCGTTGATTGATGGACTTAATATTAGGGGGGGTACTATGGGATCTTCATGCTTGAGAGTTAAGTGGTGGGACCTGTAGAGTATTTACCTTGAAGATATCGGAAATAAAAAATAACAGTCTTAATGTGTAGATGGGCACGCGTGCGAAACCCAAGTGTTACTACAAATCATCATGTTTGCGATTGATATACAATCAATCAAAAACACGATTCGTAAAATATTTAAAAATTCAATACTTACATCATAGTGGTCAAACGCCTGCCTATTGAGAATAAAATAAAAAATAAAAAAAAGTTATAATCAAGTTGATATTTTAAAGCCCATTAAATAAATTATTACATTCCTTACATACCATCCATAAATCATGAAATGCACTATTATCCTTCTTTTAGCAAAGGTAATTTACTTTGTCATCTTCGTAGCCATATGACGCCCACTGCTGGACACAGGCCTCCCCCATTTATTTCCAAAAGGGCCGGCTGGAAGCGGCCCACATCCAACACCTTAATCTTAGTGAGGTCGTCTGTCCACGTAGTTACTTACTTAACGTTGTTGAAATACATAAATCAGCTTCCTTACCTGTAACAATAAAACATGGACATTAGAACTTTTTTTTTTCCCATCACACTCAGACCCCCGCACTAGGATTCCCTGTATCGCGGGAGGCATGAACATACACATTCACAGCACACAAACATCCAAGACCCGGGACAAACATCTACACTCATCGCACAAATGTTTGCCCCTGCCGGGATTCGAACCCACCCTGGGTTCGGGTGGAACCCGGAGACACAGAATTCATGTCGATGACACAAACCACTGCGCCACGGGACCGTCTGTATATTGTTTCCATGGTAGGCATGGATCACGTTAGTCAGCTGTCAATTTCTGTTCGCCATCGTCGGGCCAAATTTACTCCGATACCAATCACCAACACAGTTGTCTTTGAAGACTATAGTCGACTAGGCGAATATTGAAGGAATTAAATGGCTTAACAACCATGTCTCACGGACTTTAAAAAACTAGAAGTTACAAATTCACGCTATAATGCTAAGCTCCGACCTTTTTTGGCAGAACTGCATATGAAAGCAGTCCGACACGCACACTGATTTGTTTTGTGCTACTGTTATATTTCAGTATGCGTTGTAATTCAATATTCACTTGCATTTAACCATATCGTTCATAATTTTTAATGTTATTGTGTACAGTTCTGCCCTGTTTTTTTTTGTAATCTAAATAATTTACATTTTTGTACATATACATCATTCAATTACGATATAGCCTAAAGGCTAATGAGTAATTTGGTTTTGACTTAATTTGCTAAAACGAGTACCATTAAGAATGTGTCCATTAACACCTATCTTATTGTCTCTATTAAGGGGAAGACACCTTGTTCTTGTGTTCTATAAGATAGCACTAACTTAGCTATTCACTGACACTTCACTACACTAACTCAAAAGGTATTTACCATTTAAGTCTTCTCACTATGTCCGTGTTGTCCTGAATAAATGATCTTCATTTAATTTCATATCATTTTCAAAGTTGAATGTTTTTTTATATTTTCATTACCTTAGAACTTCGCATTTACAAACTGATTTATAAAATTATTAAAAACGACTTTTTTTTTTATTTATTTTTTTTATTTTTATTTATCAACATTCACACAAGGTCTTCAGGTCCCAAACTAGGCAGAGCCTGTACTATGGTAACCTGATGACTGATATACATACTTATATACATATACACACCCAGACACAGGTCAAACAGACATGTTCATACACACAGAAGATACTTAGCAGAAAGTAATCGAACAAGACCAAGCTTAAAACCATCTTTTTAGTTACCTATGGCTAGATAGCCTAGCATCAACTGATGGTCATAGACATCTCTCTGAGTTTCCATAACAAACGTTATGAGTATTTCGAATACGAAATATATGTACATAACAACACTAGCTATAGCCGCTGTACCCCGCGGTTTTACCCACGTGGTGATGATGAAAATAAGCCTATATGTTAAGCCAGGGTATAAGCTATCTCCATGCCAAATTTAATTCGAATCTATCCAGCCGTTTAAGCGTGAAAGAGTAACAAACATCCATACAAACTTTTGCGTTTATAACATAAGTAAGTAATAAGTAATAAACTACCTTATTCTTAATATATTCGTATGCATCTGCCAACCCACATTGGCCATCGTGGTGGAAGATGACAAATATGGCAAACACCCATTTCTGAAAGGAAGGCCATTTTTCTAGCAGTGGGAACGTATTATTACAGACTAGTAGCGCCCAGCGGTTTCACCCGCACGGACTACGGTTTTCCCTCTACAAAATCGCTACAAACATCCATCCATCCAAACTTTGACATTTATCCTACTAATATTATAAAGGCGAAAGTTTGTGTGTATTTGTGTATGTGTATGTTTGTTACTTCTTCACGCTCAAACGGCTCGACGGATTTGGATGAAATTTGGTATGTAGATACTTCAGGTCCTGGAATAACACATAGACTACTTTTTATCATCATCATCAAGCGGGTAAAACCGCAGGGCGCAGCTAGTTTATAATATTACTGGGATTATTCCATACATCTTTAAAAAAACACGTACGCAAGATCTCACGAGATCAACTCATAATAATTCGGGGAAAAACATTTACCCTCTATTCAACATTATTCACTAGCGCCCCACGAATTCTAAGAATACCCGCAACTTCTCTTTACTACAATTTTTTCTAGGCGAACGATCATTTTTAATGAAAAGTCCTATTTCTTTGCAAGTACAAGTTTTCACTTTGATGATATTCTCGTTGGTAAATTGGTGCTTAAATTGCTGGTGCCATAATGAATTTTGAATATTTGTAAATATTTCACGATTTTTAAGTACAAGGGTGTATATGCGAGAAAGCGTCGTTCGCCCACGAACGCGCGATAGAAAGAGCGCGGCTATGATACAATCATTTTGGTAGAAAATTGGAAAAGTCTTGGTGAAGTGTTTCAATAATTATCACGATTCTGATAAAACTTGATATGCTTGACCGTTGAAGATAAAATCAGATTCATACAGAAATGTTTGACCACACAATGAATTATTCTTCACACTTTTGAGTGTTGAAGTCGGTTCCATTTATTGTTAAAAAACTGTTTTCCCCCTTTCCAGTGACCTTTGCTACTCACGGGATCATTTATCATTCAGCCCCAACCAAGAATTCATTCAGATAGTCGTAACACTTTCAATTATTGGAGTATAACCCAAAAACCGCTTGACCGATTTTGAGGAAATTAAAACGAGACCACCTCCGAAATACTCTATAAAACAATAAAAATAATCATAAAAATCAGTTCATAAACGACAAAGTTACCGGAGAACACACATAAAAAAATATAAGGTCGAGTTGAAAAACATCCTACTTTTTTTTGAAGCCTGTTAAAATAAGATAAGCACAGGCACTGTAAACTATACTAGAACCGGACGGCAGTTATAAACTAGCAACGTTTTCAAACACAAGATGAGTATTTAATGTATCGCAATTACGTAACAGCCAAAAAAACATATCTCAAAATCATATTAACGTCTGGAATCCCAGATCCATCAACACCCATACAATCGGTGAGGGATCGCGTGTATACATCGTGATTCATTATCCACCCGACTAGGACCGCGATAAATACTGCCTATACTCACGCACACGATTTATACACTGGATCATCCTGTATACAACTTCTTAAAATAGCGCGTTATTTATCGCGTTTTCGATTATGCTACCTGGCACGCAGTATTTTTTAGGGTACCGCAGTACTAGATCCATACAAATTCATCCACATATGAGTTTTAACACCCATCGTTATTTTATGAACTTAATTGATAGTATCCCACTAATATTATAAAGACGAAAGTTAGGTGTGTATGTTTGTTACTCCTTCACGCTGAAACGGCAGCACCGATTTCGATGAAAATTGGTATGGATATAGGTTAGACCTTTAACACAAAGGCTAGTTTTCGTCCCGAATTTTTTTTCTATTCCCGTGGCATAAGCAAAAAATAAAAAAAAACTTCTGTTACTCCTTCACGCCCAAACGGCTGTACCGATTCCGATCAAATTTGGTATGGAGGTAGGTTAGACCCTGTAATAACACATATACTACTTTTATCCCGGAAAAGTACAGTTCCCGTGGCATAATTGAAGTAGCGAGATGGAAAATACGCAGGGTGGATTAAATCACCAAACCAGAATCACCATGGATAATTCAGCACATATATCCGTGCTGATATAATCCGTGGTAATTCATACACGTTCCATTTTTCATCTCTGTCAACATATTTGTTATGTATTCCGCTGGTCATACTTTTGAGCACAAAGCTCAAATAACAACGATTCTAACCCTCAATAGAGATCATTAAAGATTTCACAGGTTTAAAAATTAACTGTGGAGCTAAAAAGCATTTCTATTCATATTTTGTTGCAAGTGAGCAGCAATTATCAGTACAATTTAGAGACACGTCGGGGTTGCGGATGCTCAAATGAGACACTAAACTTACAACTTTACTGCAAATGCGAGTTTTCGACGCTAAAATATGCGCGGAGTTTCGAAGCCAATTTAGTCAAGCTAAACACCTGCATATAAATCTCAATCGCCTTTATCAGCATCCAATTCAAATTTGATTCCTTTAGTTTCATTAGGTGATAACAAACGATTGCATCGTCAATAGGCTATATATATATATTTTATTTTAAGCAGATAATTGCGGCAATTAGTTTTATGGCAACGCTAAAACTCTTTATTTCGCTTTAGCACTTAAATTACTTAAAGCTAATTAATGACGTCAGGCGTGCGAGAGAAAAGCGCATAAAACTTAATCAAATTCATTGGAAAAAAAACTTCGCTTCATTTATTTTAAAGCCGAGTTTCACTGGCTCATCATAATTAAGGTTTTTACAACTGAACATCCAGTCTGTTAATTTAAGGCGTAGTTTCGCTGTCGCGACGATAATCAGTGGAGAAGCTACGTCATCTGCGGACACTCGCCACTCGTCTTGGACGAGCGCCAAGGCACGAAGTGTATGGAATAAACCACAGTTTGGTTCACGCGACGACGACGTTGACTAGGCGGTGGTGGAAATTCATGATAAATCACTTTAGAAGCCGAATAGAGAAGTGTTTGAAACCCGTGCATAAAACATATGAATCGCTAAATCGATCGAGAGTAGAAACACGTAAAAAAAAATTTATTTTTGTATTTACCTCGATGTTAGAAAATATACAAGTTGATTGAAGCTGCGGTAGTTCATGTGTATATTGGACCAACCAATAGTGGAAAGGGTTAAAGAACATATCGCAGCTGCCAAAAATTGCCAACGATTTATGGCAGCTGCGATGTATTTACATCGACTCTCGCTGAGTACCAATAAATGATTTTCATGACAAAACAAAAAAAACAAACAGCTATTTAGGATAGTTACTGAGACAAAATAGGTAATTAAATGATAAACGATAATCCATTTTTCTCTTCCTGAGGATTTTCTGTGATAAGGCCATTTCCACACGTATGTTATTATTTCAAGTTCAATTCGTTCATTGTGATTAGATACAACATAAAAATTCATTACGTCTATTGACGTATAATCTCTGCATATGCATGATTATTGCTTTTCGTTAGATTATAATAAACAAATATTAAGAGTTTTTCAGTTATTTCATGTTTTAAGTCATTTTTTATCTCATTCATTTACTAATTGCGATTTCTTCAGTTTTCAGGAATTATCGAAACAACACCTTAAACGGTGTCAACCTGCAATGGATACATCCGTAGTGGGTTACGATTTATGCAGGACTTTCAGCGAGCGTAAATTTCAGGCGACGCGGACAGGAGATAGCACTGAATACCGTTTTCTGAACTAACGTTAGTTGTATAATTTCAGGGAAGTCGAGGCCAATTTTAACCCAATAGAGTTTGGATCCAATAAAATAATGTTATATAGGCTATCGCACATAAATTCTTCATAGATTTCATTCGGCGATCTGCTCACGTGAAGTGTCAATCTACACACAATACATTATCAATATTTTAGTGTGGCTGAGGATAAAATGACTTTAAAATGAAAAGTGTAATGAGGTATTCAGGTTTCGATGATCAGTAGTTTAGAAACTACAACAACACAATGAAAAGATGTACTCAAACTATTTCTATGAATCTTTCATGATAGAAATATGAAAGCCTCGCATGAAA
This sequence comes from Apeira syringaria, assembly GCA_934044485.1. Classification (NCBI taxonomy): domain Eukaryota; kingdom Metazoa; phylum Arthropoda; class Insecta; order Lepidoptera; family Geometridae; genus Apeira; species Apeira syringaria. The sequence goes on along the minus strand of OW203672.1, from coordinate 2,886,481 downwards.
TAATAAATTGACAAATTGGTCCCTGAATGACAAACATAAGCGATTAAAAATAAAAATAAAATCGAAATGGCTAGGGTTAAAAACCCCAATCAATTCACAATACGACGTATGCGCTTTCTTGTCGGTATTTTACTTGATTTGAAAACCTTTAGATCTCCATTTCTCTTTCCGATTTTTTAACTATAAAAGTGATGCACTCTTTTGAATTATAGGCAACGGGAGAAGTAACAATCGAAGATGAGACAGGAGAAAAAACAAACCCCACTTCTAAAAGCTTTTACGTTTTCATTATCAAACCTTCGTAAATTTAAAGCAGAAGGTAGATTACATCAGGCAACAAAACTGTGTCTTATAAAGCAGAGTTCCCAACGTCCCAAGTTGCTAACTAGCTAATTAAGTACGCCAAACTTTTCTGTACTAAATTTTTAACAACACTCACTTTACAACAAACTTTCAATGGACTTGCATACTGGATGAGATTCTGTTTACTTGACTTGATACGTAGTTACCAATGACTTGATAATTATTATAGACTTGTTAAGTTTGCAGCGAGACACACGATGATGTATAGAAATACTATTACTGTTTATCTATTAATATATTAATCACATTTGATTAGATATGTGCGGTTAATATATTATTTTAACTTTTTTTTTAACTTTAATTTTAAATTACACTAGTGAAAATATATATCAGCGGATATATTATACGAGATGGAATTTTATGACCTTGAAATTTTACTCAAAGGAGACATGCCTTTATTTGTAAAAAGAAAGATGGTTGGTGGTTTTTGGTTCGTTTGGTTTTCTTTTAAATAAATTAACTACGTTTGTTAGAGATTTGATCCTTATGATTAAACTTATCGATTGATGCCATAAAAGTACAGGGTGTTATTTTTCAACATTTAGCCGGTTCGATTACCGAGTGTGCCAAGCGAGTTTTCGACAATGCTTCAATGCAGATTTGTTCCTTTTTACAAATTATAGAATGTTTGCTTTGAGTAAAATATGCTATCTGCAGTATATAGAATACTTTCCCTCCGGGTGGGGTAAAAAAAAATCCTGAAATCGCCGCAAGCGCATAGTCTAAGTCAACCAACCAGAGAAGATACAATCTAATACAGGGCGCAAAAGATCGTTGTAAGCCACCTCTAATTAACTCCATTTGGAAATCTTTAGTGTTCAGGTATTCAGTAGCTCACTACTAACTAAGTAGGAGAGAACCAAAAAAATCTATTTATTACACTGCCGTGCCTCCACTGTCATTGATATAACATATCTATGTTTTATTATATCATTGGTTTGGCAACTATTACCTAGTCTGTTAGCTTGAGACCACTGGCGGGTACTTCCGGTTCCAGATGAATTTTGTTGAATTTCGAAAGTTTTCCGAGAGTTTTATTATGGTTATTTATGTATTTTGTGGGTTTTGAAGAGTTTTGTGAAGGATGTATGGTTAATCAAATATTAATGAGGCCGCAAGCAGTATTTCGTGAAAACACATTTTGAAAGTGTCCGAAGACGTTGAATGTGATATTAGGGTATCATATGTGGTATGTGGTATTATCAAACTAACTTACATGTCTGAATTTTTTTATTTATTTATCACATTTAGACCCCCGCACTAAGATTCCCTGTGTCGCGGGACGCATGCACATACACAAACACAGCCCACAAACACCCAAGACAAACACCTCCTCATCGCACAAATGTTTGCCCCTGCCGGAATTCGAACCCAGGGCGCCGGAGACACAGAAGTCCTGTCACTGACCATTGTGCCAAGGCGACCGTGAATTAATTATACGCTTACCTGGGTATTATTTTTCTGCTGAGTATTAGTTTTATGCTGAATAGTATGCTGAAAAGATAGGCAAACAGATATCTTCTCAGCACACTACTACTATTGTTATCAGCTGACAAGGGGTAATACATATTCGGCGAAACTGACGTTCAAACTTTTGAAGGAAAGAAAAACATCCCATGTCAATAATGAAGGCATAAATTCGGACTGCGTGTGGTGTACTATGGCCTAGTTCGCAGTGACAGAACGTTATTCTGTAGTCATTGGTTCAATTTCCACTAGCTTTTTTTAAGGTGATAGGTGATTTTATTTATTAGATAAATTAACTAATTTACGAATCTCTATTTTACGTACAGGACTCGTGTGTCAAATCACCGAATCAATTATAATAATGTACATATAAAAATAAACAATTTGTATTTTCTGTTTTTAAACGTATACTCACTCAATCTAATACTATAATAATCTTACGTTCAAATGATGTGAAGTAAAAAAATCGGCTACTAGTGGGACTATAACCCACGACAGCAGAATACCGTCCTGTCGCTTTGTTCATCTAAGCTATAGTAGCACCCACTGTCTGTCCGAATGTATTCCTTCCTTTAACATCTTGTTGACTAATATATACATACTTATATACATATACACACCCAGACACAGGTCTAACAGACATGTTCATGCACACCAATGTTTGACTTGTTCGGGAATCGAACCCGGGCCCAGCGGCTCAGAACGCAGAGTGCTACCACCTGCGACAACCGGCCAGTCAAAGTCTAGGCTAGGCTAGTCAGTTTGTTTGTCTGTTTGGTTGAACGCGCTTATCTCCGGAACTAGATGAAATTGAAAAATTTTTTCGCGTTTTTAGTGTTAAGGTTAGCTCATAATATCACGCTACTACCAATAGGAGCGGAGCATAAATGAAAAATGTTGCAAAAGCGGGAAAAAATGATTCCTCGAAGTAACTATTCCACGCGGACGAAGTCGCGGGCAAAAGCTAGTACTCAATAAAAAGTTAATGTGTCTGGAAAATAGCCGAGCAAAATGCTAAGTTATCGTAAAAAATTCTGTGTAAAAATAGAAAACTAAATGAACTAGAAGATTCATAAAAGAAATGGATGGCCGGTCTGAGTACCTATGTCTCCTATCGGCCAATCTTTCTGGTTATTTGACTATAACCGATTTAATTTTCTAGTACATTGGCCAATATTTTTGGATGGCTAGGGGTAAAAAGGAATTACCGGTTACAATAAAGTATAATCAGGCAGAGCTGGCCATTTGGTCAAACGGAAACTAACTGACAGAAATTTGACCCTTCATAATATAAACCTCCCGGAAACAAATACCTACATAATGATAAAACCATTTCGAATGCCGATGCGAGGCTTAGATTGAGATAGCGGACAAGCAGACAGACGCAAAATACGACATTATGCATAAAAATAAAGATTATTTTTTATGCGTGCCGTTATAACAATACTTACTTTGATATGTTTAAATTGAAATGATAAAGTTTGATATCATCAATTTTCACTAGAGATTAGCTTTTGCTTTTATTTTCAGAACATATTGTTAGACCTTTTTTCTATTGGATTTTCCTTAACTGTGGACCTTCAATAAACGCCTTCCACCCAATATGCAACGAAATAGCTTCTCGAGCAATTCCCCACACAACAAAAACTATTCAAACTTGCAAGAATTCGAAATAAAGGCGAAAAAATAAACAGTATCGATATATTATTGGTAAATAAAACGCAATATAAATCTTTAGCAGTAACACATGTCTATATCATAGATGTTATAATTTTAGCGATATAAAAAAATTGAGTGATGATGTGCCTTTACCAACAGGGGGCTTTTACCAATAGGGCCATGCCAGCTTTTTGTATTAAATATAAAGGTGCTAATCTCTATTATACTATACGATACATAATATCTGATGGTAAAAATATCATCATGAGTACAAACAAGGCTTCAATTAACTATTTGCCTCTCCACGCTGTCAATTGGATACCACACAATATAAACTGAGAATAGCACTCTCTCGTTTTAAAAGTATGCCAAATAATATAAATAGGTTATATGTAGGTATATTGATGTATTTTGGGTATCAAAAAATGGTTTTTCATTTCGTATCAAAACATGAATAAAAACGTTCCTATCACTGGAGAAGATTTTTATTAAAACAGCCGCAATCAAGTATACATAAGGTATTTATTTTCCTTGATAATTAATGTATGCTGCACTAGGCATCAACTAGGTATTTACTCTTTCTAAAATTTTTCGACTGTACGTAAATTAAAAGTTGAGTAACTGTTATCAACTTTATATAGTGCGTCAAACAGTAGACAATTCAATGCAAATAGGGCTCACAAGTGACCGAGAAGTGTGTGAAGTAAAGAAGCGGCACTGTCGAGTAAAGTGTAGTGTACATATGCGGTAGAGGCCTGATAGGCCAGGTTTGGTGTTTGAGGCCACTTGAACTGTTTGAAGATCTGGCAGGTTAATGGTCGCTTGTTAAATTGCAAGCGAGTGTATGGAACTATATTTAGTTTGTGATTTGTGTTGACTGTTATGACATGTTTTCTAAATTTACACTGAAATTAAACTGTTAGATAATGACATTACAATGTTTCACCATATGTGTGTTACCAGTGATGACAAATGGAACCGAAACGTAGTCTCTTACTATGGGCCTTGTAAGAAAGCTCGAAGTCGCACTGTTGGGTTTGTCTACGCAATCTAATCAGAAATGAGTAGAAACGGAGAAGAACAAAAGTCACCGACATAGCCCAGCGGATTAGCAAGTTAAAGTGGCAGGTGAGCAGGGCACATAATATCTCTGAGCACTGAGGGCCGTTAAGGTCGAAAGGTTCTCCAATGGAGACCACGGACTGGCAAGCGCAGCATAGGATTTCAACCGACAAGTGAACAGACGATCTAAATTCGTAGAAAGTGGCTGGCCTCGGGCCGTCGTGGAATTTAATGGGGAAGGCCTATGAACTATCAGTGGGCGTCGTTTGGCCGAGATGATGATATATTTATTATTAATAGTATACTAATTAATAATTATTTAATTTATTAAACAATCAAACTTAACTACAGCCAATAATTGTTACTTCTACAGATACATAGCATTATCCATGTCTATAAATTAATAGTTTCCCAAGAAACTCTCCCTATGTTGTGTTTTAAAAGCTAAGGGTCGGCGGTCAGCAGTGACCTACTGTAGCCGCATTGTATAATGAGCACAACGACATAAAAGCATTTACCTGTTTTACTATTAATATGAGTGTAAAGTATTCTATTGCAAAATTTTCGTTCGTAACCAAAATCACCTTTATTTTGACATCAACAGTGTGCACCCAGCCCTGACCATAATCGCCTTACCCTCAACTTTTTGTATTTGTTCTCGACAAAGAATTGATACGACAAAACTACTTATTTATGCGCCATGGAACCTTTATAAATCGACTGGTTGTACTTTGCGGGGTTTTTAGTGTACTTCTTTTTTCTTTTGGGAAGTTTTATTAAAAGTTGTTTTGTAGATGAAGTAACTACCTACTTATACGTAATACTAAATGCTTCTGCGACATACTACGTCCATTGCAGTGACATGAAGTGTTGGAAAAATAATTGATAATTAGATAATTGCCCCCCATGTCCCCATTTATGTGTCTGAAGATGTAAGTCATGCCTGCTTGTATTTTTTTGTGTTACGTGGATTGGTATAGATTTTTTTGAAACCCATAGCTGCTAGGTTTTGTATTCTTTCAAGTGCCGGAAGCAACAATATTCTCCGAAATTAATTACTTAAAATTGTTACAGGCGATTCTCCGAATTTAATTCCTTTCTTTTGTCTTTCAAATCCGAAAATACGGAGTTAAATTGTAATTTTTAGACTTTCGCGATTCGAACACATTGTTATTAAATCAAACGAGGCTTAATCGCGAGAAAAACATTTAGTAATTTATTCTCGTAACCACGACCAATGCAACTTGGTCGAAACGTCGAGGTAAATAAATTACTAAATGTTTTTCTCGCGATTAAGCCCCGTTTGATTTAATAACAATACGGAGTTAAAGTTACGGAGAAAATTCGCACAATAGAATTTAGTAGATTTTTTTATTTGTTAACTCAGGAATCCGTAATTTGTGAGATGAAAAAATTTTTTCTGTGCTATTCTACGTATCATTTTTGTCACACACCTGCGAAATGTGGAACGAGCTTCCTACCTCGGAATTCCGAGTAACTACAATGTAGGATTCATCAAAAGGAAAGTAATTTTTAAAAACAATTGGCAACATATTGTATATACCCCTACTGTTACAGATATCTATAGGAGACTGTGATCGTTTAACATCACAAAAAAAAACTGCGAGACAGGTAGGGACGAGATCTATATTCAGCTATTGGCTTTTAAAAGGCTCTATTACAACGAGTCTAATTCCGCTAATTAGTTACCTAAGCAACGAACAAATCCATCAAAAAACATTTTCATCAAGAATTCAAGAAACAAGGTTACATTCCCAAATGAATTAAAGAACTAAAGCAGACTTCGTAATCAAAGCTCAGTTAATCAGCATTAACGATGCTTACATTGGAGTCAATCAAGCTTTTAAGGAAACGACATTAGATCAGGCTGAGCATAAGGAATGTGTTATGAGATCATGTTATAGTAGCAACCTACCTTGGTGGCACTGAGGTTAGGATCTACATTTTTTAAACACTTATCTAGCGTTTGACCACTACCTCACTTGCTGGTCAGTAACGATGTGGTCGAAGATGTTATCACGCTAGACTGCGCTTACAAGAACTGCTGCCTGAACACACTATGTGTTTGGTGACAGTTTTTCAAACTTGAGGGTGGTAGAAAGCGAGGCGGGTACTCGAAAGTGCCCTATCATCCTTCTGGGCATTTGATAACGGTGTTACCTTCGCCGGAAGCTCAAGCCGTTGGTGGAATCGAACCAGTGTTAGTCAGTTTGACAACCGACGCTCCCACCGCTGAACTACCATTGCTACATTTTTTGGACATATAACGCACGTGTTCTAAATATAGGTATACCGGTAAAATAATCATAGTGAGCGAAATAGAGTTAGGCAACAAACGTTAGAGAGTGAGTGAGGCAGCTATAGAAACATGCTCGATTCCATTCAAAATCGATTGTGGCAACAATCAGTTGTAATCGTTACGTTTCCACAATTTAATGCGAATTTGTTTTCCTATTTATTAAGCGCTAAGTACAACATCCCCTCAGATGTAAAAAGAAGGAAGAAAATTGGACGGCTAGGTGGAGTGCTACTATAGCTTAGATGGCAAAGCGACAGGACAGTATTCTGTAGCTACTCGTGGGATCAAATTCCACTAGTAGCCGAATTTTTCCTTCAAATAATGTGTATATAATTTCATTTAAATTTTAATGTACTGAATAAGTGTACATTCAACTAATGCCTTTGTGTAGGCCCAAATAAGGCACCGTCTTCATCGCCATTTTATACCTTTACTTTTGTTAGTGGCAACCTCCTTAAGTAAATCAAGCCTCTTTAGGTTGAAACAAAAGCGGTATAAATCTAAAAGATATCACCCCGCAATACCGCTTAGTTAAGATACAATCTGGAGACAATAAGGTCCTTTCATAATTTATTGTATCTCACGGATGCGGTCCTAGATCTCGAGTCTAACCCATAGTAACTGATGGAAGAAACTGTAGACGAATCTACAAGTTTGGTACCTGAAGACCTTGTGTGAATGTTAATTAAAAGAAAGAAAGACTTATTACGTGAGTAATTCCCGTGTTTTATACATTCATAATATTAATTGACAGTTAGATGACCATTTAATAAGCAATCAATACTATATCAATAATAAACCACTCTCGTGCGACCTTTTCGGTTATTATTCTCAAGGTACAGAATATACCTCCTGATGGTATTGATAAGAGCTTGTTTACTGTTCTATATAATAACTACGAGATGGCTATCTTTCCACTGCGAGATCTTTATTGGACACAGGGAATGAATGCTCAATAATGTGGAAATTTTAGGCGGATTTTTTTTTAGGATACAGATGGAGACAAGCTCCCAGGTAAAGAGAATTGAATCTGTGATTTTGAATAGTTTTTTTTTTTTTTTTTTTTACATATTATAAGTTTGCGTTTGATAACTGTCTCACCTGATGTTAAGTGATGACGTTGTCTAGGATTTAGCACGCAAACCTAGAAGGTACCTATTCACTCGCGACTTGAATACTATACGTATGTATACGCACGGTCTATGTATATTCCAGAGTCTAACGCCGCGTTCCATAATAAATATAAATACTGATGGAGAAGTCATCATAATCATCATCTCTGCCATAGGTAATCCACTGTTGGGCATAAGTCTCCCCATTGATTTCCACAAGGACTGGATGGAAGCGGCCCGCATCCAGCCCTAACCTGCGATCTTAGTCAGGTCGTCTGTCCATCTTTGTCAGTCAAGAAAAGGTCGGTAAAGTATCAAGAAACAAATACATAGGTTTCACAATGCATTAATTGAAATACGTTTAAATTATAGCTTACGCTGCTTACGTAGAAATCTCTCTCGATTATTGCTGGATCAAATTCAATATACGACTGAATGGAATTTTCTAGATTTGAATACCCACTGTGAATCTTAGGAGTTGGTGAAGTCATATTGATTAAACGCGTGTAACTCAAATAAAAGTATGTAGTATATAAACAATGCTTTTAAATTAAAACACGGGATAAGATGACACGGAAGAGGTATGGTAACTTAAAAGATTGGAGAATGTACCTACATATCGGGCACAGACAGACACGGGCATGAAAATAAACGAAATTAACTCTTATGCATTATGAAAGCTGAAGCAGCCAATTACCGCATAAATGCGGCATAACTTTGCTACCACACATCAATGGCGCATTGTCCTACATCTACCTATGCACGGTGATAGAATTAATATATTCAATTAAACTCCACTCATGTATTATCATTGAATAGTATAGTAGTAAGTAAGTAATCGTCCAGGCACAGGATATACGTAGTACAAAGTAGATACGTTTGTAATATAAATAATAATAAAAATAATAATAATATAATATAAATAATATTATAAATACATATCTAAGTTTGCGTGCTCCACCTTAGACCGCGTCGTCGCTTAACATCAGGTGAGACAGTGGTCAAACGCAAGCTTATAATCTTTAAAAAAAAAAAAAAAACTATATTCATATAATATAATCTATGAATATACTATATTCATAGATTGGAATGCATATAATGTGATTAGATTCAAATAAATTGTTATCATATATGTTAAAAGCTCATCACATTACTCCAGCCTTATTGATCAGTTCGACTGCACCATATAAACACAGTAACCTACTTCACGCGCCAATAAACTATCTACTTTATTGACTATGTAAGTGTCCTATTTGGAATACAGCCGCTATTGGTTTTAATAGTTCAATAGTTGAGGGCTGTGGCTTCTGGATTGGATCGATTTGCAGTTTTGGCATCCTCTCAAATGTTCAACATTATGAAGTAGTTTGGTCAGTATCAAAGGTCAACGCATATTCAAAACGTCATCAGTCCCAAACCGGTGACACACACGAGCGAGTACAATCGGTGTTGTCCTATGATATAAATGATTTTTTAATATATTTTTGTATGCGTCTGAAAAATAGATATTTGAATGATGCAATATGCAAGTAAGTATATTAGATTCGAACTAATCGCACGACACACACTCAAGACCTCGACATGATAGTCAAATGTTATTTATATATTGCTGTGTATAAAATGGCTGAATATTTCATAGACGTGATGACAGCAGTGCGATCGTTCGGCGCCAAGTAGACAAGCTCTGCATACAATTCCATAACACCATTTTTTATATTTATTTGATTAATTTTGTATGACCAATTTGTTTGGGTACCATATCATGTCATGGTCTTGAGAGTACCCCACCGTGCCGTCGATTTAATAACTAAGCTATTTTCACCAAAAGTTCAAGCCGGGGTCGATCCAGCGGCTCTCAGCTGTAACGCCGTCGCTCACACCCCTATACTATAACTTTTTATAAAATCAATTATATGCTATTGGTAAACTTTAAATCATAACATAACCCTACTGTAAGCTCGTCTTAGTAGGGTATTTTCTAGTCCGTGTCGCGTTGGTACACCACGGTGAAGAAAAGAGATCCTATGGACCTGGGGCAGTTTTGTGTGCCAGTTGATATCTTACATCTAATATCATATCTTCGACCACACCTCCACTAATCGTATTCCTCCTCCTCTAGATTTAACAACAAAAATAATGTAACATTTTCTAGATGATCTACTGTCTGTACATGTATAGCTCTGACCAGGGGGCCTACCACCAACTCTTATAGCAGTATTATTGTAATCTTACTTTGAATTTTCGTACCACAAGGCCACATAAGCAATGTTACTTTAATGTTGTTTAGACTAAGCAGTTTTGTGACGTAAACCTCTATTTCGTTCACTCAAAGCGTACCATGAGCCAGCGCCAACGAAAGCGACAACGCTATATGAAAATATAATGTTGTCTCGCTTGCCCTTACAGCAGGAATGTTTCTTCGTTCATTCTACACGTCACTGAGCGATAATAAAACAATAATGTTTTAGGACGTTCATGGTACGAATCTGAGCATTATTACTTTAAGCTTGAAGTATGACGTTCTTGAAACATGATGGTTTTGTAAAAGTTGATGGTACGGCCCCAGCTGGTTAGAAACTATTAGTATGCGTTTTATGAGACATCAATACGTTTTGAAAATGGATCAAGTTCGACTAGTAGGATTCTTCATAACTATATTGAAAAAAAATATTTTTGGAGACTAGATATTCGGAGTAGCAAAGAAAAATTGTTTTCAATAAATGCAGTTGCTGTGTAAAGTGTAAATAAATTGTTGTACAGCTAAGTTGAACTGTAGTAGCGAATTTGTTAGATAGTGTGTGCAAGTTTGATACTCTTTCACACCATAACGGCTGAGCGGATCTAGATAAAATTAGGCACAGATATAGATTATAGTCTACAATATCACTTACGCTATTTTTACGGAGGTGACTTTAGATACAGTTCTCGTATTCTTCGAGTTAACTAAGCAAAATTTTCCCTCGTCAGTTGTCATGAGTAAACCACGAAACGCGAGGAAGTTACCTAAAAATTGGTTTTCCAACTGACGGACCGTGGGATTAATTCACTTCTGTAAAACTTGAAGCTTATAAGAAACCGCATCGTTTGAGTTACTCGTAGTCAATTCGACCCGTATGTTTTTTTTTATGTTTGTTACCGCATAACTTCCAATTGGGTGCACCGATTTTGATCGTTTTTATTTGAAAGCTGGTGCTTCGCGTGTGGTCCCATTTAAATTTAATCAAAATCGGACATGCGGTTTTTGAGTTACACTCCAATAACTGAAAAGTGCGCGTTTATACCTAAACGATATTATAGTAGCGGTGGAAGACACCGGTGAACATACCTACACCACAATGACAATCGATCCCATAAGTAACAAAGGTCACTAAAAAAAGAGAAAAAAAATTTTTTTACCAAAAAATGGAACTGGGGGACTACCACCAACTCTTATAGCAGTATTATTGTAATCTTACTTTGAATTTTCGTACCACAAGGCCACATAAGCAATGTTACTATAATGTTGTTTAGACTAAGCAGTTTTGTGACGTAAAACGACATTTCGTTCACTCAAAGCGTACCATGAGCTGACTTAACAGCGAGTAATATTGTTTTATTCCTGCTCTAATGTCAAATTTAGCCATCATAAAAAAGTTGCTCTTTCGCCGCGGAAACAACATTACTTGTGATATTTTATAACAAAACAGCATATTTGAAGTAAAGTGAGTTATTTTTTGTTATTCTGGTGAATGTGGGGTATTTTTATTATTATCCGTATTGAGTTTGAAATAACGTTAATCGATGTATTTTTTTTAAATACTGTATAGATCTAAAGTTTGACCACTATCTCACTTGATGTAGTTCTAGGATCTAGTTGTCTAGTTTGGAGGGATCTATTGTAGGCTATAAGCTCTGTGATTGTTTTAAAACTCCCACAAAACATCGAGCTGCCGCCCCGAAACACGACGTGCCCTGCTGCAAAAATTGTAAAAAAACCTCTTGACCCACTTGAAATTCCTTAGACTAGCATATAAACACTGAGACAAAGTAGCTGCATGCACACAAACTTACTTTCAGTTTTCCATTTTTGTATTTATTCAAAACAATATTTATTATAAAATAATAAGATACCAATGCACTACGACTGTGATATATTTACAAAAACTTAAACGCCGCGCGCCGTTAGTTTCAATAATCACCCACAGCTTTACTCACACAACGATAAAATCAAATTCACGGACACGTCCCATTGATTTACAAAAAAACCCAAGATGCACAGTCTCGAATAAAAGTAACGCTCGAAACTGTTGCCAAACACTCACCAATTATACCTACGTAGGTATAGTTATGCTGTAAGCATATATTTTTGCAAATTCAACCATACGCAATTTGTCTAAAGTTGTTTTTACAACGCAGTACTCGAAAAGCAACAAAATTTTACGACCGACGGTATATTCTTCTCTCAGCCATGTGCGTCCACTGTTGTACATATGCCTCCCCCATATAGGGGGGATTTGCCAATACTCGCCACGCTTGGCAGGCGGGTTGGCGAGCGCAGTATGACTTCCAATCCTCAGAAGGCGCTGCTGCCCACCTTCTGGTATGTGGTCCCTTAGCCAAATCAAAATAACATATTGTTCCATATATTCAGTCATAAAAACAACAAAAACTAATCAATAAACTCTTTTACTTACCGAAAATATGATATCCCATCCATTTTTAACCTTTATGACGTAATATTTTTAAAATTTTTCAGAGAACACTTCGGCATTTTATCGAGTGCACCTAGACGCGAGCGACGCGAGACTTTTTGGAATGAGCGCACCATTTAGAATGTTGCGCTCATTTTACGCGTACGGTTTTGAGACATTGATTGTGCATCTTGGGTTTTTTTGTAAATCAATGACACCTCCACATACGTCACATGTGGACTCGTAGTCTAAAACGCCAGCGAAAGCGACAACGCTATATGAAAATATAATGTTGTCTCGCTTGCCCTTACAGCAGGAATGTTTCTTCGTTCATTCTATCGCGTCACTTAGCGATAATAAAACAATAATGTTTTAGAACGTTCATGGTACGAATCTGAGCATTATTACTTTAAGCTTGAAGTATGACGTTCTTGAAACATGATGGTTTTGTAAAAGTTGGTGGTACGACCCCTGGGGGCCTACCACCAACTCTTATAGCAGTATTATTGTAATCTTACTTTGAATTTTCGTACCACAAGGCCACATAAGCAATGTTACTTTAATGTTGTTTAGACTAAGCAGTTTTGTGACGTAAACCTCTATTTCGTTCACTCAAAGCGTACCATGAGCCAGCGCCAACGAAAGCGACAACGCTATATGAAAATATAATGTTGTCTCGCTTGCCCTTACAGCAGGAATGTTTCTTCGTTCATTCTACACGTCACTGAGCGATAATAAAACAATAATGTTTTAAGACATTCATGGTACGAATCTGAGCATTATTACTTTAAGCTTGAAGTATGACGTTCTTGAAACATGATGGTTTTGTAAAAGTTGATGGTACGGCCCCTGACTTCAATACTCAAAAGTGTGAAATAATTTGTCAAGTCGGTACCGTGAGCACAATATTTTGATATTAGTTACTTTTGAATTACCAAGGTACCAACTTCAACAAGTTATTGAACATTTTTGAGTGTTGAAGTCGTTTCCATTTCTTGGTAAACAATTTTTTTTTTCAACTACATATATATAGGTCACTAACATGGCAGAATTTCCTTGACACGGAGTCGTGGACTCGCCACGGGGCTGGCTGCCTGGTCTACTGCTTGGGATTGCAGGTGCGGTGCTCGCCCGGGCTCAGGGGGCCTACCACCAACTCTTATAGCAGTATTATTGTAATCTTACTTTGAATTTTCGTACCACAAGGCCACATAAGCAATGTTACTTTAATGTTGTTTAGACTAAGCAGTTTTGTGACGTAAACCTCTATTTCGTTCACTCAAAGCGTACCATGAGCCAGCGCCAACGAAAGCGACAACGCTATATGAAAATATAATGTTGTCTCGCTTGCCCTTACCGCAGGAATGTTTCTTCGTTCATTCTACACGTCACTGAGCGATAATAAAACAATAATGTTTTAAGACGTTCATGGTACGAATCTGAGCATTATTACTTTAAGCTTGAAGTATGACGTTCTTGAAACATGATGGTTTTGTAAAAGTTGATGGTACGGCCCCTGTCCAGAGGTCTGGATCCGCGGCTGGCATGGCATATTTGTTGAATAGATCTTAGTTCTTAACAAAACAACTAGATCCACCTTACCCGCTTGTTATTTGAATTATTGGAGTTTGGCGAAACGCACGTAAGGCGGTCGACACTCCTAAATATACATTCAAAGAAAGCTAAGGTTTTTTTATACTGTATAGATCTAACGTTTGACCACTATCTCACTTTATGGTCATTGACGATGTGGTAGAAGATGTAATCACGCTAGACATAGAATGATCTCTTTACATAACTACACACATCATAATATAAACTTTGTTCATATTATTCTTATTGTCAAAAGATGTAACATGATAAAGGATTTATTATTATTTATTTATTATTAATGCTCACTGGCTCTCAAGGACTGCTGCCTGAACACACTATGAGTTTGGTGACAGGTTTTTAAACTTGAGGGTGGTATACTTCACCATGCTGAGAATTTGATAACCGTATTACCTACACCGGAAGCTCAAGTCATCGGGGATTTCACCAACGTCCGAAAGTTTGACAGCCGACGTTCTCACCGCTGAGCTATCATCGCTTCATCATTTTAACGTAATCTGACGATAACGTTCTCATATATTACATTTTTAGTTCAGACATCAGAATAACGACATTCACTTATAAGCAATGTCGGTTCACATCTGCGACAGTGTTCCAGGGTGGATTGTAAGCTGTTTAAGGTTTAAAACTTTTTATTAGTCAGGTAAATTAATTGCTCGGAAGCCGACGCGGCGGGCTGAAGACTTTGAGTAATAGTTGTTAGTATTTTACTGGATAAAAGAAGCTACAAAAGATGCAGATGGAGAGCAGAGATAGAGAAAGTGCACCTTATAAAAGGTCCGCAATATTCAAATCTAACCCAAAAGCAAGTGCTAATAAAATGTACCCTTGAAATGTTTTAAGTGTCGAACGGATACAGAGGTAAATTTTGCATCGACTAATTCGGCAAATTGTAGTCCTTTTTTGCTCTTGTTGCGGCCATAGGAGAGGTTAATAAAATGTGATCGTTACTCTATATATTATAAATGTCGACCGTCATACTTCACCCAAGGACTTTCAGGAAACGCATGCCAACACTCCTCTCCCTGAAAGAAAAGCCCGGGTCCCAAAAGTCCCCCCTGTTGGGACCCGGGTGTCGGAACGTCAATGACCTTCCACGGTGATGACTTCCGTTACCTTACCCCGATCTTGGCCTTCTGCATAGCTTTAGAGACCGAGCTTGCTTATGAGCCTTAGGGCAGCTTTTCGCAAAGTGGGCGATAACAACTTCTTGTGGGCGCTGCAGGCCAATAGGGAGCCAGTAGTAAAACTAGAAAAAAAATCGATATAAAAAAATTCTCGTTTAGAATGAATGTTTAACTGTCCGCTAATATATAATTTGAAGTTATAATTTAATTTGAAGTTATAGTGTGTTTTAAGTAGATGAAGACATGGGGGCGCTAAAAAAACATTAATTCACAAAGTGGGCAATAGACAAAATATGTTTGGGAGCCCCTGCTTTAGGGTAACAAACCATGATACGTTTTCATACGTCACCAATTAGATACATTTATTATTTTTAGGTCTAGCGTCAAATAACTATACTTCACTTAATTGTCAGTGACGATCTGCATCATTTTTTTTTTTTTTTTTTTCACACTCACACCCCCGCACTAGGATTCCCTGTATCGCGGGTGGCATGGACACACACAATAACAGCACACAAACATCCAAGACCCGGGACAAACATCTACACTCATCGCACAAATGTTTGCCCCTGCTGGGATTCGAACCCAGGGTCGCGGTGACACAGAAGTCATGTCGATGACACAAACCACTGCGCCACGGGACCGTCGCCACTCAAGGCCACCTGTCTCAAAAGACTGTCATTTTCAAACTTGACTAGACCTGAAAAATGATATACCATCATGCTGTTTATCTCAGAACAACCTTCACCGATGGCTACAGCCCGAGCTGGGGCGTCGTCTAATTGACAACCGTGACTGATACTACCCAGAGACCATAATAGCTTTTAATTTTAATACAGAGTAATGAAACCAAATAAAATTACATTTTTATCGCTGCAAAGCGAAATTAAATAAATGTCATTGTTCAGTTACTATTTTCCCAATAAAAGTAACTATTCCGTGACATAATGGCAACATTTTATGGTGCGTATGCCAATATGGTGGTGCGGTATCGCTCCTAAAACGTTCCACATAAACGTAAATACTTACGGTTATAGGTATCGATACTACTAGATTATAGGTATCGGTACCTACTAGATTTGACGTTACATTATATTGTATGTACGTGTAAATAGTTAGATACCATCTCTTAACGATTTACAGAGCTTTTTATATCCAGAAGAAATGAAAATAGCAAGACGTTTGTTTGATATTCTCATTTCCACTTCTAGTTGAAAAATCTTTATTTGGTTATTTCATAACTCTGATTTTGTTTTTATTTATCACTTCGACCCCCGCTCTGGGATCCCCTGTGTCGCGGGAGGCATGGACACACAATTACAGCACACAAACACCCAAGACCCGGGGCAAACGTCTACACTCATCGCACTAATGTTTGACAGGATCAGAACCCAGGGTCCCAGAGATACAGAAGTCATCTCACTGACACTGACCACTGCGCCACGGCGACCGTCGACGCGATTTAGTTCATCGTTATGTCAAGATAAGACTTCAAAGCCTACATAGTTGGCATAACGTCACCAGTTCATCAGTATTTCAACAGATATATTTCAGAGTGTGTCATTCCATCTACCAGACGTATATCATTTATTAACTTAATAAATGATGAATTTGCTGCATACATATGCGGAAATATAAACTCAGACAGACTGCAGTATCTATGCAACCTGGGTGTGTCTTCCATATACAGGCGTGATCCGTCGTGGAATGCATAATTAATTAGCATTATGTTCAAACGTATGCCTATTATCAATTAAAAAACGACTAACTAAATTGTTCACACCCTCGAATGGCCCACTTTGTTACTGGTATGGAGATAGCTTATACCCTGGATTAACACATAGGCTATTTTCATCATCACCATCATCACTGTTTTTCATCACCACGCGGGTACAACCGCAGGGCGCAGCTAGTAGTTTATTACATTTTTGTTTTTTTTTTTACATTTTTAGTGTTGCAAGCCAGCACAACCTCTGAACCTCTTGCAGAACCAGAGAATAAGGAATAACTGAAACTCTACTAAAACGACTGCGAGCGAATATACTGTTTAACATCCTTAAAGCAGAGATAGTGTCGTCCTTCGGATCGCTTAAGTTTTTCGCGCGCTTCGCTCGGGTAGAGCACTTTTTAACGACCTTTTTTTCGTTATTTTCATTCGTACATTTATAAATGAGAAGCTATGAAGAACAATCAGGATCGGAATGGAA
Organism: Apeira syringaria; assembly: GCA_934044485.1. NCBI lineage: Eukaryota > Metazoa > Arthropoda > Insecta > Lepidoptera > Geometridae > Apeira > Apeira syringaria. The sequence continues at coordinate 2,868,883 of OW203672.1, read as the reverse complement.
TAACGAGCTTTTCTTTTGTGTCGCAGATAAACGATGAAGTGTAGAAAACAAGGGTTTATTTGTTTGCTTTATACTGCATAATGTACATTCCACTGTCATTAATTAAGTCTACTGAGGAATGTATCCATGACTAGCCGCGTCCCGCGGTTTCACCCACGTGGATTACGGTTTTCCCACCACCTCAACTATCCCACAAGAACCTATACTTTTTTCGGGATAAAGGTAGCATATTTTATATTCCAGGGTCTAACCTGTCTTCATATCAAATGTCATACAAATCAGTACAACCGTTTGAACGTGAAGACGTAACAGAAGAACAGTGATGATGAAAAACCGTGGTGATGATGATGATGATGAAAATTAGCCTATGTGTTAATCCAGGGTACAAGCTATCTCCATACCAAATGTCATGGTAATCGGTGAAGCCGTTTGAGCGTGAAGAGATAACAATCATACACACTTACACACATACACACAAACTTTCGCATTTATTATATTAGTAGGATAGTGAGATTATGTATATAAGAATAACAGGAAAACTCAAAACATTACTCCCATTGTGTTAAGGCTTAAAATATCTTCTTCTATAATAATGAACGAACGAGTATTACGCACGTCTTGCATCATATTCATATCATAATAAACACAAACATATTGCTAAAACTTTGAATAGCTCCTAAAACAACCAAAATCTTTTTGCATATTACAAAAGTACGCTGTGCCTCTATTTGCCGTAATTATTTTGTGGTCAAAGCGTGTCGATAGACACATTTATACCTTAAAAAAAATGGTTGTCTGTAAAGTCGGTTTACGGACGATAGATTTACGTGATAACATCATAATCATTTATGACTTTGACTTTGACTTCGACTTCGACTTTGACTTTGACTTTGACTTTGACTTTGACTTTGACTTTGATTATTTTATGTAATACAAAACTCAGGTGGAACGTTACGCGGAACGTTACTATTTTTCATGAGTGTTGCTGGTATTCATCAATTTATAAAACGTTATCACGTCAAAATCGTAAAAGATTTGAAAGCGATTGTGTTTAGAAATAAACTGGTCCGCCAACGCCGCACGTAGTTCCACTAACTATTTAACGGGTGTGTGTACTGCGGCCTTAATGTGCGTAGCAGTTTAAGTGCGTCGTTAATATTTACTTAGAGCCCAAAGTAATTAGTTAAACTCGATAGTGCCCACTTAATATCACATTATCAGGTTTAACAACGATAGTGAGATGTATTCTTTATTTTCTTTTTATAAAGGTTAGCTCGGGTTTCGTTATAAAAACCGCTGTTTTCATTTTGCCTTAAATAAAGTTTTACTAATTATGTCTATGAATTGTACACATATTATCTGTACACTGATATACCCGCCTGGCTAGCTACCACTTTCAAGTTTGAAAAGCAGTCACCAAACACATAGTGAGTTCAGGCAGCAGTCCTTGAGAGCCAGTGAGCATTCTAGATCTAGCGTGATAACATCTTTGACCACATCGTCACTGACCATCAAGTGAGATAGTGGTCAAACGCTAGATTTATACAGTATAAAAATAAAAATAAATATGATTTTATCTGTAGTTCATACAACTGACTAAAGGTATGTACAAGTAATCTGACCCTTTTAATTTTGTAATTATCGTGCACATTTCAGATTTCGTACGTGATTAGAAGTGAGATACAGAAGACCTGTTTTTTATACTGTATAGATCTAGCGTTTGACTATCTAACTTGATGCGCATTGACGATGTGGTCGAAGATGTACCGCGCTAGACCTAGAATGCTCACTGGCTTTCTTAGACTGCTGCCTAAACACAATATGTGTTTATTAACAGTTTTTCAAACTTGAGAGTGGTAGCTAGCCAGGCGGGTACTCGAAAGTACTCTACCACCATGCTGGGAATTCGATAACGGTGTTACCTTCTCCGGAAGCTCAAGCTGTTGCTGGGCATCGAACCAGTGTGCGTCAGTTTGACAGCTGACGCTCCTCCCGCCGAGCTATCATCGCTTCAACTATTATTGTTAGCAGGTAACTAAACTTCGTAACCCTTTTCTTTATCATATCATGTGTTGAGCAAAAGTCTAAGGAATCCGTAGATATGTCGCAAAACCAGTGTAATTTTAATAATCCTGACAAATCTCCAAGATATTAATCCTCCACGTACAAGCTTACACGACAATTTGGGTGTCAGACGCTCGGTTTAATTCACTTTAGCTTAGCAATAAAGCCGGTATATAACCTTGTACATGAAAATTGATGACTGACAGTAGATCAAGTTTAGTTTACGCTGGGCTTAATTAATTCTTATAAATTTCTATCTTTATCTGTAATAATTAACTGTTTTTTAGGGTTCCGCATCTCAAAAGGAATCCTTATAAGATCACTTTGTTACCCGTCCGTCCGTCCAAGACTCTTTAATTATTATTTGAAACATTACTCTCCACAGACTCCGTCTCCAAATGGTCCGTGCCATTTTTTAACATAAAACTTAATTGATTGACGATTTTATGGACATTTTACGTACAGTGAATTTATAAACAACATAAACTACGCTAAAATAATACAATTAAACTTAAACAACATTAATATTAAACAAAAGTAGTTGTTAAGTCCGATTTGCGTATGCATGCAGAGCAGACCGGTGTCAGCAAACAGCACCCGTTCACGAGTTGACACGCGCGCCAGCCATCGCATCCTCAACCGTATTTGTGGGAAGATGGCGACCCATGGTGCGAAAACCTTTATCTCGGGAACGCGTGGAGGTATCGATATAAATTAAAACGATATATTCAGATCTACAGTCTCCTGAAGCTGTAAATAAAATCAAACACACGGCTGTTTATGCCGCAAAAACGTATATTTCGACACTCTCAAGAGAACCAAACCATATCATGTTTTTTGCGTTGACCTAGAACTATGAAATTTGGCAAGTAAGTAATACAGTCTTATACTGAAAAAAAGTCTAGGGAAAATCTGAAACTATACATGTGTAATTAAATCATAAAAAACATGGTCTTAATGCAAAGAAGGGTGGTCCAAATTCTGAGTTGAGTTAATCGTGTCATGCGGGATACCGTATGAAAGGGCTTCATTGGCATAAGTATATGTACATACAGATTGGTACGGAACCCTCAGTGGACGAGTGCGACTCGCACTTGTCCAGTTTTATTTAATAATTCTTTTTTATTCTCCATGTGCACATTAAGATAGGCACTTTTATTTCTTTTTTGTTTGTTTACTTGTATCTTTACGCCCTAAGAACTGAACCGATCATCATTAAATTTTTGATTCACTTAATCAAAAGCACATAAAAGCACATGTGGTGCAGTATCCAAACGATTAACTTTTTTTTATTTAACAGCGTGTAAAGATGATATTATACAAATTGAAAATGTCCTTACTGCTACAATGTATTTGAAACCTTTACATAATAACACAAGCAAATATCAGCATGTTAGGAAATGACAACTTTCATCCCATGTTTTCCACCATCTGAACACAGCACACAACAAGTTTATAAGAAACATTTGATTTGAGTGTGTCTTTTGTTTAAATGAAATGAAAGACTGGACCGTAGGAGTAGAGCTAATGCGATTAGGTTCAATTTTAAAGGCAAGATTTATTTATTTATTTAATTTAATGTGATAAAAAACGTACAATATACAATTACAGATTATCACACAGTAAAGAATTCAAGATACATTATTTTAAATATAATATAATCAATTAAATATATTATGAGGTCAAATTAAACGAATATCAAATCAATCAAAGGTTACCGAATTACGAATAGTGTCAATACTAAAACATATCCCACTGGTCTTTAAGACTTTCACAATACCTTAATAAGACAGAATGAATAATATTCCAATATTGAAAATCCAATTTTTTCTTTTTCCAATTGTCAATTTCGGTGTTGGCGCCAAGGAGTGCATTGAAGTGGCGTCGTATTCTAATTAAAGGAGACTCTGAACGAGCTACAGTGTTATCCCGAGGGATATGAAATAGCTCATGTCGCAGACCGAAGATGATCTTGATAAATGAAATAAAATGTTTATCACTAGTCTATGATACTATTAAATATTCATTTGTTAATAAAGAACGTAATGCAACATCGTGAAATAAGGGATTCCCTAATCCACTACAACTTTCAAGATTTATCAAGAATCTTGTCTCCTTCAGGTGTTCCGAAGGTCTCAATTCAATTTGGCTCTAAATGCGTACATTTCAGACCCTAATCTCGTAGAAAAGCCCCTCATCAAAGAGCTCCCAAATGTGCGGTTACTGGGTCCATATTTGAAGTACGAGTCCCAAGAAACAATCATAAAACTAAATAATATTAGAAACTTGACTTTAAAAGAGTTTAATAAAACTCAAGTTTAACAAGCAGAGGTAAAATCTGCCGTAAAAAAATGTCACCAAAAACTTTGTGTTCAGGCACCAGTCCCAGAGAGGCGGTGAAAATTCTAGGTCGAGCGTAATTCCACCATCACCTACATAATCTGTTATGACTACTTACCATTATGCCTTATCCCACTAACATCAATCCTTAAGTCATCATCATCATCATCTCAGCCATATGGCATCCACTGCTGGACATAGGTCTCCCCCATCGATTTCCACAAGGACCGGTTGGAAGCGGCCCGCATCCAGCCCTTGCCTGCGATCTTAGTCAGGTCGTCTGTCCACTTGGTCGGTGGCCGTCCTATGCTGCGCTTGCCAGTCCGTGGTCTCCATTCAAGAACTCCAACGGCCATCAGTTTTTCGAGCTATGTGCCCTGCCCACTTCAACTTTCTAATCCCCTGGGCTATGTCGGTGACTGTTGTTCTTCTACGGATCTCCTCATTTCTGATTCGATCGCGTAGAGAAACCCCGAGCATATCCCTCTCCATAGCTCGTTGTGCAACTCTGAGCCTGCTCAGAAGGTCAACCCTATGTACACGTTTAATAATGAAGTGATAGAAGTACACACTAATTCAGAATTTATCTTTTTATTTATTGAAGTTTAAAACAATTGTACCGTTTTAAACTTCAATAAATAAAAAGATAAATACTGAATTAGTTTGTACTTCAATCACTTCATTATTAAACGTGTACATATATGGTTACATATTTGAACCCACGGGCCCAATATCTCGACCCCAAAGGTCGACACATTGGGCCTGTGGGGACCTGGAGCTCATCGGATTTTCCAAAATTTATCTGAGCGTTTCATCGATGCTACGCGTGACCAAAATGCTGGCACATATTTGGCTCAACGAATCAGCATTGCAATTCAGCGTGGCAATGCTGCTAGCATTCGGGTTAGAACATTTGAGTTATCTATAGGCTACCAATAGCTAGTGGATTGCTCAAATGTTATTGTAGTTGCAGTATTGTAATTAGTTATTAGAATTTTATTTTAATTAAGGCATTTGCCCTATATAATATAGAAAATAAATACTCGAATGAAAATGTAGACAACTTGAACACCATTCGCCAGTACGCACGTTGCGAATGAAAAATATGCACAAGACATCTAAGGGTGAATTTAAAAACGCACCCACGTTCGATTAAATAAATCTCTCAAAGTTGTATTAAAACAATTTTAAATTTACTACAATGCTTTCTTTACGGTGGCCCAAAAGTTAGTGAAATAGTCACTTAGCCACTTGAGCCCATAAATTATAAAAACCCGACCTACTTTTTCAACATATACTAATAAATATAGATAACAGATAACTACAAAGCGACCGATTTAAAAAAAAAATGATAGTATGTATCTGAAAGTAGTTGGAATCTTTCTAATAATAATAATATGGGACAACATTCACACAAGGTCTTCAGGTCCCAAACTAGGCAGAGCCTGTACTATGGTAACCTGATGACTGATATATAGTTATATACATACTTATACATTTACACACATACATATACACACCCAGACACAGGTCAAACAGACATGTTCATACACACAAATGTTTGACCTGTCCGGGAATCGAACCCGGGACCAGCGGCTCAGAAGGCAGAGTGCTACCAACTGCGCCAACCGGCCAGACAGTAATGAATTTTTCATTTTTTTTTTTTTATATCGCAATTAAAATGTCGTAGAATTGAACGAGCTAACATTTTTTTTTTTTTTTTTTCACTACACTCATACCCCCGTACTACGATTCCCTATGTCGCGGGAGGCATGGACACACACAATTACAGCACACAAACATCCAAGACCAGGGAAAAACCGGCGAAAATGTTTGCCCCCGCCGGGATTCGAGCCCAGGGCACTGGAGACCCAGAAGTCATGTCACTGACCACTGAGAAACGGCGACCATCACAACTCAAATTAGAACCGAATTGAAAACTACACCTCTTTTTTTAGGAAGTAGGTTGACGTAGGCGTGACGAATTTGGGCGGTTCTGGGTTTATCCATTAAATAGTTGCTATGCCTATGCTTGCGGCGTTCACGCTGCTTGTTTTGGTTAAGTCCAGGCCTTCTTTACTCATCCCGTGATGGGTAGGGAGGTTACGGTCTTGGGGGAAGCGCAGGTCGTGATGATCCTCAAGGCAAGTCTGGCGATTACCTTCTCGCGGTGCTGCCTGTTCTTGGTCTAATTCCTCTGAATTAGACGTAACTAGACATCGTCCGGCGCCTCGCGTGTCTCATATCTATGTAAGTTTATTTATATCCATGTATTTATGTATGTTTACAGTATTTTGGCCGGGACTGCTCCCGATAGGCTTTGCTCGCCAAGCCAACGAGGAGCGGTCCACTTGACGGTAGGTTGCGGTGCTGCTGCAAGGCACTGCAACTGAGGGGGGCAGCGGCGCCGTGTTGGACGGTGCTGCAGCTGAGGAGGCGCTGCGGCGGGAGTGATTCAGTTCGTCTCCTGCTGTGGCGCCGATATGGCCGCCTTCGGAGGGTGGCGGCCGAAGCGGCTGGCGATGGGGCTGCTCCATCTGGCCCATCGCAGGGGACTACGAGCGTCGGATGTGGGAAGTCTGGCGTTCCTTGCACTGTGTGGTCCCCGGGTTGGTGCGGCCGTGCTCTTGGTCCCGGCACGGTCGCCTGGGGGAGGGTCATCCTCCCCCCTGGAGGGGTCCGGAAACGGACGGCCGTGGTGGGGGCGCGGTATGCAAATGTACCCCGCGCTCCCTCCGTTCTAGCGGCAGGATGGACATCGTGGGTTTTAGTCGGTAGTGGACCCTGGCTGCTGTGGGTGCAGTTAGGGTTGGGGGCCATGAGGCCCCCCAGGGAGCGGTGATGCTCGAGCGAGCCCGACACACCCCGCCTACTTTCCCGGTAGGCGGAAGTGCGTAAATGCATTTTCCCCACGTAAAAAAAAAAAAAAAAAAAAAAAAAAGGCGTGACGAATTTACGCAGTGATTCCTAGACATATAAGCTCACATGTTAAAAAAAAATACCAAAAAATGGAACCGACTTCAACACTCAAAAATATGAAATAACTTGTTGAAGTCGGTGCCATGATAGTTCAAAAGTAACTGCTATCAAAATATTGTGCTCATGGTACCGACCTTGACAAGCTATTTTATACTTTTGAGTGTTGAAGTCGGTTCCATTTTTTGGTAAACATTTTTTTTCACTATTTTTGTGACTTTTGTTACTCATGGGACCAATGGTCATTGTGGTGTAGGTATGTTCACCGATGTCTTCACCCGCTACTATAATATCGTGTAGGTATAAGCACGCATTTTTCACTATCGTGTAGGTATAAGCACGCATTTTTCAGTTTTTGACTTGTAACTGAAAAAGTGCTCGTCCGATTTTAATTAAATGGGACCACACGGAAAGCACCAGCTTTCAAATAAAAAAGAACGATCAAAATCGGTTCACCCAGTCGGAAGTTATGCGGTAACAAACACAAATAAATTTAAAAAAACATACGGGTTGAATTGAGAACATCCTCCTTTTTTGAAGTCGGTTAAAAAATTAACTCGTCATTGACCACCGAGTTAGATAGTGGTCAAACGCAACATCTACACAGCATTAAAAAAAAACTATTTTATATTCTTTTACTATTTTTGTTAAAGCCACGTGTAAAGCACCCACGCCACGTGGCTATGTAATTAAAGACGATGTCGCGTTGTGATGTTCTCAGTTATTTAGAGCTTTCTGTTAGTCTAGACTTGTTATTTGACGGTTAATGATCTTAGTGTAGGTGTTATATGCCTTTATATAGTTACAGTGATAGTACGCATTTCACATAAGCAATTTTGTTTGACTCTTACATCAATAAAAAAGCTTAGTTTCATTGGGACAAACCTTCCAAATATCAAACACATGAGAACCATAAGAGCACATAAACCTGCACCCGCGTAATAAGGTGTGTACACACTGGAGCGGGCGGCTCGATTGTGCTAGTAATTGGACACGGTGCGGAATGAGCGCGCAGAGCCCGCCAGATTGTTCTGGGCTCTTTTTAATAACAGCCTCGGTGGTGTGAACAAGGCTCAGCTGCTACTTGAAGTGGCAATCTTGCGTAGGTTTATAGCTCAGTGACTGCTACCTAAGGTGTGTTTCTTATTGAGCTTTGAGCACAGAGAGCGTGCTTAAAGTCATTCCAAAATGCACTGACAGTTGCACACAAAATGTATATGACGTCATCCATGACGTCATCATCCTGTGCTTATAACGCTCACGAGTACGACGTAGAGCAGTGTGAGCGCTGTCAAACACATAGATAAATAACTATGCACTGAGAGTCAAACATCTGACTCATTACGAGAATCTGTCGAAAAATTGGTAGTTCGTCCACAAAAAAATTAAAAACGTAATTTTATATATCAGAAAAAAATTACCCATTTAGTGCTTATGGAGTGCGGAAGTAAATGATTTAATATGAATTTAATGGGAACTGACATTTAAAGAATTCGCGCGCATTCACACACAAAAAGCCGTTCAGATTTACTTACGAGCGTCAGCACTGTCAGTATTCATCTCGAAACAGCTAAATCCTTACGTACGAACGTGTGCACTGTGAGCCCAAATTGAAACACAGCCCTAGTCTGACACATGACTACATGACCGTACATAAAAATGCAAAGACTGCTACCTAGTCTGTGTTTCTAGCAACACAAGATGTAGTTCTGGTCTGTGACAGTTATGTATAAGGAATCTCTGCGTTCCTATAAGTGTCGTTCAAGAACTGTGTAAGCACAGGCCACCAACCACCCGTTTTTACCGTAACGTAGAACTCAATAAAATCTCTGCTCCATATACTCCGTCGTTTGAATACTGACCAGCGGCCATCGTAACCCATACATATATACAGTCCACGAAACAGACAAGTCTGTACTTTCATACTAACATGACCGTACATAAAAAAGAATTATTGCAATCTTATTGACGTACTTATTTACGTATATGAAGAATATGATTATGGATTTTTTTTTTAAAGATTATAAGCTTGCATTTAACCACTGTCTCACCTGATGTTAAGCGACGACGCGGTCCAAGGTGGAGCACGCAAACTTAGAAGGAACCTATTCACACGCGACTTGAAGACTCCAGGGTTGTACATATCGGGAAACACAGACTCAGGCAGTGAGTTCCACTCGCTGTCAGTACGCATTATAAACGTGGAAGCAAAACGCCTCGTGCGTAACGGTGGTATATCTACCATGTAGCGGTGGCGCATAGTCGTACGTGATTTTATATTAGGGTACAAGCGCATTAATGTCATAAGTGTATCTCGTTAAATAAATTCTATGTAATTATGAATTTGAGAATAAAAAATGAAATGCATGATGCTTTAATCTATGAAAATAATTATTAAATGTCATATTATTTACGATTCGGCAATTAAAAGAAATAACGTATATGCATACGTAGTATATTTTTATTAAACACATCATATAACCTTCAAATGACTTAAAATAATATCCTAAAACAAAGAACATTAATTACTATTCTGTAAATGTGCTAAGTTTTTGGTGGTTAGGTTAACCCTCCAAGTTAAAGTAGATACGTTGTTTTATATAACTCTTCCCCAAACGCACCAATCTCCCTCCTCTTCTAACTTCTTAACTCTTTTTAACCGACTTCAAAAAAGGATTACTCAATTCGTCCGTATATATGTTTTTTTTATGTGTGTTCGCGGATAACTTCGTCGTTTATGAACCGATTTTTCTTTTTTGTTTGATAGTGTATACTTCCGTGGTGCTCCCATTTACATTTCATCAAAATCGGGCAAGCGGTTTTTGAGTTACACTCAAAGAACTGAAAAGTATATATTTCACATACCTCGACGATATTATAGTTGCAGTTGAAGACATCGGAGAACATACGCAATGACAATTAATCCCGTGAGTATCAAAGGTCACTGAAAAGGGTGAAAAAAAAAGGACAATATTGTGATGATAGTTACTTTAGAACTATCACGGTACTGACTTCAACAAGTTATTTCACACTTTTGAGTGTTGAAGTCGGTTACATAATATTTATGCGTAATATAAATCCATGTTGCGCCCGCCCCCATATCAGTTGGGAACTCGATTCTCAAAGTTGTTGACCACTACGGGACCACACTAGGACATACAGTCCAATTAGGTAAGTCCAACTTTGAGAAAGAGGCCAATCGTCGAATCCAACTCGGCTGGGCAGCGTTCGGGAAGCTACGAGACGTCTTCTCGTCAAAAATACCACAATTCCTGAAAACGAGAGTCTTCGAACAGTGTGTGTTACCAGTGATGACTTACGGATCTGAAACGTGGTCCCTGACTATGGGCCTTCTGAACAGGCTCAGAGTCGCACAACGAGCTATGGAGAGGGCTATGCTCGGAGTTTCTCTACGCGATCGAATCAGAAATGAGGAGATCCGTAGAAGAACAAAAGTCACCGACATAGCCCAGCGGATTAGCAAGTTGAAGTGGCAGTGGGCAGGGCACGTAGCTCGAAGAACCGATGGCCGTTGGGGTGGAAAGGTTCTCGAGTGGAGACCACGGACTGGCGAGCGCAGCATAGGACGGCCACCGACCAGGTGGACAGACGACCTGACTAAGATCGCAGGCAAGGGCTGGATGCGGGCCGCTTCCAACAGGTCCTTGTGGAGGTCAATGGGGGAGGCCTATGTCCAGCAGTGGACGTCCTATGGCTGAGATGATGATGATGATGATGATGACATAATATTTTGGTAGAATTTTTAAGTTGATAATTTTTTTTATACTGTATGGATCTCGTTTGACCACTATCTCACTTGATGGTCATTGACGATGTGGTCGAAGATGTTATCACGCTAGACCTAGAATGCTTACTGGCTCTCAAGGACTGCTGCCTGAACACACTATGTGTTTAGTGACAATATTTCAAACTTGAGGGTGGTACCACCATTTTCCAGTCGCTTCCAGAATGTTAACATCTGCACAGATATCAGTTCGCGGCCTATACATGGTTCGTGGCCTTTTATTGCCACCCGGCCCCGCGCGATAGTGGAATGCCTTTTCTTACGTTTTGCCCTTCTGTTATTATATTATAGTCTCCGCCGCTTTGCACAGTGCTGATTACATTTTGATTGCGGCTTCGATAAAATCCCACATCAAAAAATGTTTTCAGTTATATACAAACAACAGAATTTCGTAATGTGTAATAAAACACGTATGCATATTGCTGAATTAAATCAAAAGGCGATGTGATGAAAGGCGTTTACGTTTTATTTCTCGTATTTATCTTATTTATTTGTCTGTTTAGTGACAATAATTGATAATAGATAATCTCGGAGGGTGGTGTGGTATATATATGTATATTTTTTATTTTTTTTTAATGTTGAATTCTATTTAATATTTTATTTGACACACCACCCTCCGAGATTATCTATTATCAATTATTCTCCATCCAAAGGTTGTCCGGAAGAGATCGCTCTTAGCTATAAGACCGCCTATTGAACATTTCTCATTGTAAATACCTATTTTTTTTCATTTCTGTTTTTTGTGTCAATAAAGTGTATTTGTATTGTATTGTATCACTACATAGTGTAAAACAAGGTCTCTTATCACTATGTGTGCTTAACCGATTTTTATGTTTATTTTTTTTTTTGATAGAGTATACTTCCGTGGTGCCCATTTACATTTCATCAAAATAGGACAAGCGGTTTTTGAGTTACACTCAAATAACTGAAAAGTGTTTCACATACCTCGACGATATTATAGTTGCGGTTGAAGACATCGGTGAACATAAACAATGACAATAGATCCCGTGAGTAGCACAGGTCACTGAAAAGGGTGAAATAAAAAGGACAATATTGTGATGATAGTTACTTTAGTGAACTATCACGGTACCGACTTCAACAAGTTATTTCACACTTTTGAGTGTTGAAGTTACATAATATTTTGGTAAACACTGTTCTTTAAAACTTCGCAAAGGGTCTTGATGCGATTTTTTTAATAGATAGATTGATTGAAGATGAAGGTTTATATGTATAATAACATCATATCATGTATATCATATATGCTATATATTTTATACCCGTGCGAAGCCGGAGCGGGCCGCTAGTTTCAATACAAATGCAATAATTCACTCGCAACAATACAATTCAAAATAACAACCAACAGGCACGCGTGTATATGTAATAACATTATTATTGTCTAAATGTGTATTGTATATAATTTACAATCTCTTTTGTACTCTTTTCTTAACTTATTCATTCTAGTCACACCCCATATATACATCTCTGCCACATGGGCTCTTCTTCCATTTATCTTTTTTACTGCCCAATATTCAGATCCATACATCACGACAAGTGTCACAAAACACACAACCTTAAAAAAACATGAATTCTATATTAAAAAGGAAAAATGTGCAACTAGTCAAAGAAATCATACTTTCGTAATAAAATATAATTTAAATTTCGAATCGGTCCGACCCGTCGGCGTTTACATTATCTACATGTCATTGTCAAATACAAAAGTAGTGAAAAAACAAACGGAAGAATATTCTCAATTAAGAAACCTTTTAGAGGAAAACCATTAATGAAAATCAGTTCATATATGTAAGGGCTGTGATTCCAAAGATAATAATAATAATAAAAACTATACCTAAGAAAAAAAGAAAATAAAGAGATAATAATAATATGGGACAACATTCACACAAGGTCTTCAGGTCCCAAACTAGGCAGAGCCTGTACTATGGTAACCTGATATATATACTTAAATACATACTTATATACATATACACACCCAGACACAGGTCAAACAGACATATTCATACACACAAATGTTTGACCTGTCCGGGAATCGAAACAAAAAAACATATAAGCATTATTCAACACCATTATTAAGTAGCTAAGAAAGGGCTCTAGTACTCACGCGGTAACTCAAACCGCCGCTCCGCAACCGCTGCAAAATTTCTCTCCAACCAGTTTCTGCTGGTTTCTTCTGACTGAATTGCAGTTGTTATCTGGGAGTTATGATTCGAAACTTTCGATAGTTTTCTTACTCAAATTCTCTCTTCCTCGGGGTTAAAAATGCATATATTTTTCTATGAAATACGCCTCAAAGACCTCATCAAAAATTTTCATTCACCTCACCTGCACAAAATGTCCGTGCACCTGATAATTCTGAAATATCCATGAATATCCTGCGGGATCATTTCATTAGGCTTCGATTTAAATATCAAAAGAATACATTTCTATCCGTGGCTCGGGGTCCGCATTAAATATGTATCCCACTTTTATTATATTGTGTTGAAAGGGATAAATCTTTCAGACTCCATATTTATTATTTGACGTTTGGATTCACATAATAGATTTGAAAAATGGTAAAAATAAATTAAAGAAAAAAAACTTAATACGCATAGTTTCTGTGCCAGGTACCGACCCTCATATGGAGCCATGAGTGTAATATTTGTCCATTAAAACAACAAGCGAACTAACATCATCTAACGTATATATTACTTTAATAATTTCATAAATACACTCCTTGTATAAAATTAAGAAGCTGGATGCAGGCCACTTCTAACTAGTTCTCTTAGATATTGTAGTATTATTTAGAAGTAAGATAAAACAGCTATGTCGTAAGCACATATTGTATATAATGAGATATCAAAGTACCCTTGTCAAGATTATAAACAAAATCTCAAAGGGAAATACATATGCAAAGCTGTCAGGAATCTTAGGGAGTGTCCAGACCTGACGAATACGCGAGCGGCGCGCGAGCTGCGCATTCGTCCGGTCTGGACACAGCCTTATGAATGAAACGATGAATAATGCTTAAATATTGAAAATAAATGCCTTAAACATAGAATAGTCCAGTTTTTTATAGTTACAGTTCAACAGCTCAGTGATCAGCTATGATATCAGATGATATCAGATTTTCTTAATTCAAAAGTGTGTGATCTCAATCAAATAAATCTCCCTTTTCACATTATTATTTACGACGATCATATTGTTTCCGACACGAAAGCCCATTTTGTATCTCTATCCTGTCGTAGACCATCATTTCACGATTATGGTATACGTGATTTTACTTCATAACTTTAGGCATTAATTCGTACGTTCCATTGGCTCTGGAAATTTCTGATCTATTCCCATAGATATAAGGTCGATGTCAAAGAGCAGATAGCAAAGAAGGGATAGTTTTACCCAGTGTTTTTCAACCTTCGTTAATATGCGACTCTTTTACAAATAAAACCAATCTGGAGAACTCCCAGGATACTAATAAAATATGTGTTACCCTTAGCATAAAATTAAATTTCAAATTTTAACGTTCATTAAATTATAATAAAACATGTACCTACCTGGTTGAAAAAGATGCATAGTAAAATAAACTGATACAGCTTTCTCACTGAAAATGTTTTCTAAAAACTTTTTCGTAGTTTAAGACAGAAAATAACTTGTTTTTTTTATCATACTTAGACCCTCGCACTAGGATTTCCTGTGTTGCGGGAGGCATGGACACACAAAATCACAGCATACAAACACCCAAGGACCCGGGACAAACATCTAAACTCATCGCACAAATGGTCGACTCTGCCGGGATTCGAACACAGGGTCCCGGAGACACAGAAGTCATGTCACTGACTCTGACCACTGCGTCACGGGGACCGTCTTAACTATTCATTTCACCCGCGGCCCCTCATGAAACCGTGTGCGTCCACCCCGAGGTTCGTGAGCCAGAGGTTGAAAAACACTGGTTTGACCAATCGATGGGTTTATGACAGTCGGTAAATATAAAATTAAACGTCATTTTGTAGGTTGTTATGTGACTAATAAATTTTTAATGCCAGGCTAAGGTTACTGGAAGTGTTACGTTACTTGAGTTATATTTCTGTTATTCGACGGTACTCGATTAGTTTGTCGAGATCTCGATTAATAGTGTCGATGTTATGAAATTAGAATTTTAATTTGTTTCTATTACTAGGGCTTGCCCGCTGATTGGATCTTAATATTCTAAATAAATGTAATTGTATATGATAAAGCGACGAGCTCACGTGTCAATCGACATAATTTATGCAATATTTTAATTAATCCAACATCTAAGCGTTTGAAAGTATCTTCGTGCATTCAGTACCCATGGTGCATTTAGATAATGGTTCCAAGACGATTCTTTTGTTTTAGCAAGGGCATAATTTATACTCAACAACTCTTCAAAAATATAATACTTGTCAAAGGAAGGTTTCTCTTTAGCCGACTTCAAAATAGAAGGAGGTGTTCGACTATATATATTTTTTAATGTATGTTCAACGATTTCTTCGCGCTGTTTGTAAAAAATTCTTTATTCGTTTGTAAGAGTAAGGTTCCGAGGTGGTCCCACTTTAATTTTATCAAAATCAGTTTGTTACTTTCCATGATAGCGAGGAAAATCTCAGTTGAATAGGTATAGGTGAATGCAGTCGGTTGTTCTAATTCTTGCCAAAAAATCATTTATATCGACATGCCTGTCTGTCTACCTGTCTAATTGTTCTGGATAATCTACGACCAGCTGGAAAGATTTTAACGGGACTTTACTTTAACCACCCGATAACAGATACTATAAGGAGTGACATATATACTTTTATTGTAGAAAACTGATTAGGTTTCAAATGGGGCATGATATTTCATACCCTATAGGCCACGCGAGCAAAAATGCAGGCGAGTAAATTATTTAAATGTCATGCCCAGTGTTCTTATATTTTTGTATGATTCAGGTATACACTTATGTGTGGAAAACAACTATTAGAGGTTAATTTCCCCGGGTCTCACAAACCCTGAC
Organism: Apeira syringaria; assembly: GCA_934044485.1. Lineage (NCBI taxonomy): Eukaryota > Metazoa > Arthropoda > Insecta > Lepidoptera > Geometridae > Apeira > Apeira syringaria. Next base: position 2,852,699 of record OW203672.1, on the reverse strand, counting down.
ATTTTACCCAAGTCATTCGCTAATGGACATAGGATATTACTGATCGAGACAGCCTCCTAAAGCGGTTTATATTTAGAACGTGTATCAAAAGAAAATGTGAAAAAGTCCAAGAGGAAAAGAGGATTTAAGTGATTGATATGTTTCGTACTTACTTTTCAGCCAGGCGGGTACTGGAAAGTAATCACCACTATGGACTTAAAATTATATAAACTAAATTTAAGTAAAGTAAACTCGAGCCAAGGGTGGGGAATCGAATAAATTACATCGAATTGATTGTTACAATGTTATAATATTAATAAGCAAATACTGACGGTCGTCATGGCTTAGTGATCAACATTGACTTTTGAACACCGGGTTCATATCCCGGCTGGAGTACAATTCTGTGATGAGCGTACATTTTTGTTCTCGGGTCTTGAATGTTTGTGTATTGTGATTGTGTATGTCCATGCCTACCTCGATAAAGGGTATCATAGTGCGGGGGTGTGTGTGAATGCAAAAAAAATACCAAAAAATCAAATCAAATCAAATTCAAATCAAATATTTATTTAATCAGTGAAATAACTTGTTGAAGTCGGTACCATGCTCACAATATTTTGATAATATGTAGTTAGTTACTTTTGAACTATCGTGGTACCGACGTGACCTCTGCTACTCACGGGATCAATTGTCATTGTGTATGTTCATCGATTTCTTCGCCCTCAATAAGGAAATCATCGAGATAGACGTAAAACTTTTTTAAATTTACAATAGACAGGTGTTTGACCACTATCTCACCTGATGTTAAGTGATGTGGTCTACGATTATTCATGCCTGCCTAGAAGATACCTATTCACTTGTGGCTTGAAGATGCCCAGATTGTATTCATGTGGAAACACAGACTTAGGCAATGAATTCCACTCGTTAGCTGTACGCACTATGAATGTGGAAGCAAAACGCTTCGTGCTACAGGTCGGAACGTCTACCATATATAAAATATAACTTCTACCCAATAATTTTTCAGTTATTTGAAAGTAACTCAAAAACCGCTCGACCGATTTTGATGAAATTTAAATTAAAAACGGGAAGCACCAGCTTTGAAATAAAAAATCAAAATGAAAAGAATATCCTCCTTTTTTTAAATCTGTTAAAAAACAAATGTTAATACATAGTACAGTCAAACAAAGTTTTCAATCAAAGTTTAAAATTACATATTAATGTTATTAATTATTTCCAATGATGTTTTACTAAAGATGACGTATATTCATACTGCGCGGTGATCAGATTTTGTTCCTGTACGACATAAACATGCGACAGATAATACGGTACAAATAATATAGAAAAGGATGGCTATATGTTTAGACTTGCGCTTGAAATACGCGTCATAATGAAAATGACTACAATTGACTTAATTTTGTCGCCTCAGTTACCTCGCGCTTGTGTGACATCTACCTCATTTAAACATATAATATCATTGATTATTTCATATTCATAATTGTAAATTAGGTAAAAAACGACACATACTTTCTAAATTCAAACGGTGAATGTAATCTTTAACAAAGTTGTTTAGTATACGAAGTGTTACATAGTAATTCTGTGAGCGCAGTACATTATATAGATCGTACACAGAATAGTACATAGAAAGTTGGACAGTTAAACTAGTACTAAACTGCGCTTACGGAAACGCCAGTAGTGCTTGGACAAAGTGCGGCATGAGCAAGACGAGATCGTTAGGGCATATTGTTTAAAGGGACCTCAAACTAGTCTATATATATAGCTTCTGTAATAGGTTATAATATATCGGTCCCCATTACAAATAGCTATTGTATTGATTAGAAGTTATGAATATATCAACCGTCCAATCTAATAAACTCAATCGCTCACATGATATTGATGAGAATTGCCCATTTATTTTATTAGATACTTCAGCGCCCTGCGGTTTTACCCGCGTGGTGATGATTGGTGATAATGATGATAAGTAGCCTATGTATCATTCCGGGCCTGAAGTATCTACATACCAAATTTCATACAAATCCGTCCAGCCGTTCTGGCGTGTTTGAGTGGCAAACATACATACATCCATCCAAACTTTCTCATTTATAATATTAGTTGGATTATTGATTGGAAATTCTCGTGAGTTTGACACATTATTATATACATATGTGGTACCCGTACCACATATATATAATAATTAGTTGGAGTAGCCTAAAGTTTGTCCAATAATTCACGATCTCAGATGACCTATAATTTAGGCATCAGCGCTTCATCTCACCTGATGTTAAGCGATGATGCAGTCTACGATTGAGCACGCTTGCGTAGAAGACACCTGTTTACTCGTGACTAGAATACACCCAGATTGTTTTCATGCGGAAACACAGATTTAGGCAATGAATTCCGCTATTAGCTGTACGCACTATGAATGTGGAAGCAAAACGCTTCGTGCGACAAGTTGGAACATCGACCATGTATTGGATGTCGCATTGCCGCCCGTCTGGTCATTCTCAGATGGATTCATGTACCAGTTACAGTTTTAATAATATTACAAGGTCGTTAATAATATATTTTATTACGAGTGCGGAAAGCCTGTCATTGCAAAGAGTTCCGACAAATGTCTACCCGAGCCGAGGCGCAGCCGAAGGTGAGGGTTGACAGTCGGAACAAGTTGCAATGACGGTTCCGCACGTGTACTAAACAACTATTTTTAACCGACTTCAAAAAAGGAGGAGGTTCTCAATTCGAACCGTATGTTTTTTTTTTAATTTTTTTTTTGTTTGTTTTTGTTACAGCATAACTTCCGACAGGGTGAACCGACTTTGATCGTTTTTTTATTTGAAAGCTGGTGCTTCCCGTGAAGTACCATTTAAATTTCATCAAAATCGGACGAGCACTTTTTTAGTTAAAAGTAAACTGAAAAATGCGATGAGCTTTTAAACGATTTCGGCTAGAACGGTGGTAAATCCTTGATGCTGGAACAAGGTTGAAGAGTTCTTCTGAATTCTGCCCGTTGTATATACGGTAGAAAATACACGGAGAGCCAATGTCTCTGCGGACATTCAACAAACATCCATACAAACTTTCACGTTTATCTATATATAACTAGTATTATACAGGAAATATTTAATTGTTTGTTTTGGATTAATATGCTTCGAAACTACAGAACAGATTGGAAAAAATCTTTCACTATTGGAAAGCTACACTATCCCCGGGTGACACAGGCTATATTATATTTTCAATAATATTAGAGATACTTATAATTTAAATTTTGTAATTTTTGTTAAATACCCGTGCGAAGCCAGGGCGGGCTGCTAGTAATATTACATAGTAGAATAGTAATAATGATAAACCTCTACACAGATCATGTAAGCTAGTAGTACGCACTACTCTCAGTTTACACTCACGAAATATCAACGAGTACTCTCCAGCTCATGTAACGCTTAAGTTCGAGTTTCGTTTGATCTCGAGTAAAGCCTAATTGAAATTGATAACATCTCAGCATATCATTGCTCTATATGCGATCCCTTTGAAATTTAAATCAAGCCCGTGCATCGAAACTTCGACATAAGGCAGTGTTCAAGGTAGTTCTACTATAGTTTTAGATTTATCAAACACGAATAATTCCATCCTACGAAGTTATTCATTTCTAAAGTCATCATCATCATCATCCCACACAAAGGACGTCCACTGCTAGACATGGGACTCCCCCATTGACTTCCACAAGGACTGGGTGGAAGCGGCCCGCATCCAGCCCTCGCCTTCGATCTTAGTCAAGTCGTCTGTCCACCTGGTCGGTGGTCGTCTTATGCTGCGCTTGCCAGTCTGTGGTCTCCATTCGAGAACTTTTCGACCCCAACGGCCATCAGTTCTTCGAGCTATGTGCCCTGCCCACTGCCACTTCAACTTGCTAATCCGCTGGGCTATATCGGTGACTTGCGTTCTTCTACGGATCTCCTCATTTCTGATTCGATCACGTAGAGAAACCCCGAGCATAGCTCGTTGTGCGACTCTGAGCCTGCTCAGAAGGCCCATAGTCAGAGACCACGTTTCGATTCCGTAATTCATCACTAGTAACACACACTGTTCGAAGTTAATAAATTATATATGTATTATTTATTAATTTCCATTATATATATACTAGCAGATTGATATATATATATACTAGCGGACCCAACAGATGGTGTCCAGCATGCAGCGCCAGGTATATTTTTTTTTTTCTTGTGAATCTAATCCATCCCGGGCGCCATGCACCTAAACGCATTTTTAATTTTTTAAAATCGTTAAAGTCAGTCCAGCCGTTTAGGAGGAATTTAGTGACATACACACGTACAGTAGAATTATATATGTAAAGATATACTCGATGATAATAGATCATTCAATAAATTTAGAACGTCCAATAACAGACCGCAGGTGTCATTTTAACAATTAATTTCTTTTATACCAATTTTTTTTCTTATTTATTGACCCTAAGATGTCTACTAATAATAGAATCCTACAACGTGCACTGTTCCAGCAATCACGCGTGCAAATCGTGTCGCCGAACTTATATCTGCCTCAAATAAATATGCAAGTTTCTTATCTATTCCAAAGCAATAATAACATTACAAAACATTAATTATCATTTAATTTTTTTTTTACATATTATAAGTTTGCGTTTGACAACTGTCTCACCTGATGTTAAGTGATGACGTTGTCTAGGATTTAGCACGCAAACCTAGAAGGTACCTATTCACTCGCGACTTGAAGACTCCAGGATTGTACATATCGGGAAACACAGACTCGGGCAACGAGTTCCATTCCTTGGCAGTACGCATTAAGAAAGTGGAAGCAGCGTATAGGTGGTATATCTAATCAACACGTGTGCAAATGGCCAAACTAACGTACATATACCTCGAGCAATTATCAGAGTATATTATCGATTCTTACTCCTTTGACCTATTAGATACCAATAATACTATCCGGGACATGTATTGAGTAAGCGACACGCATGCGACTTGCAGCAGTAATATCAGAGACAATTAAATGTGAGTAAATAAGTTATATGGCATGTCTCTATGGCATATAGGGGGGATTTGCCAATATTCGCCACGCTTGACAGGCGGGTTGGTGAGCGCAGTATGATTTCCAATCCTCAGAAGGCGCTGCTGCCCACCTCCTGGTACGTGGTCCCTTAGCCGACTCTTACGGCACCCGCGGAAAGAGATGGGGGAGTACTATTCTAGGCCGGTGCCACCACGGCACTGTTTTTTTTCCAGGGTATAAGGTATCTTTAATCCAAATTTAATGCAAATCCGTTTAGCCCTTTCAGCCTGAATGTGTAACAATTATACACACATACAAATTTTCACTTTTATACTATTACTAGCTGTACCCCGCGGTTTTTCTCGCGTAGTGATGATTGACGATGATGATGATGATAAAAAGTAGCCTATCTGTTATTCCGGGACTTGAAGTATCTACATACCAAATTTCATTCATATCCGTGCAGCCGTTCTGGCGTGCTTGAGTAACAAAGAACCATCCATCCAAAATTTCCCATTTATAATATTAGTGGGATTGGGATTACGATTGCCCGCTGAACGCTGACCGATGGACGCAAGTGTGCAGAGCATGTCTAACGTACTGTGAGATGATAGATAGTGTGAGGAATAGCACCATATTACAATTGTGCCTTTCATTATTAGCTTATCTGTGTGTCACGGCGCAATGGTTTTTAACTGTAATGTTGTGTATATTTTTTGGAGTAATAAATAAATAAACGCTGTCTCCTATGACCGCAACCGTCACCTTGCACGCTACACCAGTCATCCGCGACCTCGAGCTACGATTTGCATGCAGCTTTGTATCCCAGATACATATATTTTCGTACATTTTCGAATATGCAATGTTTTCAATTCTAAAAAAGATTTATAAGGCGATGGACATGTCTGTAAGTGACCTTAATCATTTACTTATTCATTGTAATAAAACTTTTTTATTTTATTTATCACACTTAGACCCCCGCACTAGGATTCCCTGTGTCGCAGGACGCATGAACCACACACAATTACAGCACAAAAACACCCAAGATCCGGGAAAAACATCTATACTCATCGCAAAAATGTTTGCCTCTGCCCGGATTCGAAGCCAGGGTCCCGGTGACACAGAAGTCATGCCACTGCGCCACGGCGACCGTCACTCATCACTTTGCCAAGAACGCTTTTGTTTGCGGCAGATTAAGGTAGTAAAGGTCCGGTCCTTGAGGAAATCAATGGGGGAGGCCTATGTCCAGCAGTGGACGTCCTATGGCTGAGATGATGATGATGATGATGATGATGAAGGTAGTAAAAAGAGTACCTACCAGTGAACACAACGCACATACAAACGCTCATGAAAGCTGCATTCTTCTTCTTGTGCCATCCGCTAACGGGGGTCGGCGATCATTAGGGCAATTTTAACCTTGAAGACTGCCGTCCGGAATAGGGATCTGGTACTCAACCCAAACCAGTCTCTCAGATTTATCAGCCAGGAGGTGCGTCTGCAGCCAGGTGGTCTATGGCCTTGTATTTTGCCTTGAATTATGAGTTGCAACAGGCTGTATTTAGAAAGCTGCTTTAGCTTCTTCTACATAAATTTGCCAGTATCGTGGCAAGAGGATAGATTATCTCTGCCAACCCGAACAAAAAAGAGGCGTATAAAAATTAAATTCGATCATGTGCCATGACTAAAAAACTGGCCATTTTTTCCTTGTAACTGTAAAAGAAAATATTATGTCATTTGGCATGTACGCTACTTGACGGTATAAAATCTAAATAAAATCAAAATACGACAAATAAACAAATATATTGATTTATAATAATAGATTGATTAATATATTTGACGGTCGTCGTGGCTCAGTGATCAGCGACACTGACTTTGGAACCCCGACCCCGGGTTTGAATCCCGGCCGGGGCATACATTTCTGTGATGAGCAAAGATGTTTGTTTTCGGGTCTTGGATGTTTGTGTATTGTGATTGTGTGTGTCCATGCGTCCCGCGACCCAGAATACCAAAGTGCAGAGGTGTGTGTGTGTGTGTGAAAAAAAATATGAATAGGTGTGAATATAAGTGAAAAATCTGAACGCTATTTCAAGGACAACATACATTTTTGAATAGAAAAGGTTCCTGATCTGCCACTACCTACATTACATTTCATACAATCCTTTTGACTAAAAATAGGAAGAGCAATGTAACGAGAGGCCACATTTTATACAAATTATCAAATTATTTGAGTCTATTATATGCTTTTGACCACAGTATACACAGTAGTCACTACGTGTTCTCATCCGTCCAGTTACCGGCTAATTTCCCCGCGCACACCATTCACTCCCCAGACACAAATATCGGCGTTCATCACACTATCATATATTCTGTGACACTGTATTAACAACGCGCTGTCTGATTTCGTAACGTGATTTAAAAACTGTTTGAGCGAGTGATTCGTCTTACTAATTGTACATCAGATTATAATATTATAATATGTCTACTGTGCTCAGTTTTGAGAGGAAGGAACAAAAATCATATACTTTATTGCGTTGTCATATGAAATAAATAGGTATTTTATCTAAAAATATGCCCTACTGTGACATACCACCTGGGTATACAGAAAAGCAATTATAATTGTTGTACTTTAATTACACACATTACTTAACCTTTAACGTAAAATATTAACTTGAATTACATTAAAAGAGATGAATATAAAATCCAGCATATTCAATAAAATAATAAATATAAAGAAAGGCAAGAATACAAATACAGAATTCTTTAATGTTATTATACTTCGTACATAGTAGCATATGTGGCCCTGCCCGCTGCTTTAGCGTCCGCTGTGTTGCAGCAGTCAGTGTCATCCCAAGGTTGGCTTATTTAACAATAAAATAAAGGAACAAAAAGAAACTATATTACAACAACAAACCAAAAAAGTACAATTATAATAAATCGTTCAAAAAGTAATTATTTTGTAGCAAAAGAGGTTTAAAATATGTCTTATATTTGCCTTAGCAACGATTAATCCAGGAAAAGGTCGATCTATGTGGCGATAAACACGCGTGTGTATAGCCGATATTAACAGGTAAATAGAAATTAGTAGGAATAATAGGCCAGCTAAAAAGAATCTAATCAATATGACATGTGATGTTCTATACTATACTTAATGTTTATCTGTAATATACTATAGGTTTTCTAACCAATCACGTAGGTAAGGAGTCCTATCCCCTTTATTGCTGTATCATTTTCCATCCTCTCTCAGCACCAGAAATCAACTATGGGATCACATTGGAATAATTGGGCCCCTAATCTGAATTGTTTCCTTAGATACGCTTGGACTAAACATTAGACAACATAGTGTTTACGTCATTCATTGAAATTTGAAACCGAGAAGTAGTTATTCCAATATGTATAGCGTACATTATTTACAATGTACGTATAAAGCCGCTATCATTGTACCATTTTTATTAATTTTCCTTGATATTCTTAAGCCTTTCACTTCAAGCAACCGAACGAAAACTCGGAACAGTATTATCTAAATTTGAAATTCATCTGAATGAACGCTGTATTGTTGAGTTGAGCCTGGTGGGTAACACTATTAGTGTTAAAGCTGCCCATGTATCGAATTTCGTTTGCATGATCTATTAGAATATTATTTGCAGTGAAGCAATAAAAGGAGCCACACAATCAGAAATACTTTGAAGTATTTCCTTCTTACTGACCAGTTAAAAGGTGCATGAATAATTATAACGGTGTTATCCATACTTCTATCTTAAATCCACGATCAATAAAACATTCTGTAACTATCGTATGAATATTATCACAAAATTCGTTCGAATACGTTACGAAATGGGACAGCGATCCGCCATGTCGCGTCACGCACACACGGACGAACAATAATATCAGACTCACAATCGTACTCTCTCTTTCGTGCCCCCTCTCGTTCTCACTTCAAGACACCCTCTCCCCGCACATACCTCTCCTCCCAAAACTGTGCAGCCAGCAGTCGCCAGCCAACTGAGTTCCGCGCCCCCCGCGACCCGACCCTACCCTACACGCCAGTTTGGCTATCTCACATGGGGATATAGCACGTCCCGCGTTCGGCCCGCGCTCCGCTTCAACAGCAAACACGTAAGTTTCTAGTATTTTTTCATCAGTTATTATCCAATACATAACGTGAAAAAATGAGTAGGGAGCTACAAAATTGTCATCGTGTTTACAAATGCAGAAACCTCAATAGACGCGCGTCCTTATTTCATCATAAAAGATCATTGCGGCATATATTATGTGTAATAAATACTAATAGTGAGTCAACAAGGCGGCGGGCGCGCGTAGACGGAAAAACGATCGGTATGAAGCAGCGGGGTGACTAGGGCGGCTTCTGCGGTCGGCTTCACTATACGCCTGTTTAGCCTTGTTTAAGGGTATCGCATATATGGAATTGTCGGATTCCGGATTGACGGTCGCCGTGGCGCAGTGGTTAGTGTGTGTTAGTAACATGACTTCTGCGTCTCCGGGACCCTGGGTTCGAATCCTGGCAGGGCCAAATATTTGTGCGATGAGTGTAGATGTTTGTCCCGGGTCTTGGATGTTTGTGTGCTGTGATTGTGTGTGTCCGTACCTCCCGCGATACAGGGAATCCTAGTGCGGCGGTATGAGTGTAACAAACAAAAAAAAAAAAAAAAAAAATTGATTACACGCGTTCGCTGTTGACCGAACAGCCGACCATTGTGCAACCGACTTCAAGACTCAAAAGTGTGAAATAACTTGTTGAAGGCGGTACCATGATAGTTCACACAAAAGTAACTATCATCACAATATTGTGGTCATGGTACCGACTTCGACAAGTTATTTCAAACTTTTGAGTGTTGAAGTCGGTTGCATTTTTTGTTAAAAATTTGTTTTTCACCCTTTTCAGTGACCTGTGCTACTCACGGGATCAATTATTAATTATGTTCAGCTGACCTACACAGTAGCATCTCTTTAATTTAACTATGCGTATTACCTGTGCTGTTGTTGTGCGTCAAGGTCGTATAGGAATGATAGTAGAGAATTGCATTTTAATCAATTTCCAAAGGATGCATTTGCACAATTGCAAGCACTATTGTGTTGCGCTACTAGTACGAGATATATATTGGAAAACTTGCCAAGTGTTCTATATCTATAGTTTCAAATTGATATTATTGCATCATTCACCGTATATTTCATATTCTTTCTGACACGGTCCATCCAAAGGTTTTCTGGAAGAAATCACTATCTAGCTGTACTATCTTCATTATTTTAGTATCTTGTTAAATTTATTTTTGGTGTAAATAGTGTATTTGTGCAATAAAGAGTTATTGTATTGTATCAGCCGAACGTCTTGCTCGTAATTCGTTAACATACAAACAATACCAAAATTTAAGTATACACTTGTATTTTTTTTAACAAAATTGGTCTCGTAACATCTTTGACTGTCTATTTGTCATAGTTGCCAATTTCCTTATCCACGCATACATGAAAAATTCACCCTGTATAATATTCTAGTATTTATATGTTTATGTAGCTGTGTATAGTTTGTTCATTAATGCATTGGCATTTTTCTTACAGTATGTTTAACCACAATCAGGACAGCTCGATGTTAAATGAGAAGACAAGAAACAAGATGAGCACTGCCCGCCTGATCACCAAGGCTTGCAAGGAAAATTTAGAATTATTTAACAAGTGTCCCTCTCAAGATATTAATGAAGTAGCTCGTGCTCTAGAAGAAGTGGTATTCCTCGATAAAAAGACAATCCAAAGTTTCATATGCAACCAAAAGCCTAAAGTGTCATTTAGAGAATGTTTAAGCAAAACTGATGAACATGTTAGCAATATTCCATATGAATCATTTAGATGTATTATATATAATTTATATTTGAAGGAACAAATTGTCCCAGACAAAACTGATATATTAAAATATATCCACAGCTCGACCAAAACCTATACCGAAGGGGATCTTACCATCGATTTGAAAGCGAACAAATTTGTACTGAGAAAACTGTCCAACACGCGAAAAGCGATAATAGCTGAAGATCCTAATCAAGTATACAGAAGAATGACTTATCTAAATAAAATAAGAACGCTCAGACATGTAAAGAAAAATTTTGTTTACGTCATCTATAGAGACAAAACTTTCTCGATCACAATGTCACCACAAAGTGGAGATTTAATTTTCCAGTCTTTTAAAAACATTACAGGAGATAAAGAAACCCGAGCGTTAAAATGTGTAGGAAACTTGGTTACTAAAATTCCGAAATGTTCTGTCATAGTTTTCGACACTCAAGATATATTGCAAGGGAACTCGCATCCAAATCAATACTCTTCAAAGGATCAGATGATAGAATGGTTAAGAAAACATAACATACCTCACACAGAAAACGCACACACAGCAGAGCTATATGAGCTTATACAGAGATTCAGCATAAAGAAAACGTGTAATATTTATGATTACTTGACCTCGCACGGTTTCGACGTCCTACTAGTACCATCAGAATCCAAATCTTTGAGCTACTTCCATCCAATTTTCGGACTAACCAAAGATTTATCCCATATGGCTGAAGCGGGCTACGTGAAAGCAATGTTCGGGAAGTATGGTTCACAAGAGCTGATTGTACTGGAAGAGTTGTTGAAGGAGGAAGAGGTGAGAGTATACAATCAGGATTTGGAGATGGAGAAAGTCATAGATGCCATAAACTACGCGGCAGTTCATGCGGACGATTTACCGAAGACTTTGGTCTCGTGTAATATATGGGAAGAGGAAGTCAAAACGCCCTATATCATATTGCATTAGGTTATTGATAGTGCTCAGAGTCACATTCAACAAAAGCTATCTGAAATTGATTTTGCTTGAGTAGCGTAAAATGTAAGGGCGCAAGCGCATTCAGAGTCTTCTCTCGACCGCGGCCAACGCAATTTAGTCGAAACGCCAATCGAACACCATACAAATTAAATGTTTTTGACGATATTAATTAAGCCCCGTTACGTATCACGAACTATTATAATGCAAGAATGGCTTAAGAATTAGGTATTTTAAACACAATTGTCTCTCTGTTTTAAATATATAATTTATTATGTGTAATTGTTTGATTTTTAATTGTTATATCATTCGCTTTATCAGCGATTTTAGGACTGCGCGGTTACTATAATGTAATTGTTTATATATTAACGTGGTAAAATTGTTCTGAATGTGATTACGCGGTAAATCTATCAATATTTTTTCATCTTGAAATGTTTTGTCCTCCTCTCTTGACTCGTCTCAGTTAGATATTCCCATTAAATCCGCGGGGCGCAGCTAGTATACCGTAAACGTAGACATACCTATACGTAGACATATACCGGTATATGTCCTCACTAGCTGCGCCCCGCGATTTCAACCGCGTAGTGATGGCTGATGATCATAATGATGATGAAAAGTAGCCTATGTGTTATCCCGGGACTTGAAGTATCTACATAATAAATTTCAACCAAATCCGTTCAGCCATTCTGACGTGATTGAGCAACAAACATCCATACATCCAAACTTTCACTTTTATAATATTAGTGGGATAACACCAATATCCCAAATATCTCCATCCTATCCCATATACTAGCCATATCTCTATTTAAAACAAACGCCGATCGCTTGGGTAGCTTAGAACTAAGACTTTCGCTAGCGATTGGGACGCATGTCGTCTTTCACAATTGGGTAAACGATTTCCAAGAATTTTTAAACGTATGTCAATCGAATAATGTAAGAAAATAGGAGCTTATAGGACAACAAAATATTATTTCATGTTACAAAACCACGTACTTACGCAAAAAAGAGTGTTAATTTCATAATCATATTAACAGACTCCTCTTTGGGTAAAAAATTGTGTTGTGTCATTTAATTTTGAACTTGCACACACACACAAACACACCCGCATATGTATATAACCTCACACTACCACCAACACCACACGCTTCCTCACACTCAAACTCACGCACGCGCGCACACACACACACACACACACACACACTACCGTGGCATTGTAAATACGTAACTATTTTTGTTTTGTAAACCTAGTTAAATTAAACAGTTTTAGAATATATACGTTCTTAAAACTTAGTAGTAAATGTTAAATTAATTTTTTGAATAACGTGATTCAATTACATGATATTAATAAATGTACCATATAGGAAGGAGGTCCCCAAAATACAGGTTGACCTAGTTTGGGGGCCAAAAAATACTTAAGTTTGTAGCAATGTTATATACCAATAAATGTTATTATTATTATTATTTAATAATATTTTGATCACTTTACATAGCATACGACATTAATTCGTTATCTATTTTTAAATTGAATTTTGATGTAGTCTGCTAAGCGCGGCGACTTTTTATTTATTTATTATTAAGTATACTATCGACACATAGCTTAACTTAGGTATACAGTATTGAATATGAAAAGAGTCATTAAGTTAGTTATTAGGTCATTTTCATTGGGTCCTTTTGCCTGCAATAAAGATATTTTTTTTTTTTTTTTTTTATTAATAAGTCTCCACAAATAGAATGAGTTACTGGCAAAACCCCTCTATATCGGGGACGTATAAGTCCAGCAGTCGACGTCCTACGGCTGAGATGAACTTCATATTTGTAAGTGTGGTATATAATAGGTACTCCTACTGTAATCTACACAAATTTAAACTAACACAAGAAACAAAACAAAAAAATGTTTTTAACAAAAAATGCAACCGACTTTATCACTGCTGTGCTCAGTTTGTTTTAGTTGTATACAACATGGATCTTGTATCTGAAGTAACGTGCTATTATTATTATTAGGTATTATTTTATGTAATGAATTATACATACATTGATTCGGCGTTTCAGTCTCGATAGATTCTAATTATAAGATAGATGTTATGACTAAATTTTTATAACAAGATATCATTATTGTTTTGCTGTCCACCCACCCGCAATTACTTTTTTTTTATACTGTATAGGTCTAGCGTTTGACCACTATCTCACTTGATGGTCAGTGAAGATGTGGTCGAAGATGTTATCACGCTAGACCTAGAATGCTCACTGGCTCTCAAGGACCGCTGCGTGAACACACTATATGTTTGGTGACAGTTTTTCATACTTGAGGGTGGTAGCTAGCCAGGCGGGTATTCGAAAGTACCCTACCACCATGCCGGGAATATGATAGCGGTGTTAACTTCACCGGAAGCTCAAGCTGTTGTTGGGGATCGAACCAGTGTCCGTCAGTTTGACAGGCGACGCTGAGATATCATCGCTTCAAAACTTTGTATGCGGTGGGAAAAAAACAACGCGCCTAAGACGTCATCGGTAGGCCTAGTGCTAGTTAAAGCATGTTCAGGCTACGAGCAAGCATGCGTATGTCTGAGTAGTATAAATTAAAAGTTCATTAGGTATATCTTGTTAATGCTAACAAATATTATTTAAAATAATGGTACAAGCGCTCTAAGAGTTACACGAACGCGGTTGTAGCTTTTACAAACAAAAGACACGCACCGGTGTACGGGGCAGATTGGACCTCGTGACCTAGCCAGGTTCGATTAGATAAATAAAATACGGATAACAACAAAAGTGTTAACCACTTCAGATCTCAAACCAAACCATTTGTACCCTATAGAAAAATTAAACACAATGGTTAACATAGTAACTTATGTATTTCATTCATTGAATCTTACAATTTTAAGAATTCTCAAGGGCTTAGCCGAATATTGAATCCTTCATGCGTAGTTGAAAGCGCCGTATGTATACGTAGCAGATAAAATTAGCAGCCAGCCCTTAATCCTTCTAAAGTTATTCAGAGTCACTACATGATGGTATATCAGAGTCGGCATAATTATCCTTTACCTTCCCTCCGGCCCTGTTTAATAAATCCTCGTAAATTTTGTCAACTTTGTCATCCATCTCTACCATGACATCTTCCTTCTCCCGGATGTATCTCTCAAACTCATCTATGTATGTTGCAGCAGAACTCATTATCAGTTCTCGGAATAAGCTTTTCAGATTCTCAGTCTCAACTGCTGGATTTATTTCCGAATTTTCTATAGTTTGCTGAAATGTCTCCATAAGAACCCTGCTTAAAAGAGCAGCTGACGTACCATTTTCAATGCATTTGGGGATCCTCAGAACAGCATGTCCTTTAGCTTTCAACATCAGGTCGATCTTATACAGGTTGGTATTCAGGTCTGTATACTTCTCTGCTAATGCGAATAGCTCGTATTTGGACATCTTTGGGTCATACGTAATTCCGTGTTTTTCCAACCAACGTATGATGTCAGTCTTAAAACTTTCCAGTGTTGGAGTTTCGAGAAGTTTCCCGTTGTAAGGCGCGTCATTTTTTAATAAAAACACGCTGGGTTTTGTCATACTTGGTAAAAGGCAATCTTTGACCCATTGCTCGACATCAGAGTCAGAAAAATCGGTGATATCTTCTAAGGCGTGGATACCTTGAGGTCCTAATGCATAGATTACTCTCTGCACCCATCCTCCAATTAAAGGGCGACTAAGCAACTCCTTCGCCAGTTTGTGGTCCCTGTACCCACCACTAGAATCGTACATGTTGATATCTATGTAATAAATATCGGATTTTAACGATCTGTAGAACTGCATTCTTTTAAGGTAGTTATATCTTTCAAAGCGTACGAGTGGGTTCTCAATGATAACTGCAGTTGTAGGCGAAGTCTTCTTCCAAACAAAATCCATTTTGACCAGTATCTTTCGAAAATTTCCAATGTCTATGTATGAAGGTATCTCCCCGTGCAATGCAGTAAACAGATCGAACGTGGTCGGTATTTTGCTTCTGTTTAGGTAGAAATAAACTAGTTTGTCGTATATCACTGATCTATCGATAGGTTGAAGCCGTGTTTCGAAAACGTCACACGATTCGAGTTCCCTCAGCACCTTGGGATGTAGTCCGGTGTACTTCGAAGCGGTTACTAAATAATCTTCATACATGCCGGCAAAATCCCCATTACTTAATTTCTTCATGAGCCGTTGGAGTAAACGGCGTCTCTCCGTATTGGCATAACTCATTTTGAGCAATTAATATAGCAAAAATAATTAAATAGATGTCACAGGAACAGCTGATATTGATAATAACGTTGCAAATATCGCGTGGTAACTGCTCAGTGCTCAGCTCAGCGCTAGAGCGACGGGCGACCGGTAAACAGACAGAGCAGGAAATAACATTTCTACAATCGTAACGAGTGTGAGGGATCTG
This sequence comes from Apeira syringaria, assembly GCA_934044485.1. Lineage (NCBI taxonomy): Eukaryota > Metazoa > Arthropoda > Insecta > Lepidoptera > Geometridae > Apeira > Apeira syringaria. The sequence goes on along the minus strand of OW203672.1, from coordinate 2,836,494 downwards.
GTCATATGTTGCTGTCCTTATCTTTCAGACGACGCGATACAAGCGACGACGGCGACGTAGCAGGGGCCGAGCACACACCGCGTGCGCGATTCGACTACCCAGCCAGCCGGCTGTGTGGCACTAGCGCGACGCTTTGTTGTACAACCCATACGCTTAATATAGTGCGAGGTCTGTAGCATAAACATTAATTGAATAATTCTCCAAAATACATTTAGTGCTAACCAGTTAGGGGGCGTTAACGATCTTAGTGAGTCAGTATCAAGCTATCATTGTAATCTTAATATAAACTTTGTAATTAAGTTTAATAGGTACCATATACCTACTAACATTTTCTTTCTTCGTGTACAGACCTACATGATTGATGAATGTAACTATTTTTATGTAATATATGTTACATATATAAATATAACATACTTTCAAATTATAGATAAATACTCGTACATGGAAACTTAATTTTAACCCGTCCGGTTAATATTACGAAGACTTCGTAAGTCACGAAGATTATATTATTATAGGCACTATGTACATGTTCCAAGCAACATATTTGCCATCACTAACAAAATACTTCTAGTAGGTAATTATTTATATAATTTTTAGGCATCTAATTGTGCTAATCAATATCTAGGTGAATCGCCGTAGTAAGTAATCAATAAAATTTTGTGCACAAGTTATACCTAGGAAATATTTTTAACGATTTGTAGGTACATCGTATTAGACGTAATTTAATTAATTTACTTTTACAATAATTTATACCATGCCCGAGTTCACGGGGCGCACTGCAATACAGCGAATAAATCATAAGCATTCCTATCAAACAGGGCGGCCGGTGGCGCGTACTGTCCCCCGGATTGCATAAACCATCTTAAGAATACAGAATACAGAATATGTTTATTGTATATAACTGTGTACATAAGATGGTCAAGTTTACAATGTAGGTTTCAACAGTTTGCCCATTTCGGACGTACAATTTTTATAAATTACTTTTCACATACATATTATACATTTCGCATACATAATAATGGATGTTTACATCTATTCCTAATAACAACTTAAAGGCAACTGACAACTTAATTACTTTACATCAAAATATTCTGCCAAATTGTAAAATGCTTTGGATGCAAGCCAGCTCTTTATTTTATATTTAAATTGATTATTTTTTAATAACTTCAGTTCTAGGGGTAAACGGTTATAAACTTTAATTGCCATGTAATAAGTACTTTTATGAAATGTAGCATTGTTGACTTGTGGTACGCATATATTATACTTATAATTGGAACGTAAAATATCAGCACGAATGGAATGAGTATTAAAATAGTAGCTTTCGTTGTTTTTTATAAATAAACATATTTCATAAATATAAATACCCGTTAAAGTTAAAAATCCATTTTCTTTAAATATATTTCGAACAGTATCCGTTCTATATAAATTAAACATTATTCGAAGACATTTCTTTTGAAGAATAAAAGTGGAATCTACATTTACTGAATTCCCCCAGAATATTACACCATAACTTAATAATGGATAAATATAGGCATAGTAAGCATTTGCCACAATTTGTTGGGATGTAGCATTTTTAAGTACTGATAAAGTGAAACAGTATTGAGACAGCTTACTGTTTATGTTATTTATATGGGATTTCCAGTTTAAATTTGTATCAATAGTTACTCCTAAAAAGTTTGCTTCGTTTACCATATTAACTTTACTGCCAGTGTTTTGAATATCAAGATGCATTGAATGTTGTTTGTAATTTTTAAAATTTAACATTTTTGTTTTGTTTACATTAACTTTTAAATTTATATTTCCTAGCCAAGTTACCACCCTATTCAACTTAACTTATCGAAACTTATATAAACGAAATGTTAAATTTGATGTGTGTCAAGTGCATTTTATAATTAGGAAAGAATACCATGTTTTCAATCCTCCCAGCTTGTGTATAGGTATTCAATAGTATGTATTCGAAATGGAGAGGCAAGACGACACGGCTGCGGGGCGGCGTGAGGCGGGAAGGGAAGGGAATCCGAACCGAACAGTCTCGAGCGCGGCGTTGCCGCTCCGTGCGCTGCTGTGCGGTCATTGTATTGAAGCAAGTCAGATCAGACAGAACGTCTACTAACTCCTAAGCGTAAGCGTCCCACCGCAAGAATTTGGTAACATTTTTAATAAATTGTAAGTTTCCTTGGATTGTTTGTTTGGTATAGCGTATTTAAAAGAGAAGGAGATGTGATAATGATAATAATAAGACATTATATTGATTTGACAGTTTGACGAGTACTTAGTTGCGGAAGATCTGCCGAGTTGAACAGACGTGTAAGCCCAACTGTGCGTCGCCGGAACCGCCGCCATTTTGATTTCGTTTTACCCCTATACACAAGAAAACAAATTTGGTAAGTGCCCACATTCAATCTTAAAATATGACCATTTCGACCATAGTAAATTTCCATGAGCCGAATAAGTAACAGTAATATAGTCACTGAGGTACTATTACAACGTTAGTACAACAGTGAATATGTATATATGTACAGGTATTATAATTATGAATATATTCGTAGGAACGTACCTAAAACTGGTACTTAGGTGGGTTTCTTTGCATTAAAACTGCAAATTTAGTAGGTACTCCTATTACTGAAGGTATAGGTCCCTAAATTCCTTAGTTTTAACTTAACCGACTTGTAAAGAGGAGGTAAGTACATTTTTTGTTATTAGCTCAAGACTCCGTCGATTGTAAATCCATTTATTATGTATTTATTGTTGTTTTGTTACCTCATTTCACATAGCTCCATAAAAGTATTAAAATGGGTTTGGCATTTCTTTTGTTATATTAAGTAGATAGGTTAGTTTTAGGTATTTTGTCTATACTAAAAAGAGGAAATTTTTTGCTTGTTTGCATTGAAACGCTCATAGGATATTTAACTTAAGAATAAGAATAAAAAATGTTTACTGCCAACAAATACACAGTTAGATTTAAAATAAACAGTTTTAGGTAAGTACCTACATAGGTATACCATCATCTTAGGTGCACATGCATAAATACATTAATTGTATGTGCTCAGCAAATTGGGTACAACTATAAGTACCTACTTAGTATGTACATCGGTATAACTATACGTAGTATAATACCTATTATGTTGCGAAGCATTTGTTTGTGCAGGGCTGGTTTTAAGCATTCTACACCTTGCTCGAAATTGGATGTTAATCGAGGATCAATCAATATTTGTTACTATGTATTTGTAACAAATATTTATTGATCCTCGATTAACACCCAATTTCGAATTATCGATCGATTATTTGAATCAACTTATAAGATTTTTTAACTATACCTAGATACAGTCTTAAAGCATAATCAGCCTAAGGTAAACGTACCAGTAATGGACAGTTTATGGTTCATAAATGACATAAAAAATATTTGTGAAAAACCTCACCTCCATTTGTCTTAACAACTATTATTTAATGTGAAAAAGCTATCTATGCTATTAAAAAAATACTTTAAACAGTTACTCTAGATCAAATAAAAACTCAAAAAAATAACGGCATAGATTTCTTTAGTAATAGACAAGTATGACTTGTTCTGGAACTGGACACCTGATGAATGATGAACTTAGGCAGAAAAAAAACCACAAGTTTAGATTTTAACTGCCTCAAGAGCACAGACAATTTGAAGTGGCGTGTAGTTTTTTACCGTTGCAATGGTAGCCGTAATGCCGATATTTCCAGGCATGTGCTCTGCATGAGGCTGGCCGATCCAAGCTTCGTCTTGAAGACGCTGTCACAAGTCGTGCAGTGTTGTGTGTGCGTGTGTGTGTGTGTGTGTGTGTGTGTGTGTGTGTGTGTGGTACGAGTGAGATAAGTAGGTAGTGGTAAAACGCTAGATTTATACAGTATCAAAATAAACTGTCAATTGTTGATAGTAAATTCTAGTAATTGGTAGTGATTCTCTTGTTCAGCTCAACTAAAATCGTGATCTAGAATTAAATGGTTATACAGTACAAGTATTGGCAAATCCCCCCTATATGGGGGAGGCATACGTCCAGCAGTGGACGCACATAGCTGAGAATGATGACAGTACAAATTAGTACGATACTTATCAATCACAATACAAAATTTAGATGTTTTTATTAAAAGTTGCCTGTATTTAGAGGTAAAATAAGCCGTTACTTATTTGGTGACGACTAAAACTACCGGCATTTGGCCAGCAATTGAATAAAACTCGTATAAAATTAGATACGAATTTAAATGTTAGTGCAAGTTGAATAAAAGCCTAATGACAACAGTTTTAGTTTTGTTTAATAAGATAATTACTTGCAATTGTGTGTGTATGCATGTGTAAGGAAAAATGTTTTATATACCTAATAGTTTTAGAAAATTTGCTATTTGCATCGATGAAATAAATAACCTTACCTTTCTCTTCCGTTTAGTTGCCATGTCTAAAAAAAAGATCACTAAACAAAAACCAGGGGAAGATCGCCACAAGACTGACTTTAGCACTTCTGTATCATTTCACGAAGAAGAAAATGACAAACCTTGCTCAGCATCTTACTGCCATAGAGCAATTGTTTACGATCCAAAAGATATCAAACAAAAACTGATGATAGCAGCTAATATAGTCCTAGAATGTAAGGAAGATAAAAACCGAATTAGGTCCGGAAAGCATGTAGATGGAAAACTGGATGCCTATATACAGATATTACAAAAGTACACTAATCTTCCAGCAAATGAGCTAAAAGAATTAAATATCACAAGGGACTCATCTTTTCAAAAAGCATTACAAGACGTAAAGACGATCTGCTCTCCGACTTTAGACTTCTTATGCGGCGACATCAGAAATATATTCGTGAAGTATATCATTGAAGAGAAAAGTTGGCCTACAACAACGATATTTTCAAAGGATTTAAAAAGAAGGACCAATAAATATATTTACGAAACGATCACTATTCAAAGGCTGGTGAAGAACAAACTCATCAAATACCAACACTTCGCAAAATTAAACAGATACATCATATTGGAACATCCTGAAAAGATTTATCAGCGGACTGTATACTTAAAAAATGTAATTGAACATAGAAAACAAAATAGAAACTTTGTTTATGTGGAGGTGAAAAGAATTATCCCAAGAAGCAGCACATCAGGATTTATCGTCGGACTTGCAGCTTTTCCATGCATCAATAAATTAGAAAAGTTCTTTACAAAAGACTCTGCTGACTTGATTGCCAAGAAATGGCTTCAACAGCGAGTATTACCTCTCGTTCCAGCAGGCAGTATTATTCTCATCTGTCAGCCAAAAAGACGCAAGCAAATTTCGCCTAGCGCGAAAAAGTCTGACATAATAACGTGGCTTGATGAGAACGGGATCCCATATGAGAATACCCATTTAGCAGAATTGTACACGCTTTATATGAAGTTTAAAGATAAAGTGAAGGCCCTAGATATATACGATCACGTTTTTCTCAACGCAGGGTTTGAGCTGATTCACGTTCCACCAGAATGGACTATTCTCAACTTTTTCAGATATGTATGGGCCGATATTGAGGTGATGGACGCATACTACACAGGTAAACAGGAAGCTGTGAAGCAAAAAATTCTAGTGGCGACTCAGGCGATGTCAACTTTGAACGAGGCCGAGGAGAAATTGATCAAAGACGAAGTTAATATCTTGGAAGAAGATAGCATTATGGAACAGACTATAGAAAATATGCTTCAAATGATTCAAAACGGAGAAGTGCCATTACCAGAGTTCCCTGAGGAGTTGGGTGGCGATAAGAGAGACAATTTTGAGATGCACGTGAGTGATATTATTTTCGACAGTGTAATGGAATAAATTTTGATATTTCTGATTGTTTTGATTTCATTCTTTCATTTCATTTTATTCAACATTTATATTTACAAAAAGTTAAAAACAAAAATGTAACCAAAATACGTTCAGTAATATAAGAAATATTCATACTCTTTATCATTAAAAGCTTCGTAAATAAAATGGTTAAGAAAAACGATATTCAAAATGTGTCGATCATAACGCGTGGGAATCGCTGTATTTTACTATAGTCTATCGATTGTTATTCCACGTGTCCACGTATTACATATGCCGAAAACGTAATATTACAGGAAATAAATCACGTTTAACTACGTTATTAGACGCAGGGGGTAGGTACGCGAGCGAGGGGTAGTTCAAGGCTATAGTATATTGCGTTATTTTTCTACCTTAGTAGGGTAACAACCCCATAAACATAAGTATACAATTATGTTTACATTTTTGCGATTTCATTTATTTTTATAAATGTTTCCATTGGAATGAATACGGCGTTTTGCCCGAGTGTCGTTGATACACATTTAGATAAAGATTTTTCTACAATTCCTTGCTCAAGCAAGCCTTGAGGAGAACCAAAAATTTGTACAGTATAGGCAAAATACGAAGCTACGGGTGTTCAGCTAGGTTGTGCACAATATTTTGATATTAGTTACTTTTGAACTATCATGGTACCGACTTCAACAAGTTATTTCACACTTTTGAGTGTTGAAGTCAGTAATTGAGTTAGTAACGTCAATAACTCGATGATGTGAACCCCTAAGTGAGTTACCTTAGTTACCGTAACCACCTTACCTGGTAACTAGTGTACAATTTGAGACGATACCGGCAGCCCACAGCGCCAGCGGAAACATCTATATCGGGCTTTGATATATTACATGCCTACACGTTTCCTACATGAATATGATAATGTAATGAGTAACAAGACCGCTTCGAAGAATATAACATTATTTTGAAGAGTAATTACTCACGTATGTACATAATAATATATAACGTTTTATTCTGACACAATTTTTCGCTAAATATAGGTATATATTACTAACAAGCCTGTCGGGTGGCGGTTTAATCATCTTTTAAAAATAAGTACTTCCTCATTTGATGCGCTTCATTATTCTGTTTTTCATGGTGATAGGGTACTTTCCAGTACCCGCCTGTATAGCTATCACAAGGTGGACAGATGACCTCACTATGGCCGCAGGAAGAGATTAATGGGGGCGGCTTCCAACCGATCTTTTTGAAGAACAATGGAGGATGCCTATGTCCAGCAGTGGAGGTCCCACAGCTGAGAAGTTGATTATTACGAAGATTAAATTGTTTTTACGATCGCTTGTTGATTGAAAACACTTGTTGACTAAATGTGGCAAGCACGCGAAAGCAACCTAGAGCCAGATTGAATAATATTCGGTAGATCGATAGATAGTTTATAAACCGACTTCAAAAAAAGGAGGTTACTCAATTTGACCGTAAATATGTTGATTTTTTTAAACTGTGTTCGCGCATTACTTCGTCGTTTATGAACCGATTTTGATGATTTTTGTTACATAGAGTATACTTCCTTGGTGGTCCCATTCAAATTTCATCAAAGTCGGGCAATCTTTTTTTGAGTTATACTCCAATAACTGAAAAGTGCTACGCGTATCTTGATATTATTGTCGCGGTTGAGGACATCGCTGAACATACAATGACAATTAATTGATCCCGTGAGTAGCAAAGGTCACTGAAAAGGGTAAAAAAAAATTTTTTTGGAAAAAATGCAACCGACTTCAACACTCAAAAGTGTGAAATAACTTGTCGAAGTCGGTACCATGAGCACAATATTGTGATGATAGTTACTTTTGTGTGAACTATCATGGTACCGACTTCAACAAGTTATTTCACACTTTTGAGTGTTGTAGTCGGTTGCATTTTGTGTTAAAAAAAATATTTATAAGAGTTTCCCTACAATTCATTAGACGCTTCTTACTTTAAACAATGTATTGTAAAAAACCTAATATAGTTCGGAATCTGAAATTCTCCAGCGTCCCAATATCTAGTCTTCAACTGTACATTCTAAGACAAAAGGTCGTGTTGTTTTGACATCACCTGTTTTGTATCGTAACAATAACCTGCATTATCTTCAGATGTTCTGCTACTAGATTGATGTTGCAAGGTTTTTCGGATAAATGGTGTACGTACAGTTTCAGGAAATCGTGTTTCACGAAAACAGGTGATGTCAAAACAACACGACCTTTTGTCTTAGAATGTACAGTTGAAGACTAGATATTGGGACGCTGGAGAATTTCAGATTCCGAACTATATTAGGTTTTTTACAATACATTCTTTAAAATAAGAAGCGAAACTTCTTAAGTAATTATGTACAAATAGACAAATGCAGTGTACGTTTGACATAATTATACACAGTTCATATTATTATTGCGTATTGCTAGCAGCTCGGCCGCGGCTACAGGATTGTTCAACGCAGCAGATTTACCTATTTTTTTTGCGAAATGCTAAGAGTAAATAAATGTTCCGCCTGTATTACTGAATGGACGAATTCTTAAAAAAGTGTCCCAATTTAAGTATCTAGGCCATTGGGTGACCGAGACGCTCGCAGATGATATGGACATAGAGAGGGAGCGCAGGGCGTTGTCTGTTAGGGCTAATATGCTGGCTCGTAGATTTGCGCGGTGCAGTGTAGAAGTGAAGGCGACGCTTTTTAGAGCTTTCTGCCAGTCGTTCTACACCTGTGGGCTATGGGTCAAGCACACAAAAAAGTCATACATCGCCCTGCGAACCCAATATAATAACGCCTTTAGAGCACTGATGAGGTTGCCGCCATACTGTAGCGCTTCAGGGATGTTTGTACATGCGCAAATAGATAATTTTTCAGCAATTATTCGTAAACGTGTAGCGTCCCTGATGAGTCGTGTGCGTGGTAGCACTAACTACTACCTACAGCTGCTTGCGTGGAGGATGGACCTGGGGTGCCCAATGATGCAGCATTGGACTAAACTGCATATTGAGCATGCCGGAGCCAAACCATTATATAGACTAAGATGACAAGAATGGATTATTATTATTATTTTTATGACTTTTTATATGTGACTTATTATGATTTGACATTTTAACTATATGTATTGACTTTCCTCATTTTGTATTATTGTAAATTTATTTTTAATATTGTGTATTATTATTTATATGGATTTTCATCTGAAATAAACGAATAAATTAAAATTAAAATAATATCATGTCTAGTGATAACAGTAATATCTTCACTCTTCTAGTCAGTCAGTAAAATTATATTCGTAATTTTTTTTTGTTAAATTGTAAGTGTGCTTATTTATGGGTATGTTGCTCTGGCGATTCACACGCGTGTCGTGTATAAATTTATGTAAGTACATGAAGTTTTTTTTTTTCACATGGCTCAAATATGAATTTTAACTTTGTTCTTTTACGATACAATTCACCATTTCATCCAGTTTCGAATATCTGAGATTTAAGAGCGGGAAAATTAAGGTTTCTATAGTTTCGGCCTCAACTGTACTCAAACATCTGTACACAAAAATTTACAATCAAATATATCGTTGTGGGATTTTATTTGAATAATTTAAGGCGGTGCGGCGATGTGGGGAGTAGGGGTTCGATGCTATCAACGGAATTGCGTGCCCTTAAGGTACGGTGTGTATCTTGTTGGGGTAGGGTCATGAATGTATGTGTGATTGGATGTGGTAAAACTAACCTTTTATTATATAATTTTGATAGGGAGGCATACGTCCGGCAGTAAATGTTACTTTTGTTATGAATAAGAGCAAAAGGCACGCGTGCGATTCGTGATCCTTTAAAGAGACCAGCTGATATAGTTGAAACAATAGTTGGAACGTAAGCAACTTATTTACATGAGTGTTTTCCGTTTTTCATATTAAAAAGTTTATAGAATTAAAAAAGATTACGATGATGTCCAATATCGACGACATATAGATTTGTTGGTGTTATTTTTATCCAATTTAATCCCAGCAGCGTAGGATACTACCACATCTGAGGACCTGTAATCCAGTTATTAAAAAAATATCAGAATTTTACAAACAAGATTGAAATCAAGACTATTATAAGTCTATCGGATTTCTATCGGACATATATATGAGAAGAAAGCCCTGGAGATCATGAGGGCAAAAAGAAGCGGATACCACAATAAACTAAAATTTTAAAAAATAAACTTAACTAAAATTATAACTTTAAACACCAATGAATAATTTTGAACACTCAGTTTTCAGGCGTTTTATGACATACTTGCCCCCGCGGTTTTACCCGCGTGACGATGACTGATGATGATGATGAAAAGTACCCTATGTTTTATTCCGCGCCCTGAAGTATCTACATATCTGACTGGTCGGTTGGCGCAGTCGGTAGCACTCTGCCTTCTGAGCCGCTGGTCCTGGGTTCGATTCCCGGACAGGTCAAACATTTGTGTGCATAAACATGTTTGTCTAACCTGTGTCTGGGTGTGTATATGTATATAAGTATATATCTCAGTCATCAGGTTACCATAGCACAGGCTCTGACTAATTTGGGACCTGAAGACCTTGTGTGAATGTAAAAAATAAAAAAAATAAAAATGTAAACAAACTTCTAAATAAAAAAAAAATCAAATTTCATCCAAATCCTTCCAGCCGTTTAGGCGTGATTGAGTAACAAATATCCATCCATCCATCCATCCATCCAAAACTTCACATTTATAATATTAGTGGGCGTAGGATTCACATGAAACTGTTTGAACATTTAAATAAATATTGAATACTATGTAACTTATATTTATAATTAACTGCTAAGTTATGATTTTTCTGCAAATGCCGCATCCATTTTTCGCAGTAAGTGTTACATGAACATACAAATGTGGCACAAGAAATAAAAACTCAAATCGAGGTGTTGAGTCAAATGACAGTGTTCAACGCAGGCGTAACCGCAGTGCCAAATATAGCAACGTTTTGAACAAGACTACATACGAATTTCAAATTTATAACAAAAGTCCTAAGATCCAAAATCCCGTGCACTTTGTTAATCAAACTGATATGAGATGTTTTTACAAAATCTTGAATCTTAATTGTAATGGTAAGTAAGCATAGGGGATAGGGTTTAAAATGGCATGTTTCATTTGTGATGGCTTTTATTTGATAAGCAAGCGTTAATTTCAAGGCGGTCGATTGATCTGTGGATGTGAATCCATTTGTAAGGGTTCAGATATAAAAATATCATAAAAAAGTATGAATACCAACGTATATATTATTACTTACTTGTATAATAAAGCAGTAGAAATATTGTAATTGAGCAATTTAATAAAAAAAAACGGTTGACGACGAATGTATTTCTAGACCCAAATTTTTAAACTGATTTTCTCGGATTTGCAAATGAACCAGTAAGAAGCAACGTACAAGCAGCGCAGCGCCGGTTTTTTTTAAGTCGTCACTAGTATGAGATCTCATTCTTCAAATTGATTGAGTCTAAAAGCTAAAGCTTAGAAAAATACGCACAAGACTGTTACGTCCAACAAAGCGCACGTGTAGTACACGGTTTGGTGTTTATTTTACATTACATTTTGGTAGGTTTGTTGTTAGGTCAATAACACTCGATGCTCAGTGACGATGTAGTCGAAGAGGAATCACGCTTGACCTAATATTAACTGGTTGGACAAGCTGCCTGAACACTGTGTGTATACAGACAGTTTCGCAAACTTGAGGGTGGTAGCCACTCAGGCGCGTACTGCGAAAGATACTTTCACCTATTTGATAACAATGTTACAAAACTTCTGTTAGATGAAAGGACTCGCATTCTGCGTCTATTTATCAAGAAAGTCTTTCGTTCTTTTCCAGATCTTTAGTCTCAGCCGTGCAGATTTGCATGCGTCCATACGTACACCATATTTACTGGCCGGTTGGCGCAGGGTAGCACTCTGCCTTCTGAGCCGCTGGTCCCGGGTTCGATTCCCGGACAGGTCAAACATTTGTGTGCATGAACATATCTGTTTGACCTGTGTCTGGGTGTGTATATGTATATAAATATATATATATAAGTCATCAGGTGACCATAGCACAGGCTCTGCCTAGTTTGGGACCTGAAGACCTTGTGTGAATGTTAATAAATAAATAAATAAAAATAAATTCTATAATAACCTGTTTTCCAAAGATAATTTACCTAATTTTTTTGTCTTTTTAATTTAGTCTATTCAAATTACTACTCACAGCGTTTGTTGTGCAGAGCTGAAGACGTACCACCATCAATTTTCAACAATAGGTTCGATTCTTACTGTGGGATCCACGACGTAAAAGTGAATATTGGTTGTGTACGCTTACCTGAAACAGAAAAGAAGAATATCTCGGTAAACCACGTTTCATTACAAAATATATCAGGTTTTATAAATTTAAATAAGTACTGGATATTTTCGACCGAATGAGCTTGACAACGGAGACAATAATGACGGTAGGTTTTATAAATACATATAGGCATCAAGTTTTGACGTGATAACGTTTTATAAATTGATGAATGCCAAAATGAAAAATAGTAACGTTCCGCGTAACGTTCCACCTGAGTTTTGTATTACATAAAATAATCAAAGTCAAAGTCAAAGGCAAAGTCAACGTCAATGTCAAAGTCAGTCAAATTCAAAGTCATACATGATTATGTCGTTATCACGTAAATCTATCGTCCGTAAACCGACTTTACAGACAACCAATTTTTTTATGATAAAACCTGTTTTAAATCCTGTGGCAATGCAATAAAGAATTTTGATTTGATTAGTTAATATGCCGGTTTTAGTGTGAACTCTTGCGATATCCTATCCTACTATTATTATAAACTCGAAACTTTGTGTGTATGTTGTTACTTATTCACGCTAAAACGGCTACACCGACTTCGATGAAATTTGGTATGGAGATGGCTTATACCCTGAATTAACACATAGGTTTATTTTAATCATCACCGTTTTTCATCACCACGCGGGTAAAACCGCGGGGCGCAGCTAGTCAGTAATATTTCTAACATACAGTGATCAGATTTATTCTCAGAAGTCATGTTATAAAACTTTTTAGTTCCACACTAATCAGCCCCATCCATCCAACATAAAAGTGTCATAAGAGCTGCAGGTACCAACCCAATCTGTACCTTAGAGCCCTTAAGCCCTCAATATGGGTATTAAGCACCCTCCCTAATTGGGGGGTGCATTAAACGCTTACGCCCATATAAAATGATTTATGTCTGGGCCCACTGGTCGCCAAATTACGACCCTGGGGTCTACTATGAGACTTGTCAAAGTTTGTAATGGTTTTGAAGACGGCGGCGTGGTGGTTAGATCAAAGCTTGCGTTTTACACTATGACCATCTAACCTGAAGACGTGGCTTAGAGTGTACCACGTAAGTTTGGAATGTACCTATTTACTTATGAATCTAAAACGGCGGGATTCTAAATCCAAGTGGGCTATAAAAGCATCATGACTTTTAGAGTTGTCAATTGTGATGTTTGATCACTGAGTACGCTTAGATAGATAATTTCTTGGAACGTTTTATATGCGTTGGCCTGAGGGTTCGATATTAAGACGACCGCTCTCATTTGACATATCGTCTTACATGTCAATTGCTGTCCAGCTGTGTGTACGTAACCTAAGTAAACCTAATAATATAAATTTGCATGTAATATTGTCGCAGGAATACACATAACATTTGCCACGTCTTCCTTTAGAGCGTTGTTATTTTAATTTTAGTTTATAGACATAGTTATTAATCTAAGTGCATGTTGATATTCTTCTCTCAGCCATGTGCGTCCACTGCTGGACATATGCCTCCCCCATATAGGGGGGATTTGCCAATACTCGCCACGCTTGGCATGCGGGTTGGCGAGCGCAGTATGATTTACAATCCTCAGAAGGCGCTACTGCCCACCTCCTGGTACGTGATCCCTTACCCGACTCTTACGGCACCCGCGGGAAGAGATGGGGGAGTACTATTCTAGGCCGGTACCACCACGGTACATGTTAATATTATTGTTATTAAATTTTTAATTGTTTATAGTTATATATATTTATTTATTGTTATATTATATTGTATATTAATCTGTTGCTCGTTTCCTTCTGTGCCGGCTCAAATGGTTCCAACGGAAGACCAGCGCTGGTTTACTCAGAACTAGCATACGCTGAGTTGGGACCATTTTAAGACATGTCATTTAAAGCACTATTTAGGAATGTTCCAAATTTTTAATTTTTGTTAATATTTAAGTGTTTTTGTTACTGTCTCAAATAAATCTAATTTCTTTCTTTCTTTGTAATAAAAATCAAAGAAAATATTTTTATAAATCAAGTCCAAAATTTTATGGATGTTTCCTTCTCGTAGTTAAATGTATACGAAACTAGGGCATATCATTCAAGTGATCAACATTTTCATCCTTTAAGGTGTTTCGATTTCCATACAAACGTGTTTTCCATTTATGTGAAAAGAGAGTATAATTTCAACCTGCTTAAACTGTGTTTGGTTTTGATTTTGTTCAATTTTTGCAGATCACATTTCGTTGAAGAAAATGGTAGGATAATAGAAAAAATAACACCGAATTTACAACAATGAATTACTATTATTCAATTATTGACCGCCCATTGTACGTGCCTTAGTTTATGAGTCTATGGATATTATTTTCATGGTAAGTGCAATAAAGAATTTAGATTTCGTATCTTGCGGACAACTTGCGCGCAGCAACTTGTGGGTAAACTGTCAAGTACAACAGACCCCCTACCATGACCATACCTTTAATATGGATATATACGGTACATACACACAGTCTCGCAATACATATATCTATCTGCGAAATACAAGAAACGGAGATAGGCCTGCCGCCTGTGGTTAAGAGAAACTGCTCCTCCATATGTGTCACCTTGTATAATAATATTTCTGTGTCATACGCGATCTTCCTTTCGCATTATTTCGTAAAAAACTTAAATCGTGGTTACTAGAAATATCATACTACACGGTATCTGATTTTCTAAATAATGATTAATTTGAAATAATACATAAAACCACGTTATTGTAATTCTGCAACTCATTTTGAATTCATTGAATTTTTTCTATTGTAAATTTTCTGATTTACGAAATTGTATTATATTCAATTTTTATTTTTATTGTAGTGTTATGTAATATGACTTTTTTTTTAAATTAAGGGCTATTATAAAATACTAATAACTAATTACAAAACTGCAGCTACTACGGTAACATTTTAGCAATCCATTAGCTATTGACAGCCTATACCTATAGATAACTATTAAATAATATATGATAAATAACCATATATGATTAATTGATTAATTGACTATCCTTTTGACTATATATGTCTTCATTTGACTATATTGTTTCTAATCGACCATTGGATATTATTTTTATTTGAATGTTGTATATATTTTGAGTTGACTATTTATTTTATTTTTTCTATTTCATAAGGACTGAAAAATATAAAACCATGTATGTATTCTATTTACATGAAATAAATGTCATTTCATTTCGCTTCGTTCCCGTTGGGCTAGGCAGAAACTACATTTTTCCACTTGCAAACTTTTTATTTCGCCTGGCCTAGTTTGACATAAAACCGATAGTAGCATCCTTAGCCATCAAACATTTATGAAATTAACCCTCCCACGTCTTGGGGAGTCTGTGTGATGTCCCAAAGCTTGGATTAGACATAAATTATAATTTCAAAAGCGCGTCTGCTTTGTTTCCTCTTTTTAATCCCATACGGAGAATGATAATGAGACAACTCTTCTAACATTCTCTTTGAAAGGCTTGTGGATGATTAAATAATTATGCGACACTTAATGTACTCCTGGACATTAGGTCAGTAACTGGGTGAACACACTTCGCTAATCGCGGTGCTATAAATTGATTCATAGAAAATTCTAAATTTGATTGAGCCAATGATCTCACTGGTCGAGAAGCTTATTTTTTATTTTAGACCTAGCTATATGAGACGACAAGAAGGCATTGTTGCAGCTTACTCATAAAAAAATAATTAAAGCCGAAACTATAGTCGGAACCCTCTGACTTATTACGTGAGTAATTTCCGTGTCTTATACATTCATAATGTGTTAAAATCACGTCAGTTTTAATAACAAAGTAGCAAAGGACACCTGCTTTAAAAAAACAAATGCTTAGCAAAGAAGACACAGCTTACGGCTAGCTTTTTACTTAAAACGATTCCCCGCTGTATTTCACCGGTAGCTCCATCTAACCACCTAACCTGAAGGCAACGGCTCCCTGTTCGCCACTAAATGTATCCTAACGTTTTCTTTTCAATTTACGATCCGTTCGAAGGTTCTTTTCCCCCTAAATTCTTTAATTAATGACCCGCTATTACTTACCTCTTGGGCCGGCGATGTTGCGTGTGTATTAGCAGAATTGTTTCCTACTTTAATGGACGGCTGATTTATTTTCGTTAAAGTTCGTGGAAATAAATAAAGAGTGATGTATTATTTCAAGACGAGTTTTATCAACGTCATTATCGTCGACGCACGAGTTTGAAAGGAAAAGAAATTTCCATAAGTGTGTGAATCTCACGATTTGGATCCATTGAGGGACAACAGCGATTCTCCTAAGAATACAAAGCAAAGAGGACCTATGCAAGTCTTGTCAATGGCTTATTTGACTATTAATGGGGTTAGCACAACATGTTCTATCCCTATAAACCATCTCATTCCTGTCATAAACATATCATTCTTCATATTATTCATCGATACCTTCTTCCCAGAGATACATACGAGTAGAAAAACCCTTACTTGTTCCCTTTTAAACCGGTCTCATTGTCTAATCGATTTTCAAAAGGGTTTTAGGTCTAGATTGTTCATTTGAAAGCCTCTAGATTGCATACTTTTGTGAAATGTGAGTAGGGTCGGGTGACAAGTGGTAAAAGCAGGGTTACATTCATTTACATGCATTATGAGCTTAGAAGGGTTTCAAGTTACTTACAGATTTACCGATATTTTTTACCCCAATAAAATATTCTTTATCAGTATAAAGGTGTAGTAATAAAGTAACATTGTTTATTTTTAATACAATCGTAATTACTTGTGGTACCTAGTAGTTAGACTGTTATACCTACATTCCTCCTCCGGACATAGGCCTCCCCCAACTCAAGCTTCATCCATTGTATATGAATTATACCGTATACTCATAATGCGCTTTCTGGCACAAAAGACTGCTTCAAATGAACAGATACACAAGTGCCTTTTCTTTCACAAAGAACCGAGCTTTCGAAGGCTTTGATATATTCACGAACGAATGGGTTTCAGTATCGACACAGGAAGTTCAACGTTTGTGATATGTCTATGACTATACTGACAATATGTGGAAAAAAAATATGAGTATTTATTTTTTTCCTTTTTTTGTAAACAATACTGATGCCTATACAGCACCGCAACCTACCGCTCTGTGACCGGTCTTCGTCGGCATAGAGGTAAAGCCTGTCGGGAGCTATTCCGGCCAAACCAGGTGCAACGTCGTCTGCAGCTGCCCCGGTGGGATTTCTTAGCGGTGTGGTGTACCAAGCCAGCTTACCAAGTTACTAACCCCCCACGATGACAAGGCAAGGAACCCCTTGAGGAGGAAGGTCCTCCGACGTTACCGACTGCTATCCAAAAACAACAACAACTAGGACTGGCGGCTTAACATGGACTCTGAAGCATAATCAATGAGTTGAAAAAGCTATTTGCGGCACCAATCCTAAGTACCACTGAGAAGTATGGTGCTCAACCTAGGTGAACGGTTGAGATCCCTCACCCACGGCAAATTTTTGTGGCGCTGATACTGTCGCGCGTTTTGTAAATTCGCTTCTGCATCGCTACTATTGCGCGTTAGTCGCATTCGCAACGTGCGACGAATGCGATGCAAACGCACGACAGTTCGCGCGTTCTGACGACATCGCGATGAGGGAGGGGTGCTGGCTAATAATAATAATAATTTATTTGGGCACAGAAACACTTAAATCTAGGTTACATCGAGTTTAGGCGAAGCTAACTTATTCTTATATTAATATAAGTTACTAAACTAATGTGCCGCGCGACAGCATCGTGACAGTAGCGATACAGCATCTGGGCGCAGGTACAAAGCCAGCGACAGCATCGCCGCGGTATCGATACACACGCGCGCTGGATAGCTACTGTAGCGCTACAAAAAGTCGGCGTGGGTGAGGGGCCTGAACGAAAGCGCTTCTCTGTATGGTAACGTTGACCTGTACCACTGATAAACACACATAACAAAACGGAATCATGGTCACCAACATCATACCTCGATAAGCCTGCATAACCACACAGTTCCAATTACCCATAGCTAGATATATGAATGCATGTCCCGGAACTCCTCGTGGAATAGCTTTATATATTGTATAATATAATTAATATATAATAATTATATATTTCAATATAATTATATATTTAAAAAAAGATATGGCCTTGAGAGCGCTGAACTAAGGGTTGAAGCGAGTGAAGAGAATTTGATACATATTATATTGAATCCTAAATATTGCTAGCTGCACCCCACGGTTTCACCTGCACAGGTTGTTATTTTCCCGCGATCACTCTCCAGAACATATTATTTAAATGTCAACCCTGTTCCGCAGGCTTTGAGTCTATATTAGCTTCATGCCGCGTTCTATTCTCCTGACGGAGAGCCATCACATTCTATTCCCAATTTATTTACCAATAGCCGATTGACATTTCATGGTAACTATCCCGGTAGCCTAATACCATTTATTATATTAATGTCAGTTTAATCTAGTGTGGTGTAGTCACAACCACACCACAGTACATTAAACTGACATTAATTAAAAGAAGTAAAATAAAAGTTTCGTTTAAAAGTAGTAAAAATACGTGATAATTATGGTATGTAATTGATTTTATTTCCAAACATTTTGATAGGGCCCGTGGCCTCCGTCCAAAGTTACGTACTAAAATAACATACAAAATAAAGTCGAATTACCACAGCGACCGTAAAATAACAAAACTAGGTCTGATCCTTCAACTTTTTGCGAACAGCGCGTAGGCTTTATTACGAATCCGACTTTTTTCTGTCATCGGCTATCTTTTGGTTAGGGTTGTCACAATTTTAAATGACCAGCAGTAGGATATAAGAAGAAAAAAAATTGCACGCTATCAATAAATATAATGGAAAAGCTGAAACTAAGTATGTTCAATTATTTACCGTCAGATATCAAATGATATATTGCGCAACGAACTCTATAGTAGAACTTTTTAAAATATAATAACAAATTCAGCCGCTTTTAAAACAGATTCATTTTAAGTGTCAGAAATACCTGTGTCTTAAAATTATTTTACCCAAGAATTACAAAGCAGAGTTTTTTTATATACAACAATCACATTTTCCGCTTCCTTGTGAAATAATTTAGCTTCCGATCACAGAATACTGTACGTAAATCATAGATATCATAAAATAATTTTACACTAGTACAAAAAGTGATATGGAATAATCTTAAACAGCAAATTCATTCCTCCGCAATAATATTAAGGATTCGTAATTTTTATGTAAGAAGGTCATAACAGATTTGCGAAAACAGCAAAAACACATTCGTCTTCCTTTCGCATTCCTATCACATTAACACTTTAAGAAACACTCAATTCCGAAACTATCAATTGCAACGTCTCAAACTGCCGCCATAAAGTCAAACATTTTGTAGTATAGCAACCCTGTTAGGTTTTTTCCATCATCTCAGGGCGTAATGAATAATTCAGTATGTTACTCGGACGGTTTGCCGACGGCCTCGACGTGTTACTCCTTACAGACAGACAATGTGTTTGATTCCGTTTATATGCTTACATTAACTGGATCGATAATGATATGGTTTACTCGAGCAAGAGCTTTTCTGATTTAGAGATTAGTACATGTACCGTAAAATAAAATTATATATGTACCTACATTTTATATCCATGAAAAACCAAATACCAAATCGTCACTGAAGAATGCACCAACGCAGCATTGACCCATCGTTCTCGGCGTCGGAGTGCCATTTGCTGACTACTATCAGGGGCCTTACTATTAGCTTTGTAAAAACCATTCCAGTTCCGAGCAGTTCTAAAACCTGGCTTAAACCGCGTAGTGTAAAATCATACCATCACCACGGCATCCTTTAGGTGAACGGTTTGAACATTGATATCCTCAAAGGTAAACGGTTATTGTTGTCTCTAGCATGTTTAAGCCAGGTTTTAGGACTGCTCGGAACTTGCACGGTTTTTACAAAGCTGATAATAAGGCCCCTGATCCGTGGCATGGTAAGGTAAGGATTACCGCTTCAGTCGCGCACTAGTTTGTAGGAACTTTCTGAAATAGTGCCGCAGTGGTGTCAATTATTATTAACGGCTAGCATGCATATACTAATTTTAATATATTATGTATATATGTTTTCCTCGGGACCTTGACGTTCCTGTCAAAATATACATTGATTTGATAGAAATAATTAGTAAACATCAGGTGGGAAAAGCGTGAGAGCCGTCTATTAACGCTTTTTTGGAAAGATGGCGGCCTAGCACTCACTCCCCTATAGCGGAAGACCGTTGGTTGTCAACTGATGAACGCTGGTTCGATACCCACCCAACGGCTTGAGCTTCCGGTAAAAACATCATCTTGCCAGTTATCAACCTATTTAAAAGGCACTTAAGAAACATAACGTTAACGATTGAGATCCACTCAGCTTTGTAAGTCTAGCGTACTGACCATCTATGTGGTCAAGGCTTGACCTTTAAACACGTTTGGTAAGAAAATATATAAATAAATAGGACCTTGTTTGTCCTCCAAACAAAGGCGAAACTAATTATTCATTTCTTTCTACTTTTTGCGTCTCCACTCGAAGCTATGACAAAAACCATTTCTCATTAGCAACCTAGAAACTCTTATGTAATCTGTGCCCTAATCGTGATTTATTAGAGCGAGACGAAGATAATCTCTCTATAATTATTATTAATCACATTTTGTCGTAATTAAAAAAAGATATTTATCGAATGCTCAGAATATAAATGTGTTTTTATAGAATATTTAAGGTTATTTCTTTTCACACTATCGTCACGGTTACTGATAAATCATTTCGGGAAAAAAATGTCTTAAAAGTTATTTATCCGACTGCGCGATTCAAAAGAGTACACTATACAGTGAGAGTACAGAGAGAAATACGAGAGTATAATGAACATAAAACAATTTCTTTGTGTTTCAACATTATTTGATCCCGTGACGAAGATGACTGAAGATCGCAGGTAAGGGCTGGATGCGGCCCGCCACCACCCGGGCCTTGTGGAAATCAACGAGGGAAGCATATGTCCAGCCGTGGACGTACTATTGCTGAGATGATGATGATTATCATTGATTATTACGGAAAACAAGTAGAATTTTTTTTTTACCAAAAAATGGAAACTACTTCAACACTTAAAAGTGTGCAATAACTTGTTGGCATTGGTACCATGATAGTTCAAAAGTAACTAATACCAAAATAATCTCTTCATGGTACCGACTTCGACAAGTTATTTCACACTTTTGAATGTTGAAGTCGGTTCCATTTTTTGCTAAAAATTTTTTTATTCACTCTTTTTAGTGACTATTGTTACTTATGGGATTAATTGTCATTGTGGTGTAGGTACGTTCAGAGATGTCTTCACCCGCTACTATAATATCGTCTAGGTATAAGCATGCACTTTTCAGTTATTGGAGTGTAACTAGCCGCTTGTCCGATTTTGATGAAATTTTGAATTGAAATTTAAATGGGACCAAAAGGGAAGCACCCCCCACCACCCCCACCACAGCTTTCAATTTAAAAAAGTACGATCAAAATCGGTTAACCCAGTCGGATATTTTGCGGTAAAAAACATAAACATACGGGTCGAATTGAGAACTTCTTCCTTTTTTGAAGTCGGTGAAGCCTTTATATTAGTTTAGTTCGTTTCATACGCAGAAGCTTTTTTTGACTTTTATACCTTATTGTTATTCTTTAAAAACGTAAGTGAGCACACCGCATCATGAGATCTTTTTTTGACGTGATAACGTTTTATAAATTGATGAATGCCAAAATGAAAAATAGTAACGGTAACATTCCTGTAACGTTCCACTTAAGTTTTATCTAGATCTAGATAATATAATCAAAGTCAAAGTCAAGGTCAAGGTCAAAGTAAAAGTCAAAGTAAAAGTCAAAGTCAAATTCAAAGTCAAACTTCAAAGTCAAAGTCAAAGTCAGTCAGTCAAAGTCAAATGTCAAATGTCAATTGTCAAGTGTCATATGTCATATGTCAAATGTCAAATGTCATATGTCAAATGTCAAATGTCAATGTCATACATGATTATGTCGTTATCACGTAAATCTATCGTCCGTAAACCGACTTTACAGACAACCAATTTTTTTACATATTATAAATTTGCGTTTGGCATCTGTCTCACCTGATGTTAAGATCGATTTCCCAGTAAGTACATAATATTCTGTTTCCCCGAATCCACGAAACTTGTAAAATAACAACGTCGTGTGTATCGTGTATATTTAAATATATTTTATTTAGAATATATATACCAATACGTGTGAACGTTAAAAGAATATTCCAGGTTTCAGCTATTGACAAATTATTATCAACTAATAGCGCCCCGCGGTTTCCCGCGGCGATTACGGTTTTCCCGCTACCTCAACTATCCCACGGGAACTATACTGTTTCCGGATAAACGTAGCTTATGTGTTAATCCAGAGTTTAAACTATCTTCATACCAAATTTCATCAAAATCGGTGTAGCCATTTGAGCGTGAAGAAGTAACAAACATACACACATACATACAAATTTTTGCATTTATGATAATTATAGAATAGGATTATATCAATAAATACATAATAGTTACAAACATCTCAAAAGTGAGATTGAATTGTTTTAAATGTTACCAAGGGACATGCGTTACCATTTTATACTAAACTGAAGAAAATAGCTCCTTCTCTCCGTATTTCCCCAAATAAAAGAATCTAAATACACCATAGGATTCTTCAAAATGAGTATACGCAATCGCTATGTTTGGCCCCCAGTGTTACAGACATCGATATGCCAAAGAGACTTGAGCTTTACGATAATATTTATAGCCGGTTTCAAATTTCAAATACAAGGCGGACGAAGTCACGGGCGATGGTTAGTAAATAATAATGAAGAACGAAGTAGACCTCGGAATTCCCGTCAGTATTTTACTTTAGCGACCGTTCTCTGGAACT
Source organism: Apeira syringaria (assembly GCA_934044485.1). Classification (NCBI taxonomy): domain Eukaryota; kingdom Metazoa; phylum Arthropoda; class Insecta; order Lepidoptera; family Geometridae; genus Apeira; species Apeira syringaria. The sequence continues at coordinate 2,813,473 of OW203672.1, read as the reverse complement.
TTGCATACCATTGTCTCAAACCATTAAAATTTAACCCTGTCACGTTCAACCTAAACCTATTTTAAAACCAAAGTTGCAGACTGACTCCATTTTAACTCGGGTGGTTAAAATGGAGTCCGTCTAGGCACACTTGACAAAGATTGCCAGAAGACCATCAGAAGACTATTAGCCGAGTGTAGACGTCGGTACAATACCTATGCAAAAATAAATGTTTTGAGTGATAAAAAATTTTGAATGTTTTGAGTGATAAAAAATTTTGAATGTTTTGAGTGATAAAAAATTTTGAATGTTTTGAGTGATAAAAAATTTGAATAGCAGCAAAAGAGAAACTACAGTAGGGGACTGACTGACCAAGAATTAACACTACTAATAAACTTTTTTTTAAATGTGTGGGGCACTTGGTAATTATAGTTGCAACAACCAAATCGTACACACGCGACTCGGTCGTGCTTCTCATATTAAAACAAACGATTAATAATATTTTATTTAACAAATTACCATAAAAAAGGACGAGATCCAAAATTTTCAACTGTCAGTGTCTCTGTTAAGGGTGGCAGATAAATAATAAATAAATAGTAGAAATCTTTGTGGCAAAAATCTTTATAATAGAAAACTTTATTGTTCATAGATACATGAAATTTTATACTTAAGTGGTGCACCTGAAACTTAACGATTAAACGCAACTAAACTGCGTTTCAGAAGAGATTAAAATCACAAATTTCTTATGAAGATGTAGATGATGTTGACCGCATCATCACTTAACATCAGGTGATATAGTGGTCAAACGCCTGTCTAACAATGTGAATATAAATAAATCCTACACCAGTTGCAGTACGAGTATAGAATATTATTTGTAGATATAATATATGGATATAATATTTATTATAATTTTCATATTATAATACAATCATAATATTAATTATAGAAGCCATAGCTGCAAGGAAATTAAAAACAATCGAATACAGTGCGTTTATTCGACAACTTTGTCAGCTGTAGCGCAGTTCGTCTGTATGAGTCAAAGATGTCTCCATGGACACAGTTAAGACAGCAGTTACAGTGTCAACGGCCCGTTTCGGTCTAGTAGCGATCTTTTACGACTAGGTATCAAAATTTCAGGCATGTCAGTCTGGAGCACGGCCCCTGTAATTTCCCAGCTGACTTTCATTTTCATTTACTGTGTTTTATTTAACGGCGTGTTATAATAGCTCGAGACTGTGTTTTATTTAACGAAGCGTATATAATAGGTTCTTGGGCGTGTTTGTTGAAAGTTTATTTGTAAGGGGGACTGATTTTATTACTTTAATAGAGAAATGAGGTTCTATATCATTCAATTTTTGATGCGCTTGAGATGCAAGGTGACTGTTATTTAGCACAGATGTATAGAGTTGTAGAACTTCTTTCAAGCCCAATGAAATGTTTAAAAAGAATTAATATATGTATATTCCAATGATGTTTTACTAAAGATGACGTATAGTGCTCAGATTTTGTTCCTTTACGACATAAACATGCTTACTGCGACAGATAATACGGTACAAATAATATAGAAAAGGATAGCTATATGTTTAGACTTGCGCTTGAAATACGCGTCATAATGAAAATTACTACAATTGACTTAATTTTGCCGCCTCAGTTTCCGCGTGCTTGTGCGACATCTACCTCATATAAACATATTTGTACATAACATTCATTGTGTATATTCTAAGTTTGGTTGTACCGATGAAACTATCTGGTTTCAATTTGAAAATTCTTCATAATAGGCAATCTACATTAATCCAGAGTTAAAAAGGACCATTAACCCCACGAGAAAACTAACAAAATTGGTACATGTTTTGGCCTATCAATCCATCATTGTTTAAGTAAACGTAGTATAAAAGTAGTATAAACGAGTCGTATAATAATATGATATAAAAATATACCATTTTTATGTTCGTCATCTGAGAAATTGACTACTATTTGAAAAACACCTTCTTTAATTCAAAAGAAGATACTTAAAGATTGGTCCGATAAACGTATTGCCAAAGTCGGTTCATACTTGTCCTCATTTTAAAGAAAATATTTCACTCTTGATTACTGGAAGTTTTACTATTGTATTTTAAACTAAATAGACTTATGCCTCCCCCATTGATATCCACATGGATCGGTTGGAAGCGGCACGCATCCAGCCTGTTCCTGCGATCTTATTCAGGTCGCATGTCCAGCCTTTAAACTAATTTAAAATCAAACTATACCTAATTTTAAACCCTGGACATGTATTTGCCCATATGTCTAAGTATGAGGGTCAAATCGGAAATACGTATACCAATCGACAGATTAAGATATAGTTATCCAAGTCATTTTGTTCGCGGTGGTCTAAAGGTTCGTAGGGTGTAAACTTTAAATGGAGCGCACCAAACCGACTCCTGGAGTCGACGCGGGTTAAGCGCAACGAAAACATAGTAGGTTCGGGTGTCAAGGGTGCGATCGGAAGAAATTAGTAAAATCTTGTATGTATCAATAAAAATGCAGCCATTTTAAGTTGTCATCATCGAAATGTCAGCCATAAGACGTCCACTGCTGGATATGCCTCCGCATCGATCGACACAGGGACCGGTTGGAACCGGCTCACAAGGTACGTTGTACCTAATGCTATACAATTGGTTAACATTACATAAGAACAGTTTTAAGACACGTGTCTAGGGGGCGCTTTTTAAAATTCAGATTATAAAAATAAACATGAAAAGATCGGAAAATTTTGTGACCAGTCTTTTACGTATCTCTTTCTCACGTATACCAGAATTAGGTATATTGCTAGGTTACACTAGTTTAGCAATTTTCGTTCCAATTAACATTGCACTGGTACTACTACCCTATTCAAAAAAATATAGTATAGTTGATATTTTTACACTTTCGCGATTCGAACACATCCTACCCTAGTAATATTAACTAACTTACTAATTATTCACGCTCAAACGGCTAATTATTACGTTATATATATATACTAATTATAACTAATTTTTCACGCTGAATTTCGATGACATTCGGTATGGAGATAGGTTAAACCCTGGATTAACGCATAGGCTACTTTTATCTCGGAATAAGTATGGTTCCCGTGGGATAATTGAGGTAGCGGGAAAACCGTAATCCACGCGGGCAAAACCGCGGGGCGCCACTAGTTGTATATAAGCTGCGAAATGCGATAAAACAAGCTATCAACAAATTTGGTTTGTTGACCAAAACGAATATTTCAGCGGCCGCAGGAAATGAGAACCTTAAATATTACAAGTATATTCACACAAGTTTATTTGCGTTTAGAACTTCTTATACCTTTTCTCCGTTTAGAGTAAATAGTAATATACCTACTTAAGATGATTAAAAAATACGTTGTCAGTCGGCCATTTTGAAAGTCATAATAAGACTATATGACATTGACATTTTGATGATGATTTTATTCTGTCAAAAACGTCGCTCATGCTTTGGTCGAACGGTTTACCACAGTTAAGGGTGAGCGGAGCATAACACAGCAATTGTCGTGGACAGTCAACCGTACCAGTACGCACTGGACCACCGTCGCGTTCCAGTTAAAGGGCAAGTTGACATCATGAAGAGTAACGAAGGATTACACAAAATTGAGGAAAATATTTGAAATATTATTATGTATATAATAATATATATTATTATATTGCGAGCGATTGACGCAAATGCACCGCCATTTAATCTCGGAAATTTGCTGGGCTATGATAGTGACTCTCTTTATACTATCATTGGCGATTCAATAAATGAGTTTCTCGTAAAAAAAGCCCTGAGCATGAATCTCTCAGAAGCCCGTTTTGTGAGCTATAGGATATTTAGAGCCTTAGATACATAAAAGTAATCTTTATAATACTACCGCTGACTCACTAACTGGACTAGCCAAACGAGGCATTAAGGCGTCACCGTACCAAGAAACCAATTCAGAAGGGACTAAATGCAGCCATAATTGTAGCAATTGACTGGCTTTTGTAAGTAGCATGGATTTGTGATGTACAAGTAACTCGCATGCAAGTGCAATAATAGTAATCATAGGACTCGTATTACTTATAATATAAACGTTAATGTTGGTATGTGTGTTATTTTATTTAAAAAAATAAAAAGACAGTCATGGGAAATGCTGACAGAAGTGAATACTTCCGTACTCAATACCTGTTATGTTTTTTTATCATAATAATTGTAGGAATTTATTACAACGTTACATTAAATTCATGTATGTTTTACAAATCTGACTCCTTGTCACAAATGGTCACATTAGAATAGAATTATATTTATTCATAACAAAAAATGTACAAAGTTAATACTTGAGATGATACTAAGATAGTAAAACAGATATAAGTTTTGCAGTTCTTTGCTACGAATCAGCCCAAACTCACGCTGAGTGCTGGTGGTGAACAACCAGCGCTGGTCTTCCGTTTGGGCCGGTAGGTGACGTCACGCACGCACACACGAACAGCTTATTTACATTAAAATATAATGACCACATTTGTCAAATCCTGTACCTAAGCTGTTGAGGCGCCACACATTATGCAATTTTGTTATGCATTAGTCATTTTTGGTTTAGTTTTTTCTGAGATACCAATAAAATTCAGTTTTTTTCATTCGATCATATCGTTGCTTAACGACGGGCGCTAAATACACAACGTAAGTGCTGAAATAAGAATTTGACATGTGACAGCTTATGACTCCGCTCACCCCTTGTCACACTTCACTAACGCCCTCTTTCTCCCTTAAGGTTAGGCAAAATTTTATATGACCCTAATTTTTCAAGCTACTATAGAAGGGATGCGCACTATTAAAGGAGTGGTTGTAATGAAAATGGTATTGAATTGACCTTATTATACCACTGTAGCGAGGTACATATACACGAGAGAACTACAACTTCCAATATTGACGTGACAACGTCTTATAAATTGGTTTGCCGGGTGACACTTCTAGAAACTGCGTTACGCTCCGCTCACGTTATGCGCTCACAATGAGAGCGAGTGAGAGGCACGCGTCCCTTCCACTCGGGCATGGTTAGCCCGCCTAAGAGCGAGAGAGACAGACATAAAAAGTGAAAGGCACTCAAAGTCGTTGTCACGTAAAACTTTCGCCCGTATACCGACTTTACAGGCAACCAATTTTTTTTTTTTAAATGGTGACGAATCCATAATATTGTCCTCTATAACCAAATATGACTCTATCAACAATACATCTATTTTTATAACATATACGTCTGCTAACAAAGAGAGTTTTTTAAAAAAAGAACGCTGAACATTTTTAGAAATAAAAGTTTACTTTGTTATTAAATCAAACGGGGCTTAATCGCGAGAAAAACATAAAATCACAAAAAAAATTACTAAATGGTAAGGTAAATAAATTACTAAATGTTTTTCTCGCGATTAAGCCCCGTTTGATTTAATAACAATGTGTTCGAATCGCGAAAGTCTAAAAAAAAAAGTTTACTTGCCAAGAGGGATAACGAAAATGTCATAGTCTGTGCGAGTAAACCCGTGGAGTGTAGCTAGTTAAGTTATTTTATTGTAAATTCCTTATTGATTTCATTTATAATATTTCAAACTTTTGCGAATCGAATTCATAATTTAATTGGACTGTCGGGTCCACTGGCGCACATTTATCGCAATTTTTCTGCGCTCATCATAATTACATGTTGATCATTATCTAGATGTGCAATAATGGATCCCATAGCCTTATTATAACAGTACAATGTTTAAAGCACACTTAACAACCCAAAAACATAAAACTCACGAAAAAAAGATGTGCGTAACATGACTAGGAACTGTGAATTAGCGTCATAATGTCACAATGAAGCCAATTCCGAAGTGTATCGTTTTATTGTAATTTTTGACTGCATATTTGTAAAAATGCCAACACATAGTGAGGAACAATTTAAACCCTGTTCATTCATATGGCGGATATACGTTATATTTTTAATGTCTTGAGTTATATGTATCGGTAAGTTATGGGCGACAGCGTTTTATTTTTTTAAAAGGCTTATTTAGTTCATTTGTGGCACAGAGAACTGATAGCACGATATAGATAAAGTTTAAAAACTATGAGAACCACTATTTAAAGGTGATGTTTTTAAAATAAGTTCAGTTACTGAACCAATTACATTTTTTTAATGAAGCCAACTAAAAACCATACCTTATAAAATAAAAATGTCTATATATATATTTAAATAGCGGAGTTCTGAAGTAACCAAAAATGTCACCGAAAAATAGCCTCCGGTTTTTTGGACGTTGGGTAAAATGTACTTTGTATGAAAACAGATTGCGACTTAAATAAATATATCATGTATGTTATAGCTGCAACTTTCATTCAGATTTACATTCAGAAGCTCAACTGTTCCCTGTTCTCTGTTTTTTTTACTTATTATAAGTTTGCGTTTGACAACTACACTGCACTGCATAAAAAAAATGGGATGTGCTTATTTCGTCTACTCTGGCTGTCAATAAATCGTTACTTGTGGATATGACACATGGAGAATAAATATGTTGGTCGATCAGATTAAGAATTAGCTAAAATGTTATATTAATTATTGTACTATATATTACAGTAATAAATCATACGAATGAAGGTGTACAGTTAAATGTTGACATACTTGGTATGGAATTACAGTTGCATTTTTATTTAGATGCATCTTCCAGTCTTCATTGACTTAATCTATTCGTTTATTCCTTTACAAACGCTTTGTGCTTAGTCCCTGCACCAACTTTTAATAGCAAACGAGAAAAATAGCTCTATTTGTCTCCCTCGGCCTCTCGCTTCAGCCTATTACCCCACCGGTTGCAGGTTATGAAGCCCTAGTACTATACATTACACCTAGTACTTTTCAACTATAATACAAGTTGTTTCAGGTTACTATTGAAAATAGTGAAATATCCACCAGGATTCTTCGGAAGGGCGTCGATAGGATGTTTTTATAAACATTCTATCGACGGATAAGCCTTCTATTATGAATAACATTGTGATTGATCGGTCTGATGTATAGTAAATATTCTTTTTGCAGATACCTATTTAAGAAATAAAATATTCTTCACTTAAAGTGATCATAGTCGTATATGTTAGCTCATATACCAAAAATGCATAAATCAAGTCACCTATAAATCATAAAAAATCACAATATGTCTATTATTTTTGAATATCATTCCTTAAAATTCATTTATTTATAGTCATAGACAATTTTACGCTAAGTGGTGCAATACATACATTTATAACATTAGGATAGTTTAGGATATAGGCAGTTACGGTGTCTCATCCGCTGTAGTGTCATAGGTACGTAAGCGGAATAAACTACAAAGAACTAAAAATGTTTATAATATAAAAATACCCAACACCGCTAATTATTGGGGAGTCCCCTTTACATCTTTGACATCGTACAAATATTATAAAGGCGAAAGTTTGTGTCAAGTTTGTGTCCATGTGTGTATGTTTGTTACTTCTTCACGCTCAAACGGTTGTATACCGAATTCACAATTTACACACGATTTGAAAACAGGCTTATTTTCATCATTACCATCATCACCCTTTTTTCATCACCACGCGGGTTGAACCGCGGGGCGCAGCTAGTATACTCCTCAACTGATTCTTGTCGTAACAAAATAAAAGTTCTGTATTCTCGTCCACAACAACAATTTTTCTCGAGTTGGTTTGAACCGGGTGGGTTTGACGTTTCGCCCGATGCCCTCTCCGACTCACATTCTTCACTGAACCACACTGTCGAGTGGTTTCTTATACGAACTGGCGATCGTCAGAATTAGTTTATCTATAATATAAAATGAATCGCTGAATGTGTTGCTAAGGGCAAATCTCGATAGCAGCTGAGCCGATTTCGCTACTTCTTTTTTTTATTATATTCCTTGAAGTACGAGGATGGTTCTTACCGGAAAGAAAAATTTTAAAAATTGCCTGAAAAAACACGTTTCTATATTCCCATAAAAAAGCTTCGTTGTGAAATTAGCATGAAGCTATTTTTATAAAGTATTTATCCTACTAGCTCTACATACTACGTTCCAACTTGTCGCACGAAGCGTTTTGCTTCCACATTCTTAGTGCGTACAGCTAACGAATGGAACTCATTGCCTAACTCTGTATTTCCGAAAAAATACGACCTGGGTATCTTCAAGTCACGAGTGAATAGGTACCTTCTAGGCAGGCGTGCTCCATCGTAGACCGCATCATCACTTAACATCGGGTGAGATAGTGGTCAAACGCCTGCCTATTCCCAATAAAAAATAAAAAAAAAACATAATGTCTGTATTGAAAATGTGCGGTTATATTGAACCAAAGTATCAAGTGCAAAACCTATTACCGCGTCTATAATGCTATTAGAGGGAACAGCGGCGCACACAAATTGCAGTTTGAACCCTCTAGCAACCGAGGACGCTTTGTTGGGCGCGACTGTACCAATTTATTTTATACTTTTACCGGGAAACTAATACGGAGGGTTCATACTATGGTGACTTCTACTGGCAGTCAAAGCAGAATGAAGTGTTACTGAATGTAAATCCTAGTAATATTATAGAGGCAAAAATTTGTGTATATGTGTGTATGTTTGTTCTTTCTTTACGTTCAAAGGGCTACACCCAATGATATTATATGTTTATAGGTAGATGTCGCACAAGCGCGCGGAAACTGAGGCGGAAAAATTAAGCCAATTGTAGTAATTTTCATTGCGACGCGTATTTCAAGCGCAAGTTTAAGCGTATAGCTATCCTTTTCTATATTATTTGTACCGTATTATCTGTCGCAGTAAGCATGTTTATGTCGTAAAGGAACAAAATCAGAGCACCGCGCAGTATGAATATACGTCATCTTTAGTAAAACATCATTGGTTACACCGATTTCGATGGAAATCGATATGGAGATGGCTTCAACGTCAGTTTCGTGCTGTGACTCGAGTTCGCCGCTTGACACGATCACGATAGGTAACACCTAGATGAAGAACTGCCCACCAGTTCTAAACTGGTAGAAGCGTAATTTTCCAGCAAATATTACATGGGTCCTAGCCGGTTCTTAGATAATAATGATTATGAATAGTTGAGTAGGCTGGTCTTTAGTAACTATGACTCGGGACTTGAGGACGAGAACCAACTGCTGTAGGCACCATGAAAGCGATGGTTTTATCAACTCGACATCAAGTTCGAAGCGAGCTTTCAATTCGAGCACAGGTTCGAATTGAAAGCTGACATGAACGAAAGTTGTTCAATTCCGACACGTCAGCATCGGCTTGTATCCCCTCAGGGCTGGCTGCAAGTGACTTGTTCAAATTGGCACATTTCGAAAATATAGGTTTACATTTATTTGTTGCTGTATACATAATTACGTCGCCATTCTGTTAGAAGTTGTAATAATCTAAATCATATTTATCATACTATATGTATATATAATTTGTGTCATAACAGGTAATGTATAGTTCGAGATACAAGTTCTAATTTATAATAATATGCGTACATTTATTTTACTCGTTCGAAGCGATGATAGCTCAGCGGGAGGAGCGTCGGCTCTGTCAAACTGACGGACGCTGGTTCGAACCCCAACAACAGCTTGATCTTCCGGTGAAGGTAACACCGTTATCAAATCCCCAGCATGGTAGTAGGGTACTTTCGAGTACCCCTACCACTCTCAAGTTTTTAAACTGTCACCAAACACTTAGTGTGTTCAGGCAGCAGTCCTTGAGAGCCAGTGAGTATTCTAGGTGTAGCGTGAGAACATCTCGACCACATTGTCACTGACCATCAAGTGAGATAGTGGTCAAACGGTCAATCTATATAGTAAAAAAAAGCTGACCTCGTCAACTTGAGTACCTACTTCAGTTCCATAGATTTATAAGTATAACTAGGGCATACGTTGTAAATCAAACTTACGTCCTACCTCAAAACCAGGGAACTGCGAAGTGTAAAGATAAATCCATCGTTGAAAAAAACTTAAAATATCTCCGCAGTTTTCTCCGCTAGTCACATTTGAAGAGTTCTGGCATGGTGCCAATCGCTGGGTACGTTAAGGGCGTTGGCACAGATAATGTGGCACTTACTACGTAAGTGTGCGTTTCATGTCCCATATACCTACAGATACTGTATAACCATCCCGTCTTATTTAGAATCAGTGTGTGCTCGTCCCAGTAGCAAGCCCATCACTTTCCCACTGCTGAGACCTGGGCTTTTCTCTCAGAGAAGAGTATTAGCCATAATTCAACATGCTGGCCAATGCGGGTTGAAAGTTAGGCTAGTCCAATGTCAGATTTTACACACCACCCAAAGGCCTCCAATAAAGCCTCACGACTGTTATCCTATAACAACAACCGAGACCAAACGGCTTACCTTACCCTGTTTTTTTATACGCTTTTGACCAGTATCTGACTTGATGGCCAGTGACAATGTGGTAAAAGGTGTAATCACGCTAGATCTCGATTAAACAATGCTTTCCATATTTTCATCCAAGCACAGAAGCGCTTATATGAAAATGCTACTAGCGGTCACCCATCCAAGGTATAACTGAGGATTACGTAGCTTAACGGAGTTGATCGGTTATAAAAGCATCAATTTAAACTCCGATAGAAGCGCTTTTGTCTTAATATATATGTATATAATATATAAATAACTGTGACCAAATGATTTCTAAAAATGAATCTAGCAAAGAGTTTAAATTCAAAGATGCATAAAAGAGGTTCATATTTTATTGAGAAAAATTGTTTTGTGAGTTTTGTGAGAGTGTGATCGGGCGAAAAAGGTTGAATAATGAAGTAAGATTGAACTGATTATATACAGAGACGTCGGTGACGGTAACACTGTCGCGATATCAATGATATTTTCCCATCTCTAAAATGCTCAAAACTCTAAAAGAGGTATTAAATTTAAAAAAAAATTGGTTGTCTGTAAAGTCGGTTTACGGACGATAGACACTTCGACTTCCACTTCGACTTCGACTTCCACTTCCACGTCCACTTCCACTTCCACTTCCACTTCCACTTCCACTTCCACTTCGACTTTGACTTTGACTTCGACTTTGACTTTGATTATTTTATGTAATACAAAACTCAGGTGGAACGTTACTATTTTTCATTTCGGCGTTCATCAATTTATAAAACGTTATCACGTCAAAATCATTATTTGTAATTTTTTTTAAAATAATTATTTGTTTTATGGTAAATATTAAAAATAATATTATAATATTAACAGAATAAAAACTTAATGTAACAGAAAGCCATGTCAAGATTGTCATGTTTGTTAAGCAATCATTCAACCTTTTTGGTTTCTACTATATTTCCTGCTAAGAATTTTCTATTGCTAAAATGGATGAAATAAGCCGGCCCTGAGCTCCGATTTATTGCATATCTGCTTTGAGTTTAAGGCAATGCATATTTAATAATGCTAAATAATTGTGTACTAATAGTTTATTCTTAGAACACAATCTTACGCAGTGTTATCAGTTCGATATTTAAAGTACAACCATTCAAAGTGATTCTGCCCTAATGATTATCCGTTCAAACTTTTCAGACAAGTGTAACTTTCAAACTAAATCCCCAAAAAGCAAACTCCCCATATCAACCCAGTCCATATTCCAAACAGACCTAAACAAATGTTGTGCGATTGTTGTCAGTTGTGTACGTCAACAAAAAGTGGTCGGTTTTTGTGCAAAAGTTGAACACAATAAGTTATCCGTGAGGGAGGCGTGTGTTCGATAGTGTCGTGAAGTGGTAGAGATGGGACGTTAGTATCCGGATATGAGAATCGGATATGTAAGATATTAACATTTATTTATTTATTTGAGTAATAGGCGAGCAGCATTAAGCTAATGTGTTTAAATCACACTATGTCGAAATTTTATTTAGGCAGTCCACATAGTGTCCTCAGTGTTTACATTCCACTGGTGCACTGGTCACAGGTTAGCAAGAGATTTTTTTACTTTTCTGCAGCCAGCCATCGAGCCGGTTTTTAAAGTTGTAAGTTTGTAAGTTTAGGCACCGATTTGGAATTTACACTTTATTTAGTACTTTACTAAGTACTAAATTACAATTACACTATGTAAGCTTGCCTTTGACCTCTATCACAACGGATGTTGAGTGACGATGTCGTCTAAATCATAGCTTAGCAGTTTTGTATTTAATTGTTAAAACACGATGAATTTAGTTCGCGGGAAACATGCGCGCTTTCTAACATGATTATAGTAGTACCATGCAAAGCTTAGATAATATGTTTTCTACGAGCCTTTTGACATTTTTTTTATTTAAGTGGTGGATAGGCAAGCTACAAACATACCGGTATAAAAATAATAAGAAGAACTAAACACGAGATACTCAATTTAATTTCTTAATATTACTCGTATTTCTTAAATATTTTTAGAACCTAAAACAAGCTTAAACGAAAAAGAGTCATTGAGAAACTCTCTCAATTTTCTATTTTGAAATAACTATGCATTTCATAACCGGAACTTGATGTTATTCATTTCCGAACGTTCATTTCAACGAATTTACGGATAAGAGTACATCCCTTGTGCAGTATAGTCAGCGAAATAGGCCGTCTCCCGCCCGGCTAACCCGGTTGTGAGGCAGAGTTACAAAGGCGTCTACATTTGACATTGTGCTAGCTACACTTGGCTTAAGTCGGGAAGATACTGGGTACTGTACAGGTTAGTTGTGTAAATGTAAAAAAATAATAAAATGTAACGTTAAGTAACAAAGCTATACAAGTGAGTCTTCTCGTGACTACGACCAATGCAACTTGGTCGAAACGTCGTAAATAAGTTACGAAATGTTTTTCTCGCGATCAAGCCCCGATTGATTTATAAACAAAGCTATACAAATTAATAATTGTATTTCATTTTGATTAGTGCATGACGTGCCCTTAATTGGTTCCTAAATGCAAGCCGGCTAAGGATTAGCCAGCTTCAATTTAGGAACCGGTTAAGTAATACATTTCACCAGGAGCTCCCCATCTACTAAGTAACTGGTACTGGGTATTTCACAAAACGCTTTGATGTTTGCCAGTGACGCGCTTAAGAGAGTTTTCTCGTAGGTGGTAACTTTACTACCAGGTGGCCCTTTGTGCAATCTCAAATAGTAACCTAGAAAAAGTTTTGCCACCTGTTCTAGTGCTAAAAGCTAAGCTGTTTCTGGGTCACCTTATATGAATGAGAGTAACGAACAATTTGACCTATGAGACGTTATCACTTACCAATAGCAATTGCAGAGCAACCAGTGTTAAACAGAGAAGTTCTGCATGGGTAGTGGGCGGGCAGTGCCATACAGCCCGCTCTTGGGACCTTCAAGACTAATTTATTCAGACGCATTTGACCAGTAATTTGATCGAACGGCACTGAAGCAATTGTTTCAGTGACATTCTAACGTAACCATAGTCTGCAGGACAAATTTATCGATCTGCGATGATTCAATTAAGTAACAATTGACTGGCCGCTTGGCGCAGTTGGTAGCACTCTACCTTCTGAGCCGCTGGTCCCGGGTTCGATTCCCGGACAGGTCAAATATTTGTGTGTATGAACATATCTGTTTGACCTATGTCTGGATGTGTATATGTATATAAGTATATATATCAGTCATTAGGTTACCATAGCACAGGCTCTGCCTAGTTTGGGACCTGAAGACCTTGTGTGAATGTTTAAACAAAAAAAAAAATACAGACTATTGCAGAAGAGTGCATTGGTTAAAAATCACAAAAAGCTATTTAGATTATCTATTCAGTTATTAAGAATATCTCTTTACACTATCTATTTAGATTTCTATACATATTAGAACGTATGGTTCAATAAACCAATTAACAAAAATTTATAAAATAAAAAAAAAATACTAAGATTAGACAATTATCCACAATGGTTAAAATCATGATCCAATACAAGCTCCTCAATAATAAAATTATAAAAAATCGGACTGTGGTAACTATGAAAACAAAAACATGAAAGAAGCGCATAGAACTTATGTCAAAATGGAGGTTTTTATATTTCTTGTGTGTTTTTTCCGACTAATCTGGGAAACGAAAAAAGAAAAATAAAACGACTTGCTAGATTTTATTCTATTTTATCAATTTTTTTGTTTAAATAGAAAAAAATATGTAGACACAAGTTACTATCATTTATGTAACCGAATACTGACTACATATTTATTATCAAATCCAGCCTTTGAACATTTCAAGTGATTGTCTAATTTGTCGGCAACAAGAAAACATCATAAAGGGTGGCACACACGACCGCCGGCGTGGCGGATATCCGCCGATTGCTTTTATAGCCCGGCCTTTTGAACCAGTGTGTATTCACCATTATTGATGACTTTCTTTTTTATGATTGTGATATATCTCCTTTATTGTGATAATTTGTTTTGTGTTGTAATTGCGCGTGTTGACAACGTGCTGAAAAATGTTTTGGAATTTTTTAGGCGTTCGCTCTTTGATCTTCGTCTATTTTGACATTATAGGTAGATTTAAAAAAAAAAGACGTGTGGCACTCGGGGACTGCCACGGTAAAGCTATTGCATAGCATTTTTTGTTAACTTATGCAATTAATATACTAAAAACTTATGCAGTAACGATTGTAGCCGATACAACCAATGCCACCTAGAAGCGAGTTGCTGAACTAAACAGACAAGCGTGATATTTCAAAAAAGTCATTAAAATACTGCTATTCATCGATAGATGGCAAAACTAAAAAGTATCACCGCTGTGCCGGTCGGAGTGGGGGAGGGAGGGGGTGTTAGGTTATTTTTGTTAAGGAATTTCTGGATTCGGTCTCCACGCTCAAGGCCCACGATAGAAGCAATGCAATACTGAAAAATCCGTATATATGTGCTTTCAAGAAATTAGTTGCGTCACTAGTTTGTGCGAAAAGAGAACCTTCGTGGCATAAAATGTAACTATCATTATAAATTAAATTTATACATAAGATAACAGTAATTATGGCAAAATAAATAAACAAATGTTCAATAGCATTTTAACAGTATTATGATATTACGATCGCACAATGATGACGTATCAGTGTTGTCAACATAACAAATACAGTAATTAAACACAGCAGCGCCTTAAATATTGATACGGTTCTCTGTCTGCACAGACTCGAAGCCCCTACAATGGTCTTATAACAAGAATAATAGAAAAAGAGCACTGACACTTTGGCACTGTCACAAGTCACCGAAGCAGACTCATCAAACTTACACTATAAACTTCCAACAGCAGAAATTATAAAAAATAGTCTAATGGTTCCTTCCATTGATGTCGTTGTAGGCGGAACTTACTTTCAAATTTTTGAAGGACAAAATCAGCTCGACTTTGGATTGGACCCTCGGCCACAGAATACCGTCCCTGTCGCTTTACCAATTAAGCTATAGTAGCACTCCACTGGCAGTCCGAATTTGCGAGTCCTTAATTACTGCTACATCTGAATACATAAATAAAAGTTCCATAAAAAAACTCATTCTTTGCATTGTATAATTATCATTTTAAAAGAATAACTATGGATAACAATCTAGATACATTTTAGATTTATTCATAACATAGCATTGAATGTAGGGCAGCGAAAGAGGTGAATGAGAGAAAAGTGCATGTGGCACAGGTGCGAATGTTGAGATGGATGTGTGGTCTGAATATAATGGATACAATAAGGAATGAGTATATCAGAGGAAGCTTGAAAGTAGCACCAGTGAATGATAAGTAGAAAGAGATCATATACTCGTAGATTTATAAAGGGATATATAAGGATAGATAAGCTTGGTATGGGCATGTCATGAGGAGGGATGAAAAAATATAACAAAAAGAGTACTTAACATGAATGTAGATGGATATAGAGGTAGAGGAAGGCCGAAGAAGGTATGGGTGGAATTGTGAAGATGATATGCTTACGAAAGGCACTAAGACGATTAATTATAGAAAAAAATAGAAGAGAAAAACAATATACATACCCAGTTCAGTTCAGTTTATTTATTCTGTGTATTATGGTACAAAAGTACACTTATAAATGTCAGTTTACAATACTAAAAGTAATCAAACTATAAAATAATTTAGGAGATAGTAAAAATATTATTAAATTATTTATTTAAAGTAAGTTTAGTTAGTTTAGGGAAGCTTTTATCTTTTAAAAAATCGTCAACTGAGTAATATGCCTTTTGTAATAATAGTTCCTTGAGAAATTTCTTAAACATTGCATTATTTAGATTTTTCAACCATTCAGGTACTAAGTAAGTAGTAAGTTATAGAATTTAATACAATTTATATGAAATGTTTTTCCGGTTTTGACCAGTCTTGATGACGGGACTATAAAGTGATCCTACCCTAAGTACCCTACCTAGTGTAGGATAGGACAAGAAAAAGAAGAACAGTTTTGGTTGCGAAAACGTGTGACGATGATGGTCATGTGAAAATGTATGTTTTTTTTTTTTAACTTTCACTCAATGTCTTCAGGTCCCAAACTAGGCAGAGCCTGTATTATGGTAACCTGATGACTGATATATATACTTATATACATATATATACTTATATACATATACACACCCAGACACAGGTCAAACAGATATGTTCATACACACAAATGTTTGACCTGTCCGGGAATCGAACCCGGGACCAGCGGCTCAGAAGGCAGAGTGCTACTAACTGCGCCAACCGGCCAGTCATGTTCTCTTGTTTAAAGTATGTTTTAAAATCGGAAAGGAAAACATGTAGTGCCGACCCACCTAGTGTGGGATAAGAACAAGCAGAAAGCAATTCATTGCAATGAATGCAATGAATTTGCTCAATGCAAATTCATTGCATTGAATTTTTCAAATCTATTTTCCACTTAACATATGCAAATTCATTCAATTCTAACATCAGTTACCTAGCAAATTAGCAATCATACGTTGATTAAGGTTGTAATCAACAACACAGATTAAGTAAGAGTTATAGCGGTCACACACGGGTCGTCTTAAACAATACAAATCAGAATGTTGTCTCTGTATGTCTGTATGTAGTGCATATTATACTCCTTTACAAATTACACGCTCCACGAGCTCGGAATTAACTTTGATGTATGCGATATACATATCTACATTAAGGTCCCGTATCTACGTATAGTGTTTGTGTATATTACAAAGTGTAGTGGAACTCAAATAAGAATTATTTTATATTTGAATATTCTACTGACTTACTACGGGTAATATTCACGTAGTAAGTCAGAGGGTTCGCACCTGCTACATGAATTAATTCCCGTGTTTTATATAATTATAGTTGTAATAGGTTTGATGAGAAATTAGAATTATTTTTTAATGCAATGCAGAAATTTCTTCAAAATAATTCAGCAACTTACAATAATCTATCTTATATTTTAGATAATGTTTATTTTTCCATGAAATCAATTGTTCCCGGCATTCATAAAAGCAAAAATGGCATCACACAGGACGAGAACCCGCATTCCTTAGATTGCCAATCGAGATGATCCACACCAAACTATCGTTCACCGATGTTCGCAACGGTCGCCGTGGCACAGTGGTTAGTGTCAGACTCAGACTTCTGTGTCTCCGGGACCCTGGGTTCGAATCCCGGCAGGGGCAAACATTTGTGCGATGAGGGTAGATGTTTGTTCCGGGTCTTGGGTGTTTATGTGCTGTGATTGTGTGTGTCCATGCCTCCCGCGACACAGGGAATCCCAGTGCAGGGGTCCGAGTGTGATAAAAAGTATTAATTTCTCCTCACTCTAACTAACTAACTAAGAGTATTGGTTAGAATTATTCATGCTGGTTAATGCGTGTTTGAAAAGAGTACTACGTCCAAGTTTTCAGACCACAGGGTACGGACTGTGAGCGTAAAGAAAGTTGCTCAACCTAGTTTTTGTACCAAGATCGTATAGGCAGGCTCTGCCACAAACACTTCCCATAGCAAATTTTATCTCGTATACATATAAAAGGATATTTTCACACGCACGATCCGACTTGCGCAATATTGTTCGCGAAGATAGATTGCAGGTCGGATGAGAGAGGACGATTTCCCCGGAGCATAGGATATCCGACACCAATATAAATGAATTTCGGAGGTGTGAACGCGACTTTTGTACAGCACGCGTAAGTACATATATAGAAAGCTTTATTGTTTGACCCGACTACACAAAAAAATAATAAATTCAATACATCTGTTGCATGTACATAAATAACTTTGATCTATTATTGATTTTTTAATTTGCGGTTTCTCCATAGCTTTTTGTTTGTCCTAGTGTCGCCTCAAGTATCAAGTCTGCTGAAAACAAATGGTTTCTCCACGAATCTTTATCTATAATGTATCATAGGCACTTGTACGACTTAGGGGACTATACCGGTGTGATAGTGGTGCACCGCAAGTTTGAATCCTACTAATATTATAATTGCGAAAGTTTGTGTGATGTGTGTTTGTTACTACTTTTTCACCCTCTAACGGCTACACTGATTTCAATGAAATTTAGTATGGAGATAGCTTATACTCTGGATTAACACATAGGCTTATTTTAATTATAACCACGCGGGTAAAACCAAGGGGCGTAGCTAGTTATTAATGAAGAAGAAAACATTAACATTATTATTTATATATTATGATTAAGCATCTTATTTAAATAAGGTTTAAGGATTTAAAGCACCCTCAACATACCTTCAAATTATACATAAAATACTTGCTATTTATTAGTATATAATAATAATAATATGATGGGTCTATTATTTACATTAAGGTTATTGAGTTTCAGTGGATAAAGCTCCCCAAGGGCTATCCAGCTTAGTTACTGGCTACAATTTTCACTCTTTAATATTGTGATATTGGGATACACAAAGACCCCCGAAGGCGGTGGTGGACGTAACTAGGGTGCGATTTTTGAGGGTCAGGGAGATTTTATTAATACTGTTGACACCAACTGTAAGACGAAAAAAGGGCCTATAAAAACATTATAAGCCCTCGGGTAGCCCTTATGTCATCATACATTCATAACCACAATTTTTATTGTAATTAGTCAGATGGTTCAGAAGCTAAGAAAAGTAAATACATAATGGTCTTATTGGGAAAAATGTGAAAAAAAAGTTTTACAGCTCTGCATAGCCTTTTTTCTTACGGGTCTTTTAATGAATGTAAATGACATTATTATTAGACCAGTAAACCGCGATGTGTCAATCGCTAAAGGAAAATCTTTGCTCTTCATGAAAACTGGTGTATTTACCACAGATTAATAATAACCTGTAACTTATATAACACAGCAAATATACAGATAGTGGCGTCAAATATTCGTGTGATGACCTGTTATTTAATTTTCTTTTTTTTAACATTTACACAAGGTCCCAAACTAGGCAGAGCCTGTACTATGGTAACCTGATGACTGATATATACTTAAATACATATACACACCCAGACACAGGTCAAACAAACATGTTCATACACACAAATGTTTGACCTGTACGGGAATCGAACCCGGGACCAGCGGCTCAGAAGGCAGAGTGCTACCAACTACGCCAACCGGCCCGTTGTTCTTTGAGTTTTGAGTACAATAATGGTAGGTAATATAATATGAGCTTTTAGTTATCATAAATAAGCACGAGTGGAAAAACGTATTACTTCATTCACTACTGCAATCACCATTTCAGTATAATG
Organism: Apeira syringaria; assembly: GCA_934044485.1. Lineage (NCBI taxonomy): Eukaryota > Metazoa > Arthropoda > Insecta > Lepidoptera > Geometridae > Apeira > Apeira syringaria. The sequence goes on along the minus strand of OW203672.1, from coordinate 2,793,890 downwards.
CCTATTTCCTCAATAATTATGCATACCGGGGAGTAAATTTCGGGCTACCTTACAAGCTTTTAGTTAGGTATTTGATTGATGCAACACAATTTACCGCGTAGAGCCAGAATGATAAAAAAACAACAACTAATATTTTAAGAGTCTTATGGCTTATATTCACTAGCGGCCCGCTCCGGCTACGCACGGGTATAAAATATATAGCCTATGTCATTAATGGATGTTATTATACATATAAACCTTCCTCTTCAAGCACTCTATCTATTAAAAAAACCGCATCAAAATCCGTTGCGTAGTTTTAAAGATACATACATAGGGATATAGGGACAGAAAATGAGACTTTGTTTTGTACTATGTAGTGATCACATTAACAACATGCTAGGCGGAACTTTTTCGAATGACCGAATTTCTTCCTTCAAATAATTTGAACGTAACTAATATTTTTTATCTTACATGACATTGAACATAATATAATATAGTCCACAAGAAAATATGATGCTTGGTAGAGAGAGAGAGAGAGAGAGCGAGGGAAAGGAAAAAGTTTGCTCCAACAGCTAATATTCTGAATGGCACTAAAGGTCCTGCACTGGACGCCCTATCTCGTTCTTCCTGAGTACGCCCCACCTTTAGGTACTGTTTAGCGTCCGGCGTCCCGTGTAATCCAGATTTCAGTCGCGCTCTGTTACCTCTGGTGTGGGGTTAACAAAATCGGGGATTAAAGGGAATTTTGCCTTTGTTTTTGTTGTTATAATACTTTTATGTTATGGTTAAGTTAAGGTGAGGGCTCTCCAAGGACTTTCGATACGGGGTATGTGATCTCATTTCATCACATTATGCAAATGTATTTTTTAATACTGTATATATCTAGCGTTTGACCTTTATTTCTCTTGACGATCAGTGACGATATGGTCGAAGATGTTATCACGCTAGACCTATAATGATCACTGACTATCAAGGACTGCTGCCTGAAGACACTATGTGTTTGGTGGGTTATTCGAACTTACAAAAAAAAAACACAAATGTTTTTCAAACTAGAGGGAGCTAGCCAGGCAGGTACTCGAAAGTACCCTACCACCATGCTGCGAGTTTAAAACCTTCACCGGAAGATCAAACTGTTGTTGGAGATCGAAAGAGTGTCCGTCAGTTTGACAACCGACCGACGCCCCCCACTGAGCTATCATCGCTTCATAATGTATGGAGTAAAATATGTAGGTACCTTTGTAAGGTTTATACACAGGTGCATTTAATTTTTTGACGTGATAACGTTTTATAAATTGATGAATACCAGCAACACTCATGAAAAATAGTAACGTTCCGCCTGAGTTTTGTATTACATAAAATAATCAAAGTCAAAGTCAAAGTCAAAGTCGAAGTCGAAGTCAAAGTCAAAGTCATAAATGATTATCACGTAAATCTATCGTCCGTAAACCGACTTTACAGACAACCAATTTTTTTTTATATAATTTCTTTATCATCATCATTTCAGCCATAGGAGGTCCACTGATGAACATAGGGTTCTTAATATATTATGAAAATGTAAGAAAATGTGTCCGAGAGTACCTTATTAATTTATCGTGTGAATGGGGAAATCACACGGGTGCAAATTATATCTTTGGAACGCACAGATCGATAAATTTCGTTTTCGGAAACTTGCTTTTAGTTATAATAAGTATAGCAGTGTGTTTATAAACTGACTGACAAATATATTGTTGACGGTCGCTGTGACTCAGTGGTCATTGACATGACTTCTTACTCTCCTGGATCCTGGGTTCGAATCCCGGTAGAGGCAAACATTTGTGCGATGAGTGTAGGCTTTTATCCCGGGTGTATGCGTGCTGTGATTATGTGTGTCCGCGACACAAGGAATCCTAGTGCGGTGGTTTGAGTGTAATAATAAACTGACTGGCCGGTTGGCGCAGTTGGTAGCACTCTGCCTTCTGAGCCGCTGGGTCCGGGTACGATTACCGGACAGGTCAAACATTTGTGTGTATGAACATGTCTGTTTGACCTGTGTCTGGGTGTGTATATGCATATAAGTATATATATATATATATATATATATATCAGTCATCGACTACCATAGTACAGGCTCTGTCTAGTTTGGGACCTGAAGACCTTGTGTGAATGTTAATAAATAAATAAAATAAATAAATTAATTAATCTGTCCATTACATCTGTTATATATTCCGTGGGGAGACGGCTCTGGTAATTTGGATGAAATTTATTACATCAATAGCGGTTTGGTTCTTTAAGTTTAAAGTTCACGGCTTCTTACTTGTAAAAATACCATTTTACATTTTCTTTTTAATTTTACATAGCACAGAGAGAAATTCCGTCTCACTGGTAAATACAGTTATAACAAAAGTTAAATTTAACTCATGAACTAGCCCAGCAACAGAATTTAGGTACCTCACATTCACCTTTCATAGTTTTATGTTATTATTTGATATTACAGCATATTTCACATATCCCTTTAGCCTTCATTCAAATATATCTTCTAGACAAACAGAATAAAAATCATCCAAAAAATCCCTTTTGTAGTAGAGTTCCCTGTCAACTGTCCCTTACAGATATTATCGAGGAGATATATAAGAGATTTTCACTAGATTGTTTATTTGCTATCCGATGAAAATAGGGCATTGATGTCCAATCACACCGTTTGCCCGATTCGATCGTCGCACCAATTTTCATTATTTGTCATCTTGTTACGTCGACTCTGTCTAGCGAATCGCTTAGTTTCTATCCGTAATACCATATTCTCATATCGAAACACAGGCAAGATAAGTTAAAACAAAGTATCTGACAGCAAAGAGACTTAAAACTACGTCAAATGATTTTTGATTTCAAAAATATTAGGCTATATGAAAATTATAAAAAATATAAGTGACTACTTGCGCACAGCAGTACCGCAATTGCTCGTTATCTCTCCAGCATAGTTTGATCCTCATCAAAGGCTTGAGCATCCAGTGAAGGTCACCGTTATGAAATTTCCAGCATGGTGCTAAGGTACTTCCGAGTACTCGCCTGGCTAGCTACCATCCCCAAACTTGAAAAATTGTCACCATTGTGTGTTCAGGTTGCTTCCTGGACTGTGTTCTCACTAACTTGAGAGCCGGTAAGCATTCTATCGTGATAACTTCTTCGACCACGTCGTCACTGATCATCAAGTGATATAGTGGTCAAACGCTAGGTCTATACAGTATAGAAAAATAAAAAAGCAAAAGAAAAGTCGAGTATGCCCTTAGAATTCCCAAGTCAATTATTGTGATGAATCAACAGTCGTTGCTAGGGCCTTATAAACATGTAGAAGATTTAGTTTCTGAAAACTATCGCGAGTTCCTTCCATAATTGTAATGTAATCACAATATATATTATTATATATATATTATATTATTATTATTGTATATTGTCGGAGAGTAATTTTCCAGTGACCACGTGAGTCCTAGTCGGTTTGTTACATTACAGATTTAGTTTCATCAAGAACGTACATATGTTCCCGATAACGTTTTGGTGTAACAGTCAGCCAACACAATAGATCGCACGAAAGTGCCACTGACGAAGAGGAAAAACATCGTTTTCGTGGACTCCCCGAAATTTCTGCGTATTGACTTATTTTTCCAGTGTTTTGTTTCTCTCATGTGGGTTAAGGCCAAAACGCTGAATAGAAGCGGTTAGGTTATAAAGGGATAATTATGTGGGGTCTATTCTAATACTTTGAGGATAGAAATTCCGTAGAGCGTATTTAAATGGTTCATTGCGTAATTTAGTATACTTAGTAGAATAAACGCATGGAATTTAAAAATCGTAGTAAAATAATTCATTAAATACATCTATTCCTCTTATGAACGTAAAAATAAACTAATTCTAATCGAGCACCATGCATTTAACAAGATAACTATACAAATCATTTATTAAGATTATCTGGCTTTATGCAGACAAAGTAGAGATGTTTGGGATTCATTAAAACGGTCTTAATTTTACTTGATGTACGATTCAAATTAAAAACATACTTTACAACAGAACATACACTTTCATTTGTACAGCGTTACATGTTTTCTCAACCAAATGCATACAACACAAATATTAGAATATTTAATTTATGAAGTTCTCACTTTAATGATGACGTCATGATGACACTATATAAATATGTTCAAATATTTGAAGGAAAAATTTCGGCTGCTAGTGGGACTTGAACCCACGACTACACAATACCGTCCTGTAGTCGTGGGTTCAAGTCCCACTGGCAGCCGAATTTTTTCCTTCAAATATTTGAACATAAGTTCTTCCTAGCATATGGTTAATGCGATACACAATAAAAACTATATAAATATGCATCAGAATTGTACCCAGTACATCTGAAATGGGGGTAATGAATGTTATTTATTTCATACCTAGCGTAGTAGCAGAAGTAGTATTAGTAGTAAGACGCATTTCTTACGCTTTTTCTTGTTGTTCTTTGTTATTTAGATCCAAATTACTCATAAATTGCCGTGATTTAGTGTTACGGCTCCTACAGTGTTGATATAACATGATGAAACAACATATTATCTTACATGAATAACGTACGTCTATCTTGAGATTATGCCGTCAGTCTATGTAGGGGACAGCTATAATATTTACATATGTCAAAATAGTTGTTACGTAAACACAAGAGTGTAAAAAAACATTTATTAGTAACATCCAAAAAGTGGTTTTCAATTTTATACCGATTCTAAAGGCATTTGTTGCCACTTATGTTCAAATATTTGAAGGAAAAAATTCGGCTGCTAGTGGGACTTGAACCCACTACTACAGAATACCGTCCTGTCGCTTTGTCCAACTAAGCTATAGCAGCCCATACCACTAGGGCTGAATTACTTCCTTCCTTATTAACATCTGCGGGGATGTTATTAGCGCCATCTACCTTTAATTGTATGAACAATTAATTAATAGGACTGATAGACCAACGTTACAGTTGATATCGTATCAAGCGAAGGCACCCTACCCTTATTTTAAGAGTTTTACTACGGTCCTTAATCAAATCAGTCCGGCATGTTGGTTTACGACCTCGCGATCTGTTTCCTTCCACTAGGCCCTGCACCATAAGTTTCTCCATAGATTACTTATTCCTAGAGATACAGACGTCTTAGACAACATAATTGGCATATAACAGTTAATTTGACTTTAACATTTGACTTTACCATTTATAATGACAGAAAAATTGATGATGCGATTTAAACCAATTGAAACAAAAATAAGCTTACGAAAACATATTCAATATAAAAAAAAAAGAGTTAGAGTTAGTGAAGTGAAAAATACTAGTGTGTATAAAATAATGACTATAATAAGTCATATGTGTCTCCACTTATAAGTACCACACATTGTCGAAAGACAAGTCGTAATATTTTTCGATTGGTGATGAAAGTTACGAGCGAAACATACAAAAACCCATTTGAAAATCACGTCCTTACAAATGATATCTGATTATGGACACGCACGCAATTGTTCCGACAAACCTTCGTCTTGACATGAAGACAATAGACGATCTCATTTCCACCCCCATCAGATACCATTATCGCAATCCAAAACATACTCCCAAAATGACCCCCAACTTAAATTAACCCTCCACAACCTTACAAGGCCCCCAGACCCTCAAGATATCACCGGATGAGGTTTATGAAGACATCAAAACCAGATTATTGTCAAAGGGAGTTATACCTGTCATAAACATGAAAACAAACTTATTCTAAGAAGCTCGTAATCTTAAAACTTTACGAATGTAAACCTTATTGTCGTAAAGATAAGAATTGTAAATGTCTGATAATGAAGTTTGATAAAAGTGAGGTTATGTTTGTTGGAGCAGTAAATAGGATGATTTTATCAAGTAATATTTAATTACCGAAGTCTTATGGTGAGATTTTGCGCTTAAATTACGGTGCGTAATTGTTGAAATAACTTCCATTCATCATGAGATAATGCATGAATGAGAAGTAAAACGGAGATATTTTTAACAATAAATAAATAATGGAGAAAGAAAGAAAAGAGATTTGAATCTATTCTTAGCTTCTCTTAGAAGCAACCTCCGTATTACACGTATTTTATGTACTCGGTTAGTGATTAATTACTATTCACTGAAACAAATAGAGAATAATCATGTTATATAATATATATTAATAACACTCAAGTGTTTTTGACGCATTATGAATATATAAAAGGGGACAAATATAATCATCACCAGATAAATATAATGTGCACCAATATTCGAACACCAAATTTAATAATTGAGCACCAAATGGTCATCAAATCTTGACCACCGTTTAATTGCACAATTTCTGCACAAATAAATTCCTATGGCGAGCTAATTAGTACACCATTTCTACCTTATATATAGGACTCGTTAGGTTTGGGTTACTTGCGACCATAACGCACGAGCCGAGCGAGCGAAGCGAGCGGTGCCGCGGCAGCGGCCGACGAGTGCCAGAACCAAATCGCTCCTTCTTCATTGTATTATATTAGTTTGGAGTCTTGGGGTCATTTTCTTTTTTTTTTATAACAAGATGTGAAATTTTTGATGGCCGTTATACAATAAATTGGTGTTCGAATTTTGGTGTTCACTTATTATTTTTGGTGCTATATTTTACTATATTTAGTGATCGGTTAAACATAAGCCTATATAAATACGAGAGCTACTCACGTAGTAAGTCAGAGGGTTCACTATAGTACATGGTGAACTGCGACCGCGTCTGCTAGCGCTTCGTACTCTTATTGAAAAATATCAACTAATGTGGTCGAAACTAATAATCGGACTCGGAACCCTCTGACTTACTTTGAGTTATTCCCGTGACTTATATATAGATAGATAGATAGATAGATAGAAAACTCTTTATTTGCACACTATTTCAAAACACACACATAAAAAACAAACAAACAAATATAAATACAGTGATACAAAGGGCGGCCTTATCGCTTAAAGCGATTTCTTCCAGGCAACAAAACGGCAATATACATACTAAAGTAAAAAACCTTGTTGCAAAAAGCCTCGAATTCGAAAAATTTCGTATCTATTAAAATTGTACTAAATGAATGACATGTCATATATTTAATGTACTAATATATCTAGTCAACTTTTTTACATTAGTCGTTTTATTTCAAGGTTTCTATATAGGATGGATAAAAATGAAGAATTAAAAAAGTATCAAGACAATTTATCTCTTTTTAGAAGACCGCGAGAAAACCAGGCAACACAAAATTTAATAATATTTTATTTCGTTTAGAATACTTAAGTTTCATAAAATATTAATAGCAAGGTAAAATTTATTATTCAAAGAGATTCCATGTAATAATTATGTAGACACCGCAGGAGATGGTCCTTTGATTACGAAATAAATAAATACTCGGTAACCATACCCTGATCCTATTATATAAGGGATAACTAGGTTGTAAAATCGCAGACCACTCGAGTAAATTTTTGGGACTCAGCTAGTAATATAATAAATATGAAAGTGTGTGTTTGTTACCACTAAACTCAGAAACGACAGTACGGATTTGCATGAAAGTTTAAGGGAACTAAACAAGTCCTTGTTTAATAGCTAGATGTTCACGGGAGGTAAAGGAAACATTGTCTTGAGTAAAACCGCACATCCCAAATAGTATTAAAATATTAATGAAACCTTGTAAAAATCGTTGAACCAGTTGCGCAAGCGTCATTATTTACCTGAAACAAAAGAAATAAAATACAATTAATGCATGACACACATATCACCGAAAGAGGCACCATTGTTATTCATACACAAGAGCACGGCAAAACAGGCTCTGGCAATAGCGCTATAGTCCAGTCAACAATTTCATTACCGGGTTAATTCTTGTTTAAGCTTCTAAAATATAATAATAATAATATAATAATACGGGACAACATTCACATAAGGTCTTAAGGTCCCAAACTAGGCAGAGTCTGTACTATGGTAACCTGATGACTGATATATATACTTATATACATATACACACCCAGACACAGGTCAAACAGACATGTTCATACACACAAATGTTTGACCTGTCCGGGAATCGAACCCGGGACCAGCGGCTCAGAAGGCAGAGTGCTACGAACTGCGCCAACCGGCCAGTCATACCTATCCAATAGCTGATTCGACTCGGAATATTACGTGTAGAAAAATGTATCTCCTATGTAATTGTATTTGTTGACTGACGCTACAACGAGGATAGGTTTACGAATTCAATGAAGAGTCCTACGGACCTAGTGAGTGCACCGGAAGAAAACTTTATGTAAGTAAAACTACACCCCTTTTCTCTTCTCTTATCAAAGAACAAAATTAAAGATTTATTCAGAGACTGGCAACGCCATTTCTGTAAAAAATGCCAGCGATATGATAAATAGACATCCAAGTTCTAAGCGAGAGAATGGTAGCGACTTATAAAATTATTATTTTTCTATATCAAAGAAGATTGCAAGTTCAAGTCGGGTTTTTAACGGATTTCCGCCGGCGCTTCAGGCGAAGGGAAGGTACAGTTGGCATATAAATATATTATTAAAGAGATTATTTATCTTCGAAATAAAGTATACGTAGGTACTCTAGTTTAACAATATGTTAATAAAATACAATATCTACTACTTAAATATTTAAAACAACTGCCATTGTACTATATCGAGGTGCTTTTAGTGCCTATATGGCTATATCTAGCTGCCAGTGAGCATTCCAGGTCTTATGTGATAACATCTTCGACCACATCGTCACTGACCGTCAAGTGAGTGTGAATAGCGGTCAAACGCTAGATCTATAAAGTATAAAAAAAGCTAACCAGGAAGATCTGTTCTTGAAAGCGAATCAACCTACTTTGTCGAACGCCCGATATAAAAATTAAAATAAGCAAAGTAACAAATTGGTTTTGTTTCTTGTATTGTAGTGAACTCTGTTTACCGAAAGTGAAGTTAATTCTTCCATTAGTACCATATCATTAGTTTGAAAATTTATAATCATTCTTATGTGATATTTTTTTGCTATCACTCCACAGGAACCATACTTCATACTAAGCCGCACCTCAGTCATTCATCTCCGTGAATTCCGCATCCATTTGTTACAGATAACTCTGTATCCGAGCACACACTCACTGATTTTGTGATAATCCTGACATATATTGTACAAACATTGTCAAATTTAGCTTATCTCAGCGTTGGGATTTTGGGGTGTGCCGTTTCAAGATGAGAATTATCTAAGTATTGTGATGGAGTGGCTGGGCTGCCTCTGCATGGGAAAAGTGTCATATCACTTTCGACGTAGGGCACGCAAGTCATTAAGGTTGCAAATGCTTATATTCAGCACATTCACCATGTGAGTCAAAACTTACAATCGTTTAATAACTGACCTCACTCAGTTCCATTGCCTGGGATTTTGAAAAGTGTTGTTCGATGGTCCTATTTATTTGAATATGGTATCTCCTAGGCAGGCGTGACCTTCCGTAGACCGCATCATCACTAAATATCAGGTGAGATAGTGGTCAAACACGGCAGGGACTATCCCCTATGATGGTCTAACGTCTCATCTTAGTATTCGTATAAAAAAATGTATTTCATTCGTTTATTTATATTTTGAAAATAGCATAATACACCAGTATTTTAAATACGAAAATAACAAATTTTAGATTTTGTGACAATTCTTATATACTGAACCAACCGATGCTAAAACTGACAAAATGAAAGCTCAGCTTTTGCACTTTGACTTTTAAAATAATAAATAATACATAAAAAGTTGCTATTTGTGTATGTAGAGCGCCTTAATATCTTTGCGACCGAGCATAGTGCGCCGATTTCTTTTAGAAATCTATACAGATAAACTTGTTAAGAAGTAATTTAACAGACAATTAACGAAACTAAATTTAAACGTTAATCCAAATTAAAGTGCTAGCGCTAATCGCGTTACTTCGATCAAGATCGAAGTCGCGTTATAATAACTATCAAATAGCACAAACAGCAGCAAAAACAAGAGCTCAAATGTCGTATCACGTCGTTCGTCGCAAACGTTTTAATTTTTACATGAAGTTAAATTGTTAAATTTTACACGAGTTCCATTGTTTAATATTCTCATGTTAACCCTATATTATATAAAAGACTAGAGTCTTTTGTAACTCACTTTACAGATCTGATAGCTAGTTAAGCTATTCATACGCACAAGGTTCTACAAAAGTGAACCTGAATAGGATCCCAAATTTAAGCTGAAATACATCCATGTGTCGGACCCTTTTAAGGGCGTGAACGAACATGAATAGAAGGGATTTTTATGGACTTCTTTAAGGAATATGTGACACTTAACTGACATATTCACTCAAAGCCTTAATGTACTTTTAAATAGACGAAAACGTGATGAACACTTTGTGCGCACTTTAAAAATGTCTTTAACACAAGCAAACTCGAAAAATAAATGTATTAAAGATTTTTTGGCGATGTATGAGATATCCAAATTGTAATTAAGTGCTTTTCCAAAATAAGCTCTTTTTGGATGAATTTATAGTATAATACAGAGACAAACGAAAACCGGAAAAGCAGACGCGGGGTTAGATTTTACTGATGAAGTTTTCTATAGGTAGATAATATTGATGAATCTGAAGAATTTATAATTATTATACCAAAATATTAAGCTATTCTACCCTACTATATGGTAGGTATAGCGTGTGTCTGTGTGTTTTGTGGGGTGTGTGGGTGTGACAAATGTAGGCATGGGAGTAATATGCATAATGTATGAATAAAATGGAAGAGAAAAACTCATGTTTTCGAGTTCGGCAGGGTTTTTTTAAACTATTGCATAGCTTCTATCGCGGGCCTTGAGCGTGGAGACAGAATCCAGAAATTCCGTAACGAAAATAACCTAATACCTGGGGGTATTAGGTTATTTTCGTCCAAACCAACCGGCACAGCAGTGATACTTTTTGGTCTTGCCATCTATCGATCAATAGCAGAACTTTTAATGACTTTTTTGAAATAACACGCTTGTCTGTTTAGTTCAGCAACTCGCCTCTAGGTGGCATTGGTTGTATCGGGGTTACTGCATAAGTTATTCATATATTAATTGCATAAGTTGATAAAATATGCTATGCAATAGCTTTACCGCGGCAGTCCCCGAGTGCCACACGTCTTTTTTTATCTTCCACATTATCTACGTGCAATCCGTGGTATGTCACGACTAAACGGTATTTAGAACCATTAAAATAAAAAACCACACTTCAACAAGTCACGCTACGGATAGTCAAGAATTATACACCCAACTGACCGCTTCGCTAGCGTATATTGACTTTGACATTTGACACCCTTGACATATGACACAAGTAAAACGTACAGTCCCTGAACTTCTGACAAAAAAAAGCAAACACTACAGATTGATTTTATTACAATCTATTATCACAGGGTATCATTAGAAGTCGATTCGAAAATACCCAGCTATGAGGCATCAGCAAAATGCTTTTTCCCTTCCTAAGCCATATATTGATCAATTCGAAAGCAGGCCAACATATTAAAACGCTTTTCTGATTCTTCTGAACGTAGGCTTGAATAACGGCATAGTGACATATAGGTTTTGTATCGAATACATTTCGGCGAATGTGCTTGGGAAAAACAATGCAGTTGTGAATATTTATTTTATGTGAGACCTAAGGTACTGTGCCACAGTGCATTTGACATCTGACATCTGTGTTGGCTAGTGTCACTCATCTCCATCACTCACGAGCAGCAATCTGTTGAGAAATTGTTTGAGAGCATAAAGGTAGTGATTTTTTTATAACACATGTTATATGCAACATGTGGGGCGTTGGAAAACTCATTGCGTATTGCACAATTTCTTGCATGTCATGTTAGTGACGTAACCAATGATTTGATTTAACCTGTCATGGGTAAAAAGACAATTAACTACATATTCAGGATTAATTGATACATTACCACTCTAGGATTATTCGTATTATACAATAGTACTAGGAAATCGACAGATACCAGGCTCAGCAACGCATAGCAAGTCCGAATAGATTACATTTAAGGCATACGAAAAATAAAAGAAATAAGACGATATATATACAATGTTAAATGTTACAAATCGGTCCCAACTCAGCAATGCTGGCTAAAAACCAGCGCTGGTCTTCCGTTGGGACCGGTTCGTGACGTCACGGAAGATTATTTTTACAACAGTACCTTTTAAACTTAAAGGAAAGGAATTTTATGACGACAGTAATTATGATACAGATAAATAATACATGCCCCTCCAACTGCAAACCATTCAAGACGACGCCAGTGACTTCTGTATGCAAGTGTTTGCAGGCACCATGCGATAATCGTCCGGCGACCTAGCCTGCGGAAGTCTAAAGTACTTTTTTGCCGATACGCGGTATATACTTTAAAATACTTCTACCCCAAAAGTTTTACATTGGTTCTGCGCTCAATATGGACTAATATCAAATCAAGATCATACTAATATTATAAAGGCGAAAGTTTGTATGAAACTATGGATGTCTGTTACTCTTTCACGTCTTAACGGATGGATGGATTTGGATTAAATTTGTTATGATAGCCACGCGGGTATAACCACGGGGCGCAGCTAGTTGAAAATAAATCGCAAATACGCTTGAGCGTTCCGAGTGGCCAATACTCCACGCTGAAGAGTTATAAATATAATATCGATAACTCGAAGACAATATGAAGAGATTCAGGTTATCACCTGTTCGGCCAATATCTTTACATGCAAAATAAAGATATGCAAAACATACAGGTAAGACATGCATGCAACCTCTGTCTTCGACTGCATGCAGTCATGGACTATACACGCACACACGTAATCACGAGCACGTGTTACGAGATACGAGATTTTACACAGTAAAATCGTCGCACGCGCACAATTAAAACTTTGCAATATATATCTCTTTTCACGCATTTATATCACCCTTCCAGTAAAGAGGCGTGCATTATTTGAATATTATTATATTTAAACTAACTACAGTCGACTCTAGTTAATTCGAAACTCGAGGGACTCTTAAAATATTACGAACTATCGAGTGTTTAAATATTCAACGACAGAGGAACAGTATCTGAAACTTAGTAAAAACCAATTCGTGCGGAAGTGTATGTCAAACTAATCATCAAAATGTATGTCTATGACCAAAGTAAAAAATTAAATAAATTAATCAATACAGCAGCGGGTACACATAGTCAACTGGATGGATTACTCGGACTTGTTTATAAGAGAGAGAGAGAGAACCTTTACGAATTGTAGAGTGTTTGACGCCGAAGAGATAGAATTAACGCGTCCTTTTGATACGTAGCGATATTTTTTTCATTCGAATTACCATTTGCCTTAAATGTATTTATTAAGTTCGAAATATAAAAACATTTTCTAGGAAACTCGTGATAACTTTGAATTATTTGGTTGGAATTATAGCAGGTTTTAATTAACGAGAGTCGACTGTATATGATTATTCTGCTTTTACACAGGTCCATGAACCTGACAGTTGTACAGCGTAGAAATAATAGTAGTTTATGTAACTGTATCATAATAAGGGTTACATCACAACACTCGTGTAATGCTATAAATAACTCGACAACGGCTCGTGTTTTTAAGTTACAATCGTGTTTTAAAACCAAATTAAATGCAGTTTCATACACTACTTTATCTAATCTCATAAAATAGATGTAATGAAATGTACGTAAAATTACAGCATGTGTTTGCATTTATTTGTAAACGTTTAGCGCCTAAATCCATTTGCTGGTCGCGCATGCGTGTTGCGCCGCGTCCACGGACTATATGCAGAAAAATCGCATTACAACCTCCTTGGTACAGATGAAATTGTATCGTATTGCTCAAAGTAATATTTCGATACAGTTTTTTTTTAAATTTTTTTTTTATTGGGAATAGGCAGGCGTTTGACCACTATCTCACCTGATGTTTAGTGATGATGCGGTCTACGATGGAGCACGCCTGCCTAGAAGATACCTATTCACTCGTGACTTGAAGATACCCAGGTCGTATTTTTTCGGAAATACAGAGTAAGGCAATGAGTTCATATATATTCATAGAATATATATTCATACAGTTGTCATAGAAGAGCTGTATCATAATGTAACTTTTTAAATTTATTTCGATATATTGTCTATAAAGACTGTCATTTAAGTTCTGTTTATTTTTTAATCTTTACATTTCAGCGCGAGATTAGATAAAGGTATATTTCAGCTTAGTGAAAATGCTACAAGTTGAATGATGATAATATAAATTTTAACAATAACATAACAAGAAGCGTCGAGAATAACAGTTTGCTCCCAGTCGTCTACGAAAATGTTTTCTTGAACAAAAATTATAACAAAGACAAAAGTGCAATAGCAAGTTTGCAAACTTAACGACATTCGTCATGGTGACATCCCTAACTATTTGTTCCAATTTAATTTACAGTGATATAGTTTTGTATTGTCGACAATAATTTAAGTGTCGCTTCAATGAAATTGTGTGCATAAAGCTTTTTTGACGTGATAACGTTTTATAAATTGATGAATACCAGCAACACTCATGAAAAATAGTAACGTTCCGCGTAACGTTCCACCTGAGTTTTGTATTACATAAAATAATCAAAGTCAAAGTCAAGGTCAAAGTCATAAATGATTATGACGTTATCACGTAAATCTATCGTCCGTAAACCGACTTTACAGACAACCAATTTTTACTTAAAATTTCACGTAAAGCGAAGAAATTATATAATTTATTTTTATTGAAAATACATAGACATCGCTAACACATATTGACGATTATGTAATTAATGCTTATAACTTTATTTCTCACCCATGTAAAACAATTATAAAAATGAGTTTTGCAAAGGCATGAATTGTTTGTTTCGATTAATTTATCTTACTTAATTTAAAGCTTCGTGGTGTTTATAAATTTGAAAATTGATAACAAAATATAAGCTAGCGGAACCTGAAATTACTAACGTCAGACAATAAAGTATTGAATACTTATTAACCAATGGCTTTCGTAGCATATATTCTTTTCGTATTTGATTGTATGTACTTATATTGTTATGATGAGAGAACAGAGCTAAATTATTAAAACAAATTCAGGTCTTTACTCGTAGACGTAGTTCTGCCCTCCTATTTTACCTATCGCTATAAGTCTGTATTAGTCTTTTGCTATAAGACGTCACAATCATAGTAGGGGTAAAAAACATTTTTCATTACACCACGAAGAAGTTTCCAAGTATCGGGCCGCGTTATTGCGAAACTGCTAAAGGACACATTACGTGAGACGAAACGTTGCGCAGGCCGCACCGGGGGATAATTATAGCTAGTTTGACATGATTTAATGGAGACATTTAGTATTATGTGTTTATTTATTTTAATTTGGCAGCAACAATGCTCACGATACACTTTAGATAAAAATAATTTCCAAGAAAGCATATGTTCGCAGGATTTTAGTTCGGCTCTTAAAGAAATATATATTTTTTTGTACTTTAACAAGTTTTTTTTAGAAAAATTAACTAAATATTATTTGCTTTCAGATAGCGATGAAGATATAGCACAGGCTCTGCCTAGTTTTGGACCTGACGACCTTGTATGAATGTTAATAATAAAATAAAATCAATATATATATAAAACATTTATAGAAGAATGTCTCGTTTAATATAGTATATAAATCTAATAAGAAATAAATCGTACAATTTTCTGAATTATCAAAATAATGAGACAACTTTCGTTGAAAACTTTAGTTAGAGGTGGTCGAAAAGTTTCAAGACTTAGTTTGATGAACATAAAAATTATTACAAATATAGAACTAAAAAGAAATAATATATAATAAAATACTAACAACTAATTACAATACTACAGCTACTACAATAACATTTGAGCAATCCACTAGCTATTGGTAGCCTATAGATAACTCAAATGCTCTAACCCGCTACCAGGTGCCTTCGTGCCCAGAATGCTAAAAAAATATAAATGCTTAGATATATGTTTAGTAGAAATAATTTCATACAATGTTATCTAAAATAAGCACCGATTCAATTTATATAATTTCCAGAAAAATAAAAGTATTACATACTTGTCCTTGAGTTATTTACCTTCTGGGAATAACAAGGATAAATATAAAGAGGAAAATTATATTGAGGAAAAAATAACAGAATGCTGATTTTTTGTGGAAAAGTTGTTTAGTTCAGGAAATCTCTACGATCGCTCTGTTACTGATGTCAATGGCATAGGATTAATAAATATATACCTACCTAATACTATTGTAGAAGTGGGCTAGATGGCAAGAATTGACAAACAATTAGTATATTTGTTGAGGATTGCTCGTGTTGAGAATTGAACATACGACGGAGATTGGTTGTAGATAGTATTTAATGAAGGTGAATTATAAAAATAACATAATAATCTTAAGATATGAGTGTTTTCTGCTCGGTGTCTTTGGCTGAAGTGAAGTGAAGTCAGCATTGCGTGGTGGGGCGCGGCTATGTTCACTCGTATAACTAATAGGATGAGGCGCGTACATTGACAGGTAGATACTATGCTATGAAGATAGTTAACTGTTTTGTGTGAACAATATTTAAGAAAGTTTAAAGTACCAGCGGTAAATGGATAGTTGTAATATAGATTGGCTTGGTATGGTACATACATGGTACTATGGTCGCGAACCAGTCTCAGAAACATATATAATCAAAAGTATGTTAAGCATCAGTCTGAAAGTATATATTTGTAGTGTGGACCAAACAAGGTATAGAAAGACTGTGTAAAAAAGGTATTGAGAGACAATAAGAGTCGCACAACGAGCCATGGAGAGGGCTATGCTTGGGGCTTGTATACGCGATCGAATCAGAAATGAGGAGATCCGTAGATGAACAAAAGCCACCGATATAGCCCAGCGGATTAGCAAATTGAAGTGGCAGTGGGCAGAGCACATAGCTCGTAGAACTGATGGCTGTTGGGGTCGAAAGGTTCTCGAATGAAGACTACTGGCTGGCAAGCGCAGCATATGACGTCCACCGACCAGTTGAACAGACGACCTGACTAAGATCGCAGGCAAGGGCTGGATGCAGGCCGCTTCTAACCGGTACTTGTGAAAATCAATGGGAGGAATGGGAGACCTATATCCAGCAGTGGAGTCCTATGGCTGAGATGATGAAGACTGTGCGAAGAGCGATGTGGTTATGAAAGGTGTGAGCTCTGAGACGAGTAGTGATAGTACGGAGAGTAAGACAAAACATATTGTGCAGACCCCACCTCATAGGGTCCCGTGTGTGATAGGGACATGACTACATAAATTGTTATATGAAGTGTAAATCATGAGGTAAATAAAGTGATTGGAGTAAAACCACTTTTTATCATCCATCCAGCATAGCCTGGGTTGCCGTAGCAGAAGCTTTGCTATAAAGCTACAAACGTTCAGTCTGAGCGTGGAATTTGTCAGTTATACCCACCGCCTACCGCCTACGTAAGTAAAGGAATAACTTGTGTGTCAGAGCTCTAAAAAGTCCCGTACACGCGGAATATGTTGGGAACACATGTTTTGGGCGGCGTTGCAATATATCACTGAGCGACGCCCCTTATCAGCCGACTTCGCATGATTCTATATATTATGGTATCAGGTATCATTGCGAATATATATGAGGTGGCCTTTTTGGTGAAGTAAAAGCTTAATTATCGTAACGGTACTGCAACTTGCAAGAGGGCCTTTTTATTAACTGATTCCGTGGTGGATTCGACCATCTGACCTACTGTCGAAAGATAGGTTTTCAGGATCCTTATGTTGCCTTAACGTATTACCTACAATACAAAAAAAACTTGTTACTTCGTCGATGCCCAGCCAAGCCTATTATATGTATGTACCCTACCTGGGTACATACATATAACAGTAATACATACTCATAATAGTATAGATAAAAGTAGAGATAAATTGAGGTTTAAGGTGCTCAATATGGCGGTCAATAAACGACATCGCACCTGTTTTCCGGAGGTTTAATTCCAAGGCACGGATTTTCACTTGTTGTGAACATGATTTTAACCATCCTCGATCATTTCTGAGAACATGCTGTAGATTTGATAACGCATTAATCTACACCGAAAGCTCAAGTCTGCGTAGGGGATGGATCCAGTGTTAGTCAAATTAACGGTCACTGATTAGCCCAAGGCTATAATATCGTTTCCATTTATACATGCACACATGACACCATAACTGTTCGATGATGACAGCGGAGATGTAAGCACAGATCACGAATTTCCACGTGCTTCATCATCATCATCGAAGAATGGACACCCACTGCTGGACAAAAGCCTTCCCCATTGATTTCCACAAGAACTGGAATCCGGAACCGGACTATGATCACAAATTTAATTGCTTCAATCATGACAGAGTCCTATTTATTTCTTGGCACATTTTAGTGTTGTGAAAAAAAAACATAATCAAGAAACGCTTTTCAAAAACGTGCGCCGTCCAATAATTTTCTATTTCCTTACCCTATAAAACGCCAACTGCATTTTCTTGGACATACCGCTCCTTGGCACAATGCTGGCACAATGCTGGCAAAATGCGATAAAAGTCTTAAAACAATAACGCCAAATCCTGTTTATTTCGATGATAAATATAGGATTTTTTAGTATAAAAATAGAGTATTGGAGTCCGGTAGCCTGCAGGGAAAGATTGTGCTTCTACGTCATTCCTGGAGCTAATACTTAGAGCTGTTTGGCAAGAGGATTGGAACGGATTGTTGTTATTTTGAAATGTTCCGGTATTTTGTTGGACTTTTGGGAAATGCTCAGCTTTTGTACTTTGGGTGACATAGAACATTTCATGCATAGATAAATCTTTAATTTATTTTTATTTTAAGGTGTAGCATTTACCTTATATATTCACTAATACATTTGATGGTCAGGGACAATGCGGTCGATTTGGAGTCTCTTGCTTAAAGCAGGGGCTTGGCAGGGGCGAATTGGCAAAAAGCACCGCACCTACCCTAAGCAGAACAGTGAAATAACATACTAATACAATGTATACACATACCGTTCGATTATTTAAGAATTCTTGCCAGAGACAACCGCTGTAAACCACAAATGTTAGGTACCTACGTGTGGGTATTCAAGACAAAAACCATCATAATTTCAAGGGAAGGTAGGTATTGGACTGGTGGAGGTGAGTATTAGACTCAGCACCTAACTTATCAAATTAATTATTAATATTAATGGGTTGTATTAATAAAGGCAAAATAATAGATTTGGAGATAGTGTGAGCATCACATCGAAAACGTTTAAGATTTAAATATCTGAGACGATAAATAAAAATGACTTAATTTTCATTTTATTTTAAGACAAATGAAAAATTTTCTCTTATTAACAACAAACTTGAAATAATTTAATAAACCAATATGTAAGGTATCACTGACTGACTCTCAAGGACTGCTGGCTGAACACACTATGCGTTTGATGACAGTTTTTAAAACTTAAGGGTGGTAGCTATTCAGTCGGGTACTCGAAAGTACCACCACTTTGGGAATTTAAAAACAATGCTTCACTGTTCAAGCTGTGAAAAGTGAAAGAATCCTGTGCAAGAATTCTTCCCGCCGCGCGCTTAGCAAGTTCCTCATTAGTGCTAGTGTTTCACTCAGGGGTAAAGGTTTTTAGCGTTTCGTGTTTTGAAACCTTCTCTACGCTCAGGGTTCTTCTTGATTGACTTGATCAGATTTGAAACCAAGCACTCACGCCAAAAATGTACTTAACCCACATGTAAAACAAATGTAAAAAACTATTTAGCAGGTACTTAGCAATATTACAAAATTGTGCTGTTAATTGATCTTTTTCAAAAGCGTGGGCGGCTGTCTGAGCAAATAAAGAGCTCCTAAAACAATTTCGCCCCGTAAGAACTCGTAAACGATTGTTTTCAAAACACAAACAATTTAGCAAAGTATTTGCATGTTGGCAATACGTCAGCAATTCAAAAGTTAACGGTTTAAAACGAACTTTACAAATTGAAACCGTTACGTTCCCTTTTGATTACCCGTTCAAATAGTTTTAATAATTAACAACATAGTTTGAAATTATTTCTAATGTGATATAAGCAAAATTATATACTATTATAAAATATTATGTAGGTATGTACTTAATAATAAGTCACTTGCGCCCTGTCATTACATCTGCTCGGATTTTTTCTCCTTGAAGTCGAAGGTAACTAATGTTTTTTTTCTATCCCGACGACGTGTATGCAACATTATGTTGATCAGAAGACTATTATATACATAGTTAAGGCAAGGAAGAAATCTCATATTCGCATAAATAAATAGAATACATTTTTTTTGACGTGATAACGTTTTATAAATTGATGAATACCAGCAACACTCATGAAAAATAGTAACGTTCCGCGTAACGTTCCACCTGAGTTTTGTATTACATAAAATAATCAAAGTCAAAGTCAGTCAAAGTCAAAGTCAGTCAAAGTCAGTCAAAGTCAAAGTCACAAAGTCATAAATGATTATGACGTTATCACGTAAATCTATCGTCCGTAAACCGACTTTACAGACAACCAATTTTTTTGTTTTTAGTTTCGATTTCCGACACATACAGTAAATTGTATAGTAAAACTGAACTTCTTAACTTAGTAGGTAATTTAGAAAGTTGTTTTAAAAAAAAAAATTTGGAATAGACAAGCATTTGACCACTATCACACCTGATGTTTAGTGATGATGGGGAGATATACCGCAATACATAATTCATAAATTATTTAATGGAAAATTTTGATTAGCAGTGGCCGGAGTGTTAAATTTAAACATTATTTTAAAGATATTGTATTATCCGGCTTTACTCACGTTTATAGTCGAAGTTTCGACCTAGGTTTCGAGCATGTCCGATGCCCATCCTCAGGTGAGTTTACGCTGCCAGATCGCGGCGACCACTGTGTTTAGACTATAAACGTGAGTAAAGCCGGATACTACATCTATATAATAATGTGTCAAACTCACGAGAATTTCCAATCCCACTAATGATATAAATGTGAAAGTTTGGATAGATGGATGGATGGATGTTTGTTACTCAATCACGCCCAAACGGCTGGACGGATTTGGTTGAAATTTGGTATGTAGATACTTCAGGTCCTGGAATAACACATAGACTACTTTTCATCATCATCGATCATTACTACGCGGTTAAAACCGCGGGACGCTACTAAGCTGTTCCAATTTAAAATAAATTAGAACAGTTTAGTAGATTTTCGTAAAAGAACTTAATTACTTAATCAAGCCAGTACATCGCCTTCTAGCCCTTTTTGATTAAACACAACTGCCTTTGCACGCCCGGAGGCTGCTCTTTGATAAACTTAATTGGGGAAAAACCCCTTTTTTCGTTCTTTAAAAAATGTTTGAAACGAACCGATTGCCGGCCTTTGAAGAAGAAATCTGTTAAACTTGCCGGTATAGTAACAAATGTTGATTTTGGAAATTAATTACGCGCTACTTTACATTGTAAGAGCATACCCATCTACCTAATATATACCTGCTATATATAGTATATAGCATATCCTCCTCCTCAGTCGTTCCCTCGTTGATGAGGATCGTGACTTTTCCCACGAAGTGCGATGGATTACACTGCGTCCCTCCACTTGTTCCTATCTTTTGCTTCGTGGAGTGCTGCGTGGACTGGCATCTCTAGCTGCTGCTTCACCTGGTCAGACCAACGTTTTGGGCTTCGCCCTCTAGGCCTTTAGTATATAGCATATACTACCTAATATATACCTATATAACAAACTGCCAGTATCGATTCGCACTTCACAGTCACTATATATCTTTAAGAACAGAGTCAAAGAACATTATTTGTCACAAATAAATCTAAGCGAAGTTTGCTAAATAAGTATTAGATATTTATATATATATACATATTTATCAGTAGTTATATATTATGTAGTATGTGTAAGTATATTATTTATGCTAAAGTTTATACATGTACCTATATTATGTATGTATCTATTTAAGTAGATATTGCGGTGATTTGCCGCCCCTTAAAATTTATGACAATTCTTGTATGTTTGGTTACCTGGAAGAAATCGCTTTAAGCGATAAGGCCGCCCTTTGTATCACTGTATTTATATTTGTTTATTTGTGTTCTTTATGTGTGTGTTTTTGAAATAGTTGCAAATAAAGAGTTTTCTATCTATCTATCTATCTATATGATAATTATCTGTTATTGTTCTGACCTATCTGTGTTTTGTAATATTTTAAGTATTTTTTTGTATTTGTTTGCTATTATGTTATTGTTTGCCTCATTAAATGTTCTTTCTTATTTCTTATAACTTCTAATAAGGCTATTAAATTTTCATACATTTTATGTTTATAGTTTTGTTGGTGTTTGTCCAAGTAACATAAGCAACATTCTTAAACACGTATTAAGCCCAAAATATTTAATAAAATCTCTCTCTCTCTATCGGATGTGACAAACTCACTTTCGCATTTATGACCTAGTCCGAAGTTGAAAACTGATTCAAAACAACTTTATCGCCACAATGACGCTGTGGGCGACTTCCTATAACATAATAATAGAAGTTAGGATTACCAAGAAATCTTTCGTTTGCGATGGTCTAATAGCCCAGACTAAGCCGAAAAGAATTCGCACACCTTGACTCTAATACCTCATCTTAAAATAGCAGAATATCTTTCACTATAAATATAACAAAACTCCTATAGAAATATGTATTGACATATTTCTTACCACAATAAACATTTGCCTTCGATAACATACATGTACATTTGACATTTAACAACAATTCCCATCATCAATCAGCAAGCAATTGTGAAATGAAAAAAAACACAAATTGGTCAATAACTTAATGCACTCTGGTCGGGTGAACAAATCGGATAATCGCATTATAATGACAGAGTGACAGACAGGCGCTACGCAATATAATATATAGACATGAATGTGCAAAGAAGTAAATATTTTATCTATCAGTATGTTACTTAAAAAGCAATGAAAGAATTACGAAACATGGGCTCAATTTTGCGATTTTAATGGCGTCGTACACATCGTTCGATATGTGAACAGGAATTCTCTTTATTGCGGGTGGGAAAGAAATAACTATCACCATCGTAAAAAAAATCATCGTCATCATCATCATCTCAGCCATAGGACGTCCACAGCTGGATATATGCCTCCCCCAGTGATTTCCACAAGGACCGGTTGAAAGCGGCCGCATCCAGCCCTTGCCTGCGATCTTAGTCAGGTCGTCTGTCCACCTGGTCAGTGGCCGAACTATGCTACGCTTGCCAGTCCTTAAAAAAAATTTACTTTATTACGACTCTTAGATGAGCTACGACCCTGGTTCTATCTGGGCTGAAAGGTAACCCTCATCTCTGCTTCATTTAATTGGACATCTGGCAATGATACAACAACAAATATCAAAAAATATTCAAGGTTGAAAAGAGCCCCGGAAGTAGAACTTCAGTGAAATTGTATCACATCATGTATGATGCCACTGAAGGCTGTATGAAGAATCAGGTTAGCAGGCTGCAGGAAGGAAGCAAGTGGAAACGATCTCTGCCCGCAATCCGGAAACGATGCCTGATGTGGACCTTTATAAGCATCCAATTAAAATATTTTCATCTAAGTAAGATCACGCAAACCTAATCCATTTCAAATCTGATCCAAATAAATTCACCGCTCCCGCAGAACTGGGTAAAGACGTATAGAATGCCGAAATTAAGTTTCGTTCGGAACTAGGAAGGCTTCCAGCTCCACGGGTATTAAAGTGAGGTAAACAAACACAAGGGGAAACTTTACAGCTACGTTGCATCTTCGAATGGTATGGACTTAGTGGCAGAGACAGCGAATTGATTTAACCGCCTTTTTTTAATTTGCTGATGCATTCCAGTTGTTTGCTTCAGAGAATGAGATACTATATCTATGAGACGCATATTTACAGCATGGTCATGGCAGGTCATGTCATAGTTGAAACGATTATGATGCAGTACCTGGAGTCACTATGCATATTAACAAAGTAAAGTTTATTTGTATATAAATGTTAAGGGTTAACAGAGAAGGATATGCCAACATACATTTTATACTAAATTGGTTAGTTTTAGTAGTATATCATCTTGCTACACCATAGCATTCTTGCTATGGTATATACATTGTATGCTTCCCTTAATTACGTCAAAAGTAGGTATTCCTACTTACCGCGGCGCATCTAACCCTTGTATATAAAGTCGTTCTTAGTCATGTAATAAAACAAGCTAATTTTTAATACAATTAATACTCATTGAATAACAAATTGAGCGATACATGGACATAACTTTTACCACTCTCTTACCGTTCATAAGGTATCTTAGGAAAATCAAACAATGGGTAATATGGGACCTTATACGAATAGCGACCACAACAGTGGTAAGAAAATAATTAAATGCACAAAAATATTAAGTTCATATACATATACAGCATAACAGGTTTTTTGTATTACTTGAATTATAAACAATTCCCGTATTAAGGCTGAGTGAAAGGAAGTTTACTCGCACTTCGAAAACGATCCCGACTGTATTTATTCCGCGCGTGAGGTACATATTTACCCGCTGCCCGCTGCGCTCGTGAACAAACTCACGCCAGTACCATCGCCATTGTAAAGCACGTACGTAAATCGTGATTTCTTCTGAATCGTGTTCCGTATCGTCGGATTGCAGGTATTTAACTATAAAACGGAGAGGAGATTTTTAAAATAAATTCGAGTTGACAATAGTTTATACTCCTTGGAGACGTCACACGAGAAAAGTGAAACTGTAAAGTTTTTTATTTTTATAATTGACAAGAATGGTGTACAAGCAATGATATTATATGTTTATACGAGGTAGATGTCGCACAAGCGCGCGGAAACTGAGGCGGCAAAATTAAGCCAATTTTAGTAATTTTGAATACGACGCGTATTTCAAGCGCAAGTCTAAACATATAGCTATCCTTTTCTATATTATCTGTACCGTATTATCTGTCGCAGTAAGCATGTTTATGTCGTAAAGGAACAAAATCTGAGCACCGCGCAGTATGAATTTACATATTAAGTAAAACATCATTGTGTACAAGCATATTTTGATTATTATCAGTCAGTGGTCAGAGACAATATATAGGTTTTTTTTTGTCACCACAGAACTTTTGACAGGGTGAACCGATTTTATTCGTTCTTTTTTTATTTGAAAGCTGGTGCTTCTTGTGTGTCCCATTTCAAATTTATCAAAATCGGTCAAGCGGTTTTTGTGTTACACTCCAATAACTGAAAAAGCTACGCATACATCGATGACATTATGGTTGCGGTCAGAGAAATCAGTGAACATACTCAATGACAATTGATCCCATGAGTAGCAAAAGTCACTAAAAAGGGTGAAAATAAAATTGTACCAAAAAGAATGGAACCGACTTCAACACTCCAAAGTGTGAAATAACTTGTCGAAGTCGGTACCATGCCCGCAATATTTTGATAATAGTTACTTTTGAACTATCATGGTACCGACTTCAACAAGTTATTTCACACTTTTGAGTGTTGTCGGTTCCATTATTTTGGTAAAGTTTCTTTTTAAAAATAACATATTTTAAAAATTACGCGTCATGTACACGGGGAGTATCTCACAATTGAAAGAAATAAGAACATCTTTTCAAAATTCTAGCATCATTTTAGATATTCTAGTAAAAATACAGAGCAGCACGACACAAATAAAAGCTAATTTCAAAGCACACTTATAGAACAACGGCGTTTGCAGTTATGATTGAAAATAACGCAATAATGAAGCGCGCCCGTGACTGGAGCGCGTGTCGATGCTGTAGGGTGCCCAAAGCAGTAGGATTTATGGCGAGAAAAAAAGTATGGTTTAAAAATGGAAAAACACTATATATTTTTATTTTTACTCAATCTTTTTTACATTTTCAGAGCGAAATTAAGTACCAAATAGGTTTACACTAAAAATGTCGGTTTATCCTTCTAATATTCTAAAGGTGAAAGTTTGTATGTATGTGTGTATGTTTGTTACTATTTCACGCTCAAACGGCTTCACCGATTTTGATGAAATTTGGTAAGGAGATAGTTTATACCCTGGATTAACATACGACATAGGCTTATTTTCATCATCACCGTCTTTCATCACAATACGCAAAATAAGCATACAACCGCAGTCCGCAGCTAATTTATAATAATCTTGGTTTGTGTTTGTTTAAAAGTGAGAAAAGTTATTGCAGCTAGGGTTATATGTCGAATAACGATAAAATCCTTTATGCATATATAAATAAGGATAAAATACGTTTTTAATATTTCAATAGCTATCCAACAAACATTGAAGGTATAGGAATACGCTCCAAACTGAAATACATAAAAATAATCTTTGTAAATTATTTGTGTTATTGACGTTCATAAGATCGTCATTAATATCTAATTTGAATAATCATGTACACTTTGACTTACTCTTCGAATGATCATAATAAAAATACATAACACATTTATGTGTAAATGGTCTCATGCGTGACGATGGTAAAAGATCTGAAGGCATGACACTTATTCCCTGGAAGTTAGGGCGGCCTTTAGTGTGGGACGCTACATGCGTTGACACTTTGGCGCCGTCACATCTTCCTGAGACACATGTTAGGGCTGGCGCCGCAGCTTGTTCGGCGGAGCAATTGAAACAACGAAAATATGCTAACCTAGGTAGTAGTTACATATTTGAACCGTTTGGGGTCGAGACATTGGGCTCGTGGGGACCTGGAGCTCACCGGATTTTCCAAAATTTATCTGAGCGTTTGATCGATGCGACGCGTGACCAAAATGCTGGCACATATTTGGCTCAACGAATCAGCATAGCAATTCAGTGTGGCAATGCAGCTAGCATTCTGGGCACGCTGGCGGCCGGTAGCGGGTTAGAACATTTGAGTTATCTATAGGCTACCAATAGCTAGTGGATTGCTCAAATGTTATTGTAGTAGCTGCAGTATTGTAATTAGTTATTAGTGTTTTATTTTAATTATGTAAAAATGTGGTATTGATAAGAACTTTAAACAATACTCGGCGACCGATTTTCGCTCAGTGATAAATTTTCCCAGGGAAGACACAAACATTTACTTATAATTTAGTTAAGCGTAGCATTATCAATGTACAGACTTTCACCCGAATCCTTTCTGAAATCTTTTGCTCAGAGGGGAGTGGAGGAAGCAAGAGAAGTATTGAAAATCGGTAATCTCCCTACCCTTCAGGGAAACGGGCGAGTCGTTACGTCATGTCGTTTCTTGCATAGCTGACATGTACCTGCAGTTATTAGGTGCATGATCAACTCAATTTGTTATCACCATAAAACCGAAACGCAGGAACCAAATCCAGGTCAAAGCTACAATAGACGTGCAATTAATCCGCTCTCAATCACAAAGTGATCGTTTATCGTTAATCACTGTATGACAGCGTGTAACCTCAGACCTACCATTCGTGTGATAAATTGGTGTATTTATTGACACTTAACTATCCTTGTTAATATAAACCAGCAGTTAACCGTTTTGAAGTTATCCACTCTATACATTGACATTAATACAGGTTGAGATGTGAGATCACGTAACTAATTAATAAATAATTAGGTTTCTGTCGTGAGTGAGTGGAATTACATATTGAAGCTCCGACATCCTCATTCCATCATTATTCTGTTAGACGTAGGTACGGCAATAAATAATTATTAAATATATGTACCACTATATTTCGGCTCACTGTGAAGCAGTAGAACAAATAGATACAATCTCGGAATATTAGGAAGAAGAAGAAAGAAGAAAGAAAATAATTTATTACTGACATAAACAACACTACATACAATACAAAGATTTATATACATTATGGTTGGACTAAACAAGTAAATAAATAAATAAATATTAGTTAATACAAAAGAAGAAGGGCGCATTTACGTAAAATATAGATATCATTTACAATTATTATAGAACATTCCCTATCAAAAAACTAAATAATACTATAATATATATTGTAGTGTTGCGTAATGCCAGAAATGAGTCCCTACTCATGGTTATGCGAGGGTTAGACAACCTTCGCGCTGATTTTCAGTAGGAACTCATTGACTGGCATCACGAACGCACAAGTGATTTAAAAACAAACAAAAGACATATAATGTTCACACATACAATTCATAGCGCATAGCGCAAGCGCATCTACCTGTCAAATGGATAAATAGGTGTGAACGTAGCCGCGCCGCGCCCCTCCACGCAGACTCACTCCGGCCCGAGACGCCGAGCAGAAAAACACTCCAATTTTATAGATAATATCTTTACAATAAAAATAATATCAAAGAAAGTAGATGTGTGTTCATTGTATACACGAACATCCTCAACATTTTGGCGACCGAAGATTATTATTGTGCGGAGGCGCAATACACGAATTTGCAAACAACGCAACACGGCAACAACGAAAATCGACTATGGCGGACCTTTTACTTTGGATGACATTGTGACTGTGCTAATTTGTATCTGGAACGGCAACGGCGAAGAAAAACAAAAGGGTTTGCAGTTGAGACGGCTTCTAAAAGGGAGGTTTGCCCATTCATTACTTCTTTTGTTACTAAATTTCGTCTAGCTTGCTCAAGCGTCCAAGAAATTACACTAGGTTCAAAGTGCAACTTCAAAGTAAATGCCAATTATTGCTTAATTTCTCTGGCTAAGTCAAATCTTATTTCTATCAGAGTATTTAAATTGTCATAAACATACATCTATTTTGCTTCATATAAGCAGCCTTCATCTATTAAGAGATATTTTTTTTCATTTTAATCTTTCGCACACACCTACCTTCTTACTTCTTTTTATTCATATCTGATTTAAATACATGTAGGGGGTAGGTGCCTATTCTTCTGCTAAACGAAAATGCCTTTGATTTCACCACAATAAAAGAGTTCTCGGAAGGATTATTCGATTTAATAATATATTGTCAGTATCGATTTGAAACGAGCGGCACGCGAGCGAATCGCCGACGTACTCAATATTTTTTACAAAAGTTGTTCAGTGCCCTGGCATTAAAATCAAACGATTGATTTTGTCACTATCTCAATTCCAGAGACTGCGTGACGCGGTCCGAGCTGTCGCGCCGCCGCCACCTACCCGTCAGCGCTCTTATCTCTTCGAGTGCGGTGGTAATAACCGGTACCGGTCAGCTGATTCTATTGTTCTCGCACGGGCTCACAGCTGCTTCGTATACGAGTACATAGTTGGTCATTTCTTGAGGTATTTATATCTACATATTTTTTGTTTTCATTACAATGACTGGCACAGATGATAAGAACTATCAAGATATGAGAGAATTAAAGGGAAAAAGGTCATCATTAAAGGGTAGATTAACTACTTTTGAGAAGTATTTAGACGATTTAAAGACACAGGCTACACTCAGTGCAGTTCAGAAAAATGAGTTGAAGTCGCGGATAAAAAAGATCGAATCGATATTTGATGAATATGACCTTATTCAGACTACAATAGAGATCAGGCAGGAAAATCCAGAAAATGAAATCGAAAGAGAATCGAGCGATAATCGATTTTTTCGATGTATTGCAGAGGGTCAGGAAATATTAGATAAATTTAATAAAAATTTGGAACTAGAAACTTTATCGTCCCGCGGATCGCACAGGCAGGCAAATTTCAAATTACCACAACTAGGGATTCCCGCCTTTGATGGCGATGCCTCAAAATGGTTAGAATTTCATGATACATTCTCATCTATTATTCACAACAATGAGTCTATCGAGCATATCAATAAGTTTCAGTATCTAAAAGGTGCGCTTTCCGGCTCGGCCGCTTCTGTGATCGAATCCTTGGAAATATCTTGTAGTAACTACACAATAGCGTGGACACTCTTGTGTGACAGGTACAATGATAAGCGGAAGCTAGTATGTACTCACCTCAAGGCGTTATTTGATATTAAATGCTTAAGTGAAGGAAATTCTTTGCGGTCTCTGGCGGATCATATTGCGAAACATTTAAGAGCGTTAAATACTTTAGGGGAAAAAACTGAAAACTGGGATACACTAATAATATATCTTTTTGCATCAAAATTGGATAGTATTACGAGCAATAAGTGGGAGGAATACAAGTCCTCTTTATCCGAGAACCCTGATTTAGAAAAATTTTTCTTGTTTTTGCGTAGAAGAGCCGATGTCATAGAGGCATCAGCCTCCAGTAGTAACCATTTTTCAGATCCGCACCGCCAGCAGGAACATATGCAGCTGCAGCAATTTAAGCGCATAAACAAACAACAAAAGGCATTTGTAGCTACTTCTTATGAAAATAAACATAATATTAAGTGTCTAGTATGCAATGAAGAACATCTGATTTACTATTGTAAAAAATTTCTATCTTTGTCACCGGCAGACAGATTAAAGCTCATTATTAAGAATAGGCATTGTATTAACTGTCTCCGAAGCGGACATGTAGCACCACAGTGCAAATTGAAACCATGTAAGCTATGTAATGCTAAGCATAATTCACTCTTACATTTTGACAAACAAAATGCAGAAAATAAACAATTAGTTTCTGGTCAAGTTTCATTGTCAACATGTATTGCTAATCAAGTTCTATTATCAACGGCAATTATAAAGGTCTATTGTACTAATTCACAGAAATATATTGAAGCTCGCTGCCTATTAGATAATGGAAGCCAGTGTAGCTTCATAAGTCAAGACCTTAAAAATAAAGTCGGTTTACAAACTGAACTCGTGAGTTCGGTTTGTGTAACAGGCATAAACAACATGGCGTTTGAGGCATTACAGCGCTGTAATATCATACTACAGTCGCGAGTGGGTGCATTTAGCACGCAAGTCAATGCATTTGTTATAAAAGAAATAACTAGTTCACTGCCAAGCCGTACAGTTGATATTTCCAAAATCAACATGCCGAAGAATATATCACTTGCAGATACGTCGTTTCATATACCTGATAAAATAGATCTTTTGTTGGGTGCTGACGTATTCTGGGACATCCTTTGCTCAGAACAATTAAAGCTAGGTCATAATTTACCTATTTTACAAAACTCGATGTTTGGCTGGCTAGTTTCTGGACCAGTCATGTGTAGTCAAAATATTGAATCTAATAGAAAACTCGTTTGTAATTTCAGTCATGAGATTAGAACTCAGCTCAACAAATTTTGGGAGCTTGAAGAAGTGCCCACGAAGCCCGTCATGTCTCAAGAAGAGGAGGCGTGTGAGCAACACTTTGTGACGCACACCCGTCGACTTGAGGACGGCAGGTTTTGCGTCACGCTGCCTTTGAAGATGAAGCCTGAAGTATTGGGTGACTCATATTATATTGCCCGTAAGAGGTTCGATTCGTTAGAGCGACGTTTTCAGAGGCAGCCTGAAGTAAGATCTCAGTATATTAAGTTTTTAGACGATTACGTAGCTCTCGGACATTGTTCAAAAACTGAGAGAAATGATAATGCTGTGTTTTTACCACATCATCCTGTATTAAAGGACACTAGCGAGAGCACAAAGTGTAGGGTAGTATTTGACGGAAGCTGTAAGACCTCTTCCGGCCTTTCTCTAAATGATTTGATGATGGTAGGGCCTACTGTACAGGATGATATTTTCTCTATATTAATTAGAATGCGTCAGCATGCATTTATTTTCACCGGAGATATAGAAAAAATGTACAGACAAATTCTCGTCGAACCAAGTCAAAGGCATCTTCAATCAATATTATGGAGAAGGAGTGAGATAGAGTCTATATGTAATATCCAGCTTAATACGGTCACATATGGAACCTCATCTGTACCTTTTCTGAGTACCCGATGTCTGGTACAGCTAGGAATGGAATGCGTGGACCCGGTACTTAAAGAAATTATGTTACATGACTATTACATTGACGATATCATTACCGGTTCGTCAGATGAAATTGGCTTGGTGAAAATTTATAAAGGTGTCACTAATTGTTTAGAATCGGCATGCTTTAATTTACGGAAGGTCAAAAGTAACTCTCCGGCATTAATAAATTCAATTTCAAATGAATCCGGTCCTGATAGCGTGCAGGAAAATTTAAAAATTTCTAACGTAACAAGTACGTTGGGAATTGAGTGGAATCCTAACTCTGATTGTAGACTTATTGCAGTAGCAAAATCATTGAAAATGCAGGAACATATTACCACAGTTACTAAACGTGTCATCTTATCTATTTCGTCAAGCATATTTGACCCATTAGGATTATTAAGTGTTTGCATAATAACATGTAAGATAATATTACAAGAGTTATGGTTACAAAAAATTGGATGGGATGAACAAGTTCCCGAACAAATTTCACAAAATTGGATAAAATTTATAAACAACTTTAAAAATGTTGAAAACTTGTCCATCCCACGCCAAGCGATTTGTGCTAATCCAATTTTGATTGAATTGCACACCTTTTCGGACGCGTCTCTAAAAGCTTACGCTGCTTGTACGTATGTACGTTCTAGCGATGCGTTAGGTCATGTTACTGTAAGGCTTTTGTGTGCCAAATCTAAAGTGGCGCCACTCAAAACATCCACTATTCCCAGGCTTGAACTTTGTGGGATAGTATTAGGGGCCCGACTGGGAAAAAAGGCCACAGAATCTTTGAGATGTTCAGTGAGTAACAGATATTATTGGTGCGACTCACAGGTTGTACTTGGGTGGCTAAAAATACCCCCACACAAATTAAGTGCATTTGTGTCACATCGTGTGGCTGAGGTTATGGATTTGTGTGCGAACTGTAGATTTTTATACGTACCAACGTCCTTAAACCCATCAGATCTAGCAACGCACGGTGTGGATCCAGAAGCGGTTCAAACCTTATCGTCGTGGTGGGATGGGCCTATATTCCTAAAAGGTACAGAAGGTGACTGGCCTGACCAGCAATACGGTGAAGTACATACTAGCTTACCTGAGATTCGCGTACACGTATGTAATGTTAGTACATCGGATGAATCAGTCATAGATTTCAAGCGTTTTTCTAGTTTTTTGAAGGTACGTCGTGTACTAGCCTATATTTATAGATTTATTAATAATTGCAAAGGTAAACACTTTACGGGAACTCTGACTACCAATGAGTTAGAAACTTCTGAATCAAAGTTAGCTTTACTGTCACAGAGAGAAAGTTTTCCAAGTATCGAAAATAACTTAAATAAATCATCTGCATTACAGAGTTTGACTCCTATAGTTGAGAAAGAAACTGGACTGATTCGTGTAGGTGGAAGGATAGAACAATCTAAATTTAATTATGATAAAAGGCATCCTATTCTTTTAGATAGTAAACACCATTTTACAGAATTATTAATGAGATACTATCATACAAAATTGATGCATGCTGGGCCGCAATTGCTTCTTTCAGTCCTCCGAGAAAAATATTGGCCTGTTGGCGGACGAGTTTTAGCTAGACGCGTATATAATAACTGCTTGCTATGCAAGCGAATGAAAGGAGCAATTGCAAGCCAGATAATGGGTAACTTGCCCTCTCAAAGAATAACGCCAGGTTTTCCGTATGAAATTGTGGGCTTAGATTATGGGGGCCCTTTTATGATCTTAAATAGGAAAGGCCGTGGCGCTACGTTAATAAAATGCTATCTATGTGTGTTCGTATGTTTTAAGGTAAAGGCTGTTCACCTCGAATTAGTGAGCGATTTGACCACAGAAGCTTTCATATTGGCCTTGCGTCGTTTCATATCTCGCAGAGGAAAGCCTCGTGAGATATTTTGTGACAATGGCACGAATTTCGTTGGCGCGAGTCGTGAAATTGCTGCACTTGTTAAAAATTGTGTAGATTCTGTGTCAGATCTAGTTAATGAAGGCATAAAATTTAATTTTTCTCCTGTGTCCGCGCCTCATTTTGGGGGATTGTACGAAGCAGCGGTGAAATCTGCGAAATATTTCTTAAAGAGAGCCGCCGGTAATGCTCATTTCACTTTCGAAGAGCTCACCACCCTCTTTTGCCAAATAGAGTCTATTTTAAACTCGAGACCACTTGTCCCACTATCATCTGATCCCAATGATCTGTGTCCTTTGACACCCGGGCACTTCCTTATTGGGAGACCTCTCACATCACTGCCAGCGCCCGACCTAAAAGAGGTCAATCCTCATCGCCTGCATCGATACGCGCGCATTGAACAAGCACGACAACATTTTTGGTCTAGATGGGCCAGAGATTATATTTCCGGACTGCAACAGAAAACTAAATGGAAAAATAGAAGGCCTGACATAAGGGCCGGCCAATTGGTACTTATAAAAGATGAAGCGAAACCTCCAATGCAATGGCCATTGGGCCGGATTTCTGAAGTTTTTCCTGGACCAGATGGAGCTTGCAGAGTCGCCGACATCAAAACTAGCAAGGGAATTATACGTCGAGCATTGAACAAGATTTGTCCACTGTTGGACTCGCCAGATGCATAAGAAAGCGATTTTTCGAGGAGAGGGAGATTGTTCACACATACAATTCATAGCGCATAGCGCAAGCGCATCTACCTGTCAAATGGATAAATAGGTGTGAACGTAGCCGCGCCGCGCCCCTCCACGCAGACTCACTCCGGCCCGAGACGCCGAGCAGAAAAACACTCCAATTTTATAGATAATATCTTTACAATAAAAATAATATCAAAGAAAGTAGATGTGTGTTCATTGTATACACGAACATCCTCAACATATAATAATAACATAGACAAATATAATAATGTTTTTTTAAAAATAATATTATTTATATTATTATAATATTACACTCATAGTAGGTAACTTATCGTGGTGCCGTGGTGGTACCGGCCTAGAATAGTACTCCCCCATCTCTTCTCGTGGGTGCCGTAAGAGTCGGCTAAGGGATCAGGTACCAGAAGGTGGGCAGCAGAGCCTTCTGAGAATTGTAAATCATACTGCGCTCGCCAACCCGCATGCCAAGCGTGGCTAGTATTGGCAAATACCCCCTTTATGGGGGAGGCATATGTCCAGCAGTGGACGCACATGGGTGAGAGAAGAAAGTAACTTATCAGCTTATGTGCTACATCTTAGAACAGGTCATCTCTGAACATCAGTGAGATAGAAATCAACACAAGCTTATGTTTAATAACAATATAAATAAAATTTAAATGTATACATGCCTTAAATTGACAATGCAAAAGTAAAGCATAAATCAGACTGAAATCAAACTTCTAAGTCAAATGAAACTTTTTCTATGAATTATGGTGCACAGCGGATTAGCAAGTTGAAGTGGCAGTGGGCAGGGCATATAGTTCGAAGAACCGATGGCCGTTGGGGCCGAAAGGTTCTCAAATGCAGACCACGGACTGGCAAGCGCAGCATAGGACGGCCACCGACCAGGTGGATAGACGACCTAGGATCGCAGGCAAGGGCTAGATGGGAGCCGCTTCCAGCCGGTCCTTGTGGAAATCAATGGGGGAGGCATATGTCCAGCAGTGGACGTCCTATGGCTGAGATGATGATGATGTAGCCTATAGCCGCTAACACAAACTGCTTTGTCATCGAGGTGAGTGAGCGACAAAGAAAGCTGCAATAAAAGCGTATAAGCCAGAGAGCGAGCCACTTATACTGTACATGGGGCCAGCACTTAATAACTAACAAATTTCTACAGTGCAGCCACGTTTTTTTTTTTTTATTCACAATAGGCAGGCGTTTGACCACTATCTCACCTTATGTTAAGTGATGATGCGGTCTACGATGATTCACGCCTGCCTAGAAGATACCTGTTCACTCGTGACTTGACGGCAAGAGATAGGTACAACTTACATTTTGCGTACTGTATATTTTGTCCAAATTGTCCTCCCTAGATCCGAACTCATGGTGACAAATAAGTAGCAAGAGCTCCATCCAATCGCTTCGTGCTAGCGCTAACCAACATCGCCAGTAAACATAATAACCCAGGAAAATAGAATCGGTTTCATTGTGCAGATCCGTTGGGATTGGTATCGGGTTATTGAACTTTCTTGTACGCTATCTTAGGCTACCGCAAAGGAAATATTTTTAGGAACGGGGTTTTCCACTTAAATTCACAATTTAACAGCAAACAATTTTTCTTAACAATTAAATATTAGTTTAAGTGTACATGCTTCAGGTGAGCGTGTTAGTCACCTGTCGTAGTACGAAGGTTGCAATTTTAGTCCCTAACAAATCGAAAAAAGTTAACTAAATTTAAGAACATTCAAAGTCACAAGTAGAACTTCTTAAACAGTCGCGACTCGAATTCGATATTGGGTCTTTGTGTATTTTCTACCGTATATATGTACAACGGGAGTGTTCTAAAGAGCTCTTCAACCTTATTCTGGCATCACGGTTTCACCACATGATGCATATGCCAATAAATTGTTAGTGCATTAAAGTTTTAATTTTTTAGTTTTTAATTTTGAAAATATCTGTTTTTGAACAATAAACCTTTTTTTATTATATTATTGCACTTGACAACTTTTCAACCCTGTCGCTCATAAACTGCTGTGCGGCCTTGAGCTTGCTTTTAAATCCGAGAATAAAGTTATACACGAAAATTAAACAACGCAGTAATGGCCTATTGTCGAATAACGGGCCAAAATTTTTTTTGGCACAATTTAGTTCTGCAAAAATAAAAATTGGTTGCCTGTAAAGTCGGTATACGGGCGAAAGTTTTACGTGACAACGACTTTGAGTGCCTTTCACTTTTTATGTCTGTCTCTCTCGCTCTTAGGCGGGCTAACCCGCCGAGTGGAAGGGACGCGTGCCTCTCACTCGCTCTCATTGTGAGCGCATAACGTGAGCGGAGCGTAACGCAGTTTCTTGAAGTGTCACCCGGCAAACCAATTTATAAGACGTTGTCACGTCAAAAACAACCAGAACTTAATTATAACAATATTTTTATTAATCAATGACCAGTAGTAAACCCTGAAATGACGGAAACGAAAAGCTTCTAAAATAATTTTCAAACTGCACCAAGAGCAAGTACTGACTTCGGAACAGCTGAATTTTATTTTAGAATGTCTTAGTTCCTGGGAGCTGACAGATTAACCTATCCGCTGCCATATCTCGTATTTTTATTACGTAGCAGCCCCAACTGCCACTATCGCGCTTCGATAAATTAGGCTACATACAAGTAATTCTCTTTACAGCGTGACTTTTGCTTAAAAAGTATTCAACAAATGTGGAGTCTCTCGTCTCTTATAATTTCCAAGCTAACGGGTGAATAGTAAATGTGACGCCGAAATATAAAATGTTACTAAGATACATTTCAAAAGTAATTGCAGAGCAAATATAAAAATGAAACGTGCCCATTCAGAAACCAACCTCTAACTGCAAAGAACACCTCCAGATGTTGCATTCCTTTAAATATTCAAAAGCTCTTGAATGTGAACTCCACTCGTGTCAAGCGGTTGTTTGTTACAAAAATGCATACATTTTTCAAGTTTCTACTCACCACCTAAGAGAGCCTTTCGTACTGGCGCACTCAGGTTATCGAATAAATCACAAGAGAGTTTCCCTGTCGCGTCATTCTATGTGAGACATTTCGGTGTTTCTAAGGTATTCATCATCGTGATGATTTAGAGCATGGTTTTCAATTTTAGTTAAAAACATTCAGATATGCTTATTTCGCGATTCGAACACATTGTTAAATCAAACGGGGCTTGAGCTTGAACGTCGAGGTAAATAAATTACTAAATGTTTTTCTCGCGATCAAGCCCTGTTTGATTTAACAATGCTCATTATGACTAGTATTGTTCATATATACAGCACTGCTGAAGTATAAGCTTGCTCAGTGAAAGCGCACCTGCCATAGATTATACGCGTCTGCTGCCTCACTTGTATACGATAGCCGTATTTGACTTTCATTATTTTTTTTGACCTTCATACTCGAAACATGTGTTTAATACGTGTACTTGGCTCTTCAGCGAAGACATGACAGTGTCTTGAAACTGTCATGTTTTCGGATATATCTATAATTCTAAAGATCCTGGTAAGGATGATGGGACAAACTAGTTAGAGTAACGCATTGTCATCGGTCCTTCATGAGTGTAGGTACAAAGTTTCAAATTGATCCGACGTTTAGAAGGGGTTAAAGCTCACATCTAAAGATTCGGTCACATACATACATAAATACAGGCGAAGGTAATAAAGTCGTGTTAACGTGTCAACAATCGTGTTGGTAATAAATAATATTAAAAAATATTGGTAGCTAGGTAAGAAAGAAAGAAAAAAACATGTAATTAAATCTAAAGAGCAAGTTTTTCGAAAACAAACAACGAGACGGGTTATGATAGTCACATAATATTGTATGCTAAATATAGTGTGAACATGTATAAGGAGGCGTTTTCTAAATAAAACATACTAGCAATGATAAAAGTACCCAATAGATGGCGCTCTTTAGTTTTAGAACTCATAAATATAGTAATGCCAAGATATCAATAGCAACTGTTTTATATTACTAGTCTGTGATTCACGTGTTTATTTTTAATTTGTTTAGCGATATTTTCGTGTCTCTTGCTTTTGTCATTCGTCTTCAATTCATTTTCTTAAATTATTCTTTCAATTGACAATAACAGACAAATTTGTTTCACTATTACGCCATCTATTAAATTTTAGTTCTATTTTTACGTACCGAATTAGCTATTTTTCCTTTTTCCTGCCTTTAATTCTTAGAAACGCCCCGTATAAACAAAACACACATAATAAAATCATAGTCATTCATCTTATTTACCGTATTATTTAGACATGATTACGTAATGAGTAATTATTTTTTCAGGATACAAGTCATCAATCGCTAGTTTTACTCATCGATATCTCACAGGAAACTTCTACTTTATTCACAAGTGAGTAAGAATATTTTAAAGTCAAGCTAATGTCAACTCGCTGACCAACCACAGAAGAGTGCACTTGAGAGAAGGCTGTGCAAGAAGCCTTTCCGCCGTCGCACCGCGCGTTTTTGCTAATCTTCATATAAGACGAGTTCTATTCAATTGCTGGCCAATTGCGGGTAGTTATAGTGGGCACTAAATACGTGGCGTCCAATTTAAAACAAAAACATAACCCTCCTTCTTTCGCAGTCGGGTAAAATGAAACGTAAAATTACCCGCAACTTTAATAAATACATCTAATTTAAGTGCTGTTATTGATATCGATGATACTGGACATTTAAACTTTATCTGTATAAGTAGGTGGGTATTTATCTTATATACCTATCATACTTTCCTATCGTATTTTTATTTAGTTAAGTTGAACAAGAGAATCACTACCAATACGTTTGTACACTACCGCAGCGCACACATGTGCGTAAACGGGACAATTTATTTCCATGTTGTATGTTTATATTTCTCCATCTAGAAAGTGATAATTCTAGGTCTAGCGTGATAACATCTTCGACTACATCGTCACTGACCATCGAGTGACATAGTAGTCAAACGCTAGATCTATACAGTATTAAAAGACACTATGTTTATCCTGAGACCAATAATTGAATTATTTAGACAAGAAAAACATTTTCACAGACAGACCTCAACTTGGCCAATTAGCGTAGTTTGTCATGTTAATCGCGTTATGGGCGAAACATTTTTTCTTGTAAAATGAATGTTTCCGCAAGTCCAATGAATTGACATAACTGCGAAAGCGTCCTAAAGGCGAGTGCGGTGTGTTAAATTAACCATGAAACTTAGAAATTGCTTGCTGGCAATGTGGGAACGTATTGCCAGAATTTTGTTCAGGTGGCTGTTCAAGATTGCTGTAATCTGCCATCTTCAGGCCGAGATGGCGGCTTTAAGTGATATTGGATGGATTTTTATATTAAATTCCTATCATTTGTAGAATTTTATTACAATAGCGATTTTTAATTTAAAGGTGAGTGGAGATATCCGGACCCTTTTTTTATACTGTATAGATCGTTTGTCCACTATCTCACTTGATGGTCAGTGACGATGTGGTCGAAGATGTTATCACGCTAGATCTAGAATGCTCAATGTCTCTCTAGGACTGCTGCCTGAACACACTTCGTGTTTGGTGACAGTTTTTCAAACTTGAGGGTGGCAGCTAGCCAGGCGGGTATTCGAAAGTACCCTATTACCATGCTGGGAATTTTATAACGGTGTTACCTTTACCGGAAGCATCAAGCTGTTGTTGGGGATCGATCCAGTGTTTGTCAGTTAGACAGCCGACGCTCCCCCCGCTGAGCTATCATCACTACAAACGGCCCTTACGAACGAAAGGAATACGAGTATGTTACTGTCTCCTTTAGGTATTTCTTAGTTGCATCGGCGTCGGTTCAAAAATACTTCAAATAAGAGTTGGTTTCACATAGTGGCAGTTCAATAAGTAATTTTTAATTTATTAGTAAGAATCGCTTGTTAGTGAATTCGTGACTTCGATATAAAAT
Organism: Apeira syringaria; assembly: GCA_934044485.1. Classification (NCBI taxonomy): domain Eukaryota; kingdom Metazoa; phylum Arthropoda; class Insecta; order Lepidoptera; family Geometridae; genus Apeira; species Apeira syringaria. Next base: position 2,753,602 of record OW203672.1, on the reverse strand, counting down.
TGACTAAAAAATATGCTTTGTCGTGACATCTTATCGCGAAATCGAACTCCAGGTATTGAATATACCATACCTAGTTGATATTTCATATATTGTCATACGTTTGCATTTTAATAAAAAAGAACACTTGAAATTGATCTAGACGTCTTATTCTACATCTTATGTTCTTGGTCTCCTATCTTCTTAGTTACTTTAATAGAAACTATAATTCATCTATGTAGTAACGATCGCGTTGCTTAGAAATATAATTGTATCTTGTCATCTTCTCAAGTCACAATATGCTACCGAATGGATACATCTTTCACATAAGCTGACATAATCCAATATGACTGCAAAATTCCGGGTTAACAAAAGTAAATTCTTCGAAATATAGTCCTCGTGCGCCAAGATTCTAGTGCGGCTCTAAACCCACCATGCCCATTATACCCAATCCGAGAACCTGAAAATTGTTAAAGGCGTCACCCGTTGAATACGGAATTTCCGCTACCTCAGTTATCCCACGGGAACGATACTTTTCCAGGATAAACGTAGCCTATGTGTTATTCCAGGGTCTAACCTATGTCTATAGGTACCAAATTTCATCGAAATCAGTACAGACGTTTGAGCGTGATTTTTTTTAAATTATTTGTGTATCCCACGGGAAAAGCAATAATTTTCGGGATTTGGTCGCACTCACATTTGGTGTTTTTATATGTGAGTGATATAACTCACGTATGATGTACGTAGGTATGCATTTTTTGTGACTTTAAAAGATAAACTTATGAACTCAACTTCTCCGCTGTCTATGTTTGTCAGTTCGTGCGCGCTTACCTCGTGAAACGCCGTCGTAGACATTTTCATTACCTGCACATATCATTCAAGAGAAGAGTACAAGTTCCTAACAAACTGTAAGAAAAGAGGCAACCGACTCCTACACATCGTGCATTTAATGCACAATTTCAAAAGAATCGACTGGTCGGTTGGCGCAGTTGGTAGCACTCTGCCTTCTGAGCCGCTGGTCCCGGGTTCGATTCCCGGACAGGTCAAACATTTGTGTGTATGAACATGTCTGTTTGACCTGTGTCTGGATGTGTATATGTTTATAAGTATATATATAAGTATGTGTATAAGTATATATCAGTCATCAGGTTACCATAGTACAGGCTCTGCCTAGTTTGGGACCTTGAAGACCTTGTGTGAATGTTGTCCCATATTATTAAAAAAAAAAAAAAAAAAAAAAAAAATATTTTTATTGGTTAACATTATTGACCTGCAACATTAACATTACCATACCTACTAAATCAATGACTAGTATACTTATACTATAAATTAACATGCCTTTATTAAAATAAAACACTAATAACTAATTATAATGCTGCAGCTACTACAATAACATTTGAGCAATCCACTTGCTATTGAAGCCTATAGATAACTCAAATGCTCTTACCCGCTACCGGCTGGCAGCGTGCCCAGAATGCCAGCAGCGTTGCCACGTTGAATTGCAATGCTGATTAGTTGATATATATCAATTAACATAGGTTGTAACATTTATGTATGTATATAATTCTTTACATCGAGAAATAGAATACGCCGATAACGTAAGTGATAAAGATAATGAATCTCATACATTTTACTAAATGAATGAATAATATTGTAAAAATAATATATACGCCATTACCAGTAGTTGCCGCGTAGTGGGTTTAAATCTTACCTCACGCATGAACGCACCCTATTCCCGCATCGGGGAAATCTGCATGCCAATAGTAATGTTGTTAGACTTAAAATCAATTTCGTGTTACAGATGGGAGAAAACCGCCAAATATTGCCATGGGCTCGTTGGCTATATGCTTACACCGTGTAGGAATCCGGACAAAATAGACACAACGTACCATTTACTTACTTTATAGTATAGTTATTTTAGTCTGAAAACTATCGCGAGTTTCTTCCATAATTGTAATGTAACAAATCGACTAGGACTCCTTTCAACCGGGATAATGGGTGGCATATTCCGCCGGCCTGGATACCAGTCTTAAATAAAGGCGATACATCCGGGCTATGGAAACATGTGGACGACACGAAAAGCATGGTGTGTAAACCGGCCTCCTACCATCATAATCACCAAAGTGACAGTGACAATGACACTCTCAGTGACAATGACTCAAGTGACAGTGCGCACCGGGACAATTTGACTGATGCAGCGCAGCCGCCTCAACGCCAGTTACGTGCTGAGGCTCGCGCTCGCCGCCTGCCACGATCATAACTCCCAGATGAAGAACTGCAAATAAGTTCGAAACTGGTCGGAGATAAATTTTCCAGTGTTTATCACGTGAGTCCTAGTCGATTTGTTACATTACAAATAATTATTTTAGTTCCTAGAACATCATTTTTGTATTGAGAATCGCCCGCGTGTAATCACTGTCTCACCCGATGTTAAGTGATGATGCAGTTCACGATGGATCATGCCTGCCTGGTCACTCTTGACTGGAATACACCCAGATTATATCTATATATACGAAAATTCAGATTTAAAAAATGAATTCCACTTTTTAGCTCTACTCGCATTATGAATGTGGAAGCAAAACCCTACGTGAGACAAGTTAGAACGTTTTTGAGATAGAATGGAAAGAATTAATAAAATTAAGTAGCTCCAGAGCGCACTGAAATGTAATAAGCATATAAGTAATATAGCATATTATAGTAATAAGGCGACACGTTACTCTGATGCTGTAGCTCTTTTCTCAAATAGAGTCGCTGTTGATGCACCTTTTAGTTCTTTTCTCTTTGGATTTAAGAGCCTTGGGTGGGTCAACAAACGAACTCATTATCATTTCAGACATAGAGTGTCTAGTCCTCCAGTCCGCCTCCGCTAGTGATACCCACAAAAACCAGTTGGAAGCGCTTTGAATTCAGCGATCTTTATAAGATTATCAGTCAACCTTGTCAAAGGACTTCCACCACGTCATAGCCCGAAACGCTATGACGTGGTACAGCCCCATCGACCGCGAGTTTTCCGTGAGATGTAACCTGCCCAATACTGGGCAGTATTGCCTTCAATATGCTAAAGCACTAACCTATGGTGCCTTTCGAATTCCATAATTGCTGTTTCGATCTCGTCAAGACATCCATAGGATAACCCTCTTCATAACTCATTGAACGACTTTGAAGTGGCTTACGATACCCCTAGTGAGGGAGAGAAATCATCACTGATGTAAAAATATTTTTTTATATTTTTTCTCTATCAAGGTAAACTAAAACATTAGATTTTTATCAAACACCAAATAAGGTAATATGAATAGTAGTTGTGGGACAAATTAACAAAAAATTAACAATGTTACAAAAGTAAACTAGGAAATAAATTCAAAATCACGACCGAAACAACGAAGCTTACAAAGCCAGTTATTAAAAAAAACCACAAAAGTCATAACAAATACAATAAAAGTCAATTTAGACACCGTTAATACTTCATCCTCTCGAGACGGCTACAAAAATCTCAACAAATAATTACAGTTAGGCATCTTCACGGTAAATAAATTCATCAGTCCATTCACGCGCTGTTAAGACTCTCCGGAGAACAATAAAGCTAGCCACTCACAGCCTTGCCAAGTTTCGTAACTGGAACTGTGTTTACGTTAAGATAATTTAAATTATATTTTTAAAATTATACATTTGTATGACTCTAAAGTTTTAAAGTATTGAGTATTGAATTTATTGGATGATTTCTATTATATTTCTTCGACGGTCCCGTGGCGCAGTGGTTTGTGTCATCGACATGACTTCTGTGTCACCGCAACCCTGGGTTCGAATCCCGGCAGGGGCAAACATTTGTGCGATGAGTGTAGATGTTTGTCCCGGGTCTTGGATGTTTGTGTGCTGTTATTGTGTGTCCCCATGCCTCCCGCGATACAGGGAATCCTAGTGCGGGGGTCTGAGTGTGATTAAATAAAAAAAAAAAAAAAAAAAAAAAAAAAAAAAAATATTAGTGACCATTATGGCTTACTAACTTACAAGAAATCTTTTAGTTGCGGCAAAGGGAGAGCATTTTCCATCCATTTTAAATGCATTTTTTTACATACCGAAGACAAGGAACAAATAAAATAATTTTAAAACAACGCGCCCGTTAAGAAATCGTAATAATAAACAAAAGCAAAGCAAATCTATAATGGGTACAAAAACCTCAAAGAATTCCAATTACAGGCCCCGTAATTATAATTTTTACTTTTTTCTTAACTTTCTTAATAAGCTGTTTTCCATTAAATCTAATAACTATTACTAATAAATTGAGTTTGAGTTTGAGTATGAGAACTTCTGCTTTGTACATGAGAAATAGAAGATTATGAAAAATGAAGGTAAATTAAAAAAAAATATTGGGAATAGGCAGGCGTTTGACCACTATCTCACCTGATGTTAAGTGATAATACGGTCTACTATGGAGCACGCCTGCCTAGAAGATACCTATTCACTCGAGACTTGAAGATACCCAGGTTGTATTTTGCGGAAATACAGATTTAGGCAATGAGTTCCATTCGTTACCGGTACGCACTATGAATGTGGAAGCAAAACGCTTCGTGCGACAAGTTGTAACTTGCACCATATATGGATGTCGCATTACCGTCCGCCTGGTAGTCCTAAGATGGAATGGGGATGGTGGAATCAAATTATGCAACTCCAGAGCGCACTCCCCGATGCATCCGATAAAAAACGGATAGACTAGTGACTTTACGTCGGTACTGCAGGCTTTGGTGTCTCTTTTCGACCAGAGAGTCACTGTTGATGAGCCTTTTAGCTCGTCTCTCTATCGAGTCAAGAGCCTCGAGTTGGTACTTGGCGAGCCGTCCCACAAATGAGAACAGTACTCCATACACGATCGAACCAGTGCTTGATACAAGTTGAGCAGTACAGTACACCTGTTCCGGTCTAATGTACTGTTTCACTTTTGTAAGGACTCCCAGATTTTTGGCAGCCACAAATTCCACGGAAGAGAGAGGTAAATTCGCTCTATCAGGATTCAAGGAATAAAGTTGTATATATATATATTTAATTCGTTTTGACATTAAAAATGTTATATTAAAAGTATCAATGCATTTCCCTTTTTATGACAACATACTTATATAAGTGTATAAGATATTACGATCTCCAATGAGATAAAACCATTTGAAACGTCGTGGTAGTACAATTGTTACCACTTATTATCATAGGTTACCTATTATTACGTATTGTATAATACATAATAATAGGTAACATATGATAATGAGTGGTAACATATGTACTAACACGACATTACTATCCTACTACACAAATTGTAATACCTAATTTGTCTTAGTGCAAAGCAGGGCCGGTTCGATAACATATTATACAAAATATTTTATATAATTCAAAGGAAAATATGTAATTGTGCATCCTCTGTCGAAAATTCGCGTAGACACATCGCATATATAAAGTTCTAGCCTTATGTTTCTGCAATATGCAGATATTGTCTACGTCAGCTGTTGGACCCCAACAGCAATAAAACTTATGGCATTATCTCCTATGTAAAGTGAACTAGCTGAGCCGTATACTCTCTGATTTTACGAGCCGCTGATGCAGCAGAACTGAGTGCACCAGACAAAGCTTTTATAAAGGGGCGTTCTCCAACGTTGGCTCAATGGGGTTATATTCTAAATATGAAACATTAAGCAAATTAAAGCACTATTATCCAATAAATTTCAATTCGGAAGTTCGCAGAAATAGGCTTGGTAAGCAGGCTCAAAGTCGCACAACGAGCTATGGAGAGGGTTGTGTTTGGGGTTTCTGAATAGAAACGAATCAGACATGAGGAGTTCCGTATAAGACCGAAAGTCACCGACATAGCCTAGCAGATTAGCATGATTAAGTGGCAGTGGGCAGGTCATACAGCTCGAAGAACTAATGGCTGTTGAGGTTGAAAGGTTCTCGTATGAAGACCACGGACTGGTAAGCGCAGCATAAGATGGCCACTGACAAAGAGGACAGACGCCTTGACTAAGATCACAGGTAAGGGCTGAACGTGGGCCGCCTCCGTCTGGTCCTTGTGGAAATCAATCGGGCAAGCTTATGTCACGCAGTGGACCTTCTATGACTGAGATGATGATGCTGAGTCACAGAAATATAGATCTTATACGTAGTTATCGAAAGAATCCATGTCTTCACCGATCGCAAAGAACTGTTATTAGTATTACCAAAGACTAGTAAATCGTGTGTTGAAGACGAGACCGATGGACGTACAGGGGCCGAGGTGAGGGTAGGTCGCGTGCACCTCTCGATGGGGTCCCATTTGTAACGGGGATGGGGGTGATTTTTTATCGCCTAGGTGGTTAATGTGAAAACGTTGAGAACGTGGAAAGGTGGCTGGGGAGTAGTTTTATTGGTTGCCATGATAGGTATACAGATTTATTGCTATCGGTGTAATCTGGCCATACGATCAAGGTATAAGTATTATTGCATAGAAAGCTAACTGCTTCAAATTTAACAGCTGTGTAAGATTTTAAAAAAAAACATAGAGGTAGAAAATCGAACTTATTTTGTTCATCGGGTCATTAAGTTACAACTGCTGGAATATGGGCTTTTCTCTCAGAGAGCAGAGCTTTGGCATTATCTTTCATGGTAGCGGATTGATGAATAGGCAAGCATAAAAAATTTAACCAATTTTAATTGGTTAAATTGAACCGCGCTAAGGGGCGTCGTCCATTTTTTTCTATTAACATTGGTTTCTTTTGACATGTCTTAGCCACTTTTTCCTAGGATATAACCGAGCCGGCTTAACGTGCCATCGTAAATACTGGAGCGCTCAGTCGAAAATGTCACCAGCCGTCCTCTATCCAACGTATAATCTTAGCGAGTTGCTTATCCCAGTTTATCGGTTAACATCGCATCAGTAAACTTTGCAGCGAAAGGTTGGTTATTAAGATGTACATTAAGTTCACCAAAATTTAAAACGCCCGGTTATTAATTTAACCGTCGGTCAAACAGTTAAACTGTTTGACCGACGGACGCTTAATTTAATAATCGGACGTTTAAACTTTGGTGAACTCCACCCTAAGTCAGCGGGTAATTTGTATGATGCTTTAGAAACTTAGCGTACTGTTACTGTAACAATGAATATTGCTGACCTAGGGGCAAACCCAAATAAATTCGCAAAGTAAATGAGAGCGATCTTTCCCTATAAATACCGGTTTCCAAAATCACACGCTCTCTCCTGTCTTGAATCATCATAGTGTTCTTATTCTCTTCTAATCCTAATGCCGTCTTTCTGCCAGTTTAGCTTTAGTAACAAGTAAAGTGCAGGAATTCCTTCGTGTTTCGTGTAAAATTATAAATACATATAAAAAACAAAGTGTATGTACGACAAGTTGTTTTTTAAAACAACTCGAAAAGGCCACACAACAGCACGTTGCTTTACCCATTTGATTGGTCAAGACCGCAAATATGTAAATTCCAATGCAGACGCCATCTATAGGTGTGATTATTAGATAGATATAAGTTTTTATTCGACTTCAGCTTTTTATTCGAATTCAACGTGAGCATATGTCGAGTTTCCCCATATAGATGGCGGTACAATCGCAAATCTCTAAGATACAATACCTATAAATATTTAACCAGTTATGTGAAAGATATTACCGTTTTATTCGCGGCAAATCGCTCGTAAACTGCACGTGTGGTAATCGATTTACGTGAAATAGTGTAGTGGTATGAAGACAATACTTTCTTGAACGATTTCAAAAGTATTTCTGTTCCTTGTTTATATGAGCGTTACATTATAACATCACAGACACACATATACCCATTGCTCATACTTACTGGCACATAATGTATACTAATATTATAAAGTGGAAAGATTGATTGATTGTTTGTTTGTTTGGATTGAATAGGCTTTGAAAGTACTGAACCGATTTGAAAAATTATTCCCCAACTAGACCCGGCGTATCTTAAAAAAAATTAAGGATCCTTATCATTTTTTTTGACATTTTTTACCTGTGCGAAGCTGGGGCGGACTGCTAGTTACTGATAACCTCACTTTCCGGAAAATATTGGTGATTGATTTTAAATGAAACAAATTTAGAATTAACAATATTAGGACCATCATACGTAAAATTTAAAGTAAAAGTAAAATGTATTTATTTGTGGTCAACCTACACATTTAAAATAAATGCTATACGTATGAGCGCAAAAATAAAACTAAATTTAGTCATTTTTGTTTTAATAAATAAGTGAAAAGGAAGAACTTATTTTAAAATTGTATTTCCATTTATCGAACTGAGTTACAACTGTATCCTAGGGTAATATCAATTAAAAACATTAAACGCGTCAATCAGTGCGACAGGGCGCGACTACATTTGCGATTTATTGACGTACAAGTCGCGGTCGCAACGAGTCAATCGGCTATTTCGAGAACTGATGTGTCGCGGACAACTGTGGAGTTGGCATATCGTACAGAGCGTATGAATGACTAGAGAAGCCACTGTTATGTCCAGACTGTCTTGGAAACTATTCGATCAGAGTGCGTGAGTCACCATTAAGACAGTCGCACGGTGTGTCAATGCCAATATATTCAATTTAATTGTTTAATCAAACTCACCACAATGCTGGCACATATTTGGCTCAACAAATCAGCATTGCAATTCAACGTGGCAATGCTGCTACGAGCATTCTGGGCATGCTGCTAACCGGTAGCGAGTTAGAGCATTTGAGTTTGATTGCTTAAATGTTATTGTAGTAGCTGCAGTATTGTAATTATGTAAGCCTATAGAACAACAACCAACCTTTATACAATAACATTGTGTGTCTTACAGAAGAAACTAAATATATTTTTCATTTTATACATTTATAGGGTAATAAGGTACACAATAAATTACTAAAACTTGATAGCAAAATTTAAATAGAAACTGCCAATGGCAGGACTCTGTGGCTTCGAACCTTTTAAAGCATTTCAAACCAATGGAGGTCGCAAAATGTGGAACGAGCTTCCTCTCTCGGTGTTCCCGAGCAGCTACAAAATGGGACTTTTCAAAAGGAGAGTTAACAGAGTATTAAAAGGACTGTCAACGTATCGTAATGCCCCCAGTGTTACAGATATCCATAGGCGATGGTGATCGCTTACCATCAGGCGGTACGTCTGCTTGTTAGTCCCATATTACATTTAAAAAAACTTGTTTACAAAATACACGTCAAAAAAACCTCCAAGCTGATCATCTCCAAGACACATTTCGTCCTGTCTACAAATTATTAGTACCTTTAATAATGTACTTTACTCGCAAGTACTAGGTCCTACAAGAATAGAGAATACAAAGTGCTATCGATTAATGCGTTGCTAGTTTTGTTGTCCGAGTGTGAATTCCCGCTTTGTCACAATACCAGCTTTGTCACGAACGGCGTGGCTGATTAATTCACTTGTCACCGCCTCGACGGGCACACACACACGGACGCAAGCAGCTGTTGCTATTCAAGTGTTCAATATACTTGAACATATTTCCTGAATTCACGTCCATCATGATCCTTACGTGCCTCAAATGATGTTTCACTAAAGATGACTTATATTCATACTGCGCGGTGCTCAGATTTTGTTCCTTTACGACATAAACATGCTTACTGCGACAGATAATACGGTACAAATAATATAGAAAAGGATAGCTATATGTTTGGACTTGCGCTTGAAATACGCGTCGTATTCAAAATTACTACAATTGACTTAATTTTGCCGCCTCAGCTTCCGCGCGCTTGAGCGACATCTACCTCATATAAACATATAATATCATTGCGTGCCTGTCCATTACTGGAGGTTGGCCGTCAGGTCGGCGAGCTTTTCCCTATCTTGTGGTTATAGTTCTTCAACGCTGGCATTCCCGAATGTTGCGTAGCCACGATTTTTTTGTAGTGTGTAGCCGTTCAGCACACTGTTTTCCTTTTACTTTGCCCGTAATTATAAGTTTAAGGAGCCGATATTCTTTTCTTTATAGTTTGCAATAGCTCTCGGTTCATACCGACACCCTAGAGAACTATCACTTGGAAACTTTTTGTGTCTAGCTGATACAGAGCATTCTACGGTAGCACCACATCTCGAAAGCTTCGAGACGTTTTTGAGTAACACCTTTCAGGGCCTAAGCCTCGCTACCTACAATACTACAGGGTCTACAGGCCAGACATAACAATGGAGAACCCCAATCTGAGCTTAATGGATAGATTACGACATTAATGTTGATGGTATGAATTCCTTAACCAACATTTTGAGCATTTCGTGATGTGGTTATCGCGAAGTAGTCGGGTAAGCTGCATAATGATGGGTTAGTATACCTACTCGTAAGTTAAGAATAATAAGTTAAAACCTTACTAACTTATTCTACTAACAACATGAGGGTTGTCGACCCTGCAAAAAAATCGATTCACCTATGGACATATCGGTGTTTGATGCATACAAGCGCTGCAACGTACTTCAATCCTAGGTGCAAATGGCGCCATCTTGAACTTCAAACTCAACTTTAATTAGTTTTCTTGGACGTGCTTATTGAAAACACTTGTCAATAGGACATATCAGGACATGCAAAAAAGCATAAAGTATTTGCTGCTATTTTTGTACTGCAAAAACAAACATATGAATTTTTACATTTCAAATTTGACTAAAAGTTCATGAGTAGAGGTATGATTTCCCGGTTTTAATTTAAATGCTATAGGTACATTGGATGAAGCTATTTTAACTTATCTTTGTTAAGTGTCTTATTATTGCAACCACAGATAATAGATAATCAGAACCCCGCCCACACCTCGTGCGTTTTATTACAGCAAGTGTGTGTCCTCCCTAATGCGTCGTTAGTTCCAGCCGCGCCTTTTACGTCTCAATGCTTGTTTAGATTTATTACACACTATCTTTTGTCTGAGACTTTGTTCTCCTGCTTAGGCGAAGTTGGTCTTTTTTAGTTCTGGATCTAGAAGGGCTATTGAATTCTTTTGCAGTAAATACGACACTGTAAAATAGATTGGACAGAATAAAAATGTTACAAGTATATTCTGCATCGATTTTATGTTGTCTTTGCTGGTTGTAAGCTTCCCGTATTTAATTCTATGTATCACAAATGATACAATATAATAATTCCATCGTAGACCGCATTATCACTTAACATCAGGTGAGATAGTGGTCAAACGCTTGCCTATTTCCAATAACGAAAAATAACAAAATACAAAAAAAATGAAAAAATATTCAAAGTAATAAGTGCACATGTATTAAAGGAATTTTATTTTCTAAGTCACTATATAAACGGACGCAATATATTTTCGTATCGCGATCAGGCAATATAAGCAAATGACATTCGTGTCAATAATATCTTCAAATTTTCAGAATCTGTACCACAAGTATGCATGATGATGTTATTGAATCTATCTATCAACTCTGCACCATGCCTACTATTTCCTTCACCCTATTACCAACAAGAAGAGCTTCACAATATACATAAGGAACACAGTATGGGTAAAACATCAATTTGTAGAAATTTACTAAGCTGCTAGAACAGTAATTTTTCTTTAACACGGTGCACAGGTTGTCAAACAAATAAAACCTGCCGGAAAATCCAAAATGCATTCGATTACCTATTGAGGCTACAAGGACTTTCGTTTTTACTTTATATTAATAACCATTATTGCATCGACAGCAGCCATCAATTGCCTGATAGGCTTCTCCGACCGATAATTACAAAACTGTCGCGTTGAAGTCGCAATACCTCTATTATATGTCATTTCATCATCATTATAATAATGTGTCATTCAATGACATGATTATCAACATTTCTGGCAAAACTTGGGTTTTAAGCACTACTTCAATCAACCAGGTTGATGCCAGCTGTAGGCATTTCATAATGTAGCAGTTTCAACTGGCTATATCGGCGCTTGATGAATTAAACTATTGACATCTTGGACATACTAAGATTCTTACGTCATCACTTAAGACATAAAATAAAAAAGTCATAATCACCCATACTGACTATATCGTATCCTACGACGTAACCCTACAAATCCGGGCCTCGGCGGCCCCTTACGCACGAACAGCTCGATCGGAGCCTTGAGGGCCCTCTATCCGTCTGAGGGCTCCATATTGTGCCGAATGAAACACATGTAACGAGACAGTGAGAGACAAGTGCCCAGATATGACCACTTGGGGATATATTGCGAAGTGCGGGTCTTGAGGACCCCATGTTCGACATGTGTGCGAAACATCACTTGATGAATTTTACAGCCTAGTCGTCTTCGGTGAAGCTTTAACACACAAGCTTTAAGTAGACTTAGTAGGTACTTTACGTACTTACTAAAGCCTACGTAAGCCTTTACTAAGTTCCGACTGTTTGAAAATTGTTAAACTTGAAACATTTGTAGAAAAAGATCGAACTTCCTAATTACATTACGATGTATGTTCTAGTTAAGTCCAATATGTGGTAAGACAGTTAACTTTTGGAGCGATTCACAAAAAATCAAGGGGGTTATCAATCAGTTGTATTTTTTATTTTCGGCACCTCAGAACTCTCATTTGGGAAACGATATGAAAATTTATTTTTTTCGTTCGTTAAGTTTTAGATTGGTATGATAAAAAAATATTTAACTGGTAAGTATTTATCTTTGTCGTGTCTCGCCATAAGACATCCACTGCTGGACAAAGGTCTCCCCCATTGATCTGCACAAGGACCAGTTCGGAGCCCGCATCCAGCCCTTCCCTTCGATATTGGTCAGCTTGTCTTTTATATTTAATTTGAAGAAAATGTTGCAATTTATATATTGTAGGTAGGTACCTCATAGCATCTTCATATGTGAACTGATTGTTAAAGACATTTTTCCATTTAAAAGGGCAAAACATTAATTTTTATCAAATATATTTCATAAAAAACGTTACGTATTATAACGATACGAACGAATAAACAAACAAATGCATTCACACTCACACGCCCGCACTAGGATACTATGTGTCGCGGGAGGCATGGACACACACAATTACATTACACAAACATCCAAGACCCTATAGAAGATACTACGCTCATCACAGAAATTTTTCCCCCAGCCAGGATTCAAACCCGGGATCGCGGTTCTAAAACCAGTGCCACCGATCACAGAGCCATGACAACGGTCGTGTGCTATAGAGGATATAATAGGAATATGTGGATGTTAACATAGTTGTCTAAATAACATAATTAAATTATTAGTATTAATATAAAATATTAGAAATTAATAACAATACTACAGTTGCTTATTACAATAGTATTTGAGCAACCTACAAGTTGTATCCAGCTAGGTAGTATTTGAATAAGCCATCGTAACAATACCTTAGGGCTGTGTTGAGATGAAACCTTCAATATCAGAACAGGTTTTTCCATTACAAATCTGTGCTTACCTGAAATAAAAAAAAATACATTATTAAAACACGCATATTAGGTAACTTGTAATAACGTGAAAATAAATGTAACATTATGAATGTATAAAACATACGTCCGCGGTCGCCCCGTATTATCCTTGAAAAAGACCAACGAATTTGGTCGAAACTATAGTCGGAACCCTCTGACTTATTACGTGAGTAATTCCCGTGTTTTATACATTCATAATGTGTCAAAACTCAAAACCACGTCAGTTTTATTAATAAAAAAGTTCTCTAGTTCTCTAGTTTTGTAGCAAACTATTACCTAACCATCCGCACTCATGAGAATGGCCAAATTAATATATGACTTTGTAATGATTTCCTAGATTTATTATCTAGTATGCCTCGGTAGATGTCTAAAACTAGTCAAATAATATGTATATTGGACCATATAAAAACAAACAAACATCTTATAAAAACTGTAAACATTTAAGCGCTGTGAATATAAAATATAATCTTTTTGAAATCAGACTACGATGAAAACTCAAACTTATGAAACATTGTGTTAGATAACGTCGAAGATTTGCTGACCTAAGAGGAGCCGTAACCTAATCGCTTAGCGAGGGGAGCGTCGGCAGTCAAACTGACGGACACTGGTTCGAGCCAGTGAGCATTCTAGGTCTAGCGTGATAACACCTTCGACCACATCGTCAATGACCATCAAGTGGGATAGTGGTTAAACGCTATCTATAAAAAAAGGATTTTCAAATATGGTTCACTATGTTATTTTTATTCCTGAATAAAACATTTGCAAATTAAAATAAAAACTGTAATTGAGAGACTGGCGAATTATCCTACTAATATTACAAATGCGAAAGTTTGTATTGTATGTAAGTGTGTAAGTTTGTTACCTCTTCACGCTCAAACGGCTACACCGATTTCGATGAAATTTGGTATGGAGATAGCTTATACCCTGGATAAACACATAGGCTAATTTTCATCATCACCAACATCACCGTTTTTCATCACCACGCGGGTACGACCGCAGGGCACAGCTAGTGAAATATAAGTATGATACTGAAATTGATGGACCGATTCATTTTTTTAAATTTTTGACAGGAACTGCTTGCTCCCGTTGTTTCCAGATTGATTCAAAATTTACCCGGAAGCCGGTTTTCATAGTTTTGAAACAACATTCGTAAATTTTATTGTTTTCAACTTTTTAAAATCATTATAAGCTTGTGTTTGACCACTGTCTCACCTGATGACAAGCGATAATGCGGTCTACGATGGATCACGTCTCCCTAGAAGATACATGTTCACTCACATTCCTCTGATATATGTAGGTATTCAAAACCGATATGAATATTGCACTACAAGTGTCGACATTTGGACTAAACAACACTGATTACATATCCATCGGGTAGGGTGCACACAAACTGAACGACAATGGGTTCCGTACTGTTATTTAGGGTTGCCGATTGCAATAGAAATAGCAGAGCTCGGTCTTGGCCCGAATTGCTCGCTTTTATAGATGCGGTGGACACAACGAGAGATAGTATACTGTGTATGAAACGGCTTCAAAACATAGAAAGGTTTTCAAATCAGTTGTATTTTTTATATTTTTGTTACGCCAGCACTCATTTATGGACATGTATGATTTCAAATCATATATGTCCATAAATGACTCTTAACATATGAAAGTTGGTCATAAAACTATTCATATTGAATCAATTTTGGACAAATCGAACAGCTTTTTCTAATAAAAGTATTGTATGTTTCTTCCCAGAGTTTTTAACCATTTAAGTGGTTAATAGTAAAATCCTACTTCCTACTAATTGTATGTACTATTGTACTATTGTATGCCGTGGGGTACCGGCTTAGAATAGTACCCCCCCATGTCTTCCCGTGGGTGTCGTAAGAGTCGACTAAGGGATCACGTACCAGAAGGATGGGCAGCAGCACCTTCTGAGGGTCGTATTTTATATACTGCGCTCGCCAACCCGCCTGCCAAGCGTGGCGAGTATTGGCAAACCCCCCCCATTATGATTAAACAAAATTCGACCAGGCCCCCAGTCCCCGGCAGCTCCGCTAATGCTGGCTCCGGTAGCGGCCAGTGTAACGGTGGAGCAGGGGGTGCTAAGAATCTCCGGCAGATTCCCGGCTACCACTCCCTGAAAAAACGACCTCTGGCCCTGGTAACACACAATATAAGATCTTTGTTGGCAGACGAGAAGATCGTCGAACTGGAAGAAGAAATGAGTATGTTACACTGGGATATCTTAGGGTTATGTGAAGTCCGTAGAGAGGGTGAGGACACCATAACTCTCAAATCCGGTAACTTGCTCTACTACCGGGAAGGCGACCAAAAGTCCCAAGGTGGTGTCGGATTTCTCGTTCGCAAGTCCCTCGCTAACAACATCATCACCATCGACAGCGTTTCGAGCAGGGTGGCATACCTAATACTCAGAATATCAAGCAGATATTCGTTGAAGGTCATTCAGGTATATGCACCGACCTCGAAACTCGGAACCGATGAGGAGGTAGAGGCTATGTATGAGGACATTAGTAGGGCCATACATACCTCCAAGACCCATTACAATGTTGTTATGGGGGACTTTAACGCAAAGTTGGGCGAAAGAAGTGATGGAGAGTTGAGAGTGGGGCAATTTGGTTATGGACAACGGAACCCTAGGGGACAGAGGCTGGCCGACTTCATGGAGAAAGAGGGACTCTTTATGATGAACTCTTTCTTTCAGAAGCCGCCTCAAAGGAAATGGACCTGGTTGAGCCCCAACGGTTCCACAAGAAATGAGATCGATTTCATCATGACCACCAAGAAACAAATATTCAATGATGTCTCTGTGATCAACATGGTCAAAACCGGTAGTGATCACCGCATGGTAAGAGGCACATTGAATATTAATGTTAAACTTGAGAGGTCCCGTTTGATGAAATCCACGCTCCGACCTCAAAATGTCCATATCCAAAACCCCGAGAGCTTTCAACTTGAGTTATCCAATCGCTTTGCTTGCCTTGAGAACTTTGCGTCGGTGGACGAGACCAACAACAGGTTTGTAGAAACTGTCCACGAAGTGGGGTCTAAGTTCTTTAAGCCCCGCCGTACAAATAGACCTCAAAAACTCTCCAGCCATACCCTCGACCTCATGGCTGAACGACGCTCGTTGCAACTGCAATCATCCGATGATGCTGCGTCATATAGGCAGCTCAATAGACGAATATGGAAATCCTTGCGACACGACATCCGTACCTTTAGTACAAATCGTATTAAAGATACGATCGAACGGAGAAAAGGCTCCAAAGTGTTTGCAAGAGACAGGTCTATTGGGCAAAGCCAGATGACTAAGCTGAAGAGAGATGATGGCAGTATAGCGTCGACCAAAGCAGAGGTGCTTGGAGAGATCGAGAGGTTCTATGGACAGCTATACACTTCGGTCGCTAAACCTGTTGACAGCTTGGCCAAAGACCCAAGAGCCAAGCTGACCCGGCACTATACCGAAGACATCCCGGACATCAGCCTATACGAGATTAGGATGGCTCTGAAGCAGCTTAAAAACAACAAGGCACCGGGTGACGACGGAATCACATCAGAGCTTCTGAAAGCGGGTGGATCACCGATACTGAAAGTCCTTCAGAAGCTCTTTAATTCCGTTGTCCTCGAAGGGTCAACGCCGGAAGCATGGAACAGAAGCGTAGTGGTGTTGTTCTTTAAGAAGGGTGACAACACATTGCTTAAGAACTACAGACCCATTTCGCTTCTGAGCCATGTTTACAAGCTGTTTTCAAGAGTCATCGCGAATCGTCTCGAACGCAGGCTTGATGACTTCCAGCCTCCCGAACAAGCCGGTTTCCGAAAAGGCTACAGCACCATAGACCACATCCATACGCTGCGGCAAGTTATACAGAAGACCGAAGAGTATAACTTGCCCTTATGTTTAGCGTTTGTGGACTATGAGAAAGCCTTTGATTCGATCGAGACGTGGGCGGTGCTTGAGTCTCTCCAGCGGTGCCGTATTGACCATCGGTATATCGAAGTGCTGAAGTGTTTGTACAATAACGCCACCATGTCGGTCCGAGTACAAGAGCAAATTTCGAGGGCGATTCCATTGCAACGAGGCGTGAGACAGGGAGACGTTATTTCTCCGAAACTGTTCACTGCCGCATTGGAAGACGCCTTCAAGCTCTTGGAATGGCAAGGATTCGGCATCAACATCAACGGCGAGTACATCACTCACCTTCGGTTTGCCGACGATATTGTGGTCATGGCAGAATCCATGGAAGACCTCAGCACGATGCTCGAAGGCCTCAACAGAGTTTCCCTAAGGGTGGGCCTTAAAATGAACATGGACAAGACGAAAATTATGTCAAATGCCCATGTAGCGCCCGCCCCCATATCAATTGGGAACTCGACTCTCAAAGTTGTTGACCATTACATCTACCTAGGACATACAGTCCAATTAGGTAAGTCCAACTTTGAGAAAGAGGCCAATCGTCGAATCCAACTCGGCTGGGCAGCGTTCGGAAAGCTCCGAGACATCTTCTCGTCCAAAATACCGCAATGCCTGAAAACGAGGGTCTTCGAACAATGTGTGTTACCAGTGATGACTTACGGAACTGAAACGTGGTCTCTGACTATAGGCCTTCTGAACAGGCTCAGAGTCGCACAACGAGCTATGGAGAGGGCTATGCTCGGGGTTTCTCTACGTGATCGAATCAGAAATGAGGAGATCCGTAGAAGAACGAAAGTCACCGACATAGCCCAGCGGATTAGCAAGTTGAAGTGGCAGTGGGCAGGGCATATAGTTCGAAGAACCGATGGCCGTTGGGGCCGAAAGGTTCTCGAATGGAGACCACGGACTGGCAAGCGCAGCATAGGACGGCCACCGACTAGGTGGACAGACGACCTGACTAAGATCGCAGGCAAGGGCTGGATGCGGGCCGCTTCCAACCGGTCCTTGTGGAAATCAATGGGGGAGGCCTTTGTCCAGCAGTGGACGTCCTATGGCTGAGATGATGATGATGATGATGACTAATTGTATAACGCGAAAGTTTGTGTATACACACAAACTTTCGCGTTATACAATTTGTTTGTAACCTCTTTACGCTCCAACGGCTGCACCAATTTCGAGGAAATTTGGTATGGAGACCGCTTATACCCTGGATTAACACATAGTTTTATTTTCATACCATACAAATATAAATCTCATTGTACCTCAACCTTTTTAACCAATGTGGGTAGTTAACCCTTCTTTTACGAGGCCGCACCTAAAAGGTAAACTAGCATTTTTAGACCCACTGTAATTTGTATTAACCATGTTAAGGGCAACAGGTACATAAAAACAGATAGTGTGGGGCCTAAAAGATCTTGACCCCAAGAGTAACTGAATTAAATTGTAGGAAGCTATTTTTTATCCAGGGCTACCTGTTGTTCAAATTGAATATGATAACAACACAGGTAGGTTGAAAACCAAAAAAAGACCCTGGCTCCAAACACCTCGAATGCACCTGACATATGAATCACTAGCTGCGCCCCGCGGTTTTACCCGCGTGGTTATGAAGAACGGTGATGATGGTGAGCATGAAAATAAAACTATGTGTTAATCCAGGGTATAAGCTATCTCCATACCAAATTTCATCGAAATCGGTGTAAGCGTTTGAGCGTGAAGAGGTAACAAAAATACACACAAACTTTCGCATATATAATATTAGTAGGATAGGATAAAGTCATTTTGTTTCTTAATAAAACTGATGGTACAAAAATCATACGCCACGCGGACGAAATAACGGTGCGTGACTAGTCAACAGATAAAAACACAACGTACCTAGTTTGTTTTCAACAAAAAAATGACATGCCGAAAAAATTCCGACCATTTACAACTTCAAATTAGCATAGAGCCGAATTCGCGAACTTTCTGACAATTCAATCTACGCGTGTTAATTTATTTTAGGGGGGGAAACGGGGATGAAATGGTGTTGGATACGAAAATAAAAATGTGATGAGCAAAATGTGTAGATGTATATATATGTTTAAATTGTGATATATACACGCGATGGAGAAAAGTAGCCTGCTAATATTATAAAGGCGTATGTTTGTGTGTATGTTTGTTGCTCCTTCATGCTCAAACGGCTACACCGATTTCGATGAAATTTGGTATGGAGATAGTTTAGACCCTAGATTAACATATAGGCTATTTTCTCTTAAAAATTATTGCTGTTCCTGTGGGATAAGCAAATAATTCAAAACGTCTGTTACTCCTCAACGTTCTAATTATTTGAAGGAAAATTCGGCCTACAATTGAAGGTAGATGGCGCTAAGAACAATATCCCCTCAGATGTTAAGGAGAGGAAAGATTCTCGGGAATTCTCACACCAGTGAAGTGGCTGCTATAGCTTATATGGACAAAGTGACAGGACGGTATTCTGTAGTCGTGGGTTTAAGTCCCACGCGTTGTTAATGCAATAACAATATAATGCAATGCAATAAAATAAAATAAATAGACCCTGAAAAAACACATAAGCTACTTTTATCCCGAAAAAGTATAGTTCCCGTAGGATAATTGAGTTAGCGGGAAAACCGTAATCCACTCGGGTGAAACCGCGGGGCACTACTAGTATCATATATATATATTTATACGTATAAAGTTTGAAAAACTATCACTAAACATAGCGTGTAAACATAGCAGCCGTTGAGTCGCTTTGAGAGCCACTATACTTTAGGTCTAGCGTGATTTTCACTTTGACAACATCGTCACCAATCATCACGTGAGATAGTAATCAAGTACTAGACTTACAAATTGTTGAAATTATTAACACGAATTTTTATTTTATTTTTTAATTTACTTTAACGCTAGTTCGACTAAGACGATTGTTCAAGCGGACTTCAAATAGTTTCAGTTTGTTTGAAGTAGATGGCGCTAAGACTAACATCCCCGTAAATTGTTGATGATGAAGGAAATAAATACAGACTGTTTGTGGATTAGCTTTTTGAGTTGCCAAAGCGACGAAACAGTGTGCTGTAATCGTGGGATCAATTCTCGCTAGTAACCCACAACTTTGAAAATCTGTGACATAACACAGATTGTATTCAGCAGCTGTCTTTGAGAGCCAATCAACATTTTAAGACCAGCGTAATTCCACGCTTAATCTACATATTATACACTAGATACGTACAAACACAAAAAACGTAAGCGTAGAACTCATTATGCAATACAAAGTAAACATCGATCTTCACATCTTAAGTTCCTGTCATAATTTCAAGTACTTCAGAAGATGATCTAGGACGTGTAATTTTCATAGCACTATAAGCGCTCTGTGGCGAACGTCTCCCTATCTCCTTCAACCGTTTATCACCAGCTATAAAATATCACAACAAAGTTTCGCTAATAAACTATAACTTATTCGTCGTACACGTGTTACAACTTTTTTCATATCAAAAGTAACCGTAGACACGTAAAAGATGTGCCATAGAGGATTCAATGCAGTGTAGAGAAAGGTAGTAGATAATCTGAGAACAAACGACGCAACTGCTTGCATACAAATTTTTAAATTTTATGGGCATATGAATAGATTTATTGGATAAAACTGTGTCGTTGTATCATATATAATTTTATATCGTTTAGGTATGTTTCTCTAGTTTGGGTGTACAATAATCATGGTTGAGTGACATAAAAATAAAAGCTAATACTCATATCTGTTATATACGTAGGCTTCAGAGCCTTGAACACCGGCGTAGAGTAGCAAGCCTATCGGTTTTCTATCGGATGCATTTCGGAGAATGTGCACTGGAATTACACAATCTGATTCCACCAATCCCCTTTCTATCATCGGTCGACTCGACGTACGGCAATTCGCCATCGCTATATAGTAGATATACCACCTATACGTACGAAGCGTTTTGCTTCCACTTTTTTAATACGTTTCGTTTTTAGTTCGTTTCGGTTCGTACTGCCAAGGAATGGAACTCGTTGCCCGAGACTGTGTTTCCCGATATGTACAATCCTGGAGTCTTCAAGTCGCGAGTGAATAGGTACCTTCTAGGTTTGCGTGCTAAATACTAGACAACGTCATCACTTAACATCAGATGAGACAGTTGTCAAACGCAAACTTATATTATGTAAAAAAATAATACATTTTATAAACTCATTATCACCTTACGTTTTGGATCTTACTATAATTGGAACTCACACCTTTCATACACTTATGTAAACTATAGAACACTTTACGAATAAGCAAGAATTCAGTTTCTTATTCAAGCGAGAACTTAGAATTCGAACTTAGAACTTGCGCTTCAAGCTATGATTTATATAAGAGTAAAGAGGCGCAAAAATTAACTTTTGTAATACATGTGCCTTAATTAAAATTTCACTTTAAAAAGAAATCTATTCTACCTGCGTCTTGTAGGTTTTTAATGGCAATGAGTAAAACATAATAATGGTAGAATCAAACTCAAAGGTGTTTTCGACCTCGATAGTTCGACAATGAAACCTCGGTGAAACTTCGGTGACCGTGTCCTTGCTAATACGCCGTTTATCCCTTTTTTATGAAAGGAGGCAAATATTTATGAGAAAGGTTCGCTCTCTGCACAACATCACCAGAAAAGGAGCAAGTATAATAAAATCTGCCTTCATTAAAAACACATTATCTACTACAAAACTCAAATGTGTATTTCTCCCCATACCTATATATATATTTGTATTTGTACCTTTAGGGTAACTTATATAACGTAACGTAACTTATATAACGTAACGTAACTTA
Source organism: Apeira syringaria (assembly GCA_934044485.1). NCBI lineage: Eukaryota > Metazoa > Arthropoda > Insecta > Lepidoptera > Geometridae > Apeira > Apeira syringaria. Next base: position 2,731,515 of record OW203672.1, on the reverse strand, counting down.
TATAACGTAACGTAACTTATATCAAAATGGTACCTATACAAAGATGCCTGATGTATATAAAGAAGCTCTTAGTGAAACATCGACGTCTGTGCCTGCCCTGCTAAGTATATACTACGTCTAGACACGTTCTTCAAAATTTTTTTACATGGTATTTTTATTTATTTATTATCTTTTTATTATTATCTAAAACGCTAGGGCTCACGTGAAAGTAATTTTCCTGAAAACCACGTGAGTCCTAGCTGGTTCTTAGATGATATCATGATCATCTCAGCCATCGGACGTCTACTGCCGGACATACGCCTCACCCATTGATTTCCACAAGGACCGGTTGGAAGCGGCCCGCATCCAGCCCTTACCTGCGATCTTAGTCAGGTCGTCTATCCACCTGGTCGGTGGCCGTCCTATGCTGCACTTCCCAGTCCGTGGTCTCTATTCGAAAACCTTTCGACCCCAATGGCCATCGGTTCTTCGAGCCATGTGACCTGCCCACTGACACTTCAACTTGCTAATCCGATGGGATATATCGGTGACTTTCGTTCTTCTACGGATCTCCTCATTTCTGATTCGATCGCGTAGAGAAACCCCGAGCACAGCCCTCTCCATAGCTTGAAGTGCGACTTTGAGCCTGCTCACGAGGCCCATAGATGATAAGGAAGGACGAAACTCCTGATAGATGGCGGTCCACATGATGGTGTCATATACGTATTGAAATGATTTTTTCTGCCTCAACACCTGATGAGCATGAATAATGAAAAACTGCCCCCTTTTTAATTTTTTTGCCTGGCCATTGATCACTCTCTCACTTGATAATTGGTGACAGTGTGGTCGATGGTGAAATAACACTTAACCTTGAATGTTGGCTGACTGTCAGGGATAGCTGATCACAGATTTTTTATAGGAGAAAGTGACGGAATAAGCAAAAGACCCATAGGATGTTAAGTAGTAACCTCTCCCTATACTCGTATACAGATACAATTAGTAGAAGTGCACTGCGCTAACCCTGAGACATAAGGTTGGTAAGTCTCATGTGTTTTTTTTATATTGGGAATGGGCAAGCGTTTAACCACTTTCTCACCTGATGTTAAGTGATGATGCAGTTTCACTAGTGACTTGAAGATACCCATGAATTCCACTCATTACGTGTACGCACTATGAATATGAAAGTAAAACGCTTCGTGCGACAAGTTGGAACATCTACCATGTATGGATGTCGCATTGGCGTCCATCTGGTCGTTCTCAGATGGAACGTGAATGGAGGTATCAAATCATGAAATTTGTCTCTAATTCCTGGAAACCGGAACAAATTAATGCGAGCACTACTGCCTAGCAGTAGAAAGAGATATGGTGGCAGTACTTCCCCGGGCAAACTGTCATCCAGAGTGCTACTACTCTTAAAACTCTATGTTTAATGACAGTTTCACAAACTTAAGGAAAGCAACTAGCCAAGCGGGTATTAAAAAGTACCTTATCATCATGCTGTGTCTTTGACAATAACGTTACCTACATCGAAAGCTGAAGCCGTGGTTGGGAATCGATCCAGTGACCGTCAGGTTGATATACTTATAAACCCAAGGGTATCATTGCTGCTTTGTCTACAGCTTGTGAACAGCTGAAGACCTAGTCTACTGTTTTTTACTGTGTAAAAATGGTTTCACATCAAAGAAATTAATCCTTAATATTTAAGAATTTATAGACATAGAACTTTGCTGTATAAATAAACAGGCTTAACAAGAATTTACGTGAATTGCTTTCTTCTGAGTAATCATTAAATTGATGAGCTTACTCGTAGTCTAGGAGCCAAGAATCCGGCACTTGAGTTCACTTAGTACGTATTATATTTTATACATATTACTAGCTACATAAATACTCTTTCTTTTAATATACAAATCCTTGTATTTGGTATTGAGTTCATTTGAGCAAATACTAATAATAAGACATCATTTAGAAAAAATCATATTAGTCGAATACATAGTGTTTATATGATTTTACAAGAAACTTTCTAAACGACGTCTTCTGAACAAATGTACCTTATTATCACATAATAATATATAAATAACAATATTTAATATCAAAAGAAACAATAGCAAAGAGCAAGAATAAAGAAAATATTTATTTCTTTGCGCTCAAACGGCTAGACGGATTTGGATGAAATTTGGTATGTAGATACTTTAGGTCCCGGAAGAACACATAGGCTTCTGCATCATCAATCACCAACACGCGGGTTAAACAGCGGGGCGCAGCTAGCATATAATAATGTCATTATTGAATACATGAGTTATCCCGAAATGTGAGTATTATTATTAATTATAAAAATGAAATATGAAAAGGTTAAAAAAGATAAGAGTTAAAAAAAAAAATTGGTTGTCTGTAAAGTCGGTTTACGGACGATAGATTTACGTGATAACGTCATAATCATTTATGACTTTGACTTTGACTTTGGCTTTGGCTTTGACTTTGACTTTGACTTTGATTATTTTATGTAATAGAAAACTCAGGTGGAACGTTACGCGGAACGTTACTATTTTTCATGAGTGTTGCTGGTATTCATCAATTTATAAAACGTTATCACGTCAAAAATAAAACAACGTATAATTTTCCAGATGTCGTCTCTCCGCCCAGCCAAGACGCTATTAAGGGTGAGCGACAATTTAAGTTTATGGTGGACATATATCGCGGAATCTGGAATTGCTTTACTTAGTGTGTGCGTGTGTGCGTGCGGTTTGCAGTAAAACAATTTGTAATTTTTATTGCACTTGAGATTTGTAGTGTTTTTACTGCTTTTTTTGCATAGTTTATAATATAGAAGCAAGTAGGTACTTTCAATACGATATACGCGAAAACCCTTAGACTACAAAAACAAAAACACAAAAGATTTCAACATAATTAAGTAATGATATCTAATAAATGTTGGATACCATATTGTATCAAAATGCAAAAGGATTTTTTATATTTTTTATTGGAAATAGGCAGGCGTTTGACCACTATCTCATCTGATGTTAAGTGATGATGCGGTCTACGGTGGAGCACGCCTGCCTAGAAGATACCTATTCACTCGAGACTTGAAGATATCCAGGTTGTAAGTTTGCGGAAATACAGATTTAGGCAATGATTTCCATTTGTTAGCTGTACGCACTATGAATGTGAAAGCAGAACGCTTCCAGCGACAAGTTGGAACGTCCACCATGTATGGATGTCGCATTGCCGTCCGTTTGGTCGTCCTTAGATGGAATGGGGATGGAGGAATTAAATTATGCAACTCCAGGGCGCACTCCCCGAAATGTATCCGATAAAAAACCGATATACTAGTGACTTTACGTCTGTGCTGCAGGCTTTGGAGTCTCCTTTCGACCAGAGAGTCATTGTTGATGAGCTTTTTAGCTTGTCTCTCTATCGATTCAAGAGCCTCGAGTCGGTAGGTACTTGCCCGCGCCGAGAGGATGAAAAAATAATTGTGTTTTATAATATTATCTAGCGACGAGACGGGCTAGTAGTGTGCCTTATAATAAATAGACCCCACACAAGCCTATGATAATTGCAGTGTAATGCGACTCAAATCTCTGAGATAATGTCTTGGAGAACGGTGGCACTGGACATCTTTTGTCACCCTCTGAGGTTAGTATCTCATGTACATTCGACAATAATTTCGCAAAGGCAATTATTTTAAATTGTAATCCTACTGACCAATAATTTTCAATTTAATTACACTACCGAGATCGCAGTTGGTTAGTTTCACCACGACACATAGATAAATAATGGAGACAATAACTCATCTTCCAAAACATTTTGGCTCTATACTTGAGCATTGTAAATGTCATAATACAAAATAAACGCTGTTATCTAAATGGACCGCTAATGTCATCTTACTAACAGTAAGGACACATTTCCATGTGTTCTGACCTTATCCGACGCGAAGTGTGGGCGCCATCTATCTTAGCACTCGCATTTTTCATGCACTTTCATTATTAATGCTGCTTGCCCACACCTTCCTTAGCCTTCCTCTGCTTTGTCAATATTTATGCTAATACTCTCTTAGTGATACATACGAGTATGTTGAGCATTCTTTCTCAGGACATGTTTATACCATAAACTATTACTTTTTAGATCATACATTCACCATCTCTGCGATGTGTATTTTTCTTTAATTGTTGTTTTGGCGAAAATCACTTGAAAAGGAGCCGAATAACTTTCTAATGTGAAATTCTGTAATATTACACGAACATAATAAATAATAATAAACTATCCTTTGAAATATTGATGTTAAATTTTGAAGAGTGGCTTTTTATGATTGACACCGGAACAAGGAAGATTTGGGGCGAAACAATTTCTGATTATTATAGTAGCAACACACATGGAATACAACAATTGTGTATGAACATTACCCTAGCGGTGATCTCCGAACCATCTCTGCCCTTCAAAGCGTCGTTATGAAAAGTAATAAACTATAAGAACTCAGCAACTCATGAATCGAGTAGCGGGTAACATTTTTTTTATGTTTTAATTTTTATACACCTTCAAGTAACTCAATATCGTATGGACACAAAGATGGACTGATCCATTTTTGTGGATGAGTCTAATAGTTTAATGAGTCTAGTTTGGATCTTATCTGCTAACACGAAATGTCTATTTTAATATCTACTTTTTCTTTCTCAAAAGCTAGAGTATATGTATCTATATCAGAGTGTAATCAATGTAAGTAGTGTTGTAGATGAAATGGTATAGTATTTCTTTGACATGCCCTTACTGTCAAAACAAGTACCGGCAATGCGTGTGGTTAGGGAGGTAATAAAGGAAAATGTCCTTGTGCAGATGTCGTAACAACAATTTTGTATAGGATTCTGGATGTAAGGTGGTCTTGTTATTTTCCTGTTTTGAGATATTTTGGTTCTATTCATACACTACACTAATGTTAATGCAACCTACCTATTTGTTTGTTCGTAGTGTTGGGGATTTTGGTGATTAATTTTATTTTAATAAGATAATAGTTTACTATACTTGTTATGGTAGCAGTAGCGGTAAGTTTCCAACGTATTGACTGATTTCACTGCTAGCATTTCGTGTAGTTTTTTAAGCTCGAAATGATTTCATTTCCCCCAATTCAAAAGTCGCCTCATTAAATATTTAGTATTGAATATTTGAAAGTTAATTATGTTAACTTAATTTCCTAATACAGATTTGCAGTCTGCAGTGACGCCGCAGTCTCTATCAGAGAATGATAAAAATAATTTAATTTCATAAATTGCTTTACAAATGAATGACTTGCCGTTTCAGTGAGCTGTTTACTCGTTTGTTCACTTAATGTAATTATTTTGTTAGCTAACGAATGAACAGACAATGATTTGCAACTCTGACATCCTTTTTTTATTTTTTTTGTATGTTGCTTTGTTGCGTAGAATTAATATTCATATAATCGGCGTGTAATGAAGCACTCGTACCAGGACTGTAAAGAAAAGATTAATAAGACTTTCATAGTATATTGCATTAACAACTTGCTAGGCGGAACTTACGTTGAAATTATTTGAAGGTAAAATTCGGCTACTAAAGGGACTTGAACCCACGACTACAGAATACCGTCCTGTCGCTTTGTCCATATAAGCAGTAGTGTCCGTATTCTTTCCTCTCTTTAACATTTGAGGAGATGTTTTTCTTAGCGCCATCTACCTTTTAACTATTAATAGGACTGACAGACCAACATTACAGTTGATATCGTATCAAGCGAAGGTACCCTACCCTTATTTAAAGAGTTTTATGGTTTATTGCATTAACAACATGCTAGGCGGAAGTTACGTTCAATTTTACCTTCAAATAACTTGAACATGGGCACATATGCTAATTGACAAATAATAACCAACTAGGCAGTGAGCTTTACAACAAAACTGCTGATACTACTAGGATGGCTGTGACTAGGTCTACACATAAAAAAAAAATTGGTTGTCTGTAAAGTCGGTTTACGGACGATAGATTTACGTGATAACGTCATAATCATTTATGACTTTGACTTTGACCGACTTTGACTTTGACTTCAACTGACTTTGACTTTGACTGTGACTTTGACCGACTTTGACTTTCACTTTGACTTTGACCGACTTTGACTGATTATTTTATGTAATACAAAACTCAGGCGGAACTTTACGCGGAACGTTACTATTTTTCATGAGTGTTGCTGGTATTCATCAATTTATAAAACGTTATCACGTCAAAATTAAAAGAAATAAGAGTTTGATGGTCCACTTATGATTAACCATGGACAGAATTATAAGAATAAGTATAATTATGGATTTCTTATCATTGTATACTTACCAGAAGAAAATTTTGTATTATTTAATATATAAAAATTATGTGTTTGTTATCGAACTCCGAAACAGCTTGCTTGCCATTTTCATGAAATTTGTGGTGGGTGTGAGAATAGGTCGTAAAGTATTTTTCGTAAACCGCATCAACACTTAACATCAAGTGGGATAGTGGTTGAACGCCTGCCTATTCCCAGAAAAAAATATTCTTCCCCCTTATATCTACTTTTACCTAATTAGTCTTCTTAAATTACACAAACAATCAGTTCACTTCCAAAGCACATAATCTTATGAGGCTACAACTGCGATTAACAAATGTTACATTTGAGAGGCTTACTTCCGTAAAGATTGTCTTAAGGAAGTTACCCTTTATGAAGTTTGGTGTAAAATGTAAGGGAACTCTGTTTTTACCATGGCTTCCTTTGTTGTGAGCCAGACATACAAACAGTCACGTGTTGGTTTAAAGAGTATTTATTCGTGATTCACTCTACTATTCTATCACAATATGTGAAAGAAGAAAAGAAAACATATTTATTTTTGCATATACAACACTACAATACACACATAGATTAGACATATATAATACAGAAGAATATAATATTACAAACAGACATCATTAAGAAGAACAGAATTAAAACGTCGTTATTCGTCATCGAGTCCCTACTCAGCATATGCTGAGGGTTTGACAACCTTCGCGCTGTTTTTCAGTAAGGACTCATCGACTGGTATCACGAACGCACGAGTAATATAAGAACAAAAAAACAACCGGTTGCACTTAGGGAGTGCCCGCAGAAGTGAAAACTTGAACATGATTGATGATGATAAAAAGTAGCATATGTGTTATTCCGAGACCTGAAGTATCTACATACCAAATTTCATCCAAATCCGTCCAGCCGTTATGGCGTGATTGAGTAACAAACATCCATCCATCCATCCATCCAAACTTTCAGATTTATAATATTAGTTGGACACATAGAATTATATAATGACGTTTTTTTTGTCACAATAAAATCTTTCCTCTTTTGATTGATAACCGAACTCAATAATACTTTTAACAAAACGACTATATCAAATAAAACTATCAACAAACGAAAATGGTCCTTATTCGTAACATTTTTAAGTTTAAACTTAAAAATGTTTTAACTTAAGTTAAAACTTTAAGTTAAGTAAGTTAAGTTAAGTAACTTAAGTTAAGTTTAAACTTAAAAATGTTTTAGGCGGTCTACTCTCCCTCCGTGTAACGAATTCGATGACGTCACGACCTGACGTTCTGACGAGAGTTATTTTGATGACAGCGTTTTCAAACTTGATGGTGGTAGCTAGCCAGGCTTTTATTTGAAAGTACCCTACCACCTGGGTCAACATATTTGACGTGTCAACTCACCACATGAAGCGTGAGGCCATGCGGTCTAGGTTAGGGTTAAAATTTACATACTCTTTGACACAGTGATAGTGGCGCACAGAATGTCGTGTCTGCTTTCAGGCAGTTTAGCCACTGAATAGTATAGGTATAAGTATTTTTGAAGTGAAAACTACTTTAACGGCGTTGTGCACTTTTGTATGGGGGAAAAATGTTAGACTCGCGGTCAGGTCAAGTGACACTGATCGAAAATTCGTAAGGCGCGTGACGTCATCGACGTCATCGACGAAGACGGAGTAGACATAAGTTTAATATAAATTGTCATGTACGATAGCGCAATAAATGAATATTGTATTTTACCACTAAAATACAATAATCTTAAATCTACTTTTATACTGATAAATAAAGCAATTCATGCGAAATTATTCCATAACCATTCCAAAATATTAAAAAATGCACAACGTTAATGTTCCAATCTCCAATTCTTCTGGCACGGAGTGCAACCTATTGTTTTGACGTGATAACGTTTTATAAATTGATGAATACCAGCAACACTTATGAAAAATAGTAACGTTCCGCCTAACGTTCCACCTGAGTTTTGTATTACATAAAATAATCAAAGTCAAAGTCAAAGCCAAAGCCAAAGCCAAAGTCAAAGTCAAAGTCAAAGTCAAAGTCGAAGTCGAAGTCGAAGTCATAAATGATTATGACGTTATCACGTAAATCTATCGTCCGTAAACCGACTTTACAGACAACCAATTTGTTTTCTCACAGTTTTGATTGGCACGCTTGCTAATCATCGAATGGAAACTATATATAATATGGAAACTATCAGTCAAAACGACATAAGTCTGTGTACGGTAATATGAACGAGCGTAAACTCATACGGCACCGTGTCAAGACTAATTTTCGACACTCCGCACTTACACCACACGTCGTCGACATTCTACATTTAGTAGACAATAATCCAATTTATCTGTCGAGTCGGGAACACTCGTAAATTCACTCCAAAACTTCGTTAAGTAACAGCCGGAAACTCGCTTTGACCTGATTATTGTTATTGAAGATCCGGCCTACATTTTGCCTCGTTTACATGAGCGCGTAGATTTGTTTGTATGCCTACATTTTGCCGGCACTAATTAAATGTTAACTGAAGTTAGGGTCTCTAAGTACTCGAGCAGACACGAACAGCGACTGGCAAGTGGGGGCCAGGAGGGAGTTAGGCACTTTTCAAAGTCAAAGTCAAAATAGATTCATTCAATTTTGACATAACTTCAAACGAACGCAAGGATACGTAGACAGAGAAATTACAATGATATAGTAATCAGAAAGTAACGCCGCGTTTCTAAAATAAATGAAGCCACACAGAAATAAAAATTTGTCTTACCATATTTTTTTTTTTTTTTTTTTTTTTTTTTTGACGTGATAACGTTTTATAAATTGATGAATGCCAAAATGAAAAATAGTAACGTTCCGTGTTCCGTTTCCGTTTCCGTCAAAAGTCAAAAGTCAAGTCAAAGTCAAAAGTCAAAAGTCAGAAGTCAGAAGTCGAAGTCGAAGTCATAAATGATTATGACGTTATCACGTAAATCTATCGTCCGTAAACCGACTTTACAGACAACCAATTTTTTTTTTTATTCATTTTAGGATCCACAAACAGTACAAAAACTTACAATTAGGTGCGAAGAATATATGTATAAGTATAGGTAGTTAATGTACCAACAGCGTAGACCACAGATTGATAAACTTAAAAAATTAAAAACTTAAAAATAGAACCCTATAATATTAGACATATACATGTTAACATAGATTTTTGTACAGGTATCTAATTTACTCAAAACAAATCATAATCATATCTTATCACATCAAGAAGAACCGACTAGAAATTAGGGACCATTCTTTTTAAATACGTTTTACAATGTGTTCATTGGAGTACATATTCACTGTAACAGGTTTACATATTATATATTATAATGTATTACAACATATTATGATTATTCAATTAAAACCTGTACAGTCCATTTAAATTTTTTTTCTGTGAGCTTTGTCACGGTTATTGGGATTTTTTCTCTATGTACATAGATGTAAGGTATGCTTCCCATATTTCTCTCAATACATTCTCCAGAGCTAAAAAGAAAACAATACATTATGAATGTATAAAACACGGGAGTTACTCACGTAATAAGTCAGAGGGTTCCGACTATAGTTTCAACCACATTCGGTGGTCTTTTTCAAGGAGAATACGGGGCGCTCGCGGACGCGGTCGCGGTTCGCCTAGTACTGAAACTATAGTCGGAACCCTCTGACTTATTACGTGAGTAGCTCCCGTGTTTTATACATTCATAATGTGTCAAAACCACGTCAGTTTTAATAACAAAACAATACAATTATAGGAATTCTCTCATACTCATACATATTGCTGTAATATATTTAATCGACTCATGTAAATGAGGCTTCACCATGTTTTTCAAGGGAAATAAGTAATTGAGAAAAGTTTTAATTGATGTTTGAAGATTATAACGCCGAGCAAGTAGGTCGAGGTTGAGATGAGAGGTCTGAAAAACATTTTATTTTTAATGTTAAAAAGAAATGAAATAACAAAGTAGGTAATAAAATATGTTAAATACTTTTTTTTTATCAATAATTTTTGTCATCTGTTACTTACAGTCTTAGTACAGTCGACATTCGTCATAGATTCCTCGGTTCTGTCTACGGTAATTTAAATTTGGTGTCCCAGTACGAATCTGGCTGAAACTTCAGTAAGCAATAAGTGATAGCATACGGAAAAAGTATGAATCTATTTCAATTATATAAATATAAGTAAATATCATATATAGATGCATTTGTAAATATCAACAAAGCGGTTATCTGATTTCGTCAAGATGAAATTTGAGAAACTATTCGTCATTTATTCAATTTAAACCTCTAGGGCGTAATAATGAACTTATTATTCTTCTTCTTGTTTTCATCTCATTCTAAGCGAAGTCGGCTCAACATATTATCCTCTTTCAAATTTGATATACCTACCGTTCTCCCGCAATAATCCTGTCATAGAAAGTTAATGCAGTAAATTCTACACTTCTACACTGATATTGTAGCATTCGCACCCAAGCCAAAATAGCGGGCGGCTTTATTGCTACTCTGGGACAATTGCTAATTATACATACGATTGAATATGGGTTTGCGAGATTTCGGAGACAATAGGTAATAGTGCGTACCTGGGTATGCCTCCGTGTCTCCCGCAGCTTCCACCTCCTCCACCTCCGATAGTTTGGCTCGATCGTCCCGCTTCGAATTCTTGAAGTTGTTAACATTCCACCACACACGAACGATATCCGGAAGTCGTCTGATCACCGGCCGATACAACGATGGTCCATGCGATGGAAAGCTGTATATCTAACGATACGAGGCTCCGCGGTTTTAATAAATGCGCACTATTCCGTAGTTCGAGCACAACTACTTGTCACCAACAAAAACTCGCATACCCTCCACATCAATATAAAAAAAAACGTTTTTAAAATGACGGTACCCAGTGACAAGCTACACATTTATGATAACGATACAGATATTATAATGATGATGATAAAAACAATTTTATATTTGTATGTTAGTTACGAATAAATTCAAAAACTTCGAGACTGAATTTAAATATTATTTTACCCATGCTACCTTATCCCTGACCAGTATAGACAATGATATTTTACTAAAGATGACGTATATTCATACTGCGCGGTGCTCAGATTTTGTTCCTTTACGACATAAACATGCTTACTACGATACAAATAATATAGAAAAGGATAGCTATATGTTTACACTTGCGCTTGAAGTACGCGTCGTTATGAAAATTACTACAATTGATTTAATTTTGCCGCCTCAGTTTCCGCGCGCTTGTGCGACATCTACCTCGTATAAACATATAATATCATTGAGTATATATAGGCTATAGTTTCGACACCTTCGGTGGTCTTTTTCAAGGAGAGTACGGAGTACTCGCGGACGCGGTCGCGTTTCTTTTTCTTTAAATATTCATTAAATACCTACACATATCCACCCATATATATCTAGTGCTTACAAGCATTAATGCTTTGAAATCTCAATTCATAAGATATAAGCATAATACTGAAGTCAAGATTTTAATTGTAGCTCGTGCTAAAATCAAACAATCTACCCTCGATTTTCACGTTATTTCAAACTTCCAAACTTCCTCCACACATTATACTATTAAGGTGTCAGCGCGTATTAAAGGGAGGTGATTCCGGGAGTTAGGGGGGTAGTATCAGAAATTCCAAAACTAGTAAGTGAAATTACTAGTTTCGGGGGTAAATGATAAGTGAATTTACTAATTTAACTATGGAGATAGTGTCGCAAATGATTAGTGGAATTTGACATCGGTTTTGTTTAATATGCGCACTTTCTGGAAAGTTTATTATGGAATCTTCAATAATGTATACCTCAATAGGAAATATGCAATGTTAAATACCTATGTGTGAATAGTTTTGATCTGAAAGTCAACATTATTTATTTAATTTAGGCATTCGGGCGTAGTTATGAATGTCAAAAATTTACTAATATTAAAAAAGACTCTAAAGCCGGGTTCCTAAATAAATAGTGCCACTACCGAGTAGTACAATACTTTTTTTGTACATTACTACATTCTTACAATATTAGTAGGATAGGATAATTCCTATCCTACTAATATTATAAATGGGAAAGTTTGTGTGTATGTATGTAAGTGTGTATGTGTGTATGTTTGTTACCTCTTCATGCTCACACGGCTACACCGATTTCGATGAAATTCGATATGGAGATAGCTTGTGATTAACACATAGGCTTATTTTCATCATCACCATCATCACGGTTTTTATCACCACGCGGGTAGAACCGCGGGGCGCAGCTAGTCTGACATATTTATGATTCATTCAACAACTAGTAATAGCTCACCGTTCTTATTACAAAAGGACAACCGTCCAGTGACTAAATCTGATTATGGACTTTCTGAGCAGGCAAAAAGTTGCACAATGAACTGTGGAGAGGGCTATCATCGGGGTTTCTCTATGGAATCGAATTAGAAATAAAGTGATCCGTAAAAGAACGAAAGTCACCGACATAGCCCAGCGGATTAGCATACTTATACATGCTAATCCGCTGGGCTATGTGGTGGCAGCGGGCAGTGCTCATAGCTCAAAGAATTTATGGTCGAAAGTTCTGGGATGGAGACCACCGACCAGGTGACATAGACTCCACATACATGACCACCCCTGGAGGGCCAAAATATCTTGATAAAAAAAATCAAATATCATGACAAAATATGAACTAAATCTACGTATAGCTCCGTCTAAAACTTACAAACTTACTATAAAAACTTTCTTGATACCTTAAAGATGTTCATCCAGCATTAACTCCCAGTCGTCATCTCTAATCAACGCTGCAATAATCGAAATCACTTGTAACAGTATCGATTAGAGCCACTCGAGTCAATGGCTCGTAAAAAAGGTCCACTTATATTGACAATCGAGATTCCTTGTGTCAATTTGTTGGATGTCCTACGATTCTCAAAGTTTTTATCTTTCATTATATATATATCCGGCTTTACTCACGTTTATAGTCCATGTTTCGACCTAGGTTTCGGGCATATCCGATGCCCATTCTCAGGTGAGTTTATGCTGCCAGCTCGCGGCGACCACTGACCACTGAAACTAAACCTAGGTCGCAACTTCGACTATAAACGTGAGTAATGTCGGATTATTCATATTAGACAATAGTGTCTGAAACTTAGGAGAATATTTATCTTCGTATGTTGTCGTTAATGTTAATGTCAATCAATACATACGCTCATTTTTATTGTAAAATAGGTAAACGTGATCAATGACGTTATGCGTAGTTAAAATCACGAAAGACATTGGAAGCACTTTTTGGGAAGAAGTGCGGAGTTTTCGTAATTACGTCTAGTTTAGTACTTAAGTAAGACGAAAGCAACTCAAAGCAAAGCAATTAATGGGAACTCTATTCATCCAATAAGTCGCAAGTATTGATCATAACAATAAAACAATGGTAACACATAAGTACTTTACTGTCTGCACACAAATAGTCTTTAACTAGTAACACAATGGCATTCTGAAAACTAGGTAGGTACAAAGCTACTTATAATATAATTGACGTATTTGTAACGTATTTGACTATTTTCCAATATCCAAAATTGGCTAGCAAAATCTACTACAATAACCACTAGAGTTACCATATTGTTTACCCTATTAATAAACTATTTTGAACTGATCTAACTACTTTATTAAGTATTGAGAAAAGACTGTACTTATGTATCAAAAAATAATTCATTAACACTGAACTAAGCAGCAATGCAATAGATCTAATTGCATACAAGTTTGAGAACCAGATCCTTTGGGCCATAAAACGACGTGTAAGCGCTCTGATTGGCTGGCCCTGACGATCGTGTCAACTAATTGACGAGGTTCGACAACTACGTCTGTTTATAGCCCGTTATGGGGAGAACAAAATTGAACATATATATACATGTATATGTCGCATGATATTGCGGAAACACGGGTAATTAGACAACAGTGAAAACATTTCTCAATCTTACTGGAAAAAGATAGAGTCGCTCTAGTAACATTAAATATTTTTAACTCTGATTGGCTAGATTTTTGCTAACTGACCAAATCTTATTCTGATCAGTTCCTAGTTTTACCCTGTGAGAATTTCTCGTAAGGTACAACGAATACTATGATATCCAGTACGGACGGTTTAACAAACCCTCCAGCAGCTCAAATGAGCTCAATTGAAAAAGTTACGACAGTGCTGCTGAATGTTTTTGCATTATATATTTAATTTCAATTCTATCTGTCGTCGGTGTCATCATGACTGAAGATCGTGATCACTGGGTCGTCTTTGCGGTAGCTTTGACGGTTCGACAACAGCTACTTCTGTTAAGGGCCATCTGCAACACTTCTTCAAATTTTAATATTCCCTCACTTTTTTCTTGAATTTGGTTAGTCCATCTCGTTGACGATCTACAGCGGAATCTTTTCCCCTCAACGTTTCCAACTATGAACAAATTCTCAAAACTTTCGTCACCTCGCCAGGATATGTGAACAAAATTTTATAGTATACGACGGTAACAAATCGTGGATAGCCTATCTTTATAATAATAATAATAGCACTTTATTTCAGACACAAGATCCATGTTGTATATATAACTAAAATAATAAATTAAATAAAATTAACACATAATTAATAATTTAAGGTAAATTTCAAATTTACTAAAGTATAATTCAAAGTCCATTATACTTTTGTCCTAGGTGACAATCTCCACCCATCGTCTGTAGGTCTTTAATTTTCTATGTAAAGATTACATTTGTGCGCGTTGCATTCCACGGTATCTGTACCATTCGCCTCCAGCACCACATTACGAATGCATCAATCCTTTTCCCCTCTCAAGTTAGAATGGTCCATGTCTCTACGCTTTACAAAAATATTGGGAAAACCAAGGCCCGAACTAGGCGTGTCTTCGTTTTCTCTTTAAATTTTAATTACGAGTTATAATAAAAGAAAACCTATTTCTTCAATATTTCTATCCACTTTTATAATATTGTTTGTAACCTGTAGTATACATACATAGCTTTGCTGTGTACACATCTTGTATTAAGCTTTGGGCAGAGCGTGAATCGCACAACACAGTTCAGCCTGGTATATAAATAAATATACATAATAAATGTAGCCGTGCCGTGCCGTGGTGGTACCGGCCTAGAATAGTACTCCCCCATCTCTTCCCGCGGGTGCCGTAAGAGTCGGCTAAGGGATAACGTACCAGGAGGTGGGCAGCAGCGTCTTCTGAGGATCGGAAATCATACTGCGCTCGCCAACCCGCCTGCCAAGCGTGGCGAGTATTGGCAAATCCCCCCTATATGGGGGAGGCATACGCCCAACAGTGGACGCACATAGCTGAGAAAAGAATAAATGTAGAAATTGGCTACCCACCTAAGCAGTGAAGACAACAAACTCTTTTTTATTCCATTCAACAAAACGTTTGGAAAACTTTGCCAAAAGCGCTATAAATATGCTCTTTGATATACATTCTCCAGCACGTTATCAAACGTTCCTTGAATCTTCAAAGGTAACTTAAAGCTAAGTTCTTATTCAGTCCAATTTAAGAGTAAAAATCCCAGCACTGTTGTTGGATATTTATGTAAGTTTTTTCGTTCTAAACATTTAATTAATCACCACGTTTCTTAAATAATTGTTGCAATTAATATAAAATACTTAACGCGGCAATGAGTACATGTCCATTTAACGGTGGGCGTGGGGCTGTGGGGTCAACGAACATAGTAGGAAGACTGTTACATGAAACCATGGCACTATTTATTTATTTATTTATTAACTTTCACACAAGGTCTTCAGGTCCCAAACTAGGCAGAGCCTGTACTATGGTAACCTGATGACTGATATATATACTTATGATATATATACACACCCAGACACAGGTCAAACAGACATGTTCATACACACAAATGTTTGACCTGTCCGGGAATCGAACCCGGGACCAGCGGCTCAGAAGGCAGAGTGCTACCAACTGCGCCAACCGGCCAGTCGAGACTATGGAAATGAAGGATCTAAATTTTGTCGTATTAATAAGTGTTTCTTCAAACGACAATTTGTGTACTAATGTAGGATTATTACCAGTTAAGTGTCCTTTAAAGTTAAAAGCTGTTAGAAAGTGGAACAAAAATGGCTTTTGTTGATGAATGACGTCATCACTTAACATCAGACGAGACAGTTGTCAAACGCAAACGTATGATATGTAAAAAAAAAGGCTTTGTATCACATCCCTCTCAGACTCGAGTATCGTGTGAAGGTTATTAACTTCAACAGTTTAATTAAATCCACGGTATGGTTGTTGAGAATTTTCAAGTGCCCATCTCGTCCCTTAAGTTTGAATATCTAATATACACAATATTTGTTCATATGTTATGGGTTATAATTATTAAACTATTTTTAGGAGGTTGTCATTTACAATACAATACAATACAAATACTCTTTATTGCATACCATGTAAAAGAAACAGGAATATAAAATATTACACTAAAATAGTATAGCAATCGGCGGTCTTATCGCTAATGCAATCTCTTACAGACAACCTTGGGATGGATATAAAAAGATAGGTACACGGCGGTGTGCAACAAGATACTAAAGTATACACATAAATGTAACACAATAATTAACCTAATATATTATACCATTTACCATATACCATTTAGTGCCAGATAATGACTGTACATGTCACCATAGACGGTGTGTTCAGACAGCAGTCCTTGAGAGCCAGTGAGCATTATAAGTCGAGCGTGATAACATCTTCGACCACATCGTCACTGACCATCAAGTGTAATAGTAGTCAAACGCTAGATCTATACAGTAAAAGGACACTATATAGATCTCTATGATATTATATTCTACAACAGCGTCACTGACTATCAAAAAGCTAGTTGTTACTTGTCACCGATAATACTGAAAAAGTTCAATATTCGTTGAACATTACAATCTTCCTATACAATTTCTCTCTTGTAAAGTGTGAAGCGGTTGCGGATGCGGTCCGCTTCCAACAGGTCCTTGTGGAAATCAATGGGGGAGGCCTATGTCCAGCAGTGGACGTCCTATGGCTGAGATGATGATGATGATGATGATGAAAGCGTGAAGGTCAAATTTACTGTGTACCTACTACCCAATGATATTATATGTTTATATGAGGTAGATGTGGCACAAGCGCGCGGAAACTGAGGCGTCAAAATTAAGTCAATTGTAGTAATTTTCATTATAACGCGTATTTCAAACGCATGTCTAAGCATATAGCTATCCTTTTCTATATTATTTGTACCTTATTATCTGTCGCAGTAAGCATTTTTATGTCGTAAAGGAACAAAATCTGAGCACCGCGCAGTATGAATATACGTCATCTGTAGACATCATTGGTACTACCTGATTGCTCCCACGCAGGACTTCCAAGGTTTCCAAGAATCTTCCGTGGGCGACTCGGCCTCCACACACGCTTGTCTAGACTAGCTTTACAAATGACTGGCCGGTTGGCGCAGTTGGTAGCACTCTGCCTTCTTAGCCGCTGGTCCCGGGTTCGATTTCCGGACAGGTCTAACATTTGTGTGTATGAACATGTCTGTTTGACCTGTGTCTGGGTGTGTATATATAAGTATGTATCAGTCATCAGGTTACCATAGTACAGGCTCTGCCTAGTTTGCGACCTGAAGACCTTGTGTGAGTGAATGTTAATAAAAAAAAATGTGTTTACTCGATCACGGAAGTGCTAATGAGCGTAACAATGTATTCTGGTTCTAATACAAGAATCAACCATCAGAATTTATTAACAAAATAAGACACAAATAACATACAGGACACGTTCATTAATAAAAAAAACAGACAAGAAATCTATTTCATTTGGAGATACATAAAAATGCGATGAAATTTGATACGTGAAATTCGGATACTTAACTGAAATAATGATGTAATATAATATCGATAATTCGGAATCGATAATGATATTTACGTAGTAAAATATGAGACACTATTATTTATTTATGTTAATTTTGTTTATTTATGAGCTATATTGTGATGAAAAGGAAAAACTATCAAAACCCGATAAGACTAAAACACACGGCTAGTTCTCAATGCTGCCTAAATTGTAAGGTATTGATTGGTACCTTTGCCACGCTCGTGTAGCGAAGCTAACCTATGCGAATTATTAATAAATTTAAATTATTAAGCGAATATTGACGGTCGACGTGGCGCAGTGGTCAGTGACATTGACTTCTGTGTTGTCGGTACCCTGGGTTTGAATCCCGGCAGGGGCAAACATTTGTGCGATGAGTTTAGATGTTTGTCCTGGGTCTTGGGTGTGTGTGTGCTGTGATTATGTGTGTCCATGCCTACCGCGATACAGGGAATCCTAGTGCGGGGGTCTGAGTGTGAAACAAATGAAAATAATAAAAAAATAATCGATTAACCAAGTATGTAACGTATTCTGCGTTCTTTGTGTGACAAATTCAGTTACTATTATCTAATATTATCAACTGACGACAAACATCATCGTGGAATCCCCTACTATTCTAGGCCGGTACTCCAAGACCGTTTATACTCCCCCCTCTCTTCCCGCGGGTGCCGTAAGAGTCGGCTAAGGGATCACGTACCAGAAGGTGGGGTAGCAGCTCCTTCTGAGGGTCACACATCGTACTGCGCTCGCCTACCCGCATGCCAAGCGTGGCGAGTATTAGGAAACCCTCCCCTAATGGGGGAGGCACTGGACATATGTCCAGCAGTGGACGTCTTATAGCTGATATGATGATGATGAATACGTTAGTACCGGTTGTTCTCTTGAACTACATCCGTCAGGCTATAAGGGACTACGAAGTCTCTGGTGGTCTGAAAACTCTAATGTTGGTAAAAGCTACCCTTCAATTCGTCAAGCTGATTTAGCGAACATAATGAGTAATAACCAATATCACGGTTCTGTCAACGGAAACTCCTTTTTGCAGCAGTAAAACCATAAGCTCCTCGAGAGCGTAAACATTCAAGGTGCGTGATAACATCTTCGACCCCATCGTCACTGACAATCGAGTGAGATGGTGGTCAAACGTCCGGCGACGTCGACAGTGGTCTAATAAATGCATGACAATGTCATTTATGGAGACTCATTAAAATAACTAAGGGTGGAAGTCACCAAAATATAAAACGTCTGATTATCTATCAAACCGACGGTCAAACAATGTTTAGCATGTTGTGGAACGACGGTTAAATTGATAATCGGACGTTCAAATTTTGGTAAACTCCACCCTAAGTAGATCAAAGTTAAAAATTTACAAGTACATCAAAATCAAAAGTGAATCACTATCTCACAATTCACACATAGTAATAAGGCACAAGATAGCCTACCAATAAGTCGTAAAGACTAAATGGATTAAAAATTCACCTCAAAGCTAAATAATTAATTAAAAAAAAAAAAAAACGAAAAGTCGAATCATTTTTGCACAGCCCGTAATTTGCGCTTCGTCGTTAAACGAGTTTTTTTGTTAATTTTCCTCACTTTTTATTTTTCACGCAGAATAGATTTATAATTGTTTTACTGGCGTCCCGGACAAGTGTGTCCCATTCAATTTGAATGCCAAATTCGTTGTGTACATTGAAAAAAAAAGCGGGAAGTTTTGTTTCGTTCGAGTGGGCTTAAGAGACGGTCTGAGTTGAAAATACGTAATAATGTAATAATCAACTAACTATCAACAATACACATGAAAACTATAGATCATGAATTATTTCATGATACACCTTTATTAAAATGTTATATAATAAAAAACGTATATAGTTCTCTAAATATTTGGTTAATTTAGACGGTCGCCGTGGCGCAGTGGTTAATGTCATTGACATGACTCCTGTGTCGCCGGGACCCTGGGTTCGAATCCCGACAGGGGCAAACATTTGTGCGATGAGTTTAGATGTTTATCCAGGGTCTTGAATGTTTGTATGCTATGATTGTGTGTGTCCATGCCTCCCGCGATACAGGGAATCCTAGTGCGGGGGTCTGTGTGTGATAAAAAAAAACATTTTCACAGCCGTCCTAATTACTCACGTAATAAGTCAGAGGGTTCCGACTATAGTTTCAACCACATTCTGTGGTCTTTTTCAAGGAGAATACGAGGCGCTCACGGACGCGGTCGCGATTCGCCTAGTTTTTTTTTTTTTTACATATTATAAGTTTGCGTTTGACAACTGTCTAACTAGTAGTTATTACATGAGTAATTCCCGTGTTTTATACATTCATAAACATATAATAGTTAATATTTCTGATTTGTACATCTGTAGAGTCGATATCGATATAAACCGATATCGATGCCAAGCACCGATCACTGTCCCAACACTAGCAGTCCTAGCCGTGTATGCAAATTGACTAATTTGCATTTTACAAATCTGTTGGTAGTTGGTACCCAATTATTGTTATTGTCTATTAATTAATTAACCACTTGTGGGGTCTCGGAAAATTTCATTAAACTTAGTAATTGGTTTGAGGTCATTGGATATTTTGTGCCTGAGGTTAATATGAGGATTTCATATATATACAAAACAATTGTTATAATACAATATATATGGCTTATAATTATAATAAAGCTTGTAATATATATCGCTTCAAATAAGTACAATATATATTATTTATAGTCTCTATATATGTGGACAGGATCTTAGCTGATCGTCTATATAAAAATTACTTACAGAAATCGATATATTAATTTTGTTAGTTAAACTGACGATATTTTGACACATAATGAATATATATAAGTAAAACACGGTAGGAACCGCAGTACAAGACGAATCGCGACCGCGTCCACGAGCGCTCTTTACTTTTCTTGAAAAGGACCACCGAATGTTGTCGAAACTATAATCGGAACCCTCTGACTTACTACGTGAGTAATTCACGTGTTTTGTATATTCACAATCAATATATTAAGATTGCAATCTCATTTTAACTGCATCTTTCAAAATACAATGTAAGTGCGTTAAAATTTAACGTTTTAATGGTGACAAATAGAACCAATTGATCTTTTAAAAGGTCCGTCAGATCGTCAGTAGTCAGATCTACGGCCTATTTCATAAAATTACTCTTCGTGCTAAACCAACAAATGTCAGTCGCGTAAGAACCATATCTCGATAATGAAACGTCAATTTCACTGTATATGATTTAAATTTGTCAATTTATTGTAATGTATTGAGTTTTCTTTTTGCTTAAATTTCATATATATACTGTATATTCGAGACTAATCTGAGACTATTTTTATTCCGCCTACTAGTGGTCCGCCCCGGTACGCACGGGTAAAAAATTTCTGTAATCACCCGGGGATAGTGTAGCTTCCCAACAGGTAAAGATTTTTTCAAATCGGTTCCGTAGTTTCGGAGCATATATTGAATATGCTCCGAAACTACGCAAACAAACAAACAATCAAATATTTTCTGTAACTCTAAATATTTTCTCTTTATAATATTAGTATAGATGAATTATGTCACTAATAGATTTACTATCTTCATACTCATGACTGTCATTATTGTTTGTAAAAAGAGCCGTGATGTCATCCGCAAATACAACGCTCTTTTTTACATATTTTTTTAAATTATATCAGAAATCAGGTCGTCCATTGTCAGACACTTTACACAGTTGCAGCCCCCTGTCAGACACAGAAACAAATTTGAGTATACCAATGAATGTGTGGCGTGATGTGTCTTGTCGGATCAAACCTCTGATCAAAAACTGATAAAGAAAAACAATAAGATGGACCACAAAAAGAGAGTATAAAAAGTATTAACTAATGGAAACTCGATTAAAATTTAAGATTCTTACACAATTACATCTGATACAAGCCAATTATATCGTATTATATTATTAAAAGTATTATACCGTGGCCACTATAGATACTAAGATATGGTTACTTCACATATTCTTATCTGTACAATAATGTACTGTTATCGCATCTTAGCAGACAATGAGCTGAATCTGATTGTATCTCTTGGTTAAGGCACCGTTCTCAAAGGCGTTTATTTCGCGATCTTCTTACTCGCTACTACCAAGACGCTTAGACAATCCATTCATTTGATCAACCCTAACATTGTACAATAATACAATTACATTTTATTTTTATAATTTGAAATCAATCAAACAAAATTATCTTCTCTATTGCCAAAATATTTCGTAGAAATTCATTGCATAAATTGTATCATGGAAGCGATTAAAAACTAGATACCATTTACGATGTAAACGGCAACTGGAAAGCAAATCCATAAATTAATTTAGATTAATGTTTGTTATAATTCGTTCGTTCGCAGTGGCCGAAAGGTTAAAAGTGACAAAAACGACTGTGGAAGTAAAGAAACAAAAAATTATTAATTTGTGTGTATAGTATATAATAGTGTAAAACTTTCCGATTCTATAATCAATCCCAGACGATTAGAAGGCACAAGATCAGTAATTTTATAATAAATAAACGATTGGGACTGGATTAATTTGGAAGATTGTTTTTTTAATACGAAAGGGCCAGGTCACGAGCACTCTTAACCGACACGGACGCTCTTGTATGAAACGTGGAAGAACCGAAAGAAGTGTGTCGCGATTGGATTTGGACATTTGTAAGGCTGTGGTCTATGCGTGGCCCTACGAGAAAGAAGCGTGAATGAATGTATGTATTAATATTATTATGTGTACAGTTATATGCAATTAATATATTCTGTATGTTCTTTAACTTATAGGCTAAATGATTATATGATATTATGAGATATGAGATGATTATAAATAAAAAGATACAATATGTATTACATAATACATGCATTGGTCTACTGCAACCGATACTGCCATACACTTCTTAGTGTGATGCTTTAAACAATATAAGCTATATATGCATTCCCATATTATTATTATGTCACTTCATTTGGCGTTCGCACTTCGCTGCGTTAGAAACGCCCATGTAAATGGTGCCTTACGGAAGAGGGTATCTTACCATGTAGAGATAAAGACAAAGTATTCGCTTTGCGTTTCTGGTATATGCCTTTTGTTTAAATGTTGGAGGATTAAATTTAAAGGTGTGTTTTGTTATTATCTGTGAGTGGATCCTTAGTCATTTTATGTGAGAACTGCACGATTGTATCTTTTACACAGGTTCTTTGGTCTATGGTAGTGATAGTATTTTTTAGACATGCAAATCTTTTTTCTGTCTTTTAGCTCTTTCTGGTCCGATCTTTTGATATATTTGGATGTAAACAAAATGGCATTGGACGTCTTATGGCTGACATGATTATGATGATGACTAAAAACAAAATGGCGCATAAATGACTATATATTTTGGTGTCATAATTAAGTACCACACCAAAATTTATAACACCTTTCTCGATTATACCTATTATGGAATCTGCAGAATATCGCTCAACAGTCGGGCTTTGTTTCATTTAAATTAGGTGACGATGAAGTAAGTAATACTTCTGTAAATAATTGAGTATTATTATTACATTTAATGTCTTTTATGGCAAACAAATACGTAGTTTAATGAACTCAATTTTCAAGTCACATAGTAGAATAGCTGAATTCAATAGCTCACATAATAAGGACCCCTCCTAAGGTTCACACGTCCGCCCGCTAGATTAAATTCCACTGATCACACACCGACAATAGACCTGATTTCTTTCACCCCTGCCGTAGATAGACCGGCATTATATTACTTAAAAAGGAAATACAAACGATGTGACGCTTTCAAAATGGTACTAAATAATGGCACTAATTATTTTAAAATATTCATTTTTTTTTTCTTCAATCTTTCATAATTTTGTATATCTATATATATATATATTTGTATATCTATATTTTGTGTTTTTTACCAGTGTTCCAGCAAGTTTTCTAGAGAAAAAATTTTTAAAAAATTTAAAAAATTACTCTCCGAAACTGGTCGGAGAGTAATTTTCCAGTGTTTACCACGTGAGTCCTAGTCGGTTTGTTACATTACAATCTTCTAGAGAAGCTTCAAACTGAATTAAACTGTATAGGACGCTGCTGATATGGCGAGAACTCCATCACTTGTGCTTAATTTTTTTAAATATTATTATAATAAATTAAGAAAACAAATGAATAAATAAACAGAAACAATTTATTTCAATACAATGGTAAAAAAATAAAATGAAACATGGGGGTCGATGTTCAAAGACAAACAGAAAAGTTTATTATGTCCAGAATTTGGTTTTTCGTCTATCGAAAACATGAGCCAACATACTGGCATCTAAAACATTAAACACAACAAAAACACTTGTCGGGTGAGACAGAGGTCAAACGCAAGCCTATGGTAATTTTAAAGAAAGATATAGATAGAGAGATATAGAATAAAGGATATCAGCATCCATCTTAATTCCGTTTTAATTACAAAATAAGTGCAATTATGCTTAGAAGCATAAAATAAATAAATAGAGTATAAATAAACAAAAAAATGACAGTACACATTATATTTATATTGTGTTAGTGTAAACAAAAGTAGAGTTAGAATACAAACAAAAAGTATTAGGCAGTTTAAGTCAGACTTTTTACTTTATATAATTTAGGGTGACCTTTATATTCTTGACTCTATTTTAATGTGACATAATGTATTATGTTTTGATCTGACATTTTATTGCATTTCATTTGTTTTATATGTGTAATGAATGGGCGTGATTTGCCTGAAATAAAACAATTTTCAATTGTGAATTAGTCGCCTCTGTTGTCGATATTATTAATTCCAACCGGAAGTCAATGATTTGCCAGACATCATAAAATGTTATGTTGCCCACATCCTTTTGTAGCCTATTACGGCACTCAGGCATGTACAATGTCTAATAAATCTTCGTAGAGTCGAGGATCGCGTGAGTTTCGATATCTATTGTGAGCACTAAGCTTAAATGGAATTCAATATATTGTTTATTTTTTGTATTATTAATAAGAAGTTCGTAATATTATAGCTTTTTTACCTGTTTATTTATATTATTTGAACTCACCATTGTGTCTAACAAATATCGGTATTTTTAGTCATGGCTATCTCAAACGAACAATTTTCAGATATTTAATACCTAATGTAACTATATCTATACATTTCTTTGTTAACGTAAAATGATGTAACCTTATTGATTAAAATTTGTACTATGACAAATGGTAATATTCAAGTTTATTCATTTTTAGGTTTCCGACCTCAAAAGAAGCCCTTATAGGATCACTTTGTTGTCGGTCCATCCGTCCGTTTGTCTGTCTGTCTGTCGACTCTCACTTGTCCTGTTTTTTTTTCTACCCACACGTCTACAACAATCATACCTCTTCATACGAAATTGGTTCACCTTTTTCTCACGATGGGAGGTTGGGGCAAAGTGGGCCTATACAAAAGCCAGATCCATAATAAACACACGGCACTGACAATCGGCAAGCGGAATGTCAATAGATTTGGTAGAACACAGGGCTATTGCGTTGTTATATTTATGACACACGGAGGAGATGGTTGACGAACTTGAAGAGATTCGAATAGTTTAGTATTCGTGCATGTGACCACCAAATTATCTTTTTTTTAACATTGTATAGATCTAGCGTTTGACCACTATCTCACTTGATAGTCAGTGACGATGTGGTCGAAGACGTTATCACGCTAGATCTAGGATGCTCATCTGATCAAACACTTCTTTCGTAAGTATTTTTTTATATACATAACTACGTAAGGTTTTATGGTTTAATTGCATAATTAACCTTAAGACCAATGCAAACAAACAATTTCTGCCGGTATATAATAAAACGCTGATCGTCATGCATGCGAATCGCACAATTTATTAACGAGCCATTAACAGTCTCATACATTGGAAAATACGCCCTAACGACCCAGGACTCGGCGATTAGGCATATTTACTCACCGAAGAGTGGGCCTAATACTAGTTCCATGGAAACTCGTAGTTCAAACCCTTCAAAGATATAATAGAGTATTTAGTTCTGCATTTCCGATAAACATATACGTTGCATCGTTGCATCCCAATTTATGAGATATCGTTTCTGGATATTTTTTTTTAGCAAGAATGGAACCGACTCAGACAGTCCAAAGTGTGAAATAACTTGTTGAAGTCGGCACCATGATAGTTCACAAAAAGTAACTATCATCACAATATTGTGCGCATGGTACCAACTTCGACAAGTTGAAAAAAAAAATGAAAAAAATGAAAATATATTTATTACTGCAAAAGATATAAAAGCTATTACTTATACAGACCTTAAATTACATACATAATTATAACACTATTCGACATGCTTCGAAAATACACAATACACTATATATATAATATATCTTTTGCAGACAATGTAATCTCTTAGCGAGAA
The DNA here is from genome assembly GCA_934044485.1 of Apeira syringaria. Lineage (NCBI taxonomy): Eukaryota > Metazoa > Arthropoda > Insecta > Lepidoptera > Geometridae > Apeira > Apeira syringaria. The sequence goes on along the minus strand of OW203672.1, from coordinate 2,704,961 downwards.
TATCTTTTGGTTTCCTCACTAGGCAAGCCTGTGTCGAGAAAACCTGTGCTCAAGTTAACAATTACATTTAACCCTCAGAGACAAAATATAACGTCCACATAATATGGAGATTTACTGCATATTTGTCATAGTACATTTATGAGCGTAGGTATGTAATGAGTACGTTTAAATGATAAAGTTGTATAGTTATTACTTTGCTTTTTAAGATTAAAGATTTTAGTTTAATGTTTAATATTTAGAATTTCTTCTGTTTCATTGTATGTTAATGTTAATGTTGTTTAAAAAGTTATTTCACACTTTGGAGTGTTGAAGTCGGTTCCATTCTTTTTGGTGTAATTTTATTTTCACCCTTTCCAGTGACTTTTGCTACTCACGGGATCAATAATTGTCATGGTGTATGTTCACCGATTTACAAAACTCAGGTGGAACGTTACGCGGAACGTTACTATTTTTCATGAGTGTTGCTGGTATTCATCAATTTATAAAACGTTATCACGTCAAAATGATTCCAGATAAATGCAGAGATTAGCGCGTTCTATCAAACAAACAAACAGACTTTACAGCTTTATAATATTGGTATACATTTTATACTGCATATTTTTATTTACCCCAAAAGCTTCGTCAAAATGTCCGTACCGTCCGAGTAACGCAACGCTCCAAATTCAGTGGTTATATAAATAAAAAAAAGTACCTCAACCAAGCCATTATTTTTACAAACATTTGACACACGAACGGCGTGAGCGGCGGCTAGCCATACGATGTTTACGGCTAAGAAGCGGGATCTAGTAATTTCACTTAAAATATAAATTCAAATTCAACCCTATTATCAATGCATTACAGTATACATGTTACAAAAAGGAACCGAGGCTAGCAATCCTCAAATATTTCAAACTCCAAAATTGGCATAATAAAGGAACAGTATATCACTCACAATAAGAGGAGAGAGGGGACAACCGGAACATACTTGATAAATAGCTGTGTTACAACAATATAGAGTTACAAATTCGACCTTTTGTCGTCGTATTAGGACCGGAAGTACCAATAATAGAACTCCGCATTTTCACCTTCTACTCGTAGCACTGTATTGAATTTTAAATCTCGTTCTCACTGGGCTTCCGACATTTAGTGGTCTTTTTCAAGGAGAATGCGAGGCGAACGCGGACGCGGTCTCGGTTCGCCTAGTACTTCACGTAATGGTAGTCGGAACCCTCTAACTTACTACGTGAGTAATTCTCGTGTTTTAAACATTTATAATATTATCTCACTTAATTATTAGCGTAAAGTAATGAAGCATTTTAGGTCTAGCGTGATAACATCTTCGATCACATCAGCACTGACCATCAAGCGAGACAGCGGTCAAACTTTAGATTAATCCTACTAATATTATAAAGGCGAAAGTTTGTATGTATGTGTGTATGTTTGTTATTTTTTCACGTTCACCGATTTCGATGAAATTTGGTATGTAGATACTTCAGGTCCCGGAATAACATATAATAGGCTACTTTTCATCATCATCATCAATTATCACCACGCGGGTACAAGCGCGGGGCGCAACTATTACAGTCTAAAAAAGGATAAATATCTATCAGTATGCAAGAAAAGAAAGAAGACTTGAAGTCCCTAGTACGTGTCTAGTGGTGTGGTTATAATATGATGTGTTTGTCATTTTTACAATTGTAGTCTGTCAACAATATTAGTAAGAGTACGGTATAGTCAAATGTCAGAATCAAGAGACAATTAGTTTAATGCACCGATTATCATGCGTGACGATAGACACACAGAATGACAATTAGTTTAATGCACCGATTATCATGCGTGACGATAGACACACAGAATTGAAATTTTCTCGGAAGCTAAAGTCTAAAGGTTTAATCTAAGGGCCAGATTCAAAGCCATCTTTTTGCTGAGCCATCTTTATTAAAATTGTTTTCTGAACAGTGAGCTAAGTACATCTGGTAAGTAGTGTCAAAAACTAAATTTTCAAATTAACCACCGGTCGAGGTCAATATGCTCGTCGAAATTATCGGTCTCAGATCAGACTTAGTGTGAACAGTCTATTATTCGGTTCGCTAAAATTCACCGACGTCCTGAGGTGTTGACTCGCAAAGTTTGCGCAGTGCTAGTACGAACAGGTGATAAATCAAATTGTTTGTTTTGCCTAAAACGCAAACTGTTTAAGGTTTGCACGTTCGAGCCAACTTGCGGGTACTGCCTTAAGATGGAATCGATGATAAAAGGGCTTTAATTTCAATTGACTTTGCTTGTCCGTTGGTAATAGCGTTAATGTAAACTGGTTGACACCTGTGATAATTGAATTTAAATTTGAGCAACCTGTATTTAATTCAGTTCACGAGCCAAATGGCCATCTTTAAAAGGATTCTACTAATTAGGAACTAAACATAAACTCAAAAAATTGTATGCTATTTATCTATATATTCAACGTTTTAAAAAATATAAAACAGATGTCGTTTTGGACATAAAATTTGATTCAACACTTAAACTATATTGATTTTAAACTTGAAAGGAAAAAATCTAAAGATGCACCTTAAAGCTGTTCCTGGTAATTGCAAAGTAACTATTGCCCAGGCGACTTTGTTCGTGGTCACGAGAAGAATGGAGGAATGCGAATGACAGTGACAATATCGGTGAGAGCGCGTAGCTTTTCCAACTACCGCTCGTGATATTATTAAAATGTAGGGCTGTCACAGCCCTGCATAATCACAGGGTTGCCACGACACACAATATTGACAGTACATTTGGTTTTCTTAAGGTTAAGTTTCCGCGACGAGAAACATTTACCAAACACTGGGTGTATGTAGATAAACCAACATGTAGCTAGGGATTCCCAACAGTGACAGCATTTTTCAAATCTGTTCATTAATTTCAAAACTATTCATTGCAAACAAACAAACAAATCTTTCCTCTTTATAATATTAGTATAGATACGCGTAAGCATTCTATATAGTTCGTGGTATAGATGTATTCGATGTAACTATATATAACGAATATTTACTAGAGGTTTTAGGTTTTTTTTTCCCACACACTCACACCCCCGCCCTAGGATATCCTGTGTTGCGGGAGGCATAGACACTCACAATCACAATACACAAAAACATCCAAGACCCGAGAACAAACATTCTCATCCCAGAAATTTTTGCCCCGGCCGGGGTTCGAACCCAGGATCGCGGTTCCAAAGTTAGTGTCGCTGATCACAGAGCCACGACAACCGTCAAATTTTTAAATTTAACTTCACGAATGCATTTGCCTCTCATTCACACCCTGCTCAGCTATAAGTCACATTTCAGCCCATTGAAAGCATTTCCGATTAAATATAAGGCAATAAATTACCGTATAAATCGTCAACAATCGATACCTAATAAGCACAATAACTTCTCGAATTAAATACGCATTTCTCGCGTGTGACGTATAACAGTTCCATTTCATTTGGACCTTACATTTGTCACTGTTCGTGAGAGATGACAGGTCAATACAAAGTGGCCGTTTTTATGTGTGTGATATACAGAGGGTATTTTATTTAATATTGGAATATTGATTTATGATTGTAGAGAGGGTCCTACATCAGCCCAGTCTATCCCGAATGTTGTTTAGGAATATGCTGGTGAATGAACGAATGAATAAATATTTTATATTCGCTTTTTGTAGTTTTTGTGATATTTTTATTACATTTACTTTTATTACTGCACTTTCGGTAATGGATTTTCAAACTTGACTATTTTATTTCTTTAGGTGGTCTCCAGAAAGTACTTACTTACTTACAAACTTGTCGTGGATTTAATAAAATGATTCCTACATTGAAAGCTCATGTCGTTGGTGGGCATCGATTCAACGTCCGTTTAATTGATGGACGACAAACAACAACTAACGGCGTGCTTCGATTCAACATACACATATATAATACATCCATTTTTGCAAAATCTTCATGTGACCAAATCCTGAAGTTGTTTTTTCGCTCTTTACAATAGAATTCTGAGTCCTGACCTATCTATCTCACGGGATTTGAATCTAGGTCAGGTTTCAGGTGCTCACTTTCTCATAGCAAATTATTCATCTTTGGTCAATAGATATGTATCATTTTGTATCACACACATTTACGAATCTCAATGTTTCTTGATACAATTGCATAGGAGCGGAAGTTGATATAATAATAATAATAATATGGGACAACATTCACACAAGGTCTTCGTCATATATATAAGTATGTATTTAAGTATATATATCAGTCATCAGGTTACCATAGTACAGGCTCTGCCTAGTTTGGGACCTGAAGACCTTGTGTGAATGTTGTCCCATATTATATAAACCTTGAATTTTAGTATTTTGTAACATATTTAAAAATTAATAGCATCAAGTGAATATTTGGGTTCCATACTTCAGCAGAAATCCCCATTCTTCACCAAAATTACCATAACGTAATTCGAACGCAAGCGTAACTTTAAATCATACATCACAAAAAGGGTTCTGAATAAGTTACACTGACTGAGTAAACAACCCTTAAGTATGGACCAAGTTAAAGTTCTTGGCTTAATGCTGTCTCACCACAGCAAGCGTCGCTAACTCGAATGTAATTTGACGTTTAATACTCGCGATTGCTGCCAACCTGCCGTTTAGGCGATGAATGGTAACAAACATACTAACCCACACACAAACTCTCGCATATTTTGGTTTGGATGATTACATTGCATACTACTTATTCATAATGGAAACGTGTATCTATTTGCTTTACGTTATAAGTTGGACATTTTAATAGATAACTGCTTGTATGGTTATAAAGCGGATCTAGAGGATAAATATATATATATATTGTTAGGATCAGAAGTGGAAATATTAAAAAAAGTATACAACACGCGTTCTCGCCAACTTCAAAACATCTTTAATTAATTAATCATTAATAATATACCATTAAAACACAATTGAAATAGAAAGGCACATGAAGTTGATCACAAAACAACAAATAACGAGTCCTAGACAAATGAACCATGAAAACAATTAGAAATACGTATGTCACTCGCTAATCGCACCGAACAACAAGCCAGCAGAGCCACTGCAAGCAACCGACGCAGAAGGAAAATGTGACGCTCGTCTTTCCTGATCAGTGGCTCGTACTAACCGCACTGGCTTTTATAGGGACCCCACTACTTCTAGTTTATGTTGACAGCTAACAATATATATTACGTGACATTTAAAAACCTACAACAAAAAGGTAATAAATCATTTACCATTACTCATTATTACCTACCTATTAAATAAAGGTTAATTTCCACTCGCCTCGCTTCGCTCGCTTCCCGAGTTGGCACTTTACCTTAACGCTGTATTCATAAATATGCCAAGGAGGTCTAACATACGTGTAACTAAGTGAAACCACATGTGTTTATAGAAGGAAATTTGTTTGCAAATAATTTAAAAGACTTACCTACATGCGTAAGCCATGTTGGAGCATTTTTATTACATACAAATGTGAGATTTCTCAATGTTTGTGTTTGAAAAGGACTGTCTGGCTAGTTATAACATAGACTAGAAATAAAATAATCTAGTTATGCAATTGTTTATTCACTTTTTTAGATTTGTTAAGGGCAAACTACCAGCATAGATATGCATAGCGCAAATGTTTCTCAGCACCCGCTACCAGGTTATCGGAATGCTGAGAAAATTACTTAATGGAATTGAATTGCACTGTTGATAGTAAGTTAAGTAAGTAATTAAGTTGAGTAAGCATTTTAGTTAGTTGACTAATAGTTTTTGGAAAATACGATGATCTCACAGTGCCCACAGTTCTAAAGTTCCACCTAATACAATTCCTCTTTTTTTTTAATAAATAGTATTTCCATTAATTATATTACTAAGTACTTATTTTATTATGACTAAATAATTAAGGTACTCGGCGTAATCTGATGTATCGATTTGACAGACTAAGATAAAGTTTCACTATTAAATATTGTCTTTGCGGTAGTCTAAGGGTATCTCAATTCGGCAAGAGGTTTATTCACAGCACGTATTTCTGATTTAAATTGTGAGTGAGTTCTGTTACCGATTTACGATAGGTGCACGTGTCGAAAGACATAAGTAGAAAAAAAAATTCCAAAAAATGTTTAGCTTACTATGATCCTAAGGTTAAAAGGTAACAAAAAGGACGCACAACAAATTTCACCTAAATACTTTTTAAAAGTAGAGAAGTCTCATCAGTAACAACTTCCCTGGCACACAATTCATGGACGTAAAAGTAAGTAAACTACTCTGTCAACCAAAAAGGCCAACGTTTTCCTTCGTAAAAAGAGCAAGCACTGTTTGGTGAGCAAACACTGTATATGGGGCAAGAAAGTGAGATGGGGCGCCGGAAAATGCTGGATTTAACTGGAATTTCATTTGAGAGTGTCGCGTCTGTCTGTTATTCGAAGCCAAGAAAAAAAAGGTGGAATATCTGTCTGTGGATCTGTGCTCGGAAGCTATGTAGGTCATATTTTTCGGATTGTAAAGCAAGTTGTAAATTTTCGAGAACTCAACAACAGTACGAGAGAATATAATAGCATTGTTATTAAATCAAACGGGGCTTGAGCACGAGAAAAACATTTAGTAATTTAAAATGTAAAATATAAAAAAATTACAATATAGCATTCTTTTAAAATTAGCACCAGCGAAGAACATTGTGGAAAACCTGTCAGTTTATAAATAATTTGCCGCCCGCACTCTTTGCGAGATGAACTAAAGAGATGTGACGTTGGGGATAAAATTCAGTTCTAAAACTAAATTCCGACTGCTAAGAAGTCACCCTATAAGAAATAAATGAAACAAGAAAATATTCTCATCTCATATTGTTACATTTATACACAACTGCCGCGTTATATATTTTAATGGATTATATACATATTATTACATATGCCTAGTAAGAAGTTCAGAAGACAACAAATATTAAGACGCTTTCAATGATACCTTATTTGGCAAATTATGATAATTAGTTTAGAAGTTACTACGAAGGAACAGATGCACTTGCGAGAACATACGTAAGCACCGGTCAAAATCATAATTTTAATTCATTGACATATTAATTATCTTATTTTAATGTATTATTGTATTGACTTATTGATTGTAACCAAATCTATATTGTATAGTGTACCTAATTAGTGTAATTGGCGCAAGTCGTACTAATGAATAATAAATAAATAAATAAAATAAATAACCCTCATGTTTCTTTTGCTTGGGGCGGCTCTTTTCATCAGTTGCCAAGACTTGCAGCTGTTTGTCCTAGAATTCTTCTTCTTGCCCAGACCACTACGTTTTTTCTTCTTTTTGACTCGATTCAGTGCTCACCTTTTTATAATAAGACTAGCGGTCCGCCCCGGGTTCACAAGGGTGAACAAATTCTAAATGGAAAATGTTATGGATCCCTAATTTTTTTGAAAAGATCGGGATTCATGCCCAGGCATGAATCCCGAGAGGGGCATACATTTGTGCGGTGAATGTAGATGTTTGTCCCGGGTCTCGGATGTTTGTGCTGTGATTGTGTGTGTCCATGCCTCCCGCGATACAGGGAATCCTAGTGCGGGGGTCTGAGTGTAGCATAGTGAGACCTGTCCTGATGTACCTATGGATCTTATAGTTTGGTGGATAAAAAATAAAGGAAACATAAGTACATGTGGCATGGATGCGAATTTAAGGATGTGTGCTGAGGCTATAATATAATGAACAAGATAAGTAATGTTTATATCAGAGGAAGTTTTACTAACTTTTAATTGCTAACTTTGCATTATGTTTTGTTACTTAGCACAGAATGAAAAGTTAAGATTGGTTGGATATCATGAGGAGGGATGAAAAAAATATGACGAAAAGAGTGATCATCTATACTAATCTTTTAAGAGGAAAGATTTGTTTGTCTGTTTGCATTGAATAGGTTTCGAAACTACTGAACCGTATTGGAAAATTATTTCACAGTTGGGAAGCTACACTATCCCCGGGTGACATAGACTATACCATCTTTTCAAAAAAATTAGGGATCCATAACATTTTCCATTTAGAATTTGTTCACCCTTGTGAACCCGGGGCGGACCGCTAGTCTTATTATAAAAAGGTGAGCACTGAATCGAGTCAAAAAGAAGAAAAAACGTAGTGCTCTGGGCAAGAAGAAGAATTCTAGGACAAACAGGTCCCGGAGGCACAGTAGTCATGTCACCGACACTAAGCACTGCGCCACGGCGACCGTCGGACATTGATCAGAATAATAGTTTGTAAATAATGTCTTAAGTTAATACACCATGTCCAATCACAGCCGACCACGTCACAGACAGCACCAAGTATTTCAAAAGATTGTTCAATCCAAATGAAGGCCACAATCACAACTTATTTCAATTAGAAAACTTTCAGTGACTGATGGTCCTTTAATTAATTTCTGGAACTTTTGTTCTTGAACCTTCGAACAGACAGACTAAGAAAACGTTTAGCTAGATTAAATAGAAAGTTGTGATATTATGATGTATGGTGACAGTTTTAATGGCGTTCCTCGCTCATTGTTAAATGTCTAAGTGTTTTTCGCTGAGGGTGGTTAGACAATGACCAGTCTGTTAATTCGGTACGTATATCTCTGTCTCGCTTCACAAATCTAAGGTCTATTTTTTTTTTTACACAAGGTCTTCAGGTCCCAAACTAGGCAGAGCCTGTACTATGGTAACCTGATGACTGATATATACTTATATACATATACACACCCGACGTATTAACACTCGACGAAAAGGAAGTCGGTTATAAAAGATTGTAGTGTGTATCTTTATGTCTGTGTGTAGCATCATAGCTTCGGAAGAAACGTTTTTTTATGTTTGCAAGATATCTTATTCGAGAGAGCTTTTGAATACTTTGTTGATCTAACGCCTCCAATACTAGGTAACACTTGATGATCAGAGATTATGTAGTCAATTGGGGAATAAAGTTAGACCTATGTTAACTGAAAACAGAAACTGTTATGTACAGAATGTTAACTGGCTCACAAGATTAGCTCGTTAAACACACTCTTTCTTAAAAGTTGAGGGTACAACTAGATAGTACCCTACACCGCCATGTCGAGGATCTCATAACGATGTTTTTTTTACAGGAAGCCGTGGGTGGAGATTGAACCGATGTCCGTCACTTTGACAGCCGTTGCTCCCATCCCTAGGTTATATTATAATCGCTAAAGACAGTGAGAAAGAGCGTCATTAGATGGTTTAACAGTTTAGTATTGGGGGTTTCTTATTTTTTTTGTGTTGAGTACTAGGCAAAACACGACCGCGTCCGCGAGCGCCCCGTATAGTCCTTGAACATGACCACCGAATGTGGTCGAACTATAGTGGGAACCCTCTGATTTACTACGTGAGTAATTCCCGTGTTTTGTTGTAAACATTCATAAAAGTTCAATTTATTATTGTTCAATTTATTAGTATTAAAACATTATTATAATATAAAGGAATTTCTTGATGATAAATTTATCCCTGACATAACGTAAGATTGACGCAATTAATAAGAAATATAAACTATCCAATTGACTTTTTGTATGTATCTCTCTCTCAGCCATGTGCGTCCACTGCTGGACATATGCCTCCCCCATATAGGGGGGATTTGCCAATACTCGCCACGCTTGGCAGGCGGGTTGGCGAGCGCAGGATGATTTCCAATCCTCAGAAGGCGCTGCTGCCCACCTCCTGGTACGTGATCCCTTAGCCGACTCTTACGGCACCCGCGGGAAGAGATGGGGGAGTACTATTCTAGGCCGGTACCACCACGGCCAATATACATTTAGATAAATCTGACATTGTTAAACATTAATTAATAAATTAGGCAAATATTGTATGTCGTTGTGGACGTAACTGTTGAAACAATTATTTGATATTTTTAAGAACTTTATATGTACACACAGTTAACAATAAAATGCATCTGAATCTGAAAAAAGTTTCCTTAATTTATTTTCTTTTTAACCGACTTCAAAAAAGGAGGAGGTTCTCAATTCAACCCGTATGTTCTTTTTTTAATGCAAATTCGGGACACGTCGATACTTTGCACAGGCAAAATGTGAATTATTCAATTGTATAACCGATGACAGTACGAACAATTTTACGCAAGCTTGTGACTTGTGACCAGGGTTTTGATGTCGTGAAAATATTATATTTTAAATGTGACACTACTAGGCACTACCACAAGGCGCCTAATTTAAATAGAGAAAAAAAGCTTACGGTACGTAGGTATGTCAAATGTCAAACTTTTGATTTTTCATGCCAATCACAAACGCAATATTGGAATATGAGACGGCATATTCAATATCAGAAAGGTAAGTTCCCACCCCTTCAATATCATCCCCTTTTCACCCCTAGTCGATACGCCGAATCCGGACTCATACCTTTGCGAATCCTTTTTTTTCTGCTTCTGTTTTTCTTATATTTGATACCGCGAGGATTAGGAAAATGTGGAGGTGGCACGGTGCCGTTTACAGCCGCAAATATGAAGGAGCAAAGGAAAAGGTTAGCATGGATATCAAAGGAGAAAATTAGTTTTCAAGGGACAAGTTGTGGAACCAGCATGGGCAGTAAAAACATTTTGATTCTATTATTTTTCCATAGTGCATAGAATTATTACTATTATTACGGATTCAACTTATGTTTTCTTTGACAATTCATTCTTTTTCCTTCATACCTTATCTACCATATTCATAGCTGCATGTAACGCCCGTGGGAAACACTCTGACATGACGTATTCATGACACATGTATTTGGCGAATATGTTGTGCGATGCGCAGGTACATCTATGTTCACCATAACGGGTCGTTCACCTTAGCATATCAAACAACTTTCGTGCAGCGGATTCGAACAAAAAGTACAAAATTTACATACATACATACATGTATGTATGTAAATATAATCGAAATCGAAATACAACACACATTTTTATTTATTTTATTTATTTATTCTTAATACAAATCATTTAAGTACATTGGCAGACACTGCCCAAAAACCAACCAACATAGTTGTTGTATTTAAATAAAAAAGAACGATCAAAATCGGTTCACCCAGTCGGAAGTAATGCGGTAACAAACACAAATAAAAAAACAAAAAAAAAGGAAAAAACATATGAGTCGAATTGAGAACCTCCTCCTTTTTTGAAGTCGGTTAAAAACCAGTTGGAAGCCACCTTTATCCAGCGTCTTCACGCGATCCTTATCAGGTCGTTTGTCAACCTTATCATTGGATGCCCTACACTCTTGCTAGTTCATGGTTTAGTTTCCCATTCGTGAAGTATTCGAGTACATCGCCTATTCATTATGTGTCCAGCCCTTTCACTACCGATTCAACTCGATAACCCAACTATCGTAACTTTCGTTCTTCTACGGATTTACTCATTTCTAATCTGATCTCTAATCCAGAAACGCCGAGTAAGGCCTCTCACCAAACAGTGAGCAACTTTGAGCTTGCTTATGAAATAAAGACTTCGTTTCATTTCCCTAAAGGTAAGATACTAATTATATACTTTTGTAATGAGGCGTTAACGTACTTTGGACTTCGCTAGGGTTATTGAATTACAAAATTATCACAAATAGAAATACAATAAATACAGAATTTCTAAATGGATGAATACATAAACTAAGTATTACCAGACAGCGTGATAAGCATGGTGGAGGCCGCATGAATATTCTAAAAACTATCTTCCAAACGTAGGTTTTCTAGAATTTCGCAGATCGTCTTGTCAATGCGTCCCGTATCTATAATCCTGGATCATATTCATCTCAACAAAGCACTATTGCAATTGAACGGAGAAATGGTTCTGGCGAACTACCAAATGGCTAGCAGGCTGGAACATTATAGCTGTGTTCAAACTTGCAACTACTAATGGGTTGTTTAACAGCTGTAGTATCGTAATTAGTATTTTTCGTCTAATAAATAAAACCGAGTTTACATTTAACTATTTGCCATAAATATGTATAATCGTGCCAAAGTACATAACACGTGAAGCGCAAACATGTCACGGTTAACCTTCCAACTCTTGCGAACGCAAGCCAGATTTAGTTAGGGATTAGTTAGGTATTACTAACACAAATACCTAAAGTACAAGTTCAGCACAACTTTGTGATATGATGCTATTAAGCGCCCCCACAGTTTGAGTGTTAAGGGGATTGCAGGCTGGCCTAATCAAGAGAGTTGGAAAACACATATATCTAGTTAATAGAAACTTTCACCAGTTATTAATGATTAGAGAAAATATTTCATGTTTCTATGAAATAGCATTAATGTAGAATGTTTAATACTTACAAATACAAATAATAGGAAATTGCATCTTCAACCAAATGGCAACTGACCATCACGCGAGATAGTGGTCAATTCATATGAAAAAGACAAAACATAATTTTGACTGACATTGACGTTGACCGTGGTCACGAGAAGAGTGCCTTAATGGTGTATGTTTTAATTAGACCAGATAATTTTATTTTAAAAAGGCAGACATGGTACTTACGCTCTAAGGTTGCGGAACTAAAAACTGGACTAGATACAACTACAGGCAAACAGACACAGTTGTTAGTTTTAGAAGAGCTTATCTGTGCATTTTGTGCAAGCACATGAAAGCATTTCTTCCTAACTAAAAAATATTTAGTGCGAACTATATCTACACTCGAACTGCTCAACAGCCGACCAGATTGAGTCTAAACCAAATTGGATAGATGCACCTAATTTAAGCGGTCCACGCTCGTTGAGCAAGCCGCATTTCCTTTTTAAGCGACTTTATAAAAGGGGGAGGTTCTGTGTTCGACTGTATGTACTTTTTTAAACCCGCCAAATGCTTGTCGGATTCGCGCACGTAGGGTTCCTTACCATTGTCTACAAAAACGGCAAAAAATCATGGCTTAGTGTTTGTTGTTATATAGCGATATGTACAATCCTGGAGTCTTCAAGTCGCGAGTGAATAGGTACCTTCTAGGTTTGCGTGCTAAATCCTAGACAACGTAGTCACTTAACATCAGGTGAGACAGTTGTCAAACGCAAACTTATAATATGTAAAAAAAAAAACGGCAACAGAAATACATGATATTTGAAAATTGTAACTGTCTAACTATCACGGTTCATGAGATACATTGGTGATACACGCCTGCTGACAGACGGACAGACAAACATACATACGGACGGACAACGGAGTCTTGGTAATAGGGTCCCATTTTCCCTTTGGATACAGAAAACCATTTAAGTCCATTTAAAAAGTGAATGAAAGTATAATTAGAATGACAACGTATCGTAATACCCTCAGTGTTACAGTTATCCGGCGATGGATATCGCTTACCATCAGCCAGCCAGTCGTCTTGCTTGCTGTCTATTGTATTAAAAAACTAAAAAAGCTAAATTACATTATTTTGTCTTTCTTGAATATATTTTCTTTATAATTTCATCAGCAATATTGCCACTTGTGTCGGCGCCTTAACAACTGTTTGCTGAACAACTTTGCCAGATATGATTCGATTAGCAGACCCTCAGGTAGGCCCATTCATAGATAAACCCGAACATAAAACTCTACGTTGTATAAAAAGTTCTTTTGAAGCGTAGTTTTTGATGAAATTGGGGATATTATTACGATAATCAAAAAACTTTTTCTCTTCTGCCAAGATAATACTGTGAGAGATACATTAAAAGAGTTCACTAGGGAGTGATCCGTTTTATTTAAATTAATGAATGGTACTTGCAAGAGCACACATTTTCAGAACTAGTCGTAGTCGAAGCAAAATACTACAAAGTTACAAATCTAGTCTTTTTTTTTTTTTACATATTATAAGTTTGCGTTTGACAACTGTCTCACCTAATGTTAAGTGATGACGTTGTCTAGGATTTAGCACGCAAACCTAGAAAGTACCTATTCACTCGCGACTTGAAGACTCCAGGATTGTACATATCGGGAATATGTAATATAATAATAATAGTCTCGATAGACATATAAACTACTAGTTGCGCCCCGCAGTTAAATCGCGTGGTGAAGATTGATGATGATAATGACAATGAAAAGTAGCCTATGTGTTATTTCGGGGCATGAAGTATCTACATATCAAATTTCATACAAATCCATCCAGCCATTTGAGCGTGAAAGAGTAACAAACATCCATACAAACTTTCGCGTTTATAATATTAACATATAGTATAGTTGGATGCATAGTATAAAACCACCTTTTCTCATAAATAAACAATAAACGTCAACTTTAGCATAAAGGAGGTTTAAATTTGGAATGATTGTGAAGTTTATTTATTTATTTTATTTTTTGTAAATTAATAAAATAAAATAAATAAACAAACTTCACAATCATTCCGAATTTAAACCTCCTTTATCGTAAAGTTTATTTATTTATTTTATTTTTTGTATATTAATAAAATAAAATAATTAAATAAACTTCACAATCATTCCGAATTTAAACCTCTTTTATCGTAAAGCTTATTTATTTATTTTATTTTTTGTAAATGAATAAAATAAAATAAATAAATAAACTTCACAATCATTCCGAATTTAAACCTCCTTTATCGTAAAGTTGACGTTTTTGGTTTATTTATGAGAAAAGGTGGTTTTAAAGTTACACTATAGCTTAGTTGATAAAGCTACAAGACGATATTCTGTATAAGTACGCGGATTCAAAGAATACTGGTACCATTATTTATCTGCCCAAAAATATTAATACATGTCGGCACCGTTCGTTCCCTCAGAAAAAATTGAATATATTTTTAACCGACTTCCGAAGAGGCAGGTTTTTCAATTACCGACCAAATATAATCTTTAAAAATTTTTTATGTAAGTTCGCGGATAACTTCGTCGTTTATGAATCTCGATTTTGACGATTATTTTTTTGTTTGATAGAGTATACTTTCGTGGTGGTTCCATTTAAATTTCATCAAAATCGGACAAGCGGTTTTTGAGTTGCACTCCAATAACTGAAAAGTGCTTCGCATACCTCGACGATATTATACTCGTAGTTGCGGGTAAAGACATCGGAGAACAATACACAATGACAATTGATCCCGTGTGTAGCAAAGATCATTGAAAAGGGAGAAAAAAAAATTTTTCACTCCAAAATGGAACCGACTTCAACACTCAAAAGTGTGAAATAACTTGTCGATGTCGAAGTAGGTAAAGGAAAATAAATAACTTTAAAATATAAGTACAGTAAACGAAAGCTAAAACTTTATGTCAGCAACATGACAGTACTACAATGCACTGCTTTGCAACGTTGATAGCTCAGCGGGGGGAGCGTCGGCTGTAAAACTGACGGACACTGGTTCGTTCCCCAAAAACAGATTGAGCTTCCGGTGATGGTGACACCGTTATCAAATTCCCATCATGGTGGTAGGGTACTTTCGTGTACCCGCTTGGCTAGCTACCACCCTCAAGTATGAAAAACTGTCACCAAAAGAAACAATGTGTTCAGGCAGCAGTTCTTGAGAGCCAGTGAGCATTCTAAGTCTAGCGTGATAATGGTCTAGTGAGATAGTGGTCAAACGCTAGATCTATACAGTTTAAAAAAACAAAAACAATTTCTATTGGGCAAGATAAAAAACATACCTACTTATAACTGAAACATTAAATTACTTCAAGAGATTTTATTGTGTATTGCATTAACATCATGCTAGGCAGAACTTCAGTTCAAATATTTGAAGAAAAAAATTCGGCTGCTAGTGGGACTTGAACCCACGACTACAGAATACCGTCCTGTACAGGTCGGTATTCTGTAGTCGTGGGTTCAAGTCAAGGGAAATTAAATTACTTATAAGTGAATTATGAGTTATTGTCAAATTATATATTATTCCTGAAAGTATTAAAAAAAGGAAAAAGTTAAAACAAGACTTATATAAAAACTCTTTGTTTCAGGGAAATATTTTTTCAAATTATTACAACTTAATAACAGACCACTTACACCAATTCACGAATGTCTCCCACAGACCCTCGGCGGAATTCAAAGAAATTTCACCCCGACAATAAATTCTAATATCCGAGGCCTTGTACTTTTCCTCGTTCATTAATTTAATGCTTGTCCCTTAGTAATTAATTATTAATTTGATTTTACAGATCATAAAGTTGGTGTTTGAGGCGATTTATGCACGGAGCCGGGGAACGGGAAGATTCTACTAGAAGTGAACTAAAGTAATAGTCTGACTTAGTCGAAACTAAAACAAAATTAAATTTACAAATGCAGAACAAATAAAAATAAATATTAATAGATTTAAATATGAGTTTTTTTATGCAATGCGTGGCAAATAATTTGGCGGGGCCCTCTTCATTTCATCCATAGCATTAAATCGCTTTTTTAACCGACTTCAAAAAAAGGAGTTTATTCAATTAAACTCAGTATGTTGTATACATTTATCTACATGTTTATATTACTTGTATTTATTTATATATATATTATTTATTATGTATTCATATTTATAATAAAGGCATATACTCATATATTATTAATCGCCACACGTTTGCATCACTACTTTCAATTTTCGTTTATTTTACTATTGCACCGCTACCACTTTCCTTTCACCTTGTGGTTGACTGGTAGAAAATGCTACTTAGCGTTAAGTCCATGTACTTCTTCTTCTTCTTCTTCTTCTTCTCAGAAATTGGTCATCCACTGCTGGACATATGCCTCCCCCATATAGGGGGGATGCCAATACTCGCCACGCTTGGCAGGCGGGTTGGCGAGTGCAGTATCATTTCCTATCCTCAGAAGGCGCTGCTGCCCACCTTATGATATGTGATGCCTTAGCCGACTCTTACGGCACCCGCGGGCAGAGATGGGGGAGTACTATTCTAGGCCGGTACCACCACGACACCTCCATGTACTAAATAGTGCTAAAGTGTAAATAAATAAATGATATGATATGATATGACATATCCGATCCTCCCGCTAGGATTCTCCGTCTCTGAGTACAATTGTATTACTGTGAACAATAACAGCCGAAGGTATAAAGAAACGTGCAGTTTATGATTTTAGATATATTTATTTTAAATTATTATCTCTCTTTCGTTTTTCTTTGAATCATTTACAATGCACAATAACTTCTATTTAATTTCCCACTGCTGGGCATTTGGTTCCAATGATAGTCACCATCATTACCTAGGGACTCCCACATAACCACCGTGCCTCCCCCTGCCGGTGGTATCCATAAAAGATTTCCCCGGGACAAAAAAAAAAGAAAGGGTTGTCAAGCGAAATAACTAAATTTTGGGATATAAGGTTTTAGGTTTAAGGACTAATATTGTCACAGCTACAATCGGAACTTACAGATTTTCATAGAGCACGTTAAGCTATCTGTCCGGTTGTTGCTAACTGCCTTTTTTTAAGGATTATAAGCTTACGTTTGAAAACTTGTATTGCTGTAATCATATTGTACTTGGTAAATTTGATCAAATTGTGATTAATTCAATAAAGAAATGGCGAACCAAGTAAAAATGCAACTTGGTTGGGGTCAATTTTTATCAGTGTGAAATGCGCCCGTCACCCTGAGACATGAAGTTGGTAAGTCTCATGTGCCTGTAATTTCACCGGAGACCATACCCTTCAAACTGAAATACATTAATACGAATACTACTGCCTTGTGGTAGAAATAGATATGCATAAGTTAAAAGTTGACATCAAAATGCGATATTGGCGAATGCGGGTAATACTAAAAATGTATCACAATAAAAGTAGTACATCACCTTAACCCCTCTACTGCCGCAGACAAATGAATTTTAGACCACTATTATTTAACCACGGACAATCATTCGAATCGCTGAACTCGAGCATTACGTCTCTGAAATCATTAAAACGTTTTTCAGCCAAATTGCAGATACTTTACTCACAACCTATGTATTAATCTGTATTTATTACTCTTTAGGGCAAGCAATTTTCTCTCATATTTATATACTTAGAAGGTTGAAATTGGTATGAAGTAAAAATATGGCAGAGCACAAAATTTACAACTACCCGCCATAAGTAAAACGTCTTAAAGGAATGAGATATGAGGTCAATCTTTATTCATACGTATGGGACCGCACCAATATATCTGAATCGCCCATAATATTTGTCAAAATTTGTTATACGATCGGTATATTGGAAAGTTTTTAGTTTGTTTCAATTAGACAATATTTTGGACTAACATTTCATTACGCCTTTTGAAGAAAGTTTGATAATAAATTGATTCGGCGAATGAAAATCGATCGAAAAAAATCGAAAATCGAATATAGAAAATGGTATATAATTATAGAGACTGTTTTTACTTTGTATTATACTATTGCGTAATGCCATATTATTACATGTGGTTTTGTATATTGTTGTGTAGTCCTCGGGATACCAAATCCGAGTTCTGAGAAATCCATTGATATTAATGGGTTTTTTAAACAAATAACAATTTACAATAGATTTCAAGGAGTTCAATGAAATTATTTTTTACTAGCTTCGCCCCACGGTTTCACCCGCATGGACTACTTTTCCCGTTACCCTAATTATCCCACGGAAACTATAATTTTCTGCGACAAAAAGTAGTATGAGATATTCCATAGGGTTGTTATTAAATCAAACGGGGCTTAATCGCGAGACATACATTTAGTAATTTATTTATCTCGACGTTTCGACCAAGTTACATTGGTCGTGATCACGAGAATACTCAAGAGTCTCTCACTGTGGGCCTTGTAAGCAGGCTGAGAGTCGTACAACGAGTGTGGAGAAAGCTAGTAGAACGAAAGTCACCGACATAGCCCAGCGGATTAGTATGCGGATGAAGTGGCAGTGGGCAGACCACATAGCTCTAAAAACTGATGGCAGTTGGGGTCGAAAGGTTCTTGATTGGAGGCCACGGACTGACAAGCTCAGCATAGAACGGCCACTGACAAGGTGAACAGACGACTAAGATAGCTGGTAAGGGCCAGATACGGGCCGCTTACATCAGTCCTCGTGGAAATCAAAATAAGAGTGACAATGAGGGTAGCAAAAAATATATTAAAAAAGGGTCAAGACAGTAAAACATCATACAATAAAATTTTGGATTTACTCATATATCATCATCTCAGCCCTAGGACATCCACAACTGGACATTAGCCTCCCCTATCACAATAATAACTCATATAATACTGTACTTATTTAAGACTTTATTTTATTATGTAACAAATATAACAAATAATATTTCTCGAGAACTCTTAAGATAGAGCTCTTGTTAATTGCAACACAACAGATGGGTCTGAAGAATCCATCAATAAAGAACAAACAAAGCTTCAAAGCAAGCCTTACCGTTATCATTTTAGGGGTCACTTTCCTTTGCTCCGTCTAATTGGATACATTCACGACACAGCAGAGTAAAAGATATTTCTCTATAATTGGAGGAAATCAGCAAATTGTTACCGACTTTGGTTACAAATTGGGAGATATTTGAAAATATCAGACAGAGCTTTGATGAGACGTAAAAATGAATTGGCAAGACTTAGTCCCAATTATTAGGACATTTGAGACGAAACTACGGGAAAATACCTTTTCTAATTATTGATATCAAAAAAGGTCCAAGTAAAAAAATCTCTTAACGAAAGCTCATGTATTTGATAATAGTCGATTCAGTAAAATAGATATATTAAAAAATCGTAACAAGTGAAGAAATGTTACATGACATTTGATCTTCCACAGATAAACAAATAATTCTGTAATATATATGCATAATATAGGCGTGAGAATTTGGGCATATAAGTAAAGTAGTATTAGTAGTAATAGTATAGCAGCAATGTTGATTGGGCTATTAAAATTTAGATGGGTCACTAAGGGCAAGTCTGAAGCTTTAAGACATACAACGAATTTTGCTATGGAACATGATACCTAAGATGAATAAGATGCAATGAAGTTAAAAATCTGAGGTTGTTTTGACACATTACAAAATGTATAAACACGGGAATTACTCCCGTGATAAGTAAGAGGTTCCGACTATAGTTTCAACCTAACCTTGTTTTAGGTGAACAGAGACCGCGTCCGCGAGCGCCCCGTATTCTTGAAAAAATGCCACCGAATGTGGTTGAAAGTATAGTCGGAACCCTCTGACTTAACTACGCGAGTAACTCCCGTGTTTTAAACTTTCAGATGCGATGACTTATTATATATCTTTAAATTTTCCAGACTTTAAAAATACTTTAGAGATCGTGGTCCCGTCTAGATTGGTACGTTTACAGTTATTAAATTTCTACATATGTCGTAACGAAATATATTAAGTAAAAATAGATTAAACAATTAATTTATATAGTAGTACCTCACTCTTTAACAAGAATTATAAACTATATCGGGATATTTAACATTTATTTTGTTTGTTTGCATTGCTCGATATTTCGGCATGCGTCATGTTAACAAGTAAAATACAATGTATATAAATACATGGTAAATATCTGGACAATAATGATGAATTCTTACATTAGTAACCATGTCAGTTTAAAAACACACCATAACAGTTGTAACACTTCTTGTTTTAGGGCAAATTTTGCATAAGTATAAATTCCTTTCGAAATATTTACTTTTTTAAATAGTAAAGATCTAGCGCTTGACCACTATCTTACTTGATAGTCAGTGACATGTGGTCGAAGATGTTGTCACGCTAGACCTAGAATGCTTACTCGCTCTGAAGGACTGCTGCCTGAACACACTAGTGTTTGGTACTGGTACTCGAAAGTACCCTACCACCATGCTGGGAATGTGAAAACTGTGTTACTTTCACCAGAAGCTCAAGCAGTTGGTGGGAATCAAACTAGCGTCACGTCGGTCAGTTTGACAGCCGACGCTCCCACCGCTGAGCTATCATCGCTTCAAACTTCATAATTAGCTTATTGTGCTTCAATAAACCCGATAAAATGCTCGTAAATATATTTTTTATAAATGAATTAGTGGTGTAGGTCTAAGAGTTAAATGGAAAGGGCCTTAGTATAAGTGGATTATAATTTTATCTTTTTTCATTTAAATTATCTTACAAGCTCTGAAATTGTACAAAGCGACCGCAAAATAGAACTCACTAATTAACTAAAACATTTCAGACTTAAATAATTCATCAGACAGGGCTACTACTTCAGCAATTATCATGATGAAGTTTTCTAATTTCGGTCACAATGAACTAGGTCAAATATCAGCCTACAACATTGACCTTTCTAGCGCGCATCTGAAATTCGAGACTGGCATACTAATAGCCTAACCTTATTAACTAAATTAACGCGCCCTAATTTACTTTACCAATTCATAGATAAAGGGAGGTGAGGTTTTCTGTAAAAGCAAAGTGGTCTATATATTTTGGCTACCAGATACATAATGACTAAAGGAATGGATAACTGAGAAAATAATAAGGACGCGATCACCACGCTTTATCATTATTGTAGCCATAAGACTTCCACTGCTGAACATAGACTTTTCGTTTAACTTTTTAATCTGTTTAATTTCAGTCATCTATAACAAACACAGGGGTACGGTACAATTTATTCAACTGCTCGCGGTCCGTATTAGGTAGATACGTAAAAAAAAAATTGGTTGTCTGTTAGGTCGGTTTACGGACGATAGATTTACGCGATAACGTCATAATCATTTATGACTTTGACTTTGACTGACTTTGACTTTGATTATTTTATGTAATACAAAACTCAGGTGGAACGTTACGCGGAACGTTACTATTTTTCATGAGTGTTGCTGGTATTCATCAATTTATAAAACGTTATCACGTCAAAAACTATCAAAATACAATCCACAAGTACCGGCAATTGTTTCACGTACGAGTATGTTGGTTGCAGATAAATAACGGTTCTTAAGTACATTTTACAATGCTTACCTTTAATATAAAAAGGTAAGAAGCTTTACCTTTAATTTAATCTAAAATATGAACATTAAAACAATAAACACTTAAATAATCTTTTTCAAATACGATACATTTTAATACTTTGAATACTTAGTACGGATCAGTAGATATTATATTGAAAGTATAAACAATACAATTTTCAAAACAAAACACTGACGCTCAATGTCTCATCGAAAACAATATGGCCGGTATAGATTAAAGTTAGAAACATCACCATCACCTTATTGTTGCCAATCTATAGGAGTCCAAAGCGACTCGACGTACCGTTTGCAAAGACTAATTGTTGCCAATCTATAGGAGTCCAAAGCTACTCGACGCACCGTTTGCAAAGACTAATTGTTGCCAATCTATAGGAGTCCAAAGCTACTCGACGTACCGTTTGCAAAGACTAATTGTTGCCAATCTATAGGAGTCCAAAGCTACTCGATGTACCGTTTGCAAAGACTAATTGTTGCCAATTTATAGGAGTCCAAAGCTACTCGACGTACCGTTTGCAAAGACTAATTGTTGCCAATCTATAGGAGTCCAAAGCTACTCGACGTACCGTTTGCAAAGACTAACTGTTGCCAATCTATAGGAGTCCAAAGCTACTCGACGTACCGTTTGCAAAGACTAATTGTTGCCAATCTATAGGAATCCAAAGCTACTCGACGTACCGTTTGCAAAGACTAATTGTTGCCAATCTATAGGAGTCCAAAGCTACTCGACGTACCGTTTGCAAAGACTAATTGTTGCCAATCTATAGGAGTCCAAACCTACTCGACGTACCGTTTGCAAAGACTAACTACAGGCAGAATTCGTTCTTCGTTCGGGCGCGCAAATGCTTTAACGATATATCCAATAAACTCGATATTGACATGTTTCACACCACTTCTGCAAAATTGAAACATGCACTTAGTTGTAAGTTTTTTGAAAGCTAAATATGTCTCTATGTATTGATAACTTATCTTAATTTGTATTTATAATTATATATATTTACTCCACACATCTAGATGTCGTCCATTACATTTTGTTTTGTTAACTAATTTGGCTATTTGTGGAAATTTATAATTGGCCTTCAGTGAATGTTTACTTATCACGTTTTATCGGCTAGCTGTTAATTTCCCTAAAATTTTTAAAACAAAATAAATAAATATTGAAAACAAAACACTACTTATCAAAATATACCTACGAGATTAGGCCAATTTAGTTGTCAGTCCAATATACGTAAACGCGATGACAAACATCTTGGACACACATCGTTTCTGACCATGAAGTACGATAACGATCAAAAGATGAATAGATAACAAAAATAAGCTTACGGAAAGTCGAAATAGAAAATGGTGCCATCTAGCCTCCTGTCTGTTTGTCTGTCACTTATATATATGTACATATATTAAGTTGTAAAAACGTCATAACGTTGGCTTTATTTATGCATGGGCTTTCAGGCCTAAATGTATTTCCATGTTTTTGCCGTATCGTTGTATACACATATTTTGTGTGCATTCGGAAAAATATAGGTTTTGACACACAGTATTTTTTAACAAAAATTGTATTTTCTCCTTTTTTACATTTCGTTTGATATTAGAAACATGTGGCCATGTTAACAATATTTAAAAATAAATTGATAATAGTAGTCTCACTTAGTGTCAGCTGTCAATCTTAACTGGCCGGTTGGCGCAGTTGGTAGCACTCTATCTTCTGAGCCGCTGGTCCCGGGTTCGATTCCCGGACAGGTCCAACATTTGTGTGTATGAACATGTCTGTTTGATCTGTGTCTGGGTGTGTATATGTATATAAGTATATATATCAGTCATCAGGTTGCCATAGTACAGGCTCTGCCTAGTTTGGGACCTGAAGACCTTGTGTGAATGTTGTCCCATATTATTAAAAAAAAAAACCCGTTGGGTTGGGCTTTCGGTGTAGCTTAAATATTAGTACGGTACTAAAAATAGCGTTTATTCCTTTTATTTCTATCTCAAAATCCGTTAAAAAAATGTGTGATCTAATATTTTCAAGGAACATATCAAACGCATTCGTACTGCTGAGTTAAATTCAGTGCTGTTCAGTGTTGCTCAACTTGGCGTACCTACGGCAGTTTGAGCACCAAATTTCAGAGCAACCAGAAGATTTGGCACCAATAGGTATGATTACTTTGAGCACCAATGATCAAGTAGCTTTAGAGTGCTGAATTAACAATGTGTAAAAATGAAAAATGAAATGAATGAAAATTATGAAAAATATGACATGTATTTATGGGCTGATGCCTCTATTCCAATAGAATACTAATATAATATAAATATACATATAATAATATATACAACATATAACTAATTACAATACTGCAGTTACTACAGCAACAGTTGAGTTATCCGCTAGCGCTATTGCTAGCCTATAGATAACTCAACACCAAAAAAATCAATATACGACAGTGGAATGTATTTGGCGCAAATACGACTAATAATTTATTTCACTATCGGAATATTTACCTACCACTTCTTGTATTTATTTTCATTATGCTATATTTTGATGCAGTTGAAGAGGCGCACGATGTTAAGAATTGAAGTGAGATTACTTTTTAAAAGTGTTTAAGCAGAAATCGGTCTACTCTCTTTTCATCATGTATTTCGCTTTTAATAAACTCACAAAAATCACAAACGTCAATTCAACTTAATTTAAAAAATGGAAAAAACTTATCGGACACGGCTGACAGATGCGGCTGACAACCGCGGCAATAGGTTTCTGTAATGTAAGAGTCACTGAACTGTGCAAACTGTCGGACGTAGGTCGCGGAGGTAGCTTTAGCCTTTCAGACGTTCGATAGAGGTCAGCTGGTCTCAAACAACATGTATCCGTAGAGCGACCGTCAGCTGCGACTTATGAACGCCACCTATGGTATGTTACGGGAATTACTTTACTGAAATATCCAGAAGCGATCTTACTTCGCATATATATGTTTTTGCACATAGACATCAAATTTTTGCGTAAGTTCTTACCCATGTCAGTTAATAAACTACAAGTATATCTAAATATAGAGTAAAAAATGTTTAAAATATTTTCCTAAACCAGTCAATTCTGTCAAAATAACACTAAAGAGGTCAAGCACCTCGTAAACACGTCATCAATGCTCCATTGCATATTTAACACAGGCGATGACATCATCA